>CAKXYN010000006.1:2166000-3424500 GCA_935064755.1 Tragelaphus eurycerus
GGGGAAAAAAAGCTGTGATCTCATAAGAGAATGGGCCAGACTTACCAGCTAGTGTTGGAAGGTGTCCTGCTAATTTTGGAAGGTGGCTATGGCTCACTGATGGTGGCAGATCCAGCCACAGCTCCTTGGCATGTGCCCTCTAAGAGGGATCACCACAGACCAGTAAGGTTAGAGGGGCCATCACAATAAATCTATAAACAATAAATGCTGGAGAGGTTGTGGAGAAAAAGGAACCTTCCTCCATTGTTAGTAGGAATGTAAACTGGTATAGCTACTATAATCACTGCAGATGGTGACTGCAGCCATGAAATTAAAAGACACTTAGTCCTTGGAAGGAAAGTTATGACCAACCTAGATAGCATATTCAAAAGCAGAGACATCACTTTGCCAACAAAGGTTCGCCTAGTCAAGGCTATGGTCTTTCCTGTGGTCATTTATGGATGTGAGAGCTGGACTGTGAAGAAGGCTGAGCGCCGAAGAATTGATGCTTTTGAACTGTGGTGTTGGAGAAGACTCTTGAGAGTCCCTTGGACTGCAAGGAGATCCAAACAGTCCATTCTGAAGGAGATTAGCCCTGGGCTTTCTTTGGAAGGAATGATGCTAAAGCTGAAACTCCAGTATTTTGGCCACCTC
This sequence comes from Tragelaphus eurycerus, assembly GCA_935064755.1. Classification (NCBI taxonomy): domain Eukaryota; kingdom Metazoa; phylum Chordata; class Mammalia; order Artiodactyla; family Bovidae; genus Tragelaphus; species Tragelaphus eurycerus. The sequence goes on from CAKXYN010000006.1 coordinate 2,166,634, forward strand.
ATGTGAAGAGTTGACTCATTGGAGAAGACTCTGATGCTGGGAGGGATTGGGGGCAGGAGGAGAAGGGGACGACAGAGGATGAGATGGCTGGATGGCATCACTGACTCGATGAATGTGAGTCTGAATGACCTCCGAGAGCTGGTGATGGATAGGGAGGCCTGGCGTGCTGCAGTTCATGGGGTCACAAAGAATCGGACACGAATGAGTGACTGATCTGATCTGATCTGATAGGGTTTCCTTAAGAAGCTAAAAAAAATAGACCTACCTTATGATCCAGCAATCGAACTCCTGGGCATATATCCAGAAAAAAAAAAAAAAAAAACATAATTTGAAAATATATATTCACCCCAAGGTTCAGATCAGATCAGATCAGATCAGTCGCTCAGTCGTGTCCAACTCTTTGCGACCCCATGAATAACAGGCAAGGTTCATTGCAGTACTATTTACAATAGCCAGGATACAGAAGTAACATATATGTCCATTAACAGAGGAATGCACAAAGAAGATGTGGTACATATACATATTTCACTGTATAGTGAAATATTAGTCATAAATAATAACAAAATAATGCCATTTGCAGCAACATGGATGGACTTGGAGATTATTAAGTGAAGTAAGTCGCAAAGAGATATAAAATATGATATCACTTATTTGTCGGCTCTAAAAAAGGGATGTAAAACAGAAATCAGATCAAATCAGATCAGTCACTCAGTCATGTCCAACTCTTTGCGACCCCATGAATCGCAGCATGCCAGGCCTTCCTGGCCATCACCAACTCCCGGAGGTCACCCAGACTCACGTCCATTGAGTCAGTGATACCATCCAGCCATCATATCCTCTGCCATCCCCTTCTCCTCTTGCCCCCAATCCCTCCCAGCATCAGAGTCTTCTCCAATGAGTCAACTCATTGTATGAGGTGGCCAGAGTACTGGAGTTTCAGCTTTAGGATCATTCCTTCCAAAGAAATCCCAGGGCTGATCTCCTTCAGAATGGACTGGTTGGATCTCCTGGCAGTCCAAGGGACTCTCAAGAGTCTTCTCCAACACCACACTTCAGAAGGATCAATTCTTGAGTGCTCAGCCTTCTTCACAGTCCAGCTCTCATATCCATACATGACCACAGGAAAAAGATAGCCTTGACTAGGCGAAACTTTGTTGGCAAAGTAATGTCTCTGCTTTTGAATATGCTATCTAGATTGGTCATAACTTTTCTTCCAAGGAGTAAGCGTCTTTTAATTTCATGGCTGCAGTCACCACCTGCAGTGATTTCAGAGCCCAGAAAAATAAAGTCTGACACTGTTTCCACTGTTTCCCCATCTATTTCCCATGAAGTGATGGGACTGGATACCATGATCTTCGTTTTCTGAATGTTGAGCATTAAGCCAACTTTTTCACTCTCCACTTTCACTTTCATCAAGAGACTTTTTAGTTCCTCTTCACTTTCTTTCAAAGGGTGATGCCATCTGCATATCTGAGGTTATTGATATTTCTCCCGGCAATCTTGATTCCAACTTGTGTTTCTTCCAATCCAGTGTTTCTCATCTTGTACTCTGCATAGAAGTTAAATAAACAGGGTGGCAATATACAGCCTTGAAGTACTCCTTTTCCTATTTGGAACCAGTCTGTTGTTCCATGTCCAGTTCTAACTGTTGCTTCCTGACCTGCATACAGATTTCTTAAAAGGCAGATCAGGTGGTCTGGTATTCCCATCTCTTTCAGAATTTTCCACAGTTGATTGTGATCCACACAGTCAAAGGCTTTGGCATAGTCAATAAAGCAAAAATGGATGTTTTTATGGAACTCTCTTGCTTTTTCGATGATCCAGCGGATGTTGGCAATTTGATCTCTGGTTCCTCTGCCTTTTCTAAAACCAGCTTGAACATCAGGAAGTTCACGGTTCACATATTGCTGAAGCCTGGCTTGGAGAATTTTGAGCATTACTTTACTAGCGTGTGAGATGAGTGCAATTGTGCGGTAGTTTGAGCATTCTTTGGCATTGCCTTTCTTTGGGATTGGAATGAAAAGTGACCTTTTCCAGTCCTGTGGCCACTGCTGAGTTTTCCAAATTTGCTGGCATATTGAGTGCAGCACTTTCACAGCATCATCTTTCAGGATTTGAAATAGCTCAACTGGAATTCCATCACCTCCTCTAGCTTTGTTCTTAGTGATGCTTTCTAAAGCCCACTTGACTTCACATTCCAGGACGTCTGGCTCTAGGTCAATGATCACACTATCGTGATTATCTGGTTCATGAAGATCTTTTTTGTACAGTTCTTCTGTGTATTCATGCCACCTCTTCTTAGTATCTTCTGCTTCTGTTAGGTCCATACCATTTCTGTCCTTTATCGAGCCCATCTTTGCATGAAATGTTCCTTTGGTATCTCTGATTTTCTTGAAGACATCCCTAGTCTTTCCCATTCTGTTGTTTTCCTCTATTTCTTTCCATACATCCCTGAGGAATGCTTTTTTATGTCTTCTTGCTATTCTTTGGAAGTCTGCATTCAGATGTTTATATCTTTCCTTTTCTCCTTTGCTTTTTGCTTCTCTTTTCATAGCTATTTATAAGGCCTCCCCAGACAGCCATTTTGCTTTTTTGCATTTCTTTTCCATGGGGATGGTCTTGATCCCTGTCTCCTGTACAGTGTCACAAACCTCATTCCATAGTTCATAAGGCACTCCATCTATCAGATCTAGGCCCCCACATGTATTTCTCACTTCCACTGTATAATCATAAGGGATTTGATTTAGGTCATACCGGAATGGTCTAGTGGTTTTCCCTGCTTTCTTCAATTTAAGTCTGAGTTTGACAATAAGGAGTTCATGGTCTGAGCCATAGTCAGCTCCTGGTCTTGTTTTGGTTGACTGTAGAGAGCTTCTCCATCTTTGGCCACAAAGAATATAATCGATCTGATTTCGGTGTTGATCATCTGATGATGTCCATGTGTAGTCTTCTCTCGTGTTATTGGAAGAGCGTGTTTGTTATGACCAGTGAATTTTCTTGGCAAAACCCTATTAGTCTTTGCCCTGCTTCATTCTGTATTTCAAGGCCAAATTTGCCTGTTACTCCAGGTGTTTCCTCACTTTCTACTTTTGCATTCCAGTCCCCTATAATGAATAGGACATCGGTTTTGGGTGTTAGTTCTAAAAGGTCTTGTAGATCTTCATAGAACCATTCAACTTCAGCTTCTTCAGCATTACTGGTTGGGGCATAGACTTGGATTACTGTGATATTCAATGTTTTGCCTTGGAAACGAACAGAGATCATTCTGTCCTTTTTGTGATTGTATCCAAGTACTGCATTTCAGACTCTTTTCTTGACCATGATGGCCACTCCATTTCTTCTGAGGGATTCCTGCCCACAGTAGTAGATATAATGGTCATCTGAGTTAATTTCACCCATTCCAGTCCATTTCAGTTCGCTGATTCCTAGAATGTCAACATTCACTCTTGCCATCTCTTGTTTGACCACTTCCAATTTGCCTTGATTCATGGACCTGACATTCCAGGTTCCTATGCAATATTGCTCTTTACAGCATCAGACCTTGCTTCTATCACCAGTCACATCCACAGCTGGGTATTCTTTTTGCTTTGGCTCCATCCCTTCATTCTTTCTGGCGTTATTTCTCCACCGATCTCCAGTAGCATATTGGGCACCTACTGACCTGGGGTGTTTCTCTTTCAGTATCCTATCATTTTGCCTTTTCATACTGTTCATGGTGTCTCAAGGCAAGAATACTGAAGGGACCACATTCTGTCAGATCTCTCCACCATGACCCGCCTGTCTTAGGTTGCCCTTCAGGCATGGCTTAGTTTCATTGATTTAGACAAGGCTGTGGTCCTAGTGTGATTAGATTGACTAGTTTTCTGTGAGTATGGTTTCAGTGTGTTTGTACTGATATAAAAAGTTAAGCAAAAAGTAAATATTAGTTGCTAGTTGTGTTCAATTCTTTGAGACCCCATGGTTCATATCTCTGTCCATGTAATTCTCCAGGCAAGAGTACTGGAGTGGGTAGCCATTCCTTTCTCCAGGAGATTTTCCCACCCAGAGATCAAATCCAGGTTTTGTGCACTGCAGACAGATTCTTTATTGTCTCTGCCACCAGGGAAGCCCTAAGTGAAGCAGGGGAGGGATAAATTGGAAAATTGAGATTGACATATACACACTACTATATGTAAAATAGATAAATAATAAGGATCTACCATACAGCACAGGGAGTGTTACTGAGTACTCCATAGTGGCCTATATAAGAAAAAAATCTAAAATGGAGTAGATAATTGTGCATGTGTGTGTGTGTATATATATGTATGTATATGTATATATATGCATATAAACTGATCTACTTTGCTATACACTTGAAATCAATACAACATTGTAAATTGGTTATTCTCCAATAAAAATTAAAAAATGAAATTGTACTACTAACACCATGCAGAAAAATTAACTCAAAAATGGATTAAAGAACAAAATGTAAGACTGGATATTATAAAAGTTAGAGGAAAATATAAGCAGAACATTCTTTGACATAAATTGTAGCAATATCTTTTTTGATCTGTCTCCTAAAGTAATGGAAGTAAAAGCAAACATAAATGGAATATAATTAAATTCAAAAGCTTTTGTACAGATAATAAAATTGAAAATCATAAACAAAATAAAAAGCAACCCACAGAATGGGAGCAAATATTTGCAAATAATGTGACCAATAAGGGATTAGTCTCCAACATTTACCAACAGCTCATGCAACTCAATATAAAAAAAAAAAAAATTAAAAATAGTTAAAAGATATAAATAGAAATTTCTCCTAAGAAGAAATCTAAATAGACATTTCTCCTCACATCAATTTGAAGTCATCATCAAAAAATGTACAAACAGTAAATGCTGGAGAAGGCATGAAGAAAAGGCAACTCTTCTACCCTGTTGGTGGTAATGTAAATTGGTACATCCACTATGAACAATAACATGGAAACTATGTAGGTTCCTTAAGAAACTAAAAGGAGCTATCATGTGATCCAGCAATCCCATTCCTGGACATATATCTGGAGGTGAACATGGTTTGAAAGGATACATATACTCCAGTGTTCACTGCAGCACTCTTTACAATAGTCAAGTCAAGGAAGCACCCTAATTGTCCAATGACAGTTAAATGGATAAAGATCTGCTATTTATATACAATGGAATATTGCTCAGCCATTAAAAAGAATAAAATAATGCCATTTTCACCAACATGAGTGGACCTGGAGATTATTACACTAAGTTAAGTAACTCAGATAGAAAAAGACATATTACTTGATATCATTTATACAAGACATCTAAATTTTAAAAAGAATATAAACTTTCTTAGAAAATAGAACCAGACTGAGATGACGAATTTATGGTTACCAGGGTAAAGGCTGAGGTGACAGATTAGGAGTTTGGGACTGACATGTACACACTGCTGTATTTAAAACAGATAACCAAAAAGGACCTACTGCACAGCACATGGAAGTCTCCTCAATATTCTAACAATGTGAAAGGAAAAAGAATTTGAACAAAAATAGATACATGAATGTGTATGACTGACTATACACATTCAGTGATTCAGTGAATAACTGAATCACTCTGCTGTATGCCTGAAACTAATACAGCATTTTTAATCAACTGGATTCCAGTACAAAATTAAAAAAAAAAAATTAAAGTTACCTTTAAAACTTTAAAGGTTTGATTAAATTTAAAGAAAGGGCAAGGATAATGGCCTAGATATAGGCCTGAAAAACAAGGAGGGCACCTGTTCCATTTTTAGGAGTTAATTGTTTCTGGGGAGTCAGAAAGAAGAGTTATCCCTTAAGGGAGCTGTAAGAGAAGCAAAATTATCAGAAGTGAGCAAGAGGTCAGATGGCAGAAATAGGTAGATAACATCATAGAAGAGTGGAAGATGTCTCTCTTTTTTAAACCTATGATTGACTGTGTTCCATAGGGCACAATGAAAGAGTTTCAGGCATATGTTTTAATTTGATTTTGCTTATGAATTTTATCAGATATTCCAGTTGATTGCTATAAATTTCCCTGTTATTTTATAAAGCTGTTTATATATTAACCACTTACATGTGTTGCAAATATGTTTCTAGTTTTTCCTTGAACATTTATGATATTGCTAAATTCCATGAAGTATGGTTTATTTGTAATTTTTAATGGTCATCAAACATGTTTATTTTGCAAATATTCTCATTTGAAAGCCCATGTCGATTGTGCACGTTTATCTTACTTCAGGTTTGTGAAAATAGGTATATACAAAATAGTCATTTATAATTTTGGAAATCTGATATATAAGAGAAAGAGGAATCAAAGATTAAAAGTGACTTTTCCCACATACTTAAGTAAATGTTTTAAAGTAATTGTTAAATAACTTATCTATTCTTTAGACTGTGATGTGTACTCATAGTAACAACCTTTTCAAAATATTTATTCTGTTTAATCAATCTGAACATCCACATATTGGTTCTACACTGTTCACGCACTATTGAATGTTAAAATTTATGGGCATATAAAATAATTGCACGTATTACATTAATAACCATTATACTGCTTTGAGCCTTTTTAAGGTTCATACTTTTTCCTGTAAAAATATACACATTTCTATACAGAGTGGATGTCTGAAAAGGCAAACATCAAAGCACTAACAGTGATTATCTCTGAATGTTAGAGTAAGATTTGTGTTTTATTTTATTTTTGCTATTTTTTTTCATTTTCATGCAATATTATGAGAAAATATATTTATCCTTTAAAATACCACAGACACAGGTATATACTAACAACCATTTAAAGAGACTTTGAAAAGAAAGAAAATAACCTTTCTCCAGCTTCTCTGTGCCTCAGACAATCATGCTTGTTTCAGTTTATGAAACAACATGTTTCATTTTGGACAATTTCATTTTGACATTTTCAGTGCATCTTGTCTCACATAAATATACTTTGTGTAGCTAAATCCTATTCATTTTTCAGATCTCAGCTTAAACGTTTATAACTGTTATTTTACAGAAGTTTTCTGTCCCTAATTCCACTTCAGTTTTGCATAGTGTGTACTTTTCCTTGTTACTCCTGTGTAAAATGGTCATCAGTTAGCCAATGTCTTCCTTTTTGATTGTCAATTCCACTGGGCAAGGGAGTGTATTTGTCTAGATTCTTGGATACTTAATACAGAGGCACATCTGAGACAAGCAATATATAGTATTTTGAATAAATGAATGAAAAAATGGCTAGCAAAGGGCACAGTTTTACCTTTTCTCTGTCTCATTAGGGATATAAGCTTCACTGAGTAACTTAACTTCTTGAATTTCTTCACCTAAAAAAATATTGAAAGAAGCCATTTGTTTTATTTATTTAAAGTAAATACAAAGGCATGTACGTAAGACATTTATTCTCTGCATATAAAATGAACATCCAATTGATGATTATGCTATCATTACTTTAAAAAGTTTTCAGGAATACATTCTGATTTAAAAAAAAAAAAAAATGACCAACCACTGCAATGGAAACTATAAGAGAAAATTTCTGAAATAATGGCCACCCATTAAAGTGGGAGGATGGTGTATATTAGTGTTCTAAAAAATCACATTAAATCCTGAAGAAATCTATGGAAGTGGCCAAGATGGCAAAGTTTTAAGACCTTGAAATTACCTTCCTCCATGGGCACACCAAAATTACAGGTGAATTTCATAAAATTTTAAAGAAGAGTTAACAACTACACTTTTCAAACTAAAGAGTGCTTTCAACTCATTCTATGAGGCCAGCATCACCCTAATATGAAAACAGACATACCACCACCACAAAAAAAAAAGAAAATTACAGGCCAATATCACTGATGAACATAGATGCAAAAATCCTCAACAAAATGTTAGCAAATCAAATACAATAATTCATTAAAATGATTATATATTATGAGCAAGTGGGACTTACACCAAGGATGCTTCAATATCTGCAAATCAATGTAAAACACCCCATTAACAGTTGAAAAGAAAAAAAAAATTATATGATTCTCTCAATAGATGCAGAAAAATATTTTGACACATTTTAACATTCACTTATGATAAGAACTCTCAACATGGTGTATATCAGGGATCTTACCTCAACATAATAAAGGCCATATATAACAAATGTACATCCAGCATTATAACCATGAAATGTTGAAAACATTGCCTCTAAGGACAAAAACAAGCCAAGGATGTTCTCTTGCCACTTTTATTAAATATAGTATTGGAAGTCCTAGCCAGGGCAATGAGAAAAGAAAGAGAAATAAAAGAAATCTAAATTAGAAAATAAATAAAACTGTCTCTGTTTGTAGGTGATATTATACTATTGAAAGTTATTAGGATAAATGATTAAGTAAGATAAATTAATAAATATATATTACATTTCTATATATTAATATTAAATTAACAAAAGATAAATGTTTAATTGTACTTAACATATCATTAATAGAATGAAATATCTTAAAAAACTATTTAAATAAATAAATTTAAACAAGGATCTAAAACTTTATTCTCTGAAAATGTGAGATACTGTTGAAAGAAATTGAGAATGACAGAAATAAATGGAAAATATGTGCATATAGATTGAAATAATTAATAATGTTAAAGATGACCATAGTAACTTATAGACTCAATGTATCCATTTCAAAGCGTCAATGGTATCTTTCATAGAACTATAAAAAATAACTCTAAAGTTTATAAAGAATACCAAAGCCCTCAAGCAGCCAAAACAATATTGAAAAAGAACAAAGGTGGAGGTATTATCTCTCTGATATCAAACTATATATACTACATTCTATGATTATCAAAAAACTACAGTACTGTCACAAAAACTGAAACATAGATCAATGGAACACAATATAGAAAGTCCAGAAAGCATGCTAGTAAAGTAATGCTTAAAATTTTCTAAGCCAGGCTTCAGCAATACGTGAACCATGAACTTCCAGATGTTCAAGCTGGTTTAGAAATGGCAGAGGATCAGATCAGATCAGATCTGATCAGTCGCTCAGTCGTGTCCGACTCTTTGCGACCCCATGAACCGCAGCGCGCCAGGCTTCCCTGTCCATCACCAACTCCCGGAGGTCACTCAGACTCACATCCATCGAGTCAATGATGCCATCCAGCCATCTCATCCTCTGTCCTCCCCTTCTCCTCCTGCCCTCAATCCCTCCCAGCATCAGAGTCTTCTCCAATGAGTCAACTCTTCGCATGAGGTGGCCAAAATACTGGAGTTTCAGCTTTAGCATCATTCCTTCCAAAGAAATCCCAGGGCTGATATCCTTCAGAATGGACTGGTTGGATCTCCTTGCAGTCCAAGGGACTCTCAAGAGTCTTTTCCAACACCACAGTTCAAAAGCATCGATTCTTTGGCGCTCAGACTTCTTCACAGTCCAGCTCTCACATCCATACATGACCACCGGAAAGACCATAGCCTTGACTAGGCGAACCTTTGTTGGCAAAGTGATGTCTCTGCTTTTGAATATGCTATCTAGGTTGGTCATAACTTTCCTTCCGAGTAAGCGTCTTTTAATTTCATGCCTGCAGTCACCATCTGCAGTGATTTTGGAGCCCAGAAAAACAAAGTATGACACTGTTTCCACTGTTTCTCCATCTATTTCCCATGTAGTGATGGGACCAGATGCCATGATCTTCATTTTCTGAATGTTGAGCTTTAAGCCAACCTTTTCACTCTCTACTTTCACTTTCATCAAGAGACTTTTTAGTTCCTCTTCACTTTCTGCCATAAGGGTGGTATCATCCGCATATCTGAGGTCATTGATATTTCTCCCAGCAATTTTGATTCCAGCTTGTGTTTCCTCCAGTCCAGTATTTCTCATGATGTACTCTGCATATAAGTTAAATGAACATGGTGACAATATACAGCCTTGACGTACTCCTTTTCCTATTTGGAACCAGTCTGCTGTTCCATGTCCAGTTCTAACTGTTGCTTCCTGACCTGCATACAGATTTCTCAAGAGGCAGATCAGGTGGTCTGGTATTCCCATCTCTTTCAGAATTTTCCACAGTTTACTGTGATCTACACCGTCAAAGGCTTTGGCATAGTCAATAAAGCAGAAATAGATGATTTTCTGGAACTCTCTTGCTTTTTCCATGATCCAGCGGATGTTGGCAATTTGATCTCTGGTTCCTCTGCCTTTCCTAAAACCAGATGGGCGGGTCATGGTGGAGAGATCTGACAGGATGTGGTCCGCTGGAGAAGGGAATGGTAAACCACTTCAGTATTCTTGCCTTGAGAACCCCATGAACAGTATGAAAAGGCAAAATGATAGGATACTGAAAGAGAAATTCCCCAGGTCAGTAGGGGCACAATATGCTACTGGAGATCGGTGGAGAAATAACGCCAGAAAGAATGAAGGGATGGAGCCAAAGCAAAAAGAATACCCAGCTGTGGATGTGTCTGGTGATAGAAGCAAAGTCCGATGCTGTAAAGAGCAATACTGCATAGGAACCTGGAATGTCAGGTCCATGAATCAAGGCAAATTGGAAGTGGTCAAACAAGAGATGGCAAGAGTCAATGTTGACATTCTAGGAATTAGCCAACTAAAATGGACTGGAATGGGTGAATTTAACTCAGATGACCATTATATCTACTACTGCGGGCAGGAATCCCTCAGAAGAAATGGAGTGGCCATCATGGTCAACAAAAGAGTCCAAAATGCACTACTTGGATGCAATCTCAAAAATGACAGAATGATCTCTGTTCGTTTCCAAGGCAAACCATTCAATGTCACAGTAATCCAAGTCTATGCCCCAACCAGTAATGCTGAAGAAGCTGAAGTTGAACGCTTCTATGAAGATCTACAAGACCTTTTAGAACTAACACCCCAAAAAGATGTCCTTTTCATTATGGGGCAATGGAATGCAAAAGTAGGAAATCAAGAAACACCTGCAGTAACAGGCAAATTTGGCCTTGGAACACGGAATGAAGCAGGGCAAAGACTAACAGAGTTTTGCCAAGAAAATGCACTGGTCATGGCAAATACCCACTTCCAACAACACAAGAGAAGACTCTATACATGGACATCACCAGATGGTCAACACTGAAATCAGATCGATTATATTCTTTGCAGCCAAAGATGGAGAAGCTCTATACAATCAGCAAAAACAAGACCAGGAGCTGACTGTGGCTCGGACCATGAACTCCTTATTTCCAAATTCAGAATTAAATTGAAGAAAGTAGGGAAAACCACTAGACCATTCAGGTATGACCTAAATCAAATCACCTATGATTATACACTCAAAGTGAGAAATAGATTTAAGGGCCTAGATCTGATAGATAGAGTGCCTGATGAACTATGGAATGAGGTTTGTGACATTGTACAGGAGACAGTGATCAAGACCATCCCCATGGAAAAGAAAGGCAAAAAAGCAAAATGGTTGTCTGGGGAGGCCTTGCAAATAGCTGTGAAAAGAAGAGAAGTGAAAAGCAAAGGAGAAAAGGAAAGATATAAACATTGAATGCAAAGTTCCAAAGAATAGCAAGAAGAGATAAGAAAGCCTTCTTCAGCGATCAATGCAAAGAAATAGAGGAAAACAGCAGAATGGGAAAGACTAAGGATCTATTCAAGAAAATCAGAGATACCAAAGGAACATTTCATGAAAAATGGGCTTGATAAAGGACAGAAATGCTATGGACCTTAACGAGAAGCAGAAGATATTAAGAAGAGGTGGCAAGAATACACAGAAGAACTGTACAAAAAATATCTTCATGACCCAGATAATCATGATGGTGTGATCACTGACCTAGAGCCAGACATCCTGGAATGTGAAGTCAAGTCGGCCTTAGAAAGCATCACTACGAACAAAGCTAGTGGAGGTGATGGAATTCCTAGAGATCAAATTGCGAACATCCACTGGATCATGAAAAAGGCAAGAGAGTTTCAGAAAAACATCTATTTCTGCTTTATTGACTATGCCAAAGCCTTTGACTATGTGGATCACAATAAACTGTGGAAAATTCAGAAGGAAATGGGGATACCTGCCTCTTGAGAAACATGTATGCAGGTCAGGAAGCAACAGTTAGAACTGGACATGGAACAACAGACTGGTTCCAAATAGGAAAAGGAGTTCGTCAAGGCTGTACATTGTCACCCTGCTTATTTAACTTGTATGTAGAATACATCATGAGAAATGCTGGGCTGGAGGAAGCACAAACTGGAATCAAGACTGCCGGGAGAGATATCCATAACCTCAGATACACAGATGACAATAAACTTATGGCAAAAATGAAGAAGAATTAAAGAGCCTCTTGATGAAGGTGAAAGTGGAGAGTGAAAACTTTGGCTTAAGCTCAACATTCAGAAAACAAAGATCATGACATCAGGTCCCATCTCTTCATGGCAAATAGACGGAGAAAAAGTGAAAACAGTGGCTGACTTTATTTCGGGGGCTCCAAAATCACTGAAGATGGTGATTGCAGCCATGAAATTAAAAGACACTTACTCCTTAGAAGGAACTTATGACCAACTTAGACAGCATATTATAAAGCTGAGACATTACTTTGTCAACAAAGGTCCGTCTAGTCAAGGCTATGGTTTTCCCAGGAGTCATGTATGGATGTTGAGAGTTGGACTATAAAGAAAGCTGAGCACCAAAGAATTGGTGCTTTTGAACTGTGGTGTTGGAGAAGACTCTTGAGAATTCCTTGAACTTCAAGGAGATCAAACCAGTCCATCCTAAAGGAGATCAGTCCTGGGTATTCATTGGTAGGACTGATGTTGAAGCTGAAACTCCAATACTTTGGCAACCTGATGCAAAGAGCTGACTCACTGGAAAAGACCCTGATGCTGGGAAAGACTGAGGGCAGGAGAAGAAGGGGATGACAGAGGATGAAATGGTTGGATGGCATCCCTGACTCAGTGGACATGGGTTTGTGTGAACTCTGGAAGTTGGTGATGGCCAGGGGGGGGTCTGGCCTGCTGCATGGGCTCGCAAAGAGTCGAGCACAACTGAGCGACTGAAATAAACTGATAAAGAAGGCTGAGTCTGAAAAATTGATGCTTTTGATTTGTGGTGTTGGAGTAGTCTTTTGAGAATCCCTTGGACAGCAAGGAGATCAAACCAGTCCATCTTAAAGGGAATCAGCCCTGAATATTCACTAGAAGCACTGATGCTGAAGCTCTGATTACTACTTCAGCCACCTGATGTGAAGAGCCAATTCATTGGAAAATATCCTGATACTGGGAAAGATTGAGGGCAGAAAGATAAGGGGGTGACAGAGGATAAGGTTGTTGGATGGCATCACTGATTAATGGACATGAGTTTGAGCAAACTCTGGGAGGCAGTGAGGGACAGGGAAGACTGGCATGCTGCAGTCCATGGGTTTACAAAGAGTTGGACATGACTTAGCAACTTAATAACAAGTAGTCACAGAATACCTTATAATTTCAATTATGTAGAATCTAAAAAAGAAAGCATAAAAACAAACAACAAAACAAATAAGACTCACTGGTACAGAAAACAAGACTGATTGCTGCCAGAGCCCAAAGGGGTGGCAAGGTAAAGGAAATAGGTAAGGGAGATTAACAGGTATAAACTTCCAGTATCAAGTAAGTCAGGGGTTTTAATGCACAGTATAGGGAAATATTCAATAATATTGTAACAACTCTTCATGGTGACAGATGGTAGTTAGACCTTTTGTGGTTAAGATTTTGTAATGTATAAAAGTATCAAATCACTGTCATATAACTGAAATTTATATAATATTGTAAATCAAATATACTTCAATAGGAACAAACAAAAGCAAATGAATTAAAGCTTAAACATAAGGCCTGAAACTATAAAAGGACTTGCTGCATAGCATAGGGAACACTGATCAATATTCTGTAATGACCTAAATGGGAAAAAAACTTGAAAAAGAATAGTAAGTGTATAACAGAATCACTTTTCTATACACCTGAGACTAACACATTATAAATTAACTATTCTCCAATATAAAATAAAACTTAAACATAGGCAGTAAACTTTCTGACATGAGTCTTGGTAACACTTATTTGGATTTATCTCCTCAGACAAGAGAAACAAAAGTTAAAATAAACTGATGGGAGGAGATAAAACTAAAAAGCTTTTGCACAGGGAACAAAACTACAAAAGAAAAACAAAAAACCCAAAAGGTAACCTACTGAATGAGAGGAAATATTTGAACACAACATACTTGATATTCACAATACACAAAGAACTTGTACAACTCATAAAAAAAAAAAGAAATAAATAAAAGTGGGCAAAGGATGTGAATATATAGCTTTCCAAAATAGACATAAAAATGGCCAACAGAAAGAAAAGATGCTTAACATTACCAATCATCAGGAAATTAAAACCACAGTGAGATGCCAGTTCATACCTTTCAGATGGCTATCATCAAAAAGACAAGTAACAGGTGTTGGTGACGATGTAGAGAAAAGGGAACCTTTATTCACTGTGGGATTATAGATTGGTGCATCCAGTATGGAAAACTGTATGTTGTTTCCTCACAAAATGAAACCTGCCATATGATACAGCAGTTTCACATCTGAGGATTTACCTGAAAGAAACTAAAAACACTAATGTGAAAATATCAGATCAGTCGCTCAGTCGTGTCCGACTCTTTGCCACCCCATGAACTGCAGCACGCCAGGCCTCCCTATCCATCACCAGCTCTCGGAGGTCACTCAGACTCACATCCATTGAGTCAGTAATGCCATCCAGCCATCTCATCCTCTGTTGTCCCCTTCTCCTCCTGCCCTCAATCCCTCCCAGCATCAGAGTCTTCTCCAATGAGTCAACTCTTCGCATGAGGTGGCCAAAATATTGGAGTTTCAGCTTTAGCATCATTCCTTCTAAAGAAATCCCAGGGCTGATCTCCTTCAGAATGGACTGAGTGGATCTCCTTGCAGTCCAGGGGACTCCCAAGAGTCTTTTCCAACACCACAGTTCAAAAGCATCAATACTTCGGTGCTCAGCCTTCTTCACAGTCCAGCTCTCACATCCATACATGACCACAGGAAAGACCATAGCCTTGACTAGGCGAACCTTTGTTGGCAAAGTGATGCCTCTGTTTTTGAATATGGTATCTAGGTTGATCATAACTTTCCTTCCAAGGAGTAAGCGTCTTTTAATTTCATGGCTGCAGTCACCATCTGCAGTGATTTTGGAGCCCAGAAAAAGAAAGTCTGACACTGTTTCCACTGTTTCTCCATCTATTTCCCATGTAGTGAAGGGACCAGATGCTACACGTAAAACTAACATAATATTGTATGTCAACTATCAGATCAGATCAGTCACTCAGTCGTGTCCGACTCTTTGTGACCCCATGAACTGCAGCACGCCAGGCCTCCCTGTCCATCACCAGCTCTCGGAAGTCATTCAGACTCACATCCATCGAGTCAGTGATGCCATCCAGCTATCTCATCCTCTGTCGTCCCCTTCTCCTCCTGCCCTCAATCCCTCCCAGCATCAGAGTCTTCTCCAATGAGTCAACTCTTCGCATGAGGTGGCCAAAATACTGGAGTTTCAGCTTTAGAATCAGTCCTTCCAAAGAAATCCCAGGGCTGATCTCCTTCAGAATGGACTGGTTGGATCTCCTTGCAGTCCAAGGGACACTCAAGAGTCTTCTCCAACACCACACTTCAAAAGCATCAATTCTTGGGCGCTCAGCCTTCTTCACAGTCCAGCTCTCACATCCATACATGACCACAGGAAAGACCATAGCCTTGACTAGGCGAACCTTTGTTGGCAAAGTGATGTCTCTGCTTTTGAATATGCTATCTAGGTTGGTCATAACTTTCCTTCCAAGGAGTAAGTGTCTTTTAATTTCATGGCTACAGTCACCATCTGCAGTGATTTTGGAGCCCAGAAAAATAAAGTCTGACACTGTTTCCACTGTTTCTCCATCTATTTCCCATGTAGTGAAGGGACCAGATGCCATGATCTTCGTTTTCTGAATGTTGAGCTTTAAGCCCACCTTTTCACTCTCCACTTTCACTTTCATCAAGAGGCTTTTTAGTTCCTCTTCACTTTCTGCCATAAGGGTGGTATCATCTGCATATCTGAGGTTATTGATATTTCTCCTGGCAATCTTGATTCCAGCTTGTGTTTCTTCCAGTCCAGCATTTCTCATGATGTACTCTGCATATAAGTTAAATAAACATGGTGACAATATACAGCCTTGACGTACTCCTTTTCCTATTTGGAACCAATCTGTTGTTCCATGACCAGTTCTAACTGTTGCTTCCTGACCTGCATACAGATTTCTCAAGAGGCAGATCAGGTGGTCTGGTATTCCCATCTCTTTCAGAATTTTCCACAGTTTATTGTGATCTACACAGTCAAAGGCTTTGGCATAGTCAATAAAGCAGAAATAGATTTTTCTGGAACTCTCTTGCTTTTTCTATGATCCAGCGGATGTTGGCAATTTGATCTCTGGTTCCTCTGCCTTTTCTAAAACCAGCTTGAGCATCAGGAAGTTCATGGTTCACATATTGCTGAAGCCTGGCTTGGAGAATTTTGAGCATTACTTTACTAGCGTGTGAAATGAGTGCAATTGTACTTAAAAAATATGAATTAATGTGTCAGCATAATGATTTGACTTTCTGCAATAGTGTTTAACAACCTAAAAGTGAAACATGTGTATTTTTTAAGGGGGTTGACAAATGGTGATGTGTTAGTATATCACAAACTACTGCAGCTGAAGGTCAGGTGGGGGGTGTCTTTGGTACAATTCAAGTACAGTTTATGCTGGAGAGAAAAGTAGGAGAATCAAACAAAGATTCATTCAGTCACTCAGTCCTGTCTGACTCTTTGCGATGACATGGACCACCGCATGCCAGACATCGCTGTCCATCACCACCTCCCACGGCTTACTCAAACTCATGTCCATCGAGTCCGTGATGCATCCAATTCTCTCATCCTCTGTCGTCCCCCTCTCCTCCTGCCTTCAATCTTTCCCAGCATCGGAGTCTTTTCCGAGTCAGTTCTTCGCATCAGGTGGCCAATGTATTGGAGTTTCAGCTTCAGCATCAGTCCTTCCAGTGAATATTCAGGACCGATTTCCTTTTGGATGAACTGGTTGGATCTCCTTACAGTCCAAGGGATTCTCAAGAGTCTTCTCCAACACCACAGTTCAAAAGCATCAATTCTTATATGCTTGCTCCTTGGAAAAAAATTCTATGACCAACCTAGATAGCATATTAAAAAGCAACGACATTACTTTGCCAACAAAAGTCTGTCTAGTCAAAAGTTATGGATTTTCCAGTAGTCATGTATGGATGTGAGAGTTGGACTATAAAGACAAAGATTGAAGACATACAAAAGCAGAAAGAGGCTGAAGCAGTATCAGAGAATGGGAAGCCTTCTAATTACATCCATAGATAATTATAAACTACACTATTACATAGGTTTTCATTAATTTATCTGAGAGAAAAAAAAGAATAGCTGGATATAAGGCAAAAAAAGAAAAATCTTATGAAATGTTATTGTTAATAGAGTTTATGTTGTTTCCAAATTCAGACTTTAAAAGGCGATTTTTATCACATAAATTTCATGAGTCTAATTATCAGTTAACCAATGACTTCTTGTCACTCTGCCTCCCCTCCATCCCAATCACTCATTTTAATAAACTGAGGGAAAGTAGCAAATTATAAGCTAAATTGTGCCATGATGCAGGTTCTATTTAAAATAAACAACAAAAACAACAAGCAGGGTGATTTGGTATTTTTATAACATTCCAATACAACTTCTCATTATATTTTAGACAAACTTTGCCAATTCACATTTTTTTATACAAATAACACTTTAACTTGTAAATAGGTCTTGGAAATAAGAGAGTCATTTTTGTAAAGTGATAGATTGATTAAAGTTTTCTTTAATATAAAAGCTTCTCAGATTTAGGGGTTTCCCTGGTGGTTCAGACAGATTGTGTCTATAATGGAGAGACCCAGATTTGATCCCTGGGGAGGGATCTTTGGGAAGATACTATGTAGAAGGAAATGGCAACCCACTCCAGTATTCTTGCCTGGAAAATTTCATGGACAGAGGAGCATGGCAAGCTCAGTTGCAGTCCATAGGATAACAAAGAGTCAGACACAACTGAATGACTAACACTTAAACTTCTCAAATTTTAAGCTTGAGCAGTTCAGATATATCCACTAAGCATTTTTATTTCTGTGTGATATCTATAATTACTTTAGTTACTTCAATTATTATAGGAATTATGAACCATGATTTATAACTTTTTGTGAGATTATTAGATAATATGTATATTCAAGTAACTTTCTATTACTTTGAACATACAGATTTATGTATGATAAAATTTGGGTTACCATTAAATGTAGTTGAAGTTAGCACTTTAAAAATTTGTTCTAATGTAAAAGAAGTAAATGTTAAGATACTGACAAGCTATTTTTCCAAAATTAAGAGTTCCTCTCAGTACTTGCCTTGGTAAAGATAACCATGTAAAATCTAAACAGATCTAATTGCTTAGCTTTTGACAAAAACAGTAATGATATACTGGCAGACTTAACTGAATTATAAGTATTAAAAACGGAAAAAAAAAAAAAAAACCCACTGCAGTATTGACATCCCTCAGTTTTTGCATGTTTTCTCAAAATGAAAGTCTTTGAAAGTTATCCTTCAGTGGAACATGTTTATGTTAAAATATATGTGTGTGTGTGTGTGTGTACGTACAATCATGGGGTTATAAAAGATTAGCATAGAAAGGACCTAAGAGATTATATAATCCACTTCTGTGCTTTAATAGAGAATAAATAGATAATAAAAACCAAAAATGGAATGACTTTCAAATATCATATTTCTGTCTTACTGTATTATTTTTCAATTTCTGTAACTCTCTTTTCTTTTCATCCCTCCACACTCCTACCTTTTAGTCCTATGTTCTTTATTTCTCCACATAGTGGAGAACACCTTTTTTTCATTGAGTACTGTTAGGAAAAACAAAGATGAATAAGACACAGTAAATATGTGTGTGAAATATTTGGCAGTGTTTGTCAAGATTATAGACGCAAATCAGCAGTTTCTGACTCATCAGTATATCACTTGTAAGAATACCAATATATTCTACTGATCTAATCGGTAATGTCTACACAATAATAATTAAAGTTTGTTGTTGTTTGAGTAAAGACTAGAGTGGCAGACTAAAAAGACCACAGATTCTTAAACAGTCCTCCTATAGAGAAGTAAGAAATTTATTCCTTTCTCCTTGAATCTGTTATGACCTGTGACCTGTCCAGTAGAAACCGGTGGAAATAATATTGTGTTAGTTTGGAAGTATACCTATCAAAAAGGACTGGAAGCATCCACTTTGGTATCATGAAGCTTTGAGCTGTTTCATAAGAGGATCAATTACCATACTCGAGGTACCATATGCAGAAGCCCCGAAACCACTCTGTAGAGGGACCCACTGAGCCCATTTCTTCAAGTATCTTCACCAAGAGACCAGACATGTCAGAACATCCATTTTGTATCATCCAGCCCAGCCTGGCATCAGCTAAGTCTTACCAGATGACCTCAGTTTATACAATATGGATCAGAAAAATCACCTAGCTGTATCCTGTGCATATCCATTATCCACAAAATGGTGAGATACAATAAAATCTGTGGCATTTTAACCTGTTTTTAACTTTTAAGATAGTTTTTTATGCAGCAGTAGACAACTGGAGAAATTGGAAACAAGATGTCTATAATGAAATAAGCAATTATACACAGAATGAGTCTGTTCTTATTGCTCAGTATGGTATGATCTGTGAGATAAATGCAAACAATGAGCTACAAAATGTTAATATATACCTGCTTAAGACATCATGCTATGTAGCCATATACTGCATCTATAATGTTAAAGGGATACTGTATCTGAAATGGTGCCCCTCCCCAAACTGGTATCAGTGCTTGACTTTGTGTGGAGAAAATAAGGAAATAAATAACTTGTAACATTAGACTGTTTGCTGTGCTGTATTACACATTAAGTAAAAGTCAACTGGAAGGAAAAAAGAAAGAGAACAAAGATGATGATAGTATGGTTCTGATTTTGCTTAGTCTTATGCTTCTTAGTCTTGGTGTCTAGGGTCCTATAAGAATTTTATAACTTGTCTTTAGGGTCCTTTATAGACTATTAGAATGATCACACAGTATTAGTGACTTAGCAAAATATTTCATGAGCTGCTACTGGAATCTGAGGCTAAATTCCTTGCTGGGAGATCTGGCCCTAAAAGAGATGTACAAATTCAGAACATCAGGTTTGCATTTCTAATCATCCTCCATACCCCATACAGCATGTATAATGAAAGATGATTACACAGTAACTGGTAACACAGCTGGGAAGTGTTCTCTGAATAAGATTTTTGTTCTCTTCTTATTTCAAAACAGCCTTTATTTGCATGACATCTTGCATAGAGCAGATGGTCTCAAAAGTTAAAATTTGACCATGAATACCACATTAGCTGTCATGTAACTAGGGAAGGACAATTATAAACAAGAACTTCTTTTTAAAATGTTTCATTTATTTTACTGTTATATGTGTATGTTTGTATTTGGTGAAGAAAGTATTTAGCAAATATGGTTTATTCTGTTTTATAACTCAATATTGCCTTATTTTACTTGTGACCATTCAAATTCAAACAAGGATGCATCTCAAGAGTTATCAATATGTAATAGGGAACTGCAATCATATCACTAGCACAGAAAAAGAGAAGAAAAAGTTTTTCTTATTGTTTTCCAACCAGAAAGTGAATATAAGCAGATGTTCCATTTTTGACTTGCCAAGGAAATTAGCGCTTTTTGAGGAGGTACACAGAGAGTTGAAATATCTTCCAGTCATTGAAAAATAATTCTCAGCATGGCAGTGAGCTGTGAAGAAGCAAACATCTTGAAATGGGATGACCACCTAATATATTTATTTTTTTTTTTTTTTTGCATTAAGTCTACGGAATTTATGCCAGCCTTCTCTTTAGTAGTTTTCTGTTATGGTATTCATCCATTGACCTTATTTTCAGGGGTAGGGGGCAGTCATTTCAAAGAAATGAGAATATAGGAAGAAAACAGAATCACAGTAAAAAAATAAGGAACAAGTGGAAAAGATTTAGAAAATGTCAAAATAATGCGAATAGAGAAAACTTTAGGAATAATTATA
This sequence comes from Tragelaphus eurycerus, assembly GCA_935064755.1. Classification (NCBI taxonomy): domain Eukaryota; kingdom Metazoa; phylum Chordata; class Mammalia; order Artiodactyla; family Bovidae; genus Tragelaphus; species Tragelaphus eurycerus. The sequence goes on from CAKXYN010000006.1 coordinate 2,187,772, forward strand.
TAGTAGATCTAACAATCCAAAAATATCCTTTTGCCTAGATGGTTAGGATACGATTACACAAGTTTTTCTGCTGCCATCTTTACTTTAACTTACTGTTCCTTCTATAGCTTGCTTTTTATCAGTACTGGGGAGTAGTGTAATACAGGAGTAACAACTCTGAATTCAAAGCAAGACTCCTCCTGGCTGCCAAGCTTTACAACTTCCTATCTGAGTATCCTTTGACATGTTATTTCATCTCTTTATCTTGCAGCTTTGGATCTTTTAAAGTAGAAAAATAATAATATCTTCATTACAAAATGCATGCAAGTATTAGGACAGTTGATACTTGCAAAGAATACAGAACTGTAAGTAAGCACTCATATGTCTTCATTCATTAATTAGAGATAAACAAAGATATCCACTGCTGTCATTTCTGTATTTGTCTTGTCTAGTTGTGTGCAGTTACTCAAATGACTCTTCGTGAAGAAAAAAAAAAAAAATTGTTACCCTTCCAGGTAACACCTCCGTATAATGCAATATCCTGTCAAATACTTACATGTAACCATGTGTCTAGCTTTGGCTAACATCGCACTGGTTAATATTTAAAATGTGCTGTTTTTATGAAAGAGCTGTACCATGACAATCACTTGTATTTTAAATTAGTTATGAAATACTATTCACTTACTGATTGATTGAATCAATATATTGATATTAAAAATCCACCACATTCCAGAAATTGTGCTGTCCTCTGTGGTTACAGACAAACCTAAATGGCCCTAGCTTGATGGCTCTCATTATCTACCGGAGGAAACAGATCATAAAACTAAACAAACATATAAAACACTGTGGTAAGTGTTCTTGTCTTATGACCTAAGTAATATAGGAGTAGAGAAGAAGGAACATTTAAATCCACAATATAAGAGAGGGGAGTAGAACAGTGTGATTGACACATTACAGACCCAAGGACTTTCAAGACTTAAGTGGAAAACCACATGTGAATAAGATATAAGGGACATGCTATGGTAGGGAATACGAGTAGCATAGAGTCTGATAGCAAAGCGTATAGATGGAATCAGATCAGTCACTCAGTCGTGTCTGACTCTTTACGACCCTATGAATCGCAGCACGCCAGGCCTCCATGTCCATCATCAACTCCTGGAGGTCACTCAGACTCACATCCACCGAGTCAGTGATTCCATCCAGCCATCTCATCCTCTGTCGTCCCCTTCTCCTCCTGCCCTCAATCCCTCCCAGCATCAGAGTCTTCTCCAATGACTCAGCTCTTCGCATGAGGTGGCCAAAATACTGGAGTTTCAGCTTTAGCATCATTCCTTCCAAAGAAATCCCAGGGCTGATCTCCTTCAGAATGGACCGGTTGGATCTCCTTGCAGTCCAAGGGACTCTCAAGAGTCTTCTCCAACACCACAGGTCAAAAGCATCAATTCTTCGGTGCTCAGCCTTCTTCACAGTCCAGCTCTCACATCCATACATGACCACAGGAAAGACCATAGCCTTGACTAGGCGAACCTTTGTTGGCAAAGTAATGTCTCTGCTTTTGAATATGCTATCTAGGTTGGTCATAACTTTCTTTCCAAGGAGTAAGCATCTTTTAATTTCATGGCTGGAGTCACTATCTGCAGTGATTTTGGAGCCCAGAAAAATAAAGTCTGACACTGTTTCCACTGTTTCCCCATCTATTTCCCATGTAGTGATGGGACCAGATGCCATGATATTCTTTTTCTGAATGTTGAGTTTTAAGCCAATCTTTTCACTCTCCACTTTTACCTTCATCAAGAGGCTTTTTAGTTCCTCTTCACTTTCTGCCATAATCTATGATAAAGAGTTTCACTGTTATTTTTAAGTGAAGGAGACGTTCAAAAGATTGCCAAATAGAATCTGTGGTTAAAATTTTTTGAATTTATTTGTTTCTTGATGATTATGTTATTAATAATGCTGCAAATTAAAATAATACCTGTGTTCTAGTTATTTTGACAGGACCACTTGTTAACTTATGTTCTACAGGATAAAAGTTGTTTAAAAGGCATTAAACATTTACTGCAACATGGAATGCATACCTGCACATATAGAGAATGATACAGCCTCTTTAGGTCTTGGGAATTTTCTGAACTATGGATGCCCTAAGACATTAGCAAGGAAGAAGAGTGAAGTTTGAGAATTCATCTTTCTTCTGGAAATAATAGTGCCCCAACTATAATACCACATTACCTCTTAAACTGGACTTATATGTGTTAACCTTGATATTCATTTTTAAAACAGTCATAGATCATAGATCAGTCACTCAGTCGTGTCCGACTCTTTGCTACCCCATGAACTGCAGCACGCCAGGCCTCCCTGTCCATCACCAACTCCCGGAGGTCACTCAGACTCACATCCATCGAATCAGTGATGCCATCCAGCCATCTCATCCTCTGTTGTCCCCTTTTCCTCCTGCCCTCAATCCCTCCCAGCATCAGAGTCTTTTCCAATGAGTCAACTCTTCGCAGGAGGTGGCCAAAATAGTGGAGTTTCAGCTTTAGCATCATTCCTTCCAAAGAAATCCCAGGGCTGATCTATAGAGTAAAAATATAACTGTTTTCATGAAAAAGATATGCTGAAATATAGCAGACAAAATCATATTCTACTCCAAAATTTTATTTCAAAGTCATAAATCATGTAGCATAATTCAGTTCTGTATCTTTGACCTTGTACACTGTCAAAATCCAAGCTAAGTCTGCCTCTAAGATGGAGTCATGCTCCATGAGTTTCCCTAGTGTTTATACTTCCTTTTGTGTCATGCAGTGAAGCTGTGTAAGAGATATGTTGGCATTCCCTATGCTATTTTTGAAACATTTATATAGGTTTACAGGTAGTTCAAAGGAAAAAGTTTAAAGCATTAACAAAAAAAGTAAACATTTATTTAGACATTATTTATGTTTATGTTTAAATCCAAGTAGACAGTCATTTTCTGAAAATTACTAATATTTTTCAAACAACACTCAGGAACAAGATAACTAAAAATAATGAGAGCAATGAAATTAACAATGAATTAAACATTTACTACTTATTTACATATTTATTTTATCTTTTAATACTGTCTACTTTTAAAACTACTGTTACTACATTTATTGAATTCAATGATACTAATAATTTGTCTGGCCAAAATGTTCATTCAGGCTTTTCCATTATAGGAAAACCCAAATGAACATTTTGGCCAAACCAATGTATGAAAATTGGGTTATAAATGAGTCCAAAAATACCTTAATATAGAATAAAAGCCACGTAAAACAATCTCTTATATGTTAAATATTTACACATATACTACATATAAGATATTATAATCTATATATAAAGAATTCATTAAATGCATACAATTTACCATGGGAAAATCTCAATAATAATATAGAACAAAAAGATCACAGAACTCGGTGTAGCCCATCCAATATAATTGCTCATGTGAAATAATCAGCTAGAAAGCAACTGCTAATAATTGACAGAGATTTTATCATTTTCTTTAGCTAATCATCTGGTTCAACATAAAATGACATAAGTTGTTGAAGAGACCTTTTGACATTGTTCAGTCCCTGTTTATTTATATTTGACATTACCATAGACTCTGAATGCAGAGTTCCAAAGAATAGCAAGGAGAGATAAGAAAGCCTTCCTCAGTGATCAATGAAAAGAAATGGAGGAAAACAATAGAATGGGAAAGACTAGAGATTTCTTTAAGAAAATTAGAGATACCGAAGGAACATTTCATGCAAAGATGGGCTCCATAAAGGACAGAAATGGTATGGAACTAACAGAAGCAGAAGATATTAAGAGGTGGCAAAAATACACAGAAGAACTGTACAAAAAAGATCTTAACGACCCAGATAATCATGATGGTGTGATCACTCACCTAGAGCCATTCTGGAATGTGAAGTCAAGTGGGGCTTAGGAAGCATCACTATGAACAAAGCTAGTGCAGGTGAAGGAATTCCAGTTGAGCTACTTCAAATCCTAAAAGATGATGCTGTGAAAGTGTTGCACTCAATATGCCACAAATTTGGAAAACTCAGCAGTGGCTACAGGACTAGAAAAGATCAGTTTTCATTTCAATCCCAAAGAAAGGGCAATGCCAAAAAATACTCAAACTACTGCACAGTTACACTCATCTCACATGCTAGTAAAGTAATGCTCAAAATATTCAAACAGGCTTCATCCATATGTGAACCATAAACGTCCAGATGTTCAAGCTAGTTTTGCAAAAGGCAGAGGAACCAGATCAAATTGCCAACATATGCTGGGTCATCAAAAAGGCAAGAGAGTTCAAGAATAATATCTATTTCTGCTTTATTGACTATGCCAAAGCCTTTGACTGTGTGGATCACAATCAACTGTGGAAAATTCTGAAAGAGATAGGAATACCAGACCACCTAATCTGCCTCTTGAGAAACCTGTATGCAGGTCAGGAAGCAACAGTTAGAACTGGACATGGAACAACAGACTGGTTCCAAATAGGAAAAGGAGTAAGTCAAGGCTATATATTGTCACCCTGTTTGTTTAACTTATATGCAGAGTACATCATGAGAAACATTGGGTTGGAAGAAGCACAAACTGGAATAAAAATTGCTGGAAGAAATATCAATAACCTCAGATATGCAGAGGACACCACCCTTATGGAAGAAAGTGAAGAAGGACTGAAGAAGAAGGCTTAAAGCTCAACATTCAGAAAACTAAGACCATGGCATCAGGTCCCATCATTTCATGGCAAATAGATGGGGAAATATTGGAAACAGTGGCTGACTCTATTTTGGGGGCTCAAAAATCACTGCAGATGGTGATTGCAGCCATGAAATTGAAAGATGCTTACTCCTTGGAAGGAACGTTATGACCAAACTAGACAGCATATTACAAAGTAGAGACATTACTTTGCCAACAAAGGTCCATCTACTCAGAGCTATGGTTTTTCCAGTAGCCATGTATGGATGTGAGAGTTGGACTTATAAAAAAAATCTGAGTACCAAAGAATTGATGCTTTTGAACTGTGGTATTGGAGAAGACTCTTGAGATTCCCTTGGATTGCAAGGAAATCCAACCAGTCCATCCTAAAGGAGATCAGTCCTGGTTCTTCATTAGAAGGACTGATGTTGAAGCTGCAACTCTGATACTTTGGTCCCGTGATGTGAAAAGATCCTGATGCTGGGAAAGATGAGGGCAGGAGGAGAAGGGGACAACAGAGGATGACATGGTTGGATGGCATCACTGACTCAATGGACATGAGTTGGTTGGGTGAATTCCAGGAGTTGGTGATGGACAGGGAGGCCTGGCATGTTGTGGTTCATGGGGTTGCAAAGAGTTGGACATGACTGAGTGACTGAACTGAACCATAGACTCAGATGTATGTAAACAGTTTGAACAGAAATGATCAAATCACTGAGGATATTTCAATTATAAGTTATCTTGGGCAATTCACACACTTCTTAAAAATGTAGACAATATTACTTGATTTTATTGTGTTCACTTACAATTAATAAAATTGGGAATTAAATTGTTTTTCTAATAGTTTAGGTACTAACTTGTAAACAGCTTCAGTAAAGACTGAAGAATCAAGAAAACAACTTATGATGATAGTTAGAAGGTCAATTCTAGTTTTCCTTGCTCTCTATGAGAGATAAATATTGAAAATATACTCTATTTTGGATGCTAGTATTAAGAAATATAACATTCAAAGTCTCATATTTGATAGAGATTTTATTCTTCTCATTTTCTAATCATATATTGTTTCAGATAAAATTTAAACAGTGTTTTTCCTTATTGTAGAATAGCAAATAAATTTTTTAATCCCTGAAAATGTATTTTCAGTTATTATTACATTCTTATATTTCATATCTTCAGAGAAGAGCAGCAATCATTAAGCCTTAGTTTGATTTGGTTTCCTGTCATAAGTGTAAGGTATAAAGAATACTTTACAGCATAGCTATAAAGTGTGCCAATATGATTAAAGTAGCAGTTGTTTTTGCTATAAATAGTATTCTCTAGCAGCTCAGGAGTTCTACAAACAACACTTACCCTACTAGAGTAATAAAGAGAATAGTCATGTGCTAGAAAATTTACAATGCATAGAAAAAATGGTAAATTCTACATTAAGTTAGTTTTGAAACTTTCTACTTTCTTTTTTTTACCCATTGAACAATGTACTTGATATAACAGAGGTTGTTGTTTAAGAGATTAGTATTCAAAAAATGTCTCTGTGCTTACTTAGCTGCCTCAGCACTTTAGTACTAAAGTTAAAAATAAGAAGTAATAAAAACCAAATGAGACTGTTCTGTAGGTACAGCTGGTCACTATTACAGAATCACAGTGTGAGCAGTATTGTTCACAAAGTATTTCTGGGTCAGCTTTGGACATTTTTCTTACAAATATCCCCACTACTGAATATCAAAAAACATGCTGATTCTATAAATCAGTCAGGTTTAAGATTACAGATATCAGTGTTAGCAATGTTTCATATTATTGAAAAGATCCTAAATAATAGATTGAAGCCTAGTTATCCAGAATAGAAGGGAAAGAAGGAAAAAAAAAGGGTCATTAAGGGTTTCAGAATTTTTGATTACTTGTTGATGGTAAGTTTTATTTCTACAGTGAAGAAAATTGCATCTATAGTGCTGATTCCACGTACACCATGATAAGCATTACATTTAATTGGAAGGCTTTGCCTCTGAAATTATTTCTAACTTTAGGTCAACAGTTTCATACAGTCTGCTTGCTGGAGGGTATGTCTTAGTTGCCTGATTAGACTACATTACCTAGATACACCTTGGAAGTAACTGAACACTTAACCCTCTGGTGTTTAAATTGTTTTGCAGAATAATAGACTATAAATAAATATAGCTATTATTATGCTATAAAAGAAAACTATCAAACTGAGCACATTTTTCTGCATAGATATTCAAAACAAAAGCAATCTAGAGTCAATATTTGTTCAAAAATTTTGTGTAGCATTCTGCTTAAAGTTGACAGTGGGAGAAAATCCATAGATGTCATATTGTAATCAACTACACATTCCTTTGGAACACTAACACACATCTTGGAGATAGGTAATTAGATATGTAGGATGCCTTTTACTAAAGCAAGAGAAGGATTTCTCTTCCAGATAGAGAGAGTAAATATATTTATGAATATTTCTCCCAGTAAGTACAACTAAGACCCTAGACATGTAAAAACAACCTAAGAAGACTTTGAAAAGGAAAGACTAGATTGGCTAAGGACTTTGCAAACCAATGAAAACCACATTGGTGTATATCTTAGGTATTGTTTTTGCCACATGACTCCCAAATTTGGTACTTAAAAGAGCTAGCAATGGAGAAGTGCTAATGGGAGAAGACAATAAAAAGCCTTCAGAATTCCTGCTTTCTTTAGCTTTGTCTAGGAAAGGGAAAGCTTATAAAGACAGAAGTCTTGTAAACAACTGCTGAATTGCAGACAAACAAAACAGGAAATAATGGCCCCACTCCAACCCATGCCACTAAAGACAGAGGCAAGATTTCCACCCCTCACAAAGTTATAATGCTGCTCTCCAATTCACCTTCCCCCTAGCCATTCTCTAGTGGTGTCTGAGAGGGCTGCAAACTAAAGAGAAAGCAAACTAAAGTTAAAAGTTAAAACTAAAGATGAAACTAAAGTTGAAAGAGAAAGCAAACTAAAGTTGAAAGCAGTGAGAGAGAGAGAAAACCTCATCTATTAGGGAAAAGATTCAAATGAAAACAAATTTCTCATTAGAAACCATGGAGACTAGAAGGAAGTAATACATCATTTTCAAGCCCTTAAAGAAAATAAATGGCAAACCAGGGTTCTCTATCAATTTAAAATATCCTTCAGGAATGAAAATGAAATCAATATATTTCAGATAAAGAAAATGTATGAAAATGTGTTGCCAGGAAATTCAGGAAACTTGGAACATCAAAAAAGAACAAAGTATAATAAGAAAAAAAGTAAGGATAGGTAAATAGATATTCCTTCTTTTGAGCTTTCTAAATTTTCCCTACTGGTTGAAGCAAAAATTATAGCAATGTCTGACTTAGTTTTAAAAGTGTTAGAATAAATATTTGAGATAATTTTATTGTAAAAGGAAAAGCAAAGGAAGGATGAGAGATAAGGTTTAACTCCAAAATGATAGCAAAAATAGATTCTAATGTAACATAATGTAACACCACACATTGTGTCTGTTATAATTTAATATTACCCATCAAATCTGATATACTGTAATACTATAAATAGACCACTGCTGCTGCTAAGTCCCTTCAGTCGTATCCGACTCTGTGCGACCCCATAGACGGCAGCCCACCAGGCTCCCCATCCCTGGGATTCTCCAGGCAAGAACACTGCAGTGGGTTGCCATTTCCTTCTCCAATGCATGAAAATCAAAAGTGAAAGTGAAGTTGCTTAGTAGTATCCGACTCCTAGCGACCCCATGGACTGCAGCCTACCAGGCCCCTCCATCCATGGGATTTTCCAGGCAAGAGTACTGGAGTGAGCTGCCATTGCCTTCTCCAAAATAGACCACTAGAAAATCTAAAAAGAGACAGACTAAAAAAAATTATTAAAAAAATGGCATTCTACAAAGTGTTAAAGGAACCCACAGGAAGGTGGGGAAAGGGGTGGCAGGGGAATAGAGGGACCAAAACATTCATTAAAAACAGAAAAATAAAAAACAATTATATTTCCATTCCCAACAAACAATAGTTTCTATTAAGTGTAAACAGTCTAAATATACCAACTTAGAGATTAGCAAAATGGATTTAAAATATGTCCCAGTTCAGTTCATTTTAGTCGCTCAGTTGTGTCCGACTCTTTGTGACCCCATGAGTTGCAGCACACCAGGCCTCCCTGTCCGTCACCAACTCCCGAAGTTCACTCAAACTCACGTCCATCAAGTAAGTGATGCCATCCAGCCATCTCATCCTCTGTCGTCCCCTTCTCCTCCTACCCCCAATCTCTCAGCATCAGAGTCTTTCCCAATGAGTCAACTCTTCGCATGAGGTGGCCAAAGTATTGGAGTTTCAGCTTTAGCATCATTCCTTCTGAAAAATATTATATATATATATTACTTACAAGAAATTCGCTTCAAATAGTAAAAAAAAAAAAAAAAAAAAAGGTTGAAAGTAAAAAGGATGAAAAAGATATATCATGCAAATGTTCATTCAAAGAAAGCAGGAATACCTACACTGATGCCTCTTTAGAGCAAAGAAAATTACCAGATACAGAGAGGGACTTTATATAATGATAGAAGGGTCAGCCCATCAAAAATAATTTTTTGTCTTAAATATCCATGCACCAAACAACGGAGCTGCCTAATGTGAGAAGTAGGGGGAAAATAACATGTGAACAGTTCAATCTGATATGAATTATTTAGATAATCAGAGGGAAGATTTGATACACACAAGGGCAAGGCAGTATAAAAATGGAACTTAGGTTTGAAGATGCTGGCCTTGAAAAGAAGGAAACAATAAAAAAAAAAAAAAAAACTAATCAATGAAATTAAAAATAGGAAAAAAAGAGGAGGGTAGAAAATAAACTGATACTTCAAAGAAAAGAAAAATTACAACTATCAGTAATGAAATAGGGTGATATCTCCAAAGACACTATAGACATCCAAATGACATTAAAGGAACAATATAAACAGTTCTGGGGCTGCCCAGGTGGCTTAGTGGTAAAGAATCTGCCTATGAGTGCAGAAGATGCAGGCAATGTATATGTGTTCTATCCCTGGGTCGGGAGGATGCCTTGGAGTAGGAAATAGCAACCCATTCCAGCATTCTTGCTGTAAAATTCCATGGACAGAGGAGCCCGGTGGCCTACAGTCCAGGGGGTCACAATGAGTTAGACAAGAGTGAGAATGCACACACACACACAAATGATTCTATATATGTAAATTTCACAGCTTAGGTGAAATAGACCAAGTCTTCAAAGTAAAAACTAACACAGATCACCTAAAATGATACATATAACTTGAATAACCTTGTATCTACTAACGGAAATTAATTTGTAATTAATAAAACTACCAAAAAAAAAAACAAACAAACAAACTCCAGACCTAGACAGCTTCATTAGGGAATTGGTTAAATCATTAAAGAATTGAGACTAATACTATACAACCTCATTTACAGAGCACAAGAGGAAGAGACATTTCACAAATCACTAATAAGCCTAATTATCCTGATACCAAATAAGACTTAGTTAGAAAGAGAAAATTACAGATTAATATTCCTAATATAAGTGTAAAAATTGTTATGAAATATAAGAAAATCAAATTCAAATATATTATATATATACATATATTATTTTACACCATGAAAATAATGAGGTTTATTTTAGGAGTACAAGACTTGTTCTCTATTTAAAATCACAATCCATGTATGGTATAGAAGAAAAATTAAATGGCCATATCAGCTGATGAAGAAAAAGTATTTGATAAATTCAATTGACCCAGCATAAAGTCTCAGAAATATAGAGATAGAAGAAAATGTCCTCTGTTGATAAATAGCTTTTCCAAAAAAAAAAACAAAAACCTACAATTAACATGCTTAATTAACTGTAATTAACAAACTGAATGCTTTTTCCTCTGATCTCTGTTATTCCAAATAGTGCTCTTATTTGCAAAGCAGAAATAGAGACACAGACTTACAGATGCCAATGGGGGAAGAGGGGCTAGTGAGTTGACTTCAAAGATTGGGATTGACATATACAAACACACACACACACACTGCTGCTACTGCTAAGTCACTTCAGTCGTGTCCAACTCTGTGCGAACCCATAGATGGCAGCCCACCAGGCTCGCCTGTCCCTGGGATTCTCCAGGCAAGAACACTGGAGAGGGTTGCCATTTCCTTCTCTAATGCATGAAAGTGAAAAGTGAAAGTGAAGTCGCTCAGTCGTGTCCAACTCTGCTGCTGCTGCTGCTGCTAAGTCGCTTCAGTCGTGTCCGACTCTGTGCGACCCCATAGACGGAAGCTCACTAGGCTCCCCCGGTCCCTGGGATTCTCGAGGCAAGAACACTGGAGTGGGTTGCCATTTCCTTCTCCAATGCATGAAAGTGAAAAGTGAAAGTGAAGTCACTCAGTCATGTCCGACTCTTAGCGACCCCATGGACTGGAGCCTACCAGGATCCTCCATCCATGTTGTATAACTGATGAGAACCTCTTGTATAGCACAGTTCAGTTCAGTCGCTCAGTCTTATTCGACTCTTTGCAACCCCATGAATTGCAGCATATATATATATATATATATGGATGATTCACTTTGTTGCACAACAAAAGCTATCTCAGCAGTTTAAAGCAACTATCAGTTCAGTTTATTCGCTCAATCATGTCTGACTCTTTGCAACCCCATGAACCGCAGCACACCAGGCCTCCCTGTCCATTACCAACTCCCAGAGTTTACCCAAACCCATGTCCACTGAGTTGGTGATGCCATCCAACCATCTTATCCTCTGTCTTCCCCTTCTCCTCCTGCCCTCAATCTTTCCCAGCATCAGAGTCTTTTCAAATGAGTCAGCTCTTCACATCAGTTGACCAAATTATTGGAGTTTCAGCTTAAACATCAGTCCTTCCAATGAAGACCCAGGACTGATCTCCTTTAGGATAGACTGGTTGGATCTCCTTGCAGTCCAAGGGACTCTCAAGAGTCTTCTCCAACACCACAGTTCAAACGCATCAATTCTTCTGCACTCAGCTTTATTTATAGATGTACATTTAGAAAAACATATATAGAACTTGAATATTGTAAACTACAAGATGCAGATTAAAACAATCAAAGATTTAATAACAGAGAAGCACTGTGTTCATGAATTGCAATACCTTATAGTAAAAATGTCAGTTCTTCCTTAAACTGATATATATGACTAATCTGATTCCTATGAAATTCCCTGCAACAAGAGAGAATAGACAGATATATTACAAGAGTTATAATAGAGAATAGACAAGATTACGACAAATTTATATTGACAGGCAGAAGAACCTGCATTGTTAAAATAATATTTAAAAAGCAAAATAGAGTGAGAAAAATCAGTCCATCCGATTTTAAGAAGCATTACAGAGCTACAGCAATCAAATGAGTGGGTTTTTTGAAGAATTCAGAAATAGACCCACACAAATATGCCCAACTGACTTTGACAAAGTACAAAAAAACAACTCAATGGAGTCAAGATAGTGTTTTCAATGAGTGATTCTAGAACAAAGTAACGTCCATAGATAGGCAAAAATAAGTTGGGAAATCTTGACCTAAGTCTCACTTCTTATAAAAATGGTAAGGCAAAATAAATCATGGATGTAAATCTAAAATGTAAAGCTATAAAATGTTTACCAAAAAATTAGGAAAGATATCCAGAATTTATGGCTATTTCAAGTGTTTTTATCAATGTTTTCTTTCACTAATAATGTCATGTATAAGTTGGACTTCATCAAAATTCTGAACTTTTGCTCTGTGAAAGACCTGTTAAAATATGACAACACAAGATACAGAGTAGGGGAAACCATTTGCAAACCATATATCCTATTGCATATATTCCACAGAATATATTAAAAACTTCTAATACACAAGAGTTAAAAAAAAAAATCACTCATCCAACTAGAAGATAGGAAAAGACATGAAGAGACATTTCAGCAGAGGATATACAGGTCTTAAACAAGAACACCACACAAAACGATGTTCAATATCATTAGCCATTGTTTAATTGCTAAATCGTGCCTGACACTTTTGTGATCCCATGGACTGTAGCCCACCAGGCCCCTCTGTCCATGGGATTATCCAGGCAAGAATACTTGAGTGGGTTGCCAGTCCCTCCTCCAGGGATCTTCCTGACCCGTGGTGGCAGGTGGGTTCTTTACCATCGTGCCACATGGGAAACATACATACACAGGAACATGAAAATGAATGTGTATTGCCTTAGTTCTAATCACAGGCACAAAATGTCCTTCAATGGGTGAATACCACAGTGAAACAAACTATGGTTTATCCATATCATGAAATACTAGTCAACAGTAAAAAGGAATTAACTATTGATACATATAAAAATGTGGATTTTTCTATAGAGAATTGTGCTGAGATGAAAAAACAAACAAACAAACAAAAAAAACACACACTGAATTCCAAGGGATTTACCAACTATCAGATCAGATCAGATCAGTTGCTCAGTCGTGTCCGACTCTTTGCGACCCCATGAACCGCAGAACGCCAGGCCTCCCTGTCCATCACCAGCTCCCGGAGGTCACTCAGACTCGCATCCATCGAGTCAGTGATGCCATCCAGCCATCTCATCCTCTGTCGTCCCCTTCTCCTCCTGCCCTCAATCCCTCCCAGCATCAGAGTCTTCTCCAATGAGTCAACTCTTCGCATGAGGTGGCCAAAATACTGGAGTTTCAGCTTTAGCATCATTCCTTCTAAAGAAATTCCAGGATTGATCTCCTTCAGAATGGACTGGTTGGATCTTCTTGCAGTCCAAGGGACCCAAGAGTCTTCTCCAACACCACAGTTCAAAAGCATCAATTCTTCGGTGCTCAGCCTTCTTCACAGTCCAGCTCTCACATCCATACATGACCACAGGAAAGACCATAGCCTTGACTAGGCGAACCTTTGTTGGCAAAGTAATGTCTCTGCTTTTGAATATGCTATCTAGGTTGGTCATAACTTTCCTTCCAAGGAGCAAGCGTCTTTTAATTTCATGGCTGCAGTTACCATCTGCAGTGACTTTGGAGCCCAGAAAAACAAAGTCTGACACTGTTTCCACCGTTTCTCCATCTATTTCCCATGCAGTGATGGGACCAGATGCCATGATCTTCGTTTTCTGAATGTTGAGCTTTAAGCCCACCTTTTCACTCTCCACTTTCACTTTCATCAAGAGGCTTTTTAGCCCCTCTTCACTTTCTGCCATAAGAGTGGTGTCATCTGCATATCTGAGGTTATTGATATTTCTCCCAGCAATCTTGATTCCAACTTGTGTTTCTTCCAGTCCAGCATTTCTCATGATGTATTCTGCATATAAGTTAAATAAACATGGTGACAATATGCAGCCTTGACGTACTCCTTTTCCTATTTGGAACCAGTCTGTTGTTCCATGACCAATTCTAACTGTTGCTTCCTGACCTGCATACAGATTTCTCAAGAGGCAGATCAGGTGGTCTGGTATTCCCATCTCTTTCAGAATTTTCCATAGTTTATTGTGATCCACACAGTCAAAGGCTTTGGCATAGTCAATAAAGCAGAAATAGATGCTTTTCTGGAACTCTCTTGCTTTTTCCATGATCCAGCGGATGTAGGCAATTTGATCTCTGGTTCCTCTGCCTTTTCTAAAACCAGCTTGAATATCAGGAATTTCACGGTTCACATATTGCTGAAGCCTGGCTTGGAGAATTTTGAGCATTACTTTACTAGCTTGTGAGATGAGTGCAATTGTTGGGTAGTTTGAGCACTCCTTGGCATTGCCTTTCTTTGGGATTGGGATGAAAACTGACCTTTTCCAATCTTGTGGCCACTGCTGAGTTTTCCAAATTTGCTGGCATATTGAGTGTAGCACTTTCACAACATCATCATTCAGGACTTGGAGTAGCTCCACTGGCATTCCATCACCTCCACTAGCTTTGTTCGTAGTGATGCTTTCTAAGGCCCATTTGACTTCACATTCCAAGATGTCTGGCTCTAGGTCAGTGATCACATCATCATGATTATCTAGGTCTTGAAGCTCTTTTTTGTACAGTTCTTCTGTGTATTCTTGCCACCTCTTCTTAATATCTTCGGCTTCTGTTAGGTCCACACCATCTCTGTCCTTTATTGTGCCCATCTTACCAACTATAGTATTCTGTTTATACAACATCCTTGAAGTGACAATACTGAAGAAACAGATAATATTACACAAATGCCACGAGATAAGGAGGGTGTGTGGCAGGAGGGAATTGAATGTGGTTTGAGGATTCTTGTAATGATGAAATTATTCTGTCTCTTGACTGCATCAACATTAATATCCTGTTTATCATGCTGTACTACAGTTTTACAAGATGATACCTTTAGGGTAAACTGGATAAAGAGTACAACAGATCTCACTGTAATATTTCATATACTTTCATGTCTATCTATAGTTATCTCAGACTTAAAAGTTTAATTTTAAAAATACTTTCAGAAGTCAACAGAATGTGGAATTGCAGGAAAGTAAGCTGAAACTCCAGTATTTTGGCCACTGATGCGAAGAGCTGACTCATTTGAAAAGACCCTGATGTTGGGAAAGATTAAAGGCAGGAAGAGAAGGGGGTGACAGAGGATGAGATGGTTAGATGGCATCACTGACACAATGGACATGAGTTTGGGTAAACTCCAGGAGTTGGTGATGGACAGGGAGGCCTAGCGTGCTGCAATTCATGGGGTCGCAGAGCCAGACATGACTGAGCAACTGAACTGAACTGAAGCTTCAAATACCAATGTTCACTATTAACTTGTTGGGTTCTTTGAGATCTTTAATATGAGTGACAAAATTTAGAGTGGAGTTAATTCAGAATTCATTTTGCCATATAGATGATGTTTTATTGAAGGTCTGTTTAGTCACTGCCTTTGGTAACAGCTATTCAAAAGCTTAAATTACATAACTATCATAACAAAATAAAATCTAATCAAATATCAGAGGGGAATAAGATGTCACCAATTTGAGTGTTTTAGAAAAAATAATTTTATGTTTCCGTAAAATTAAGTCTCTCTGAGCAAATTTTACTGAAACTTGGGATCAGGGCTAAATGATAGGTCTTAAAACTTAATTTATGACTAATTAGCCAGTGAGAACTAACATGCAAAAAAGATGTCCTTTTCATTATAAGGGACTGGAATGCAAAAGTAGGAAGTCAAGAAACACCTGGAGTAACAGGCAAATTTGGCCTCGGAATATGGAATGAAGCAGGGTAAAGACTAATAGAGTTTTGTCAATAGAGAATGCAGTGGCAATAGCAAACAACTTGTTTCAACAGCACAAGAGGCTCTACACATGGACATCACCAGATGGTCAACACTGAAATCAGATTGATTATATTCTTTGCAGCCAAAGACGGAGAAGCTCTATACAGTCAGCAAAAACAAGACCAGGAGTTGACTGTGGCTCAGATCATAAACTCCTTATTACCAAATTCAGACTTAAATTGAAGAAAGTAGGGAAAAAAACTAGACCATTCACTTATGAACTAAATCAAATCCCTTGCGATTACTATATAGTGGAAGTGAGAAATAGATTTAATGGCCTAGATCTGATAGATAGAGTGCCTGATGAACTATGGAATGAGGTTCATGACACTGTACAGGAGACAGGAATCGAGACCATTCCCATAGAAAAGACATGCAAAAAAGCAAAATGGCTGTCTGGGGAGGGCTTACAAATAGCTGTGAAAAGAAGAGAAGTAAAAAGCAAAGGAGAAAAGGAAAGATATAAGCATCTGAATGCAGAGTTCCAAAGAATAGCAAGAAGAGATAAGAAAGCCTTCTTCAGCGACCAATGCAAAGAAATAGAGGAAAACAACAGAATGGGAAAGACTAGAGATCTCTTCAAGAAAATTAGAAATACCAAGGGAATACTTCATGCAAAGATGGGCTCAATGAAGGACAGAATGGTATGGACCTAAGAGAAGCAGAAGATATAAAGAGGTAGCAAGAATACACAGAAGAACTGTACAAAAAAGATCTTCACGACCCAGATAATCATGATGGTGTTATCACTGGCCTAGAGCCAGACATCCTGGAATGTGAAGTCAAGTGGGCCTTAGAAAGCATCACTACAAACAAAGCTAATGGAGGTGATAGTATTCCAGTTGAGCTATTCCAAATCCTGAAAGATGATGCTATGTAAGTGTTGCACTCAAATGTGGAAAACTCAGCAGTGGCCACAGGACTGGAAAAAGTCAGTTTTCATTCCAATCCCAAAGAAAGGCAATGCCAAAGAATGCCCAAACTACTGCACGATTGCACTTATCTCACACACTAGTAAAGTAATGCTCAAAATTCTCCAAGCCAGGCTTCAGCAATATGTGAACCGTGAACTTCCTGATGTTCAAGCTGGTTTTAGAAAAGGCAGAGGAACCAGAGATCAAATTGCCAACATCTGCTGGATCATGGCAAAAGCAAGAGAGTTCCAGAAAAACATCTATTTCTGCTTTATTGACTATGCCAAAGCCTTTGACTGTATGGATCACAATAAACTGTGGAAAATTCTGAAAGAGATGGGAATACCAGACCACCTGACCTGCCTCTTGAGAAATCTATATGCAGGTCAGGAAGCAACAGTTAGAACTGGACATGGAACAACAGACTGGTTCCAAATAGGAAAAGGAGTATGTCAAGGCTGCATTTTGTCACCATGTTTATTTTACTTATATGCAGAGTACATCATGAGAAATGCTGGAATGGAAGAAACACAAGCTGGAATCAAGATTGTCAGGAGAAATATCAATAACCTCAGATATGCAGATGACACCACCTTTATGACAGAAAATGAAGAGGAACTAAAAAGCCTCTTGATGAAAGTGAAAAAGTTGGTTTAAAGCTCAACATTCAAGAAACAAAGATCATGGCATACAGTCCCATCACTTCATGGGAAATAGATGGGGAAACAGTGGAAACAGTGTCAGATTTTATTTTGGGGGGTTCCAAAATCACTGCAGATGGTGACTGCAGCCATGAAATTAAAAGACGCTTACTCCTTGAAAGGAAAGTTATGACCAACCTAGATAGCATACTCAAAATCAGAGACATTACTTTGCCAACAAAGGTCTGTCTAGTCAGGGCTATGGTTTTTCCTGTGGTCATGTATGGATGTTAGACTATGAAGAAGGCTGAGCCCCAAAGAATCGATGCTTTTGAACTGTGCTGTTGGAGAAGACTCTTGAGAGTCCCTTGAACTGCAAGGAGATCCAACCAGTCCATTCTGAAGGAGACCAGCCCTGGGATTTCTTTGGAGGGACTGATGCTGAAGCTGAAACTCCAGTACTTTGGCCACTTCATGCGAAGAGTTGACTCATTGGGAAAGACTCTGATGCTGGGAGGGATTGGGGGCAGGAGGAGAAGGGGACGACAGAGGATCAGATGGGTGGATGGCATTACTGACTCGATAGACGTGACTCTGTGTGAACTCCGGGAGTTGGTGATGGACAGGGAGGCGTGGCATGCTGCGATTCATGGGGTCGCAAAGAGTCGGACAGGACTGAGCAACTGAACTCAACTGAACTAAAAAGATATACCCCTCCAGAGGCATACATTTGTGTTTTCAAAGGGGTGCAAATGTCTGGGATATAATGCTGGAGACTATAGTCTTATCTCCCCACTGAAGAAATTTATTTGTATTACAAATCATGAAGATCAAAGATAGTTCTCATTACATTTCTAAGTAGATTTGGAATGGAAAAGAGAGAAACCATCTGCCTTTCAATCCTCATAAATGCACAGATCCATTTTTGGAGGGTTCCTTACCTGTAATTCTGATCTAGAATGATATCTGGTTCTTATCACATCATACTGGAAGGAAGAAATTATGACACAGGAAAACTGGTACATTATTTGCTGTGAGTAAATAATAACCTGTTCCATTTAGAATGATATTAATAAATATAGACATTTTAAAAAACAATCATAATTATCTAATTAAAATCATATTTTACACTAAGCTTCAATTTAATTCTTACTTCTCAGGTAGCTAAAGTAGAAAAGGAATTATGATATTATATAAAGTTTTCTTAGTCAACAAAAGAAAAAAAAAACAAAAGTTTACAGAGATAAAATCTTTCACATAGTTTTTTTTTCTTTAAATTAAAGCAAGTTGGTATTTGTTTTGAATAAAAGAAATAATTTATCATGCAAGTCCTTTCATAGGAAACATTGAGAGCAAATTCTTTAAAGTTTTAAAAATAGGGAGATAATAATACATGGGAGTTTAAGTATAATTTCCATAGAGCAGTAATACAATATATTATATTTTTTTGTTAATTGTAGGAATACAAAGTAGAAAACAAAAGAATTAATAATGAATATTTAACATTCTCAAATAAAAACTTTTATAAGACTATTATAAAAGTTGAATTGTCAGCTATTCATGATTGAATACCTGATATATATGTGTGATAGATATGTGCTATATAGTATATGATATGATTTACATGTGAGAAATTGAGAAAGGCCAGATTATATATCAATATATGTGACTATGCATATGCAAGGTTATATAACTTTCCACAAGACCACCATCACTTTTGACCCCTATAGTAAATCCAGTGATATATAAATTCTTAGCTTCAGTAATTTGTTGGGAAGCTACACAGAACTCACTAAAACCTGTTATGATTATGGTTTATTATAGTAAAACAATAGATTAAAATCAGCCAAGAAAAGAGAATCATGTGCAAAATATAGAACATTCCAAACATGGAGTTTCCAGTTGTCTTTTCCTCCTACTGACCTGTATGTGACTGTATGCATGTAGTTTTAACACTCAGGGAAGCTCACTCAAGACACGATGTCTAGAGTCCTTACTAGGGCTCCATCACATTGACATGGTCAACTGCCCACATGCCTGACCTCATTCTCCAGACCCACCAGTGGTCAAGCTGATACCATGTGACTCAGTACTGCTACCAGAAACTCTACTGTTAGACTACCTGGTGTGTCCTCAGGTCCCCAAGGAAAAGAAAATTTTTTATCCGGCAGGACATTCCAAGGCATTAATGATTACCTCCAGGGAATTGAATGTAAAAACTCTTTGGGAAAGGTTAAATTCTTTACTATATAGTATGTATGTATTTTAACACAAGCATGCTTTATTTTACTCTACTTTATTATACTTTGCAGATAACTGATTTTTTTTTCTTGCAAATTGAAGGTTTATGGTAACCCTATGTCAAATAAGTCCATTAATATATTTTCTCAAACAGCATGATTTTCAAAGTGAGGTATGTATATTGTTTTTCTTTTTTTAGAATTAATGCTACTTCATACTTACTAGACTATGCATGCATGAGTGCATGCTAAGTAACTTCAGTTGTGTCAGACTCTTTGCAACCCCATGGACTGCAACTCACCAGGCTCTTCTGTCCACAGGATTCTCCAGGCAAGAAAACTGGAGTAGGTTGCCTTTCCTTCTCCACAGGATCTTCCCAACCCAGGGTTCGAACCCATGTCTCTTACATCTCCTGTAGTAGCAGGCAGGTTTGTTACTACTAATGTTACCTGGGAAGCACACTAGACTATATTATATTGTAAGCATAACTTTGATATGCACTAGAAACAAACAAAAACAATTGTAATTGTCTTTATTGAGGTATTAGCTTTACTGCCAGTGGTCTGGAATCAAACCTGCAATATCTCCAAGCTGCAATGCTTATAGATAAAATTCCCATAAAATCAGATTCCAGAGGATCTGGGTCCTGTGGCCTACAGAGTCCCCCTTTGATTTGCAATAACTCTAACACCAGTGTTACCAACATGTGTGTGTGTGTTAGTCGCTTCAGTCATGTCTCTTTGTAACTCCATTGACTGTGGCCCACCAGGCTTGTCTGTCCAAGGAATTCTCCAGGCAAGAGTACTGGAGTGGGTTGCCATGCGCTTCTCCAGAGGATCTTCCTGATCCAGGGATCGAGCCCAGGTCTCCTGCATTGTGGGCAGATTCTTCACAAACTGAGCAATGCTTGATTGTTACCAATAGCCTCCTTTAATGATTAGAAAAAAATTTTTTAAAGGTTTATATTTTCTGTGCAGTTGAGACCATGTGTTTCAATATAACTCAACTATTAGGACTTAGATCCTAGACCATCTTTATCAATCTAACTTACGTGTTTATTTCAGTAATGCTTGCCCAGAAAATAAACTAATAAATGGTTTACAATTTGCTTCAGCAAAGTTATGGAAAACAATTTATTCAGGCAAATGATTTGCTTATCTGGGCAACAGTTGCTCTATTGGGCAATGCATTATACACTTAAGAAAACTGCTTACTTTTCAAAAAACAGATTGCTCACCAAGACCTTTTTCTTATTATGTTCACGAATCCTAAGCTTATACTATCAACTAAATTATTCATTTGAAAAAGACCTTAGAATGGAAATAAAGAGTCAAAATCTCAAGCAATCAATGGTCTGTATTTTAACTGGTATGAGACTGCTTCCAAGTAAAATTCAAATTGCAAAATTACTTTTTTTAATTGTGTCCCTAAGGCAAATAAATATATGTGGCAAACATGTCTCTTTTACATTCCCACATTTCCCCCTAAATAAATTAAACTATATCCCTTCCCTTATCCAATATACTTACATGCTTCCTCCCTCTGCCGTCCCATCTGACTAACTCACCCATGATGTTCACCATTCAGAAACTCCCAATACCTAATTCCCTTTCCAGTTGAGTCATAATTAGAATACAGCAAGCCACTTAAAGCTTATTTTGAGCCCTTGTACTGATAATAGGTGAAAGCTATTGTTAATAGTCCAAAAACCTAGGAAAATAAACAGGAATTTATAGAAGAATTTAGAACAGTTCTAAGAATGTCATTGGGAATCTCACTTGAAAATAATGAATGACAAATACAGAGGATGAAAATCCTGATTGATTTTTGTGAGGTCCCATTTGCATAGGGAACTAAAGTGCTTTCAAAAAACTGAAAATGCTGCATAATATCTTGGGAGATTCTCTCTGATATCTTTCTAGTGAAAATAGATTATATTTTAATACAGTCCTACACACAAAGAGACAATGAGTCATTAAATAATTTCAGTAATAGGTTAACTCTTTCATGTAAGGATTTCATCAGATGTAAATCCTTAAACAGATATGTTGAATAGTCCTCTTCATGTTTTCTGACTAGCCTTAAGGTAGAAATAGAAAAATTAAAATGCAGCAAAATCTAGAATGGGAAATACGTAGTCCTATTGCCAGATCTCTAACTATTTTCTGAGCATTTTTAAAGAGTCTCCAAATAAAGGTAAAATAATACCCAGGAAAAACTAATGCTGAAAGCCTTACAAACAAAGCAACTGGCTACTCCAATCCAGTTATTATTACCAGCATAGAGATTCTTTTGAAAAAGACACCTGCAGACACTGCATGCAGAAAACAGCATTAGGTAAACAATTGTCCTTTGTTTGCTAAGAAACGGAATAAGAAAAACAATTTAACAGCTGATCAATGAAAGTCTTAGCAGGAACCAAGTGCCCAATTGCCTAGTTTATTCTTAAATAATCATGGGAGAAATCAAATATTAAATGACAACTCTATACATTTTTGATAGACATAGTTATGGAATGTGAACTTTAAACACTTGTCCGTGCTATGTGAGCTCTGCCTCAGAGTCTGTTTCTAATAACCCACTAATTGAAGGCCCTAGCCTTCTAATTGCCAGGCCCTAGCCTGTAATCTTTACACTGGGCTGCCTTTATGACAGGAGAATATTTACTTTTATTTTTCTGGAAAACACAACAATGTATTGAGATAGTTATGTTCCTGGAGTTTACCAAGACAGTGTCTTACTTTTCAAAGCCTTTAACAAAGGCGCCTGAGGATCCTTAAATCACCCTGAAATTCAATTATTATCCAAATATGCAAATGACCTCTCCATATGATCTAAACATGAAGGAAGCTCTAAGATTGATTACAACAATCTACCTGCTGTTATAGCTCAGAAAGAATATTGAATTTCTAAATTCATGCTTTAATATTATCAAAGGAAATCTGTCCCCTAGGATATGATTTATACCTAAGAGGTGAACTCCTATATCCCTTTATTCCTCAAACATTTTCATTCAAATCACCTTTTACTACAGCTATGTCCTAGCATCTTTCTGACAAGTGTCCACATTCCATGTACATCTCTTAAAAATCCCTTCCTGAGAAAATTTTGTGTTTTGAGGGAACATACTCTGTGATAGGAACAGGAAAATATGAGGCAGCATACAACAAATCTGAACTCACCCCTAGAAAATGTCTCCTTACCCAACACAGACCTCTGTTGAGACCAAAATCATTTCTGAGTATCTAGATATAGAGGACAAAGAAGGCAATGACACCCCACTCCAGTACTCTTGCCTGGAAAATCTCATGGACAGAGGGGCCTGGTAGGCTGCAGTCTATGGGGTCACTAAGAGTAGGACACGACTGAGCGACTTCACTTTCACTTTCACATTCCACTTTCATGCATTGGAGAAGGAAATGGCAACCCACTCCAGTGTTCTTGCCTGGAGAATCCCAGGGACAGGGGAGCCTGACGGGCTGCCATCTATGGGATTGCACAGAGTCAGACACGACTGAAACAACTTAGCAGCAGCAGCAGCAGCAGCAGAAGCAGAAATAGAGGAACTATCTATTCGCTGGTAGTAGCAATGATTTTGCAGGTAGCACATGATTTGTAATATGATAGAAATGATGAGACTTCTTCATCTCAGAAAAATTCATTAAAAAATAAAGATATTAAAATGTTCTGTTGCCTATATCTGTAAAGGTAAAGGCTCAAACCAAAATTAATAACAGCCAGAAAATGCCTTCTGTGATCTTTATACCAGATAGGCAGCAATCACTAAGACTTTGCCTGTGAGTTTCAAAGAGTCCATTATGGCTCAGAAATTTCCTCCAGAAAAGCAAGAGGCAAAGTAGAAAAGGAAAGATATACCTATCTGAGTGCAGAGTTCCAAAGAACAGCAAGGAGAGATCAGAAACCCTTCCTAAGTGAACAATGCAAAGAAATAGAATGGGAAAGACTAGAGATCTCTTCAAGAAAATTAGAGATTATGGGCACAAAAAAGGGCAGAAATGGTATGAACCTAAAAGAAGCAGAAGATATTAAGCAGAGGTGGCAAGAAAACACAAAAGAACTATACCAAGATCTTCATGACCAGAATACAATGATGGTGTGATCACTCACCTAGAGCCAGACATCCTGGAAGGTAGTCAAGTGGGCCTTAGGAAGCATCACATGAACAAAGCTAGTGGAGGTGATGGAATTCCAGCTAAACTATTTCAAATCCAAAAAAAATGATGCTATTAAAATGTTGCACTCAATATGCCAGAAAATTTGGAAAACTCAGCATTGGCCACAGGACTGGAAAAGGTTAATTTTCATTCCAACCCTGCAAAAAGGCAGTGCCGAAGTATGTTCAAACTGCTGCACAGTTGTACTCATTTCACATGCTAGCAAAGTAATGCTTAAAATCCTCAATCTAGGCTTCAACAGCATGTGAACCAAGAACTTCCAGATGTTCAAGCTGGATTTAGTAAAAGCAGAAGTACCAGAAATCAGATTTTCAACATCCCTTATCATAGAAAAAGCAAGAGAGTTCCAGAAAAACACCTACTTCTGCTTCATTGAATACGTTAAAGCCTTTGATTATGTGGATCACAATCTGTGGAAGATTCTTACAGAGATGGGAAAATGAGAGCACTTCACCTGCCTCCTGAGAAACCTGAATGCAGGTCAGGAAGCAACCAGACATGGAACAACAGACTGGTTTAAAATTGGGAAAGGAGTACGTCAAGGCTATATATTGTCATCCTGCTTATTTAACATATATGCTGAATACATCATGCGAAATGCCCAGCTGGATGAAGCACAAGCTTGAAGAATTAATTGCTAGAAGAATTAAGAAGCAATTAAGATAATTGCTGGGAGAATTATCAATAACCTCAGATATGCAGATGACACCACCCTTATCGCAGAAAGTGAAGAAGAACTAAAGAGCCTTTTGATGAAGGTGAAAGAAGAAAGTGAAAAAGTTGAATTAAAACTCAACATTCATAAAACGGAGATCATGGCATCCAGTTGCATCACTTCATACAAATAGATGGGGAAACAATGGAAAGAGTGATAGACTTTATTTTCTTGGGTTCCAAATTCACTGCAGATAGTAACTGCAGCTGTGACACTGAAAGATGTTTGCTCCTTGGAAGAAAAGCTATGGCAAACCTAGACAGTGTATTAAAAAGCAGAGACATTGCTTTCCTGTCAAAGATATTACATAGTCAAAGCTATGGTTTTTCTTGTAGTCATAAATGGATGTGAGAGTTGGACCATAAAGAAGGCCGAGTACTAACGAATGGATGCTTTTGACCTGTGGTATTAGAGACTTTTGAAAGTCCCTTGGACTGACAGAATGTGGTCCACTGCAGAAGGGAATGGCAAACCACATCAGTATTCTTGCCTTGAGAAACCCATGAACAGTATGAAAAGGCAAAATAATAGGACACTGAAAGAGAAACTACCCAGGTCAGTAGGTGCCCAATATGCTGCTGGATATCAGTGGAGAAATAACTCCAGAAAGAATGAAGGGATGGAGCCAAAGCAAAAAGAATACCCAGCTGTGGATGTGACTGGTGATAGAAGCAAGGTCCGATGCTGTAAAGAGCAATATTGCATAGGAACCTGGAATGTCAAGTCCATGAATCAAGGCAAATTGGAAGTGGTCAAACAAGAGATGGCCAGAGTGAAGGTCGACATTCTAGGAATCAGCAAACTCAAATGGACTGGAATGGGTAAATTTAACTCAGAGGACCATTATATCTACTGCTGAGGGCAAGAATCCCTCAGAAGAAATGGAGTGGCCATCATGGTCAACAAAAGAGTCTGAAATGCACTACTTGGATGCAATCTCAAAAACGACAGAATGATCTCTGTTCATTTCCAAGGCAAATCATTCAATATCACAGTAATCCAAGATATGCCCCAACCAGTAACGCTGAAGAAGCTGAAGTTGAACGGTTCTATGAAGACCTACAAGACCTTTTAGAACTAACACCCAAAAACGATGTCCTTTTCATTATAGGGGACTGGAATGCAGAAGTAGGAAGTCAAGAAACACCTGGAGTAACAGGCAAATTTGGCTTTGGAATACAGAATGAAGTGGGACAAAGACTAATAGACTTTTGCCAAGAAAATGTACTGGTCATAAAAAACACCCTCTTCCAACAACACAAGAGAAGACTCTAGACCTGGACATCACCAGATGGTCAACAGTGAAATCAGACTGATTATATTCTTTGCAGCCAAAGATGGAGGAACTCTATACAGTCAGCAAAAACAAGACCAGGAGCTGACTGTGGCTCAGATCATGAACTCCTGATTAGCAAATTCTGATTTAAATTGAAGAAAGTAAGGAAAACCACTAGATCATTCAGATATGACCTAAATCAAATCCCTTATGATTATACAGTGGAGGTGAGAAATAGATTTAAGGGCCTAGATCTGATAGATAGAGTGCCTGATGAATTATGGAATGAGCTTTGTGACATTGTACAGGAGACAGAGATTAAAACCATTCCCACGGAAAAGAAATGCAAAAAAAGCAAAATGGCTGTCTGGGGAGGCCTTACAAATAGCTGGGAAAAGAAGAGAAGTGAAAAGCAAAGGAGAAAAGGAAAGATATAAACATCTGAATGCAGAGTTCCAAAGAATAGCAAGAAGAGATAAGAAAGCCTTCTTCAGCAATCAATGCAAAGAAATAGAGGAAAACAACAGAATGGGAAAGACTAAGGATCTATTTAAGAAAATCAGAGATACCAAAGGAACATTTCATGCAAAGATGGGCTCCATAAAGGACATAAATGGTATGGACCTAACAGAAGCAGAAAATATTAAGAAAAGGTAGCAAGAATACACAGAAAAACTGTACAAAAAAGATCTTAATGACCCAGATAATCATGAAGGTGTGATCACTGACCTAGAGCCAGACATCCTGGAATGTGAAGTCAAGTGGACTTTAGAAAGCATCACTACGAACAAAGCTAGTGGAGGTGATGGAATTCCAGTTGAGCTATTTCAAATCCTGAAAGATAAGGCTGTGAAAGTGCTGCACTCAATATGCCAGCAAATTTGGAAAACTCAGCAGTGGCCACAGGACTGGAAAAGGTCAGTTTTCATTCCAATCCCAAAGAAAGGCAATGCCAAAGAATGCTCAAACTACTGCTTAATTGTACTCATCTCACCTGCTTGTAAAGTAATTCTCAAAATTCTCCAAGCCAGGCTTCAGCAATATGTGAACTGTGAACTTCCTGATGTTCAAGCTCATTTCAGAAAAGGCAGAGGAACCAGAGATCAAATTACCAACATCTGCTGGATCATGGAAAAGGCAAGAGAGTTCCAGAAAAACATCTATTTCTGCCTTATTGACTATGCCAAAGCTTTTGACTGTGTGGATCACAATAAACTGTGGAAAATTCTGAAAGAGATGGGAATACTAGACCACCTGACCTGCCTCTTGAGAAATCTGTATGCAGATCAGGAAGCAACAGTTAGAACTGGACATGGAACAACCGACTGGTTCCAAATAGGAAAAGGAGTACGTCAAGGCTGTATTTTGTCACAGTTTATTTTACTTATATGCAGAGTACATCATGAGAAACGCTGGACTGGAAGAAACACAAGCTGGAATCAAGATTGCCGGGAGAAATATCAATAACCTCAGATATGCAGATGGCACCACCCTTATGGCAGAAAGTGAAGAGGAACTAAAAAGCCTCTTGATGAAAGCGAAAGTGGAGAGTGAAAAAGTTGGCTTAAAGCTCAACAGTCAGAAAATGAAGATCATGGCATTCAGTCCCATCACTTCATGGGAAATAGATGGGGAAATAGTGGAATTTTTCTGTGCTCCAAAATCACTGCAGATGGTGACTGCAGCTATGAAATTAAAAGACGCTTACTCCTTGGAAAGAAAGTTATGACCAACCTAGATAGCATATTCAAAAGCAGAGACATTATTTTGCCAACCAAAGTTCATCTAGTCAAGGCTATGATTTTCCTGTGGTCATGTATGGATGTGACAGTTGGACTGTGAAGAAGGCTGAGCGCCAAAGAATTGATGCTTTTGAACTGTGGTGTTGGAGAAGAGTCTTGAGAGTCCCTTGGACTGCAAGGATACCCAACCAGTCCATTCTGAAGGAGATCGGCCCTGGGATTTCTTTGGAAGGAATGATGCTAAAACTGAAACTCCAGTATTTTGGCCACCTCATGCGAAGTGTTGACTCCTTGGGCAAGACTTTGATGCTGGAAGGGATTGCGGACAGGAGGAGAAGGGGACAACAGAGGATGAGATGGCTGGATGGCATCACTGACTCGATGGACGTGAGTCTCAGTGAACTCTGGGAGTTGGTGATGGTCAGGGAGGACTGGCATGCTGCGATTCAGGGGGTCGCAAAGAGTTGGACATGACTTAGTGACTGATTTGATCTGATCTGATCTGGACTGCAAGGAGATCAAACCGGTCAATTGTAAATGAAGTCCACACTGAATATTCATTGAAAGTGCTGATGCCGAAGCTCCAATACTTTGGCGATGTAATGCAAGGAACTGATTCATTAGAAAACACCTGATGTTGTGAAAGGTCTGGGAAAGGCAGGAGGAGAAGGGGTCAAGAGAGGATGAGATGGTTGGATGGCATCACTGACTCAATGGACATGAGTTTGGGCAACCTCCAGGAGATGGTGATGGATAGGGAAGCCTGATGTGCTACAGTCCATGGAGTTGCAAATAGTCAAACATGACTGAGTCTCTGAACAACAAATTTCCTCCAGAATAAAAAAATATTTGTATTTTCAAAAACTACAGTGGTAAATAACATGATAATTGTCTCTGGGACTTTTAACACAGATTTGATGATACCAAAGGACATCAAATGGGATCTTGCATAGATTTCATTTCAAATTACCCACCATAGAAAAACAAATTGCCAGTATACTCAAATCAGACTTTTACCACCAAGCTATACAGTAAGTTAGATGATTAACAATGGGGAAAAGTTGTGTTTTAGAATAATCTAATAAACTCCTAATTTATCTATTCCTTCCTTTGCCCTTTGTTAACCATAAATCTGTTTTCTGTGTCTATGTCTCAGGTGTACTTTGACTATTTAAACTAATGTACAGGTCTGTTTCTAGACTGTCTATTTCTGTTTCATTTTTCTACTCAACTAATTTATACTAATAACACAATTGCTAAGAATCTACTGTAGTTTAGTAATTGATTTTTCATCTACTATTTTTCTTGATTCATGTTTAAAGATGTTCACCATTTTAGTAATCTTTTCAAAGAACCAACATTTTAAAGTTTTTGTTTAAATTTAAAAATTTTTTTCCTGGGCTTATCTTTATTCTTTCTTTCTACCTTTCTTTGGTTTCATGCTCTATATTTCTCTAGCTTCTTTAGAGGTATATTTGATTTTCAAGCTTTTAGTGTTTCAACATTGTTCATAAGAAAATTTATACAATCCACCTTCATCCTCAAAAATATTTAATTCTAATAGTTCTAGGTTACTATATTTTTCTATCAGCATTTAAAATTTATTTCCTTTGACTCTTAACATCTATACCTTCTGCAGAACAAACAATGTTTTATGAAAGTATTGTCTATTTTTCTCTTGCTACTTTAAGGATTCTATTTTTACTTCTGGTTTTAGGAAGTTTGACTGTGGTAAGCCACATGTGGTTCTGTTTGTACTTTCCCCTTATGGAGCAAGTCCTAGCTTCTTGATTTTATGAGTTAAAGTCTTTCCTCAGTTTCAGAAAATTATGAGATATTATCTGAATACTGCTTCTGCCTCAGTCTCACTGTCCTTTCATACTGGTCTTCTATTTAGAGCTAGATCTTTTGTCTGCATTCTATAGCTCTCTTATGCTTACATCTGCATTTTTACTTTCTTTTTTAATGTTTATCTCTTCAATTTTCCCTCATAATTTTCTATTTTGCAGTCCAGTATTCTGTCTAAATGCAATCAATGATTTCTTAGTTTCATATACTTTTAAACTTGTAATTTGCTTAATTTTATCATTCTTCAGTATTTAGTTCATTTTGTGCTTTCTAAATAATTGTCTTAATAAATTAATAATCATAACTATTTTAAAGTCTATGGTTAATAACAACTATATCTGAATCATTTAGGGATCTGTTTTTATTGTCTCCCTTGTTTTAGCGACATTTATTCTGTTTTATAGTATGCTTCATTTTTGTTTCACCTTTTAATTTTATGATAACCTTACTGATATATGAAAAGATTTAAGGCATAAACTTATCAAACCAGATAGGTTCTGCCTAAATTTCATGTAAATCAATCTGCCATATCTCTCTTTAAAATTCAGTAAATGCACATACTTTTAAAGAGAAAATAAATAATCTAAACTGAAATGCTTATAACTCAATTGCCACAGATTTTTGGATTCCTCACATGCATTTCATTTGGATTTATTTATATCTTTTAACCTTTTATTTTGAAATGATTTTCAACTTTCAGAAAAGTTAAAAAATATAAATAATCCCAAATACACTTTGCCCAGATTCAAAAAGTAACAACATTTTCCCTACTACTAAGTCCTTTATTTAGCATATTTCCTATGACAAAGCCTTTCATTTAAGTGCTAGGTGGCTCAGACTTTAAAGAATCTACTTGCAATATGCGAGACCCTGGTTGATCCCTGGGTCAGGAAGATTCCCTGGAGAAAGGAATGACTACCCACTCCAGTATTCTTGCTTGGAGAATTCCATGGACAGAGGAACCTGGTGGGCTACAGTCCATGGGGTCACAAAGAATTGGACAGGACTGAGCGACTAACACTTTCACTTTTCATATTTATCATGCTTAGAAAATTTAACATTTAGGTAACACTTTAACCTACAGTATATATTGAAATTCTTCATATTTCACAATAATATTCTATAAAGTATTTCATTTGTTTGCTTTTCACATAAAAGATTCAGTCAAGTGAGAAAAAAAAAAAAAATGAGAACTTGGTACTACTTGCTGTTAAGTTTCCCTTCATCTGGAAACTTTCCTCCGTTTCAGTATTTTTCTTAGCATTTGCCATACTAGTTGTTCAGTTTGAAGTTGGTTGTTTTCTTTCTTCCTTATTATATGGTAGACACTATGCATTTTTGGCTACAATAATGTAAAATTGATTATTCCTTCTCAGAGTATCACATTTTTAGACGCTATATCTCTTTGTCCATTATTGGTTATATTGATCATAAAATGTCATCTGATTTCTCTGTATAGTCACTACATATTGATATTTAAAGTTGTTAAGTAATGTGTGAGGACACATTTAAGGCTCTGTATATACTCTGTTCTTGGTAGTTATAAAACAAATCTAACATATTATATATTAAAATACCATTAAATGAAATTGTTCCTAGTGTTTTCTCAGAGATTTTCTAATCAGTGGTCATAGCACTAAAATTAGGCTCAAGAAATAGCTTTTAAATGTTACGTAAATCACTGAACGGCAAAAGAAAAATATTTAAATTGTATAAGAGTAAAATGATAAATTTTTACTTCTTTTTGTTTAGTATATGTTTCATTCATATTCTAGCCTTGGTAAAATTACTCTACATACCTGGTAAGAACAATGACAGCAAATAAGCTTTAAATATCTTATTATCTATGAAATAATTTGTTTCCAAAAGTCTTGACCTTTTAACTCTGCTATATGATATGCAGCAATACTATTGCCAGTTTAGAGCAATTATTTTTTTATATGAATAAATTTAAAGAGTTATAGAGGGAAGGCAAAGCATTTTCTTATTTATTTGTTTAGCAATATAATTATTTAAAAAGTATATTTGATTTAAAAAATTGAACTCAAATACAAAGTTTTAAATGTGGGGATTTTTAAACCTATGCCTTTTTATAAAACCCAGTTTCAGAAATTACTAATAGTCATTAAATGTATTGTAACTTACAAATATATTTTTTCCGATATCAAATTGATTCTGAAAGAAAAAAAGAATCAGTTCTTGATGAAACTGTACTGTTTGAACATCAACAATATTAGTACTATGGTTAAAAAAATCACAGGATTTACATTATATAAGAATATACATCATAGTTTATCTCAACATGAAGTTCTACACAGAACCTGGGGAAATAATTCTCTCTAATGAGTAAAAAATGACATTGTAGTTTATATCTTTTTTCAGTTTCTTAAAATGTGTATTGGTTTAAAAGCAAACTTCCTTAAAAGAAGAACAGAAAATAAACTGTAATTTCATGGACAATAAATGGTTCAGGAGCTCAAAGAAAGAGGCTGAGTAGAAGATTACCATGAACTTAGATAGCAGCCCTAGCAAAAGAGACAATAAAGAAATCTCACTTTTGAGAAAAGGAAATAGTATCAGGACAAAGGTGAATTTTTCCTCTCCATAGTTCCAGATCTGCCTCCTAACTCCTTAGTATGGTACATGACAGACATAATATATGAATCATTGTCTCTGGGTTTTGATAATCATATTCTACTATACTGGAAACACACTTCAAATAAATTACTTGCATACTTTTAAAGAAAATAGCAATCTTACTTATTTCTTTATAGAATTAAGTAATTAAAATTAGGGAAATACATATATAAATTTTGAAAACACAAAATAAGAAGTTTGAGGTGAATGTAACATTTAGGATATAGATGAAGAGCATATTTTCAAAGCTTTGCTCCAGAAAACAAACTTGCTTCTGAAAATAAAACTTTCCAGAAACTAAAACTTTCTATTTTACTCTATGTGGTTTTCTCAATCCTGTCCCTCTATATTACTAATCTGGTCTTTGTCAATATCTTTTGTATATTTTGTGGATTCTCATGCCATATAACATTTGAAATAATTGTTAGTATGCTTAAGTTCATTTCTTTTTACTGCTGGTTTCATTTTTATTCTCCCACTGCATTTGAAGACATAGATTTAGGCAATATGTATACAAAATGATGTAGACATATGTTCCTGTAGAAATTTAAAAATGATAAATGCAAAAGAGAAGAGTATATAGAGGCAAAAACCTAACTGATGGAAAATATTAATAATATAAAAGTCCAACAATTGTAGGTCAAAGTATACTGCTTACATCTACTAACCTTTTCTCACTTAGTAATAAACTTTTGTATTTGGTTACTTCTTTACAAAGCTATTTTCTGTAAGCAATGTCATTTCATCTAGTTTGATTGCTCTTCTAACCAAATATTTAATGATGAAACAAATCATGTCTTTCATATGTGTATGACATATATAAAGTAAGAACTATGACACATAACTTTCCAAAAGTCATATACTGGCAAAAGCATGAGCTATTAAACTCTTGCATCATAATTACGATAGATTGAAACAGAGAAGATTGAAGCTCCATCCCCCTCAGAAAAATATCTTTACTTAAAATCACTTCATATTAGTGTATTTGCCAAAGTAATATTTCCTGTATGATTAATATAGTATATTAAAAGGCTGACCCTTCTGTCATAATATGTTAATTATGGTCTTTATAACACTTGATGAATTATCATATAAAGATGCCTTCTTCATAAATTTCCAGTTACCTTCTTCATTCAGATTCATTGCTTAGTACATGAAATTTGTTTCATAACATGATTTCACATGCTACTGTTACCATATATAAAATGATTAGAAAAAATGTCAAGAGGGGCCAGAGGGAAAGAGAGAGGCCAGGGGGAGAAGGGAGAATATGAAATATTTAATTTTCTTAAAGTGATTTTTAATTCAAGTGTTTATTTTTAATAATTTCAATTCTGTTTTTTCAAATGACAGAAGTGTTATTTGATTTAAATAACTACTCTGTACTGTACTGCAGAAAAGGAATTTTGACCTTAATGGCTATGAGCTAGGGTGTTCCAAGGATGAAAAGTATATGTGAAAAATAATGGGCATAACTGGTATGCTAGTAATCAATCTTAAAATTAATGGTTGTGAGACTCTGAGGACAGATGAAGGATATTGTACTCTTAGACATAACTATTTAGACATGACCATTTAATAGATAGAACTGATGTCTTTGAAATGATTTACTGAGAAAAAGTAGCATAAGTCATACATCACAGTAGTTATTCTGAAGTAAGTGATAAAGTGTATTTAATTTAAATCATGGTACCATGATGGAATTAACAGAGTCATGCTCCAGTCATAAAGTAGTTCTTCTAGCCATGTTGTTTCTAGAATTTTAGAAGAGACAAAAATAACACATTCAAGTAAATGCTCTAAGTTTGTGAATTTTGTAATACAAAGGCCCTTAAATTAAGATATGCTTGCCTAAGTGAGCACATTGAATATAAAGTGATGTAATACAGTTAAATTTCCTTCTCATACTCTGTGTTTTCTCTATGTATTGATACTAAATTGAATTAATTTATTGAAGATAATACCATAGTTGAAATCTTTATATACATACAAAGGATGCTAAACTTATTATTTACAAATTAATTACAAAAGGAAAATATCTAATCGTATCTATTTGAGGTTAACATTTAAAGTAGAATTATATTTTAACTACACTATGTATAATTATTAACAAAGGGGTATGGGTCTAGAATGAACTGGAAACTAGAGAGAAAGGTTTTTAAAATGGAGCTGCTAGAATGACCATTTTGAATCCATAAGTAGTGAAAAACGTACCCATGAAAAAAATCCAGTTTCTCAGGATGGAAATAATTTTTCTTTAAAGTAACTGACCATGTAGCTTTTTCAATAAAATCTGCAATTTTGAAATGTAATTTCAAATAAAATCTGCAATTTTGAAAATCTGCAATTTTAATCCTTATCTTTTAGAGTAAAATTGCCTATAAATTAACTTTTGTGTATGAAATGAATAATGCTTCTTCATTTTGAAGTACAAAACTGTTCAGTTCAGTTCAGTCGCTCAGTCGTGTCCGACTATTTGTGACTCCATGAATCGCAGCACGCCAGGCCTCCCTGTCCATCACCAACTCCCGGAGTTCACTCAGACTCACGTCCATCGGGTCAGTGATGCCATCCAGCCATCTCATCCTCTGTTGTCCCCTTCTCCTCCTGCCCCCAATCCCTCCCAGCATTAAAGTCTTTTCCAATGAGTCAACTCTTTGCATGAGGTGTTCAAAGTACTGGAGTTTCAGCTTCAGCATCATTCCCTCCAAAGAAATTCCAGGGCTGATATCCTTCAGAATGGACTGGTTGAATCTTCTTGCAGTCCAAGGGACTTTCAAGAGTCTTCTCCAACACCACAGTTCAAAAGCACCAATTCTTCGGCACTCAGCCTTCTTCAAAGTCCAACTCTCACATCCATACATTAGCAAAGGAAAAACCATAGCCTTGACTAGACGAACCTTTGCTGGCAAAGTAATGTCTCTGCTTTTGAATTGCTATCTAGGTTGGTCATAACTTTCCTTCCAAGGAGTAAGCGTCTTTTAATTTCATGGCTGCAGTCACCATCTGCAGTGATTTTGGAGCCCAGAAAAATAAAGTCTGACACTGTTTCCCCATCTATTTCCCATGAAGTGATGGGACCAGATGCCATGATCTTTGTTTTCTGAATGTTGAGCTTTAAGCCAACTTTTTCACTCTCCACTTTCACTTTCATTAAGAGGCTTTTGAGTTCCTCTTCACTTTCTGCCATAAGGGTGGTGTCATCTGCATATCTGAGGTGATTGATATTTCTCCCAGCAATCTTGATGCCAGCTTGTGTTTCTTCCAGTCCAGCATTTCTCATGATGTACTCTGCATATAAGTTAAATAAGCAGGGTGACAGTATACAGCCTTGACATACTCCTTTTCCTATTTGGAACCAGTCTATTGTTCCATGTCCAGTTCTAACTGTTGCTTCCTGACCTGCATACAGATTTCTCAAGAGGCAGGTCAGGTGGTCTGATATTCCCATCTCTTTCAGAATTTTCCACAGTTTATTGTGATCCACACAGTCCAAGGCTTTGGTATAGTCAATAAAGCAGAAATAGATGTTTTTTTCTGGAACTCTGTTGCTTTTTCCATGATCCAGCAGATATATAATCAATTACGGTAAGAAATTTATGGGAAAAAAACGTGTAATTTGTTTACATGACATGACATCATTCCTGTGTCTTTTTTAGTGTGTTTGATATTTATCTTCTTGTAAATAATTTGCCTATATAAAAAAGCAGAAAAAAAACATTAGCCATTCGGCAATCATTTACTAATATTCTGTGTAAGTCACTGAAGTGATTGCCATAAACACAAATAAAGATCCTAGACCTTAAGATCACATTTTAGTTTGGGTTAAGGTGGGAGTGGAATGAAATAGGATCAAATTCCTTAGCTACCTGAACATGTGTCTTGCTCATCTCGGGCATGTTTTAGGATACCACAATATACATAGTCACACACCCACACCCACATACACACACACACACACAAAGAAAGTGCACTACTACCTTAGTTTTTGCCTACAGCACTGTGTTGTATTTACTTCACTGCTTATGTTCCACTAGGGAGGATAGTGTAGTGGATTAAGCAGCTCAGTTTCAGGTCCAAAACTCATGTAGGTTTGAGATTATGCTTTACATCTCAGGATACACAGTCTAATCTCATCACTAAATCCTGTCTGACTCCCCTTGAACTACCCGAATGTCACTTTCAATTTACTACTCTGTTTTATCCATATTTCTACGAACTAAAGATATAAATGCAGGTTTCTGGTCATGAAATAGAAGCCTCAAGTGGGGACAGGTTTTATGTTAGTGCCATACTTTTCTGAAAATGACAAGACTATGACAAATGGAACTACCTTGCATTTGAAGAGAAGAGGAAGTCAATCCAAGTTGTGCAATTGCATTCATATAAACCTTTCATGAAGTACAAATAAATCAGGAAAAGTGTAAGAGCAGTGACTGAATTCCCTAGGTTATCAATTTTATTTAATTTTGTTAATGGGAATAATCTCAAACTTTGAAGAGAAGCATGGAAAGTCTTTATTACACAAAAGTATAAAATGCTATTGTTTCCTTTTATCACTCTAATGTCTCAATCCTAGAGCACAAATAGTATCTATGAAATATCACTGTAATGGCAATAATACTGGTAATGCAATTTCAGTTTTAATTGCTCCCATAATAAAAATAAGACAGAAAATGAACAGTACATAAAAATATTATTGAGCATTTCCTTATCATTTCAGAAACAGATTTTACTTATCTTCAATTACTAAAATATAACCAAGTTTACCAAGCTGACCCTTTCAATTTTTCACATTAGTTTTTTTGTTTGCTATTTTATCTTGCTGCTGTCTCATCTCAGTAACTCACATTCAAAATCTTATGGTCTGTAGCAAAGCTCAGCCTCAGAAATAAGAACCATATGACTATTATTTGAAAGAATATCCTGTAAAAGAAAGTCCTGTGTTGTCTTATGATCTAGCCTTCTAATTTCAGAGTATCTTTGCCTTGTCAAACCTTATTGCTCTCTACCAAATAACACCAATTATCAGATGTCATGTATCATGAGATTCCTCCCCACCCATATGTTAGTAAAAAAAAAAAAAAAACCCTCACTGCCATCTCGCTTGTTCTTCCTTGTTGCTCTCTCTCAAATCCATTTTTTCCAATATGAGCTGAAAAACTATCTCAGTCTTAATTACTCCAAGCCTGCATGGTAGTCATGACATATATTAAAGCAGATGTTTGATCAAATCTTTGAATGCTCCTACAGTCTCAATTGTGAGTTAATTAATGAAAGGTTTACTGGAGAATATATTTTTAAGCTGGTTTCTGTTCATCTAGTTTTCTGAATGCCACTAAGGAGATCAGCTATTAATGTGTAACAGATAAAATGTAACATGACCAGTATTTACTAGAGGAGAATCAGAGAGTGTATTATCATGTAACAAGAAAAATCCATGAGAATACTTGGTAAGAATGTAATGAGATTATAAAACAAATTAAGGACAAAATGTACAGACCATCAAGTTGATATGGAGAAGAGATCAAAACAGGGACATGTAGTGGTTTGTTTTCTTCCCACCTGAAGTATGACATTTGAGGTGAGCCAAAAACAAAGGCAGTAGTTTAATAAAATAGTATTAAGCCTCCTATTAATGCTGAATTCCACACACATCTTGTAAAAACACACTGAACTTGCCACCCCATCAGCTAGTTATAATGTGAAAATAAATAGAAAATAATTTTAAAAATTTTAGCTAGAGGTTGAGGAACATGAAACTCTTGGAAAGTATTATGAGAACATCTGGACAGAAGTCTTGATGGGTTCTATTAAAAATAAGAAATTACAGAATGTGTGTGCTAAAGGGTCCACTGGATATTGCATGGTTGAACCTCTTGAAAATGGCAGACCTAGTTATCTGCCTGTGCTCTGATCATGATCTGAAGAAATAGTAAAGTAGATATTCCAGAAATACATAGTTCATCATTTAATCTGCTGATGACATTGTTATATGGAAAGAGGCATGAAAGGAATAGGATAGGTGGAAACATTAGTCAGGAGTACATTCACGACAGCTGGAAATATACAAACAAACAAACAAAAAATTGACAGTAGGATTTGTTTATATTGTGAAACTCAGAACAAGTATGGTGGCTTAAATTTATCACTAGGAATTCAGATTATTTCCATTTTTCATACTTATCCATAGGGGCTATCTTTTATCATATGCTTGTGATTTTATGGTTACATGTCTCCTTTCTCAACCAAGTAAGAAGACACAGGAAGGGAGAATAAGTCATGAATGTCATCTGTAAATAGGGAGGAAAAAAAAAGTAAGCTGCTTTTCCAGAAAAGCCCATCTGATTATGTCTCATTGGCTATAACTGTATTTCATAGTCTGATATTCAAACAGCATACTGTAAACAAACAAGGGGGTATGTAGGCAAAAAGCACTAAACTAGTAATAAAGCATTTATGGCAATTACAGTATCAGGTAATAGATTCTACACTTTTAACAGAGTAATTGAGAAGGAACATATTTACAATATTTGGGTAATAAGGAAAATGCACGAGATGCTATAAAGGACTTCAGGGTCAGAAATAGCAGAAAATCATTACTTTGTCTAGACTGAAGTAAAAAGAAGCACACAGTGACAGGAGGAGTCTTCTGGACACGAACTGGGTCAAGCTATAGACTAGCAGAGACGAAGAACAAGTACCCGAACATCACTGTCCTCTCACCTCTATTCTCTTGCTTGTATCTACCACTGGTCAGATCCAACCAGAAGACAGAGGATAAAACAGTATGTAAATTTTCACCCCTGGGTAAGGTGAGAAGGCTGAGCAAGGCACCAGGCAAAAAGAAGGAGGTATATTTGAAGAAATAAATGGAGAATTGCAAGTGCAACATCCAAATATCATGTTAAATTTGTGGGAGGAATGTTGACCAAATAAAGATTTAGAAAAATCCATGCCCTCAGTTGAAATTTAAAGACTATGCTCTTGCTTGGGAGATAATGGAGGACAGAGGAGTCTGGCGTGCTGCAGTCCATGGGGCTGCAAAGGGTCCGACACAACTTAGTGACGGAAAATCAACAAATGCTCTTGGTGCAAGTGGCTAGCTTGGCAGCATTGTTAAGATGATCATGAGTAATTGCACTCAAAGCAACCTACTTCTTCTATTAAACATTTATTAAATATAACTAACTCATTATTTAGGCATTTTTCCCCCAAACTTGATTGCATACATTATGAAAGAAGAGACTGTGGCTGACATGCCAGTTTTTATGATAAGCAAAATTCTAAGATGTGTCCCCATGGCTCATATGGTAAAGAATCTGCCTGTAATGCAGGATAGCCGGGTTCAATCCCTGGGTCAGAAAGATAACTTGGAGAAGGGACTGGCAAGCCACTCCAGTATCCTTGCCTGGAAAATCCCATAGACAGAGGAGCCTGGAGGGCTATAGTCTGTGCAATCCCAAAGAGTTGAACTTCACTGAGCAACTAACACTTTAAGGTATGTCCCAAGATTCCCATCCCACTGGGGAATATAAACCTTTTGTCAGTTATTCAATTAAATAATAATCTAGGTGGTGCTATAATGGTATATTGTAGATCAAATTAAGATCTTAAACCAGTTGACCTTAAAATGAAAATAATCCTTGGTAAGCTGCTGTTAATCAGTTTAGCCCTTATAAGGGTCAAACTCTTTCTGGTGAAAGTTTCAAAGTCAGATTCTAAAGATGAAATAGATTCAGTGAGGGAGTTTTTCCATTACTAGCTTTTAAGATGGATGAGGCCACATGGCAAGGAATGCAGATTGCCTCTGGGAGTGGAAAATGACCTTTACTTGCCAGTCACGAAACAGGGACCTCATTCCTAGGGCTAAAAGAAACAGTTTTGCCAACAACTTGAATGAACTTGGAAGAGAATCTCAAACTCTAGATGAGAACCACAGTATGGCCAACAATTATCCGGATCACAGCATTGTGTGAGCCTCAGCATAAAACCCAGTAATGCTGGACCCAGACTACTGACTTGCAGAGCTGAAGCACTCAGTTATCTTGTTTCAAGTCATTAAGTTTGTTACACAATAACAAACTATATACAATATATAACAGTAAGTTACATAAATTACATAGTAAATTATATACTGCTATATCTAAAAGCACAGTGACTACCACAGGCAAGAAAAACAATACTGAATGAATAAATTTTATGTATGAGAGAATCAAAACATAATAGGAACCTTGTAGACCATATAATTCTGACCTCTTATTTTGCAGATAAGAGGACAGAAGCTCCAAAATTTGCATAACAATGATTAGACAAGTAAAAATAGCTGAACAATTTTGACCAAATGAATGTGAAATCTTTCTGTACTTCCTGTCCCTATCTGTATGCTGCTTGTTGCTGTTTATCTAGCTTTCCTCTCAAACAAATTTTTTTTTCTCAAATACTGTATTTTCTGGATTTTTATTCTTAACCAGGAAACTGATAGGAATCTTAGAACATACATTTTTTTAATATAACTTTTAAATTGCTAGAACATAAATAATCCACTAAATTTAGGGAACTTACAATTTTATTTCAAATACATTTAGCCACCATCTATACAAGATGTATTGGAGAGAATGAAAAAGATTATAAATTTAGTTATATAGGAAATAAGAATTTTTTTACTTTAATATATTTTAAGGAAATAGAATTTTAAAAATAACACTTTAGATGCTTACCAGTTTACAAAAAAGGACAATTTCCATTTTACTGAAATATATTTTGAACATTCTAGAAATAATGCCAAGTGTCTTATTACTCTGTATTCTGGTATGCCAGTTCTGAGTGTTTCCCAACCCATAGGAAAAATAAAAATAAAATAAAGAAAGAAAAGCACAAACAAAAATCTTCCATTTAATAAACTCTTATATCTAATGGAAGGGTATGTCTTTTAAAATTTTATATATTAGCTTGTATATCAATTTCTATATCTAAAAATAACTCAATTAATTAACTTGATTTCTAGACTGTTTTGGGACAAATCAAGTGACATCTAAAATTTTTAACACGGAGATTTGCTTAAAACATTAATTTTATTTAAAAAGATATATAATCATGCTATTCTAGCAAACAATTCAAAGCATAAAGTTAATTCAAACAAATAAAATTATGTTTTGAAGAAATTGTTTTCTTCTGTTATTCAGGTTTAATTCAATTTTAGAATTAGAATTCTAAAATCATTAAAAGTACTGATGGAACATAAGCTTGTATTGCCATTTTATTTTCAGCTCCTAAGCGCAACTGGAAAAGTGTCATTCAGCTAATTTGTAAAAACAGTGTGCTCTATGAGGTTTCTTAAAATCAGTTTCATTTGTTAAAAAAGAAATATTTGATTTAATTATATATGCAGTTTTCCTTCAAATTAAATGATGTAGAAAAATATATTTTAAAATATAATTTTCTGGAGGCTAAAAGCATAGTTTTTCAGCAGTTTTTAGCACGTACAAAATTATTTAAGATTTTAATTTAAAATGTTTTTAAAAATAAACTTTAAGAAATAGGAGAAAATATTTCCAGATAATAGAATTTATATTAGCATTAATAGTAAAAGATCATGAGTTAACTGAAATGTAAAGATCTTTATTAGCAGCAAATAATTATTTAGTTGACTTTGTGTGGTCCCATCACTGCATGGGAAATAGATGGGGAAACAGTGGAAACAGT
Source organism: Tragelaphus eurycerus (assembly GCA_935064755.1). Lineage (NCBI taxonomy): Eukaryota > Metazoa > Chordata > Mammalia > Artiodactyla > Bovidae > Tragelaphus > Tragelaphus eurycerus. The sequence goes on from CAKXYN010000006.1 coordinate 2,229,638, forward strand.
GTCAGACTTTCTTTTTCTGGGCTCCAAAATCACTGCAGATGGTGACTGCAGCCATGAAATTAAAAGACGCTTACTCCTTGGAAGGAAAGTTATGACCAACCTAGATAGCAATTCAAAAGCAGAGACATTACTTTACCAACAAAGGTACGCCTAGTCAAGGCTATGGTCTTTCCTGTGGTCATGTATGGATGTGAGAGCTAGACTGTGAGGAAGGCTGAACGCCAAAGAATTGATGCTTTTGAACTGTGGTGTTGGAGAAGACTCTTGAGAGTCCCTTGGACTGCAAGAAGATCCAACCAGTCCATTCTGAAGGAGATCAATCCTGGAATTTCTTTGGAAGGAATGATGCTAAAGCTGAAACTCCAGTATTTTGGCCACCTCATGCGAAGAGTTGACTCATTGGAGAAGACTCTGATGCTGGGAGGGATTGAGGGCAGGAGGAGAAGGGGACGACAGAGGATGAGATGGCTGGATGGCATCACTGACTCGATGGATGCGAGTCTGAGTGACCTCCGGGAGCTGGTGATGGACAGGGAGGCCTGGCGTGCTGCGGTTCATGGGGTTGCAAAGAGTCGGACACGACTGAGCGACTGATCTGATCTGATCTGATCTGATCTGATATTGCATTATATTGCACCTAAGTATTGTTTTCCAAAAGTTGGACTACTAATTTTGTAAATTTTCTGTAAGTTTAATTTCTCAGCAAGTTCATCAGTCACTTTAAATGGCCTTTATTTCCCTTACAAAAACTAAAATGGAATTAAACCAAGAGAAAATTATCCCTTACTTTGGTAAAATCCAATTAATCAAACCAAAATATAAACATAATTTCATCATATGATTGATTTTTTTTTTGATAAGTCTTTGTTTGTTCTTGTTTAGTCTCTAAGTTGGGTCTTTAGTGACCCCATGGACTGTAACTCACCAGGCTCCTCTGTGCATAGGATTTCCTAGGCAAGAATACTAGAGTGGTTTGCCACTTCCTTCTCCAGAGGATTTTCCTGATTCAGGCATCAAACCCACATCTCCTGTGTCTCCTGCCCTGCAGGCAGATTCTTTACCACTGGGCCACCAGGAAAGCCCTACATCCTTGGTACTTGCATATATAACTTTGTTAATAATAAAATAGAAATATAAAAATATTTAATTTCAAAGATAAAAATAATCTTGTAAAAAACAAGGACACTAAATGAGTCTTAATCAATGTAAATTTATATATATATATTTATGACATATATAAAAACTAACGGCATGGCCAAACTCTAATTCAGTGAAAAGACAGTTATTGTCTACCTTGCGTTGTGACAAATTTTGTGAATTTACTAAAACAACTAATTACTTAATAAAAGCATTTTCAAACCTTATGTATCCTGGTCTGACATCTATGTATCTATATAAACATCATGTAAAAGGTTTTTTTTTTTTTTTCCAGTTTACATTAGCTGAACTTCTGTGACAGCTAGCATTTTATTCTTCCTTGTTTTAGGGCTACTGATCTATTTTATATCATCTTCTATTAGCCTATGAATTTATTGAGACCTAAAATTTGGCATAATATCCATTTATCCACCAAAAATGTTTGTTGGTTTGCATATCACCCCACCCCAGTACTTTTGCCTGGAAAATCCCATGGACGGAGGAGCCTCGTAGGCTCCAGTCCATGGGGTCGCTAAGAGTCAGACACGACTGAACAGCTTCACTTTCACTTTTCGCTTTCATGCATTGGAGAAGGAAATGGCAACCCACTCCAGTGTTTTTGCCTGGAAAATCCCAGGGACAGGGGAGCCTAGTGAGCTTCCGTCTATGGGGTCTCAGAGTCGGACACGACCGAAGCGATTTAGCAGCAACAGCAGCAGCAAATAATCAAAGTACTTGTTTTTTTTTTAATTAGATGTTTGTCAAATAACAAAAAAAAATCTCATAAATGTTTTGGGAAGGATTTAAACAATTATTTTTGCATGCTATTTATGCACATAGAGAGATAGACTTTTGGGGGTGTGTGTCTGTATTTCCATTTAAAAGTGCATGAGCCCAAATAAAGTTCATTAGTTTCTTATTTCTAAAAGTGATATAATTTTATCTTTTTCTTCTTTAAGATATTCGTGGCTATTCTTTAAACCTCCAGTGCCCATGTAAAATTTGTTGTTTTAGTTGCTAGGTTGTGTCAAACTCTTTTTCAACCCCTTGGACAGTAGCCTGCCGCTCCTTTGTCCATGGGATTTCCCAGGTAAGGATACTAGAGTTGGTTGCCATTTCCTTCTCCAGGGGACCTTCCAAACCCAGGGATCAAACCCACATCTCATGCATTGGCAGGGAGATAGTTTAACACTGAGGCACTAGGGAAGAACAATCTTGACTAAAGATTGAATTAAATATATAGACTATTTTGGGAGAATATTCATGTTTCTTTAATGCTGAATCTTCTAATTTATAAAATCCTCACCTGGTTGTTTTTGTGATACCCCCATGCTGAGGTTTGACCTAGTCAAATTAAGAATGAAGCAAATACCTCCTATCTAAACAAATTATTTACTCTTTATTATTTTCCCTCCCTTATAAAGCACACAGTAAATCTTTGCTTAATGTAATTTACTCTGTAATTAGTGACAAATATGCCAGTTCCATCATTATCACTGAGAATATAAATTGGAAATAAGAATACTTGAAAAATCAGAACAAATTCCATCTATATCCACAGGAGGTAGTCAATAGAAAGACAAATTACTCTCCTGGTTTTGTTTTTTCCACACATAGCATACTTAATTTGACTATGCTTCATTTAAATTTCATTATTTTATAATTATCCTCTATGAAAGAAAACAAGAAGAAGCACACTCTGAGCATATTATTGTAGACATGTAAAATGTAATTAATGTCAAAAGAATATAATTGAGTCCATGGAGTAGGGCAGATGCATTTTATCTTCCACTTTAAAGTTTAAACATTTTACAAAAATTTAGAATATCTGTCTGAATTGAAATGGTTGAATAAAGAATGAGGAAAGAACACTGATGCTATTATCCAATAGCAGAAAGAACATTCCATGATACTAGGAGGTTTCACAAAGGAGTTAGAGAGGTTGAAGAATAAGCAGAATATTGAGAAACCCATATATAAAAATAAAAGAGACACACTGAAAAATAATTTATACAAACTCTCACTGAAAACAAGAAGTAAGAAACAGGTAAAACGCTATAAAAAAGACAGGCAAACCCAGAGAAGGAAACCAACAATCTATCTTGAATGGATAAATGAGAAAAAGAGAAACTGAAACATTATAACACCTGCTAGTCTGATGATCTTTCTGTCATTTTGGCTTCGTTTTTTCATTTGTTCTTCACTAATTTCAAATGTCTAGGAAATTTTAGTTTAGTTTTCAAAACAAAGTATTCTCCTTGCTAATCAATTATTTTTTACTCTAGGTGATATTACAACTGAACCTGCACTATAGATTTCCTGCTGTAGAATGCTAAGACCAAGGTGAATGAAGAAACAACAGTAGGGAAGATGCACCAGGCAAGATGCTGACTTCTTTATTTTTCCCCCTATAAATAAAAATAATGGCTCTATTTCATACACATGTATAAGGGAAGAAATAGTGATATCAGTTAAATTCAGTTCAGTTCAGTCACTCAGTCATGTCCAACTCTTTGCGACTCCATGAACCACAGCAACTAGGCTTCCCTGTCCATCAGCAGCTCCTGGAATACACCAAACCCATATCCGTTGAGTCGGTGATGCCATCCAACCATCTCATCCTCTCTCGTCCCCTTCTCCTCCCACACTTTTCAAATGAGTCAGCTCTTTGCATCAGGTGGCCAAAGTATTGGAGTTTCAGCTTCAACATCAGTCCTTACAATGAATACCCTGGACTCATCAGACCTGGACTGATCTCCTTTAGGATGGATTGGTTGGATCTCCTTGCTGACCAAGGGACTCTCAAGAGTCTTCTCCAACACCACAGTTCAAAAGCACCCATTCTTCGGTGCTCAGCTTTCTTATGGTCCAACTTTCACATGTATACATGACCACTGGGAAAACCATAACCTTGACTAGACGGAGCTGTCTAGGTTGGTCATAACTTTCCTGCCAAGGAGTAAATGTCTTTTAATTTCATGGCTGCAGTCACCATCTGCAGTGATTTTGGAGCCCAGAAAAATAAAGTATAACACTGTTTCCCCATCTATTTCCCATGAAGTGATGGGACCGGATGCCATGATCTTCATTTTCTGAATGTTGAGCTTTAAGCCAACTTTTTCACTCTCCACTTTCACTTTCATCAAGAGGTTTTTTAGTTCCTCTTCACTTTCTGCCATAAGGGTGGTGTCATCTGCATATCTGAGGTTATTGATATTTATCCTGGCAATCAGATTCTAGCTTGTGCTTCCTCTAGCCCAGCATTTCTCATGATGTACTCTGCATATAAGTTAAATAAGCAGGGTGACAATATACAGCCTTGACGAACTCCTTTTCCTATTTGGAACCAATCTGTCATCCCATGTCCAATTCTAATTGTTGCTTCCTGACCTGTATACAGGTTTCTCAAGAGGCACATCAGGTGGTCTGGTATTCCCATCTCTTTCAGAATTTTCCAGTTTATTGTGATTCACATAGCCAAAGGCTTTGGTATAGTCATTAAAGGAGAAAAAGATGTTTTTCTGGAACTCTCTTGCTTTCTTGATGATCCAACGGATTTTGGCCATTTGATCTCTGGTTCCTCTGCCTTTTCCAAAACGAGCTTAAATATGTGGAAGTTTATGGTTCACATATTAATGAAGCCTGGCTTGGAGAATTTTAAGCATTACTTTACTAAGATGAGAGCAATTGTGCAGTAGTTTGACCATTATTTGATATTGCCTTTCTTTGGGACTGGAATTAAAACTGATCTTTTCCAGTCCTGTGGCAATGAGAGCAATTGTGCAGTAGTTTGACCATTATTTGATATTGCCTTTCTTTGGGACTGGAATTAAAACTGATCTTTTCCAGTCCTGTGGCAATGAGAGCAATTGTGCAGTAGTTTGACCATTATTTGATATTGCCTGATGAGAGCAATTGTGCAGTAGTTTGACCATTATTTGATATTGCCTTTCTTTGGGACTGGAATTAAAACTGATCTTTTCCAGTCCTGTGGCAATGAGAGCAATTGTGCAGTAGTTTGACCATTATTTGATATTGCCTTTCTTTGGGACTGGAATTAAAACTGATCTTTTCCAGTACTGTGGCCACTGCTCACTTTTCCAAATTTGCTGGCATATTGAGTGCAGCACTTTCACAACATCATCTTTCAGGATTTGGAATAGCTCAACTGGAATTCCATCACCTCCACTAGCTTTGTTTGTAGTGATGCTTTCCAAGGCCCACTTGACTTCACATTCCAGGATGTCTGGCTCTAGGTCAGTGATCACACCATCATGATTATCTGGGTCATGAATACCTTTTTTGTACAGTTCTTCTGTGTATTCTTGCAACCTCTTATTACTATCTTCTGCTTCTGTTAGGTCCCCACCATTTATACTAGCCAATTAATCTTATATTTTTATAGGGAAAAAATTGAGTGTTTTTTGGAAGTTAAGATTCTTCCATTTTATCTAATTATAGATAATTAATGCTTTATCTTTAGTCTCTAAATCTTATCCAAGAGCAGTGTTGAAAGAAATCTCTATCTCAGTCTATGAGATTTTATATAATTATATATAAGACATGGAAAGTTACCAGTTCAGTAGAGTAAAATTTTATTTCATAGAGCCTAACATGGTAAACATATACTTGACTTTCAAAAGCTTTCATAACCTACATTTAAGGCATATAATTTTAAAAGGAAAAATTCCGATTGCTAGTCAAATATTTAAAAATGAGAATTTATTCTAGCTCTGTGAAGAATACCGTTGGTAGCTTGATGGGGATTGCATTGAATCTATAAATTGCTTTGGGTAGTATACTCATTTTCACTATATTGATTCTACCAGTCCGTGAACATGGTATATTTCTCCATCTATTAGTGTCCTCTGATTTGTTTCACCAGTGTTTTATAGTTTTCTATATATAGGTTTTTAGTTTCTTTAGGAAGATATATTCCTAAGTATTTTATTCTTTTTATTGCAATGGTGAATGGAAATGTTTCCTTAATTTCTCTTTCTATTTTCTCATTATTCCTGTAACCTAGATGTCCATCCACAGATGAATGGATAAGAAAGCTGTGGTACATATACACAATGGAGTATTACTCAGCCATTAAAAAGAATACATTTGAATCAGTTCTAATGCGGTGGATGAAACTGGAGCCTATTATACAGAGTGAAGTAAGCCAGAAAGAAAAACACAAATACAGTATACTAACGCATATATATGGAATTTAGAAAGATGGTAACAATAACCCTGTTTACGAGACAGCAAAAGAGACACTGATGTATAGAACAGTCTTTTGGACTCTGGGAACGGGAGAGGGTGGGATGATTTGGGAGAATAGCATTGAAATATGTATAATATCATATCTGAAAAGAGTCGCCAGTCCAGGTACGATGCCTGATAACGGATGCCTGGGGCTGGTGCACTGGGACGACCCAGAGGGATGGTATGGGGAGGGAGGAGGGAGGAGGGTTCAGGATGGGGAACACATGTATACTTGTGGTGGATTCATTTTGATGAATGGCAAAAGCAATACAATATTGTAAAGTTAAGCAAAATAAAATTTTAAAAAAATGAGAATTTATTATACAATTTTACTTTTGAATCAGTTTTTTAAACAGAAATATTTTATGTTATACAGACATTATATAAATATTTAGATTTTTAAATAATAATTTTGGTATTTGGTTTGTGAGTGGAAGGTAGAAGTGCTCATTTAAACATGCAAATAACCTGGAGAAAACTTTAAACTTTTGACCAAGACCTGATCATAGAAAACTTTTTGTTTCCTAATATTATTATACTTTATCTTCTGAACAAAGATAAAACTACTGTAACCACAGAAGGTAAACTCTTCTTATCTTGTAAATATAAACACATATACATATACGCTGAGTCTTTTTTATCCATTTTTATGTTGATGTACATATAGGTTCCTTCCATGTCTTGGTTATTATAAATGGTGCTGCTATGAACCTTGAGGTTCATGCATCTTTTTGAATTAGAGCTGTTTGCAGCTGAACTATTTCAAATTGTAAAAGTTGATGCTTTAAAGTGCTGCATTCAATATACTAACACATTTGGAAAAGTCCATAGTGGGCCCAGGACTGGAAAAGGTCAGTTTTTATTCTAATCCCAAAAAAGGGCAACTACACACTTGCACTTCATTTCACATGCTAGCAAGGAAATGCTCAAAATCCGTCAATCTGGCTTCAACATACATGAACCAAGAACTTACGGGTGTACAAGATGGATTTAGAAAAAGCAGAGGAACCAGAGATCAAATTACCAACATCTGTTGGATCATAGAAAAAGCAAGAGAATTCCAGAAAAGCATCTACTTCTACTCCATTGACTACACTAAAGCCTTTTATTGTGTGGCTTTTTCCACAACAAACTGTGGAAAATTCTTAAAGATGTGGGAATATCAGGCAACCTTACTTGCTTCCTGAGAAACCTGTATGTAGGTCAAGAAGCAACAGTTAGAAATGGACATGGAACAACGAACTGGTTCAAAATTGGGAAAAGAGTATGTCAAGGCTTTATATTGCCACCCTGCTTATTTAACTTATATACAGAGTACATCCAGGCTGGGTGAATCAAAAGCTGGAATCAAGACTGCCAGAAGAAATATCAGTAACTTCAGATATGCAGATGATACCACCTTAATGGCATAAAGTGAAGAGGAACTAAAGAGCCTATCATTGACAGTAAAAGTGGAGAGTGAAAATGTTGGCTTAAAACTCAACATTCCAACAAACAAAGATCATGGCATCCAGTCACAGTACTTCATGGCAAATAGATGGGGAAACAAGAGAGACAGTGATAGACTTTTTTTTTCTTGGGCTCCAAAATCACTGCAGATAGTGACTGCAGCTATGAAATTTAAAAAAAAAAAAAATGCTTGTTCCTTAGAAGAAAAACTATTACATTTGGCATATTAAAAAGCAGAGATATCACTTTGCCAACAAAGGTCTGTCTAGTCAAAGCTGTAGATTTTCCAATAGTCTGTACTGATGTGAGAGTTGGACCATAAAAAAGGCTGAGTGCAGAAGAATTGATACTTTTGAGTTGTGGTGTTGGAGAAGGCTCTTGAGAGTCCCTTGGCCTGCAAGGAGATCAAACCAGTCAATCCTAAAGGAAATCAAACTAAATCCTCATTGAAATGATTGATGCTGAAGCTAAAGATCTAATACATTACCCATCTGATGCAGAGAACCGACTCATTGGAAAAGACCTTGATGCTGGGAAAGACTGAGGGCAAGAAAAGGTGGCAAAAGAGGATGAGAAGGTTGGATGGCATCACCAATTCAATGGACATGAGTCTGAGCAAACTCTGGGAGACAGTAAAGGACAGGGAATCCTGGCATGCTGTAGTCCATGGGGTCACAAAGAGTTGGACATGACTGAGCCACTGAACAACAACAACCAGATATATTCTCAAAAATGGGATTGCAGTGGGGAAAATATGTGAAAATTATGTAACTGACAAGAGATTAATTTCCAAAATATGCAAAAAGAGCATAGAAATCAATATGAAAAAAAAAAAACAATCAAAAAATGAGCAGAACATCTAAATAGACCTTTCTCCAAAGATGACATACAGCTGAGCAATTCTTGTTCAGTCACTAAGTCATGTCCAACTTTTGTTTGACTTCACGAACTATAGCATGTGCAATAGGCACATGAAAAAAAAAAATGCTCAACATCGCTAATTATTAGAGAAATGCAAATGAAAGGTACACTGAGGTATCACCTCACTCCAATCAGAATGGCCATCACCAAAAGGTCTGAAAATAACAAATGCTAGAGAGCTTGTATAGAAAAAGGAATCCTCTTACTGTTGGTGGGAATATACTTTGGTACAGTCACTATGGAGAACAATATGGATGTTCCTTAAAAATCTAAAAATAGACAACAAAATCCTGTAATCCCACTCCTGGACATAAATTAAATGGGTTAATACACAGAAAATGCTTAGAGCTGTGCTTGACACATAGAAAGCTCTATAAAATAATATTCTATAAGAAATCATTATTACTGCTATTGATAATCATCATTATTATGTTGCCATTATCAATCCAGCCTGAAAATAGCAAGCCCTTTCATTTGGAAAATTCAGTTCCTTTTTTTTTTTTTTTTTTTCCCCAGAACCTTTACTTCTATCATTTGGTCAATTATTTTTTCTTTTTTATTTTCTTTTTCTTAAACTTATACTATTTAAATATTTACTTATTCTTCAAATCTATTATATACATATATATATATATACCCTCAATATTTTAATCTATCTTTCTCTTATGAAATATGTCATTCACCTAATGTCTAACAGTGTTTCTTTGTTTCAGTTTATTAGGAAATATGATTTTAAAATTTAGATACAAAAAGATTGTTTCTGTTTGTATGTGACCTGAAGTCCCTTAAATGTCTTTTTAATTGAAGTATTTATCAGTTTTCTCCCATACAAATATTTCATCAAGTGTGTGCTCTGACAGTACTATCTTACCTTCCTATCTCTCTGGCTGCTCAAAGCCCCACATAGGTTTTGTTTTGTTTTGTTTTGTTTTCCTGGAACAGAGAGGCACATGTTGATTATTGCAATAGAAAACTTATGGATGGGAATAAAAAGTCATCTGGACCAGTGGAGTAGAAGAAAGCAAAGTTTTTGAAAGAAATGCTCCATTAGCACATTGTGCCAGTTATATGATACTTTTATAAGGATCCTGCCCCGATCCTTTCATTGAGCTAGACTGTTTATCACCCATGATTCGTAACTTGAGGTTTCAGAATGCCCAGTATGCTAAGTACACTGTCCTGATTTTTGTGTATAAAATTCATTCTTTCCTTTCTTATTGCTAAAGATCTGAAACACTTCTGTTCATTTTGGGTCTTCCCTCTGATTCCAAATAGTGATATTTGAAACTTGATATAATGAGGAAAAATTAAAATTTTGAGATTAAAATACATGAAATTTAACCTTGCTTTGACAACATACTAGCTGTGTGATCTTGGATAAGATACTTAAGTTCTCTGTAAATTTCCTCTTTTGTAAGTTTATACAACTAGTATTGGTTCTTGGACTTTTATGAGTATAAAATGATATATATTTTGTATAGTGTTATATTACTATATTAGGTACTAGTGTCTCAATGTAAGGATGTGAATATGTATAATATAAACTTCAAAATTTACCTGGAAAAATGTAGATCCTGGATAACTCCATATAAGGCATATTGTTAATTATATTATTATAATCTATAAATGAAATATTTTGTATAATTCTGTCACTAGTTTTTTTGTGTTCCAGGATAATCTAGTCCTTTCAGTATTTCAGCATCAAACTTTTTAAAATTTTTGTGGGAAGTTGGAATTGTTAAAATAAAAATACATTCTTTTGTTTCAGATATTTTTAAACAGTTGGCATCTCATTAGTTCTTTTAGTTGTTTTGTTTTTACTTGTTCTGGTAAATCATTTTAAGTAAACTATGTTTATTTATTCAAAGAATTTTCTGATTCCTTGAATAAAAATTTTTCTTCTCATCCTTAGAGTTCTCAAAATAATTTTCAAGTATATACTCTGCTCACAAAATCATAATACTGTAATAATTAGTAATTTGCTTTAGCTCACATAAAATAACACCATCAACTTCTTTATAGATGGAGTTATGATTAAATAATTAAACATGATCTTGTGTAAAATACACTTTAGTATTCTCTGCTGTAAAAAAAGTGTTATAATTTCTATTTCATAAAAATAGGCAAAATAATAAAAATAGAAAAAGATTTAAATATATATTTTAAATTCAAAGTTATTTTACATTCTTAAGAGAAAAGAGTAGTTTCACACTTGAGTACAGTGTTAGCTGTGGGCTTTTCATATACAGCCTTCATTGCTGCTGCTACTGCTGCTAAGTTGCTTCAGTCGTGTCCGACTCTGTGCGACCCCATAGACGGCAGCCCACCAGGCTCCCCCGTCCCTGGGATTCTCCAGGCAAGAACACTGGAGTGGGTTGCCATTTCCTTCTCCAATGCATGAAAGTGAAAGTGAAGTTGCTCAGTTGGGTCCGACTCTTAGCGACCCCATGGACAGCGGCCCACCAGGGACCTCTGTCCATGGGATTTTCCAGGCAAGAGTACTGGGGTGGGGTGCCATTGCCTTCCCCGACAGCCTTCATTAGGTAGGCATAATTTTCCTCTATTCTTCGTTTATTAATAGCTTTCATCATGAAAGGGTTTTGAATTTTATCAAACATTTTTCTGCATCCATTTAAATGATCATTAATTTTTTCATCCTTCCTTGTGTTAAGTGGCATATACCAGAAAGAAAAACACCAGTACAGTATACTAACACATATATATGGAATTTAGAAAGATGGTAACAATAATCCTGTATGTGAGATAGCAAAAGAGACGCAGATGTATAGAACAGTCTTTTGGACTATGTGGGAGTGGATGATTTGGGAGAATGGCATCGAAACATGTATAATATCATATAAAAAATGAATTGTCAGTCCAGATTTGATGCAGGACACAGGATGCTTGGGACTGGTGCACTGGGATGACCCAGAGGGATGGTATGGGGAGGGAGGTGGGAGAGGGGTTCAGAACTGGGAACACGTGTACATCCATGGAGGATTCATGTTGATGTATGGCAAAACCAATACAATATTGTAAAGTAATTAGCCTCTAATTAAAATAAATGTATTTTTTTAAAAAAAGAAAGAAAAACTTTTAAAAAATTGATTTTTATCTGTTGAACTTCCTTGCATCCAGGGATAAATATAACTTGGTAAGGATATATGATCCTTTTAATGTACTTTTGAATACAGAGTACTAATTTCTGTTGAAGATTTTACACATTCTTCTATTCCTCATGGAACCAGTGTTTTCTTTCTATGCAGTATATTTACTCCTAAGATCATGATCAAGTGAAGGATGCCCATTTTAGCTAGTTATATTCAAAGTATAATAAAGTACTAGCAAAAGCAATGAGGCAAGAAAAAGAAATAAAAGGCATTTAAATCAGGAAGGATAAAATAATAATCTTTGTTTGCAGATGACATGATCTTATATGAAGAAAACCGTAAAGACTCTACCAGAAGAGTTTTAACTCAATAGAGTTATAGGATACAAAATCAACACATAAATATTAATTTCATTTTATATAATGATAACAAGCTACCTTAAAAGTTTTGGAAACAACTTGATTTATAACAGCATAAAAATGAATAAAATACTTAGAAATAAACTTAACTAAGAGTTGTAAATGGAAAGGTCTAAAATATGAAATAAACTGAGGAAAAGTACAAAGAAATGGAAATTTATATATATATATATATATATATATATATATATATATATATATGTCAAAGGTGAGAAGACAATATGTCAGAATACAAATATCACACAAAGTGATCTACAGATTGAATACAATCTCCAACAAAATCCCAAGTTATTTTTTACAGAATTAGGAAGTTGCTGCTGCTGCTGCTGCTGCTAAGTCACTTCAGTTGTGTCCAACTCTGTATGACTCCATAGATGGCAGCCCACCAGGCTCCACCATCCCTGGGATTCTCCAGGCAAGAACACTGGAGTGGGTTGACATTTCCTTCTCCAACCTAAGTAAACTTAAATGCTTTTTCACAAACTATAGGAAACTATAAGCAAGGTGAAAAGACAGCCTTCAGAATGGGAGAAAATAATAGCAAATGAAACAACTGACAAAGAATTCATCTCAAAAATATACAAGCAGCTCCTGCAACTCAATACCAGCAAAATAAAAGACCCAATCAAAAATAAAGGTCAAAGAACTAAACGGACATTTCTCCAAAGGAGACATACAGATGGCTAACAAACACATTAAAATATGCTCAACATCACTCATTAGAGAAATGCAAATCAAAACCAGAAGGAGGTACCATCTCACACCAGTCAGAATGGCTGCTATCAAAGAGCCTACAAACAATAAATGCTGGAGAGGGTGTGGAGAAAAGGGAAACCTCTTATACTGTTGGTGGGAGGGCAAACTAGTACAGCCACTATGGATAACAGTGTGAAAATTCTTTAAAAAACTGAAAATAGAATGGCCATATGATCCAGCAATCCCACTGTTGGACATAGACACTGAGGAAACCAGAACTGAAAGAGACAGGTGTACCTGCAATGTTCATCACAGCACTGTTTACGATAGCTAGGACATGGAAGCAACCTAGATGTCCATTGGAAGATGAATGGATAAGAAAGTTGTGGTACATATACATAATGGAATATTACCCAACTATTAAAAAAAAAAACATTTGAATCAGTTCTAATATGGTGGATGAAACTGGAATCTATTATACAGAGTGAAGTAAGCCAGAAAGAAAAACACCAATACAGTATATTAACACATATATATATGGAATTTAGAAAGACGGTAACCATGACCCTATATGTGAGACAGTAAAAGAGACACAGATATAAAATACAGACTTTTGAACTCTGTGGGAGAAAGTGAGGGTGGGATTTGAGAGAACAGCAGTGAAACATGTATATTACCATATGTGAAATAGATCACCAAAGTTTGATGCATGAAACAGGGTACTCAAAGTTGGTACACTGGGAAAACCCAGAGGAATAGGATGGGGAGGGATGTGAGAGGGGTTTTGGGATGGCAGACACATATACACCCATGGCTGATTCATGTCAATGTATGGCAAAACCCACCACAATATTGTAAAGTAATTAACCTCCAATTAAAATTAAAAAATAATTTAAAAAATGCAGAGGAAGCTGATGACTGCTGTATGACCTTCCACATGTACTGTTGGACTACTAAGGGAAAATTTAAGAGAGAATAACTCTTACAGCCAATGTACAGTGACTTCAGGAGACAAATGGGCAAGACTGGGGACTGATGAAAACTGGTGCAGTACAGGCCCCACCTCAACTCAATGAATAACTCACCTTTAATCAAAAGACCTCCACCCATTCAAAGAGGTAAAAATAACATAAGAGGGGATCAACAACCCTGCTGTATGCCCCTCACTTCTGAGGATGCTCACATTCTTCTTCTCTGAGTATGTAAATTTTGCTTCTCCACTAAATACATTGCTTCCTTGTTCTCATTGCAAAAAAAAAAAAAAAAATACAATTTGCCATCTCTTGCTACCAGGCCTCTATTCTCTAACTTCAAAAATTTAATTTGTACATTCTCTATAAGTACTCTATCATTAGTTTCGCATTCCAAAATTTTAGAAGTGCTTTAATTGGCAGGTTCTATATTTTTATCATTATGAATTTTCTTTATGAGATAAAAGATATATAATAAAGCATTGTATAGGATAAAAATATTTAAATTTGAATTTAAATACAGCAAAACAACATGATAAAAAGCTCAATCAGATTAATAACAAAAATATTTTTAAGATTTTAATTCTGTCTAGGGAATCTAAAATTTTATTAATGTGATACACTGAAAAGACTTTTATACTATAAAAATGAAGTATACATAAAAAATTACAGATCATTATATTACAGGCAAATTTGGCCTTGGAATACGGAATGAAGCAGGGCAAAGACTAACAGAGTTTTGCCAAGAAAATGCACTGGTCATAGCAAATACCCTCTTCCAACAACACAAGAGAAGACTCTATATATGGACATCACCAGATAGTCAACACCGAAATCAGATCGATTATATTCTTTGCAGCCAAAAATGGAGAAGCTCTATAAATCAGCAAAAACAAGACCAGGAACTGACTGTGGCTCGGACCATGAACTCCTTATTGCCAAATTCAGACTTAAATAGAAGAAAGCAGGGAAAACCACTAGACCATTCAGGTATGACCTAAATCAAATCCCTTATGATTATACAGTGGAAGTGAGAAATAGATTTAAGGGCCTAGATCTGATAGATAGAGTGCCTGATGAACTATGGAATGAGGTTTGTGACATTGTCCAGGAGACAGGGATCAAGACCATCCCTATGGAAAAGAAATGCAAAAAAGCAAAATGGCTGTCTGGGGAGGCCTTGCAAATAGCTGTGAAAAGAAGAGAAGTGAAAAGCAAAGGAGAAAAAGAAAGATATAAACATCTAAATGCAAAGTTCCAAAGAATAGCAAGAAGAGATAAGAAAGCCTTCTTCAGAGATCAATGCAAAGAAATAGAGGAAAACAACAGAATGCGAAAGACTAAGGATCTCTTCAAGAAAATCAGAGATACCAAAGGAACATTTCATGCAAAAATGGGCTCGATAAAGGACAGAAATGGTATGGACCTAACGGAAGCAGAAGATATTAAGAAGAGGTGGCAAGAATACACAGAAGAAATGTACAAAAAAGAGCTTCACGACCCAGATAATCATGATGGTGTGATCACTGACCTAGAGCCAGACATCCTGGAATGTGAAGTCAAGTGGGCCTTAGAAAGCATCACTACAAACAAAGCTAGTGGAGGTGATGGAATTCCAGTGGAGCTATTCCAAATCCTGAAAAATGATGCTGTGAAAGTGCTGCACTCAATATGCCAGCAAATTTGGAAAACTCAGCAGTGGCCACAAGATTGGAAAAGGTCAGTTTTCATCCCAATCCCAAAGAAAGACAATACCAAAGAATGCTCAAACTACCACACAATTGCACTCATCTCACACGCTAGTAAAGTAATGCTCAAAATTCTCCAAGCCAGGCTGCAGCAATATGTGAACCGTGAACTTCCTGATGTTCAAGCTGGATTTAGAAAAGGCAGAGGAACCAGAGATCAAATTGCCAACATCTGCTGGATCATGGAAAAAGCAAGAGAGTTCCAGAAAAACATCCATTTCTGCTTTATTGACTATGCCAAAGCCTTTGACTGTGTAGATCACAATCAACTGTGGAAAATTCTGAAAGAGATGGGAATACCAGACCACCTGATCTGCCTCTTGAGAAATCTGTATGCAGGTCAGGAAGCAACATTTAGAACTGGTCATGGAACAAAAGACTGGTTCCAAATAGGAAAAGGAGTACGTCAAGGCTGTATATTGTCACCATGTTTATTTAACTTATATGCAGTGTACATCATGAGAAATGCTGGACTGGAGGAAACACAAGCTGGAATCAAGATTGCCGGGAGAAATATCAATAACCTCAGATATCAACCTAGATAGCATATTCAAAAGCAGAGACATCACTTTGCCAACAAAGGTTCGCATAGCCAAGGCTATGGTCTTTCCTGTGGTCATGTATGGATGTGAGAGCTGGACTGTGAAGAAGGCTGAGCGCCGAATTGATGCTTTTGAACTGTGGTGTTGGAGAAGACTCTTGAGAGTCCCTTGGACTGCAAGGAGATCTAATCGGTCCATTCTGAAGGAGATCAGCCCTGGGATTTCTTTGGAAGGAATGATGCTAAAGCTGAAACTCTAGTATTTTGGCCACCTCATGCGAAGAGTTGACACATTGAAGAAGACTCTGATGCTGGGAGGGATTGGGGGCAGGAGGAGAAGGGGATGACAGAGGATGAGATGGCTGGATGGCATCACTGACTCGATGAATGTGAGTCTGAGTGACCTTAGAGAGCTGGTGATGGATAGGGAGGCCTGGCGTGCTGCAGTTCATGGGATCGCAAAGAGTCGGACACGACTGAGCGACTGATCTGATCTGATCTGATGCAGATGACACCACCCTTATGGCAGAAAGTGAAGAGGAACTCAAAAGCCTCTTGATGAAAGTGAAAGTGGAGAGTGAAAAGGTTGGCTTAAAGCTCAACATTCAGAAAACGAAGATCATGGCATCTGGTCCCATCACTACATGGGAAATGGATGGAGAAACAGTGGAAACAGTGTCAGACTTTCTTTTTCTGGGCTCCAAAATCACTGCCGATGGTGACTGCAGCCATGAAATTAAAAGACACTTACTCCTTGGAAGGAAGGTTATGACCAACCTAGATAGCATATTCAAAAGCAGAGACATCACTTTGCCAACAAAGGTTCACCTAGTCAAGGCTGGTGATGGATAGGGAGGTCTCGCGTGCTGCAGTTCATGGGGTCGCAAAGAGTCGGACATGACTGAGCGACTGATCTGATCTTATATTATGATAAGTTGTACCACCATCAAAGATGTGTTGTACCACCATCAAAGACAACAAATAAAATATGACCAACACTATAGAATATTTCCAGTTTTCCTGAAGTCCCTCTCACACCCTGAAGGAATCATTACTTTCCCCTACTTGGTACACTCACAGGGAGTTTTTTGTTTTTAAAAGTTTGATTTCAATATTTATGTAAAAAGAATAATATTAGTTAAACTGTTTTCTGTCTACTTGATTTAAATACAATATGTGTTAGACCTATTTATGATAAAAACTCTCCACAAAGTGGGCATAGATGGAACCTACCTAAGCATAATAAAGTCCATATATGACAAACCTACAGCTAACATCATGGGTCTCCCTGGTGGCTCAGACAGTAAAGAACCTGCCTGTAATGTGGGAGAGCCCAGGTTCGATCCCTGGGTTGGGAAGATCAACTGGAGGTGGGCATGGCAATCCACTCCAGTATTCTCACCTGGAGCATCTCATGGACAGAAGAGTCTGGTGGGCTACAGTCCACGGGGTCGCATAGAGAGGACATGACTGAGCGACTAACACACAGCTCACATCATTCTCAAGAGTGTAAAGTTGAAAGCATTTCCTCTACAATCAGGAACAAGACAAGGATATTCACTCTTGCCAGTTTTATTCAATGTCATTTTGGAAGTTGTAGACATGATAATCAGTGAAGAAAATGAAAAGGGATCCAAATTGTAAAAGAAATGAAACTTTCACTATTTTCAGATAACATGATACTATACATAAAAAATCCAAAAGAGTACAAGAAAACTACTAGAGCTCATCAGTTAATTCAGTAAAGTTGCAGGATACAAAATTAACACACAGAAAACTCTTGCATTATAATACACTAAGAATGAAAGATCAGAAAAAAATTGAAGACACAATCTCATTTATTAATGCTTTAAAAATAATAAAATACTGAGGACTAAACCTTCCTAATGAGGCAAAAGACCTGTCCTCTGGAAATTTTCAAATGCTGACAAAAGAAATCAAAGATGACACAGTGGAAAGATATGCCATATTTTTGGACTGGAAAAATCAATAATGTCAAAATAATGATACTGCCCAAGGCAATCTACATATTCAATTCAATGCCTATCAAATTACCAATGGCATTTTTCATATACTAGAACAAAAATATTTGTATATTTTATAGTTATATATAACTATAACAAAATAAAATTCATATATTTTAGCTATATAACTAGAACAATATAAAATTTGTATACAAATTTCATGAAATTTTGTATGAAAAGAACAGTATTTATGGGCAATCTGTTGAAACCATCACTAAACGTTTTCTTTAGTTCTGGCAAAATGGAGCTTTCCCTTCTGAATGAACTCATCACCTTTAAAAACTATGAATCTGGACTGCACCTGTGTATGTGTGTATGTATATGTGCACACTCACACAAGCCTGTGCAGATGTTTGTCAACCTCTTCAGTGAGAATATTTATTAAATTGGAGTTGTAAGACTGCTGGTGATTTGTCTTAAGTGTCTGTTCCTACTGTATTTCATTAAAATATATCAGTTTATTGTGTGACAAATAACATCAGATTGAAAGGAGCATTATTGGGGATCACAAAACCTACTGGAGATAAATAACACATGTCTATCAGCTATAACACAGTCACTTGAAAAGCTGGCAAATGTGAGACAAGTTTAATCCCTAAGTCATCAGCTGTTTCAGCAGTTATGATTTTGATGACCTAGTGTAAATATGGAATAAAAAAGCCCACAAATGTTATTTTTCACTTAAGTATTCAAAATTTAAATGAATATATTTTTAAACATATATATATATATTTTAATTTTTTAACTTTATGAGTGATTGTTTTAATATCATTCTGGTTCTAAATTATATTTTAAATTTGGACTGCAAGGAGATCCAACCAGTCCATTCTGAAGGAGATCAGCCCTGGGATTTCTTTGGAAGGAATGATGCTAAAGCTGAAGCTCCAGTACTTTGGCCACCTCATGCGAAGAGTTGACTCATTGGAGAAGACTCTGATGCTGGGAGGGATTGGGGGCAGGAGGAGAAGGGGACGACAGAGGATGAGATGGCTGGATGGCATCACTGACTTGATGGATGTGGGTCTGGGTGAACTCCGGGAGTTGGTGATGGACAGGGAGGCCTGGCGTGCTGCGGTTCATGGGGTCGCAAAGAGTCGGACATGACTGAGTGACTGATCTGATCTGAACTTTTAATATACTTGAGCAATTATCATCATTCAGTTTACAACAAATCAGTTTATTTGCAAATGTGCTCATTTATATAAGTGGATGTTATTATACTTATCCTGAAAATATTTTTAAAAATGCCAAATGTGTAGCAATACACATATGAGTAATTAATGATATATGTTATTTCTCAAAAGGAATAAAATAAATATTATATTATTTCTCTGGACTATCATTCAGTAGCTCAGTCATGTCTGAATATGTGACCTCATGAACTGCAGCACACCAGGCTTCTCTGTCCATCACCAACTCCCAGAGCCTACTCAAACTCATGTCCATCATGTCGGTGATGCCATCCAACCTTCTCATCCTCTGTCATCCCCTTCTCTTTCTGCCTTCAATCTTTCACAGCATCAGGGTATTCAAAAACTCAGTTCTTCGAATCAGGTGGCAAAAGTACTGATTTCAGCTTCAGCATCAGTCCTTCCAATGAATATTCAAAACTGATTTCTTTTAGGATGGACTGGGTGGATCTCCTTGCACTCCAAGGGACTCTCAAGAGTCATCCCAAAAACCACAGTTGAAAAGCATCCGTCCTTGGCACTCAGCTTTCCTTAAGTCCAACTCTAACATCCATTCATGACTACTGGAAAAATTAATTAAATTTTAATTAGTTGGACCTTTGTTGGTAAAATACTGTCACTGCTTTTTAATGTGCTGTCAAGGTTGGTCATAGGTTTATTTCCAAGGAACAAATGTCTTTCAATTTCATGACTGTAGTAACCATCTGCAGTGATTTTGGAGTCCCCCCACTAGCCACAAAAAAATGAGTCTGTCACAGTTTCCATTGTTTCCCCATCTATTTGCCATGAAGTGATGTTGAGTTTTAAGCCAACTTTTTCACTCTCCTCTTTCACTTTCATCAAGAGGCTCTTTAGTTCTTCTTCACTTTCTGCCATAAGGGTGGTGTCAACTGCATACCTGAGATTATTGATTTTTATCCCAGCAGGTGCTTCATCCAGCCTGGCATTTCACATGATGTACTCTGCATACCAATTAAATGAGCAGGGTGACAATATACAGCCTTGACATACTCCTTTCCCGATTTGGAACCAGTCTGTAATTCCATATTCACTTCTAACTATTGCTTCTTGCACTGTATAGAGATTTCTCAGGAGATAGGTAAGGAGGTCTGGTATTCCCATTTCTTTAAGAATTTTCCACAGTTTGTTGTGATCCACACAGTCAAAGGCTTTGTTGTAATCAAAAAAGCAGATTTTTTTTCCCCCTGGAACTCATTTGCTTGTTTGCTTTTCATCACAGGGAACTGAAATGCAAAAGTAGGAAGTCAAGAGACACCTGGAATAACAAGCAAATTTGGCCTTGAAGCACAGAATGAAACAGGGAAAAGGCTAATAGAGTTCTGCCAAGAGAACGCACTGGTCATAGCAAACACCCTCTTCCAACAACACAAGAGAAGACTGTACACATGGACATCACCAGATGGTCAACACTGAAATCAGATTGATTATACCTTTGCAGCCAAAGATGGAGAAGCTCTATACAGTCAGCAAAAACAAGACCGGGAGCTGATTGTGGCTCACATCATGAACTCCATATTGCCAATTCAGACTTAAATTGAATAAAGTGGGAAAAACCACTATCATTCAGGTATGACCTAAATCAAATACCTTATGACTATACACTAGAAGTGAGAAATAGATTTAAGGGCCTAGATCTGATAGACAGTGTTCCTGATGAACTATGGACAGTGGTTTGTGACATTGTACAGGAGACAGGAATCAAGACCATCCCCAAGAAAAAGAAATGGAAAAAAGCAAAATGGGTATCCGAGGAGGCCTTACAAATAGCTGTGAAAAGAAGAGAAGCAAAAAGCAAAGGAGAAAAGGAAAGACATTTGAATGCAGAGTTCCAAAGAAAAGCAAGGAGAGATAAGAAAGCCTTCCTCAGGAGGAAAACAATAGAATGGCAATCTAGAGGTCTTTTCAAGAAAATTAGAGATGCCAAGGGAACATTTCATGCAAGATGGGCTCAATAAAGGACAGAAATGGTATGGACCTAACAGAAGCAGAAGATATTAAGAAGAGGTGGTAAGAATACACAGAAGAACTGTACACAAAAGATCTTCACAACCCAGATAATCACATTGGTGTGATCACTCACACTCACCTAGAGCCAGACATCCAGGAATGTGAATTTAAGTGGGCCTTAGGAAGCATCATTATGAACAAAGCTAGTGGAGGTGATGGAATATGAGTTGAGCTATTTCAAATCCTTAAAGATGATGCTGTGAAAGTGCTGCACTCAATAATATGCCAAGCAAATTTGGAAAACTCAGCAGTTGCCACAGGACTCGAAAAGGTCGGTTTTCATTCCAATCCCAAAGAAAGGCAATGCCAAAGAATGCTCAAACAAGTGCACAATCACACTCATCTCTCATACTAGTAAAATAATGCTCAATATTCTCCAGACTTCAGCAATACATGAACCATGAACTTCCAGATGTTCAAGCTGGTTTTAGAAAAGGCAGAGGAACCAGAGGTCAAATTTCCAATATCCACTGGATCATCGAAAAGCAAGAGAGTTCCAAAAAACATCTATTTCTGCGTTATTGACTCTGCCAAAGCCTTTGACTATGTGGATCACAATAAACTGGAAAATTCTGAAGGAGATGGGAATACCAAAACATCTGACCTGCCTCTTTGAGAAACCTGTATGCAGGTCAGGAAGCAATAGTTAGAACTGGACATGGAACAACAGACTTGTTCCAGATAGAAAAGGGTGTGGGTTTTTTTTTTTTTGGGGGAAAGAGTACAGTCCTTCTGAAGGAGATGTATATTGTCATCCTGCTTATTTAACTTATATGCAGAGTACATCATGACGAACGGGCTCGGGAGCTGGAGGAAGCACAAGCTGGAATTAAGATTTCTGTGTCTGGAGGAAGCACAGAAATATCAATAACCTCTGATATGCAGATGACACCACTATTATGGCAGAAAGTGAAGAAGAACTAAAGAGCCTCTTGAGTAAAGTGAAAGAAAACAGTGAAGAAGTTGGTTTAAAGCTCAACATTCAGAAAACAAAGATCATGGCATCTGGTCCCATCACTTTATGGCAAATAGATGAGGAAACAGTGAGAACAGTGTCTGAATTATTTTTCTGGGCTCCCAAATACTGCAGATGGTGATTGCAGTCATTAAATTAAAAGACACTTACTCCTTGGAAGGAAAGTTATGACCAATCTAGACAGCATATTGAAATGCTGAGACATTACTTTGCTAACAATGGTCCTTCTAGCCTATGGTTTTTCCAGTAGTCATGTATGCATCTGAGAGTTGCACTATAAAGAAAGCTGAGCACTGAAGAATTGATGCTTTTGAACTGTGGTGTTGGAGAAGACTCTTGAGAGTCCCTTGGACTGCAAGGAGATCCAGCCAGTCCATTCTGAAGGAGATCAGCCCTGGGATTTCTTTGGAAGGAATGATGCTAAAGCTGAAACTCCAGTATTTTGGCCACTTCATGCGAAGAGTTGACTCATTGGAGAAGCCTCTGATGCTGGGAGGGATTGGGGGCAGGAGGAGAAGGGGACGACAGAGGATGAGATGTCTGGATGGCATCACTGACTCGATGGATGTGAGTCTGAGTGACCTCAGGGAGTTGGTGACGGACAGGGAGGCCTTTGCCAACAAAGGTTCGCCTAGTCAAGGCTATGGTCTTTCCTGTGGTCATGTATGGATGTGAGAGCTGGACTGTGAAGAAGGCTGAGCGCCGAAGAATTGATGCTTTTGAAGTGTGGTGTTGGAGAAGACTCTTGAGAGTCCCTTGGACTTCAAGGAGATCCAGCCAGTCCATTCTGAAGGAGATCAGCCCTGGGATTTCTTTGGAAGGAATGCTGCTAAAGCAGAAACTCCAGTACTTTGGCCACCTCATGTGAAGAGTTGACTCACTGGAGAAGACTCTGATGCTGGGAAAGATTAAGGGCAGGAGGGGAAGTGGACGACAGAGGATGAGATGGTTGAATGGTATCACTGACTCAATGGACATGGGTTTGTGTAGACTCTGGGAGTTGATGATGGACAGGGAGGCCTGGTGTGCTGCGGTTCATGGGGTCACAAAGAGTCGGATATGACTGAGCGACTGAACAAAACTCAACTGAACTGAGCTTGCTTTTCTGATGATCCAATGCATCTTAGCATATTGATCTCTGGTTCCTCTTCCTTTTCTAAATCCAGCTTGAACATCTGGACATTCATGGTTCCACATGCTGTTGAAGCCTGGCTTGGAGAATGTTGAGCATTACTTTTTAGCATGTGACATAAGTGCAATTTTGTGGTAGTCTGAATGTTCACTAGCATTGCCTTTCTTTGGGATTGGAATGAAAACTGACCTTTTCCAGTCCTGTGGCCACTGCTGAGTTTTCCAAATTTGCTGGCTCAATGAGTGAAGCCCTTTTCAACATCATCTTTAGGATTTGAAATAGCTCAACTGGAATCCCACCACCTCTACTAGCTTTGTTTATAGTAATGCTTCCTAAGGCCCACTTGACTTCACATTCTATGATGTTTGGCTCTAAGTGAGTGATCACAGTATCGTGATTATCTGGGTCATGAAGATCTTTTTTGTATAGTTCTTCTGTTTATTCTTGCCACCTCTTCTTAACATCTTCTGCTTCTGTAAGGTCTATATCGTTTCTGTATTTATTGTGCCTATCTGCATGAAATGTTCCCCTGGTATCTCTAATTTTATTGAAGAGATCTCTAGTTTCCCTCCCCCCCCACCTTTTTTTTCCCCCTGTATTTCTTTGTACTGATTGTTGAGGAACTCTTTCTTGTCTCTCCTCGCTATTCTTTGGAAATCTGAATTCAAATATGTTTATCTTTCCTTTTCTGCCTTGGCTTTAGCTTCTCCTTTTTTCCCAGATATTTGTACGGCCTCCTTAGACAACCATTTTGCCTTTTTGCATGTCCTTTCTTGGGGATGGTGTTGATCACTGCCTCCCATAGAATGGCATTAACCTTTTCCATAGTTCTTCATGCACTCTGTCTATCAGATCTAAGCTCTCTCAATTATAGTTCACCCTTGAAAAATGCAGGGGGGTTAATTTCTTTAGTCACTTGAAAGCTAATTTATGTTAGGGACCTGATAGAATTTGCATTGAATTTGAAAATCTAAACATGGAACAAGATTAATTCTTGACTGTGAAATTAATTATACTGTCTCTTACACATGTGTATATAATCAATCTATTTGCTAGCCAGGCAACAGTAAAATATGCCTTATAAGGCATATAACAATTAACATCATTTGACTCCTCTTATATTTCATTTTGCTAATTAAACATATTTAAACATTTTTAAGACCATACTGATATTATATAAATTTAAATAATTTAAGTGTTATACTGGAAACATTGTTTTCTATATATAACCTTTTGAAGCTCTTGATATGCAGCACCAAAAAATTTAAGTCCTTTGGAAGCAAATATGTATGTGTGTGTGTGTGTGTGTGTGTACATGCACATGTGTATATGCTTAGTCACTTCAGTCATGCCTGACTCTCTGTGACCCTGTGGACCATGGCTTGCCAGGCTCTTTTGTCCATGGGATTCTCCAGGCAGGAATACTAGAGTGAGTTTCCATTTCCTTCTCCAATATATACACATACATGGGTATAAATAAAATCTTAATGACTCAAATATATTTTAATATTTAATAAGAGGCTCACTTCAAAGGAGCCCTACAGGAAATTATTTTTACCACAAAACTATTTATTTAATCTGATCCTAGTACTATTGTTCTGTTTCCAATTCAGGTTTTACATAATTGATCTTCTTAACCAGTTCTATGAGATGAATTAAATCTCTTCCCCATATCTGGTCCTAACCCCCAGCACCTGTGAATGTGCCTTATTTGAAAATCAGGGTTTTTCAGATGTAATCAAGTTGAAATAGGTCATGACTGATTAGGGTAGGCCCTAATCTAATCTAACAGTATTTATTAACAGAAAAAAATTTGGATACAAAGATGTACAGAGGGAAGACAATGTGAAGACATAGAAGAAGGCTGTGACTACAGGGCCATAGACTAGGGTAATGTGCCTCTAAGACAAAACTCAGTGAGAATGGCTGACACCAACCAGCAGTCAGAAAGAGACAAAGAAAGATCCTGCCCTAGAATCTTCAGATACACCACGGTCCTGCTCACCTCTTGATTTGGGGCTTCTAGATTCCATAACTGTGAGATAATTTCTTTTTAAATTTCTGTTGTTTTAAGTTCTCGTTTATATAAGTTTATGATAATTTGTTATGGCAGCCACAGGAAACCAATACAGCCTGCAGAATTTCTTCGAGTCTACATATTATGAAGAACATTTTCTCTTATATTCTAGGGCCTGTGTTAAGTGCCCTTTTATTTGTCTTACAGTCTGACTATAAATAATGCAGATAATGCAGTAGGGATAACATTAGTATCCCCGATTTGCAGATAAAAAAATCAAAACAGAGAGAAGACACATACCAGACACAGCAGACATGATGTTCAGTGCAACTTTATACGGCTACAAAATCTACCTCTCCTAAATATGGTATTTGCTAAATATTGGGGAACCAAGCTGTTAATTTTTTATGTATATAATCTTCAAACATGAGAAGATAGTATTGGTGTATCTTTTTTTTGTATACAATAATATTTCACTATATGAATGCCCAGAATACACAGAGATTTTATGTTAATACTGCTATAATTCTCCAGAATGCAGATTATTATTGTATGTGAAATTTTAATATTTTCTATCTTCTTCACATTCTGTATCAGAGTTTTTCAACAGCTTTTGGGGAACACAAAGTATATATCATAAAATTTGTACAGTTTAAGTGTACAATGATTTTTGGTAAATTTAGAGTTGAGCAACCATCATTACAATCTTATTTTAGAACATTTTCATCATCTTTAAATGATTCCTTACGCCATTTATAGTCATGACTCTTTTCCACTAATAGCTGAGGTCTACTTTTGGTTTTAACAGATTTGCCTTTTCTGGAAATTTAATATAAATGAAATTAAACAAGAGGTGATTTTTTGCATTTGACTTCTGCCACTTAAAAATATTTTGGAGGCCCTCCAAATACTAATATTTTTAGCATGCATCCATACTTCGCTCTTTTGTTGCTCAATAGTCTTTTGTTGTATGAATATACCACATTTTGTTTATCTATCATCCAGTTGATATTTAGGTTATTCTATTTTTTTTATTATTATGATTGAGGTTGCTATGAATATTTATATGTATGTATTTGGGTAAACAGGAGTTTCCATTTCTCTTGAGTAGATACCTAAGAGTGGAACTGATGAGTCATAGGGTAAATGCAAATGTTTAATGTTTTCAGAAATTGCTAAGCTATGTTTCAAAGCAGCTAAACTTTTTTTTTTTAATCAAGAATCTCTTTTATTGATTATCAGAAACATTACAAACATTTAATATGAACAAATTGTAACATGACAGTATTTAGTTTGAACAATTAATACATTTCAGATATAATATTATACATATTTCAATGCAGCTAAACTTTTATTTCAAATTTATTTTTATTGACTTGAAGTTGAATTACAATGTTGTCTTAATTAGTGTGGTACTGCAAAGTTACTCAGTTATACACATATGTATATAAATTATTTTTGATATTTTTCTCTGTTATAGTTTATCACAGGTTATAGAATATAGTTTTTTGTTAAGCAGCTGAAATCTTTTATATTCCAATCAGCAATATGAGGATTCATTGCTCCCCATCCTTGTCAATACTTTATTATCATTTGTGTTTTCTTATTATAGTCAGTATAGTAAGTGTGAGGTATTACCTCATTATGGTTTTAAAATAATTTTTCCTAATGACAAAGGTGATTGAGTATCTTTTCCTGTATTTATTGACCATTCCTAATCTTTGGTGAAATATCTATTGGGTTCTTTTGCTCACTTTTTGATTGGATTGTTTTTCTTTTATTATAGAACTATAATTTTTCTTTCTATATTTCTAATGGATGTAAGTCCATTATCAGAAATACAATTTGAAAATACTCATCCCACTCTGTGTTTTGCCTTTTCATATTCTTATAGTGTCTTTTCAAGCACAAAGCACACAATTTTTTATTTTGATCAAGTCCAAAATTTCAAAGACAGAACTGATTTTTAAATCCTTTTGGAAAATTTTAACAATGTGAAAAGTTTAATAAAGAAATAAGCAGTTAGCTCTACTTTTTAATCAGTGAACTTAGTTACTCTGCAGTGCTGCCAGATTGAGAAACAGTACTGTATATGGAAAAATTCTTGTTTGTACAGTCCATTCGACTCCCTTTTGTAGTGCAGCATTCAATAATAAGATAGTTCTTCAATAAAATGTAATATGAAATGGAAACTAACTTGAATATTTTTTAAA
Source organism: Tragelaphus eurycerus (assembly GCA_935064755.1). Classification (NCBI taxonomy): domain Eukaryota; kingdom Metazoa; phylum Chordata; class Mammalia; order Artiodactyla; family Bovidae; genus Tragelaphus; species Tragelaphus eurycerus. Next base: position 2,257,463 of record CAKXYN010000006.1, read on the forward strand.
AAGCACTGATCCATGTCCAGGGTTAGAGTAGAAAAGAGGACTGTTCTCAAGAGTATGTTTGAATTAGAATTTGTATGCTGGACTGGAGGAAACACAAGCTGGAATCAAGATTGCCAGGAGAAATATCAATAACCTCAGATATGCAGATGATACCACCCTTATGGCAGAAAGTAAAGAGGAACTCAAAAGCCTCTTGATGAAAGTGAAAGTGGAGAGTGAAAAGGTTGGCTTAAAGTTCAACATTCAGAAAACGAAGATCATGGCATCTGGTCCCATCACTACATGGGAAATAGATGGAGAAACAGTGGAAACAGTGTCAGACTTTCTTTTTCTGGGCTCCAAAATCACTGCCGATGGTGACTGCAGCCATGAAATTAAAAGACACTTACTCCTTGGAAGGAAGGTTATGACCAACCTAGATAGCATATTCAAAAGCAGAGACATCACTTTGCCAACAAAGGTTCACCTAGTCAAGGCTATGGTCTTTCCTGTGGTCATGTATGGATGTGAGAGCTGGACTGTGAAGAAGGCTGAGCGCCGAAGAATTAATGCTTTTGAACTGTGGTGTTGGAGAAGGCTCTTGAGAGTCCCTTGGACTGCAAGGAGATCCAACCGGTCCATTCTGAAGGAGATCAGCCCTGGGATTTCTTTGGAGGGAATGATGCTCAAGCTGAAACTCCAGTATTTTGGTCACCTCATGTGAAGAGTTGACTCACTGGAGAAGACTCTGATGCTGGGAGGGGTTGAGGGCAAGAGGAGAAGGGGACGACAGAGGATGAGATGGCTGGATGTCATCACTGACTCGATGAATGTGAGTCTGAGTGACCTCCGAGAGCTGGTGATGGATAGGGAGGCCTGGCGTGCTGCAGTTCATGGGGTCGCAAAGAGTCGGACACGACTGAGCGACTGATCTGATCTGAATAAGATATTTTAAATGTTTATAAATTACCATATAAGCAAAATGAAAGTGAGAGACCTTTCTGATAAGATGTGGATTTTTTTTTTTTTTTTTTTTTAGTGTTTACATGAGTTGTCAGAGGCTGAGTGAGGAATAATGTAAGAGTGAAAACCTCAAGTGGCCACAGTCTTAAGGGGACCTGTGTTTGCCACCCCTCCACCGCCTGCCTCTCAAACTTTGAGTTCTCACTATGAAAACCCAAGAACCAACCCCTCTTAGTTCTGGAGAAGAAAAGGAGAAGCAACTATTATGAAACACCGTCAGTGCCCTGCTCCATAACAAAGGATTATTTTCCAGGGAAAAGTACTATGACAGAGCATGTTATGAAACCTTATTCCAGCTAGGGAAAGAGACCCGATACCCAGTTCAGACCCTCATGCATGTACTTCGAAAAGGGAGTCAAAAAATCCGTAGTTAATGGGGGGCAAGTCTGAGAAAATAGATTTGAAGCTTTTCAGCCAGGAAAGAAAGTAGGGGACAGTGTAAACACTGTACCAGTAGGAAAATGCTTATGAAAGTCACAATATTACAACCTAGACCCACTAAAACACTTAACCTTAATCATTAGATCATAGATTGCTCCTCTTCCCCACCACATTATCACCACACAAATAGGGCTCCAGTATAATACCATTATAGTGGGTGTAGTTGAAAGCGGTGTACAATACAGACTCATATAAAGATTTTATACACATCCACATAGACAGTCAAGACATAATATAAAACCACCAAAAGAATTCAAAGCCTCTGATACATAAAGCAGCAGCAGAAATTAAACATAGCTCGACTTCTAGTCAGATAAACTTAAATTCTCATACTAAAGACCTATTTACATTATATCCTACTCTCCAATTTCCGAGAATATTTGTCCGGCTTTCAAAAAAAAATTGCAAGCATGGAAAAAGCAACAAAGAAATACAATCTGAAAAACAAATCAATCGTTAGAAGAAGCCCAAGATATGACACAAATATGAGAGTTATTAGGAAATTTAAAATAACTGTGATAAATGTGTTAGTGGATTTATGGAAAAGTAGACATGGTGGAAGAACATACAGATAATAATAGAAAATAGACTGAGAGTAAAAAATAATTTAAAAAATAAATGTTAGAAATATAAAACAAAATACAAATGAAGAATGCTTTTCCTGGCCTCATCAGTGGACTTAACACAGTTAAGCAATAATTAGTGAACTTGAAGATAGGTCAATATAAGCTTCTCAAGCAGCAAAGAGAGAAAAAATGAAAAGAGAGGTCAAAGCATTGGGGAACTATGGGATGATCCTAAAAAAATCTAAAATGCAGATAATTGAAATAACAATATTTCAAAAAACAACAAGAAATATTTGAATTAAAAATGGCTAAAAAAAAGTCTGAGAATTACTGACAGACACCAAAACACACAGTCAGGAATCATAGATAATACATAGCTGATAAATATGCATGTACACACACACACACACACACAGTCCTGATACATTTCAAGCTTCAGAAAATCAAAGACAGAGGGAATCTTGAATGAAGACAGAGAAAAAATACTTTACTTAGAGGAATAAGCACTTAAATTATTGTTTATTATATATTGGATAAACAATGCAAGTAATAATAATAACTGTAAAATATTTAAAGTGTTAAAAATAGATTTCTAAAATCAGTGAAATTATCTTATAAAAGTAAAAGAGAAATACTTCTGCAGACAAAAACTTGGGAATATCATTGCCAGCAGAACTACCTGGCAGTAAATGTTAAGAGACATTTTTCAGGGAGGTGGAAAATGATACAGATTAGGAACTTAGACTTACATTAAGAAATGGAGTGCACGTGAAAACAAATAAATGATGGAAAAATAGATAATGTAATTTGCATTCTTAAGTTATCTAAAAAAACAGTTGTTTAATTCAATGCTAGTGGCGATTTCAGTGGCAAGCATGAAAATCAGCATTTCAGTAATCAGTGAACTAAAATGGAATGGAATGGATGAATTTAAATCAGATGAACATTGTATCTACTACTGTGGGCAAGAATCCCTTAGAAGAAATGAAGCAGCCATCATAGCTAACAAAAGAGTCCAAAATGTAGTACTTGGATGCAATCTCAAAAATGACAGAATGATCTCTGTTCTTTTCCAAGGCAAACCGTTCAATATCACAGTAATCCAAGTCTATACTCAGACCAGTAATGCTGGAGAAGTTGAAGTTGAATGGTTCTATGAAGACCTATAAGACCTTCTAAAGCTAACACCAATAAAAGATGTCCTATTCATTATAGGGGACTGGAATGCTAAAGTAGGAAGTCAAGAGCTACCTGGAGTAACAGGGAACTTTGGCCCTGGAATACAAAATGAAGCAGGGCAAAGGCTAACAGAGTTTTGCCAGGAGAGTGCACTGGTCATAGCAAACGACCTCTTCCAAAAACACAAGAGAAGACTACACATGGGCATTACCAGATGGTCAATACCAGAATCAGACTGATTATATTCTTTGCAGTCAAAGATGAAGAAGCTCTATAAAGTCAGCAAAAACAAGACCAGGATACAGCTATGGCTCAGATTATGAACTCCTTATTGCAAAATTCAGACTTAAATTGAAGAAAGTAGGGAAAACCTCTAGACCATTCAAGTATAACCTAAACCAAATCCCTTATGATTATACAATGGAAGTAAGAAATAGATTCAAGGGATTATATCTGATAGACAGTGCCTGAGGAACTATGGATGGATGTTTGTGACATTGTATAGGAGGTAATGAGTAACACCATTCCCAAGAAAAAGAAATGCAAAAAGGTAAAATTGTTGTCTGAGGAGGGCTTACAAATAGCTGAGAAAAGAGAAGTGAAAGGAAAAGGAAAAAAGGAAAGATATACCCATTTGAATGCAGAGTTCCAAAGAATGGCAAGGAGAGATAAGAAAGCCTTCCTCAATGATCAATGCAAAGAAATAGAGGAAAACAACAGAATGGGAAAGACTAGGGATCTCTTCAAGAAAATCAGAGATACCAAAGGAACATTTCATGCAAAGATGGGCTCAATAAAGGACATAAATGGTATGGACCTAACAGAAGCAGAAGATATTCAGAGGTGGCAAGAACACACAGAACTACACCAAAAAAAAAAAAAAAGATCTTCATGACTCAGATGATCATGATGGTGTGACCACTCACCTAGAGCCAGACATCCTGAAAAGCAAAGTCAAGTGGGCCTTAGGACACATCGCTATGAACAAATTTTGTGGAGGTGATGGAATTCCAGTTGAGCTATTTCAAACCTTAAAAGATGATGCTGTGACAGTGCTGCACTAAGTAGGCCAGCAAATCTGGAAAACTCAGCAGTGGCCACAGGACTGGAAAAGGTCAATTTTCATTCCAATCCAAAAGAAAGGCAATGCCAAAGAATGTTCAAACTGCCTCACAATTGCACTCATCTCACATGGTAGCAAAGTAATGCTCAAAATTCTCCAATCCAGGCTTCAACAGTACATGAATGATGAACTTCCAGAGGTTCAAGATGGATTTAGAAAAGGCAGAGGAACCAGAGATCAAATTGCCGACATCCACTTGATCTATCAAAAAAGCAAGAGAGTTCCAGAAAACATCTACTGCTTCATTTTTGATTACACCAAAGCCTTTGACTGTGTTGATCACAACAACATATGTAAAATTCTTAAATGGATGGGAATACCAGACCACCTGATCTGTCTCCTGAGAAATCTGTATGCAGGTCAAAAAGCAACAGTTATTACTGGACATGAAACAACAGACTGGTTCCAGATGGTGAAAAGAGTTTGTCAAGGCTGTATATTGTCACCCTGCTCACTTAACTTATATGCAGAGTACATCATGAGAAATGCCTGGCTGGATGAAGTACAAGCAGGAATCAAGATTGCTGGGAGAAATATCAATAACCTAAGATAAGCAGATGACATCACCCTTTTGAAAGGGAATGAGGAGAGTGAAAAAAGGTGGCTTAAAACTCAAAATACAGAACTTAATATCATGGCATCTAGTCCTATCACTTCACGGCAAATAGATGGGGAAACAATGGAAATAGCAAAAGACTTTATTTTATCGGGCTCCAAAATCACTGCAGATGGTGATGCAGCCATGAAATTAAAAGATGCTTTGATCCTTGGAAGAAAAGCTATGACCAATCTTGATAACATATTAAAAGGCAGAGACATTTCTTTACCAACAAAGGTCCATGTAGTTAGAGCTATGGTTTTTCCATTAGTCATGTATGGATGTGAGAGTTGGACCATAAAGAAAGCTGAGTGCCAAAGAATGATTGCTTTTGAACTGTGGTGTTGGAAACAAGTCTTGAGAGTACCTTGGACTGCAGGAAGATTCAACCAGTCACTCCTAAAGGAAATCAGTCCTGAACATTAATTTAAAGGACTGATGCTGAAGCTGAAACTCCAATGCTTTGGCCACCTGATGTGAAGAACCAACTCTTTGGGACAGACCCTGATGCTGAGAAAGATTGAAGGCAGGAGAAGAAGGGGACAACAGAGGATGAGATGGTGGGATGGTATCACCTACATGATGGTCATGAGCTTGAGTAGGTTCTGGGAGTTGGTGATGGACAGCAAAGCCTGGCATGCTTCAGTCCATGGGGTCACAAAGAGTCAGACATGACTGAGTGCCTGAACTGAATGGCAATTTCTGAGTGATTATAACATGTAGATAAATGAACTGAGTTACAGTGTCAAAAGGGACTATAGAAAATAATTGGAATTATTCTGTTTAAAATTACCCAAACTACATGTGAAGTGGCATAATGTGTTATATGAACGTGGATTTAGATAAGACAAAAATGTATGTTGTAAAGTCCAGATAAAAAAATCAAATATTTCTCAAAAGATATATATATATATATAAATGTTATGTTAAAAGTGAAATAAAATGACATAATACAAAATGTTTATGTAAAACCAGACAAAGTAGAAAAAGAGTAGAAACCAAGCAAAAGCAATGAATAGAAACAGGTATATCTACCAGAATTTGGTAGATATAAATCCAAAAATATCAGCAGTCACTTTAACTGTGTTTAAAAATACCAGCTACAAGACAGTAACTATCAGAATGGACTACAAAAAAACTGAGAACCAACCATGTATTTCTTACCCGAAATCTACTTTAAAGACATAATAAATTGAAGATAAAGGGATGGAAAATATATGTAATAATAATATTAATCAAAGAAAACTGAAGTAGCTATATTAATTTCAAGTAAATGAGATATAAAACAAGGAAGATTATCAGGATAAATAAGAAACCTTATGTATTGCAAGATGTCAATTCTCTAAGAAAAAACACATTATGTAAATACACACAGACACATTTAACAACTGAGATGGAAATGCATGAGACAAAACCTGATAGAAACTCTAGGAGAAATAGAAAATCCAGTATTTTAGATTGATACTTAAATGTCCATCTATGAGTAACTGATGTGTAAGCAAGTAAAAAATTAATAAGGTTTTAGATAACCTAAACAGCACCATCATTCAACTTGATTTAATTCATATATATAGAATTTTTTTTCAATAAAAGGACAAGCATTCTTCTCAAGCTCACATCAAACTTTCAGCCAATGAGTCACATTGCATGGCAGAAACCAACACAATATTGTAAAGCAATTATCCCCCAGTTAAAAAGAAAAAGAAAAAGAAATCTTTCAACCAAGACAGACTATATGTTGAGTCATAAAATACACCTTAACAAATTTAAACAATAGAAATACTACAGTGCATGCTTTCAGACCAAGAAATAATTAAAAGAGAAATCAATAGCAGAAAAAGTAGGAAAAAACCCTAAACTGCTTAAATTTCTCAGTATTATCCATGAGTAAAAGATGATGTCTCAAGGTAAGGTGAATGAAAATACAACATCAAAATATGTGGGGTGCAACAAAAGCAATATTGAAAAGGACATTCTCATGAAATCAGATCACATCAGATCAGATCAGTCGCTCAGTCATGTCCGACTCTTCGCGACCCCATGAACCGCAGCACGCCAGGCCTCCCTGTCCATCACCAGCTCCCGGAGGTCACCCAGACTCACACCCATCAAGTCAGTGATGCCATCCAGCCATCTCATCCTCTGTCGTCCCCTTCTCCTCCTGCCCTCAATCCCTCCCAGCATCAGAGTCTTCTCCAATGAGTCAACTCTTCGCATGAGGTGGCCAAAATACTAGAGTTTCAGCTTTAGCATCATTCCTTCTAAAGAAATTCCAGGATTGATCTCCTTCAGAATGGACTGGTTGGATCTTCTTGCAGTCCAAGGGACTCTCAAGAGTCTTCTCCAACACCACAGTTCAAAAGCATTAATTCTTCGGCGCTCAGCCTTCTTCACAGTCCAGCTCTCACATCCATACATGACCACAGGAAAGACCATAGCCTTGACTAGGCGAACCTTTGTTGGTAAAGTAATGTCTCTGCTTTTAAATATGCTATCTAGGTTAGTCATAACTTTCCTTCCAAGGAGTAAGTGTCTTTTAATTTCATGGCTGTAGTCACCATCTGCAGTGATTTTGGAGCCCAGAAAAACAAAGTCTGACACTGTTTCCACTGTTTCTCCATCTATTTCCCATGTAGTGATGGGACCAGATGCCATGATCTTCGTTTTCTGAATGTTGAGCTTTAAGCCAACCTTTTCACTCTCCACTTTCACTTTCATCAAGAGGCTTTTTAGTTCCTCTTCACTTTCTGCCATAAGAGTGGTGTCATCTGCATATCTGAGGTTATTGATATTTCTCCCAGCAATCTTGATTCCAACTTGTGTTTCTTCCAGTCCAGCATTTCTCATGATGTACTCTGCATATAAGTTTATAAACATTAGATGCATATATTAGGAAAGAAGAAACACCTAAAACAAATAACTTAAGCTTCCTTTTAGGAATCTAGAGAAATAAGATAATATAAAGCTTAAATTATGTTAAAAAAAAAAAAAAAGAAAAAAGAAAAAAGTCAAGCAGGAATCAATGAAACCACAGACCAGAAAGCAAAAGAGAAAGATCAAAGCAATAAAGATCTGGTTCTTCTAAAAGAAAACATCTACTCCAACTAAGGAGGAAACAAAAGGGGGGGGGGAGTATACAAAATCCCTGATAGCAGAGGCAAAAATGGGGCCAGTGCAACCAATTCCATGAAAATTAAAAGAACCTTAAGGCTGTTATATGAACAAATCTATGTTCATATAACATTTGATACTTAATTAAAATGAACCAATGCTAAAGCCTTTGACTCTGTGGATCACAACAAACTGTGGAAAATTTTTAAAGAGATGGGAATACTAAACCACCTTACCCACCTCCTGAGAAACGTGTATGCAGATCAAGAAGCAACAGTTAGAACCTGACATGACCAATTGACTGGTTCACACTTGGGAAAGGAGTACATCATGGTGTATATTGTAACCTTGCTTATTTAACTTATATACAGAGGACGTCATGGGAAATGCAGGGTCGAATGAAGCTCAAGTTGAAATCAAGATTGCTGGGAGAAATATCATCAGATAGGCACATGATACCACTCTAATGGCAGAAAGTGAAGAGGAACTAAAAAGCCTCTTAATGAGGATGAAAGGGAAGAGTAAAAAAAACTGACTTAAAACTCATTATTCAAAAAACTAAAATCAGGACACTGGGTCTCATTACTTCATGGTAAATAGATGGGAAGAAATGGAAACAGTGAGAGACATCATTTTGGGGGCTCCAAAATCATGCATTCAGTGACTACAGCCATAAAATTAAAAGATGCTTGCTGCTTGGAAGAAAAGCTATGATAAACCGAGAATGCATATTAAAAAGCAGAGACATCACTTTGCTGATGAAGGTCCAATTAGTCAAAGCTATGGTTTGTTGGAGAAGGCAATGGCACCCCATTCCAGTACTCTTGTGTGAAAAATCCCATGGGCGGAGGAGCCTGGTAGGCTGCAGTCCATAGGGTCGCTAAGAGTTGGACACGACTGAGTGACTTCAGTTTTACTTTTCACTTTCCTGCATTGGAGAAGGAAATGGCAACCCACTCCAGTGTTCTTGCCTGGAGAATCCAAGGAACGAGGGAGCCTGGTGGGCTGCCATCTATGGGATTGCACAGAGTCAGACACAACTGAAGCGACTTAGCAGCATGGTTTTTCCAGTAGTCATATATGAATGTGAAAGTTCAACCATATAGATGACTGAGCACCAAAGAATTGAAGCTTTCAAATTGTGGTGTTGAGGAAGACTCTTGAGAGTCCCTTGGACTGCAAGGAGATCAAGATGGCCAATCCTAAGGAATTGACCCTGAATATTCACTGGAAGGACTGATGCTGAAGCTGAAGCTCCATTAATTTGGCCACATGATGTGAAGAGACAATGCATTTTGAAAAAGTCCCTAATTCTGGAAAGGATTGAAAGCAGGAGGATAAGAAGCAAAAGCAGATGAGATGGTTGGATGGCATCACCAATCTGATGGACATGAGTCTGAGCAAACTCCGGGTGATGGTCAGGGAGGCCTGACATGCTGCAGAATACAGATTTGCAAAGGGTTGGACATAACTTAGTTATTGAATAGCAACAACTCCTCAAAGGACAAAAACTATGAGAAGTCACAAACAGAGAGATAGATCATGATTTTTTTATCTCTATTAATTAAATTGAATCAGTAATTTAAAACTTTCCAAAAATAAAATCTCCAGGATCAGGTGGTTTCACTAGTGAATTATTCCAAATGTTTAAAAATAAATCTCTCTAATATCTTCCCAAAATTAAAAGCAGAAAGTATAGTTCCTCACTTGACAAGGCCAGCATTACCCTACTATCAAAACCAATAGACTCTTCAAGAAAATTACAGATCAAAATTTCCTGCAAATAGAAAATCAATATAATCTCAGCAAAATATTATCAAAGTGAACCCAACAACATATAAAAGGATAACACTTTTTGACCATTCATGGAAGGCTAAATATTAATATATTTCATCATAATAACAGACTAAATGAGAAAAATTATATGATCACATCAACAGAATGAAAAGAGACTTGTAAACAAGCACTGTACTTGAATTGATAAGGTTGCTTTCCATGAAGCACAGGCTGACAGCCCTGACTACACTCCATATAAATACAATAATTGAACTATCACATAAATTCATGGCAGAAGGTGGGAGCCAGGTTTCCTTCTGTTGTAGTACAAGTATTCACAAGTATTCATACAAGAAAGAGGTTAAAATGATCCATGTGGTAGTAGATTAGAGAGGAAGACTTTGATGTGGACTCATGTTTAGCTTAATATAGACTCAGATGAATACAGAAATTCTTAAGAATAAGTATATATATTCCATTAGTATACATATATTCCCTTGTTTTGTCATTGAGAGGGCTTAGGGTTTCTCTAGTGGTTCAGATGGTAAAGAATCTATCTGTAATGCAGGAGACTCAGGTTTGATCCCTGGAATAGGAAGATCCCCTGGAAGGGAAATGGTAACCTACTCCAGTATTCTTGCCTGGAGAATTCCATGGACAGAGGAGCCTGGCATGCTACTGTACATGGAGTCATAAAAAGTTGAACATGACTGAGCTACTAACAATTTCAGAAGCAACAGCACCCCAACAACAATAAGCATGCCTACTATCAAGATCACTTTCTGCCATAAGAGTGGTGTCATCTGCATATCTGAGGTTATTGCTTTTTCTTCCAGCAATCTTGATTCCAGCTTGTGCTTCATCCATCCCAGCGTTTCTCATGATGACACCACCCTTATGGCAGAAAGTGAAGAACTGAAGAGCCTCTTGATGAAAGTGAAAGAGGAGAGTGAAAAAGTTGGCTTAAAGTTCAACATTCAGAAAATGAATGCTCCAAAAAAAAAAAAAAAAAAAAGAAAATGAATGCTCCAATATAAGAAAGCCAGACTCATGGCAAAAAGGTTGATTCTAGGGTTGGGACAGGTAATATATGAGATTATCTTGTGGTATCTTTCAGTACTAAAAATAAGGGAAGTATTTAAAAAGAAACACACACATAATTTAAGCATGTCTCAAAGGGACACAGGAGCCTAATGAAGTTGAAGGAATTTGAGTAGTATTAGAATACAGTAGTATTGGATTATACCCAAAGAATAAAATGAATATCTATGATATAAATAAATTAATGATTGACTATATAAATAAGTGGTGGCTTCCCTGATGGCTCAGCAGGTAAAGAATCTGTCTGCAATATAGGAGACACAGGAGACCCAGGTTCAATCTTTGGGTTGGAAAGATCCCCTGGAGGAGGAAATGGCAACCCACTCCAGTAGTCTTGCTTGGAAAATTCCATGGACAGAGCAGCCTGGTGGACTATAGTCCATGGATTGCATAGGGTCGAACACAACTGAATGACTAACACACATATCAATAAATTGGGGGATAAAGCTGGGATTTCTTTGGAAGGAATGATGCTAAAGCTGAAACTCCAGTATTTTGGCAACCTCATGCGAAGAGTTGACTCATTGGACAAGACTCTGATGCTGGGAGGGATTGGGGGAAGGAGAAGGGGACGACAGAGGATGAGATGGCTGGATGGCATCACTGACTCGATGGATGTGAGTCTGAGTGACCTCCGAGAGCTGGTGATGGACAGGAAGGCCTGGCGTGCTGCAATTCATAGGGTCGCAAAGAGTCGGACACGACTGAGCGACTGATCTGATCTGATCTGAAAGCTCCTATACAGAAGAATTTCATGTACCTTGTGTAAATATTTTCCCTTAAACAGGTGAAGCATATATTCTCACTTAAGTGTGGGCTCTGTATAGTATTTTATTTCAAAAAGCCAAGTATGAAAAAAAAAAAAAAAAAGGTAAATTCACAGTGATTAAAACTGACAAACACTATCTCAATCCAGATGACCAAGCTCAGTGTCAACAGTGATAAGTCATGTCGGGAGTAAATATCATCTTTCCCAAAATACATTACCCCAATCTAATCATGATAAAAATATCAGACAAATACAGATTGAAGAATATTCTATAAAATATTTGTTCAATCTTCTTTAAAATATGATAATCATCAAAAAGAAAGAAAGTCTGAAAACCAAGAGGATCCTAAAAAGACACAACGATTAAATGCATTCTGATATCTTAGTTGGACACCAAATGAGAAAAAAGATATTAAGAAAATTCTGAGGAAATGGAATTAACTATGAACTTTATTTAAAATTGTATTGGTATTAGCTCTTTAATTATGCCAAATATACCACACTAGTAAAGGATTTATAGTACTTGTCTTATCCTTCACCTAGGAATATTTATTTGTATTTCAGAATCTAAGAATCCTGGATCTTCCTCTTTCTCTCCCCCAGGAGAATTCTTTTATAGAAGGATATAATGTTTCTCTGTCTTAGAAGAAAGTGGGGAACAGCTGTCCCACTTCTACATAAACTTGCAGATTCATGATTTTGGAAACTTCTCTGTGGTAAATGCCTGACATTAAGCTTTTTGATTGTAAGACAGTGTCTGACATTAAGCTTTTGATTCCTAAGGCACTGATTTCAAAGACATCTATCTAGAATAAGCATATTGCCAGCTGTATGACACAGCTACTAGTAAAAGAAAAAAAAAAGAAAGAAACAACTTGATTAGCAACTGGACTGTCCCCACCCACAAAATTAATTCCCCTTTTAGAAAGCTCGGGTAACTGACTGATCACTTGACCACTTCTCTGATCATGTGATCTCACTTCTTCCTGTACACTAATTCCAAATTTCTTGCTTTAAATTTTATTACTAAAGAGGGATCTGGAGGAGTCCTAGGTACCCCACCTTTGGGCCCTAATAAATGCAGAGGCTTTAGTTTCCTTCTCTTTATATCCACCACCTCACTATGTGACCTGGAGCTTGTTGTGTACCCTTCAGAATCTATGGTTAATACATTTTGTTCTTCTAAGCTCCAGGATAGTTTTGCTGAGATGTGACATTAGAACTGCAGGGGCTGATCCAGAAACAAGACTGGCCCTTGTGGTGGTGGTAGAGAATGTCCATGGGATTCCTTATGAGTAAATATGAGTCCAAGTGAGTGCTTCATGTATTCCTAGCCGAGAATATGACTATCAATGGGCTGAGATTCATACGACAGTCTCCTGAAGTATAATCCCACTACGTGTGTAGACTGTCCATCTGGCTCTCATTCTGCTGCCTGTGGTGTGAGGGGCCAATGCTAGAATGTTATTCTTCCCCTGTGCTGCTGAAGTAAATGAAGCTCTGATCTCTAACCCAGAAACCTGATGTTTCTGCTAGTATGGAAGTATGTGTTACATCTATGTGTGTATATATCTTTCTCTATCATCTCTCTCTATATACACACACAAAAAGGAAAACATTTATTTATAAATCCAAACTGAAAGTAGTCACAGTCAATATTTCTTTTCTCCATGGATTTGATTCTGTATATATACACGTTTAAACAAACATACAAGATGATCACCTTCTCTACTACTCTCATATTTGGCTTGTTCTCTTAGCATCTTATAAGTGTTACATATTTATTCATTTTTAACAAGTATGCTTTTTGTCATGCTGGTATACTAATTAATAATTTTGCTAAAGCTTTCTTGAAAATGACTCAATTTGTTCTTCCTTAGCTTTATTCTAAACAACAATATCCTTGTAGTAGCTAGAACTTATAATCTGATTATAATTTTTCTGTTTTACTCTATATTAAATATAACCATTCAATCTTTTAAAGGCTTATCCAAGTTTTATGACTTTAAATACTTTGTTTTTTTTTTTTCTGATCATGAAAATTAGAGCTGACAGCTTTAAACTAAGAACCAAAATTAAAAAAACATTCAGCTCCACAAACGAAAACCTCGATGGATATAGGGTGTAGTCACAAGACTAGAGGAATATGTGATTAACTGGAAGTTAAGAATTGGAAACAGGGCAGACTCAGGACTTCTACCAGCAGGAAATCACTGATCATATTTGTATCACTCTAACATTAGATGCTCCTTCTTCAGGAAATTTTCTGTGTATTTGGTCACCATGTTACAGTCCCAGGTTGAGAGATTGTTGTTGTTAGTCACTAAATTGTGTCCAACTCTACATTCAGATTTTATTTTAATACATACAAATCCAGAAAAAACTTCCCACTTAATATGCAATATTTATTCAAATAAACAAAAACAGATTTGCTGCCTTCCTAATGAGAGAAAACACAAGGTCACAACTTGCTACTGAATCTCAAAAGAAAGCATCAGGAAGTCAGACCACTAGATGATGGCTCAGTTCATTTTCCTTTCAATTCTCACCACTAATATACCCTACGTAATAGTACAGTGAGAAGGAAAATAACAGTGTTCTCTCATAAGAACAACTTACCAGAACTTTGGAGCCCTTGCTTGTGTTCAGTAGCAGTTACTGTCTAATAATCTTCGCCTCTGAACATAGGAATACCACAATGTATTCCAAATAATTTCATTCAGATCTTCATTGGCTAAACCACCCCTCTTTCTTATCCATAGTCTTGTGTGTTTAATCACTCAGTCAAGTCTGTTTCTTTGAGACCCCATGGATTGTAGCCCACCAGATGCCTCTGTCCATGGGGATTTTCCAGGTAAGAATACTGGAGTGGGTTGCCATGCCCTCTTCCAGGGAATCTTCCCAACCCAGGGATTGAACCCAGGTCTCCTGCATTGCAGGCGAATTTTTTACTATCTGAACCACCAGGGAAGCCCCATACATAGTCTTGGTCATATACTAAATATCTTGTTTTGTTTCAAGTGATCCAGTAAGGAGCACTGACTACAGTGAGACAGTAAAGTTTTTAATTTAGGGAAATCATAATTGTGTGCCTTGACGGAATCAGCCCTTCATTGGTTTCTAAGAACTGTAGACTAGGAGGAGAGCCTAGAATCACAGGAACAAGACCTAAACGTCTTCAGAATAAGCCACTAGTGTAATCCTAAGTGGCATATCTAGAGAAACACTTAATTCAGTTACTGTCAATTTTCCTACATCATTTCATAAAATCTTGTCCCTCTCTATAGAGAATATTCTTTCCAACAATTAAATACCTACTTTAAATAAATATAAACAAATTCATATTAGCTTATGCTAATGATAAATGAGTTCTGTTATGATAATACATACTGTTTGAAATCTGCATTTCATGGTTTTAAATTTGACATTTTAAATACCATGCTTTTAATTACAAAATTAATTAGAGTATAATACTCCACACATTAATGATGAAAATTAACATGCCACAGAATATAAAGTGTTTTCAAATGTGAATATTATCGGTGTTTATTAAAAACAGGTAATTTTTACTTAAAATATGCATAATTGCATTCATTTGTAGGAACATCTTTTAGGAAATTATGGTTAGACTTCTTTTTTCTTTCTTTCAGTGTGTCTCATATTTTTGAATGAGCATTGAAAATCTATTAAGCAGCATAGTAAACTTAGGAAAAGAGACTTTTATCAGCAAATATTCTCCTCTAATAAGTTTACCAAGTTAAAACATTGAGATGTTTCTTTATTTGTAAATTTTGAGTAAATAAATTCCTTTGTCAGCAATTTCTTTACTTAAAAAGCCAACAGGTAAATTCACAGATTTACAGGTCCGTAGTTATAGATATCAGAGAAGGCAATGGCAACCCACTTCAGTGTTCTTGCCTGGAGAATCCCAGCGATGGGGGAGCCTAGTGGGCTGCCATCTATGGGGTCGCACAGAGTCGCACACAACTGAAGTGACTTAGCAGCAGCAGCAGTTATAGATATCAGTTAACTTCTTGGGGTAGTGGGAGAAGAGACATAGAGTAAGCCATTCTTGTCTTCAGAATCATACAAAATACAAAGTGTACAACACTTTGTATTACACATGTGCAGGAGTGCTTCTCTATACCTGGTCTCATCCCTACAACTTTCAGCATAAAAAATAAAAATTACAGGTCAAGAAACTGATTTCAGATTCAATATTAACTTATAGTCAATTTTTATAGACTTTCATTTAATTTATTAACTCAGTTATCACTGAGTTAATAGTATGATAGTATAGTAGGCTGATGTCTCCTGTAACAGACTAAGTCAGACCCTAGTTGACTGCTCATCTCTCCTTTAGAAACAATGTAGATCAAGACACCATGGTTCCACTCCAACCTAAAATCTATTTTGGTAAGTATTTCCATATTGCCACTTAGCATTGAGGGCCACCTCTTTATCTGATTTTTGAGAATACTAAAACAAAGAAAATAAGTTTCATGGTAATTGGAATACCAAGATAAATCAGCTTCTACTGTCAACTCTGGCCTGCTGACATTCTCAAATACCTTCATGTGTTCTCATCAGTGTACTATTATCTTGGTGAAAAAAAGCTTCTTTTGAGCCCCTCCTAGGAACATAAAGTGGTTATTCCCAAATTGGCTTTTGTAGATTTAAAAAAAAAAAAAAAAGGCTGTTATTGTCTTATAGCAAGAAGGAGAGAGTTGATTTCTTTGGTTGGGACTATCAGGAGTATTTGGTGTTTTCAAGGTTCTCACCTATGTTGACACAAATTTCCCCATTGTGTACACCAACACCCTACTCTTTCCCTATCAGGGTCCGGACTTTGGCATAGATATACAAAGATGTACATTTGCTGTCCTGTCATCACTATAATTAAATTTCAATCTGCATTTTTCAGCACACTTTACTTCATACCTGTAGGTGACAAAGTTCTCTTAAAATGTTCCCATGGAGATGCTATGACTTTCATAATGTGCCTTGCATTGACAGCTTGCTAACCTGAAACTATCATTTCCCTCTTTTCAGGGCTTCTAAAAAAATCCATCTCAAATCACTGACTTCAGTTCTCATAATGTCCTCTGTCTCCAAAATGTTTAAGTGTAATCCCCAAATTACAAGCCAAAATTCCATACTCCACTTTATAATTGGCCCTAAAAGTGTGTCTAAGTCCAAATCTGATGTATGCATGAATATTTTCTTATGTGGCATAAGATGTAACTAAAAATCTTGAGAGGAGGAGTTGATCATGAATTATCTGAGTAAACCCTTATTATGATCATGGATATGTTCATAAGAGTGCAGAAGTAGTTTTTTTTTTTTTTTTTAATTAAATTTTATTTTGCTTAACTTTACAATATTGTATTGCTTTTGCCATACATCAAGATAAAGGACAGATACACAGAGGAGAATGTGAAAATTGGAGTAATGTGACAAGAAATCAAGGAACACCAAGGAATTCTGGTAGCCCCAGAAGCTAGCAGAGAGGCATGAAACAGATTCTCCCTTAGAGCACATGGAGCAAGCACAGCCCTGACAACTGCTTAATTTCAGCCTCAGAGCCTCTGAACTGTGAAGGAATAAATTTCTATTGCTATAAGCCACCCAGCTTGTGGTTATTTGTTATGATAGTCACAGGAAACTAATGCACACCCAATCAAAATATTCCACCAATAAGAGTCTTAATAAGGATAATGCTTCTTTATGTCAAGGATTATCATGACTACTATCATCAACATTAATGGAGTCCTTACTGTTATCTGACCATTGTGTTATCTATTACCAGAATCCATATTGAAGGTCACTATGACATCAATTTGGAGAAGGAAATGGCAACCCACTCCAGTGTTCTTGCCTAGAGAATCCCAGGGATGGGGGAGCCTGGTGGGCTGCCATCTATGGGGTTGCACAGAGTCTGACACGACTGAAGTGACTTAGCAGCAGCAGCAGCAGCATGACATCAATTATCTCATGAAACCAATTGTCTCCTGTCTCCCAAAGCAGAACTACAACCAAAGTTGGCATACAAGCAGTTTATGTGAGGATGTTCTTCTAGGAACAAGAGCCATAGTATCAAGGAAAAGTAAAACAGGACTGTCAAACCAAGGATATTTCAAGATGGTTTCTGTTCTGAACAAATAAGATTCAAACACTATGGGAATTTTACTCAATATTCTGTAATAACCTATATGAGAAAGGATTCTGAAAAAGAATGGATATATGTATATGTGTAACATATTCACTTTTCTGTACACATGAAACTAACACACACTGTAAATCAACTATACACCCAATATAAAATAAAAACTAAATTTAAAAACAAGCAATAAATACCATCATGGGCTCTTGATGTGCAAACTTGGCCAGGTTATAATTCCAAGTTATTTAATCATACATACTCATCTAGATTTAGCTGTAAATGTATTTTGTAGATGTGATAAAAGTCCACAATCAATTGACTTTAAGTAAGAGAGTATTCTAGATAATCTGGCTGGGCTCGATGCAATCAGCTGAAAGGCCTTTCTTTAAGAAGAAACTCCATTTATAGGCAGCAGTTAAGCTACCGACTGAAAATTCCAACCTGCCCTTCTTAATGTCCTACCTTATGGATTTTGTGATTGCCTAGCCATTCCCCTTGATTTCCTAAGTCAATTTTTATGAGAAATATATTTATCTATTTAATCTATATCCAGCTGGTTATATTTCTTGGGTTAAACCTCCACTGGCATGAACTTCCTGGAAATATTTCAAGCAGCTGTACCAAATGCACCTTAGGATTTTTAACAGAAACACAGAAATGTATTCATCCACAGACTTCCATTTTCATTTGTTTGTAGGTTTCCTCCTGGAGCTATTAAGTACCATCCATTTCAAGTTTATGCATGAACTAGAAAAGTTGAGCACACCTTACAGGTGAACCATGTAATGATGCAGATAAATACTGGGGTAATGTAAGCAAGATACAACATGGGATGAATAAAGTGGCCACTGGACTCTAGTTCCTGGGCAATGACCTGTCTAAAAAGGTGGCTCAGGATGATGCAAATATGATGGGCATAGGAAATAAACCTTGTATCCATGTAATTTCATGTAATACATTATAATCCATGTATACAGGCACATTAACCAAATGTGTCATTTGAAATATGATAAAATTTTAAAAATCCATTTCTACTTTTTCTTTTTTCCCTTGAAGATAGTGCTGAAGAAAAACATGGTTTGGTTTATAATGTTTGCTAGACACAGCTTAGCAAAATATTTATTTAAAATGTGAAACATTAAGTACTTAACCATTCACATTAATTAAATAAGAGCTATTGCTGGATAATATTTCTTTAAACAACCCTAATGCTAATTGGTGGTAATTATGACTGATTCAGAAAACTAAGATCATAGTATTGGATCACTTCATGCAAATCCCATCACTTCATGCAAATAGATGGGGAAACAACGGAAACAGTGAGAGACTTAATTTTGGGGGCTCCAAAATCACTGCAGATGGTGACTGCAGCCATGAAATTAAAAGATGTTTATTCCGCTGAATAAAACCTGTGACCAACCTAGACAGCATATTAAAAAGCAGAGACATTACTTTACTAACCAAGGTCTATCTAGTTAAAGCTATGGTTTTTCTGGTAGTCATATATGGATGTGAGAGTTGGACCCTAAAGATAGCTGAGTGTCAGAGTTGATACTTTTGAACTGTGGTGTTGGAGAAGACTTTTGAGAGTCCCTTGGACTGCAAGGAGATCCAATCAATTCATCCTAAAGGAAATCAGTCCTGAATATTCATTGGAAGGACTGATGCTGAAGCTGAAACTCCAATACTTTGGCCATCTGATGCAAAGAACCAACTCACTGGAAAAGACCCTGATGCTGGGAGGGATTGAGGGCAGGAGGAGAAGGGGACAACAGAGGACGAGATAGTTGGATGGCATCACCAACAGGATGCACATGAGTTTGAGTAGGCTCTGGGAGTGGGTAATGGACCTGGAAGCCTGGCATGTGGCAGTCCATGGGGTTACAAGAGTCGGACATGACTGAGTGACTGAACTGAACTGATGACTGATTAATTGAAGACTTGATTAAATGATTTGTCTGTTAGTTTAGCTATGATCTGTTACACTCAAAAACCATATATACCAAGAACACACTACAATTTTTGATTTAATAAAATTGTGAAAAAAGCATAATAAATCAGATAATCAAATTTAAGATAACATATGAATATAACTATATAATATAAACATATTTGTATACATACACACATACATGTTGACTCTGTATACACATTATATGTGATATCCATATGAATATAACTATATAATATAAACATGTTTGTATACACACACACATACATGTTGACTCTATATACACATTATATGTGATATCCATATGTATGTATGTTCTTGGACTTAAAGGAAAAACATTTTTCTTAATACAAGTAGAAGCTTTCCTTAGAGCATAATAAAAAGTGTTTAGATTTTTACATGACATTTTAGCACAGTTTTACTCTATGAATTAAATAATCATTCTTTGGGATGTAAGACTTTTAAAATTGTATTTATTTATTCATTTATTTTTAATTGAACCTTATGATCCAGCAATTCCACTTCTGTGAGGAAGTAAAATAGTAGTATTACTTGAACAGTACTCCCATGTCGACTGCAGCTTCATTTACAGAAATCAAGATATGGAAACAACTTAAGTGTCTGTCAGTTGATTACCAGATAAAGAAATTGTGATATATATGTGTGTGCGAGTGTGTGTATATATATACACATATGTATATCACACACTGCTGCTGCTGCTACTAAGTCACTTCAGTCATGTCTGACTCTGTGCAACCCCATAGACAGCAGCCCACCAGGTGCCCCCATCCATGGGATTTTTCCAGGCAAGAGTACTGGAGTGGGATGCCATTGCCTTCTCCGATATTACACACAGTGGAATATTATTCAGCAATAAAAATGAAGGAAATCCTACCATCTGTGACAACATGGCTGGAACTTAAGGGCAATATGCTGAGATAAGTCAGATGGAAAAGAAAAGTATTGTGTTTTTTAAGAATGAGTGAATTAATCCATGAAAATGCGTAACAATTACTATACCCATATTTATACCTATTTTCAGAATCACCATTAATTTCCTAGTACTTTTAATAAACAAAATAATTGATTTTCAAATCCCCCAGATCCTAGCAATTTAGCATCAAATATATATTACAGTTTAAATCATCCTGTTATCTTAGTCTATTTTCCATTACTAGGATACTTCTAATGACTATTGCTGTATACCTCTCCAATGATGCTTCAATCAAAAGTATACACTATTAATCTTTTGTCCATGGAAATCAGATAGAGAATAAGGTGATCATGAGGGAATTTTCCCAACTCTGTTTTCTAAAATTCAGAATGACTTGGATTATCTGAAATATGGCTTTGTTTTAGAGAAATTGTATTACAGAATTACCAGTTCTTTCAGATGGATAAACAGGAACTGTGTGGTCGTTACTCATATAAATTATGATTATCAATCTAAGCAGTCTTTATAAATAAATACAACAGCAATAATACATATATTAATGTATTATTAAGTTCATAATACATCATTAACACATTAACAATGCATCCCATTAATGCTCCCCTTGAGTGTGTATATGTGGTAAAACATTAAGTTAATTCTAAAAAGTATCTATTCTTACGTGATAGGCATTATAGATATAAAAGATTTGGTAGCACTATATGTAAGTTTTGAACAGAAAAACAAGATAACTTAAAATATAAAATATAGTGCACTGGCTGATGTTTCTCTAATTCCTTAATTACGCATTTTTCTGTCTGTATACCTTTCTCCATTTGGGTGGGTGCGCTACAATGATTGACAACATCTTCAATACAGTGCTTTTATTCCCAAGTAAGTGATAAATCTTTGATTTATCTTCAGTTGAAGTCCATAGTAGGAAAGAAGATTAGTAAGAAATACTCCAGCTGGTATTGATGAATTGCCATTTCCTGATAAATAACTCTCAATTTGATAAAAACTGATCCAATTAGGAAACTTCAATTTCTGCCCTCCAAATTTAATATTTATTTTGATCTATTATAGAAAAGACAAGTGATATACAGTCCTCTGTTTTCCATGGAACATTTGGAATGAAACTACCACACACAAAAAAATTAAACTTCTTTTCCCTCACTGAAATGTAAAATGAAGGTAGGCTACTAACTATGGTTACAATAGCAAATGAAAGTATATTACTCAGTATTCTATTGTTCATGAAAGGATAGTCACCAAAACTTCAGCATGATTTCTCCTGGGTACCTTTAAATGGTAACCATTCTACCAATTGACTGAGACTGGCTCAGACAGTAAAGCTTCTGTCTACAATGTGGGAGACCCGGGTTCGATCCTTGGGTTGGGAAGATCCCTTGGAGAAGGAAATGGCAATCCACTCCAATACTATTGCCTGGAAAATCCCATGGACAGACGAGCCTGGTAGGCTACAGTCATGGGGTCACAAAGAGTCGGACACAACTGAGCGACTTCACGTTCATTCTACCAATCTTTGATTTCCATTTTATTTATCTCTTCTTGGAAATTCTACCGCTTCTTAGATTTGCACCTTTCCTGATTTCCATCCTCTGCTTTGTGCTTGATGATAGGTTCTACAAGGACTCTCTTCTGCTATCTACTTCTCTTCTCCAACTGAAATAGAACATTTTGATGTGCTGACCTCCTCATTCTTAAATGAAGTTCACTAATTTGAAACACTGGTAGTGATAAACTCCAACTTATTATCTCACGAACTGCTAAACCCAAATAATCACTGAAGTTGCTTGAATCTTTTGAAAGCACAGTATCAGAATTTCAATACTGTAGGACACCCAGCAGTTGGAAGCTGAAACAAAGTCCATTTAAATATAACAAAATGAGGTGGAAAAAAAATCACAAAAGAGGAATGGGATGCTTAGAACTTTGTGTAATCCAAGTCTCCTATGTCCTGCAGGTTTTGTGTCGCTTGACAAAAGCTCAGTCAAGGGAGAAAAAATGTTACTGGTGACTGATTTGTTTCTGATTTGTTTCTTCTTTGTCACTTGTCACCAATGAAAAGTAAAACCACATCCCTTTCCCTGAAGAATAGCATGTTTCTACTTAAAAAAAAAAAAAAATGTGTTCATGAATACTCTGTGGCCTTGCAAATAACTATAAAAATATATTCACAGTGAAATATCCTTTAAAACTCACATACACACACAAAATTGCTCCTGAATATGCCTGCAAAATTTATAAGATTAAGGTAGCACATCTGCTTATTTAATTATCAAACAAAACCTGAAGAAAGAAGTGAAATGAATACAGATTAAATACTCTTTTGTATACTTAGGTACTAAGGTGCTACCTTGCTTAAGTACTACCCAGCAAAGATGTCATGTTATTCATCCAGAAGATTTTCAAGAACTTGTTCCATTCCAGTTTCTTTGGTCAGTTAAATTGGGTGATATGTTTCATTAGATGGTACTTACATATAGATATTTGTGGTACACTGGGTGTGCTATATTGTTATCAAATCAAAGTTACTGAACTCTCCGTTTATAGTCCAGAGCAGGGGTATTATTGATGACCGAGGAGCATAAAACTATGTTGGAGTACTGTAGTAAATGTTCCAGGTCCAAACTTTAAATTAATCTCAGTTTCATTAAATGCATTTCCATGTTTAATTGGAAGTTGTTTTTTGATGTGTAAAAAGAACATAACTACATCCATAGGTTCAGGAAAAATGATAGTGATAAGTGTGCAATGCCACATTCCTGATTTATGTTTTAATTGTTTTTAGTGCTACTCCCCTTCCCCTTTCTCCACTTCCATACCACTTCCTACATAGATGGTCATTCTCATTTGTTTAATTAGTTTTTACAGTCCAGCTCCATTGATCACATATATATCTGAACACTTGTCTTTGTGTATTTAAAATATTACGTAGTACTGACAAGCATATGTTAATTTTTTGACATGTTTTAGCTCAAAACATTGAGATTTTTTTCATTGTGGTATTTGTAACACATTTTTTTAAAATACATATGCCATATACTCAATTCAGTTCAGTTGCTCAGTTGTGTCCAACTCTTTGCAACCCCATGGACTCCAGCACACCAGGATTCCTCGTTCATCACCAGCTCCCGGAACATGCTGAAACTCATATCCATGGAGTTGGTGATGGCATCCAATCATCTCATCCTCTGTCATCTGCTTCTTCTCCTGACTTCAATCTGTTCCAGCATCAGGGTCTTTTCCAAAGAGTCAGTTCTTTGGATCAGGTGGCCAAAGTATTGGAATTTCAGCTTTAGCATCATTCCTTCCAAAGAAATCCCAGGCCTGATCTCCTTCAGAATGGACTGGATGCATCTCCTTGCAGTCCAAGGGACTCTCAAGAATCTTCTCCAACACCACAGTTCAAAAGCATCAATATTTTGGGGCTCAGCCTTCTTCACAGTCCGGCTCTTACATCCATACATGACCACAGGAAACACTATAGCCTTGACTAGGCGAACCTTTGTTGGCAAAGTAATGTCTCTGCTTTTGAATATGCTATCTAGATTGGTCATAACTTTCCTTCCAAGGAGTAAGCGTCTTTTAATTTCATGGCTGCAGTCACCATCTGCAGTGATTTGGGAACCCAGAAAAATAAAGTCTGACACTGTTCCCACTGTTTCCCCATCTATTTCCCATGAAGTGATGGGACCAGATGCCATGATCTTCGTTTTCTGAATGTTGAGCTTTAAGCCAACTTTTTCCCTCTCCAATTTCACTTTCATCAAGAGGCTTTTTAGTTCCTCTTCAGGCTTCCAAAATAAAGTCTGCCACTGTTTCCACTGTTTCCCCATCTATTTGCCATGAAGTGATGGGACCAGATGACATGACCTTAGTTTTCTGAATATTGAGCTTCAAACCAACTTTTTCACTCTCCTCTTTCACTTTCATCAAGAGGCTTTTTAGTTCTTCTTTACTTTCTTCCATAAGAGTGGTGACATCTGCGTATCTGTGGTTACTAATATTTTTCCCGGCAAACATGATTCCAGCTTGTGCTTCATCCAGCATGACATTTTGCATAATGTATTCTGAATATAAGTTAAATAAGCAGGGTGACAATATACAGCCTTGATATACTCCTTTCCAATTTGGAACCAGTCTGCTCTTCCATGACCAGTTCTAACTGTTGCTTCTTGACCTGCATAATTCTCTCAGGAGTCAGGTAAGGTGGTCTGGTATTCCCATCTCTTGAAGAATTTTTCCATTATTTTGTAATCTATACAGTCAAAGGCTTTGGTGCAGTCAATAATGCAGAAGTAGATGTTTTTCTGGAACTCTCTATTTTTTGGTGATCCAATAGATGATGGCAATTTGATCTCTGGTTCCTCAACGTTTACTAAATTCAGCTTAAAAATCTGAAAGTTCACTGTTCATGTACTGTTGAAGCCTGGCTTGTAAAATTTCGAGCATTACTTTACTAGCATGTGAGATGAGTGCAATTGTGTGGTAGTTTGAACAATTTTTGGCATTGCCTTTCTTTGGAATTGGAATGAAAACTGACTTTTCCAGTCCTGTGGCCACTGCTGAGTTTTCCAAATTTGCTGACATATTGATTGTAGCATTTTCACAGAGACATCTTTTAGGATTTGAAATAGCGCAACTGGAATTCCATCACCTCCACTAGCTTTGTTCATAGTCATGCTTCCTAAGCCCCACTTGACTTCATATGATAGAATGTCTGGCTCTAGGTGAGTGATCCCACCATCGTGGTTATCGGGGTCATGAAGATCTTTTTTGTACAGTTCTTTGGTGTATTCTTGCCACATCTTAATATCTTCTACTTCTGTTAGGTCCATTCCATTTCTGTCCTTTATTGTACCCATCTTTGCACGAAATGTTCCCTTCAGCTCATTTCAGTCGCTCAATCATGTCCGACTCTTTGCAACCCCATGAATTGCAGCACTCCAGGCCTCCCTGTCCATCACCAACTCCCGGAGTTCACCCAAACTCATATCCATTGAGTCGATGATGCCATCCAGCCTTCTCATCCTCTGTCGTCCCCTTCTCCTCTTGCCCCCAATCCCTCCCAGCATCAGAGTCTTTTCCAATGAGTCAACTTTTTGCATGAGGTGGCCAAAGTAATGGAGTTTCAGCTTTAGCATCATTCCTTCCAAAGTACACCCAGACTGGTCTCCTTTAGAATGGACTGGTTGAATCTCCTTGCAGTCCAAAGGACTCTCAAGAGTCTTCTCCAACACCACAGATAAAAAGCATCAATTCTTTGGTACTTTGCTTTCTTCACAGTCCAAATTTCACATCCATACACGACCACTCGAAAACCATAGCCTTGACTAGACAAACCTTTGTTGGCAAAGTAATGTCTCTGCTTTTGAATATGCAATCTAGGTTGGTCATGACTTTCCTTCCAAGGAGTAAGTGTCTTTTAATTTCATGGCTGCATTTACCATATGTAGTGATCTGGGAGCCCCAAAAAATAAAGTCTGACACTGTTTCCACTGTGTCTCCATCTGTTTGCCATGAAGTGATGGGACCAGAAGACATGATCTTCGTTTTCTGAATGTTTAGGTTTAAGCCAACTTTTTCAATCTCCTCTTTCACTTTCATCAAGAGGCTTTTTAGTTCCTCTTCACTTTCTGCCATAAGGGTGGTGTCATCTGCATATCTGAGGTTATTGATATTTCTTCCAGCAATCTTGATTCCAGCTTGTGCTTCCTCCAGACTAGAGTTTGTCATGATGTACTCTGTTATAAGTTATAAGTTAAATAAGTAGGGTTACAATATACAGCCTTGATGTACTCCTTTTCCTATTTGGAACCAGTCTGTTGTTTGGTATCTCTAATTTTCTTGAGGAGATCTCTAGTCTTTGCCATTCTATTGTTTTCTTCTATTTCTTTGCATTGGTCACTGAGGAAGTCTTTCTTATCTCTCCTTGCTATTCTTTGGATGTCTGCATTCAAATGGGTACATCTCTCCTTTTCTCTTTTGCCTTTAGCTTCTCTTCTTTTCTCAGGTATTTATAAGGCCTCCTCAGATAGCCATTTGCCATTTTGCCTTTTTGCATTTCTTTTTCTTGGGGATGGTCTTGTTCCCTGCCTCCTGTACAATGTCACAAACCTCCGTCCATAATTCTTCAGGCATTCTGTCTTTGGGATTGAATCCCTTGAATCTATTTGTCACTTCCACTGTGTTTGATTTGATTCAGGTCATTTCTGAATGGTCTAGTGGTTTTCCCTAGTTTCTTCAATTTAAGTCTGAGTTGGATAATAAGGAGTTCATGATCTGAGCCACAGTCAGCTCCCAGTCTTGTTTTGGCTGACTGTATAGAGCTTCTCCATTTTTGGCTGCAAAGAACATAATCAATCTGATTTCAGTATTGACGACCTGGTGATGTCTATGTGTATAGTCTTCTCTGCAAAGAGTCGGACACGACTGAGCGACTGATCTGATCTGATCTGTGTTGTTGAAAGAGGATGTTTGCTATGACCAGAGTATTCTCTTGGCAGACCTCTGTTAGCCTTTGCCCTGCTTCAAATTCTAACACATTCAGAAAGTTCTAGGACTCAAAACAGATTTCCCAATCTGGGGCCTGGCAAAAGGAATGAGAACCGCAGATAATTTGACTTTTGAAGCCAGTGGGATTTGATTACAGGATTCACACAGGACAGGGGAAACAGACTCTTGAGGGGGGGGGGGGTGCAAAAAAAAAAAAAAAAAAACTTTGTGTGCACCAGGACCCAGGAGAAAGGAGACGTGACCCCACAAGAAACTGATTCAGACTTGTCTGTGATTGTCCAGATGTCTCCAGTGGAGGAGTGGGATTGCCGTGGCCTGCTGCAGGTTGGGGGACATTGAGTGTAGCAGTGTGTGCATGAGAGCTTTTGAAAGAGGTTGCCATGATATTCATTCAGTTCAGTTCAGTTCAATAGCTCAGTCATGTCCAACTCTTCACAACCCCATGATTGCAGCACAGCAGGCTTCCCTGTCCATCACCAATTCCCGGAGTCCACCCAAACCAATGTCCATTGAGTCGGTGATGCCATCCAACCAACTTATCCTCTATTGTTCCCTTCTCCTGCCCTCAATCTTTCTCAGCATCAGGGTCTTTTCAAATGAGTCAGCTCTTCACATCAGGTGACCAAAGTATTGGAGTTTCAACATCAGTGATCACCAATGAACACCCAATGAACACCCAGGATTGATTTCCTTTAGGATGGACTAGTTGGCTCTCTTTGCAGTCCAAGGGATTCTTTTTTTTTTTTTTTCCCAAGGGCTTTGTGAATCTTCTCCAACACCACAGTTCAAAAGCATCAATTCTTCGATGCTCAGCTTTCTTTATAGTCCAACTCTCACAACCATACATGACCACTGGCAAAACCGTAGCCTTGACTAGATGGACCTTTGTTGACAAAGTAATGTCTCTGCTTTTTAATATTCTTTTTAGGTTGGTCATAACTTTCCTTCTAAGGAGTAAACGTCTTTTAATTTCATGGCTGCAATCACCATCTGCAGTGATTTTGGAGCCCAGAAAAATAAAGTCAGCAACTGTTTCCCCATGAAAATAGGGGAATTTATTTCCCCATTTTATTTGCCATGAAGTAACGGGACCGGATGCCATGATATTAGTTTTTTGAATGTTGATCCTTAAACCAACTTTTTCACTCTCCTCTTTCACTTTCATCAAGAGGCTTTTTAGTTCTTTTTCATTAGGTAATGATATTCATTACCTACACCAATGTTTGGTGTCAGGTCAAACAACAGGGAGGGAATACAGCCCATCCTATCAACAGAAAATTGCATTAAAGATTTGCTGAGCATGGCCCCACACATCAGAACAAGACCCAATTTCCCTGACAGTCAGTTTCTCCCATCTGGAAGTTTCCATAAGCCTCTTATCCTTATCCTTCAGAAGACAGACAGAATGAAAATCACAATCACAGAAAACTAATCAAACTGGTCACACTGACCACAGTCTTGTCTAACTTAGTGAAATTATGAGTCATTCCATGTAGGGCCACCCAAGATAGATGGGTCATGGTGGAGAATTCTGACAAAATGTCATCCACTGGGGAAGGGAATGGCAAACTACTTCAGTATTCTTGCCTTGAGAACCCTGTGAACAGTATGAAAAAACAACCCATCCCCTAATCTAGTGGTATACACAATATTGGCCTTCCCACATTGCTCAGTTGGTAAAGAATATGCCTGCAATGCAGGAGACCCTGGTTCGATTCCTGAGTCAGGAAGATCCGCTGGAGAAAGGATTGGCTACCCATTCCAGCATTCTTGGGCTTCCCTGTGACACTGCTGGTAAATATCAGCCTGCAATGTGGGAAACCTTGGTTCGATCCCTGCATTGGGAAGATCCCCTGGAGAAGGTAAAGGCTACCCACTCCAGTATTCTGGCCTGGAGAATCCCATGGACTGTATAATCCACAGGGTTGCAAAGAGTCAGACAGGACTGAGCGACTTTCACTTTTACTATACACAATATCAGGTTGTTACAGTAATATCCAATGTTTTGTAAACAATTTCTTTATTGGTGAGGATGATGTAAGCTGGATTTTAAAAATTTTCCTGTAACTTCAAATTTATAGAAATCATTTAACAATAACCGAAGGGATTCCCATAGGCCCTTTTACCCAGAAAAATCAATTTTTAGTATTTTGCTATATTTCTTTTAGCTTCACTGGCAACTCTGTGGCGAAGAATCTGCCTGCTAAGCAGCAGATGCTGGTTTAAACTCTGGATTGTAAAGATCCCTGTTAGAAGGAAATGGCAACACACTCAAGCATATTTGCCTGGGAAATCCAGGCATGAAGAGAGGAGCCAAATTACAGCCCATGGGGTCATGAGAATTTGAGATGACTTAGTGATTAATCAATAACAAATATTTGTTTTACCAGTCTCTATAGTCCATTATTTATGAACTTGATAACTGTAAATATTATGTTCTTTTACACAAAATAATTCAGTATATATTACCTAATGATAAGAATCTTAGCACAGGACAACTGTATAAGTAACAAAATTTAATGGCACAATAGTACTAAGATCATGCAAATTTCCCAATAATGTTCTTAGTCCATATTTTTCTCTTTAGTTCAGTTCAGCTGATCAGTCGTGTCTGACTCTTTGTGACCCCGTGGACCACAGCACACCAGGCCTCCCTGTCCATCACCAATTCCTGGAGTGTACCCAAACTAACCTCCATTGACTTGGTGATGCCATCCAACCATCTCATCCTCTGTCGTCCCCTTCTCCTCCTGCTTTCAATCTTTCTGAGTATTAGGGCCTTTTCAAATGAGTCATCTCTTAGCATCAGGTGGCCAAAGTATTGGAGTTTCAGCATCAACATCAGTCCTTCTAATGAACACTCAGGACTGATCTTCTTTAGGATGGACTGGTTGAATCTCCTTGCAGTCCAAGGGACTCTCAAGAGGCTTTTCCAACACCATAGTTCAAAAGCATCAATTCTTTGGCACTCAGCTTTCTTTATAGACCATCTCTCACCTGCATACATGACTAATGGATAAACCATAGACTTGACTAGAAAAACCTTTTTTGGCAAAGTAATGTCTCAGCTTTTCAATATGCCATCTAGTTTGTTCATAATTATTCTTCCAAGGAGTAAGCATCTTTTGATTTCATGGCTGCAGTCATCGTCTGCAGTGATTTTGAAGCTCCCCAAAATAAAGCCTGCCACTGTTTCCACATCTATATGCCATGAAGTGATGGGACCGGATGCCATGGTCTTAGTTTTCTGAATGTTGAGCTTTAAGCTAAATTTTTCACTTTCCTCTTTCACTTTCATCAAAGAGCTCTTCTTTAGTTCTTCTTCATTTTCTGCCAGAAGGGTGGTGTCATCTGCATATCTGAGGTTACTGATATTTTTCCTGGCAATCTTGATTCCAGCTTGTGCTTCTTCCAGCCCAGCATTTCTCATGATGTACTCTGCATATAATTAAATAAGCAGGGTGACAATATACAGCCTTGATATACTCCTTTTCCTATTTGGAACCAGTCTGTCATTCCATGTCCAGTTCTAACAGTTGCTTCTGACCTGCATACAGGTTTCTCAAGAGGCAGGTCAGGAGTTTGATATTCCCATCTCCTTCAGAATTTTCCACAGTTTGTTGTGATCCACACAGTCAAAGGCTTTGACATAGAAAATAAAACAGAAATAGATGTTTTTTTTCTGGAACTCTCTTGGTTTTTCGATAATCTAGAGGATGTTGGCAATTTGTCTCTGGTTCCTCTGCCTTTTCTAAAACCAGCTTGAACATCTGGAAGTTCACATTCACATATTGCTGAAGCCTGGCTTGGAGAATTTTGACTATTATTTTACTAGTGTGTGAAATGAGTGCAATTGTGTTGTAGCTTTTTCTCTGGACAGGACCTAATCTAGAATTACACATTGTATTTAACCATCCTGTCCCTTCACTTTCCTCTAATTTGATCTGTTCCTCAATCTAATTGTCATTCTTCTTATTATTTTTTTTAAGACTATATGCTACTTTACTTAATAGAATGCCCCTTCACTTCTCTGTTTTTTTGGAAGTTTCTTCTGATTGTATTTAGGTAATACATTTTGAACTTGAATAATATTATGTTCTCCTTAGTTTATCATTTCAGAAGGCACATGATTTCTCAATATTGGTGATGGATAACTCAGTTGGTAAAAATCCACCTGCAATGCAGTTGGTAAAAATCCACCTGCAATGCAGGAGACCCTGGTTTGATTCCTGGGTCGGGAAGATCCACTGGAGAGGGGATAGGCTACCCACTCCGGTATTCTTGGGCTTCCCTTGTGGCTCAGCTGGTAAATAGGATTATCCAAATTATTATATTACAACATTTATATCATCCAGTCTTTCTCAGAACTTTCCATGAATGACTGACACAATAATGGAGGTGGCCATATGGTTTAAAAAAAAAAAGTGGTAAGAAGTAGATTTCAGGGCTCACAATTTTGCTTATTACTGAAACTGTTTGATATTTGAGAAGATTTTTAGTAATACTAGAAAATATGATATGCTTAGTCACTTCAGTTATGTCAGACTCTCTGTGACCCCATGGACCATGGCCCACCAAGCTCCTCCATCCATGGGATTCTCCAAATAAGAATACCTGAGTGGGTTGCCATTTCCCTCTCTAGTGATAAAGTATGAAGCAAGTGAAGTGAGTGAAGTGAAGTCGTTCAGTTGTGTCTGACTCTTTGCGACCCCATGGACTGCAGCCCACCAGGCTCCTCCATCCATGGGATTTTCCAAGCAAGAGTACTGGAGTGGGTTGCCATTTCCTTCTGCATGGAAATATTGTACAAACTTGGCAAATTAAATAGGAAAAAACTCACAATATCTACTGATCTTATGCAAAATTATTTTCATCTTCTGGATTTCTATTGATTATCATAAAAAATGTTGATTATGATTTCTCAAATACTATCTATAAGAATATAATTTACATAGCTGTAATGATAGTATAGGCACAATTCTGATACATTGAAAGTATTCAATGAGTGTGCTACATAAACTTCATAATAATAATATTAAGAAAGTATAACACATATTTGATTATCCACAATTTTATATATTATCATAATATTTCATTTTAGATGCTACTGTATAGGTACCTGATGCATTAAAACATGTTGTTAAAAAATATTTAATAATTATTTAAACTGACAATATTTTCCAAGTTTCTAACCATATTTTTACCACATTTGAAGTTAAACAACTTTTCTCCATGCAAGCACAATCAGTCTTAATATTTTATTCATAGATAATTTTGAATGACTATTTATATTGATCTTCATTATCAAATGTCAATCTATCTTTGCTCTCTATCTATATAAATAACTTATTATAGTTTAAATCATGTTGAACCAAAAACTTTGATTTTCTCTGTTCTTCCAGTCATGTGAAACATTAATGTCAATAAAATTCAGACACTGTGGGTTCTATTTTCAGTTATGCAAAACTTAAAAGAAAGCCAATTATATTTATCTCATTCCAATAAACCTATAAAAGGGGCATCATTCTTGATTTTAAAAGTCAATTTTAATAAAACTAGAGTTTTGACAGGAAATGCAAGAATATCTGTACAACATACACAAATGCTTGTATCTCTTGTCCCATTAGGTCCTCAGTAATGAAACATGTGACCTAAGGACGGTCTTTTGACATGCAGTGAGGAAGAATAGCTGTAAGCAGATATTCACTTATAGATGGTGAGCAACTCAAAATTTCACTTTTAACATCATATTCCCCAACTAGAAATTTCAGGTTATAACTTTTAAAATTCAATAGATGTTTATATGATTTTTAAAACATACAACCTTCTAATAGAGAACAAAACCCACAAAATGGTTTTATTTGAGTTAAAAGGCAAGCAATCTCTTGTAGAACATTTAGATCTTTTCTCTGTGTTGAGTCACATTCTATCTGTACACCACAGAGAATCATCTTTTAGATCTCGGGTATGATATGCCAAGGTAGGCTCTTGCCTTCTCTAAATCATGTACAAGCTGGTTGGATGCTTAAATAGTATATTGATTCTTAACACTAAGATGAGAGGAGTGAGCCCAAGTTGAATTATTAAAGTTCAAAATCACTTCTGAAATGACATCACCCAGAGCATTTTCTTACCCATAATACCCAAAATCCGTTAACACTCACAGCTCAAACATCAAAGGATAACCTATCTTTATTCCCACTAGAAAAGAGAGCTGTTAGAGATTCAATTCACATTCCTCCAAAGAAAATTTCATAGATTTGTGACTATCAGACACACTTTTTACATTCAAATCCTGTCAAAATCTTAATCACACTTCCCCTTTAAGATTTAACATTTGTGTTTTCTGGTGCAATAAATCTTCAACTTCTTTAAGCATGAATTTTTAACAAACAGTAATAGGAGGGACTATTTTTCATTAAATAAACACAATTCTAGTTGCTTTACAATGATGTTTGGTGCAATTCCTCTTAGCAAAATTACAATTGCTACTAAAATGCTTTTTTTTTTTTTTTTTTTATCTTGCACCAAAGATAAATGATTAAGAATTAATTGTGTAGATACCATCTCAAAAAAAAAAAAAAAAAAAAAAAAACAGGACATGGCTTAAGATGCTGGGAGGGATTGGGGGCAAGAGGAGAAGGGGACAACAGAGGATGAGATGGCTGGATGGCCATCACTGACTTAATGGACGTCAGTCCCTGAACTCCGGAAGTTGGTGATGGACAGAGAGGCTTGGCGTGCTGCGATTCATGGGGTCGCAAAGAGTCAGACACGACGGAGCGACTGATCTGATCTGATCTGAAAAGACATGCACATTTAGAATTTCAGGATTAAAGAAAAGAAAGCAGTTAAAATGAGAACTACAGAGAGTACATATATCTGCAGATCCTAAATGTCTTGTTTGGCTTCCAATTATGCTCATGCCTTAGGGGAAGATTAGCTTCAGGCAAGAGTGCAAACAGGATGCTTCTTTTTTCCCCTCGAATCACAGGTATTCAGAGTCTCATTTCCTGCTTCTTTCTACCTTTTTTTCTCTCCCTTTTGTATCCTAGCTTTCCACAGAACAGACCCCTTCTACTAAATGTCTTCCAAATATCACCTATCTCCACATCTCCAGGGTAATATCCCACCCATCATTGCTCATGGACCTGCTTCCTCTAAAATGAGAGCAGATCCATCTAGTGACTTAAAGTGCCTCTATTATTAAGGGTTCTTCTTTGAGAGTAGAGCTGGGGTGGAGAAATGGGGCACCACTATTGCCAGGCCAGATTTTGTAGTCATTCCAAATACCAGAGAGACAATTACTTATATTATCAATGTAGGATTTGGCATTTTTAGCTAAATCTTTACTAAATCCATACACAGAGAATAATATTTCAGTCCTAACTGAAGTAAAAAGATAAAATGGAAGAATATTACTTATTGCATGGATATCATTTAAAGTATGATATTCATCTTTATACTACCAGAAAGGAAATTATGGTCTATATGTAGTTACACTGAAAAAGTTTTAAAAATTAAATTTTATCACTAATTATCTTACTAACATTGAGTAAAATTTAATACTTATTTTAAAATATCAGGCAGAGTATATCCATGATTATATACATAGGAATATGTCGTTATTTTCATTTTAGAATTATAATTTATCTTCCTACAGACTAAGATAGATGGGCTTCCTTGGTGGCTCAGATGGTAAAGAATCTGCTTTCAGTGCAGAAGACCCAGGTTTGATCCCTGGATTGGGAAGATGCCCTGGAGAAGGGAATGGCTGCCCACTCCAGTGTTCTTTCCTGGAGAATTTCATGGACAGAGGATCCTGGTGGTCTACAGCCATGGGGTCACAAAGTGTCAGACACAACTGAGCAACTAACATTTTCACTTTTACAGGACAAGAAAATATTGTAAAAACAATTCTACTTCATCAAGTAAAATACTAAATACACTATTAGAAAAAAGTAGTCATATATATGTTTATATATATGGTTTGCCCCCAGAAGTGATATTTAATAAACATTTTCAAAAATAGATTAGAATATTTACCCCAAATTTTAATAAATATATATATATATTTCTTCAGTATATATATATACTGAAAAGAAATTACTTGAGAAGAATTATTTCAAACCAGGATATGCCATCCCTGTTAAGGAGAGATTCATCTTAAGCCAAATTTATTTTGTTTCCTCATGAATGCATAAGAAGTTATTCTTTGAAACATCTAGTAGAACAGTAAAAATTCTATTGACCTTAAGGACAGTAGAAAGAAAATCAAGACAAAATATAATTAATGTTTGACCTGTATTTTTGCAAATTTAATATATACTTTTAGAGTACTCATTTTTATAAGGTGGTGACCCTGAAAGAATCTACTCAAATTCCTAAGAGTATAAAAACTCTAAAATAGGAACTGATAGACTAGCTATTTAGTACCATGACAACATCACTAACAAGGCCAACAGTTAGATCCCAAAGCTTGTATTTAAAAAATTAAATTCTGACGCTAGAGCTGCAGCAGTATTAAATTCTGGAATATATTGCTTAGTTATCATTTTTCTTCTATGAATTACTATTTCCCTGAGTACAACTGTCTTTTTTAAGGCATGACTCTATAGGCCCGACACTAAGGCAAGTTATAATTTTATCAGCATCTGTACCTAAAGATTAACATTAAGAAAAATTATAAATCTGTCTGTACACAAGTGACATAAAAATAATGATAATATTATCTATGAGTTCTATCAAGAAGCATAACCAATCAATGTATGTTTTCCTCACTAATTGCAAAAATTATCCTAATAAGGAAAGAAAATGAAAGCTCCTGGAGAGTACAGTTATATAAAGGGGTTAGACAGCAAATTGAAATTGCACTAGATACAGCATCCTGCAAAATTAGTTCTAGGGTTTTGACATATGATATGAATTTGTCTCATACAGAGACTGTGGCAACACAGTATTGCTGGCTGTGTCTATCGTAAGAAGCTTTTAGGACTCTTTAGGCTTTCTGAAATTTGTTCTTACCTTCCTACAGAGTCTGAGAGAAATAGCTGGAGTGATCCTGATTGAAGGCCACAGGCCCCATGTTTGCCAGGATCCTTTTGAAGTTTTAAAGTTTTCTGTAATACAGTGAGATGCTTCCTGGTATTTGTCAATTACATTTTGAAAAGCTTTTGGTTCTGACCTGTAGGTTGTAAATTTACTAGTGATGGGCTAGAAGAGGAATGTTTTAAAACTTGGAGATGTTTAAAGATGTAGTTGGGGTTGAAAGGAGCCTTAAAATTCTCACAATGACAGAAAAAAGGGGGTCCAGAAAACCATAGAAGTAGGTAAATGGACTGAAAAGATAATATTTTCAGTAATTACCGAACTTTGTTGCCACCTGTTTCATGAAGCATGTACCAATAGAATGAACGGCTTCCTCTGCTCTGTTTCAAGAGCACTCAATAGATGAGGTGTCTCATCTCTCTCTCTCTCATTTGTTTTATACTGAGTTGCAGACATTTCTGTTTCCTTCAACAAAATGTGGATAATATTTTATTCAGCCCTGTTACTCTTGCAAATTGATCACTGCCTAATACTTAATAGATACTTAATGAACATTATCTGACTTAAAAAGTGAATTTTGAAGGCACTCTGAGAAGGATAAAGAAAATAGAAGAAGGTGAAGATGTTAAAAACTAACAGAAGGAAGTCACACATTGTGAGAGTTAAATAATATCAAACTTGAGATAATCAGTATCCCCATAGAAGTAAAGATAGTAAAGAAGAAGTTAAAGAAGTAAAGAAGATAGTAAATAAGTTTCCTAAGATGATGAAATATACATGCTTCCGATTTTTAAAATGATTACTGAGGTAATGGAAACCATGATGGAGATGGCATTCAGTAAGACCCAAGAAGGAAAAAAAAAAAAAGAAACAAAAACAAAATTAGGTACATTAAGCACTAATGGGTGAGATAAAGACCAAGTTAAACACATGAGAAAATCAGAATCTCATCTTCAGGTAATAACTGAGAATAACTATAAAAATCTACATATATATATATATATATATATATATATATATATATATATATATTTTTAAATCACATTTATGTATTGCACAGGCAAAGTTGGGGGATGATGACTGAATGGAAAAAGCTTCACCTTGAGTTTTGGGGATTCTGTGTACCTTGGGCTGTCTGATGACTCTGTGTGAGAGAGCTGAGAGCATAAAAAAATTAGCCAAGTTTTAACAGCCCTTTGCTTTAGTGGATCATCAAACGGAATTAAAAAATGCCAAGAAGCAGAGAAAGAGGGAGAGTGGTTCTGATAAAAACAAAACAAAAAGATTGGTTTTAGGTTGGCAGTTCAAGATGAAAGAAAATGTAAATTGGAAATAGATTTTTGTCACTTCAGGAACTCAAGTCTACCTTTAAGTTACTGCAAACGCTGAGACTGAATGCCGAGGATCTGCAAATGCTAACACTTCCAATGTTACTCTTTCCTTACAAAAAGCAAAAGTATATTGTCCCTGGAGAAAGTAAACATACTTTAGACATAAATGTGTAAAGTGATTTATGAAGAATCTCTAGAACAAAATACAAATAAGCAGGACACAGGATATGAGAAAGCTACAAACTCCAAAATCACTAGCTATTGTAAATACTGATGTTCCAAATGTTCAATTTACAAGAGCAAAGACTGTCAGACAGGATTAAATTTCAACAATATACAGCTGATAAAAAGCAGATCTTAAAAATAAGGATGCAATAACTTAAAAAGGGGGCTTCCTATGTGGTACAGTGGTAAAGAATCTGCCTGTCAATGCAGGAGGCACAAGAGACACGTGTTTGATTTTTGGGTGGGGAAGATCCCCTGGAGAAGAAAAGGGCAACTCCCTCCAGTACTCTGGCTTAGAAAATTCCATGGACAGAGAAGACTGGCAGGCCACAGTCCATGCAGTCACAAAAGAGTCAGATATGATTAAGCAACTAAGCACACACAAAAACTGAAAAGGACAGGGAGAAAAAGATATACTGTGAAAACAAATAAGAAAACTTAGCATAGCTTAAGCAACATAAATTACAATAAGCATTAGAGGTGAACCGAGCTACTTCAGAGAGACATGCACTGGTTGTACCATGCCTTATAGTTCTCTCACTGCCATTATGGGCACTCACGGGCTCTAAAATTCACTCTGATGACAATATCACCATGTGCCACTCAGTCTCTGGTCTAGTGCCTAGTTTACTTTCTAAGGAGGTACTTCGGCTCCTTTAAACTCTCAGTTATCATCAAGGTTTGAATTTATGTCAAGGTATCAGACACCCAACTTCAGTACAAGGCCTAAGTGTCAGGAATATGTGGTACTTCGATGTCTCATAGGATTAAAGGACCTCAAATGGCCTAACCCAAATTTCTCCTCCCTAGTCTGCTCCCATGGATAAGATCCCTAAACCCAACAATCTGCCTTATACAGAGGACTAGAGATGAGGTGCAATGCTTGTTAGTTGCTCAAATGGGTAAAGAATCTGTCTGCAATGCAGAAGACCTGGGTTTGATCCCTGGGTCAGGAAGATCCCCTGGAGAAGGGAATGGCTACCCACTCCAGTATTCTTGCCTGGAGAATTGCATGGACAAAGGAAGCCTGGTGGGCTATAGTCCATGAGGTCACAAAGAGTCAGACATGACTGAGCAACACTTTCACTTCACTTTCAGACACAAGTTTCTGCTTCTTCCAGAATAGTGGGTTTCAGAATTAAACCAGGAAATTACTTAGATCAGCCATTCATACCCTGTTTTGAAACCAGGGTATACCTCATCCTTTTTTAACTACAAAATCATGCCACTCATTGCCCCAGAGTTTTTATTCTGTTCCTCAAGCACAACCATCTGCGACCCTGCATGGAGCCATGTCCTACTCCCCCTGGCTATGACCATGTAACTAATAAACTCTATCCCATCTGTCCAGTGTCAGGTGTCCTGGTTTGTCTATCCCTTTAATTTTAGGATGTGACTCCTTCCCTCACCAATGGGGAAAAGAAGACATAACTAAAGCAAGAAAGTAAGGAAGAGTGGAAAGGAGGAGATAAATTAGAGAAAGCATAGGATTCAGAATACAAAAGATTTGTGAATTTTTCACTCCCCAATGAATTAAGAACATATATTGCCTATATTGTTCTTAGGTCATTGATCCTAGAGCAAAATTACTTTGTGTTACTCATAAGTATTGTGTCCTAAATACTTGTCGGATTTATTGCTCTATTGATTTTTAAGATCTATGACTGTATCATTTCTGCAGTGTATTTCTATTCTTTTGAACAGGTGGGGAAACTGTATAATGATGTTTTTTAAAATGCTGTTTAGAATGTAATATATACATTCCAGGAAGAAAATCTACTCAGTACCACTAGCTGTAAAATGAAAGTCAAAGCTATTTCATGAACATTAATAGCATTCTTATGGTGTCTGTCATCAGCATTTTACTCAGAATGTCAACACAGTCCTATTATTAATGTTAGAAAAAGTCTAGTTTAGAAATACTTGGCTCCATTATAGGCTGCATGAAAATACTCAGATATTAAAAGTCTACTTTCTAATCTAAGAAATTATATTTATTATTTATATATAAGTAAAAATCAAAGTTTACCCAAGTTTTAACAGGACATAGATAAATCTTTTCCTAAAGGAGCTAGAACTAAATGAATTATAATTGAGGCAATACCCTACTGAGAAAGATTCTTTAATATATCATTGCCTACCTTGTCAAAAAATAAAGAAAGCAGTTAGACCTTTTATTATTATTATTATTTTGGCTTTTTTAAACACTCTAAATGTCTCCAAGTCAAATGCTTTCAGAAGTAAAACGGTAGTTATAATTTTTTCTATTTTATAAATGGCAGAGAGACATACTAAATAAAGAAATGAACAAAGTAATTATTGAAGATAGAAATCAATACTTTTACTTGCTTATTTGCTTTTAAAAAATCATAACCATCTCTGATCATTACAGTCATTACAATCTTTCTAATTGCACTCATCCCACACACTAGCAAAGTAATGCTCAAAATTCTCCAGGCTTCAACAGCCCAGGAACCATGAACATTCACATGTTCAAGCTGGATAGAGAAAAGCCAGAGGAACTAGAGATAAAATTGTCAACATCCGTTGGATCACTGGAAGTAGAAGAGTGTTCCAGAAAGATACTAAATTCTGCTTCATTGACTACACCAAAACCTTTGACTGTGTGGATCACAATGAACTGTGGAAAATTCTTAAAGGGTTAGAAATACCAGACCACCTTATCTACCTCCTGAGAAACCTGTATGTAGGTAAAGAAACAACAGTTAGAACAGAACATGGAACAACAGACTGGTTCCAAATCGAGAAAGGAGTACCTAAAGGTACTACTTTGTCACCCTGCTTATTTAACTTATATGCAAAGTACATCATGTGAAATGCCAGGTTGGATGAAGCACAAGCTGAAATCAAGTTTGCTGGGAGAAATATCAATAAACTGAAATATGCAGATGACACCACCCTTATGTCAGAAAGCGAAGCAGAACTAAAGAAACTCTTGATAAAAGTGAAAGAGAAGAGTGAAAAAGTTGGCTTAAGGCTCAACATTCAGAAAAATAAGATAATGGCAACTGGTGTCATCACTTCATGACAAATAGATGCGGAAACAATGAAAACAGTGACAGACTTTATTTTCTTGGGCTCCAGAATCACTGAAAATGGTGACTGCGGCCATGAAATTAAAAGACGCTTACTCTTTGGAAGAAAAACTATGACCAACCTAGATAGCATATTAAAAAGCAGAGACA
The DNA here is from genome assembly GCA_935064755.1 of Tragelaphus eurycerus. Classification (NCBI taxonomy): domain Eukaryota; kingdom Metazoa; phylum Chordata; class Mammalia; order Artiodactyla; family Bovidae; genus Tragelaphus; species Tragelaphus eurycerus. The sequence goes on from CAKXYN010000006.1 coordinate 2,298,527, forward strand.
GAACTTTGCCAACAAAGTGAAAGTGAAAGTGAAGTCATGTCTGACTCTTTGCAACCCCATGGACTGTAGCCTACCAGGCTCCTCCGTCCGTGGGATTCTCCAGGCAAGAGTACTGGAGTGGGTTGCCATTTCCTTCTCCAGGAGATCTTCCCAACCCAGGGATCAAACCCAGGTCTCCCATATGGCAGGCAGACGCTTTACCATATGAGCCACCAGGGGTCTGTCTATTAAAAGCTATAGTTTTTCCAGTAGTCATGTATGGATGTGAGAGTTAGACTGTGAAGAAAGCTGAGTGCTGAAGAATTGATACTTTTGAACTGTGGTGTTAAAGAATACTCTTGAGAGTCCCTTGGACTGCAAGGAGATCCAACCAGTCCATCAAAGGAAATCAGTCCTGAATAATCATTGGAAGTACTAATGCTGAAGCTGAAACTCCAATACTTTGGCCACCTGATGTGAAGAACTGACTCATTGGAAAAGACCCTGATGCTGGGAAAGATGGAAGGCAGGAGGAGAAGGGGACGACAGAGGATGAGATGGTTGGATGGCATCACTGACTCAATGGACATGAGTTTGGGTAAACTCCAGGAGCTGGTGATGGACAGTGAAGCCTGATGTGGTGAATCCATTGGGTCACCAAGATTTGGACATGACTGAGGGACTGAACTGACTGATAATCTCTGAACCTTAAGTGTGGGGATTTTGTTATAATAAAGATAGTAATGAGGCAAATATCCCTGCTTATTTTTGTTCTCTTATCAATAATGTTGTCTTTGAGGTTTGAGTGGATATCTTAAAATAGTAATTAGAAGTTCCAAGCATCAAATGGTAATAATATTTCAGTATAATTACAGAAGAAAAGCCTTGAGTACATAGAAATTCTACATAATATGACATATCTTACAAGTAAGCCATGCCTTTAATATAGATTGCATTAATGTTGATCAGTAAGACTAAACAATTTTAAGGGGACACAATCAAATTAATCTTATATGGTTTTATAGTACAAGAGCTCTATTATATTGTAAAAGTTGTTTTATTGAATAACAGGACATGTAATGATTGGGCCAATGAACATATCTAAAAGTCATGAAATGAGCTTATTACTTTAATTTAGGTTTAGTCCAGTTCCATTGCTCAGTCACGTCTGACTCTTTGTGGCCCCATGGACTGCAGCACACCAAGCTTTGCTGTTCATCGTCACATGACGGAGTTTATGCAAACTCATGTCCATTGACCTCATCATGTCCAACCACCTCATCATCTGTCATCCCCTTGTCCTCCTGCCTTCAATCTTTCCCAGCATCAGGGCCTTTACAAATGAGTCAGCTCTGCATCAAGTGGCTAAAGTACTGGAGTTTCAGCTTCAACATCAGTCATTCCAATGAATACTCAGGACTGATTTCCTTTAGGATGGACTGAATAGATCTCCTTGCAGTCCAAGGGACTCTCAAGAGTCTTCTCCCAACACCACAGTTCAACAGAATCAATTCTTTTGCACTCAGCTTTCTTTATAGTCCAATCTCACATCCGTACATGACTACTGGAAAAACCACAGCCTTGACTAGACGGACATCTGTTGGCAAAGAAATGTCTCTGCTTTTTAATATGATATGATGTCTAGTTTGGTCATTACTTTCTTTCCAAAGAGTAAGCATCTTTTAATTTCATGGCTGCTGTCACCATCTGCAGTGATTTTTGAGCCTCCCAAAATAAAGCCTGATACTGTTTCCACTGTTTTCATACATATTTGCCATGAAGTGATGAGAGCAGATGCCATAATTTAGTTTTCTGAATGTTGATTTTTAAGCCAAATTTTTCACTCTCTTCTTTCACTTTCATCAAGAGGCTCTTTAGTTCTTCTTCACTTTCTGCCATAAGAGTGGTGTCATCTGCATATCTGAGGTTATTGATATTTTTCCCTGTAATCTTTATTCTAGTTTGTGCTTCATCTAGCCCAGAGTTTCTCATGATGTACTCTGAATAAAAGTTAAATAAGTAGGGTGACAATATACATCCTTGATATATTCCTTTTCCTATTGGGAACCAGTCTATTGTTCCATGCCCAGTTCAATCTGTTGCTTCCTGATCTGCAAACAGATTTCTCAAGAGACATGTAAGGGGGTCTGGTATTCACATCTCTTGAAGAATTTTCCAAAGTTTGTTGTGATCCACACAGTCAAAGGCTTTCACATAGACAATAAAGCAGAAATAGATGTATTTCTGGAACTCTCTTGCTTTTTCGATGATCCAGCAGATATTGACAATTTGTTCTCTTGTTCCTCTGCCTTTTCTAAAACCAGCTTCAACATCTGGAAGTTCACGGTTTATGTATTGCTTAAGCCTGGCTTGGAGAATTTTGAGCATTACTTTACCAGCATGTTAGATGAGTGTAATTGTGCGGTAGTTTGAGCATTCTTTGGCATTGCCTTTCTTTGGGATTGGAATGAAAACTAACTTTTTCCAGTCCTGTGGCCACTGCTGAGTTTTCCAAATTTGCTGGCGTATTGAGTGCAGCACTTTCACAACATCATCTTTCAGGATTTGAAATAGCTCAACTGGAATTCCATCATCTCCACTAGCTTTGTTGTAGTGATGTTTCCTAAGGCCCATTTGACTTAACATTCCAGGATGTCTGGCTCTAAGTGAGTGGTGACACCATCGTGATCATCTGGGTCATGAAGATCCTTTTTGTATAGTTCTTCTATGTGTTCTTGCCACTTCTTCTTAATATCTTCTGCTTCTGTTAGGTCCATGGTATTTCTTTCCTTTTTTTTGTGCCCATTTTGCATAAAATGTAATCTTGGTATCTCTAATTTTCTTGAAGAGATCTACCGTCTTTCCCATTCTTTTGTTTTCCTCTATTTCTTTGCACTGGTCACTAAGAAAGGCTTTCTCATCTCTCCTTGCTATTCTTTGGAACTCTGCATTCAAATGGATATACTTTTACTTTTCTCCTTTGCTTTTTGCTTCTCTTCTTTTCACAGCTATTTGTAAGGACTCCTCAGACAGCCAATTTCTTTTTTGCATTTCTTTTTCTTGAGGATGGTCTTTGTCCCTGTCTCCTGTACAACGTCATGAAACTCCATTCATAGTTCATCAGGCACTGTATCTATCAGATCTAGTGCCTTAAATCTATTTCTCACTTCCACTGTATAATCATAAGGGATTTGATTTAGGTCATACCTGAATGGTCTAGTGGTTTTCCCTACTTTCTTCAATTTAAGTCTGAATTTGGCAATAAGAGTTTCATGATCTGAGCCACAGTCAGCTCCCAGTCTTGTTTTTGCTGACTGTATAGAGCATCTCCATGTTTGGCAGCAAAGAATATAATCAGTCTAATTTAGGTGTTGACCATCTGGTGATGTCCATATGTAGAGTCTTCTTTTCTGTTGTTGGAAGAGGTTGTTTGTTATGACCAGTTCATTCTCAGCAAAACCCTTTTAGCCTTTGCCCTGCTTCATTCCGTATTCCAAGTCTAAATTTGCCTGTTACTCCAGGTGTTTTTTAATTCCTACTTTTTCATTCCAGTCCCCTACCATGAAAAGGACATCCTTTTTAGGTTTTAGTTCTAGAAGGTCTTGTAGGTCTTCATAGAACGGTTCAGCTTCAGCTTTCATCATTACTGGTCAGGGCATAGACTTGGATTAGCATGATGTTGAACGGTTTGCCTTGGAAACGAACAGAGATCATTCTGTCGTTTTTGAGATTGCATCCAAGTACTGCATTTTGGACTCTTTTGTTGGCTATGAGAGCTACTCCATTTATTCTAAGGGATTCCTGCCCACAGTAGTAGATACAATGGTCATCTGAGTTAAATTCATGCATTCTAGTCCATTTTAGTTTACTGACTCCTAAAGTGTCTATGTCCACTCTTTCCATCTCCTGTTTGACTATTTCCAATTTGCCTTAATTCATGGACCTAACATTCCAAGTTCCTATGCAGTGTTGCTGTTTATAGCATCTGACCTTGCTTTCATCACCAGTCTCATCCACAAATGTGTGTTTTTTTTTGCTTTGACTCTGTCTCTTCATTCTTTATGGATTTATTTCTCCACTGATCTCCAGTAGCATATTGGGCACCTACCAACCTGGGATTTCATCTTTCAGTGTCCTATCTTTTGGACTTTTCATATTGTTCATGGGTTTCTCAAGGCAATTATTCTGAAGTGGTTTGCCATTCCCTTCTCCAGTGGACCATTTTGTCAGAACTGTTCACCATGACCCATTGTCTTGGGTGGCCCTGCAAAGCATGTCTCATAGTTCATTGAGTTAGACAAGGCTGTGGTCCATGTGATTAGATTGGTTATTTTTCTTTAACTTTAGGTAGGTAGAATATTTTTACTTGATTATATCCATCTAAACAAGTAGTGAGCAAACTAATTTTTCAGCCAAATGTAGGCCATCACTTCTTTTTATGATTAAAGATATACTGAAGCACAGCCATGCCTATCCATTGTCTTTGACTGCCTTTGCATTCTAAGGCAGAGTAGAGGAGTCATGAATGACATGTTCTGGCCTACAAACCCAACTATTTTACTATCTGGCCTTTTATAGAAAAAAAAAAAAAATTGCTATAAATAATCTAGACCATTAAATTAGATTCAAACATATTTAGTAGGTAGGATTTGAATATCTACTATACTTTTATAGCATCTCTTTACACTCAGGTTTACAGATTAGTAATTCAGTGTAGTATACCAGGGATGGTGGAGCCTGGTGGGCTGCCGTCTATGGGGTCGCACAGAGTCGGACATGACTGAAGCTATTTAACAGAAGCAGATAGTATGTAAGAGTATATAAAGGACAAAAATGATATAGATAAAAAAGAGAAGTTTATTGAAACAAATTTGAAATGGAAGTTGCAAAAACACTGGAAACTTGAACTTGTATTATGTCAGTGTGGATAAAGAGATTAAAAGGGCAAGGTTTGAGATTTTGGTTGATTCCTCAGTGTTTTCTTGGGCAGAGTCAAGTTTAAAATTATTGATGTCCTGGAAAGACTTTGGCGGCATTTACTGGCATATGTCTGACATATGTATAAGAATAGCCTCAATTAAGTCTTACTATAAATGGCAATAAAACATCATTCTGATTTATACCCTTATTTTTGAATTTAAGCTTTGGTTATAAAGGAAGAAAACTTTTAAATTGTCAAATTGTGTGCAATCAACCAGATATTATCTTTCAGTTTAGTTCCCAAGGGATGAAAACATGAATATTTATGATAATTAATTCCTATTATTTTATTATTATAATTAATTTTATAGCCTAAGATAACGGGATACATTGTTCCAGGAAGAGGATATATTGTAAGAGAGTCAGAGTATTTAATTAACTAATAAATATTTAAAATTCATCTTTAAAGATAATTCTGCTAACTGTGTTGTTATATAAGTTTTGAATTTTGGGTAAAAAGAATTTAAAATTCATTTTATTAATTGACCAGAAAAATGCATAGAAATTAAGGCATGAAAATAGGAAAGCATAATTATTATGAATTTTCAACACAGAAAAGTGGGAAGCAATAAAATGAAGTCTAGCATGATTGTGCAGAGGTTTAAATATGGCTGAGAACATCTAAGGATGCTTTCAAATTATAAATACATTTTATTTAATAAGTTGGTGATCCCAAGACCCTCTTAAGCACTGTATCTGTTACTCTTTCCTGTTATTATAGTGATGAAAAGCAGCAGTAAACTACATCTCTCCTTTCTATGCAAATCATTGCAAGGAATCAAATGACAGGACAACACAACCTCAGGAGCTGTTGAACTTCATTTACTGGTGGCATTCCTAGGATGGCATCAGTTGAGTGGAGGTAGTTGCTGCATTAGTGACTCCTCACTCTCTCACTCCTGTCCTAGCATATAGGATTTAATGACCAGTACATGTATAATATAATGTTATTGTTGTTATTTAGTTGCTAAGTGGCATCCAGCTCTTTCCAAACCCATGGACTTCAGCATGCCAGACTTCCCTGTCCTTCACTATCTCCCGGAGCTTGCTCAAACTCATGTCCACTGTGTCAATGATGCTATCCAACCATCTTATCCTCTGTCACCCTCTTCTCCTCCTGCCCCCTCAATAGAGACACAAAATTGCTCATTTGTTTTCCCAGGTGACACAGTAGTAAAGAATCTGCCTGTCAATGGAGGAGATGCAAGAGATTCATGTTTGATGCCTGGGTCAGGAAGATTCCCTTGTGTAGCAAATGGCAACCCCTACCAGTATTCTTGCTTGAAAAATTCCATGGACAGAGGATCCTGGCAAGCTACAGTCATGGAGTCACAAAGATTTGGACATGACTTAACAACTAAATAACAACAAAACAACAATTGTTCATATACCCTATGAATGAGCTCCCACTTTGAAAACCTTTGGCTACTTGTAAAAGATAAAACCAGTCTAATGTTTTCTTTTTTTATAAAACAAGCCAAATACAACTATTTTAAAGAATACTCAACACATTCTGAGCCAATTCCAAAGGAATATCTCAAAAAGGTAGTTCAAATAAGAGAAATAATACAGGTAAAAGTTGTATGGTTCAACTGAAGTGACTGCAGGAGATAAACACACTGAGATGTATAAGGTCTGCTGTGTTTGCTACAAAATCAGTCTCAGTAACAGATACATATGAATATATTTTCACACCTCATAGACCTCTGAATCCAAATCATAAGACTATCTGCTTCAATTAATGAAAGGCAGATTGCAAAGGAAGAGAGGAGCACCTAGAGAGTTGTATTAGGAAAAAAAAAAGCTTTTAGTAACAATCAGCATGGAAGCACTGGAGTGTTTGAAGTACAAAGCATTGTTTATTTTTCTAACCCATGTTCTAAAGAAAAAAATGACACCTTTAAGTACATCTGCATACATTAATACCAAAAGGAGTTTTAGGAAAGATTAAGACCAATATCAACTCTTAATATTTAATCATTCTCTTCTTTGGTTGTCTCTCCAGTGACTTAAAAAAAGCAGGTGTTAATTCTACCAAGAAAACTATTTGTAAAGAAAGTAAATGCCCTTTGGGCAAAGAGGTATTCACTGAAATGAGGTCATCTGACTCCATCTAGTTCAGTTAATTATTTTGTTTGACATTCTAACTCATAAAGGTTTCACCATCCTTTTAAAAAAAAAATGTCTTGAGTATATTTCTAGCTACTGAAACTTACATCTGGTTCACTTCTTTCTAGACTAGATATTAAGAGGATCAACACTTTATTATTCCCTAGACTCCTATTCACTGATATGCACAGTGCTCAAAAAAACATGCTTCATTTACCAGGAGAAAGAATCCTGCAGTGTATCTCAAGCCTAAAGGCATTGATATACAGCAGTTCATTTGGAGACCCAGTTAAGGAAAATAATTCTGGGACACACTGGTTTCTCATAGGTATCCTTTGCTGAAGAAAGCAGTTTAGGACTCAATAGTACATCCAGGAGAAAACCAAAGCCATTTCAAGTGGTAAAATAAGAACTCAAAGAGCAATCAAAAACACATTTTATGTGTATGTGTCATTAGGAAAAAAATAATTAGCAAAGAATATTTGATATCTCTATCTTTAAAGATTATATAAAGTCCTAGTCATTAGTTAATTACTAAGTGGACATGTTACATATTGTATGAGTTCAAATTTAAAACAAGAGAAACTAAGGCATTAGAGAATTTACTTTGCATTCCAATAATTTTTCAAAAATAAATATGGTTCAGATGGAGTCCAGAGTTGACTCTGCCAATGCATTTAAGGAGTTACATTATTGGACAAATGATTTAATAGAAAATAATACAGCTATTACTAAAGCAATATCTTATTTCTAGCAGGTGACTTTCTTGGGCAAAATTGCCAAAGACAGATACAAGGTGTGCTTATAATTTCACTGATTAAACTTTTGCGTAGCATCTATGTTATGCTTATATATGTTTTCAATGGATCCTGAAGCTGTGCATTCAGACAATAGTTGAGGAGGAAAAGGGAAAAAGATAACACATCTACTCTTTTAAATCCAGTCTTTTCTTCTAATTGCAGCTAAAAGGGGATACTTCCTAGAGCAAATAAGCATCTTTTGTCACACTAGAACTGCACAACCCAGGGGACCACTTCAGTATGATATTAATGCTCAACACTTATATTTCTACCTCTTAAAGATGCAGGAAAACAAGTTTCTGACTCCAACTCTGATTTCCAATAATAACTGAATAATACCTTATCCATCCCCTAAATGACTGAATTAACCATGTAATCAAGGCAATGTATTTAACCTTCTTACAAGCACAGAACTCTTAGAAATTCTCAGAAGTGTTTAAAATATAACTTATTTTCCATTACTTGAGTTGCCAGACCTTTTCCTGTGATATTTATTTCTATATATTATCCCCAGTTCCAAAACTTAATATTATTTAACAGTCTTCTAAAAACAAACAAACCAAACCCCTGAGGATTCAAAATATTATTTAAAAACTTACGCATATATTCGATCATTTAATAATTTAAAACATTTAAAAATATTTTAATGTTTTGGCTCATATAAAATGGTTTAAATAAGAAGAAATATGAAGAGAAATATGAAGTCCCAGCACCATGGAGTTATTCCTATAGTATTGAAAATCATCTTCAACTACATATTTGACTGTGATTCCCTGGTGGGTCAGTGGTAAAGAATCCAATTTCCGATGCAGGAGACATGGATTCAATACCTGGGTAAGGAAAATCTCCTGGAGAAGGAAACAGCAACCCATTCCTGTATTCTTGCCTGGGAAACCTGATGGTCAGGAGACCTTGGTGGATTATAGTCCATGGGGTCGCAAAAGAGTTGGACATGACTTTGTGACTGAACAACAACATATTTAACTAATGCTTTAATTTTAAAAAGTATCCAATGATGAATATATCAATACTGAATTAAAGATACATGCCATTTACAAACACCACTAAGGAAATCAAACAGTTGTAGAAAAACTAAAAACATGTGGAAAATTTATATGCTATAGTTAAAATGTTTATTATATACATGAAAAAAATATGTATCCAGAAAACATACTAAGTTCATGGAATAGAAGACTCAACATAGTTAATTTTCCTCATTTTGACCTATAACTTTAATGCAAATAATACTGAAATCTTAACGTTTTTATAGGCATAATATTTTTATTTTAAAATTTTGATGAAAATGCATAGGATCCAAATAGTTAAGATCAGATCAGATCAGTTGCTCAGTCGTGTCTGACTCTTTGCGACCCCATGAACCGCAGCACGCCAGGCCTCCCTGTCCATCACCAACTCCCAGAGGTCACTCAGACTCACATCCATCGAGTCAGTGATGCCATCCAGCCATCTCATCCTCTGTCGTCCCCTTCTCCTCCTGCCCTCAATCCCTCCCAGCATCAGAGTCCTCTCCAATGAGTCAACTCTTCACATGAGGTGGCCAAAATACTGGAGTTTCAGCTTTAGCATCATTCCTTCCAAAGAAATCTCAGGGCCGATCTCCTTCAGAATGGACTGGTTGGATCTCCTTGCAGTCCAATGGACTCTCAAGAGTCTTCTCCAACACCACAGTTCAAAAGCATCAATTCTTTGGCGCTCAGCCTTTTCAAAGTCCAGCTCTCACATCCATACATGACCACAGGAAAGACCATAGCCTTGACTAGGTGAACCTTTGTTGGCAAAGTAATGTCTCTGCTTTTGAATAGGCTATTTAGGTTGGTCATAACTTTCCTTCCAAGGAATAAGTGTCTTTTAATTTCATGGCTGCAGTCACCACCTGCAGTGATTTTGGAGCCCAGAAAAATAAAGTTTGACACTGTTTCCACTGTTTCTCCATCTATTTCCCATGTAGTGATGGGACCAGATGCCATGATCTTCGTTTTCTGAATGTTGAGCTTTAAGCCAACCTTTTCACTCTCCACTTTCACTTTCATCAAGAGGCTTTTTAGCCCCTCTTCACTTTCTGCCATAAGGGTGGTGTCATCCGCATATCTGAGGTGATTGATATTTCTCCCAGCAATCTTGATTCCAACTTGTGTTTCTTCCAGTCCAGCATTTCTCATGATGTATTCTGCATATAAGTTAAATAAACAGCGTGACAATATACAGCCTTGACGTACTCCTTTTCCTAATTGGGACCAGTCTGTTGTTCCATGACCAGTTCTAAATGTTGCTTCCTGACCTGCATACAGATTTCTCAAGAGGCAGATCAGGTGGTCTGGTATTCCCATCTCTTTCAGAATTTTCCACAGTTTATTGTGATCTACACAGTCAAAGCTTTGGCATAGTCAATAAAGCAGAAATAGATGTTTTTCTGGAACTCTCTTGCTTTTTCCATGATCCAGAGGATGTTGGCAATTTGATTTCTGGTTCCTCTGCCTTTTCTAAAACCAGCTTGAATATCAGGAAGTTCACGGTTCACATATTGCTGAAGCCTGGCTTGGAGAATTTTGAGCATTACTTTACTAGTTAAAGTACTCTTTAAATAGAAGAATGACATGGGAAGAATCACTTTGCCCGAGATTAAGTCTTACTATATACCTCTAGTTATCAAGAAAATGTGGTGTGGGAAAAAGTGGTATGGGCAAAAAGATAAATACATAAATCAATGGAACAGGATATGGAGAAACAGACCCATAAAATACATCCAACTTATTTTTTACAAAGGTGTAAAAACAATGTACTAGAGGAAGATAATCTTTTCAATAATGATTCTAGAGAAATTGGACATCCATGAGGCAGCAGTGGGAAGAAGCATGACCTAATTCTAACATCTTGTACAACAATTAATCCAAAGTGAAGCCTTAATTTAAATATAAAACTGAAAAAAAAAAAAAAACACAGCAATAAGAAAATCTTAGGATCTAAGGTGAAGCAAAGGGTTTTTAGACACAAAATAGGAAAGATAGATTAATTAAATCTCATCAAAATTAAAAAATTTTGCTCTGTAGAAGACTCTCCTAAGGAGATATAAAAGAAGTACAGTCTAGGAAAGAATATTTGCAAACCATATATCTGATGAAGAACTGCTATCTAGAATATATAAAGAACTATCAAAACTCAACATTAAGTAAGCAATTCAATGAGAAAATGGGCAAAAGAAACAAACATACAAACAAACATTTTATCTAAGGGATATAAAGATGACAAATACACACATGAAAAAGTATTCAACATCATTAGAAATCAGGAAAATGAAAATTAAAACTACCATGACCAATCACTACAAAACTGCTGATGTAAAAATAGAGATACTATCTAATGCTGGTGAGGATGAAGAAAAACAAAACATATTGCTAGTGAGAATGTAAAATGGTTTAACTACTTGGAAAAAGTAGATTGGCAGTTTCTTCTAAAACAGGTAATTACTATCAGATCAGATCAGATCAGTCGCTCAGTCGTGTCCGACTCTTTGCAACCCCATGAACTGCAGCACGCCAGGCCTCCCTATCCATCACCAGCTCTCAGAGGTCACTCAGACTCACATTCATCGAGTCAGTGATGCCATCCAGCCATCTCATCCTCTGTCGTCCCCTTCTCCTCCTGCCCTCAGTCCCTCCCAGCATCAGAGTCTTCTCCAATGAGTCAACTCTTCGCATGAGGTGGCCAAAGTACTGGAGCTTCAGCTTGAGCATCATTCCCTCCAAAGAAATCCCAGAGCTGATCTCCTTCAGAATGGACTGGTTGGATCTCCTTGCAGTCCAAGGGACTCTCAAGAGTCTTCTCCAACACCACACTTCAAAAGCATCAATTCTTTGGCGCTCAGCCTTCTTCACAGTCCAGCTCTCACATCCATACATGACCACAGGAAAGACCATAGCCTTGACTAGGCGAACCTTTGTTGGCAAAGTGATGTCTCTGCTTTTGAACATGCTATCTAGGTTGGTCATAACCTTCCTTCCAAGGAGTAAGCGTCTTTTAATTTCATGGCTGCAGTCACCATCTGCAGTGATTTTGGAGCCCAGAAAAATAAAGTCTGACACTGTTTCCACTGTTTCTCCATCTATTTCCCATGTAGTGATGGGACCAGATGCCATGATCTTCGTTTTCTGAATGTTGAGCTTTAAGCCAACCTTTTCACTCTCCACTTTCACTTTCATCAAGAGGCTTTTTAGTTCCTCTTCACTTTCTGCCATAAGGGTGGTATCATCTACATATCTGAGGTTATTGATATTTCTCCCGGCAATCTTGATTCCAGCTTGTGTTTCCTCCAGTCCAGCATTTCTCATGATGTACTCTGCATATAAGTTAAATAAACATGGTGACAATATACAGCCTTGACGTACTCCTTTTCCTATTTGGAACCAGTCTCTTGTTCCATGACCAGTTCTAACTGTTGCTTCCTGACCTGCATACAGATTTCTCAAGAGGCAGATCAGGTGGTCTGGTATTCCCATCTCTCTCAGAATTTTCCACATAACCCTGAAATTGAAGTCCTGAATATTTATCCCAGGGAAATAAAAATTTATATTCACCCAAAACCTTAACATGAATTCTCATAACAGCTTTATTTATAATAGCTAAAAATGGAAATAGCCCAGATGTCATTCCAATGATGTATAGTTAAACAACTTCCAGAGATAAATGTTTAAACAACCAATAGTATATCCACAGCATGAAATACTATGTAGTAAAACAGCAAAACAGAATAAACTATTGGTGTACACAGTAATTTAGATGAATCTAATGAGAATTATGATGAGTGAAAAATTCCAGTTCCTAAAGTTATCATACTCTCAGATGTCATAAGATTACAGACTGTATAATAATATTTTTGAAATGAGAAAAATTATACAAATGGGGAACAGACTAGTGCTTACAACGTTCGAGGGGAGAAGAGGTAGGGTCATAAAATGACAACAAAAGGGATCTTTGTGGTAAAAACACTGTTCTCTATCCTGACTGTAGGGGTGGCTATATGAAGTTACACATATGATAAAATTGCTTAAAACCAAATGCACTTAAAAATAACTACATAGATAACTGGGAAAATGAAGAAGATGGGAGGATTATGTTACTGTCAGTTTCCTGGTTACAATAAATGCATGCATACTAAGTCATTTCACTCAACTCCATCTACTACAAACCTATGGACCATAGCCAGCCAGGCTCCTGTGTCCATGGGATTCTCCAGGGAAGAAAACTGGAGTGGGTTGCCATGCCCTTCTCCAGGCAATCTTCTCATTCTAGGGATTGAACTCATGTTTCTTATGGCTCTTGAGTTGTCAGCTGTATTCTTTACCACTAGCACCACTTGGGAAGACCCTTTCTGGTTAAAATATTATACTATAATTTGAAAAGATGTCATTTGTGGAAATTGAATAAAGAGTACATGTAAATCTTTGCATTGTTTCTTATGTTTATATGTTATACTCAATTTCAAAATGAAAATTTGAGTTAAAATATTTAACTTTTTTCATCATCTAGCAGTGGAACTGCAGTAAGGATAAGTTACTGTGAATCTTTGTGTCACTGTTGCAGTTATAAAAGTCTTTATGTGACTAGTATGTCTGTTAAATAAAGCATTCCACATGTACTATCAAGCTCAAGATTCAAGGATAATCTTTTGCCCTGTGTTACTCTTTTGTTTGTTGTGTTAAACACAGAATCATTTTGTAATGACTATTTGCTAACTAAGCCTACTTAATTAAGAAAGCAAGAAAACTATCACTTATTTAATGACTCGTATATGTTAGGCTCAATGTTTTTATCTCATAATCCTCATAACAATCCTGTGACATGCATTTTTAAATTATCATTTTATTTACCCATCATTGGGTATGAAGGCCCATCATTCTCATTCTTAGCCTAACATTCTTCCCACTACAATATACTGTTTTGCAGAAATACATCATGATTCTCTGTGCATTAAGAAAACCAAACAATTGAGGATCAAGGAAGGAAAGGTGGAGGAAAAGGGAACTCAAAGATCCCTATCAGGGCATTGTCAGATACCTTTCACAGTGATCACTGAGAAAAAGAAAACAACTTCATAGGCCTTCAATAATTGTCAGGTTATTTTTATTTTTCAAAAAAATAAAATGCATAGCTTCAGTACTAGTGAGAAACTGTCCACAACTAAAATTTGACATTCAAATTTTAGCCAAAATGCATCACAAATGCCATTACTGGAAACTCATCACCTTGATTTTTAAAAATGAAAACAATTTAACTAGCATCTAAAGATTATATGTGGTACTTATTGATCCCTTATGAAAAGTCTTGACTTTGAAACACCTGGACCTCAATTTTAATTAAAGAAATCTTTGCTAGAGCTTTGAAGGAATAATCAGTAAAGCTGATTGCCCAATACTTTAAAGGAAGAAAGGTTTTTTGTGTTTTTTTTTTTTTTTTTTTTTTTTTTTTAAGATAGGAAAACAGCATAGCTTTTAACAAGGTGGTGGTGGTTTAGATGCTAAGTCATGTCCGACTCTTGTGATCCCACCGACTGCAGCCTGTCAGACTCCTCTGTCCATGGGATTCTCCAGGCAAGAATACTGAAGTGGGTTGCCATTTCCTTCTCCATGGGATCTTCCCAACTGAGACTTATAACAGCAGCAATTAAAAATGGAATTATTGAACAACTTGTTAATATCACTTCTAGGGTCTACATCAGGAGATATATTCTTGAAAGGACTAACTTCTCCCTCATTATTGTTCTCTCTCTCAGTAAGTCTCTCATATATTGAAACATAACATAATTTTTCAAATATTGTGGCAGTGAAAATATGTTGTATCACAAAACTGAAGATTCAGTGATGGAGAGCAGTTACTTTGGATTTAAACTCAGCAGTGATCAAATTTCAGATCTTCAACTAAAAAGGTATGTGATATTTGAAAAATTATTTAACACCTCTTTAAAAGTTAGTTTCCCCATCTGTGCAATGTGTATAATAAACACTAACATACTTCATTAGGATAATAAAACTACCACTAGCATGTCTGAAGTGCAATAAATGAACTTTATATTTTATCGTTAGTGTGAATCAAGTATTTTCTCTTAAAATATATATATATATCAGGAAGCTCAGAGACTCACTTGAAATCACTGACTAAACCATCCTTGCCTCTTCCTGAATGATAGATTTAAAAAAACCTCCCCCAAATAAAGAAAATATTAAATATGAAACAGCAGGACACCTGTCAACAGAAGAAGCTATCATTTTTCAACTATTTTTTTGCATGGTAAAAAAAAGAATCAGGATGTGCTTGAAAGAAACAGAATTTTTTTAGAAGCCTCTATTTTACAAAACTGCTCAGCCTAAGTGAATTTTTATGACTTAAATAATGATTTTTCTTATTCCATGCTCTGTATTGTGTCTGAAGGAAATTAGAACTTGACTACATCATGTCTTCATGCTAAATGAAGAAACTGAAGACAAATGAAGAAAACAAAATGTGGCACTCAGAATAATTTTATCTCCCTTTCTTTCTCTAAAATTCTCTTTCACCAAGATAGCTTGATGACAAAAAATATTTTATAATTGACTGTGATTTTAAAAAATACCCCACATATCTTGAAAAACAGGATAGCATTTGTGAAAAAGTGTCTCTCCTGAATTATTCCCAGCCTGGATACATTATTCTGCCTTTACACAAAACTCCTAAAGCAATGGACCT
This sequence comes from Tragelaphus eurycerus, assembly GCA_935064755.1. Classification (NCBI taxonomy): domain Eukaryota; kingdom Metazoa; phylum Chordata; class Mammalia; order Artiodactyla; family Bovidae; genus Tragelaphus; species Tragelaphus eurycerus. The sequence goes on from CAKXYN010000006.1 coordinate 2,314,132, forward strand.
GTAGACCTAAGAGGGCTGATACACAGCTCTGCATGCTACTAGTAAAATCCTTCAGCCAGCTAATACATGAAAAAGAACACATTGCCAGATACAGTCTTAATTCAGTGATTTAATTAGGGTCCCTTATCCCCCTCAGGCTGTACTAGTTTACTAAATAACTTATACTTTTTACTGTGTACAGAATTTTCTTCCTTAGCCTAACTTGCAGGGCTAAAATGTAACCAATCAACCAACAAACAAGCACTGAGCTACTAGGTCAAACATAGGCAGAGCCTACGGGTTGGTCTCCTTTACCCCTTAAAGATACATAAAGAGAAGGTTGACAAAAGCAAAACAAAAACAAACACAGCAAGAACAGGAGACAAGCGAACAGCAGAATAGACATGGTAGTGAGTTTCCAGCAACAACAACAAATAGAAGGCATGGTATCAGAAGGAATGTGAAGCAGAGATGAGATCTGTTCTTTCTTCAGAGAAATTAAATAGCTATAAATCCAGAATCACTTAGGACAGAGGGTAGGTTAAGGATGTGGAACGGGAATCTGTAGCAGTTATTATCTAGAGGATGTCTGTTAGCTCTGTTGCTTGACATTTGTCTACCATAATGGAACTTGCATCCAGCAAAATCAGTTGCTCTATTTGGCCTTGACAATTGCAGAAGAAGGTGCTGGGAGAGATCGGGGCATGTTTTGGGTATTTATACTGCATAGAGTTCCTGTCCATGTTCTTGCACAGGGTATGGCTATTGGCTGTTCATTTATTCAGTCTTTCTACAAATATTTGTTTAGATATTCTTATAGGTAGTAAGTATACAGAAGTGAATTGGACAAAAATTTCAGGAATCATGGAGTGCACATGCTAGAGGAGGATGGGAAAGAAAGATAATAGGCACACAAAGAGACAGATACAGTATATACTGTGTATGTGAGTAAGTGGTATGGAGAACACAAAGCATGGAAGAAGGAATGGAAAAAGTGTATGAGTGGAATGGAAAGTGTGAGAGTGAGTGAGTGTATGTGTGTATGGCAGGGCTAGATAGGAGCAAAACCAGGAGAAGCACGTCAGATTTTCCATTCAGGGGTAAGGCCTATTTAAATAAGTAGAACTATTTGTAAGATAGTAAAAAAAATATAGTAAAAACATACCAGTTACCTATCTTGTTAAAAATAAAAGAAGCAAAATATCAGTAGACTTTTAAAACATATAGACAACAGAGTACCAAAATAAACAATTAGTATTACTGAAACTAAAACAAATGGTGATAATTAAGAAAAGAGGGTAGAATGTTTTAAATTCTTATTAATAATCTTACAACAACACAGACGTATATAGATATCTGCAAACCTTGAACACACTTGCTGAAAGAATTAAAGAGGTCCATGATTACGATCCCCGTATGCGATATTAGAGACCAATGTACTTCACCCTCAAAAGGATACATACCAAATTTATCTCTAATGATACAGAATGCTAGAAGAAAATTGAACAATGCCTTTAAAGTTATATGGAAAAACAACTCTGAACATGAAATTTCATACACAGTCAAACTTAATCAATCGAAAAAATTTTCAGATTAGCATTCAAGTTTCCTTAACACATGCAGTTTCTGATAGAGAAAATATTTTTTAAAAGAGGGTTTACTTCAACAAAACAAAAAATGATAATAAGAAAAAAGTGAAAAAAAAATCTTGAATTTTAAGAAAGGTTGACAGTAATACAAGAAGGCAGTGTAGAGAGGCTCCATTTACTATGCCCAGACCCAGACTGGAGCACTGTCTGAATATACACCTGGGCAACCTCAGCACCTTACGCCTTTCCCAACTGATCACTCAGCCCACTTTGCCTACAGTCACTCAGAGAAGTGAGGGAATATTTCTACTTATGTGTTCCCTAGGTGTGCACAGAGGTACAAACCAAGGGGATATGGCTCATGAGCAGGAAATTGATGTTAAGCAGCCCAGTTGCTAGAACTGAAGGTATTTTTAGACATATTTAGAGTCATAGCCCTCCCTCACAAGATGGTGGGCTAGAAGGAGGTGCATTCATCTTCTGATGTGAGAACACAAAATCAAACCAACAAGGAGGGTAGGACTGTTTAGTTAAACATGTCTTATTTTAACTCATATGCTTAATTTTTTCCTGGAGAAGGTGTCACTTTAGAAACAAGGTATATTGGCCAATAGAATCCTATATAAAAACAGAAGCATTTTCAATAATCTCTGTTGCCATCTTATTAACTGGTTGTTGTATTTGAGGCTATCCCGAGGTCAGATTACTAGGTCGGACGAAGACCAAATAATAATTTCTGTATATTTTCAATATGTGGGAAATGAAATTTCTTAATATCAGCACACTTTCAGTTCAGTCACTCAGTCGTGTCCGACTCTTTGCGACCCCACGAATCGCAGCACACCAGGCCTCCCTGTCCATCGCCAACTCCCGGAGTTCACTCAGACTCACGTCCATCCAGTGAGTGATGCCATCTAGCCATCTCATCTTCTGTCGTCCCCTTCTAGCACACTTTAAACAACACTAAGTCATTTAAAAGAAATGTAAATTTTAATCAAATGCAATGCAACCTTATCTCTTTAAATTTTTTGAAATTTAAATGAACTGTTCTTTTTTATACAATAAGAACAATCTAAATACAGAATTATGTTCAATATGATTAAAATTAATAGAACACATTCATTTTGTTATGGCAAAATTAATTTCCCATGTATGAAATAAAAAAAGAATCAAGCATAAAACTATGACTATAAAACTCTAGCATTTTCATCACTCATTTACTACAATTGTTTTAATTCCTCCAATATCTTTATGTCCCAAATTGTTCTTTTAGATGCCATTTATAAAACAGAAAAAAATTGGAAACAAAAAATAGAATAGTACTTGAAATGTAACCAAAAAATCCAAAAAATTATTTACTAAAAATACATTCATTTCATAGATGGATCATTATGGAGAACAGTTTGAAGTTCTCTGAGAATATTAACTTCCTTTAGATGTAAATATTTGTATTATTTAAATAATAAAGGAACTGATAGAAGCCTTGGCATTTAAACACAAGTTAGAAACATACTAATGTATCTAATAATATATCTAATTATAAAAATGTGCTTAAGTTATGACTTATGGAAACAAAATTTTATGGGGATAAATCACAAAAGAATATTAAAAGTTCTGAGTTGGATAAAAGAAAGGCAATGTCCATGCCTGAACTTTACATACAATAATATTACAGGATTTTTTGTGTGTTTTTTTTTTGGTTAGTTTGGTTTGACTTATTAAAACATACATCCCTTTTCCCTCAACCTAAATCCTAACCTCCCTTCCTGAATGCTGGAGCAAATTGTTCCCTTCTTGCAGGTCCCACCTCCAGACCTTAGGATGAGTTTAAGCATGTAATCACTGTGAAGCCCATATTCTATGACTCAGTACTCTATCATATATAAAGATGTGCACTGTTTTGAGACATGGGCTCTGCATGTTCTGTGGACCAAATGCTTTATATACCCTTGACACCAATTATTTAGCTAATGACTTTGTAAATGGCCTGTTAAACTGTCTGTGGCCCTCATCCCTTGGACTTGGCCTTGTTCTCATCGGTTCCTCTTAAATGGATTAGAACCCTCTCCTGAAGTATTTCTCTTGGGTTTAATGCTTCTTTACACTGACAAGGCTGTATAACAGAGATTGTTTGTCACCTGATTTCCAAATATTGCACCTTGTAGAGTTCTAGTCTGTTGATATTTTTGCTACTGGAACACACTATGAAGTCATCTTATACCACATGTGCCACCTACTCACTTGTGCTACAGTCTGTTTTTGTCATTTTCCATAGACATAAGTCTTGTTTGACTAACTGGATTCTAAAGCAAGAAGCTGCTTTTTTCTTTTTTCCGAAAGCAAAGATAATTTATAATGCCTGAACCATAAACCACATCAACTTGGGTTTTATTCTGCAGAAAGTAATTGAACAAAGTCTATTTAAGTCTCAAGATATGCCAGTCCCTGACTATGCATATGCATGCATTCAGACATTCACGGAACACAAAAACAACTGCTTCTCTTAAAATGGCTTTTTCAAATATCACAGAGAGCATTTCTTATAGAGGATTATGAGTTTTAGAGTTTATACTGTGAGCTTGTCACACAAGTAAAAAAAACTCAGATGGGCATATTCTTTGTAGTATTACTCTTTCTAATGAAATTTTGCTTGCAGTACAAAAATAAATTGGATGGTTTTAAAGATAATGAATCTGGGCCAAATAGCAGTGAAATAAAAAAGCACAAAGTAAGGACAAGCCTTTCTTCTTACAACACTATTCTGCTGGCTTTTAATTGTATTCTCCTATCAGGTAAAAGGGAAACATTCAGGAAACAGAACCCATGATAGGTATTTCAGAGGGAATTTAATACAGAGAATTGATTATACAGATGCTATAAGCATAGAGAATCAAGAGAGTAAGCGGAAGAATCTCAGATTTAACAACAGCAGGAAACAGCTAAAATCACCAGAGCTGGAGAAGTAAGAGAAGGTGAAAGGTTCTTACCCTTTTGCATAAGGCATGTGGACTAATGTTTGGACACCATGTAAAACTGCTGTGAGGCTGGTACACAGTCCCCTAGGGAGCCAGGCACTGCATGGATGCTTCTCAAACCACTGAGATGATCACTGCAGTCCTGACTAGCTGGATTGGTGCCAGAGCAGCAGAAAGAAACTGGATTCTGGGAACAATAAAACAATCTCCTCTTCCCCCTCCCACCACCCCGTCATTTGTCACTGCCTCCATGGTCAGATTCTAAGGGAAGTTCACTTAAAAGGGAATCTGGAGAAGTGGTTTTTCAAATTCCCAGGTGCCATATCAGCAGATCCAAACAGGTGATGGAAAGGCTGAGAGACTATATGTAAAAACTGATACACAACCAATATGTGTAGAAAATGTGTAAATTATGGATGCATCCATGCATCCTAAGTAGCTTCAGTCCTGTCTGACTCTTTGTGACCCTATGGACCGTAGCCTGCCAGGCTCCTCTGTCCATGGGATTCTCCAGGCAAGAATACTGAAATGGGTTGCTGTACCCTCTTCTAGGGAGTCTTCCCAACCCAGGGGTCGAACCTGCAGCTCTTACATCTACCTGCATTGGCAGGTGGGTTCTTTACCACTAGTGCTACCTGGGAATCCCAAATAAGGGATATATACACCTTTAAAAACATCATCTGGGTCTCTTTTAGATTGTGAGACATGAAAGTTCAAATCCTGTATCTTGGGGGATAGGAATTTTCATCATGTGGCTCTTATCTATTTCTTCATAGTATACTTTATTATAATAAACTTGTCAAGACAAAATTGTCTTTATGACTAACTGTAGCTCACAGATAACATATTAAATATTACTACAAAAGACTCTTAAAATAGATCAGTTGACAGTAACAAGTTTAGAAATGAAAAAAGAATATTTGAAATTACCTCACAATTTCATTTTTTCTATTTTAATTCAGAAAGTAAAATAAGTATTTTTTACCACGTTCTTCAAGGAAAATAAATTGAGCAGTTATTGGGCCTAAAAGTTCACGCACAAATATATATATTTACATCCTTTCAAATGAAACTGTCTTTAAAAGAATCTATATTGTAGTAATTTTTTAAAACACTCCTCTAAGAAAATAAAATAAAAGACAACTTAAAAATGTTATACACCCATTTCTTCTAATTTGAAGCATCAAATAAATTGTTTATTTTTCCTAAGGAGTTGTTCAAACTATGAAGTGTCTCTTATCCCACTGCCTTTAAAAGTCAGTGTGATATTGAATTATTCATACCAAACAACATTTCAGCAGATTAACAATTTAAGTAAGAATAAAATATATTTTTATAAATATTCCAAACAATCTGATTACACTGTTGGAAAAGACTTGTAAATATTATTGGTTACAAGATTTTACTGCCATCTTCTGATGAGAGTACTTTACAAAATAAGAAAAGTGTTTAGAAACTATTCAAAGGAAATTTTCTCAAATTTACTTGTGCTTGGGGATGAAATGTTAAAGGGACATATGGAAATGATTTATGTAACACATATAATTTTCTTACTGTTCCATTTTTTTCAAAGATGTTACTGCAATTTCCTGTTTTGACTGAAGGGACTTAGCAGCAGCAGAAGTGTTCTTGCCTGGAGAATCCCAGGGATGGAGGAGCCTGGTGGGCTGCCGTCTATAGGGTCACACAGAGTCAAACACGACTGAAGCGACTTAGCAGCAGCAGTAGCAGCAGCAGACTCCTTCTGTGCTCACTCTACAATCTTTCTCTTGGCAATCCCATGATCTCTTTTACACCAATGTGTTTAATGTCCCAGATACTCCCACTGACATATTTCCTTCCTAGTTTGCACAGAACTCCAGACTGAAATGTATCCATTACCTTTTTGAAAACTGCCCTTTCAGATTTCACATTCACCTCAAACAATAAGTACTCAAAACTCACCTTGTGATCTTTCCTAGTCTATTTCTTCTACAATAGTTCAAATTTCAACAAATTGTCCCATTACCCACCTAGAAAATTCAAAGTAATCTTTTTTTTTTTTTTTTTAATTTTATTGAAGTATGTATGCTGTGCTTAGTCGCTCAGTCGCTCAGTCTTGTCTGACTGACTTTGCGATCCCATGGACTGTAGTCCGCCAGGCTCTGCTGTTCACCAAAATTCTTCAGAAAAGAATACTGGAGAGGGTTGTCATGCCCTCCCCTCCAGAGATATCTTCCCGCCTAGGCATCTAACCCAGGTCTCCCATATGGCACGCAGATTCTTTAGTGTACGAGCCACCAGAGAAGGTCTTTTTTTTTTTTTTTTTTAAAGGTCGCTCAGTCATTTCTGCCACTTTGCCACTCCATGGACTGTAGCCTGCCAGGTTTCTCATGCACAGAATTCTCCAGGCCAGAATATTGGAGTGGGTAGCCTTTCCCTTCTCCAGGGTATCTTCCCAATCCAGGGATCAAACCCAGGTCTCCCTCATTGCAGGCAGATTCTTTAGCCTCTGAGCCACCAAGGAAGCCCAAAAATACTGAAGTGGGTATTCTATCCCTTCTCCAGCAGATCTTCCAGACCCAGGAAGCAAACCAGGGTCACCTGCTTTGCAGGTAGATTCTTTACCTGTGGAACTATCGGGGTATAGTTGCTTTGAAATGTTATAATTGGTTTCTGCGCCTAGTCAAGGCTATGGTCTTTCCTGTGGTCATGTATGGATGTGAGAGCTGGACTGTGAAGAAGGCTGAGCGCCAAAGAATTGATGCTTTTGAACTGTGGTGTTGGAGAAGACTCTTGAGAGTCCCTTGGACTGCAAGAAGATCCAACCAGTCCATTCTGAAGGAGATCAATCCTGGAATTTCTTTAGAAGGAATGATGCTAAAGCTGAAACTCCAGTATTTTGGCCACCTCATGCGAAGAGTTGACTCATTGGAGAAGACTCTGATGCTGGGAGGGATTGAGGGCAGGAGGAGAAGGGGACGACAGAGGATGAGATGGCTGGATGGCATCACTGACTCGATGGATGCGAGTCTGAGTGACCTCCGGGAGCTGGTGATGGACAGGAAGGCCTGGCGTGCTGCGGTTCATGGGGTCGCAAAGAGTCGGACACGACTGAGTGACTGATCTGATCTGATCTGATCTGATACAGCAAAGTATATCTAAACATATATCCTCTCTGTTTTAGATTTTTTTTTTTTTTTCCCATCTAGGTCACCAAAAAGCACTGAGTAGAGTTCCCTATGTTATCACAGTATGTTCTCATTAGTTATCTATTTCATACATAGTAGCATATATATGTCAATCTCAGTCTCCCAATCTGCCCCACTCCCTCTTGGTGTCCATACTATTTGTACTCTGTGTCTGTGTCTCTATTTCTGCTTTGTAAATAGGGTCATCTGTACCATATTTCTAGATTCTACATAGTGTTGGTCATTCAGTCATGTCTGGCTCTTTGCAACCATGGACCATAACCCACAAGGCTCTTCCATCCATGGAATTCTCCAGGCAAGAATACTAGAGTGGATTGTCATTTCTGTCTCCAGGGTAGACTCCACATATTTGTATTAATATTCCATATTTTTTTCTGAATTGTTTCACTCTGCATGATACCTTCTAGGTCCATCTGTATCTATGGAAATGGCACAATTTCATTTCTTTTTATGACTGAGTAATACTACTCAGTCATAAATACTATTCTATTACATATCTTTGCTTCTTTATCTTCTCTCTCTCCAAACTGTATGTTTATCTTCATCTCTACTTCTGCCATCTTCACTGTTGTCCTCGTTTCTCAACATAACTATGATTTAAGTTGTCTGACTCCCATGGTGCTTCTGTCCGTCTCCAGCCTCCCCTCTCCGCTTCTGTCAGAGAATCTTAAACACAGAGGACTGGTCACATCATTTCCCTGCTCAGAATCCTTTTGAGCTTTCCTACTGATTGGGGCATGCATGATTGCCTCCTGTCCATTACTCCCGTGTTGGGCATCTCTCTCTCTTGCCCTTCACATTTTTACTGGATTTCCTGCATTTCCCTGAATACAGCATTGTCTCACTAGAGGACCGACCATTATACAGTTTTCTCTGCTCAGAACAGCCTATCCCTGCACCTAATTAGTGCTGAGGTTTCTTCAGTTCTCAGCTGAAAAGGTACTTTTCTGATCCTGAAATTAAGTAGTTGCTCTCCTAACTCCTTACCCCTCAGTAATATAAAGTCCTCTAGAACCTTGATATCATTTGTTTTTACCTTTAACATTTGAAATTATTTGATTACCATGTCTACCTGGACAGACTGGAAAGCTCATGAGGACAGGGACCTTGTCTGGCACATTAATGACAACATCCTAACCATGTGACATTGTGTCTGAGAGAACAGAGATGCTCAATATGATTAACTATGACATTAATTTGCTCATTCTACATGTATTCATTTTAAAACCACTATAAACAAGGTGATGTACTATTATATTTATGAACACATTTTATCAAATATAATATAAAGTATGGGTTGGAATAAGTAAACTATGAAAGATAGGAACACATTTTAGCTATCTTCTATGCTTATTTTCTCTCTCAGAATTTTCCACAGTTTATTGTGATCTACACAGTCAAAGGCTTTGGCATAGTCAATAAAGCAGAAATAGATGTTTTTCTGGAACTCTCTTGCTTTTTCCATGATCCAGCAGATGTTGGCAATTTGTTCTCTGGTTCCTCTGCCTTTTCTAAATCCAGCTTGAACATCAGGAAGTTCACGGTTCACATATTGCTGAAGCCTGGCTTGGAGAATTTTGAGCATTACTTTCCTAGCGTGTGAGATGAGGGCAATTGTGCGGTAGTTTGAGCACTCTTTGGTATTGCCTTTCTTTGGGATTGGGATGAAAACTGACCTTTTCCAATCTTGTGGCCACTGCTGAGTTTTCCAAATTTGCGGGCATATTGAGTGCAGCACTTTCACAGCATCATCTTTCAGGATTTGGAATAGCTCCACTGGAATTCCATCACCTCCACTAGCTTTGTTCCTAGTGATGCTTTCTAAGGCCCACTTGACTTCACTTCCAGGATGTCTGGCTCTAGGTCAGTGATCACACCATCATGATTATCTGGGTCGTGAAGCTCTTTTTTGTACAGTTCTTCTGTGTATTCTTGCCACCTCTTCTTAATATCTTCTGCTTCTGTTAGGTCCATACCATTTCTGTCCTTTATCGAGCCCATTTTTGCATGAAATGTTCCTTTGGTATCTCTGATTTTCTTGAAGAGATCCTTAGTCTTTCCCATTCTGTTGTTTTCCTCTATTTCTTTGCATTGATCGCTGAAGAAGGCTTTCTTATGTCTTCTTGCTATTCTTTGGAACTCTGCATTCAGATGTTTTTATCTTTCCTTTTCTCCTTTGCTTTTCATTTCTCTTCTTTTCGCAGCTATTTGCAAGGCCTCCCCAGACAGTCATTTTGCTTTTTTGCATTCCTTTTCCATGGGGATGGTCTTGATCCCTGTCTCCTGTACAATGTCACGAACCTCATTCCATAGTTCATCAGGCACTCTATCTATCAGATCTAGGCCCTTAAATCTATTTCTCACTTCCACTGTATAATCATAAGGGATTTGATTTAGGTCATACCTGAATGGTCTAGTGGTTTTCCCTACTTTCTTCAATTTCAGTCTGAATTTGGCAATAAGGAGTTCATGGTCTGAGCCACAGTCAGCTCCTGGTCTTGTTTTTGCTGATTGTATGTATGCAGGTCAGGAAGCAACAGTTAGAACTGAACATGGAACAACAGACTGGTTCCAAATAGGAAAAGGAGTACGTCAAGGCTGTATATTGTCACCATGTTTATTTAACTTATATGCAGAGTACATCATGAGAAATGCTGGACTGGAAGAAACACAAGCTGGAATCAAGATTGCCGGGAGAAATATCAATAACCTCAGATATGCTGATGACACCACCCTTATGGCAGAAAGTGAAGAGGAACTAAAAAGCCTCTTGATGAAAGTGAAAGTGGAGAGTGAAAAGGTTGGCTTAAAGCTCAACATTCAAAAAACGAAGATCATGGCATCTGGTCCCATCACTACATGGGAAATAGATGGAGAAACAGTGGAAACAGTGTCAGACTTTCTTTTTCTGGGCTCCAAAATCACTGCAGATGGTGACTGCAGCCATGAAATTAAAAGACGCTTACTCCTTGGAAGGAAAGTTATGACCAACCTAGATAGCATATTCAAAAGCAGAGACATCACTTTGCCAACAAAGTTTCGCCTAGTCAAGGCTATGGTCTTTCCTGTGGTCATGTATGGATGTGAGAGCTGGACTGTGAAGAAGGCTGAGCGCCAGAAGAATTGATGCTTTTGAACTGTGGTATTGGAGAAGACTCTTGAGAGTCCCTTGGACTGCAAGAAGATCCAACCAGTCCATTCTGAAGGAGATCAGCCCTGGGATTTCTTTGGAAGGAATGATGCTAAAGCTGAAACTCCAGTATTTTGGCCACCTCATGCGAAGAGTTGACTTATTGGAGAAGACTCTGATGCTGGGAGGGATTGGGGGCAGGAGGAGAAGGGGACAACAGAGGATGAGATGGCTGGATGGCATCACTGACTCGATGAATGTGAGTCTGAGTGACCTCCGAGAGCTGGTGATGGATAGGGAGGCGTGGCGTGCTGCTGTTCATGGGGTCGCAAAGAGTCGGACACGACTGAGCGACTGATCTGATCTGATCTGATCTGATGCTTATTTTATTCAGAATCATTGCCATGAGTTTATTTACAGCCCTATTTTGAATTTCCCATATTTTGTGATACTTTCAGTTGATAAAATGTATCATAACCTATGGAAGTTCTGTATTATTTCTGTGGTGACTATAGTTAAAATACTCTCTTAGCAAGTTACTTTCAGGTTTACTAATTTTCAAGATTTAATGATGTCATTTACTAATTGACATGTTTTACCAGTTTGCACTGAACTTTGAACTTTCTCCATTTCCTTATCTAAAATATCTGCCATGTTTTAAATACTTTCCAAAAACTGCAAATGTCCAATTTTTATAATGTAAGAAATTTCTTTTTAACTCTTAGTTAAAACTTTTAAAAAGATGCTGGTATTTATAGCTGTGACACTGATAAAATGAATCATATTCTCCAAAAAATACCTTCTGACGAATCCTTCTCATCTTTTCTCCTATGCTGAAAATATTTAGTTTCATCACTGAGTTTATATTTTCAGTTTTCATTTTCTTTCTATAGATATTTCCCAATTTATATGTGGAATGCAAAAAATTAACTATATCTGCTGTTATTAATAAAGTTATAATAAAATAAAGTAGTTTGTATGATTTTATGAGAATAAATATCTTTTTTACTAATTAAAATATTTGGTTGCTTATACCATTTTATAACCAGATGTCATTATACACACAGGATGCGAGAAATTAAGAAAACTCTCGATAGTGAAAATCAGCGAACCATCCACTTAACAGTAATGAGCTTCACAAAATTAGACTAAAATTCAGATGATAGAAATGGCAGGATATCCATAATATTCTATGATTATAGCTGAAATGTGTTTATATGGGAAAATCTATTACCAGCAGATTAAATTTTTTAAATGTTTACTTATTATAATATGAGCTTGTTCAAACATTTGAAAATGAGGTTGAGTCCTCAATAGATGATTAACATGCAAATCAGTCACATCTTGTAATGTAGCCGATTGCACTGTTTATTAAGAATGAAAGCCTTAACATAGAAATGTTCAGAGTGAAGGTAGTTACAAACAAGTTTTAAATACAACATGAACACAGATTTCTATCCGATGAGCTTATTATGATGCTATCCTGGGGAAGTACAAGAGGCGAAGTTTCTAAGGTCTTAGCCTTGTTATAGTTAAAAATCAAAAGCAAAGAGAAACCAGCCTTGAGTCCTTGAGCAGATAAAAACAGTTTAGTCATGCAAACAAATCTTAAATTTAGCTTATTTTGTAAGGCTAACTTAACCTGGGTCATTTCTTGTGTATGCATCTTATGAAAGTGTGTATTTTCATAAGATGCATCTTATGCATCTTGTGTATTCATTTTATGAAAATCATAAGCAAAACTTAAACTGTTTCCCAAGGTTGATATGTGGGAACCACTCACCAATTCCCTATCATTTAATAAAATTTTCACATAATAAAACCAAACCAATCACTGTGATGAATAAACAGTCACTGCTTTCTCATCATACAAGTGGCTTCATAACAGTATATCTCAGAACCTCACTCAGTGTTTTGGTTGAGTACTCCCAGTTTGCAAAGCATCTTTGTGGTGTGCACACAATGAACTTTTATCAGCTACTAATTCAGTGATCCATGGGTTTTACTTCTATTATTTCTGAACTTTTGATATTACAAAAAAATGTGTTATTTTGGAGGACTCATATTTACTGTTATCAGCAGAATCTTGAATCCTATCACAGGCTTTTGATGATTATTTAAATTTTTTCCTACTAGGCTTTAAGCTTTCTAAGGACAAAACCAGTGCATTATTTATCTTAGTACTTCTAAATGTCCTAGTCAAGTTCATGGCATATTGTGGGTAATACACAGGCGGTATGTTGAATAATCCTGCCACTCTATATGTGATTTCTGGGGTAGCAGCAGTAGCATCTGGGAGCTCATAGAAAATGTAGACTCTCAGACCTCAGTCCAGCCCAAGTAAACTGGAATCTGAGTTTTAGCAAGATCCCCAATTATTCAACTCATATTTAACTTCAAGCAACACTGATATGAAAGACATTTTATAATTTGAAGATAGGGATTTGAAACTCAGCTTTGTCACGTACAGTCTCTATAGCCCTGAAAAGTCCTTAAACATCTTTGAATCTTACTTCCTTATCTGAAAAATGAGATTAAATCAACTGGTTTGACAAATTTCTCAATTATTATGAACATATAACATTTTATGAAAATCTGAATATCTGTGAAAGATTTTACAGTCTTTGTCAGGGTAGTGCGTTAATTTATATTATACATGGCTAAGGATATCAACCACTGGTCATAGGTGTTGTATATGTTTCAGAAGCTTTCACTTATTTTGACATAAATATGTGCATTTTTAACTTATAAAATTTTAATGTTTATATAGCCCAATATATGTTTTTTGCCTTATGATGGTTATTTAGAAAAGCCTTTCTTACTCAAATATTATACTAAGATCATATTTTGATTTATTTTGACTATTTTTTAAATAAAATACAGAACCATGCACAAAGCATAGATTTCCAATCCCATGAATTATTCCAAACTGAATGTGTGCAACCATGATTTAGAACAAGAAATAGATCCTTCCAACATCCGAGTACTCCATCCCCTAATTATGTTCCTTTCCAATCACTATCCTATCCTTCCACTCCAGTGGTGACCACTGTACTGACCTCTAAACCACAGATTAGTCTAGCCTGTTTTCAAACCGTAACCAAATAAAACCAAACATTATGTATTCTATTGTGTCATGTTTTTTTTAATGCAACAAGTTGAGAGATTCATCTTCTTGCCTGAAGCAAAAGTTCATTCATCTATCTTATTCTAAGGTATTTCATTTTACAGACAAACTGTTCTGTTTTGGATGTTTTAATTTAGAACTATCACAATGCTGGTATGTACATTCATGTGTATGTATTTTGGTACAAATCTGCTTCAGTAATATTTTGTTTGTTTCTTTTGTTTTTGTCTTTTAATGGACACTGTGCATGCCCTTACTGGACATTTCTTTTGGGTATCACTTAAGAGCACAATTTAATTTGTTTCACAAGGAGTACATATGTTCGTTTGTATTCCAAAATGGTTTTACATTACACCAGCAGTATTGGAGAGTTTCACTTGCTTTACAGCTTCTCCACAACTTGGTACTGCCTAAGGGTTCCTTAAGGAATGAATAAGTGACTCTCCATTGGTTATATATGTATATTACAAATACCATATGACTAACTACATTTTGACTTTTCATTCTCTAAAGAGTGTCTATTGATAAACAAAAGTTATTATTAATATTTTATTGGTTCCTTCCTTACTGATAAGGTTTTCTGGGGGTGGATATCCTATTTAGGAATTTCCTCATTAGGTATCAGGAAGCTATTATCCTTTTATGTTTCAAAAGCTGTGTGTCTTTTACATTTAAATTTGTAGTTCACCCAGAACTGATTTTTGTATAGGGTTGATATAGCTTAAATTCATATTTTAAAATATGTATATAGAGGGGACTCAATCTTATTTTTTAAAGGTGTGTTATTTCCCCACTAATCTATTGTGCCATTTTAGTCACCACTCAAATGACTATACATGAAGGTTTATGAACTCTTTTCCATTTTACTGATCCATCAGATAATCTTTGTGCCAGTACCACATATTCATTTAATTACTATAGCTTTATAACAAAGCTTGTTTCCTGACAAATTTAATCCTCCCAACTCACACTTCAAGTGTCTTGGCTCTCTTGAGATTCAAATTATATTCATATTAGAAGTTTTTACCTCTTCCTTTGTGACTTTTAAAGCCCTTTTCTTTCTTTCTTTCTTATATTCATATCTTTAATTCTCATGATCCATGCTGGTATTTTTTTTTTTCCCCCTGTCCTGTTTTCCAGTTTAATAATTCTGTTTTAAATTTTGTCTAATCTGTTATTGTGTTTAGTCATTTAGTCGTGTCTTTTGTGGACCCTACGGTCTGTAGCCTGCCAAATTCCTCTGTCCATGGGATTTCTCAGCAAGTGTACCAGGGTGTGTTGCCATTTCCTACTCCAGGAGATCTTCCGGACCCAGGGATCAAGCCCTCTTCTCTTGTGTCTCCGGCATTGGCAGGCGGATTCTTTACCACTGTACCACCTGGGAAGCCAATCTGTTATTAAATCCATACATTTAATTTTTAATATCTAAGATTGTATTTTCAATTCTAGAATTTCTTTTTTTTTTTTACATTTCCAATTTTGTGCTGAAATTACCAATTTTATTTTCTAGTCCCCAATAACCATTCAGCCTAAGTATTTAAAAGAATGGTTTGGAGTGGCATCAACAACATGGAGGCATAAGACATCTCTTCTTATCCACCTGACTTTTAATCAACAAATTATGTACCCATACACAAACACGAGTCCTTTTGTGAGGGTTTTTGTAATTTGAGTCTTGCTCAAAGGAACTCAGAGAGAATCTCACCTACCAATGCAGCAGTTAAGAGTTTGACAAATTTCCACATGGGCTACAAAACTAGTGAAGCCAGCAAGACAGCCTAGAACCAACTGTTGTCAGGCAAGCACCAGATGAGTACAGCATCAGGTAGGCACTCATCCATGAGTGAGAATCTGCAGAAGTCCAGCCCTTCTGAAAAAAGGCTCTCATATACTTCTGAGGAAAAAAGACAAAAAGAAAGATACAGGAAGTAAGAAGAAAGATGGTTGAAGCAGGAGTTAAGAAAACCTCTCCCATACTGCCCCACACTCAAGGAGGGGCTGCTTTATCTCTTTTCTCCTACCAGACAAAAAGATGGCATTAAGGGAAGGCCTAACTAATCCAGCTAGGTAGGACGTGGCAGGGGAAACCTATTTCTATCCACCAATACCTTAAGTACTAAGGTTGGAACTCTAAAACTTGGGGAAGAAAGACCTAAGGTAAGAGGCAGAAGAGAATTTATCTGTAGGCAGGAAGAAACCACAAACTTGTGCTGTAGCATCACCTTGACCAAAAAAAAAAAAAAAAAAAAAGCAAGCGAGGTTTCTAATAGGCAGTCTGGTAAACTTTACAAACTAGATGCAGAAGAAGTGTATAACTAAAAACAATATGAAAAATCAAGGATATCACACAAAGAAAATGATAATTCTGTAGCAGCCAAGATCAAAGGCATGAAATATAGTGATCTGACTGATCACTTTCAAACTTTATGTTATGAAGAAATGCAATGAACTACCAAAAAAAAAAAAAAAAAAAGAAAGAAAATCTCAGAAAAATAATTCAATGAAATCAGGAATAAATTTTATGAACACAAGGTTATATTTACCAAATGAATTAACATATTTACCAAAGAGTTTTAATTTAAATTTAAAGTAAAATTTAAACTAGAAATTCTAAAAGTGAAGAACTCAAGAAATGAGAGGAAGAATTGAAAAGAAAGCATATGAAGCAAGACAGATCTGATGGAGTAGAACACAAATGATTAGAGGACAGGAATATAGAAATAACAGAAGAGAGGGAATTAAGATTTACAAAAAATTAAGAAAGCCTAAAAGAACTATTCCCCAGCCTACCCGCGAGCGCCGCACTGAGAGCCCCTCGCGGGCCGCGCGGCACACTGAGAGCCCCTCGCGGGCCGCGCGACGCACTGAGAGCATGCCCGAAAGGAGCTACCCATCGACCGAGGAAGGACGGCGGTGAGGACTGGCGCACTAAGCACGGCCCAGAGGAGCTACCCCACGACCGAGGTCAGGAAGGGCAGCGGTGAGGAGAGACCCCTCATCAAAGGTAAGGTGCGATGGCTGTGCTTTGCTGGAGCAGCCGGGAAGAGATACCCCACGCCCAAGGTAAGAGAAACCCAAGTAAGACGGTAGGTCTTGCAAGAGGGCATCAGAGGGCAAATACACTGAAACCACACTCACAGAAAACTAGTCAATCTAATCACACCAGGACCACAGCCTTGTCTAACACAATGAAATTAAGCCATGCCCGTGGGGCAACCCAGGATGGGCGGGTCATGGTGGAGAGATCTGACAGGGTGTGGTCCGCTGGAGAAGGGAATGGCAAACCACTTCAGTATTCTTGCCTTGAGGACCCCATGAACAGTATGAAAAGGCAAAATGATAGGATACTGAAAGAGAAACTCCCCAGGTCAGTAAGGGCCCAATATGCTACTGGAGATCAGTGGAGAAATAACTCCAGAAAGAATGAAGGGATGGAACCAAAGCAGAAAGAATACCCAGCTGTGGATGTGTCTGGTGATAGAAGTAAAGTCTGATGCTGTAAAGAACAATATTGCATAGGAACCTAGAATGTCAGGTCCATGAATCAAGGCAAATTGGAAGAGGTCAAACAAGAGATGGCAAGAGTAAATGTTGACATTCTAGGAATTAGCGAACTAAAATGGACTGGAATGGGTGAATTTAACTCAGAGGACCATTATATCTACTACTGTGGGCAGGAATCCCTCAGAAGAAATGGAGTGGCCATCATGGTCAACAAAAGAGTCTGAAATGCAGTACTTGGATGCAATCTCAAAAACGACAGAATGACCTCTGTTCGTTTCCAAGGCAAACCATTCAATGTCACAGTAATCCAAGTCTATGCCCCAACCAGTAATGCTGAAGAAGATGAAGTTGAACGGTTCTATGAAGACCTACAAGACCTTTTAGAACTAACACCCAAAAAAGATGTCCTTTTCATTATAGGGGACTGGAATGCAAAAGTAGGAAGTCAAGAAACACCTGGAGTAACAGGAAAATTTTGCCTTGGAATACGGAATGAAGCAGGGCAAAGACTAACAGAGTTTTGCCAAGAAAATGCACTGGTCATAGCAAATACCCTCTTCCAACAACACAAGAGAAGACTTTATATATGGACATCACCAGATGGTCAACACCGTATTCAGATTGATTATATTCTTTGCAGCCAAAGATGGAGAAGCTCTATACAATCAGCAAAAACAAGACCAGGAGCTGACTGTGGCTCAGACCATGAACTCCTTATTGCCAATTTCAGACTGAAATTGAAGAAAGTAGGGAAAACCACTAGACCATTCAGGTATGACCTAAATCAAATCCCTTATGATTATACAGTGGAAGTGAGAAATAGATTTAAGGGCCTAGATCTGATAGATAGAGTGCCTGATGAACTATGGAATGAGGTTCATGACATTGTATAGGAGAAAGGGATCAAGACCATCCCCAAGAAAAAGAAATGCAAAAAAGCAAAATGGCTGTCTGGGGAGGCCTTGCAAATAGCTGCAAAAAGAAGAGAAGTGAAAAGCAAAGGAGAAAAGGAAAGATATAAACATCTGAATGCAGAGTTCCAAAGAATAGCAAGAAGAGATAAGAAAGCCTTCTTCAGCGATTAATACAAAGAAATAGAGGAAAACAACACAATGGGAAAGACTAAGGATCTATTCAAGAAAATCAGAGATACCAAAGGAACATTTCATGCAAAGATGGGCACGATAAAGGACAGAAATGGTGTGGACCTAACGGAAGCAGAAGATATTAAGAAGAGGTGGCAAGAATACACAGAAGAACTGTACAAAAAAGAGCTTCACGACCCAGATAATCATGATGGTGTGATCACTGACCTAGAGCCAGACATCCTGGAATGTGAAGTCAAGTGGGCCTTAGAAAGCATCACTAGGAACAAAGCTAGTGGAGGTGATGGAATTCCAGTGGAGCTATTCCAAATCCTGAAAGATGATGCTGTGAAAGTGCTGCACTCAATATGCCAGCAAATTTGGAAAACTCAGCAGTGGCCACAAGATTGGAAAAGGTCAGTTTTCATCCCGATCCCAAAGAAAGGCAATGCCAAAGAATGCTCAAACTACCGCACAATTGCACTCATCTCACACGCTAGTAAAGTAATGCTCAAAATTCTCCAAGCCAGGCTTCAGCAATATGTGAACCGTGAACTTCCTGATGTTCAGGCTGGTTTTAGAAAAGGCAGAGAAACGAGAGATCAAATTGCCAACATCCGCTGGATTATCAGAAAAGCAAGAGAGTTCCAGAAAAACATCTATTTCTGCTTTATTGACTATGCCAAAGCCTTTGACTGTGTGGATCACAATAAACTGTGGAAAATTCTGAGAGAGATGGGAATACCAGACCACCTGATCTGCCTCTTGAGAAATCTGTATGCAGGTCAGGAAGCAACAGTTAGAACTGGTCATGGACCAACAGACTGGTTCCAAATAGGAAAAGGAGTACGTCAAGGCTGTATATTGTCACCATGTTTATTTAACTTATATGCAGAGTACATCATGAGAAATGCTGGACTGGAAGAAACACAAGTTGGAATCAAGATTGCCAGGAGAAATATCAATAACCTCAGATATGCAGATGATACCACCCTTATGGCAGAAAGTGAAGAGGAACTAAAAAGCCTCTTGATGAAAGTGAAAGTGGAGAGTGAAAAGGTTGGCTTAAAGCTCAACATTCAGAAAACGAAGATCATGGCATCTGGTCCCATCACTACATGGGAAATAGATGGAGAAACAGTTGAAACAGTGTCAGACTTTGTTTATCTGGGCTCCAAAATCACTGCAGATGGTGACTGCAGCCATGAAATTAAAAGACGCTTACTCCTTGGAAGGAAGGTTATGACCAACCTAGATAGCATATTCAAAAGCAGAGACATCACTTTGCCAACAAAGGTTCGCCTAGTCAAGGCTATGGTCTTTCCTGTGGTCATGTATGGATGTGAGAGCTGGACTGTGAAGAAGGCTGAGCGCCGAAGAATAGATGCTTTTGAACTGTGGTGTTGGAGAAGACTCTTGAGAGTCCCTTGGACTGCAAGGTGATCCAACCGGTCCATTCTGATGGAGATCAGACCTGGGATTTCTTTGGACGGAATGATGCTCAAGCTGAAACTCCAGTATTTTGGCCACCTCATGCGAAGAATTGACTCATTGGAGAAGACTCTGATGCTGGGAGGGATTGAGGGCAGGAGGAGAAGGGGACGACAGAGGATGAGATGGCTGGATGGCATCACTGACTCGATGAATGTGAGTCTGAGTGACCTCCGAGAGCTGGTGATGGATAGGGAGGCCTGGCGTGCTGCAGTTCATGGGGTCGCAAAGAGTCGGACACGACTGAGCGACTGATCTGATCTGATCTGATAAGAACTATTCAGTTCAATTCAGTTCAGTTAAGTCACTCAGCCGGGTCCGACTCTTTGTGACCTCATGATGCGAAGCACTCCAGGCCTCCCTGTCCATCACCATCTTCCGGAGTTCACTCAAACTCAAGTCCATCCAGTCGTTGATGCCATTCAGCCATCTCATCCTCTGTCGTCCCCTTTTCCTCCTGCCCCCAATCCCTCACAGCATCAGAGTCTTTTCCAATGAGTCAACTCTTCCCACGAGGTGGCCAAATTTTCAGCTTTAGCATCATTCCTTCCAAAGAAATCCCAGGGCTGATCTCCTTCCGAATGGACTGATTGGATCTCCTTGCAGTCCAAGGGACTCTCAAGAGTCTTCTCCAACACCACAGTTCAAAAGCATCAATTCTTCGGTGCTCAGCTTTCTTCACAGTCCAACTCTCATATCCATACATGATCACTGGAAAAACTATAGCCTTGATTAGATGGACCTTTGTTGGCAGTAATGTCTCTGCTTTTCAATATGCTATCCAGATTGGTCATAAATTTCCTTCCAAGGAGTAAGTGTCTTTTAATTTCATGGCTGCAGTCACCATCTGCAGTGATATTGGAGCCCCCCCCAAAATAAAATCTGACACTGTTTCCACTGTTTCCCATCTATTTCCCATGAAGTGTTGGGACCAGATGCCATGATCTTCATTTTCTGAATGTTGAGCTTTAAGCAAACTTTTTCACTCTCTTTCACATTCATCAAGAGGCTTTTTAGTTCCTCTTCACTTTCTGCCATAAGGGTTGTGTCATCTGCATATCTGAGGATATTGATATTTCTCCCAGCAATCTTGATTTCAGCTTGTGGTTCTTCCAGCCCAGAGTTTCTCATGATATACTCTGCATAGAAGTTAAATAAGCAGGGTGACAATATAAAGCCTTGATGTACTCCTTTTCCTATTTGGAATCAATCTGTTGTTCCATGTCTAGTTCTAACTGTTGCTTCCTGACTTGTGTATAGGTTTCTTAAGAGGCAAGTCAGGTGGTCTGGTATTCCTATCTCTTTCAGAATTTTCCACAGTTGATTGTGATCCAAACAGTCAAAGGCTTTAGCATAGTCAATAAAGCAGAAATAGATGTTTTTCTGGAACTCTCTTGCTTTTTCCATGATCCAGAGAATGTTGGCAATTTGATCTCTGGTTCCTCTGCCTTTTCTAAACCCAGCTTGAACATCCGGAAGTTCAAGGTTCACATATTTGCTGAACCCTGGCTTGGAGAGTTTTGAGTATTACTTTACCAGCGTGAGAGATGAGTACAATTGTGCGGTAGTTTGAGCATTCTTTGACATTGCCTTTCTTTGGTATTGGAATGAAAACTAACCTTTTCCAGTCCTATGGTCACTGCTGAGGTTTCCAAATTTGCTGGCATATTGACTGTAGCACTTTCACAGCATCATCCTTCAGGATTTGGAATAGCTCCACTGGAATTCCATCACCTCCACTAGCTTTGTTCCTAGTGATGCTTTCTAAGGCCCACCTGACTTCACATTCCAGGATGTCTGGCTCTAGGTGAGTGATCACAACATCATGATTATCTGGGTCGTGAAGATCGTTTTTGTACAGCTCTTCTGTGTATTCTTGCCACCTCTTCTTAATATCTTCTGCTTCTGTTAGGTCCATACCATTTCTGTTCTTTATCGAGCCCATCTTTGCATGAAATATTCCCTTGGCATCTCTAATTTTCTTGAAGAGATCTCTAGTCTTTCCCATTCTGTTGTTTTCCTCTATTTCTTTGCATTGATCACTGAGGAAGGCTTTCTTATCTCTTCTTGCTATTCTTTGGAACTCTGTATTCCGATGCTTATCTCTTTCATTTTCTCCTTTGCTTTTTGCTTCTCTTCTTTTCACAGAAGAGAAAAGAGGAATGCCTCTCTTGTCTGTAAGGCCTCCCCAGACAGCCATTTTGCTTTTTTGCATTTCTTTTCCATGGGGATGATCTTGATCCCTGTCTCCTGTATAATGTCACAAACCTTCATCCATAGTTCATCAGGCACTATGTCTATCGGATCTAGTCCCTTAAATCTATTTCTCACTTCCACTGTACAATCATAAGGGATTTGATTTAGGTCATACCTTTATGGTCTACTGATTTTCCCCACTTTCTTCAATTTAAGTCTGAATTTGGCAATAAGGATTTCATGATCTGAGCCACAGTCAGCTCCCAGTCTTGTTTTTGTTGACTGTATAGAGCTTCTCCATCTTTTGCTGCAAAGAATATAATCAATCTGATTTCGGTGTTGACCATCTGGTGATGTCCATGTGTACAGTCTTCTCTTGTGTTGTTGGAAGAGGGTGTTTGCTATGATCAGTGCATTCTTTTGGGAAAACTCTATTAGTCTTTGCCCTGCTTCATTCCATATTCCGAGGCCAAATTTGCCTGTTACTCCAGGTGTTTATTGACTTCCTACTTTTACATTCCGGTCTCCTATAATGAAAAGAACATCTTTTTTGGGTGTTAGTTCTACAAAGTCTTGTAGGTCTTCACAGAACTGTTCAGCTTCAGCTTCCTCAGCATTACTGGTTGGGGCATAGACTTGGATTACTGTGATATTGAATGGTTTGCCTTGGAAACAAACAGAGATCATTCTGTAGTTTTGGAGATTGCATCCAAGTACTGCATTTCAGAAGGGATTCCTGCCCACAGTAGTAGATATAATGGTCATCTGAGTTAATTCACCCATTCCAGTCCATTTTAGTTTGATGATTCCTAGAATGTTGACGTTCACTCTTGCCATCTCCTGATTGACCACTTCCAATTTGCCTTTATTCTTGGACCTGACATTCTAGGTTCCTATGCAATATTGCTCTTTACAGCATGGGTCCTTGCTTTTATCACCAATCACATCCACAACTGGGTATTGTTTTTGCTTTGGCTCTATTCCTTCAGTCTTTCTGGAATTATTTCTCCACTAATCTCCAGTAGCATATTGGGCACCTACCGACCTGGGAAGTTCCTCTTTCAGTTTCCTATCATTTTGCCTTTTCATACCATTCTTGGGGTTTTCAAGGCAAGAATACTGAAATGGTTTGCCATTCCCTTCTCCAGTGGATCACACTATATGATCCAGTAATCCCACTTCTAGACATAACCACTGATAAAACCAGGGTTGAAAAATACACATGTATCCCACTGTTCATTTCAGCATTATTTATAATATCTAGAACATGAAAGCAAACTAGATGTCTGTTGACAGATGAATGGATAAATAAGTAATGGTACATATACACAATAGAATATTACTCAATCATAAAAAGGAACACATTTGAGTGAGTTCTAATGAAGTGGATGAACCTAGAACCTATTATACAGAGTGAACTGAATCAAAAAGAGAAAGATAAATATTGTATTCTAATGCATATATATAGAATCTAGAAAAATGGTACTGAAGAATTTATTTACAGGGCAGCAATAGAGAAACAGACATAGAATATAGACTTATGGGCATGGGAGAGAGGAGGAGAGGGTGAGATGTATGGAAAGAGTAACACAGAAACTTACAATACCTTATGTAAAATACATAGCCAATGGGAATTTGCTGTATGGCTCAGGAACTCAAACAGGGGTTCTGTATCAACCTAGAGAGGTGGGTGGGGAGGGAGATGGAGGGAGGTTCAAAAGAGAGGGGATATATGTATACCTATGGCTGATTCATGTTGAGGTTTGACAGAAAACAACAAAATTCTGTAGAGCAATTATCCTTCAATTAAAAAAATAAATAAAAAGAAAGAATTAGTGGAAACTATCAAAAAGGCAAATAGCAGGATAAATAGGATTTCAAAAGAAGGAAGATGACAGATTATTTAAAGAAATAAAAGCTGAGAACTTCCTAAGCCCGGGTAAAAATTTGGATATACAAGTCTGTTAGCTAGTGGAAATGTAAATTGATGCAGCACTATAGTAAACAGTATGGCAGTTTCTTTGTAAATTAAAATTGAGCTAATATATTACCCTACCATCCCACTGATGGACATATATCCAGAGAAAACCATAGTTAGAAATGATACAGGCATCCCAATGTTTACTGCAACACTATTTACAATAGCCAGGCATAGAAACAACCTAAATGTCCATGATAGAAGAATGGATAAAGAATATGTGGTACATAAGTACAATATAGTATTACTCATTCATTAAAAATAAAGAAATAATACCATTGGGAGCAACATGGATGGACCTAGAGATTAGCACATTGAGTGAAGTAAGTCAGACAGGGGAAGACAAATGTCATACACTATCATTTTTTTGTGGACTCTAAAAACAGAATACAAATAAATTTATTTACAAATAGAAACATTCAAAGATGTAGGAAACAAACTCATGGTTTCCAGGGGGAGAGTAGGAAGGCAGATTTAGAAGGATAAATTGAGAGATTGGGATTGACATATACACACTACTATCCATAAAAAGGATAACTAATAAGGACCTACTGTATAGCACAGGGAACTCTATTCAATACTCTGTAATGACCTATATGGAAAAGAATCTAAAATCAGGTGGATATATGAATATGTATAACTAATACACTTTGCAGTACAGGAGAAACTAACACAAAATTGTAAATCAGCTATACTCTAATAAAACAAAAACAAATCTACTAGCTCATACAATCCCCTACAGTCTCAATGGGATAATACCTTCTCCAAATCACATTATAAAGAAATTGTAAATAAATAAATAAATAAATAAAATTAATGATAAAGAAAGAATCTGAAAGGCAGCCACAGGAAAAACTAATCTTACCTATAAAGGAAGCATCATTAATTAGGCTATCAGCTGATTTCTCAGTGGAAACTCTATGGGACAGAAGAGAGTAGAATGACACTTTCAGTGTTGAAACGTAAAAACTGCTATCCAAGAATATTTTATCTGGCAGTGTTATTGTTTGGATATGAACATAAACAAAGGCTTTTCCAGACGAGCACAAATGTAGGGAATTCACTACCACTAGACTTGCCATACAAGAAATGTTGAAATGGGTTTTTCTAGGTGAAATGAAAGACACTATTCAGCATTATGAAAGGATATTAAAGCATACAACATACTAAATTTATACCTCTAGGAATTAAAAAAGAACAAATTAAGCCCAAAGTTAGCAGAGACAAGAATAAGAAAGACAAAGGTGGAAAAATGCAATCAAGACCAGAAAAAGAAAAAAAAGAAAAATCAACAGAGCAGTTTTTTATTTTTTCAAAAGCTATTTTTTTAAAAAGATAAAGTTGATAAACTTTTAGCAGGGCTAAGACTACACAGAAGAACTGTACAAAAAAGATCTTCACGACCCAGATAATCATGATGGTGTGATCACTGACTTAGAGCCAGACATCCTGGAATGTGAAGTCAAGTGGGCCTTAGAAAGCATCACTACGAACAAAGCTAGTGGAGGTGATAGTATTCCTGTTGAGCTAATTCAAATCCTGAAAGATGATGCTGTGAAAGTGCTTCTCTCAATATGCCAGCAAATTTGGAAAACTCAGCAGTGGCCACAGGATTGGAAAAGGTCAGTTTTCATTCCAATCCCAAAGAAAGGCAATGCCAAAGAATGCTCAAACTACTGCACAATTGCACTCATCTCACACGCTAGTAAAGTAATGCTCAAAGTAATTCTCCAAGCCAGGCTTCAGCAATATGTGAACCGTGAACTTCCTGATGTTCAAACTGGGTTTAGAAAAGGCAGAGGAAGCAGAGATCAAATTAACAACATCCATTGGATCATGAAAAAAGCAAGAGAGTTCCAAAAAAACATCTATTTCTGCTTTATTGACTATACCAAAGCCTTTGACTGTGTGGATCACAAAAAACTGTGGAAAATTCTGAAAGAGATGGGAATACCAGACCACCTGATCTGCCTTCTGAGAAATTTGTATGCAGGTCAGGAAGCAACAGTTAGAATTGGATATGGAACAAGAGCCTGGTTCCAAATAGGAAAAGGAGTTCGTCAAGGCTTTATATTGTCACCCTGCTTATTTAACTTATATGCAGAATATATCATGAGAAACACCGGACTGGAAGAAACACAAGTTGGAATCAAGATTGCTGGGAGAAATATCAATAACCTCAGATATGCAGATGACACAACCCTTATGGCAGAAAGTGAAGAGGAACTAAAAAGCCTCTTGATGAAAGTGAAAGTGGAGAGTGAAAAAGTTGGCTTAAAGCTCAACATTCATAAAATGAAGATCATGGCATCTGGTCCCATCACTTCATGGGAAATAGATAGGGAAACAGTGGAAACAGTGTCAGACTTCATTTTGGGGGGCTGGAAAATCACTGCAGATGGTGACTGCAGCCATGAAATTAAAAGATGCTTACCTCTTGGAAGGAAAGTTATGACCAACCTAGATAGCATATTCAAAAGCAGAGACATTACTTTACAAACAAAGGTCCGTCTGGTCAAGGTTATGGTTTTTCCAGCGCTAATGTATGGATGTGAGAGTTGGACTGTGAAGAAAGCTGAGTGCCGAAGAATTGATGCTTTTGAACTGTGGTGTTGGAGAAGACTCTTGAGAGTCCCTTGGACTGCAAGGAGATCCAACCAGTCCATTCTGAAGGAGATCAGCCCTGGGATTTCTTTGGAAGGAATGATGCTAAAGCTGAAACTCCAGTACTTTGGCCACCTCATGCAAAGAGTTGACTCCTTGGAAAAGATTCTCATGCTGGGAGGGATTGGGGGCAGAAGGAGAAGGGGACGACAGAGGATGAGATAGCTTTATGGCATCACTGACTTGATGGACATGAGTCTGGGAAAACTCTGGGAGTTGGTGATAGACAAGGAGGCCTGGCGTGCTGCAATTCATGGGGTCGCAAATAGTCGGCTGAACTGAACTGAACTGAAGAAATAAAAAAAGACTCAAAATCAGAAATTAAAGAAGAGGAAAAATTGATATTCTAGAAGTACACAGTATCATGAGACTAATATGAATAATTATATGCCAACAAATTATATAACCTAGAAGAAATTAATAATTTCCTAAAATCCTATAATCTAATGATACTGAATCAGGAAGAAATAGTAAGTCAAATAAAAGATGAATAATAAGTAAGGAAATTGAATCAATAATCAAAAACCTCAACAAAACAAAAACAACAACAACAACAAAAAAAAACCTAGGACCAGATGACTTCATGTGCAAATACTATCAAATATTTAAAGAAGAATCAATGCCAATTCCTTCCAAACTTCCAAAAAACTGAAGAGGTAAGTATTTCAAACTCATTCTAAAGGTCAGAATTTCCCTGTTGCCAAATACAGATAACGACAACACAGGAAATCTATATATCAATATTTTGATCAACATAGATGAAAAAATTCTCAACAAAATATTAGCAGACTGAATTCAATAACTTAATATATTACACCATGATCAAATGGGATTATCCCCTGGGACATAAGGATGTTTGAATATATGTTTAGTTGCAAAGTCGTGACCAACTCTTAGGAACACATGGACTGTACCCCACCGGGCTCCTTTGTCCATGAGATTCTCCACGCAACAATACTAGAGTGGTTGCCACACCCTCCTCCAGGGGATCTTCCCAACCCAGGAATCGAACCCAGGTCTCCTACATTGCAGGCAGATTATTTCCCAACTCAGCTATAAGGGAAGCCCAAGCATATGCAAATCAACCAATGTAATACACCACAGTAACAGAATGAAAGATAAAAATCTTAAACCTCTCAATATATCCAGAAAGGCAGTTTGAAAAAAATAAGATATTCCTTAGTGATTAAAAAAAAAAAAAAATATTGAATGTATTAAAAAAAAAAACCCCTCAACATATTGTGAGATACATACAACAAACCCACAGCTAACATTATACTCGACAGAGAAAAATTGAAAGCTTTTCCTTTAATATCAGCAAAGATATAAAAGTGTCCACTCTCACTATGCTTATTCAACACAGTACTGAAAGTCTTAGCTAGAACAATCAGGCAAGACAAAAATAAAATAAAGGCATTCAAGTTGAGAAGGAAGAAGTAAAAATTTTGCTATTGCTGATAATATATATTAAAAAACCCAGATATACAACTAAAAAGCTATTGGATCTAATTAATGCATTCAGTAAACTTGAAGAATATAAAATCAATATGTTAATTTAGTTGCATTTCTATACACCAACACTAAGGAGTAAGTGTCCAAAATTTTAATAAGCTCATACAATTCAATAACATAAACCAAACAATCCAATATAAAAATGGGCTGAGGAACTAAATACACTTTTTCCCAAAGATATTCAAATGACCATAAGATACATAAGAAGGTGTTCAATATCACTAATCATCAGGGAAATGAAAATCAAAACCACCGTGAAGTATCTCATACCTGTAAGAAGGGCTACCATCAAGGGGACAAGGGTGAACCAGTTTTGAAAAAGATGTGGAGAAAATGGAAATGAAAATATATATAGTTTTGAAATGTTGGGATTGGAACCTAGTTCAGCCACTATGGACAATAGTACTGGTTATCTTTGTAACCACATGCACATTTATTCTCTACTTAAGAATTTTGTATATCAGGAACAATATAAAATTCAGTCTCTTTTCTGCTATCACTGCCAACACTTGATTTTGGTTAGTTTCAGCACTAGTTCTCTTACTGTTGCCTTTAAGATGCTGGTGCTGTTTAGTTGCTAAGTTGTGTCCAACTCTTGGTGCCCCATGGACTACAGCCCTGCCAGGCTTCTCTGTCATGGGATTTTCACAGGCAAGAATAATGGAGTGGGTTGCCTTTTCCTTCTCCAGGAGATCTTCCTGAGTCAGGGATTAAAACCCAGACCTCTTACATTAGCAGCAGATTCTTTACTGCTGAGCCATCAGGGGAAGCCTTTAAAATCTTAGGTACTCTTGAATATATTACATGATTGATCATATTTTACAACTATATTTTGGCCTTCTGTTTTGAAATACAGGGAAATCAATATTATACAGTATCCCATATACTCACTGGCCTTAGGACTGACTCATCAGACTGCTTCCAAATTGGGAAAGGAGTACGTCAAGGCTGTATATTGCTACCCTGCTTATTTAACTCATATGCAAAGTATAGCCGGAGAAGGCAATGGCACCCCACTCCAGTACCCTCCCCTGGAAAATCCCATGGACAGAGGAGCCTGGTGGGCTATAGTCCATGGGGTCGCGAAGAGTCAGACACAACTGAGCGACTTCACTTTCACTTTTCACTTTCATGCATTGCAGAAGGAAATGGCAACCCACTCTAGTGTTCTTATCTGGAGGATCCCAGGGACTGGGGAGCCTGGTGGTCTGACGTCTATGGGGTCGCACAGAGTCGTACACGACTGAAGCGACTTAGCAGCAGCAGCAGAGTACAGCATGTGAAATGCCAGGCTGGATGAAGCACAAGCTGGAATCAAGATTGCCAGGAGAAATATTAATAACCTCAGATACTCAGATGACACCACCCTATGGCAGAAAGGGAAGAACTAAAGTGCGTCTTGATGAAAGTGAAAGAGGAAAGTGAAAAAGTTGGCTTAAAACTCAACATTCAGAAAACGAAGGTCATGGCATCTGGTCCCATCACTTCACTGCAAATAGATGGGGAGACAATGGAAACAGTAAGAGACTATTTTGAGGGGCTCCAAAATCATTGCAGATGGTGACTGCAGCCATGAAATTAAAAGATGCTTGCTCCTTGGAAGAACAGCTATGACCAACCTAGATAGCATATTAAAAAGCAGAGACATTACTTTGCCAACAAAGGTCTGTCTAGTCAAAGCTATGGTTTTTCCAGTAGTTTTGCATGGATGTGAGAGTTGGACTATAAAGAAAGCTGAGCACCGAAGAACTGATGCTTTTGAACTGATGTGTTGAAGAAGACTCTTGAGAGTCACTTGGACTGCAAGGAGACCTAACTAGCCCATCCTAACGGAAATCAGTACTGAATATTCACTGGAAGGACTGATGTTGAAGCTGAAACACCAATACTTTAGCCACCTGATGCAAAGAACTGACTCATTGGAAAAGACCCTAATGCTGGGAAAGGCGGAAGGTGGAAGGAGAAGCAGATGACAGAGGATGAGATGGTTGGATGGCATCACCAACGCGATAGACAGAAGTCTGAGTAGGTTCCAGGTGGTGATGGACAGAGAAGCCTGACGTGCTGCAGTCCATGGGGTCACAAAGGATTGGACTCAACTGAGCAACTGAACTGAACTGGACTGAATAGTTATTAGCTTAACACTATCTTCATAGTTTACAACATAAAGTTCTGTTTGGAAAACATATTTTTCACGAGTTTAAATCAACTAAGTTGATTCAATATACATTGCCAGGTATTCTATCACTATTACTGCTTTGTAAGTTGGTGCCAAATTTATCACTTGTAATATTCTTTAAAAAACTACATAGGAATTTTATTCCCTAAATTCTAACATTTGAAAATATTTTCTGGGGACTTAATTTGTAAAAGCAAGTTTGAAAAACTGCAAAATTCCTAGAGCATAACTTTCCTGAGGATGTTATAGACAAACTATATTATTGTATAGCATTAGATGTTGTGATAGCATATTATGAACCCAAACAATATCTAATCATAAGTCACCTGATTTTATTTCAGTGGTGATTTTCCCTTGGATTTATATTGAATTGTCTCTTTATTTACAATCAATATTTTCATTAAGATGTTTCTCAATCTCAGTGAATTGGAATCTATTTTTCTTAGACATAAATAAGTTTTCAGTATAAATATTCATATTTATTTTTGGATAATTTTATAAACTATAGCTTTGTTTATTTTATGTGTTATATCTTATTCAGGAAAAAAGATGCTTCTATACTATGTCTCTTTTGTCTGACTTATGGTTTGTAATATAACTTCACAGGTGAAGATATAAATTAATTTTGTTCTCTGAGTAATTTCTAATATCATTATAAAATTATAATAATATTATAATATTAAGCTTTCTACTATATAATCAATTAAATTTAATTAAGTTGATAGATCAAGGACACATTTCTTTTTCTTTATGCTATAATGATACTTTAAGAAGAATTGCCTATATTACACAAATCTCACTTCACCTTTATATATTCAAGTACTGACAGAAATCACAAAGGAAAACTAACTGTAATAATGAAATCTAATCAACTGAAAAATAAACTTTCACATATGTGAATAATTACAAACTCTAGTTAGCATAACTAATAATAGTAAAATTTTAAATTGCCCTATTCTATATTTATGTGATTATTTTTTTAAAATCAGTCCATGACTTGTAGATTTTGCTATATAGCATCAGTCCTACCTGAATAAAGACCCTATGTACAAGAACACTGGGACCTAGCTACCAATTAGATTCTGAGTTTCTTATCAGATTTCTTTCAATCACCTAATATAAAATAAAGTTCAACAGTTACAAGATATAAAAAAGTTCTCTACATAAAAAAGATTATTTATGTTATAATTACCAAAAACTTTCTCAGTAACAATAGTTCATTCCCAAAGACAATTATAATTCTTATTAAAATAATTTATAAATATCCACGCATATGTGTGTATTCTCAGTTACATCTGACTCTTTGGGACCTCATGGACTGTAGCTGGCCAGGCTCCTCTGTACTTGGAGTTTTCCACACAAGAATATTGGAATAGGTTGCCATTTCGACATAGTAATTACATGTTGAATGATCATAAGAAACCAATTCAGTTTAAAGAAATCTAAAAGAAATATTTTTAATCTAGTTTTTGTAGTAAACTCAATTACTTTGAAAGAAAGTGAGATGCAACTTATGATTCCTACTTAGGGAAAATTAAATATTTGTATCACCCTTCTTCATTCAAATTTTCTAATGAGAAGTCTAAATTAGGGAACAGAAGTACAGACAGTCTTCACTTTGCTTTGTGATCATTATTTGGTTATAAATGCATAAGGAGATGAAAACAATATAGTAACCCTAATACCTATTTAGCACACTGCAATTTAAAACATTAGAAACATTTAAAATTAGTTTATTTTTTTTATAAAATAGTTATCAAGGACATTTTGAACAGTGCATGCCTTCTTCTTATCAAACAGTTCACAATATCAGGAAAGTATTTCCCCTAAGCCTTGAAGAATTTTTGTACTGCTTTCTAAAGGTTTGGATCAGTTTACACCATTTTATGCTTTGAGCTTTCAACCCTCATGACATACCCCCATGAGTTTCTTTAATGTGAAGTTAATTGCAGATGGTCACTTCCCTAGGATATCTTTATCCTTTTTATCACAATTACTTTTCTTATTTATGTCAATAAGTTCACCTTCATTAAATCCCTCTGGCTACAAATCCAGTCTTTCTATTGGAAGTAGTGCCAACATGTCCAAGGTCAGCTATTTCTTGTACAACTTTATCTACACTCTATTTATATCTCACTTTCAGCATCATTACTTTTCTTTTCCTCTTCTTGTACCTCCCCCTATTCCTCCTCTCCTCATCCTTCTTCTGGTTAAATTTTTATCTTTGTTAACCCATCCCTTCTTCTTTATCCAGTTTTGTAAAATGTCAGGTAAGTTTACCACTGGGAGCAAGAAAGAAACACAAATGCATGTTTTGTTCTCTATATGTGAAAACTGAGTAATAGATGCACAGTGAATGAACACCACTTATCAGACTTTGAAAGAAATAAAATGATCACCAATCAGGATGTACATTTGCTATTTATATAGAGATTTGTGGGCCAAAATGCTAACAAAGAAATTTGAACTTTATGCAACAACTCATAGTTAAAATATACTAAAATATACCAAGGTAAATGAAATTTAACCCATGTTTTTGGAGGACTGAGATTATTTACCTAAATTTTGAAAATTAAAAGTTGTACAATTCTGAATCACACAAAGTGAGAACTAGCTTTGTTTCATAATGCATACACAGTTCAATAGATAAATTAGGGAAATATATTAATGTAACTTATTAAAAAATATACCTCAACCATCAGCAATAGCATTTACTGAAGTTCAATATTTATAAGTCTTTTTTGTTAAAAAAGAAAAACTCAACAAATGCAGAATAAAATAATTATCTTAACATGGTAAATAAAATGGAATTCCCTGGTAGTCCAGCGATTAAGAATTAGTCTACCAATGCAGGGGACATAGCTTCAAACTCTGGTCCGGGAAGACCCCACATGCCATGGAGCAACTAAGCCTGTGTGCTACAACAAGAGAAGTCAGGGTGCTCTAAGGCTTGTGCTCTACAAGAAAAGAAACCACCACAAAGGGAAGCACTCAAAGAGCAATGAAGAGCAGCTTCACACTCTCTAGAGAAAGCCCATGTGCAGCAACAGAGACACAGCAGAGCCAAAGTAGATGAATAAATAAATAACTATAGTAAACAAAATACATATAAATGATGGTGAATTTATAGTTTATATGGAAAGGCAAAGGATCCAGGGTATCTCATTTAGTATTAAAGAAGAAAAAAGTCACAGGACTGACATTACCTGTTTTTAAGATTTACTATAAAGTTACAGTAACCTCGGTAGTATGGTACTGGCAAAAGATCAGACAAACACGTCCATGGAACAGAGCTCAGAAATATCAGTCAGATCAAATCAGTAGCTCAGTCGTGTCCAACTCTTTGCGACCCCATGAATCACAGCATGCCAGGCCTCCCTGTCCATCACCAAATACGGGAGTTCACTCAAACTCACATCCATCGAGTCAGTGATGCCATCCAGACATCTCATCCTATGTCGTCCCCTTCTCCTCTTGCCCCCAATCCCTCCCAGCATCAGAGTTTTTCCAATGAGTCAACTCTTCACACGAGGTGGCCAAAGTACTGGAGTTTCAGCTTCAGATCAGTCCTTCCAATGAATACCCAGGACTGATCTCCTTTAGGATGGACTGGTTGGATCTCCTTGCAGTTCTTACAATGATGCAAAAATGAAAGACATTCAGTAGAAACCATACTTTCAATTTTGCTTTTTGGTCTTTTCCTGGGCTATTTTATTTATTTATTTATTTTATTTGCTATAAAACTCTCTCATGATGCCAGGTGACAGTAATGAAATGTAGATCCCAGTCAGACACACAGTCAAGAGGGCAAACAACTGAGACACTGATAACCATTTTATTTTTCACTTCAGTAGGGTATTCAATAAATTACATGAGATACTCAATACTTTGGTTTTTAAAAAAGCTTTCTGTTGGATTACTTTCCCCAACTGCAGGCTAATATAAGTATTATAAGCACTTTAAGATAAGCTAGCTAAGCTGTGATCTTCCATAGATTAGATATATTAAATGCATTTCAACTTATATTTTCAACTTCTGAAAGGTTTATTAAAATGTAACCTCATTATAAGTCAAAAAAGATCTATACATAGTCAAGGGACCTGAAAATTTACATCCATTCAAAAAAAGGCACATAGATATCTCTAGGAGCTTTATTCCCAATTGCCAAAACTTTAAAATAATTAACATATCTTTCAGTAGGTGAGTGATTAAACTATGGTACATCCAGGAAATGGAATATTATCAATGCTAAAAAGAAATGTGCTATAAATATGTAAAAACACATATCACTTAAAAGCATATTACTAAGTGAAAGAAGTCTGTCTGAAAAGGCTATATAGTTTTTGACTTCAACAATATGACATTCTGGAAAGAAGATTTTATGAGGACAGTGAAAAAAAAATAGTGACTGTCAGAGGCTAAGGGGAATGGAGGGATAAACTGACAAAGAATAGGGGAATTCTGCCCAGTGAAAATATTTTTTATAATACTATAATGGCAGACACTTATCATTATACATTTCTCAAAACACATGGCCATACAACACCAAGAGTAAACCTTGATTAAAACTACGGACTTTGGGTAAGTTTATTGTTTATAACACTGTACACTCCAATGTGGAATGTTCCAGGCTGGAGATGTGTGCATATGGAGACAGGGAAATTTCTATACTTTCTACTCAATTTTGTTGTGATCTTCAATTTAATATACTACCCAAATAAGCTTTATTAATGTAACAAAAAGTTTAAGTGGCAATAGAGAAATTCCATGTGTTTTCACTTTGAGTTAAGAAAATGAAACAAAAGAAAAGTAAAACAAACAAAAAGCAACAATAAAAATAAAAGAAAGCTCACTCTTTCATTTCAGTCTAACAATACTGATAATGAGGAATAATTACTTTAACTGTCATTATATGCAGACAATCTAGAGAAATCAATGAAAAAACTATTAAAACTAATAAAAGAGTTCAATGAGTTCATCAGATACAGAATCAGCTTATAAATTCAACAGGATTTCTCTATATAATTATGAATTTATGGTAGCAAAAACTATAGACTACCTAAAAGTTAACACAATAAGTGTATAAACTAAGGAGAAAGACTTAAAACTAATAAAACTCATGGCATATGCTCTGAATAACAGGACAATTAAAACAATCAGGACATCAGATCAGATCAGATCAGTCGCTCAGTTGTGTCCAACTCTTTGCAACCCCATGAGTCGCAGCACGCCAGGCCTCCCTGTCCAACACCAACTCCTGGAGTTCACTGAGACTCACATTCATTGAGTCAGTGATGCCATCCAGCCATCTCATCCTCTGCCGTCCCCTTCTTCTCCTGCCCCCAATCCCTCCCAGCATCAGAGTCTTTTCCAATGAGTCAACTCTTTGCATGAGGTAGCCAAAGTACTGGACTTTCAGCTTTAGCATCATTCCTTCCAAAGAAATCCCAGGGCTGATCTCCTTCAGAAGGGACTGGTTGGATCTCCTTGCAGTCCATAACGAGTGTTTAATATATAAAGGTTGTTTTGTGTTGTTTGGTTGCTCAGTCGTGTCTCTCTGTGACCCCATAAACTGCAGCACACCAGTCTTCTCTGTCCTTCACTGTCTGCCGGAGTTTGCTCAAACTCATGTTCATTGAGTTGATGATGCCATCCAACCATCTCATCCTCTGTTGCCCCCTTCTCCTCCTGTCCTCAGGGACTTTTCCAATGAGTCAGCTTTCTGCAACGGGTGACCAAAGTATTGGAGCTTAAGCTTCAGCATTAGTCCTTCCAATGAATATTCAGAATTGATTCCCTTTAGGATCAACTCATTTGATGACTCTCAAGAGTTCCTTAGACAGCAAGGACGTCTCCAGAACCACAGTTCAAAAGCATCAGCTCTCTGGTGCTCAGCCTTATCTATGGTCCAACTCACATCTGTCTGTGTGGATGTGGATTAACCATAGTTTTGACTATATAGACTTTGCTGGTAAAGTGACGGCTCTGCATTATAACATGCTGTCTAGGTTTGTCATAACTTTTCTTCCAAGAAGTATGGCTCCTTTTAATTGAATGGCTACAGTTACTGTCTACAGTAATTTTAGAGCCCAAGAAAATAGTCTGTCACTGTTTCCTTTATTTCCCCACCTATTTGCCATAATGTGATGGGACTAGATGCCATGATTTTAGTTTTCTGAATGTTGAGTCTTAAGCCAGAATTTTCACTCTCCACTT
The DNA here is from genome assembly GCA_935064755.1 of Tragelaphus eurycerus. Taxonomy (NCBI): domain Eukaryota; kingdom Metazoa; phylum Chordata; class Mammalia; order Artiodactyla; family Bovidae; genus Tragelaphus; species Tragelaphus eurycerus. Next base: position 2,350,948 of record CAKXYN010000006.1, read on the forward strand.
TCACCTTTATCAAGAGGCTCTTTAGTTCTTCCTTGATTTCTGCCATTAGGTTGGTATCATTTGCATATCTGAGGTAATTGATATTTCTCCTGGAAATCATGATTCCAACTTATGCTTCATGCAGCCCAGCATTTCGCATGATGTTCTCTGCGTATAAGTTAAATAAGCAGTGTGACAATATACTTTCCCAATTTTGAACCAGTCCATTGTTTCATGTCTGATTCTAGCTGTTGTCTCTTAACCTGCCTACTGGTTTTGTGGTCTGATACTCCCATCTCTTTCAAAATTCTGCAGTTTGTTGGCATCCACACAGTCAAAAGCTTTAGTGTAATCAAGGAAGCAGAAGTAGATGTTTTTTTCTAGAATTGTCTTGCTTTCTTTATGATCCAGTGGATGTGGGCAATTTTATCTCTGGTTTCTCTGGCTTTTCTAAATCCAGATTGTACATCTGGAAGTTCTCGATTCACATACTGTTGAAGCCTTGCTTGAAGGATTTTTCAAGGTTAATCCTACTTAATACAATCAAAATTATATTTTTATTTTGTAATGGTATGTACACAATACATTCTAAAATGTAATGGAAATATAAATGTCCATATACAAATTTGTTAATTGAACAAAAACATCAGCAGAGAAATAAGAGGGAGAGAAATTTCTCTACTGCAAAACAATAAAACCACACAAAGACCAATAGAACAAATAAATATTTAGCTAATTAACAGTGTGATAAAGGTGATTAAATCATTACAAAATTATAGATAATTAATAAATTGTATTGGAAAAGCTGGAAAGAATTTAAACCTGACTTGTTTCCAAAATCTATGAAAGCTACAAGATAGTGAAAGGAACTTTTAAAGTGTTAGGAAAAAAATACTTGTCAAATCCAAAATTCCATCCAGTGAACATGTCACATGTCATTCAAAAATGAGGAGACAATTTGTGTGTTTCCCAGAAAAAAAAAAAAAAAAAAAATGGAGACTCCACTGCTTATTGCCTGACACTAAAATACACGTTAAAGGAAGTTCTTCAGGCAAAGGTAGCATGATACTCAACAGAAACAGAACTATGAAAAACATGAGGAGTACTAGAAAGATCATAAATTAAGAAAATAAAAATCTTACTTTATTAAAAGATATTTACTAGGCCATCACATATGAAACAAATATATAGAAATAAATATATGAAGACTAAAGGAAGGCTAAACTTCATATCCAGGCAAATAGCCTTCACTCATACTCATAAACATGCCCTGATAACTCAAGAGACCAAGTTTTTGGAAATTTTCAAAACTGCAGTTAGAGAATTTCAGTGATTAGCGCTACCATCAGAAAGATACACTGGGAAATATCAGTTTTCAAATTACACAAGTATAATTGTTGTTGGCATTTTCAAGATGGCCACTTAATAGTGCTAGAGAAGTATGAAAGAAAACTTGCCAAAAACTAGGAGAACAAATTGGCTATTCCACTCAATCACCACTGTGCATAAAACTTGACTAAAATTGCTAATGATGTTTTTGGTCTATGTCTCCTGGAAATGTTGGTAAAATTATAAATTTAAACCTTATGTTTCCTTTGAATATCCCCTCATGGTTACATGAAACTATACCTCCTTTTCCTGGCCAATGTTTCATAATCACAGTATGGATTGAATATTTTCCTTGCTGAAGAGTTTTGACTCTGACAATACTGGTAATTCTAACTTTATCTCTGCAGTGACAGAGACAACCATTTTCATGCAGTTGTCATTAAATAGCTTTATAAATACTCATCATTTCTTGAAAAGATCCACTGTCTTCTCTACACCTAATACTCAAGATAGGTAGAATAAATGATGTAATTCTAAAACTAAAATTAGCCAAGCCCTCAGAGATTCTCAAACTCATATGGCTTAAGATATTTTCACTGACTTTAATAACAATGACTTCAAGTCATTTAGGAGGACATCAACTTTCTGATGCCATATTGTGGATTTGCAAATATTAACCTTCTAGGTAGATTCTACACTATTTTAATTAGATAAGGCCAAATACTACAAGAGACTCATATAACAATTTCATTTTATCATCGGCATGAAAGGGCAGCTTTTCTCTAGATCCTTCTAACGACCCTTGTAGAAACTAAAGCCTTAATACAGGTTTTGCCACTATCTGAAAGTAAAGTCTTTTAATGAAAACTTTCAAAGGCAAAATGACGTACATCAAGGAAGCAATTACTTTTAGGACACAACTTACTAAGCATGCACAAAATTAATCAAGATAAAGCACAGAGGCTCAGACATAGTTCAAAGTTATTATAGCTTGATTATACGATACTGGGAGAAGGCAATGGCACCCCACTCCAGTACTCTTGCCTGGAAAATCCCATGGATGGAGGAGCCTGGTAGGCTGCAGTCCATGGGGTCGCTAAGAGTCGGACACGACTGAGCAACTTAACTTTCACTTTTCACTTTCACACAATGGAGAAGGCAATGGCAACCCACTCCAGTGTTCTTGCCTGGAGAATCCCAGGGACCGTGGGGCCTGATGAGCTGCCGTCTGTGGGGTCGCACAGAGTCGGACAGGACTGAAGCGACTTAGCAGCAGCAGCAGCAGCTACTATACTAAGTGTAGTTCCCAGGGAAGGAGCTTGGTGGCGCTACTCTGGCTGGTGCTATTCTTCATTGGAAGGACTGATGCTGAAGCTGAAATTCCAGTATTTTGGCCACCTAAGGCGAAAAACTGACTCATTGGAAAAGACCCTGATGCTGGGAAAGATTGAAGGCAAGAGGAGAAGGAGATAACAGAGGATGAGATGGTTGGATGACATCACCGACTCAAGGGACATGAGTTTGAGTTAGTTTGGGGAGTTGGTGATGGACAGGGAAGCCTGATGTGCTGCAGTCCATGGGGTCGCAAAGAGTCGAACACGACTGAGCCACTGAACTGAAGTGAACTGACCTCTGGCTGATCCTAAGAGTGGCTGAAGCCTCAGTAAAGGCTCACTGGGAAACAAAAACTTGTTTGTTCTGGTACAAAGCCATGTGCCCTAAGATTCTTCTTAAACATTATCTCCCTCCTTTATAATGTAGAGGTCGCATGTATTCAGCTCAGTGTTGCATGAGAGTTATTTACACATTTCCTCCACGGAAATACATGCAGAGGTGGAGTCAGAGCTGGATACCAAAAGCCTAGGACTGCGCTGGAACAGACACTTGAACCCTGGACCCTCAAATTAAAAAGGCTCACTGCAAAACAAAACAATGGGATTTTCACTCTCTGTGAACATTCTCTTTACATTTCTTTCAGTTAGTTAAAATGGATACTAATGTAGGTCTCTCATAAAAGCAGTGTCACAAAGCAATTTTTTTTTTAATTTTATTTTACTTAACTTTACAGTATTGTATTGGTTTTTCCATACATCAAAATGAATCCACCACAGGTATACATGTGTTCCCCATCCTGAACCCTGCTCCCTCCTCCCTCCCCATACCATCCCTCTGGGTTGTCCCAGTGCACCAGCCCCAGGCATCCAGTATCAGGCATCGAACCTGGACTGGTGACTCATTTCAAACATGATATTATACATATTTCAATGCCATTCTCCCAAATCATCCCACCCTCTCCCTCTCCCAGAGTCCAAAAGACTGTTCTATACACCAGTGTCTCCTTTGCTGTTTTGTATACAGGGTTATTGTTACCGTCTTTCTAAATTCCATATATATGCATTAGTATACTGTATTTGTGTTTTTCTTTCTGGCTTACTTCACTCTGTATAATAGGCTCCAGTTCCATCCACCTCATTAGAACCGATTCAAATGTATTCTTTTTAATGGCTGAGTAATACTCCATTGTGTATATGTACCACTGTTTTCTTATCCATTCATCTGCTGATGGACACCTCTATTTGTTCTTTTGGAAAAGATATCAGAGACATGAGCCCTTGAACTCCAAATAGGAAAGATCTTATTGAAATGATAAGAATTAGTAATTAAATATAAGTGTTTTCCAAAGAGAGTGAAAAATAGATGTTCCCTCAGATTTCAACTCTGTTATATATAGCAGTGGGCTTCCCTTATAGCTCAGATTGTAAAGAATCTGCCCGCAATATGGGAGACCTGGGTTCGATCCCTGGTTTGGGAAGATCCCCTGGAGAAGGGAAAGGCTACCCACTCCAGTATTCTGGCCTGGAGAATTCCATGGACTGTATAGTCCATGGGGTTGCAAAGAGTCGGACACAACTGACTTTCACTTCACTTAACTTCATATATAGCAGTGGATATGTTAGTCAATTAAGCTGCACTCTTTCTCCCATAGTCATCAAACAAAACTGTCTGCATCAACATATCAGCTTATTCTCAGTAACTTAAACAAAAAATAAAAATGAAATAACATATTCTGTTTCATATTTAGGGTGTATTTTTTTATTTTCAAAATATTTCCTATTAATATGCTTGCCAACACTTAAAGACTTTCTGATAGGTAAAGGATTGTATCTTGTCAGACATAGTCCCTTTGTAAAACAGTAATCAGATAGTATTTGGCAGACAAATCTATTAAATTGAGATTCTTTCCATAGAAAGTAAAAAATTAAGTATAGAGTTTTTTTGTTTGCTTTGTTTTGTTTTGCCTAGATTCTTTGGACTTGACATGTGTCTATTTTCTACTTGAAAAATGACTCATTGAGTTATTAATTACCTTTAAATGCTAAAAGTCTTAGAACCAGTTATGTTTTTAAAAATGTGTAAAACTGACCCTAGGTTGAAATGAATGCAGAAATAAAAGGCCACTACCCCACCCCAGTACTTTTGCCTGGAAAATCCCATGGAGAGAGGATCCTGGTAGGCTCCAGTCCATGGGGTCGCTAAGAGTCGGACACGACTGAGTGACTTCACTTTCACTTTTCACTTTCCTGCATTGGAGAAGGAAATGGCAACCCACTCCAGTGTTCTTGCCTGGAGAATCCCAGGGACGGGGGAGCCTGGTGGGCTTCCGTCGATGGGGTCGCACAGAGTCGGACACGACTGAAGCCACTTAGCAGTAGCAATGAGTGATCTTATTGACTGTTTCCCCTTTAGAATACAAGGAGTATCCTCTCACCATGTATTTGAATCCCATACAAGCTATTTAAATCCTGTGTTATTGGTTCCCTTCTTACCATGCATGTGCCAAGTTGCTTCAGTTAATCCACCCAACTTTGTGATCCTTTGGACTGTAGCCCTCCAGGCTCCTCTGTCCATGGGATTCTCCAAGCAAAAGTACTGAAATGTATTTCCATGCTCTCCTCCAGGGGATCTTCCCAATCCAGGGATTGACCCAGGGATGTACCTAGTATCTCTTACATCCTCTCCTACTTTGGCAGGTGGGTTCTTTACCATGAGTGCCATCTGGAAAGACCCTCCCTTCTTAACATCCCACCACCTAAATACTAAGAAACTGTTGAAATCAAGTCCTGCCTGGTGAAAGTGTGGTCACTCAGTCTTGTCCGACTCTTTGCGACCCTATGGACTGTAGCCCACCAGGCTCCTCCGTCCATGGGATTTTCAAGGCAAGAGTACTGGAGTGGGTTGCTATTTCCTTCTCCAGGGGATCTTCCCGACCCAGGGATCAAACCTGGGTCTCCCACACTGCAGGCAGACTCTTTACCCTCTAAGCCACTGCCTGGTGAATATGTTCAAAAAATACTGCAGAAATTCTGGGACTGTTAGCAATGATAATTTACACTGGTCAAGCAGGCAAAACATCTCTAAAATAGTTCAGAAGAGTCAAAGTTGGACAAATCGGCTTAAACATGAGTAAATTAATATCTTGAATAAGATAAAAGAAATATCACTTAAGTTTTACCTAAGCAGGGAAAGTTCCCTTATGACAACATAAAGTTAGAAAACTTTCCCCTGATACAGAGTACCACTCTGGTCCCAGCTCCACTGAATCTTCTGTGTTATGGAAACACGCTTTCTTGACTTCTTATTGTGCCTGTCCGCTAATTCACTGTCACTTTTGTGACAGTAGTATATGCAAATGTGAAAAACAAGGTAATATTAAACCATAAAATAGAAAAATACATCTTCATGTAATACTTTCTTTGTATATTTTATGCAAATGTTTGCTCAGTGGTATTCTATCTGTATCTTTTGGATTTAAATAATGTTATAGTTTTAGCTGCCACATACTGTTCTTAGGAACAGTTAAAACTTACTATATTCTTATTTACCAACTATTAATAAACAATTACCAGAACACTTTTCATTTTGCAAATGTAGAATTCTCAATTTCTTTTAAGAACCAGGAACAAACACTATTTCATATTGTTTTCTTAAAGTTATATTTTTAGTTTCTCAAAGACAAATATTTATGTTGACTTTTAATCATAACCAATTTCATATACAGGTAGTGAAGGTACAGAGGTATATATTTTAAAATAACCAAAAACCAGTTTTAAGGAAATTCTGTCGTACCATACCCACATGCTCAACACAAATAAATAAAGATGATCTCTTTAAATTAAACAGAGGCAATATTGTTACATGCCCATTCAACAGAGCAGGAATAATTTAAAATGATGTTATCACTTAGTTTCAAGAAAGCTTCTTTAGAGTATATTAGCTAGAATAATTCTCTTAGTTTGAGCATGGTCTAGAGCAATGCCATTGATTAAAAATACAGTGGGAGCTACATATGTCATTATATGTCATTTTGATAATCAATTATAAAATTACTGTGATATTTTGTATTCTTTTCTTTATGCTTAAGTCATAGAAAGATACAGATGTATATTTTACATATATATCATATGTCATTTCAAAGACTAATTTTTTTGAAATCTTGATCTGTATATATATTTTATAAAACTTACAGTTATAAAAATAGATCCATATACCCAAGTTGTTCCAAACATACTTTTAATGCCTGATAAAAGTACCAACAATTATTTTCCTTTGGTTTTCATACTCATTTTCATAAGAATGCTTTTTTTAAATTTTTTTAGAAGAATGGATTTGACTGTGAGACAAAAGTATATCAGTTTCTAAACTACACCTCTCAGACATGAACTCATGTCAGCTTAGTATCATAAATACTGAATTTAAAAACTGTTGACATAAAGTATATGAATTGACTCAAAATCTTAAGTACATCATGATTAAAAATTAACATAATGTTGCTAATTACAATTAAAGAATTATTTCATTTAAAATTAAAATCTGCATACAAATCTAAATTAATAAAATAAATCATTATTATTGATTTATATCCTGAATGTTTCTTTTTGAACATAAATTTTCAAATTATTTATCTAGCTCTCAAATAGACTTTTCCTCTTTTTGGAGCTCATCTGTATGCAAAGTGATATTGGTGAGAAAACAAATCACATTGATTTTTTGTCTTGATTGTTGAATATTTGGCAAGCATTCCTTTTGTTTCAAGTAAATTTTGAATTGGAATTCACAGAACCAGCAACTCTTTGTAAAACTCTTCAATGATAACCAATATGCATTGACAAAGAACACAAGATCATTAAATTCATTGTCTTCTATTTATCTCTACACTTCCATACACTGGTGATGATTCATAACTTTTGCATATACATATACTGAAAGACTTAAGCAACTATGTCCATTACACTTTTCTAAGAGTCTGCTGCAGATAACTGAGCACAAATATATTCAAAATATATCACAGAGTATAATAAAGCTGGAAGAAGAATGTTAATCTTTTGTTTTGAAATTCCAATAAATTCTCATTTTTGGCCTAACAGAAAGAATACCATCTGTCAAGATGGAAACAAATTTTGTTTTATCTATCTAAAACTCCTTGACAGGTAACATATGTAAAAACTACTATGGCACAAATTTTGTATTTCAAGATACAAAAGCAAATTTATAATATTTCTTCATAAATTTGGAAATCCTGAGACAACTCAAGGTACTAGCTGGGCAGTGTCTCATTTAACCACATTATCTGGCTGATTTAAAGCTAGAAAAAGTATGTGCAGGTTCCTGAATTTTGATCAACTAATCTTAGATGTTCGGGGAAGGCAATGGCACCCCACCCCAGTACTTTTGCCTGGAAAATCCCATGGACGGAGGATCCTGTTAGGCTCGAGTCCATGGGGTCGCTAAGAGTCGAACACGACTGAGGGACTTCACTTTCCCTTTTCACTTTCATGCACTGGAGAAGGAAATGGCAACCCACTCCAGTATTCTTGCTTGGAGAATCCCAGGGACGGGGGAGGCTGGTGAGCTTCCGTCTATGGGGTCGCACAGAGTTGGACACGACTGAAGCGACTTAGCAGCAGCAGCAGCAGCAGCAGCAATCTTAGATGTTAGAAAAGTCTTATATCCTGCAATCAATTGTTTGGTAGCTAATTGAAGATATTTAATGTTTTGTGCAACATTTAGTCTGTTCCTCATCATTCCTAACAAAATTTAAGAAAGATTATTTTGCCATTTCTTCATTTAAAATTGACTTTCTTTTTATGCAAGAATAAAAGCTGGTCAAAGTCACAAGCCCAGAGTCATTTAAAAAATTGTTTAAATTTATATTTCAAGCCAACAGATTTGCTTTTAATTGATGAAAGAAAAACATCAAATTCACTATATATAAGTTGAAATTATAATGAATATAATTCATTTTGTTACTATAGAATTTTTATATAACAAATAGCTGTATTTTTCTCTGCTGCAGTAAATTTGACACATTCTTACAGCATCTTTTTTTTTTTTTTTTTTACTGTTCTCAATGTAGTTTTATTTTCTGCATCATCACTCAATTCTGCATCAGCTATTTGCCTTCATTTTAAATCTAAAAATTCATATTTATTTCTTAACCTAAAAATAATCTATTTATATTCGACTTCCCCAGTTTTTCAACTGTAAAGAATCCACCCGCCAAACAGGTGATGCAAGAGACACAAGAGTTTGATCTTTGGGTTGGGACGATCCTCTGGAAAGGGCATGGCAATCCACTACAGTATTCTTGCTAGGAAAATCCTGAGGACAGAGGAGCCTGGAAAACTATGTTTCTTGGTATCACAAAGAGTAGGACATGACTGATGTGATTAAGCATGTATGCATACATTTTAACTGTTGATTTGCATGAGCTACATTGCTGTATTGTAGTGTAAGTATTGAGAGTAGACATCATTTCTAATAAAAATAAACCCATCACTGACATATCTATTATCAATGGATGGATTCATTTGGACTAACTTTTTCTATATACAAATATAATAAGACAATATATTTATCTGACTATGCAGGCGGTATTAATAATATTGATGCCTAAGTAAATTATAATTGGTAATTACATTTTTAAATTTACTAATTTATAATTAATAAATTAATTTATAAATCAATACATATAAAATTTTATTAATTTATAAAATCAAGGTCCTCTGTAAGATTAAAGTTGAATTTAACAGAAAAATATTAACAGTTCAAACTTTTCACACTGCTATAACTGAACAAAATTGAACATTCAGGTCCTCTGTTTTTTAGCCTTATTTGCAGGGTTCTGTGCTAACTTTGTCAGAGAAGGCAATGGCACCCCCACTCCAGTACTCTTGCCTGGAGAATCCCAGGAATGAAGGAGCCTGGTTGGCTTCCATCTATGGGATCGCACAGAGTCGGACACAACTGAAGCGACTTAGCAGCAGCAGCAGCAGCATGCTAACTTTGTGGGGTATTCAGTATCAATCCTCCTTGCACTACACACTCAGATAAACACAGAAACTCATTTAAGAAACAAGGAAGGAGATATTTGATGTGATCTCTCACCAAGAATCTGCCTGCATTGCAGGAGACCTGGGTTCTGCTTCTGCATTGGGAAGATCCCCTGGGAAGGGAACCTGTCCATAGCAGTCACAGAGTACAACATGACTGAGCAGCTAACAATGTACTATAGCTGACCTGAGACATTATAGTTAACTAAGACATAAGATGAGCTGTCAGAGATGATACCTAAATGATATTATAGGATATTATATGATATAACAGAGCATAGTTTTGACAGAAGAGTAGAATACAAGTTTCCTAAAAACTTAATCTAAAAAATAAAAAATGTATAACAGTTTAGTCGTTCAGTCATGCCTGATTCTTTGCGACACCATGGACAGCAGCATGCTAGGCTTCTCTGTCCATCACCAACTCCCAAAGCTTACTCAAACTCATATCCATTGGGTCTGTGATGGCATCCAACCATATCATCCTCCGTCATCCCCTTCTCCTCCCACCTTGAATCTTTCCCAGCATCAGGGTTTTTTCCAATGAGTCACTTCTTCACATAAGGTGGCCAAAATATTGGAGTTTCAGCTTTAGCATCAGTCTTTCCAGTGAATATTCAGGGCAGATTTTGTTTAGGATGGACTGGTTGGGTCTCTGAGGTCCAAGGGACTCTCAAGAGTCTTCTCCACCACCAGAGTTCAAAAGAATCAATTCTTTGGTGTTCAGCTTTCTTTATAGTCCAACTCTCACATCCATATATGACTACTGGAAAAATCATAGCTTTGACTAGATGGACCTTTGTTGGCAAAGTAATATTTCTGCTTTTTAATATGCTCTAGGTTGGTCATCTCACACGCTAGTAAAGTAATGCTCAAAATTCTCCAAGCCAGGTTTCAGCAATATGTGAACCGTGAATTTCCTGATGTTCAAGCTGGATTTAGAAAAGGCAGAGGAACCAGAGATCAAATTGCCAACATCCACTGGATCATCAAAAAAGCAAGAGAGTTCCAGACAAACATCTATTTCTGCTTTATTGACTATGCCAAAGCCTTTGACTGTGTAGATCACAATAAACTGTGGAAAATTCTGAGAGAGATGGGAATACCAGACCACCTGATCTGCCTCTTGAGAAATCTGTATGCAGGTCAGGAAGCAACAGTTAGAACTGAACATGGAACAACAGACTGGTTCCAAATAGGAAAAGGAGTACGTCAAGGCTGTATATTGTCACCATGTTTGTTTAACTTATATGCAGAGTACATCATGAGAAATGCTGGACTGGAAGAAACACAAGCTGGAATCAAGATTGCTGGGAGAAATATCAATAACCTCAGATATGCAGATGATACCACCCTTATGGCAGAAAGTGAAGAGGAACTAAAAAGCCTCTTGATGAAAGTGAAAGTGGAGAGTGAAAAGGTTGGCTTAAAGCTCAACATTCAGAAAACGAAGATCATGGCATCTGGTCCCATCACTACATGGGAAATAGATGGGGAAACAGTGGAAACAGTGTCAGGCTTTATTTTTCTTGGCTCCAAAATCACTGCAGATGGTGACTGCAGCCATGAAATTAAAAGACGCTTACTCCTTGGAAGGAAAGTTATGACCAACCTAGATAGCATATTCAAAAGCAGAGACATCACTTTGCCAACAAAGGTTCGCCTAGTCAAGGCTATGGTCTTTCCTGTGGTCATGTATGGATGTGAGAGCTGGACTGTGAAGAAGGCTGAGCGCCGAAGAATTGATGCTTTTGAACTGTGGTGTTGGAGAAGACTCTTGAGAGTCCCTTGGAGTGCAAGGAGATCCAACCAGTCCATTCTGAAGGAGATCAGCCCTGGGATTTCTTTGGAAGGAATGATGCTAAAGCTGAAACTCCAGTATTTTGGCCACCTCATGCGAAGAGTTGACTCATTGGAGAAGACTCTGATGCTGGGAGGGATTGAGGGCAGGAGGAGAAGGGGACGACAGAGGATGAGATGGCTGGATGGCATCACTGACTCGATGAATGTGAGTCTGAGTGACCTCCGAGAGCTGGTGGTGGATAGGGAGGCCTGGCGTGCTGCAGTTCATGGGGTCGCAAAGAGTCGGACACGACTGAGCAACTGATCTGATCTGAGGTTGGTCATAGCATTACCTCCAAGGAGAAAGTATCTTTTAATTTCATGGCTGCACTCACCATTGTAGTGATTTTGGAACCCAAGAAAATAAAGTCTGTCACTGTTTTCATTGTTTCCCCATCAATTTGCCATAAAGTTATGGGACTGGATGCCATGATCCTAATTTTCTAAATCTTGAGTTTTAAGCCAACTTTCTCACTGTCCTCTTTCACGTTCATCAAGAGGCTCTTTAGTTCTTCTTCACTTTCTGCCATAAGGATGGTGTCATCTGCATATCTGAGGCTATTGATATTTCTTCCAGCTATCTTGATTCGAGCTTGTGCTTCATCCAGCCCAGCATTTCACACAATGTATTCTGCATATAAGTTAAATAAGCAGAGTGACAATATAAAGCCTTGATGTACTCCTTTCCTGACCTGAAAAAAGTCTGTTTTTCCATGTCCGGTTCTAACTGTTGCTTCTTGACCTGCATAGAGATTTCTCAGAAGGCAGGTCAGGTGGTCTGGTATTCCTATTTCTTTAAGAATCTTTCAAAGTTTGTTGTGATCTACATAGTCAAAGGATTTGGCACAGTTAATAAAGCAGAAGTACATGTTTTTCTGGAAGTCTCTTACTTTCTCAATGATCCAACAGATGTTGGAAATTTGATCTCTGGTTCCTCTGATTTTTCTAAATTCAGCTTGAACATCTGGAAGTTCATGGTTCACGTACTGTTGAAGCCTGGCTTGGAGAATTTTGAGCATTACTTTACTAGCGTGTGAGATGTATGCAATTGTGTGGTAGTTTGAGCATTCTTTAGCATTGCCTTTCTTTGGGATTGGAATGAAAACTCACTTTTTCCAGTCCTGGGGCCACTACTTAGTTTTCCACATTTGCTGGCCTATGAGTGCAGCACTTTCACAGCATCATCTTACAGGATTAGAAATAGCTCAACTGGAATTCCATTACCTTCACTAGCTTTGTTCATAGTGATGCTTCCCAAGGCCCACTTGACTTCATATTCCAGCATGTCTGGCTCTAGGTGAGTGATCACATGATCATGATTATCTGGGTATGAAGATCTTTTTTGTACAGTTCTTCTGTGTATTCTTGCCACTTCTTAATATCTTCTGCTTCTGTTAGATCTATACCATTTCTGTACTTTATTTTGCCCATCTTTTCATGAAATTTTCCCTTGGTTTCTCTAATTTTCTTGAAGAAATTTCTAGTCTTTCCCATTCTATTGCTTTCCTCTATTTCTTTGCACTGATCACTGAAGAAGGCTTTCTTATCTCTCCTTGTTATTCTTTGGAACTCTGCATTCAAATGAGTATATCTTTCCTTTTCTCCTTTGCCTTGGCTTCTCTTCTTTTCTCAGCTATTTGTAAGGTCTCCTCAGACAACCAGTTTGCCTTTTTGCATTTCTTATTCTTGGGGATGGTCTTGGTCACTGGCCCCATATAATGTCAGGAACTTCAATATTATGGAAAATTATATAATATAGCATTTAACAAGAAAAAAAATAATATTAAATTTACTTCAAACAATGCTATGACTTGTATTTAAACTTTACATACCCCTCATACATTCAACTTATTTGCAACATTTTATCCAAATTTTGTTATATAAAAGTTGCAACAGAAGTGAGGGAGACACATGAAGAACTGTCTCTAAACATACGTATATGCTCTAAATTGTAGGTGTTGACTTGTAATTGTTTTGCATCTTACCTGAAAAATGATGTAGCAGGCTACAAAGTAGGAGTCAGCATTTATTTAAAAACATTTACTGATCCTTCCAAGTGACTCAGAAGAGTTCAGCCAGTAAGTCCAAGAGTTGATTATTTGAAATAATTTTTTAAGGAAAAATTATAACTGGACAACCTGTATCAAAAATATAAATATACAGAAGATTAGAAATTAAGAAATGTATAAAACACAGATAAGGAGTTCACAAAAAATTATAAGAAAATACTATATTTAACTAAATTATAACATCGACTCACCATATAATTTTCTAAGAAAACAAATATTACCTAAATTTTTGACATTTAACTCCTTAATATTTCTTTAATAAACTTTAATACATGATAAAAAAAAATAAAAGTTGCAAAAATAGGACATCTATTCACCTTTCTCTCAAACTCCCCAATGTTAATGTTTTACATTTTCACTATTTTATAATTCTTTCTCTGTATATGTAAGGTACAGTTGGGGCCGAGGCAGAAAAAGAGAGACAACCTCAACAGAAGTAGGTTACGTTTATCCAGGTAAGGAGGGGCGACAGTTGGCCTAAGGACCAGGATGAGCACTGAAAGGGATCAGGGAGGCTCCATATTTATAGGGAGGTTTGCAGAAGCAATAAGGGAAACGTTAATCAGGCGAGATGTTTTGGATATTCTTTAGTTGAGATGGCATTTGTAGTTGGGCAAGGAGTGATGAGTCTTCTGGGCAGGTGTAGGGGGTGGAAGGGTCTGGATAGGGTATAATAAGTCCTATATAGATACAACTGGCCTGGAATATCAGGGTGGGACCTAAAGTTCTGTTCTGTTTTCTCCAAAGCTAGATGATTCAGCAAGGGCCTTTGAGACTGTTGTTTTATTTTTCTAGGCCCAAAGACTCCTTCAGTATACATACCTAAACATATAGTTTTCTGAAACATTGTTAGTTACAATCATGTAGTACTTTTACCTGTAAATTTATCAAATCATATATGTGCATAATTTTTACACAACCATAATACAATTATCAAAATCAAAAATTTATCAGTTATGTGATATATCTAATTTAGAGGCTGTTTGCAAATTTTACTAATTGTCTTATTAATTAGCTTTGTTGCAAAAGGAAAAAAATAAATGTTTATTTTTCAGGACTGAGATCCACCTCAGCCTTTAAGGTTGCACTTATTTCATTGCCTTAGTCTTTAAATTTGTAACATGGAATAATTTTTCAGTTTTTGACTTATTTTTACAATGTAGAGATCTATCCTAAATTTAAAACAATCATTTATAATCTATAATAACGTCTTAGCTACCTGTTTCCCCTTCATAAAAATAAAAATTTAGTTCTAATTGTATGTGCACTCAAGGTCCAGCATTAACTTTCAGTTTCATAGCTCTTCAGATTTATTATCAAAACTAACAGCTATATAAACAGAAAGAAATTCTAATGGAAAATGTGCTCAAAATTTAGTTGATTTTACCAGAAAAACCCTTACAACTGATTTCCTTTCTTGGATATAAATATACATCATAGACCAGGTCAGGAATGCCTGTCTTTTTCTCCTAAAGAAAGGTTAAAGAATATTTCCTAGTCAAGGTCACAGATAACACACATTTTGGTTTAGAACAGAAGTCACAAAAATTCCCCTCAGACTGTATCTTTAAGTGACTCAGGAGTGGCAGAGGAAGTGTCAAAGACAGCTTCATATTACACTTGAAACCCTTGTAAAATCTCAAGATCTTTCTAAACAAAGTCAGTGATTTCTCTGGGCAAGAATCTTGCATAGTGCTAAAAATGAAGCAAGATAATTCTAAATATCACAAAGGCTTGAATGACAAAAGAAAAGCCAGTTCTGCCTAGAGGCAAAACGTGCTAAAACTCAATCACCTAAAAAGTAAACTACTCAAGCTCAATTCCTTCTTATCCCTGAAACCATGAGTTCTTAAATGATCTAGACTGTTCCTCTCCATTTAACTCTAAATCACACATGTAAATTTGGATGCAAATCTCTGGAAAAGAGAGAGATGAATGATTGTAAAGCAAATATAGATTTGAAGTCCCAAAATAATGAGTTCTAATTTTCTTTGAGGGAATCAGATCTAAGGTGAGGAAGAAAAGTTAGAAAACCAGAATAAGGAAACAATGTTTTGAAGTAACATGGGCAAAGATGAGAGAGGGCATGACACACCTGTGAAAATGTTTAGATTCTACTCTGACTGAAGCACAGAGTTTACGTAGAAAGGAATGGTAGAGACGTAGTAAGAAGTAAGGTTGTATAACTAGGCTGTGGTCATATCATATTTGATACTTTTTTGTTCTTGTGGGATTCTGTATAGAAGACTACAGGGATCTGAAAAAGATTTAAACTGTGGAGTGAGTTAATGTCTAAATCAGATTTATATTTTGAATAATGTCTTAGATTCTGATGGGAAATGTTAATGGATTAGGGAAGGAGTGAACACTGAAGGAGGGAAGGAGTGAACACTGAAGGAGGGAAGTTGATTAAGAAGAGATAATGAGAAATAGAGCCATGGTAAAAATTAAAAAAAAAAAAAAAAAAGATGTTGGTTTAAGTTAGTATATTTGAGATTAGTGATTAAAATATGTAACATTGTTATGCTTTTCAAGATCTTGTCCTCCTGCCTTCTTTTGCCACTTTGCCTTAATACAGTTGACACTTGTGGGCTTGAATTACACTTATATGTGGATATTTTTCAATTGTAAATACTATAGTACTTATGATCTGTGGTTGAACCTGTGGGTTCAGAGGAACTGTGGATACAGAGAGTGGACTACATATTATCCTAAAATTAATCCCTGTGTTATTCAAGGGTCAACTGTACTTCAAAACCATCATATAGGCAGGTATTTCATATGTATTTCAGGAAAAGAAATGCAGATGTTGTGCATTGTGAAAGAAAAGAACTTTCGTTTACTTAAAGTTTATTATATTCCTCTGCTCACTAGGAACTTTCTAATGCCAGTTAGCTCAAGTCTTGCATACCACATCTTGTCCTTTAATAAATGAGAATCACCCTTAGCCAAAGAAAAGGAAGTGATGTAAGAAACATTTGAGTACTTATGATCATGGGTAGGGAAGAAAAAAAGTAAAGGAATTAGTATAAGACAATAAAAGGACAACTCTTCCTTTTAAAAAGTTTAAACTTTTAAATTTTTTCTCTAGAGGATGTGAGTATTAGAGAGGTCTTAGTGGTAGAAACACACAAGAGAGGTTCATTAAGCTATCTGAGTGTACAGTTTTTTGTTTTGTTTTGTTTTTAGTGATAATTTATAAATAAAATAAAGATTCGTTCAGGAGGAATTTGCTTTCCTACAGTAAAGACAGAAAACATGAGTATAATATGGGTACACTGAATTTGAAGGATCTTTAATAGCACTGTCTAATAGAAACATAAGAGTAACAAATGTGACATGTAATTTCAAATTTTCTATTAGCCACATTTTAAAAAGTTAAGAGAAAAGACAAAAATAGCTTAAACAGTGTATTTTATTTAACCTGATTACATACATATACATAAATATGTTTATATATGCCTAATATGTATATAAAAACAAACAAATATATTCTCTTAAAAGCACAATATAATCATACATATAGTATTCATGTAAATCTGAAATTTATGAGGTTATTGTTTCATTTAAAAGTGAACCAGAGCATAATTCTGCAAGATGGGAGACTCCAAATTCAGCATGGGAAACTCCAAAGTATCCTTCCCCCACAGAAACATTGATCCATCAATATGCAGATTGATTCCCCTTATAAGAAATTAATAAGCCAGTTAAGAGATTCCTCCATTCAGGCAAGCACAAAATCAGCCACACTGAAACTGGTAGGAAATTGGTGGCATTTACCAGAGTCCCTCTGTGTCAACAATGTCAAAATAGCAAGAGGTCAGAAATATAAGAGTATGGTTTATATATGACAATGAAGTTGCTCAATTTATCAGATCAGATCAGATCAGTCGCTCAGTCGTGTCCGACTCCGACCCCACCGCCCGCCAGGCCCCCGCACCCGCCCCCCAGACTCGCATCCACGAGTCAGTACCTCCAGCCATCCATCCTCTGTCGTCCCCTCCCCCCCCCTCCCCCCAGCACAGAGTCCCCGAGCCCCGGAGGTGGCCAAAACTGGTCAGCAGCACCCCAGAACCAGAACCGCGCGGACCCAGAGTCCCCAACCCACAGCAAAGCAACCCCGCCCACCAACAACCGGAGACGAGGGTGGTGGGCGCGACACCCCCCCCGAGGAGGGAGCGAGGGCCCCCCCAGAGGGCCCCCGGGTGGCGCGAGGTGACCCGATCTCCGCCCAGTGCCATGATGACCTGATATAAGTTAAAATAGATTGTTATAATTTTAGGATGTTTGATGCAATTGTAATGATAACTACAAACAAAACCGTATGTATACAAAACATGAAACGAGAGGGGAATCAAAACATGTCACTACAAATAATCAACAAAACACAAAAGAGGCAACAAGAGAGTAAAGAAGGGGAAAAATGAAACAACACATACAGAAAATAACAAAATAACCATAGTAAGTCATTTCCAGTCAGTAATTACTCTAAAATTATATGAATTAAAAGTCTTGGTTAAAAATACACAGATATGCTGAATGGGCAAATAAACAGGATCTTACTATATATATTGTCTAAACTAAAAGAAACTCTGTTTAGATTTATGAACATACAAGGAATAAAGTAAAAGAATGGAAAAAGATATTTTATAAAGATGGTAACTAAAAGAGAACAGGGAGTGACTGTAAGAAACAAACAAACAAACAATGGACTTTAATGATAAAAGGGTCCATTCACAAGAATGCTACACATACACACACATCCAATATCAGATATCACAAACATATGAAGCAAACATTGACAAAATTGAACCACAAAACAAAGCAATGCAGTAACAGTGGGAGATTTCACTCCCACCTATCAGTAATAAATACATCAGTGAGACTGAAGATCAACAAAGAAACAGAGGACTTGAGCAACACTATAGACCAAATGGATCTAACAGGTATATTGAAACATTTCATCCTATAGGAGCAGAATTCATATTCTCAAAACACACAGAACATTCTTCAATATCAGTCATATGTTAGGTCACAAAAGAAGCCTTGACAAATCCAAGAGTATTGAAATCATATCAAGTATCTCTTACAACTGCAGTGAAATGAAACTAAAATCAATAGCAGTGATAAGCTCAAAAATTCACAAAGATATGGAAATTAAACACTACACTTTGAACAACCAATGAGTCAAAGAAGAAATCAAAAAAGAAATTATAAAATGTTTTGAGATACAAAAACATAATCCATCAAATATTACAGGATACAACAACAATAAAAAAGGACTAAGAAGAAAATTATCTCAGTAAACACCAACAATTTAAAAAGAGGAAAGGCCTCAAATAATTTAATTTTACACCTCAAGAAATAAAGAAGACCTAAGCCAAAACTTAGCAGAAGGAATGAAATAATAAATATTAGAGCAGAATTAAATGAAATATAAAATTTTTAAAAAAATTTAAAAATATATGAAACTGAGTTGATTTTTCAGGAATCAACTTTCCTGACTTCGGATTATACTACAAAGCTACAGTCATCAAGACAGCATGGTACTGGCACAAAAACAGAAATATAGACCAATGGAACAAGATAGAAAGCCCAGAAATAAACCCATGCATGTATGAGTACCTTATTTTTGACAAAGGAGGCAAGAATATACAAAGACAGTCAGGCAATGACTGACTCTTCAATAAATGGTGCTGGGAAAACTGGACAGTTACATGAAAAAGAATGAAATTAGAACACTTCCTAACACCATACACAAAGATAAATTCAACATGGATTAAAGACCTAAATGTAGGACCATAAACTATAAAACTCTTAGAGGAAAACACAGGCAGAATACTCAATGACATAAATCAAAGCAAGAACCTCTGTGACCACCTACTAGAGTAACAGAAATAAAAACAAAAGTAAACAAGTGGGATGTGATTAAACTTAAGAGCTTTTGCACAACAAAGGAAACTACAAGTAAGGTGAAAAGACAACCCCCAGAATGGGAGAAAAGAATAGGAAATGAAACAACTGACAAAGGATTAATTTCCAAAATATACAAGCAGCTCATACAACTCAATACCAGGAAATCAAACAACCCAATCAAAGAGTGGGAAAAAGACATAAACAGACATTTCTCCAAAGAAGACATACAGATGGCTAACAAAGACAGGAAAAATGCTCACCATTGCTCATTATTAGAGAAATGCAAATCAAAACCACAATGAGATATCACCTCACACAGGTCAGAATGGCCATCATCAAAAAGTCTACAAACAATAAATCCTGGAGAGAGTGTAGAGAAAGGGAATACTCTTCCACTGTTGGTGGAAATGTAAATTGACCCAGCCACTATGTAAAACAGTTTGGAGAATTCTTAAAAAATTAGGATTTCTCAAATTATCAACAAACTTTACTAAGCTTTATCCAGACTAAAGAAGAATATCAGTATCAGTTCCGTCAGTCAGTTGTACCCAACTCTATGCGACCCCATGAACTGCATGGGGTACCCATGCCAGGCCTCCCTGTCCATCAGTAACTCCCGGAGTTTACACAAGCTCATGTACACTGAGTAGATGATGCCATCCAATCATCTCATCCTCTGTCATCCCCTTCTCCTCTTGCCCTCAATCTTTCCCAGAATCAGGGTCTTTTCAAATGAGTCAGCTCTTCACATCAGGTGGCAAAAGTATTGGAGTTTCAGCTTCAACATCAGTCCTTCCAATGAATAATCAGGACTGATCTCCTTTAGGATGGACTAGTTGAATTTTCTTACAGTGCAAGGGACTCTCAAGAGTCTTCACCACCACGGTACAAAAGCATCAATTCTTTAGCACTCAGCTTTCTTTATAGTCCAACTCTCACAACCATACATGACTACTGGAAAAACCAAAGCCTTGAGTAGACAGACCTTTGTTGGCAAAGTAATGTCTCTGCTTTTTAATATGCTCTCTAGGTTGATCATAACTTTCCTTCTAAGGAGGAAGCATCTTTTAATTTGAAGATGTAAAATATTTAAATAAAGAGTAAAATATTTAAATAAAGTCATAAATAAAAAATGAGAAAATGCAACTAATGCCACAGACATAAAAAGGATCATAAGTGACAAGTAGAGCAATTTTATTCCAACAAATGGGAAAACCCAGAAGAAATAGCTTCATAGGATTATACTTTTTTTTTTTTTTTTTAAGAATGAATCATGTAGAAACAGAATACCTGAACAGACTTATAACTAGTAAGAAAATTTAATCAGTATTTACAACCTTTCAATAAAGAAATGCCTAGGACCAGATATCTTCATTAGAGAATTCTATCAAACATTTAAAAAATGTCAATCCCTCAAAAACTGAGATAAAGGGAACAATTCCAAACTCATGTTATGTGGCCAACATTACCCTGATACCAAAGCCAAATAAGAAACTACAAGAAAACAACCACAACAACGATAGGCTAATATCTATGATAAATATTGACGCAACAGATCAGATCAGATCAGATCAGTCACTCAGTCGTGTCCAACTCTTTGCGACCCCATGAACTGCAGCACGCCAGGCCTCCCTATCCATCACGAACTCCCGGAGGTCACTCTGACTCACATTCATCGAGTCAGTGATGCCATCCAGCCATCTCATCCTCTGACGTCCCCTTCTCCTCCTGCCCCCAATCCCTCCCAGCATCAGAGTCTTCTCCAGTGAGTCAACTCTTCGCATGAGGTGGCCAAAATACTGGAGTTTCAGCTTTAGCATCATTCCTTCCAAAGAAATCCCAGGGCTGATCTCCTTCAGAATGGACCGGTTGGATCTTCTTGCAGTCCAAGGGATTCTCAAGAGTCTTCTCCAACACCACAGTTCAAAAGCATCAATTCTTCGGCACTCAGCCTTCTTCACAGTCCAGCTCTCACATCCATACATGACCACAGGAAAGACCATAGGCTTGACTAGGCGAACCTTTGTTGGCAAAGTGATGTCTCTGCTTTTGAATATGCTATCTAGGTTGGTCATAACTTTCCTTCCAAGGAGTAAGCGTCTTTTAATTTCATGGCTGCAGTCACCATCTGCAGTGATTTTGGAGCCCAGAAAAACAAAGTCTGACACTGTTTCCACTGTTTCCCCATCTATTTCCCATGTAGTGATGGGACCTGATGCCATGATCTTCGTTTTTTGAATGTTGAGCTTTAAGCCAACCTTTTCACTCTCCACTTTCACTTTCATCAAGAGGCTTTTTAGTTCCTCTTCACTTTCTGCCATAAGGGTGGTATCATCTGCATATCTGAGGTTATTGATATTTCTCCCGGCAATCTTGATTCCAGCTTGTGTGAGGAAAACAATTAAACAATTAAAACCCACAGACTACGAGCCCTGCGGTAATTTCCACAGCGGAGAAGCATCATTGCAAACGCCCACGGCCACCATTAGCAAGCCGGGGCTGGGCGGGGAGACGCCGCCGGCTGTTTCCCCACGGGACACTCCCCCACCGGCTGCTCCCACATGGGCCATAGCCGCTCCCGCGTGGGCGCGTCTCCACCCCCTGCACCGGCGGCTCCCACGCCCCCCCCCCCCCACCCCCGCACTGGCCGTTCCTGCGCAAGCCACCCCTCCGCCAACTGTTCCCACGCCAGCCACTCCCCCCGCCGGCCGCTTCCGAGGGCCGCGGCGCTGCAGGCTGCGTTGGACTGATTGTCCCAAGCGCTGCCTGATTGTCCCGAGCGCTGCCTGATTGGAGTAGTTTGGGCCGGCAGACCAGACTGTGCAGCGCCGACCACAGGAGAGGCCGGCCCTAGCCCAGGACACCACCGGGCCCGCGCACAGAACAAAGGACTATACAGATCAACTACAGAGAAAGGGGCCTATAGATCTTGGAAATTTAAGCCGGAACAAGGAACTAGCCAAAAATGAACTGAACCCACAACAATAATAGAGAAACTCTTATATATATTGTTACTATTTTTACCATTATTAGTTCCTTTTTTCTTTTTTTAAAATATATATTTTTTAATTTTTATTATTTTTTTATTAAAAAAAGAAAAACAAAAATTTTTTTTCCTTCTTTTAATTTTTTTTGTTTCTTTTATTTTTATTTTTTTATCCTCTAGTACTTCTTTAACCTCCACTTTTAGATTTAACTTTTGCTGCCCTGTTTTTTTTCTTTTTTCTTTTTGTCCTTTGCTTTTATTCTTTCCTTTTTTCTTTTCTTTACTGATTACTGACTAGATCTATCTCTCTCCTTTACATTCCCTCCTTTTATCCTCCTGACCACCTCTGTCTCCTTCCTCCCTTTTTCCTTCTCTGTATAACCCCGTGAACATCTCTGAGCAGTCCAGTTGTGGAATGCAGTATAGAAGAAGAAGTTTTTGAGACTACTGTAAAAATAAGACCGATAACTGGAACCAGGAGGCTTAAGTCCAAACCCTGATCCCACGAAACATTAATCAACAGGAGCTCATCAAATGCCTCCAAACCTACACTGAAACCAAGCACCACACAAAGACCAGCAAGTTCCATGGCAAGACATACCAAGCAAATTCTCCAGAAAAACAAGAACACAGCCCTGAGCTCCAATACACAGGCTACACAAAGCGACCCCAAAATCATAGACATCTCATAACTCACTACTAGACACTCCACTGCACCCCAGAGAAAAGTAATCCAGCTCCACCCACCAGAACACCGACACAAGCTTCCATAAACAAGAAACCTCAACAAGCCACTGGTACAAACCCACATATAGTGCAGAAATGCCACAAAAAAGAGAACTCTACAGACTGCCAGAATACAGTAAGGACACCCCAAACTCAGCAATTTAAACAAGATGAAGAGACAGAAGAATTCCCAGCAGGTAAAGGAACAGGATAAATGCCCACCAAACCAAACAAAAGAGGAAGAAATAGCAAACCTACCTGATAAAGAATTCCGAATAATGATAGTGAAATTAATCCAAAATCTGAAAGGCAAAATGGAATCACGGATAAATAGCCTGGAGAAAACCATTGAGAAGATGCAAGAAAGATTTAACAAGGACCTAGAAGAAATAAAAAAGAGTCAATATATAATGAATAATGCAATAAATGAGATCCAAAACACTCTGGAGGCAACAAATAGTAGAATAACAGAGGCAGAAGACAGAATTAGCGAATTAGAAGATAGAATGGCAGAATTAAATGAATCAGAGGAGAAAAAAGAAAAACGAATTAAAAGAAATGAGGACAATCTCAGAGACCTCCAGGACAATTTTAAATGTTACAATATTCAAATCATAGGAGTCCCAGAAGAAGAAGACAAAAAGAAAGACCATGAGAAGATACTAGAGGAGATAATAGTTGAAAATTTCCCTAAAATGGGGAAGGAAATAATCACTCAAGTCCAAGAAACCCAGAGAGTCCCAAACAGGATAAACCCAAGGCGAAACACCCCAAGACACATATTAACCAAATTAACAAAGATCAAACACAAAGAACAAATATTAAAAGCAGCAAAGGAAAAACAACAAATAACACACAAGGGAATTCCCATAAGGATAACAGCTGATCTTTCAATAGAAACTCTTCAAGCCAGGAGGGAATGGCAAGACATACTTAAAGTGATGAAAGAAAAGAACCTACAGCCCAGATTATTGTACCCAGCAAGGATCTCATTCAAATATGAAGGAGAAATCAAAACCTTTACAGACAAGCAAAAGCTGAGAGAATTCAGCAACAACAAACCAGCTCTCCAACAAATACTAAAGAACAGTCTCTAGACAGGAAACATAAAAAGGATATATAAATTCAAACCCAAAACAAGAAAGTAAATGGCAACGGGAACATATTTATCAATCAGATCAGATCAGATCAGTCGCTCAGTCGTGTCCGACTCTTCGCGACCCCATGAACCGCAGCACGCCAGGCCTCCCTGTCCATCACCAGCTCCCGGAGGTCATTCAGACTCGCATCCATCGAGTCAGTGATGCCATCCAGCCATCTCATCCTCTGTCGTCCCCTTCTCCTCCTGCCCCCAATCCCTCCCAGCATCAGAGTCTTCTCCAATGAGTCAACTCTTCGCATGAGGTGGCCAAAATACTGGAGTTTCAGCTTTAGCATCATTCCTTCCAAAGAAATTGCAGGATTGATCTCCTTCAGAATGGACTGGTTGGATCTTCTTGCAGTCCAAGGGACTCTCAAGAGTCTTCTCCAACACCACAGTTCAAAAGCATCAATTCTTCGGCGCTCAGCCTTCCTCACAGTCCAGTTCTCACATCCACACATGACCACAGGAAAGACCATAGCCTTGACTAGGCGAACCTTTGTTGGTAAAGTAATGTCTCTGCTTTTGAATATGCTATCTAGGTTGGTCATAACTTTCCTTCCAAGGAGTAAGCGTCTTTTAATTTCATGGCTGCAGTCACCATCTGCAGTGATTTTGGAGCCCAGAAAAACAAAGTCTGACACTGTTTCCACTGTTTCTCCATCTATTTCCCATGCAGTGATGGGACCAGATGCCATGATCTTCGTTTTCTGAATGTTGAGCTTTAAGCCAACCCTTTCACTCTCCACTTTCACTTTCATCAAGAGGCTTTTTAGCCCCTCTTCACTTTCTGCCATAAGAGTGGTGTCATCTGCATATCTGAGGTTATTGATATTTCTCCCGGCAATCTTGATTCCAACTTGTGTTTCTTCCAGTCCAGCATGTCTCATGATGTACTCTGCATATAAGTTAAATAAACATGGAGACAATATGCAGCCTTGACGTACTCCTTTTCCTATTTGGAACCAGTCTGTTGTTCCATGACCAGTTCTAACTGTTGCTTCCTGACCTGTATACAGATTTCTTAAGAGGCAGATCAAGTGGTCTGGTATTCCCATCTCTTTAAGAATTTTCCATAGTTTATTGTGATCCACACAGTCAAAGGCTTTGGCATAGTCAATAAAGCAGAAATAGATGTTTTTCTGGAACTCTCTTGCTTTTTCCATGATCCAGCACATGTTGGCAATTTGATCTCTGGTTCCTCAATTACCTTAAATGTAAATGGGTTGAATGCCCCAACCAAAAGACAGAGACTGGCTGAATGGATACAAAAACAAGACCCCTACATATGTCGTCTACAAGAGACCCAACTCAAAACAGGGGACACATACAGACTGAAAGTGAAGGGCTGGAAAAAGATTTTCCATGCAAATAGGGACCAAAAGAAAGCAGGAGTAGCAATACTCATATCACATAAAATAGACTTTAAAACAAAGGCTGTGAAAAGAGACAAAGAAGGTCACTACATAATGATCAAAGGATCAATCCAAGAAGAAGATATAACAATTATAAATATATATGCACCCAACATAGGAGCACCGCAATATGTAAGACAAATACTAACAAGTATGAAAGGAGAAATCAACAATAATACAATAATAGTGGGAGACTTTAATACCCCACTCACACCAATGGATAGATCAACTAAACAGAAAATTAAGAAGGAAACACAAACTTTAAACGATACAATAGACCAGTTAGAACTAATTGATATCTATAGGACATTTTATCCCCAAACAATGAATTTCACCTTTTTCTCAAGCGCACACGGAACCTTCTCCAGGATAGACCACATCCTGGGCCATAAATCTAGCCTTGGTAAGTTCAAAAAAAATTTGAAATCTTTCCAAGCATTTTTTCTGACCACAATGCAATAAGAGTAAATCTCAATAACAGGAGAAAAACTATTAAAAATTCCAACATATGGAGGCTAAACAACACACTCCTGAATAACCAACAAATCACAGAGGAAATCAAAAAAGAAATCAAATTCTGCATAGAAATGAATGAAAATGAAAACACAACAACCCAAAACCTGTGGGACACTGTAAAAGCAGTCCTAAGGGGAAAGTTCATAGCAATACAGGCATACCTCAAGAAACAAGAAAAAAGCCAAATAAATAACCTAACTCTACACCTAAAGCAACTGGAAAAGGAAGAAATGAAGCACCCCAAGGTTAGTAGAAGGAAAGAAATCTTAAAAATTAGGGCAGAAATAAATGCAAAAGAAACAAAAGAGACCATAGCAAAAATCAACAAAGCCAAAAGCTGGTTCTTTGAAAGGGTAAATAAAATTGACAAACCATTAGCCAGACTCATCAAGAAACAAAGGGAGAAAAATCAAATCAATAAAATTAGAAATGAAAATGGAGAGATCACAACAGACAGCACAGAAATACAAAGGATCATAAGAAACTACTATCAGCAATTATATGGCAATAAAATGGACAATGTGGAAGAAATGGACCAATTCTTAGAAAAGTACAACTTTCCAAAACTGGATCAGGAAGAAATAGAAAATCTTAACAGACCCATCACAAGCACGGAAATTGAAACTGTAATCAGAAATCTTCCAGCAAACAAAAGCCCAGGCCCAGACGGCTTCACAGCTGAATTCTAACAAAAATTTAGAGAAGAGCTAACACCTATCCTGAGCGACTGATCTGATCTGATCTGAACACCTATCCCACTCAAACTGTTCCGGAAAATTGCAGAGGAAGGCAAACTTCCAAACTCATTCTATGAGGCCACCATCACCCTAATAAGAAAACCTGACAAAGATCCCACAAAAAAAGAAATCTACAGGCCAATATCTCTGATGAACATAGATGCAAAAATCCTTAACAAAATTCTAGCAATCAGAATCCAACAACACATTAAAAAGATCATACACCATGACCAAGTGGGCTTTATCCCAGAAATGCAAGGATTCTTCAATATCCGCAAATCAATCAATGTAATATACCACATTAACAAAATGAAGAATAAAAACCATATGATTATCTCAATAGATGCAGAGAAAGGCTTTGACAAAGTTCAACATCCATTTATGATAAAAACTCTCCAGAAAGCAGGAATAGAACGAACATACCTCAACATAATAAAAGCTATATATGACAAACCCACAGCAAACATTATCCTCAATGGTGAAAAATTGAAAGCATTTCCTCTAAAGTCAGGAACAAGACAAGGATGCCCACTTTCACCATTACTATTCAACATAGTTTTGGAAGTTTTGGCCACAGCAATCAGAGCAGAAAAAGAAATAAAAGGAATCCAAATTGGAAAAGAAGAAGTAAAACTCTCACTGTTTGCAGATGACATGATCCTCTACGTAGAAAACCCTAAAGATTCCACCCGAAAATTACTAGAACTAATCAATGAATATAGTAAAGTTGCAGGATATAAAATTAACACACAGAAATCTTTTGCATTCCTGTACACTAATAACGAGAAAATAGAAAGAGAGTTTAAGGAAACAATTCCATTCACCATTGCAATGAAAACAATAAAATACTTAGGAATATATCTTCCTAAAGAATCTAAAGACCTATATATAGAAAACTGTAAAACACTGGTGAAAGAAATCAAAGAGGACACTAATAGATGGAGAAATATACCATGTTCATGGATTGGTAGAATCAATATAGTGAAAATGAGTATAGATTCAATGCAATCCCCATCAAGCTACCAACGGTATTCTTCACAGAGCTAGAACAAATAATTTCTCAATTTGTATGGAAATACAAAAAACCTCGAATAGCCAAAGCTATCTTGAGAAAGAAGAACAGAACTGGAGGAATCAACCTGCCTGACTTCAGGCTCTACTACAAAGCCACAGTCATCAAGACAGTATGGTACTGGCACAAAGACAGAAATATATATCAATGGAACAAAATAGAAAGCCCAGAGATAAATCCATGCACATATGGTCACCTTATCTTTTACAAAGGAGGCAATAATATATATTTTATTATATTTATTTTTTTTTTTTTTTTTTTTTTTTTATCCCTTTTTTTTTTATTTTTTTTAATCAAAATCTCTTTTTATTATCAGAAAATACAAAATTAGTATAAAAATTGTAAATGATAGTTTTAGTTTGAACAATTAATACATTTCAGATATAATATTATACATATTTCAATGCTATTCTCCCCAATCATCTCACCCTCTCCTGTCCCAGAGTCCAAAAGTCTGTCTATACATCAGTTCTCTTTTGTTGTCTCGTAAATAGGTTTTTTTTACCATCTTTCTAAATTCCTATTTGCTATTACTTTTTGTTTTTTTTTCTGGCTTACTTCACTCTGTATATAGGCTCCAGTTCCATCCACCTCCTTAGAACTATTCATTTTTTTTATGGCTGAGTAATATTCCATTTTATATGTACCACAGCTTGCTTATCCATTCATCTGTGGATGGACATCTAGGTTGCTTCCACGTTCTGGCTATTGCAAACAGTGCTGCTATGAACATTGGGGTCAGGTTCTTTCATTTTTAGTGTTTGCCCAGCAGTGGGATCTGACAAAGCAGTTCTCGCAGTTTTTTGAGGAATCTCCATACTGTTCTCCAAAGTGGCTGTACTAGTTTGCATTCCCACCAACAGTGCAAGGGTTCCCTTCTCCCACCCCTCCAGTTTTTGTTGTGGACTTTTGGATAGCAGCCATACTATGCGTGAAGTATCTATGCTATAAATTTTTTTTTTTATTTTTTTTTTGAGAATTTTTTTTTTGTTTTTTTTTTTTTTTTTTTTTTTTTTTTATTTTTTTCTTCATTTGCTTTATTTTCTCCCATTCTGAAGGCTGTCTTTTCACCTGCTTAGTTTCTTTTGTGCAAAAGCTTTTAAGTTTGATTAGGTCCCATTTTTATTTTTGATTTATTTCCAATATTGGGAGGTGAGAGGATCTCTGTGATTAATAAGAGTTTTGCTATTCTAGGTTTTTTTTTTAGCTCTTTCATTTTAGTTTTTTTTTTATGTTAGAAGTTTCTAGTTTCACATATGGAGTTTTTTCCCAGCCTTTGGCATTCACCTGGTATGATCCTGCTTTTTTTTTTTTTTCCTTTGTGAGAATGTCTTTTGAGAGGTTGACCCAGTTTTCTTTTTAGGTTTATTCTCCTTCTATTTGTGAGATCTGGTACAATAATCTGGGCTGTAGGTTCTTTTCTTTCATCACTTTAAGTATGTCTTGCCATTAAAGACAATCTTTTTAACAAGTGGTGCTGGAAAAACTGGTCGAACACTTGTAAAAGAATGAAACTAGAACACTTTCTAACACCATACACAAAAATAAACTCAAAATGGATTAAAGAGCTAAATATAAGACCAGAAACCATAAAACTCCTAGAGGAAAACATAGGCAAAACACTCTCTGACTTACATCACAGCAGGATCCTCTATGACCCACCTCCCAGAATATCGGAAATAAAATCAAAAATGAACAAATGGGACCTAATCAAACTTAAAAAGCTTCTGCACAACAAAGGAAACTATAAGCAAGGTGAAAAGACAGCTTTCAGAATGGGAGAAAATAATAGCAAATGAAGCAACAGACAAACAACTAATCTCAAAAATATACAAGCAACTTCTACAGCTCAATTCCAGGAAAATAAACGACCCAATCAAAAAATGGGCCAAAGAACAAAATAGACATTTCTCCAAAGAAGACATACAGATGGCTAACAAACACATGAAAAGATGCTCAACATCACTCATTATCAGAGAAATGCAAATCAAAACCACTATGAGGTACCATTTCACACCAGTCAGAATGGCTGCGATCCAAAAGTCCACAAGCAATAAATGCTGGAGAGGGTGCAGAGAGAAGGGAACCCTCTTACACTGTTGGTGGGAATGCAAACTAGTACAGCCACTATGGAGAACAGTATGGAGATTCCTCAAAAAACTGGGAATAGAACTGCCTTATGATCCAGCAATCCCACTGCTGGGCATATACACTGAGAAAACCAGAATTGAAAGAGACACATGTACCCCAATGTTCATAGCAGCACTGTTTACAATAGCCAGGATGTGGAAGCAACCTAGATGTCCATCCACAGATGAATGGATAAGAAAGCTGTGGTACATATACACAGTGGAGTATTACTCAGCTGTTAAAAAGAATACATTCAAATCAGTTCTAAGGAGGTGGATGGAACTGGAGCCTATTATACAGAGTGAAGTAAGCCAGAAAGAAAAACACAAATACAGTATACTAACGCATATATATGAAATTTAGAAAGATGGTAAAAATAACCCTATTTACGAGACAGCAAAAGAGACAATGATGTATAGAACAGACTTTTGGACTCTGGGACTGGGAGAGGGTGGGATGATTGGGGAGAATAGCATTGAAATATGTATAATATCATATCTGAAATGAGTCGTCAGTCCAGGTACAATGCCCGATAACAGATGCCTGGGGCTGGAGCACTGGGATGATCAGGAGGGATGGTGTGGGGACGGGGGAGGGAGGAGGGTTCAGGATGGGGAACACGTGTATACTGGTGGTGGCTCCATCTTGATGTATTGTAAAAGCAATACAATGTTGTAAAGTTAAGCAAAATGAAAAATAAATAAATAAAATTGTATATCATCTCAAAAAAAAAAAAAAAAGAGTTCTAGAGCTCTACTGCACAAGAGTGAACACACAGTTAATTCATACTGTACTAAAACATTTGAAAATGTATTAATTGGCTGGATTTCACATATATGTATTTTTTTTTAACCACAGTTAAAATATGTCAGTAACACTAACCCTAACATATTAATATTTTAAATAGTTAAATATAGTTTTATTACTAATATTCAAGACTTTTTTGTGTCCCTTGTCATAGGAGATACAGCTGTGTGATAGAGAAAAATTTATGCTTTCATGGAGTATACTTTCTGTTGTTTGACAGATAATATTTCAATAAACATTTTTAGACATGTCCATTCAACCACATGAAAGATTTTTTTTTTTTTTTTTTTTTTTTTGCCTTTGGAAGATAACAAGGAGAGAAATTGCTGGGTCATATATTGGAGGGATCCAGGATTAATTTCCATTCTCAACCAATTTTGCCATTTAATTTATAAAACCTTCTGTTGTACACTAAGTTATTTTGGCATTTTAATATATTTTTGTTTATGTTACTTTTGATAATATTTAAATATCACAGTTATGGATGGTAACACTATTCTTTTCCATCATCACAGTAGATTGGTGAGATAAAGGATACAATTTTACTAGAGTTCTAGATATTTATCAGTAAACTTCTTTTCAAAATGATCATTTAGTATTACAGGAATAGTATGTCCTCCTCATTACATCTTTCATTTTTTAAAAATTCCTCCTAAAATATGAAAGAATGAAAACAAAACATCATTTTAAAGGTTCTAAGTAGCTGAGTTCTTTTAAAAGAAACTAATACAGTCCTGGGTGTTCTTTGGAAGGAATTATGCTAAAG
Source organism: Tragelaphus eurycerus (assembly GCA_935064755.1). Lineage (NCBI taxonomy): Eukaryota > Metazoa > Chordata > Mammalia > Artiodactyla > Bovidae > Tragelaphus > Tragelaphus eurycerus. The sequence continues at coordinate 2,382,769 of CAKXYN010000006.1, forward strand.
CTGATACTTCAGTACTTTTGCTACCTCGTGCAAAGAATTGACTCATTGGAAAAGACTCTGATGCTGGGAGGGATTGGGGGCAGGAAGAAAAGGGGACAACAGAGGATGAGATGGCTGGATGACATCACTGACTCAATGGACGTGAGTCTGAGTGAACTCCGGGAGTTGGTGATGGACAGGGAGGCCTGGCGTGCTGCAATTCATGGGGTCACAAAGAGTTGGACATGACTGAGCGACTGAACTGAACTGAACTGAATACAGATTCTTATGCTGTAAGAGATTTGTATATAATAAATGCATATCCAACTACATTGGGCGTGAGTCTAATTATTATAACATTCTCTTGGCCTTAGTTCACAAAAATTTTAAGAACATGTATTTTGAAGTGCAAAAAGTAGATTGGCATTGGTAACATCTTAGGTTGGTAGAGATTTTTACTCTTCTACATGGTTTTACATATCTTAATTAATTTTTGGTGCTCATGTGAGCATCCTCTGACAGCTCAGTATATATTTTACAGTAAATAAAATAAGTAATCATGTACAGTAATGCATACAAATGCAGAGAGTACCATGGAGAATACATTATTTAAGATTATTTACTAATGTCACCTGGCTCAGAGTACAGCTCTTCTCAAAGTTTATTAGGAAAAAAATACGCAAAAAAAAACTTGATATTAGCAATTAAACTTTTTTGTAAATATGTGGTTAAAAGTGGATATAATGTTTTTCCAATGAGAACTTGGCTAAATTGTTACTATATTTTAATTACTATATTAGTCTGTGTTTTCAAGAGGAAATAACATATTCACTAAAACAAAACCACACAGAAAAAATACTTGTGACATTTACAGTCCAAGTTTCTATAATTGATCTGCTGCTGCTGCTGCTAAGTCACTTGAGTCGTGTCTGACTCTGTGCGACCCAATGGACAGCAGCCCCCCAGGCTTCTGTCTATAGGATTCTCTAGGCAAGAATACTGGAGTAGGTTGCCATTTCATTCTCCACTATAACTGATCACATGATCCCAATTTGTATTTATAACTGCCTTCTATACCCATTCTTTATTCCTTAGGCCCATCAAGCAACTCATCTGTTTATAGTTCTTTTACTTGAGAAACCAAAATATTCATTGCTGAAGGGCTTAGATGATTTGTAGTCTTGCCTGTTTGGGGTTTTAATTTGTGGTGACCTTAATCATGGCAATGCTAAGAGACACTGTAAGAAATCTATTTTCCAGATTTACTCTTTATTACCTTCATTGTGGAGTAGGGGTCAGATTTCCCCTTTGTAACAAGGATCAATCACCCCAGCCAGTACAGTAACTACCTTCTTCGCTTATTGATTCAGAGGCATAAGGAGGTTAGAGTGATTGGACAGAAACATTAGCTTTTGGTTCAGTGAGATCATTGTTGTGTTTCCCTTTAGAAGCATTTTTGCATTTAGAACTAAGACCTCTAGGCTAGCAGAGCATGAGGTTCTGGGAACAGGAAACAAAATTTTTGCTAGTAGATTATTAGGGGTGATAGTGAGTGGTGCCACTTCCATCCCTTCTTCCTGGATCCATGAATCCTATCTATAAGGCACTGATTCAGACCATACATGGATTTCTGTAGAACCCTGTCCCAGCTCTATAAGGTATTGCTACCGAGTCACACTGTAATTGAATATTCAAAAAGCCAGTCCACTCTTCTATCAAACAGTTGCTTCAAGTTGGTGGAGAATGTTATTGAAAGTGAATTACATGAAGATGAACCTCATGCTGAACTTCTTTTGCTACAAAATGAATTCTCTTATCAGAAGCAGTGTTATATGTAAATCCGTAAAAGTTGATATGGCTTTCACTTAATCAATGGATGGTAGTTTTGGCAGAAGCGCTATACAGGGCAACTTCTTATTCAGAATAAGCATCTATTCTTATAAGGACAAACTGCTACCCTTTCTTTCCATGATGGGCTTTGTCCAGCATAATTAATCTTTAATAAACAGTCAACAACCCTGATGAAAGATGCTACTGAAAACTCAGTGTTTCTATCTGCAGTTGGTAGATTGGGCACTGAGCAATAGCCACAGCCAGGTCATAGTGCATGGAAGTCCATGTTGTCGAGACCATGTATCAGTTCAGTTCAGTCTCTCAGTACTGTCCAACTCTTTGCAACTCCATGAATTGCAGCACGCCAGGCCTCCCTGTCCATCACCAACTCCCGGAGGTCACTCAGACTCACATCCATCAAGTCAGTGATGCCATCCAGCCATCTCATCCTCTGTCGTCCCCTTCTCCTCCTGCCCCCAATCCCTCCCAGCATCAGAGTCTTCTCCAATAAGTCAACTCTTCACATGAGGTGGCCAAAGTACTGGAGTTTCAGCTTTAGCATCATTCCTTCCAAAGAAATCCCAGGGCTGATCTCCTTCAGAATGGACTGGTTGGATCTCCTTGCAGTCCAAGGGACTCTGAAGAGTCTTCTCCAACACCACAGTTCAAAAGCATAAATTCTTCAGCACTCAGCCTTCTTCACAGTCCAGCTCTCACATCCATACATGACCACAGGAAAGACCATAGCCTTGACTAGACGGACATTTGTTGGCAAAGTAATGTCTCTGCTTTTGAATATGCTATCTAGGTTGGTCATAACTTTCCTTCCAAGGAGTAAGTGTCTTTTAATTTCATGGCAGCAGTCACCATCTGCAGTGATTTTGGAGCCCCCAAAAATGAAGTCTGACACTATTTCCACTGTTTCCCCATCTATTTATCATGAAGTGTTGGGAACAGATGCCATGATCTTCCTTTTCTGAATGTGAGCTTTAAGCCAACTTTTTTACTCTCCATTTTCACTTTCATCAAGAGGCTTTTTACTTCCTCTTCACTTTCTGCCATAAAGGTGGTGTCATCTGCATATCTGAGGTTATTGGTATTTCTCCCAGTAATCTTGATTCCAGCTTTTGCTTCTTCCAGTCCAGCATTTCTCATGATGTACTCTGCATAAGTTAAATAAGCAGGGTGATAATATATAGCCTTGACGTACTCCTTTTCCTATTTGGAACCAGTCTGTTGTTCCATGTCCAGTTCTAACTGTTGCTTCCTGACCTGCATACAGATTTCTCAAGAGGCAGATCAGGTGCTCTGGTATTCCCATCTCTTTCAGACTTTTCCAGTTTATTGTGATCCACACAAAGTATTTGGCATAGTCAATAAAGCAGAAATAGATGTTTTTCTGGAACTCTCGTGCTTTTTCCATGATCCAGCAGATGTTGGCAATTTGATCTCTGGTTCCTCTGCCTTTTCTAAAATCAGCTTGAACATCTGGCAGTTCACGGTTCATGTATTGCTGAAGCCTGGCTTGGAGAATTTTGAGCATTATTTTACTAGCATGTGAGATGAGTGCAATTGTGTGGTAGTTTGAGCATTCTTTGGCATTGCCTTTCTTTGGGATTGGAATGAAAACTGACCTTTTCCAGTCCTGTGGCCACTGCTGATGTTTCCAAATTTGTTGGCATATTGAGCGCAGCACTTTCACAGCATCATCTTTCAGGATTTGAAATAGCTCAACTGGAATACTATCCCCTCCACTAGCTTTGTTCGTAGTGATGCTTTCTAAGGCCCACTTGACTTCACATTCCAGGATATCTGGCTCTAGATGAGTGATCATACCATCGTGATTTTCTGGGTTGTGAAAATCTTTTTGGTATAGTTCTTCTGTTTATTCTTGCCACCTCTTCTTAATATCTTCTACTTCTCTTAGGTTCATACCATTTCTGTCCTATTTTGAGCCCATCTTTGCATGAAATGTTTCTTTGATATCTCTGATTTTCTTAAAGAGATCTCTAGTCTTTCCCATTGTGTTGTTTTCCTCTATTTCTTTGCATTGATCACTGACGAAGACTTTCTTATCTCTTCTTGCTATTCTTTGGAACTTTGCATTCAGATGCTTATATCTTTCCTTTTCTCCTTTGCTTTTCGCTTCTCTTCTTTTCACAGCTATTTGTAAGGCCTCCCCAGACAGCCATTTTGCTTTTTTTCATTTCTTTTCCATGAGGATGGTCTTGATTCCTGTCTCCTGTACAATGTTACGAACCTCAGTCAATAGTTCCTCAAGCACTCTATCTCTCAGATCTAGGCCCTTAAATCTATTTCTCACTTCCACTGTATAATCATAAGGGATTTGATTTAGGTCATACCTGAATGGTCTAGTGGTTTTCCCTACTTTCTTCAATTTAAGTCTGAATTTAGTAATAAGGATTTCATGATCTGAGCCACAGTCATCTCCTGCTCTTGTTTTGGTTGACTCTATAGAGCTTCTCCATCTTTGACTGCAAAGAATATAATCAATTTGATTTTGGTGCTGACCATGTGCTGATGTGTAGAGTCCATGTGTAGAGTCTCCTCTTGTGTTGTTGGAAAAAGGTGTTTGCTATGACCAGTGAATTTTCTTGGCAAAACTCCATTAGTCTTTGCCCTGCTTCATTCTGTTTTCCAAGGCCAAATTTGCCTGTTACTCCAGGTGTTTCTTGACTTCCTACTTTTGCATTCCAGTCCCCTATAATGAAAAGGACATCTTTTTTGGGTGTTAGTTCTAAAAGGTCTTGTAGGTCTTCATAGAACCATTCAACTTCAGCCTATCCAGCATTACTGGTTGGGGCATAGACGTGATATTGAATGGTTTGCCTTGGAAATGAACAGAGATCATTCTGTCGTTTTTGAGATTGCACCCAAGTACTGCATTTTGAACTCTTTTGTTGACCATGATGGCAACTCCATTTCTTCTAAGGGATTCCTGCCTGCAGTAGTAGATATAATAGTCCTCTGAGTTAAATTCACCCATTCCAGTCCATTTTAGTTTGCTGATTCCTAGAATGTCAACGTTCACTCTTGCCATCTCTTGTTTGACCACTTCAAATTTGCCTTGATTCATGGACCTGACATTCCAGGTTCCTATGCAATATTGCTTTTTACATCATCGGACCTTGCTTCTATCACCAGTCACATCCACAGCTGGGTATTGATTTTGCTTTGGCTCCATCCCTTCATTTTTTCTGGAGTTATTTCTCCACTGATCTCCAGTAGCATATTGGGCCCCTACTGATGTAGGGAGTTCCTCTTTCAGTATCCTATCATTTTGCCTTTTCATACTGTTCATGGGGTTCTCAAGGCAAGAATTCTGAAGTGGTTTGCCATTCCCTTCTCCAGTGGACCACATTCTGTCAGATCTCTCCACCATGACCCGATGTCTTGGGTTGCCCCACAGGCATGGCTTAGTTTCATTGAGTTAGACAATGCTGTGGTCCTAGTGTGATTAGACTGACTAGTTTTCTGTGAGTATGGTTTCAGTGTGTCTGCCCTCTGATGCCCTCTTGCAACATCTATGCCACCAGGACCACTTTGCTCATAGGCCCATTGGCTGATGACAGGAGTGAGCGGAGAAAGAGGATATCTGGTAATTACAGAAAATGTCACCCTATTCATTTGGTCATTAAAGTTGACACTTTGGTGACTAGAAGAGAAATATCAGTATTTTTTAGTCCATTTAGACCATCCATACATCTCTTCTCCAAATTACCTTGTCATCATATTTTTCAAGTATGTTCCTTTCAGATCATTACCCATCCAACCAAACCATTTGCCCCAGCTCTAAATGGGCATATAAATACATGTCTGGCAATTTCTCTTTGTAAGCAAAGTGGACATCAAGGTGTGCTGCTTATAACCCTGCCTACTTGAAGGATTTCTGTTCACCAGGTTTTACAGGAGTGTCCCAGAAAGGGGCTGTGGAGCTATCACTGTCCACTATCCTGTAGTGCCAGTATATCCTGCAGAACCATCTGGAAGTCAGATCTGAGTCTTCTCTTCCTTTATTAATTGATTGTGGGGAATTTCCATGGTGAGGCCATAGGTGCAGTCTGGGTGAGGGAAGGAGGTGAATCAGAAATGTGAGCCATGGCATTTGAGCCACTTCTTCATGTAACTTACTTGTTCTTTCTGGGCCTGCTCAGGCCTGGTCAAGTATAAACGGCTTTCATTTGATGATGGAGTGTTGCTATGCATGCCAAACTCTATGGTTTGGTGGGTCAATTAATACTCAATTCATGATGAGATGCTCAGTTCACATAATAATTTGATCATCACTGGTCAAGAATTCAGCTAAGGTCCAGTATTAGGCCAAGAGCTGTTTTTCAAAAACAAGAGTAGTTATCTACAGAAGATAGCAGGGCTTTGCTCCAAAATCTAAATGCCTGCTCTGTGGTTCATATCTAAAACCTGCCAAAAGCTTCAAGCAGTATCTCCATCTGCCACTGACACTTTGAATAATGTTGGATCTGCAGCATCATGTGACCCAAGGGCAGAGCAGCTTGTACATCAGCCTGGACCTGTAGTAGAGCTTTCTCTTTTTTAGATCCAATCAAATCTAGCAGCTTCTGAGATCACTCAGCCTTGAAATGGAGTACACACCCAGGTAAGGAATATATTGCCTCCCAAATCTGAAGATGCCCACTAGGCATTGTACCTCTCTTTTGATTATAGAAGGGGCCAGATGCAACAGCTTATCCTTTACCTTAGAAGAGCTATCTCCACATGCTCCCCCTTTATCCACTGAGCCCTTAGAAATTTCTCTAAGGTAAAAAGTTCCTGAATCTGTCAGATTTATTTTCCATCTTCTGGCATGCAAATATCTGTATAATAAATCAAAGCACTTGCTTTTCTCACCCACTAGTTCCAGTCAGCATAATGTCATCAATGTAATGGACCAGTGTGATAGTCTATGGGAGTGAAGGAAGATCAAGTTTCTATGAACTAAATTACAACATCAACCTGGAGAGTTGATATACTCCTGAGGTAGGTCAGTGAAGGTGTAGTGTTGGTCTTATCAGGTGAAAACAAACTGATTTTGGGTTGGTCTTATGTAGTGGGATGGATAAAAAGTTACTGGTCAAATTAAGAATTGAATACCAGGTACCAGGAAATGTGTAAATCTGCTAAATCAATGAAATAACATCTGCAATTGAAATCACCACCTGATTAAATTTCAGTTATCCAGCGTCATTCTCCAATATCCAGTTATCTTCTACATAGATCAAATAAGTTTGCAGAATATAGATATAATGGGAATGGCTACCTCCGAATCCTTGAAGGTAGCGCTAATGTCTGCAATCCCTTCAGGAATGAAGTGTAACTCACTTTAACAGTAATATCCTGCAAGCCTAGGAGTCCAATTTATGCTGTAAGTTTAACCCCAGTCACAGGGTGAGATTCTGCATTCGGTCTTCAGTCATCTCACCCTGTGGTTACAGGAGATAAGGGTTTCCTTTAGGACAATATAGGAGTCTTCAGGTCATTTATTGGCACCTGAGCTGGCCATTCCAACCCTGAGTTCATTCTTTTGTTTCACAAAGTACCTAGTCGGACACGACTCAAGCGACTTAGCAGCAGCAGCAGCAGCAGCAAGGTGGGCTCAGAGGTAAAAAATTTTGTCTGCCAATGCAAGAGATTCAAAAGATGTGTGTTTGGTCCCTTGGTTGGGGAGATTCCCTGAAAGAGGAAATGGAAACCCACTCTAGTATTCTTGCCTGGAAAATTCTAGGGAATTTTCCTAGGCAATACTACTAGGAATACTCCTAGGAGTCTGGTGGGCTATATATAGTCCATGGGGTTGCAAAGAGTCTGACAGGACTAAGCACTCTCAAAGGAAGAAACTTTGTTATATTCATTAGTTTGCCAAAATGTTAAAAAATGTTGTATGGCTCCTAACTGCTTATAAGGTTTGATTAGGGTATGCACTGAAGATACTCTGTATTACCAGATAATACCATGGGTTATCAATGCTCTCTTTACTACTGAAATTACAGTCATAAACGTCTTTAAATTTAATTATATTACAGACCCCAGGACCAATTCTGAATTCCTTTTAAAATTCCAATTATCTAGAACCAGTATTAGAATCAATATGTATTAGTACAGGTTCTCTTGAGGAAAAGAATGAGAGGACATGGATGTAAATATATATTATTATAATAATATATATTATTATATATAATGATAAATATCATTTATATTGTTATAAATATAATTTAAAATATAAATTAAATACAAATTATATATTTATAACCTAAATTAAATGAATTAAATAAATTATATACTATGATATAATAATATAATTTATTAATATAATTATAACAATTGTACTGATATAATTATTATTTGATATTGTTATGTTATAATATTTTTATAATATGATATATACAATGATATACCATAATATAATATAAAATATATAATTAATATAATATAATAATGTTATTATTATAAATTAAATATTAAATGAATTATATAATATATAAAATATTATATATGACATAGATTAAATATTATTTATATTATTTACTAATAATAATATAAGAAATATACTATTATAATATAAATTATTGTTCAGTTCAATTCAGTTTCTCAGTTGTGTCCGACTCTTGGCAACACCATGAATTGCAGTACACCTCCCTGTCCATCACCAACTCCCAGAGTTCACTCAAACTCAGGTCCATCGAGTCAGTGATGCCATCCAGCCATCTCATCCTCTGTCGTCCCCTTCTCCTCCTGCCCCCAATCCCTCCCAGCATCAGAGTCTTCTCCAATGAGTCAGTTCTTCGCATGAGGTGGCCAAAATACTGGAGTTTCAGCTTTAGCATCATTCCTTCCAAAGAAATTCCAGGATTGATCTCCTTCAGAATGGACTGGTTGGATCTTCTTGCAGTCCAAGGGACTCTCAAGAGTCTTCTCCAACACCACAGTTCAAAAGCATCAATTCTTCGGCGCTCAGCCTTCTTCACAGTCCAGCTCTCACATCCATACATGACCACAGGAAAGACCATAGCCTTGACTAGGCGAACCTTTGTTGGTAAAGTAATGTCTCTGCTTTTGAATATGCTATCTAGGTTGGTCATAACTTTCCTTCCAAGGAGTAAGCGTCTTTTAATTTCATGGCTGCAGTCACCATCTGCAGGGATTTTGGAGCCCAGAAAAACAAAGTCTGACACTGTTTCCCTTATAAGAATTAAGTAGAATGAGAATACCTTGCTAAGAACATCCATTTTCCAAGAGTCAAAATATGCTAAAATAAATATTTCAATCTCAGATCACCCTATAAGGTAACTCCAGATCTTATAAGGAAATATATTTACATAGTACCTAACAGTTATATTATAAGTAGTTAGCCAGAAAAGTTGAGTAATTTGAGTAAGTTGAGTAATTTGGGACTTTGTATGCATTATCAATTAAGACATTGTGGTAACTCTCAGATTCTAAATCAGTGTCTGAAAAAGGCTGATTGAAAGAAAAACAACAACAGTAAAATACAATACTGAATATGTAAAATATTTATTGTATTTTACAACAGATTCAAGACTGAGACAAATATATTTTATTATATTTCAATCACAGTATCAACTAGAAGTTAAATGGACTGTCATTAATGGTTTTCTCTTTCAATTTTAGAAAGAAGTTACCCTGAAGAAGGGAAAGGCTACCCACTCTGGTATCTGGCCCTTGAGAAGTCCATGGACTATACAGTCCATGGGATTGCAAAGAGTCGGACGCTACTGAGTGACTTTCACTTTCACTTCAATTTTAAAGTAACAAAAGTGCCCTTTAATTTCTATATTTAGCTTAATGGCAACTCACTCCAGTATTCTTGTCTGGAAAATCCCATGGACAGAGGAGCCTGGTAGGCTACAGTCCATGGGGTCGTAAGAGTCGGGCAGGACTTAGTGACTAAACCACCAAGCTTTAAATATCAGAAGAATATGACTTTAGCTCAAAAGTTTAGATTATTGTAAACTTTTCACTTGCATATATGATTTCAATAGAATGAGTCATTATTTTTGCTCCCTGCTGTACAAAAGAGACAAATAGAAACAGACCAGCTACAAAGCATCAACATAATTTACAGAGATAGTTGAGACATTCTTTACAAAGTTATGTTCAGTGTAATTCCTTTTTATTATTTTGCTAAAAATAATCACTCTGATACTTATTCACTTTCTATTTTCCCCAAGGTCTCTTTAGAAGTAACCCTCTAAATTCCCTTATAAGAATTTCATTTTGGAAGGAAATTGATTCTGAAGGATGATAAAATATGGAAGTTACTTCAATAAAATCTTTGGAAAGATATTTTTAATAACTTCCCTGTTTGCTGAATGTTCATATTTTATAAAGTGGCATCTCTAGTCTAGAGAATTAAATGACTTTCTAATGGCTTTCCCTAACCCAAGAAGTCTGAAACAGACCTCTATCAATGCAATAGAGAGAAAATGAGCCAATTATAAACAAGTATCAGAAGAGAATAAAGAGATAATTGTATTGCATTCTTCACTTATCTTTCCCAGGAGATAGCACCAGCAAATTTTGAAAAAATAAAGTAAGACTCATGCCTAATTGGTAGCTAAGACATCTTAGCATTCAATCACTACCTTATACCTTAAAAATACTTCCATAATCGCCATTTCCTTTCCAATTCCCAATGTTACTTCCTCTATCAGGGCGTCATTATCTTTTTCCTAATCCTAATTTAGAGCCTAGATTCCTTGCAGCTCATATCTCTATTCTAGTTCATCATCTCTAACACAATTTTATGCAAAATGAGTTATTTTCTGCAAAATACACGCGGATCATGTTGTAGTCCACACAGCTGCAGAGTGCCTATTTAATACAGATCTATTTAGCTTTATATTTAAAAGTCTTCGGAATACACCCACCTCTCTAATTGTGCTTACAATTGCTCCTCCTTGCAGACCTGAGGTTTCAGCCACAAAACTTTGAACATTTGCTCAAAGGGAATATTCAACACTCGTTTGAAACAGTGAAACATCATTGTCCTTATACACACTCTTCTTTGTTCTTTTAATAAATACTCTCACTTTTCTGATTGTCATGCTTCAACTGATAGTTCAAGACCACAGAAGAATACTGTTTTCAATTAATTAAGATGTTTCTCAAAATTTCCTAGAAAATTGATGTTTTTCCTTATATATCTCAGATCACTATAATTCAGCTGTCTACTGGAGTCATGTTAAAAGTTAGTTGACATTAATATATCATTGGATTGACTTCTTCAGCAAGTGTTAGATGGGAAATTCAGTATCTACATCAATATTTGGCAAATTCCTGGAGCTTCAAGTTTACATAATCCCCTTGTGCTTTGTGAATAATTCTAACTGAATTGCTAAATTCATTAATATCTTTCCTCTCGTAGCATTTACTTTTATCTTATGGAAAAAATTAACTTGAAATACAGTCACCTTTACTTTTGTCTCATGAAAACCTCACTAATATGAGCTATTTGAACATAATAATGTGGATCAAACTTATTTGTTGATTTAGCTCCTCTGTGATTTTTGTTCTTCTGTTCCTGAAATTATCAGGTATTTTCTATTTTAGATACAGAAAAATTTAGCAAGTAATCTCATCATAAATTATTACCTTGATGAAGATTAATATTGTAGCTTTAAAATTTCAATTCAGCTTACTGTGTTATGTACTTACTCAAAAAAGCACCTATGATAGAGAAAGATATGATACTTTAGTGGGGAAGGGGCTTTGAGATGTCAACTGTGGTTTTAAAGAATAGAAAATAATAATAAAAAAAAACTATTTTTCTACAGATATTCTGCTATGAGGGTTTTTATCTGTGATCATGAAATTGGTATTTAATTATTGTACCTCAGGTATATAGATCATATTGCATTTTCTGAAAGTCTAGCAAGAAGCAAAATGTCCTGCAAATATTAGGCATAAAACTAACATATACTTATGGACTCAGTTCATAATTAATAAAATTAATTAATATACATATATTAATTTTAATATATTTGACTATGTAGATCACAATAAACTGTGGAAAATTCTGAAAGAGTTGGGAATATCAGACCACCTGATCTGCCTCTTGAGAAATTTGTATGCAGGTCAGGAAGCAACAGTTAGAACTGGACATGGAACAACAGACTGGTTCCAAATAGGAAAAGGAGTACGTCAAGGCTGTATATTGAAACCATGTTTATTTAACATATATGCAGAGTACATCATGAGAAACGCTGGACGGGAAGAAACACAAGTTGGAATCAAGTTGCTGGGAGAAATATCAATAACCTCAGATATGCAGATGACAACACCCTTATGGCAGAAAGTGAAGAGGAACTAAAAAGCCTCTTGATGAAAGTGAAAGTGGAGAGTGAAAAGGTTGGCTTAAAGCTCAACATTCAAGAAACGAAGATCATGGCATCTGGTCCCATCACTACATGGGGAATAGATGGGGAAACAGTGGAAACAGTGGCAGACTTTATTTTTCTGGGCTTCAAAATCACTGCAGATGGTGACTGCAGCCATGAAATTAAAAGACGCTTACTCCTTGGAAGGAAAGTTACGACCAACCTAGATAGCATATTCAAAAGCAGAGACATCACTTTGCCAACAAAGGTTCGCCTAGTCAAGGCTATGGTCTTTCCTGTGGTCATGTATGGATGTGAGAGCTGGACTGTGAAGAAGGCTGAGCGCCGAAGAATTGATGCTTTTGAACTGTGGTGTTGGAGAAGACTCTTGAGAGTCCCTTGGACTGCAAGGAGATCCAACCAGTCCATTCTAAAGGAGATCAGCCCTGGGATTTCTTTGGAATGAATGATGCTAAAGCTGAAACTCCAGTATTTTGGCCACCTCATGCGAAGAACTGACTCATTGGAGAAGACTCTGATGCTGGGAGGGATTGGGGGCAGGAGGAGAAGGGGACGACAGAGGATGAGATGGCTGGATGGCAACACTGACTTGATGGATGTGAGTCTGAGTGACCTCCGGGAGTTGGTGATGGACAGGGAGGCCTGGTGTGCTGTGATTCATGGGGTCGCGAAGAGTCAGACATGACTGAGCGACTGATCTGATCTGATCTGATGGACTCAGTTAATGAATGAATATAAAGATTTAAATCAATTACATCATTTGAATTTGTATTCCTTTCTATATAAATAATTGGTATAATTAACTAAATATTCTTGAAAATATATAAAAATAATGGTTTTCTATTTAAACTGGAAAAAAGAAATTGTTGTGAATAGTAAACATGAATTATTTCAAAATCAGACTTTTTTCTTAAGACCTACAACATGCAAAATTTTTTAAGGACCTCCTCACTAAGAGTAATAGTTTAACCTGAGGATAGATCTACATTCCTTGTGCCAAAATTGTGGTATCTGGACATCAAAATTCTCATTCATTGCTGTCTAATAAATGATTTATATTGACTTTTTAAATCTTGCTGTAAATGGTATATTATTAAATAATCAAATTGTATCACTTTCAATATTTTATCAGACAATATACTATACTCTTGATATAGTAAGGTAGATAATATGAACTATTCCACTGAGAGATACTGCATAAATTTAAACAAATATAATTTATAATGCTTTTCAAAGCTTACTCTCAAGTAAAGCATGGTGAGACAACCAGACTTTCTCTTCTACCATTAATCAAATAATCAGATCAGATCAGATCAGATCAGATCAAATCAGTCGCTCAGTCTTGTCCGACTCTTTGCGACCCCATGAACTGCAGCACGCCAGGCCTCCCTATCCATCACCAGCTCTCGGAGGTCACTCAGACTCACATTCATCGAGTCAGTGATGCCATCTAGCCATCTCATCCTCTGTTGTCCCCTTCTCCTCCTGCCCTCAATCCCTCCCAGCATCACAGTCTTCTCCAATGAGTCAACTCTTCGCATGAGGTGGCCAAAATACTGGAGTTTCAGCTTTAGCATCATTCCTTCCAAAGAAATCCCAGGGCTGATCTCCTTCAGAATGGACTGGTTGGATCTCCTTGCACTCCAAGGGACTCTCAAGAGTCTTCTCCAACACCACAGTTCAAAAGCATCAATTCTTCAGTGCTCAGCCTTCTTCATAGTCCAGCTCTCACATCCATACATGACCACAGGAAAGACCATAGCTTTGACTAGGCGAACCTTTGTTGGCAAAGTGATGTCTCTGCTTTTGAATATGCTATCTAGGTTGGTCATAACTTTCCTTCCAAAGAATAAGCGTCTTTTAATTTCATGGCTGCAGTCACCATCTGCAGTGATTTTGGAGCCCAGAAAAACAAAGTCTGACACTGTTTCCACTGTTTCTTCCATCTATTTCCCATGTAGTGATGGGACCAGATGCCATGATCTTCGTTTTCTGAATGTTGAACTTTAAGCCAACCTTTTCACTCTCCACTTTCACTTTCATCAAGAGGCTTTTGAGTTCCTCTTCACTTTCTGCCATCAGGGTGGTATCATCTGCATATCTGAGGTTATTAATATTTCTCCCGGCAATCTTGATTCCAGCTTGTGTTTCTTCCAGTCCAGCAGTTCTTATGATGTACTCTGCATATAAGTTAAATAAACATGGTTTCAATATACAGCCTTGACGTACTCCTTTTCCTATTTGGAACCAGTCTGTTGTTCCATGACCAGTTCTAACTGTTGCTTCCTGACCTGCATACAGATTTCTCAAGAGACAGATCAGGTGGTCTGGTATTCCCATCTCTCTCAGAATTTTCCACAGTTTATTGTGATCTACACAGTCAAAGGCTTTGGCATAGTCAATAAGGCAGAAATAGACGTTTTTCTGGAACTCTCTTGCTTTTTCCATGATCCAGTGGATGTTGGCAATTTGATCTCTGGTTCCTCTGCCTTTTCTAAAACCAGCTTGAACATCAGGAAGTTCACGGTTCACATATTGCTGAAGCCTGGCTTGGAGAATTTTGAGCATTACTTTGCTAGCGTGTGAGATGAGTGCAATTGTGCAGTAGTTTGAGCACTCTTTGGTATTGCCTTTCTTTGGGATTGGGATGAAAACTGACCTTTTCCAATCTTGTGACCACTGCTGAGTTTTCCATATTTGCTGGCATATTGAGTGCAGCACTTTCACAGCATCATCTTTCAGGATTTGGAATAGCTCCACTGGAATTCCATCACCTCCACTAGCTTTGTTCCAGTGATGCTTTCTAAGGCCCACTTGACTTCACATTCCAGGATCATTATATACTATTTACAGAAAAATTGAAAGATTATTTTCAGGGGAATATTATAACTCCTATGGAAAATACCCAAGCATAGTTAGATCAACAATTCTATGAAACCCACTAGTTAAGTGGAGACAGCAGATGGTAAGATTTCTTCTTTCTTTTTTTTTTTTTTTTTTTGATGGTAAGATTTCTAACGGAACTCCAACAGGCTTTTTGTTCTCTTTCTCAAATATAAGCAAATAGACAAGGATTAGACATTTGAATAAAGCAATGAAAAGAAACTGAACAAAGTAAGCTAAAAGAAAATAAGAATTCAATGTAAAAAGAAGAAAATATTAGAGGTAATGATGATGATCAGATAGGTAACAGAAGTTATGGCATCGATAAAGTAAGAGGAAAAAATCTATGGATTGATTATTTAACCATTTCTGTATTTTACTTCATGAATAAGAAAAATGAACATGGCAGGAACTGGTAGCAGGAAAAGTATTATCATAAAAGAAAATTAATGAAAAACGTCTACCTCAGTTCTGTAGATACCACTAGGAAAATATTTTCTAGGCACTAAAACTTCAGCTAGAGACTCTGCACAATCAAACTTCTAGCTGTGACCTTAAGGTGGGAAGATGGTATGACAGGAGTGGACAATGAAGAGGGCTAGGAACGCTGTACATAAGTGATAAGGTGCCTAAATACAGAGGCTAGATATACTCCTTCCCATAAAAGGCTGAGGAAACAGACATAAACAAAAGCACAAGTATGATATGCACAAAAGAAGAAGGCTTAGAAGACGTACTTTTCTGATTATTTATTCTACAAATTTACTTCTAATTTTTAAAAGACAAATACAGCTGTTAGGCTATATTTGGCTGATTTAAACTATTTCAGCATAGATAATATGATGTTACAGTTAAATATTAAGCACACCACTGCCCAGATCCAGCCCCAACTGATCCAGGGTATTTGAAGGAGAGACTGCGTCGGCGAGGATCAGGATACAATGAAAGTGAAAGTGAAGTCACTCAGTCGTGTCCGACTCTTCGCGACCCCAGAGACTGAGACTGTAGTCTACCCAGCTCCTTCGTCCATGGGATTTTCCAGGCTGTATTTAAATATTAATTAGAGACATAAAGAGTAATAGAATGAGGATAGCTCAGTAGGAAAATTCAGTGGAGAAAAGAGGCTGAGTAGCTTGGTTTACACGGAAAATCAATATAACCTGTGACACCAGGTTAGCTCTGACCACGGAGGCTGCAGGCGCCCTCTCGAATAGTGGAAAATGCCCCTCCTTAGGCACCTTCTTGAGTGGGTCTTAGAAGCCCAAGCAAATAAATGGTCGGAGAGGACCTCCGCGTTACAGATGGAGACTCAGCTGGAAACTGAGAGAAAGAATGACATGGGGAGACCAAGCTTTGGTGAGCAAGGCCTGTAGCTTTATTTTTAACAGGTGCTTTTATACCCTAGGTTGCACATAGAGGATAATAGGGGGTGTGAAATCATACAAAGTCAGCAATCTTTGATCCTTATCAAAAACCAGGGTTCCTTTCCTGCAAATTTATCATATACAAATGGTTTAGGTGATTTACATCATCTTCTGGTTAGAAGGCTTATTAGCATTTTATGACTCTTGACAAAGGTTTGTCAACCGTAAGACTTATTTTCTCTAAGAGCAATTATTTTAAGGTTTGGCGCCATTTCCCAAAGGTTTTATATAAAGTTGCATTCCTATAGGTCAGAGGTGCAGTGGGTTTACAACAAAGAAAAGAATTTATTACCTTAAGGGTCTAAAATTGCTAGCACCAAGGCCACTACTTATTTTTTCTACATACCAACTATATTAATTAATACACATTCAAGGATACAATACAGGGGATGTGGAAACTTGGCAGCAAGCATTGGCTCATCAATGAAATCTTTTACTAGTTTTATTCTGACAGTCTCTAACTCTCTGAGAGGCTCTAAGCTATTTGAATATCTTAAGCTTCCAGTGCCTCTTGAGGCTGGGCAACTGTAAACAATCATATACATAGCTGTAGGAGTCCGGGTAAACTTGTCAGGCGAGTTAAAGAGCTATCTGAGGGGGTTGGATTTAAACACTCCTAATGCCTAGGACGGAGAAGGCAATGGCACCCCACTCCAGTACTCTTGCCGGGAAAACCCCATGGATGGAGGAGCCTGATAGGCTGCAGTCCATGGGGTCGCTAAGAGTCGGACACGACTGAGCGACTTCACTTTCACTTTTCACTTTCATGCATTGGAGAACGAAATGACAACCCTGGGAAGCCTGGTGGGCCGCCGTCTGTGGGGTCGCACAGAGTCGGACACGACTGAAGCGACTTAGCAGCAGCAGCAATGCCCAGGAACTTTATTAGTTGGAGCTGTAAGTTAACTCTTTATCAGAGAGAGTGAGATGGTGGTGGGGGACAGCCCCCAGTAAAGTCAGAGGTGAGAAGCACAAAGCAGTAAAGTAGGCAGACTCTGGTTTTTTGGTGGTAGATGCTCAAGAATATCCAGGGGGACTCCTGAGGCTTGATTCCACATTTGCGTATGCCGAGCCTCCTTCCTCATGACCTTTGCACGAGTGGAGTGCCTCTCGCCGGCTCATGGCACACCACGAGGGTTTGAGCTATCAACCAGAGGCTTTGCTATTAAATAGCCCTACAGAATGATTAATATCAGAAATGAGTTATTATTAGTGAAATTCAGTTCAGTTCAGTTCAGTTCAGTCACTCAGTTGTGTCCGACTCTTTGCAACCCCATGAATCGCAGCACACCAGGCCTCCCTGTCCATCACCAACTCCTGGAGTTCACTCAGACTCACGTCCATCGAGTCAATGATGCCATCCAGCCATCTCATCCTCTGTCATCCCCTTCTCCTCCTGCCTCCAATCCCTCCCAGCATTAGAGTTTTTTCCAATGAGTCAACTCTTCGCATGAGGTGGCCAAAGTACTGGAGTTTCAGCTTTAGCATCATCCCTTCCAAAGAAATCCCAGGGCTGATCTCCAGAATGGACTGGTTGGATCTCCTTGCAGTCCAAGGGACTCTCAAGAGTCTTCTCCAACACCACAGTTCAAAACCATCAATTCTTCGGTGCTCAGTAATCAAAGTTGGAATTATATGTTCACTGTTGAAATTAGAAGCATTCAAGATTTGTTAGTTATATAAAATACTGTAGAACTACACTCCACGCCTAATAGGGTATGAGAACCCAGCCAACAATGCAACCTCTGCTTTAGGAATCACCCAACTCCTTGCACAGATCTCCAGCTGCATGATGCCCACTCCAAGTATAATCAAGTCCTAACTGGGGAGCCACCTGATGCAAAGAGCTGACTCATTTGAAAGGACCCTGATGCTGGGAAAGATTGAGGGCAAGAGGAGAAGGGGAAGACAGAGGATGAGATGGTTGGATGGCATCACCGACTCAATGGACATGAGTTTGGGTGGACTCCAGGAGTTGGTGATGGACAGGGAGGCCTGGCGTGCTGTGGTTCATGGAGTCACAAAGAGTTGGACATGGCTAAGCGACTGAACTGAACTGAACTCGATTGGTCGTAACTTTCCTTCCAAGAAGTAAGTGTCTTTTAATTTCATGGCTGCCATCACCATCCGCGGTGATTTTGGAGGCCCCAAAAATAAAGTCAGCCACTGTTTCCACTGTTTCCTCATCTATTTGCCATGGGGGACTAGATGCCATGATCTTAGTTTTCTGAATGTTGAGCTTTAAGCCAACTTTTTCACTCTCATCTTTCACTTTCATCAACATTAAGAGGCCCTTTAGTTCTTTACTTTCTGCCACAGGAAAACAAATAACTAATAAATGCCTGCCTGTGAGGAAAAATTTCTCCTGGTAAGATTAAAGTGAAGTTTCTCAGTCATGTCTGACTCTTTGCGACCCCATGGACTGTAGCCTACAAAGCTCCTTTGTCCATGGGATTTCCCAGGCAAGTGTACTGGAATGGGTTGCCATTTCCTTCTCCAGGGGATCTTCCCAACCCAGGGACTGAACCCGGGTCTCCTGCATTGTTGCTGCTGCTGCTGCTGCTAAGTTGCTTCAGTTGTGTCTGACTCTGTGCGACCCCATAGACGGCAGCCCGCCAGGCTGCCCCATCCCTGGGATTATCCAGGCAAGAACACTGGAGTGGGTTGCCATTTCCTTTTCCAATGCATGAAAGTGAAAGTGAAGTCCTTCAGTCGTGTCCAACTCTTAGCGACCCCATGGACTGCAGCCCACCAGGCTCCTCCATCCATGGGATTCTCCAGGCAAGAGTACTGGAGTGGGGTGCCATCGCTTTCTCCGCTCCTGCATTGCAGGCAGCTGCTTTACCGTCTGAGCCACCAGGGAAGCTGGTAAGATTACCCATGCTCAAACTTTTCGGTACGTGATTTTATCTATTGAAAAGAACCTAAGAATTGTGCATGATCAAACTGGTTTAGGTCATTTCACAGCAATAGCTATAGGAATTTTGTAAACCTTAAGTAAAACTAGCAACATTAAAAACAATTTACCTAATATCTAAGGCTAAATTACAGAAGCATAATTCATACAGCAAAATCTAAATTTAAAATCCAAGAAATCACACACAAAAACAAAATGTATAAAATTTAGACAGAGTAAGACATAATGCTAAGTAGTTATACAAAATTGGGTATTTTGCATGTGTTATTTAAATCCATTATCACATATATGAAATTTGCTAAAAGGATATATTTTAAAATAAATCTGCTTAACACACACACATGCAATGATAACTATGTGGAGGTAATGGATAAGTTATTTAGCTCAACTATGGTGATCTTTTCACAATGTATGCATATATCAAGTTATCAAGTTGTACACTTTAAATATGCACTATTTTTATATGTCAAAGATTTCAATAGAGGTGTTAAAAATGTTATCTGTTCTGAAATTTCAAGTTCATTTTCCTATTAAGTCTTTTATTAGTCTGAAAGTATCATACAAAGTTATATAAATAAAACAAGCATTGCAAAACTTAATAGAGAAAAAATTTACATATGTTAAACTATATATGAATGAAAGAAAAGCTAAATAAGCAATAGAAAAGTAGAATTTTATGTAGAAATGAAAGAAAATGTAATCCAGAAATATAATTTTACATGAAAAATTGTAGTCAATAGATAAAATGGAATGTTATGAACTTGTAAGGCCAATACTATACTAGAACAATGTCTCAGAAATGTGTACAACTAGGCGGTTGGTGCCATGACTGTTATGCTACATTCATAAACTGGGTTAATTTGGTTTTTTAAACTTGATAGTTGGGTTAGAGAATATTTAGAATATTTTTGTTAACAAATTTTATTAGCCTCATTCTACAGCTAATTCAGTACCAGTTTTAGAAACGGTGACAAATTAGTACATACAAAGAAAAAAAAAGTGAGGGGAAAAAAATCATATTCATCTAGTAATGAATTATTTTTCTCTTACTAATGTGACTGTATACATATCTTTTTTTTCCTGTAATGTGTTTAAATTGTCTAAATTACAATCTAATTTAAATAAGAAGTCTAGCATGAAACATATCTTCAATCTCCTTGAATATCATATTAGCTATTAAATAATAAAATACGAATGAGAAGAGATGGGTAATGAGAATATTTTATATCTTACAACATTTCTATTCACATATACTCATTCTTAAGTTGCCAGCAAAGGTCCGTCTACTCAAGGCTATGGTTTTCCTAGTGGTCATGTATGGATATGAGAGTTGGACTGTGAAGAAAGCTGAGCGCCGAAGAATTGATGCTTTTGAACTGTGGTGTTGAAGAAGACTCTTGAGAGTCCCTTGGACTGCAAGGAGATCTATTCAGACAGATCAGACAGATCGTCGCTCAGTCGTGCGACGCGACCCCATGAACCGCAGCACGCCAGGCCTCCCATCCATCACCAGCCCCGGAGGTCCCAGACCCATCCACGAGTCAGTGATGCCTCCGCCACCACCCTGTCGTCCCCTCCCCCGCCCCAATCCCCCCAGCACAGAGCCCAACCCCAGGGGGCCAAACTGAGCGCAGCACCCCGCAGGAGACCCAGAATGGACTGGTTGCCGCAGTAGGACCCAGAGTCTCCCACACACGCGATCATCTGGCCGCCCCCCAGCCACCAGACCGGGACCAAGCCGACTGGGACTGGTCCGCGATGCACGGCCCCCGGAGTGCCGCCGTACCCTGGTGAGCAGGACTCCTGTCCCCCCGGGGACGATGTGACGGGCCTCCTCCCCTCCGGGCTGCCCCCTCACTTCTGCCATGTGTCGATGGACCGTGACACGTTCTCCGTAGCCCTGATGACCTGGCGTACGCCTTGACGACTCCGAACGCGCGTCGTGCGACCTGCAAAGAGAGGAGGTGCGTCCATCTCCAGCATAGTGTGACCCGTCGGGAGTCAAGAGAAGACGCCGCTCCATGATCCAGCGGAGGGCTTGCTCTGGTTCCCTGCCTTTTCTAAAACCAGCTTGAACTATTCAGTCCATCCTAAAGGAGATCAGTCCTGGGTGTTCATTGGAAGGACTGATGCTAAAGCTGAAACTCCAATACTTTGGCCACCTCATGTGAAGCGTTGACTTATTGGAAAAGACCCTGGTGCTGGGAGGGATTGGGGGCAGGAGGAGAAGGGGACGACAGAAAATGAGATGGTTGGATGGCATCACCGCCTCGATGGACATGAGTTTGGGTAAACTCTGGGAGTTGGTGATGGACAGGGAGGCCTGGCGTGCTGTGATTCATGGGGTCGCAAAGAGTTGAACACAACTGAGGGACTGAACTGAACTAAAATGAAGTTTCCAAATGTCTAATATATGTGAAGAACTCTATGATCATTTGGGTGCTATAGAAACGTTAAGGATTTAATTAACTAGCCAGGTAGAAAAGAGATGTACATAAATATATATGGTGTGATATATGTATTCATTCTGTAGAACATATATATTGAACATTTATTGAAAATCTTGTTTCACAAAAGAGGTAGAGAGAGTGATATGAGAGTTTGTATCTATCTGTATTTTTAAAAAACGTTATTTCACAAGGGAAATACCTAAGAATATTCAAATAAATCTTAAAATATTTTACCACGTTTAAGTGTATTCCAGAAACCTAATTTCTTTCATATGTATTGTGTAAGGTAAACTAATGTTTATATTATTGATTATTTATTGAAAAGATCATTGAATAATCAAAGTAAAAATGATACAAAATATTATTCAAACTGTAAAATAACATTGATTTGTTTGCTCTAAAGAACTACTTTTTAAAAGAGATCATCAACTTCTTAAAAGGTTGAAAAGTGAATTATATCTTTAATAAACTCACTCAGGAGAGGAAGATAACATGAAAGTGTGTTAAAGTAGCCCAGTTTTCCTATCAAAGATTTTACAATTTATATTTATATGGAGAGAAAAAATTATTAAATGGTAACATGTTAACAATAATTTCATAATATTGTTTGAGTCAAGATTACTGTCTTTTAAAAATTTTAAAGAATAATTTAGAGGCTGTTACATAATAGCTGAGAGTCAAGATTATATCCTGAGTAATAATGGAAAATCTAAAATTGCAGCATGTTTTTCTCTAATATATCTCATTAAAAGATTTTCCTAGTGCTTAAAAAGATATTTTAATGTATCTATCACTTCAAACAAGCTACATTTTCAATAGCTTTGATCCTATTGAATATAAATACTATAGATTATATCTAAAATCTTCTGTCAGTTTTTTTAATTTATTATCCATGCAATATTTATGATGAGATTTAAGAAAACTCTTTAATCCTTTAGGATGCTGGACAGCAGAATTGAGGGAAAAACAATGACATTGGTCAAGGACCTGGGTTTCATTCCATCCTCTGTCATATTCTGGCTCTGTGATCTTGGGCAATAATTTTGACTCCTGAGACATATTTTGGAGTTAATAATAAAGTACAGTATTCCAGGTCAAGTAAATGGTTTTTCACATGTAGTAAAAAATGAAGTTTGACTACGTATGATGACAAATTTGCAAAGCCAATTTGCAAATTGGCTTTTAAAAAATTGGGACTATCTGTTTGGCTCCAGGATAGAGTTAATTTTTTTTTTTTTTAATAAAACTTAGTCAAACTGTAATGTGAAACTAACAAAGGAAAGGTTTTTCATCATTTTTAACAAAATAGAGTAATCTCTGATATATCAGTTGTGCTTTTTTCTTCTAGAAGCACATGGACACATTGATGCTTAACAACACAAATTGATGGATTTTGCTTTTTTTTTTTTTTTTTTTTTAAGAGGAAGAGTTCAAAACCACAAGAAATCACTACTCTTAGGAAAAAATGGTCTTATTATGCCAAGGGGTTTGCAAAACTGATAGCAATTTAATGACAACTTCTGTGCTTGGAGAGAAAGAAGAATGAGTTATTGGCAAAATACCTATATATGATGACATTTTTGGTGCTTTGTAATATAACAGAGATAGAAAAGCAATTACTATCACTCTTCTTGAAGCAGCAACAGAGCCTGCAAAAAGGTGCATTGTACTTGGTGCCAACAGCAAAACAGCCACATGTGGAGCAATTAAGGCTGAGATCTCCATCATATTTTAAAATTTGAGTGGCCACTTCCTCAATCGTAACCCACACATTCCAAAATCATGAATGCTATATAGTCACAGACTTATCTAGGTAAAAGGCTTAACGTAATTTGTAGTCCATAATTTTTAGGTTGACTTTGATCTGAATATCTAGAATGATTTGATACAGATACCAACATTTTTGCATTCCTGAGAGCATAAAATTGAGTCTTGGGATTGTCTGGCATATACTTCAAGTTATTGTTCAGTTAAATATGAATAGCTTAGTGAAAGACAGTAAAGAATATGCTTCTTGAGCAAAAAAAAAAAATTATATTTTATTATGTTGGAGAATACAAATGCTAAAGGTTTCATAATTGGTCATCTCTGATTAAGCAACATGGAAAAACACTTTGAAAATATTTTGGTAACCTCTGCAGGTGAAAGTAATTGCTATCAAGTTATATATAGTGCTTTCCTGGAAGACAGGAAACCATGATAATACCCCCAAAAACTAATTTTTGGGAAAAAAATCACATAAAGCCCAATATTTCAATACAATAGAAGGATTGGTAACTAATATTACTCACTACTCCATTTCCTTTCTTTAGTATTTTTAATAGTAGCTTTACCAAATGGCAACCCACTCCAGTATTCTTGCCTGGAGAATCCCATGGACGGAGGAGCTTGGTGGGCTACAGTCCACAGGTCGCAAAGAGTCGGACACGACTAAGCGACTTCACTTTCACTTTCACTTTACCAAAACTAGTGATGACAATTGCATGGTCTAGGGTAGGAACAGTGAATAAATGGAAATAAATGCTGCATTGAAACATGTATAATATCATATGTGAAACGAGTCGTCAGTCCAGGTTCGATGCACGATACTGGACACTTGGGGCTGGTGCACTGGGACGACCCAGAGGGATGGTATGGGGAAGGAGGTAGGAGGAGGGTTCAGGATGGGAAACACATGTATACCTGTGGTGGATTCATTTTGATATATGGCAAAACCAATACAATATTGTAAAGTTAAAAAAATTAAATTAAATTTAAAAATATATATATATGTATATTTAGGAACTGGATTATTGAATGTGAGAAGATGAAAGAGAAGTATCAAAGAGGTACCAGGTACCTGCTTAGACAGCAGGGTGAATGATGGTAGAGCAAACTCACAAAGAGAAGCAAGCAGAAGCTGCAGACTGAGGACCACAGTTTCCATTCATTATAAATGGCTGAAGGTTATTAAGAATGAATAAATCAAAGAATTAAGATTTTTAAACTTTTGGTGGGTCATAGACATTTCTCAGAAACTTCAAAAGCTGCAGAGTAATGCAACTAATGTCTTCTTGTCTCCAGTGAATTAGAGAAGGAAATGAGAAGCTGGTAGTATAACCAGGCAACCCAAATAAATAGGTTTTAGACTTTGAATGATCTAGAATGATTCGGGATCCCATCTGCCATACCTGACATTGGTGGAGTTTAGGACAATAAGCACATTTCCTTAAGGATAGGAATCAGAGGAAACATATTTGAAGGGGTCAAGGATGTAGCTGTTTATTTCACTGTTCAGTCCAGTTCCAGAGGGAACAATAGAGATTTTTTTAGAAGGATAAAAGCAATAGGAATTTGCCTGAGACAAAATAAAGCACAAAGCAATAGATAGAGAGCAGAATATGGAGAGGAAGTTTCAAAAATGCTTACATTTGAATCAGAACAGAGGTAAAGTTGGGATGAATGGAAGAGTTGTACTCAAGACTTCTAAGTTATTAGTGCTTCCCCTGTGGCTCAGCAGGTAAAGAATCTGACTGCAATTCGGGAGACACAAGAGATGCGAGTTGGATCCCTGGGTGGGGAAGATTCCCTGGCGGAGGGCATAGCAACCCACTCCAGTGTTCTTGTCTGGAGAATTCCATGGACAGAGGAACTTGGCAGGCTAGAGTCCAAAGGGTCACAGAAAGTTGGACACAACTGAGTGACTAAACACACACACACACACACACACACACACACACACACACACGAGTTCCCAAACTCATATCTTTCAGTTACCACGTATCTTTGCTCCATCAAACCAACATGTGTGTGTGTGTGAGAGGAATTTCAGTTTTACCCTTTTCAGCCTGTAAAATACAGCCTCAAGTGGTCATGTTCATCAACGTTTCTCTCAGCACAGGTTTTGGCACATAGTTAACCTATACAATAAGCTTTAAGATCTAGATTTGTTTTCCTGTTGGCACTTAAATTAAAGTAGACCTTAATATGTGTAGTATTCATCCATGGGATGTCTATATTGGATTGTGTACACAGACAGGAATGATGAATCAGACACTGAAAGGTTTATTCCACTTATTTTCTTGATTTTATTTTTTACTCAAATATTTTTCTTAACATATATAGGTCAATAATTTCAATAAAAGTGAGGCTATCTATTTTGCTTACTAATATTAATAGACCCCTTGAACCTAGATGGGTACCTGGCATATATTAGACATTTTTTTATTTGTTAAATTATGGAACCCACAAACATTACAGAAAAACAACAAAAATGTCTTCAACCACATGTTCTTTGCTGACTAAAAATTTGTAGCAATGATATTTTATAACATTCCCAATGGATCTACTACTTCAGCCACATTAAAGGGAGCCAACATATGTGCTATAATAGCAACTTGTCATATATTCCATGTAAAATATCTAAGAGTAACATAAAGATATAGTAGAAACATTATGCTCAAAGAGGTTAAAGTAATGTCTGAGAAATTCAAGTAGTCTGAGAAATATAGTAAAAGATTTGTAATGAGGTCACAGCTCCTGAGTAATGTACACAATAATAGTATAAACTATTTGTGTACTCATTTTTAAATGCATGTCTAGCTTCAACCTCAGGGAGTAATTTTATTTCCTATTTAATTTCAGATGCTGTAACTGCCTTAAGGTTGTTTTAAATTATGCACAACACTACATAGAAATGAAAGTTGCACTTTCTATTCTTTACCAAGTACAAATTTTGTTTTAAATAAAACATACTGTAGATTTATGGTTTGATGCACAGTCTCGTGGTTACATGATACTAATCAAGGGAGAGTTTCAATGGACATCTTCAAAAAATGCCAGATTTTTCAGTAGATTATCAAGAATTAGTACATTTAAAATTCATAGAACAAGTACATAAAATATAATTAAAAGCCTATTCTTGATTGAAATTATAGATAAGTTCCCTTTCTTTGAAGCTAAATCTTCAGTAGTGGCGAGTTTGTCTTTTTATCCATATGCTATCCTCATTTCTATCTTATATCTAACATAGTAACAGAGCTTGAAAATCTCTTATCATTTCCATTTCTCTTTTGTCCTGAAAAGCAAGAGAACAAGGGAATAAGCTATGATTTTCCTTCCCTATGTTTTTTTAATGAAATTATTCGACAAAGATATTATACTATTCTATAACAATTTTTTCTCTTTTAATCTCTGAAATTTGGTTAGAAAATTAATTTGCTAAAACGTGATTATCATGTAACTGCACTATTATACATAAGGGAAGCTTCTTAAATTAATATCTGATCAAGCCTTTATGTTTCTTTTTCTGCAGAATTTCTAAGCAAGACACTTTACTATAGTATCTAATGAGATATTTTATAATTAAGTAAAACAGTGCAATAAGGGTTTTTTTTTTTTAATTACACTAACAAATTGTATTTATTAAACACAGGCTTTCATCTTTAGTGTTAGTTGCTCAGTTATGTCTGAGTCTTTGAAACCCTGTGGACTATAGTCTGCCAGGCTCCTGCCTTGGAATTCTCCAGGCAAGAATACCATAGTGGGTTGCCATTCCCTTCTCCAGGGGCTCTTCCAGACCCAGAGATCCAACCTGGATCTCAGGCACTGCAGGTGGATTCTTTACTGTCTGAGCTTTTGAGACAACTGACCACTCCATCTACAAGGAAACATTCTTCTCTCTTGAATTTTGTGGCACAATACTTTGCTGCTTCTCTTTCTATCCTTCTGTTAACTACTTTCCAGTACTAATCATGCCATCCTCTCTATTCTGTGCTGCCCTTAAGCTCAGTTCTGAGCCCTCAAACTGACTCACTTCTGAACACCTTGGGATATCCTCAAAACTAAAGCATCACTGGAACTTTTCCTCTGCTTCCCATCCTTATTTATCTAGCCTTTCCCTACTGTGGAAAGTGCTGAATACTACCTAAATTATTTTCTAGTTGTCGAAGTTAAATTTTAAGATATTCCTTTTTAATACTCAAATTTTGACATTCAAATTTTAAGAATTCTCTTTTGCTAAAGGCTTATTACCCCCTTAGTAAATGCTTTCCCTGTTCCTTCAATTTTCCCCCAAATGTACATGTCACATCCATTCTCTTCTATCTCCACTACCATCACCACATGTCGCATCTAAACTATTGAAATAGTTTCCTAATATGTTTTCCTGGCCCATTCATGAGCCAAAGAGTTAACTGCCCACACAGCAACCATGGTACCATTTTCATAATATAAACCAACTAATTTCACTTCTTTAAAAAAAAAAAACTTCAATGGCTCCTTATTGCTTTCACAATGAAACACAAATGCCTTGACCAGGTTTATACCACCCATCATGATGGTCTCTAACCGTCTGTCCAATTTCATTTGATAGTATAGTCCTTATTTCCCTCTCTATCATATTATACCTTCACTAATTTCCTCTCAATTCTTCATAAGAAAGAAATTCTTTTTCTCCTCAGGAACGCTAAACTTATGCCTCAGTTCCTGCATAAGGTTACTTTAATCTCATGTAAACTTCAACTCAAATGTCATATTTCAGAAGGGCCTTTAATAATCTTATTTCATAAACTAATCTTTATTAACTTCTTAATAATAGTAATCAGGAATTATTTTATTTTTTATGTATACACAGTTTTCCCTTTCTTGAATTCAAACTGAATAGGCCATGGATAATAAAGGTCTTCAAATATACACACACACACACACACACACACACACACACACATACATATATATATATATATATATATTTCTAGCCACTAGCATAGTACACGGAGAAGGCAATGGCACCCCACTCCAGTACTCTTGCCTGGAAAATCCCATGGAAGGAGGAGCCTGGTGGGCTACAGTCTATGGGGTTGCTAAGAGTCGGACACGACTGAGCGACTTCACTTTCACTCTTTCACTCTTTGCATTGGAGAAGGAAATGGCAATCCACTCCAGTGTTCTTGCCTTGAGACTTCCCAGGGACAGGGAAGCCTGGTTGGGCTGCTGTCTATGGGGTCACACAGAGTCAGACACGACTGAAGCAACTTAGCAGCAGCAGCAGCAGCAGCATAGTACTAGTCTATTGCAGGCACTATGTAAATACTGAATGAATGAACAAATAAATATATGAATGAATAAAAGAACAGAGAAATCATGTTTCCACATATCACTGGAGGAAAGTGAAAGTGAAGTCACTCAGTCGTGTCCACTCTTTTCGACCCCATGGACTGCAGCCTACCAGGCTCCTCCAACCATGCGATTTTCCAGGCAAGAGTACTGGAGTGTGTTGCCATTTCCTTCTCCAGGGGATCTTCCCGACCCAGGGATTGAACCCAGGTCTCCAGCATTGCAGGCAGACGCTTTACCAACTGAGCCACCAAATGACCTCTATTTAAGTCTTTATCATATGGAGAAGTTATGTATTAGTGCAAATGGGGAAAAAAGAACACAAATAGAGCTACTCTATTTGCATGGACTGATCTTATTTTAAATCTCATAAATTATCTTCTTTCAAATCTGCTCACAGTCTGTGAAAGACCTTTTTAGGTAACTTGTATCATCTGAGAAAGATGCCTTCTAAGCAAAGTTCTTTGCTTGGCCTCTGCAAGTGTATGTTACTATAACATCTGATCCCAGGAATGAAGAAGATTTCAAGATTATTTGACATCCACAAGTTCAATGATACAGAAAAGGCAGGTGTTGCTAATGAAGGAATAGGACAACATTTGCCAACTCCTCCAGATGCTTCTCCTTATAGTCAGATGAAGCCTCACAGCAAGTTTTATTTTGTCCAGATGCTATATGTTTAAAGTTTTGGCAAAACAAGGGTAAACTAGGTCTATGATCCAGATAAAGTTAGCGTTCTCTCTCTCTGCCTTTAACGTCCATTTCAGGTTATCAAAAATGAGCTCCAAATTCAGAACTACTTCGTTGACCCAATTCACGTAATAATACATGACTTAAGGTTCTTTTCTGATTGCCTATAGCAAGCACATCAGCAACTGTACAGATCAAACAGACATATTAAATAAAACAGTTTATGCTGAATTGCTACACATGTACACAGGAGTTACTGTCACTTAAAAATTTAGATTTAACATTTGAATCTTTTTCAGACTTTTTAAAAATCAAAATTTACTTATCTTTTTTTACCTCAAGTTATACATCTTCAATCATCAATTTATTTCTGGAATCTCCCTATATGCATCTCATAAATGTTCTATTTTCTCTTGTGGTGGGAAAGCATAGCCATTCAAGTCACGTAAACATATGTGCAAAGCTGGGTTTTGGAACTTACCTGATACATCTGGACTAAGTATGTAGATTTGACTTCCAGTCTTAACTGGAGTCTTGCTAGAGCTAATAACCATCTTATTACACAACTGTTAAATGATTAAATGATATAATATGTAAAAAATGTTTTATAAAGTGCCTCCTAGTATTATCTAAAAACAATATATTACATATATTATGACATTAAACAAATCTCAAATCTTTTTAAAGAAAAATACATTGAACTAAATGAAGCAGTGCTTCTATGCACACCTCACATTTGGAATGACTGTTTAAATGTTTTATCTGCATGAACAGAAAATACCATATTCATATGTAAAAAGGATGCGATAAAAATTGAATTTTAACTGAATAGGATCCCAAAGTTATTGAAACAAAGTAATGAACAAAAATAGGAGCCTGAGTCATATAAAAAAGCTCAGAACCATTGAAGGAGGGACAAGGGTTATATAATGTGTACTTTAAATCATTAAACAGTTGGATTCCCCATCCTTTTTTTCCCATTTGCTTGTATTTCTGCATCTCACAATTCATGTGGAAAAAAATTAAAGACATAATTCATGCTCAGGTAGGGTATCTAAAAGTGTACATGTATTGATGAGAATTTATAGTGAACCATTAAATGCCAATAAAGAAAATAAGCCTTTACATAAAATATGCAGGTATTACAGTTTTTCATAAACACTTTTTGAGAGTTACAGTCAAATTAAGTCTTACATTTCTTCTGTTAACATATTTGCATTTATTAATTCAGTATTATAGTTAGTAGTTGAAATCACTTAAAAATAAAAAAAATTACATAAATGTAATTTATGTTTAATGGGTCTATGATAGTTCCAATTTAGATTTATTTCATCCCTGCCTCATCAGTACCTCCCATACAACAAATGCAACCTCCATTTGCTTCATAGCCAGGAAAAAAATGAAGCTCAGTCAGCCTATCGGAGAGCTAAGGTGCTTCTGGTGGAGAGACTTTTTTTTTTTTTTTTTTTAAGATAAAATCATCTTCATTATGCTAACCAATTCAGGGCTGGTTTGTAGCAAGTGTCAGCTTTGGATTTGTTATCAAAAGGACACTGAAGGGCAAATTTATGTAACATTTGGCTAAGCCAATTCTCATCATTTTCAATTTTCCTGAGCTCAATTAATTTATGTGCTATGAGTTCAACTTTAGAATGTGTGTTTTTAATTCCAGGACAAACTGTTCAGAATGTCCCAAATAACCAGAGCAGTTACTTAAACTTCAACAAACAAATTCAAGCTCTGGAAAAGAGAAAGATAAAAGATAAACAAAGATAACAGACATTGTTTTCACCTGCATATGGAAAAGGTGGTATAGTAACATCAAATTGCTCTACAAAACTTCAAGACTTCCCAAAAAATCAGGTTAAAAACGGATTCTATGTAAGTTGTTCTTCTGTCTGCAAATCTTACTGTTTACATTCTCCAAAAGAAAGGTATAGTCTAAAGTATTCAGTGAAAAGTAAAAACATTGGTTCTGCAGAATATTCATGGAAACTACTGTATTTTAATTTGAACTGTATGAAACTGTCTTTACATAGGTCAAAAATGTCAAACAGTAGTTTCATGTTTCAAATGTGATAATTTCATCTTTACCAGTTTATATAATCTGTATCACTTTTCTGCTGAGCTTGCATCATTAAGTCAGTGGTCTCCAAATTTTGCTGCACATTGGAATCAGCTGGGAAGCTTTAACCTACTAATGACTGATTTCTATCCCTAAACATTCAATTTAATTGATATGTGGTGTAACCTGGGCATCAAAATTTTAAAAATCTTCTCTTCTAATGTTCAACAGTGGCAATGTTTGAGAATCAGTCTGCTACACTTTTGGTTTTCAATCTTTATTTGATTAAAATTAATGCAAGAAGCTATTTAAAATTCAAGATTAATGAACTCCATTCTATGAAATTCTGGTTCAAAAACTCTAAGGTTGTCTTCTTGAACTGAACCCTAGAAAATCAGATAGTCCAATTACCATTTTTGTAGATGTTTTATAGAAACATCTAGATCTGTGTTTTGGACTATGGATGCACTCAAGTTCATCCAATTAAATCAATGAATTGATAGAATTAATACAGAACTCCTGATTGTGAGGCCAGTGCCCCAATTAAGAATTTCCACACACAGTTCTAATATGTTGCCAGAGATGATATACTGTTGGTTTGCAATTTCAGTTAAATATAGTTATAAAAGCCACAACTAAAAACAGAAACAGTGGTCTGTGCTCTGCAATTCAATTAGTAATCATAACTTGGGACAATATACTGAAAAATAGCATATAGATTGAATAACAGCAGAAACCTCATGGTTATAATGGTTATAACTGAATGAGGAAAAATTAAAAGTCTTAAGCATGATATGAAAGTGTTTATCATTCTTTAGAAAACAGAAACAACAACAGAAAATGTAGTCAAGCCTTTTTTTTTCCAGTAGCCAAATTCCTATCTACTCTGTTCTTACTCTTACCTACTTTGATAAAGCTCCAAACTCCATCAATATTCACAGACAACAATGAAATTATTGTTTTTTTACAAAAACTTCTTACCTCTGTCTTCAGGACATCAGTGTGTATTGATTTTTCTGTTACCTTACTAGATGTCTTTTTCTCACTGTGAAATGCTCCAGACAGAGGTTAGTCTTCAGAATTCTCCCCATTATCATCAGTCATTCTCCATGGAAATTATCTCATCCACTTCTACAACTTTAAATATTATTTTTGTGTCAGCACCTCTGAACATTACTGCTAACAGCACACACACAGTCATTACTCAATCATGTCCAATCTAGAACTGCTCCTCTCTTTCCTAATTTGGATTTAGAACCATCCACCACACAGTCAACTCCCTTTCCAGAGCCTCTCAAGGGTCCCCAGAAGTATTCCCTCCCTTTCTGCTGTTACTGCTAAGTTACTTCAGTCATGTCCGACTCTGTGCGACCCCATAGATGGCAGGCAACCAGGCTTCCCCCACCCCTGGGATTCTCCAGGCAAGAACGCTGGAGTGGGTTGCTATTTCCTTCTCCAATGCAAGAAAATGAAAAGTGAAAGTGAAGTCACTCAGTTGTGTCTGACTCCTGGTGACCCCATGGACTGCAGCCTACCAGGCTCCTCCTTCCATGGGATTTGCCAGGCAAGAGTACTGGAGTGGGTTGCCATTGTCTTCTCCTCCCTTTCTGCAGCAAACTACATAAAATTTTGATTGGCTTCATCTGTCTTCCTAGAGCTAATTCTCTTTCTTTCATGGTCTTGCCCAGCAGGATAACCAAGTGGTGAGGTGCATGCATGCTCAATCATTTCAGACTCCCACAGGCTCCTCTGTCCATGGAATTTTCCAGGAAAAAATACTGGAGTGGGTTGCCATTTCCTCCTCCAGGGTATCTTCTAGACCCAGGGATCAAACTGGTGTCTCTGGTATATCCTTCTCAGTGGTAAAGAATCTGCCTGCCAATGCAGCATATCCAAAATAGCCATATATTCAAAAGATGAATCCTCTCATGGAGACTTTTATTTGCTTTTAAAATTTTGCTTCCTTTTAATCACTGCTTTTTTTTTTTTTATTCGTTAAGCCTGTATATTCAAAACATGTATCCACTTTAAAAAATTTCTTGAGATAAAATCATTCTCTTTCCAAATTCTTTTGCCTTGGCATCTGTTTAGATCTAGAAATGCCATACAATATAAACAAATGAAATAAATATAAAAAATTATCTCGTAAGTGAACAGTTCCTATTCTTTCTATATTTTAAAGAATCTTTTAAATATTGCATAAAATATAAATTATCCTACAACTATATGGAATCTCTCTGGAAACACCTATTTTGCTATTGCATAGTGGGTAACAGACTATATATGTAATAGATAGGGCTGGAAAATGAAACATGTGATTGGGTTAAATGAAAGTTCTGCCCTTACAGCAGCTGCCATTATAACTTCAAATGGCTTGCTATAGGTAGACATTGATGGTTCAACTAATTAAAAACAGGTAGACTATTTGAACAGGAAGGTCTGCCATTCCTAGGTTAGGCTGTTAGTGATAATAAGATCATTCACAACAGCAGGTGTTTAAAATGCCATTTATGTGTGTGGAAAGAGATGTGTTGGGTATAGAAAGTTATTTTTAATCTGTTCAGGATGTTTTTCTCAATTTGGGAAATTAGGTTCTGTTTAAATATGATCTAAAGGT
Organism: Tragelaphus eurycerus; assembly: GCA_935064755.1. Lineage (NCBI taxonomy): Eukaryota > Metazoa > Chordata > Mammalia > Artiodactyla > Bovidae > Tragelaphus > Tragelaphus eurycerus. Next base: position 2,417,116 of record CAKXYN010000006.1, read on the forward strand.
GGTATCTCTTCTGAAATCCAACTGATTGCACAATTCTTTAGCATAGAGATGCATAGATGGACATGGTCACATATTTTGATAATATATAAGCTATTTATTTTTATAGTTGTGTACTTAATCTAGGTCCTTAAAAAAACCCAGTAAGCAGTTATCTTTCTTATACTTTGGCTCAAAATGGAATATAATCAGTAAGGTAGGCATAAAACCCAACCTGTTTTCTGTGTGTGTGTGTGTGTGTGTGTGTGTGCCATTTTACTGAGTCAAGGAAATGGACAAGGAGTATATGTAATTGTGTAAAATTAGTTGTTGTTTACATTTTGACATAACTAGTGATTTACATTTTTTTTTAATGAAAAGATACAGGCTGGCACTAGGTACACTATTTTCACTTATGTAATATAATATGCCAATTGTGAAAGTTAAAATGAATTGCTTTCTGTGTTTGAGTGACCTTGCTTAAGCCTTTTATGTGTGGCAAGATTCTTTTTACCATTAGTTTTGTTAAGTGAAGAAATATCCACAACTTGGAAATAAAGCAAGCAGATGACAGTATGTCCTCTCAATGTCATTGTTTAATAGGTTCACTCTAGAATTATTTAATTATCTAGGAGAATGCACCTGTGTTTTATTTTGCTATTTACTATTCTATTAGATCCCTGAAACTGTGAAATTAAATGTTAACTTAGAGGTTTCTGTCAGGTGGAAAAGATAAGCCTAAAGGACTCAGGGTTTCACTTTTAAGGCTTATAGGACATTTGACAGTTTTATTTCTATTATCAAATACTTTTCAAGAATCCTTTGTTGATATAAATCTCTTTTCCTTGAATTAACATTTGAATCAGTATTACCATTTTATTGGTTCCCTTATTGATGAATGAAGTTAATAAAATTGTTGAAATATGCTTATTCTATACTTATATAAGGAGTCTTGCTTTTAACTCTAGAATATTACACTTCAACAGTTTAGTAAATTCTGCAGAGTAGACTCGCCTCCCAGAAAAGATTACACTGAGTCACCTGAGAATAGTACTTGATAGCTCATCTCATCCTGGCTCCCAGAGTAATTCCCAAGGGGCATTAGGACTGTTAAGTCCTTGACTCTCTCTTTCTGTTATTTTCCTCATTGGGGGTTGTTTTACATTTTGTTTCAGTTCTAGTCCAAATTTTGTTGTAGTTCTGATTTGTTTAGGATTGAGAAATTATTCCTATCTAGTGGCCGCACAAATTAGGATTCTGCTTTTATGAGCTGATTACTTAGTGGTCTGGTCTGTGTTGAATGAATGATGGATGGATGTTATCTCTTGGGTGAAAGCCACTAGAGAATCTGCTTGATGATCTTTTAAAACTGCTTTTTTATATGGGAGAACAAATCAATTGGGAAAACAATTCCCATGCCTCCTGGAAGGGAAAATATGTCTTTGAAATCTGGATAAAAGAGTTATGTTTCTGTAATTATTTCCATCTGCTATGGATGTCTTAAAATGTAATGGCATAAGTCCTGTGTCCCTATGTCTGAATTGATATTGGCCTTTATCACTTTATCTTGTGAATTGAAACATTATCCTAATCTGAGAAATTATTACTAAATTAGATTATAAAGGCTCAAATTCAAGTAGTTTTGTATTAAATGCTTTGTAAACTATAGAGTTCGTTTAGGTCTAACATTTCAAGAAAAATTGAAAATAAACTGATTTGGAGACATTTTAATTTAAGAATATTAAACTTTAATATTTAACATTTTTATAGTATAAGACGTATAAAATTTACTTTCTTAGACATTTTTAACCTCAAGAAGTTGTTTATATGAAAATGCAAGTTCAAATAACTCTCCTGATAACCAGGACATATTAATAGTTTTTATTTAGAAAACAGTTTTTTCTTATGTTTATCAGTGTGGAGTATGTATATAAAGTTTATAATATGTAGAATGGTGAAAAAGTAGAAGTATATGTTCAATAAGATTGTGTCATTATTCTGCAGAATACCTTTATAATAGTAATTATGGTTTGTAGTATGTTTGCTAGAAAATTTATTTAGATCATTCCATAGTTAATTTAAAAATTTGGACTAAAATTAATAAGTAGTCTTTTTTCTTTATTATTGAGTTAGAAATGCACAATGTTATATCAGTAACAGGGGTACAATATGGTGATCCATAATTTTTAAAAGTTATACTGCATTTATAGTTGATGCTGTGAAAGTGCTGCACTCAATATACCAGCAAATTTGGAAAACTCAGCAGTGGCCACAGGACTGGAAAAGGTCAGTTTTCATCCCAATCCCAAAGAAAGGCAATGCCAAAGAATGTTCAAGCTACTACACAATTGTACTCATCACACACACTAGCAAAGTAATGCTCAAAATTCTCCAGATCAGGCATCAGCAGTATGTGAACTGTGAAATTTCAAATGTTCAAACTGGTTTTAGAAAAGGCAGAGGAACCAGAGATCAAATTGCCAACATCTGTTGAATCATCAATAAAGTAAGAAAGTTCCAGAAAAATATCTACTTCTGGTTTATTGACTATGCCAAAGCCTTTGACTGTGAATCACAACAAATTGTGGAAAATTCTCAACGAGATGGGAATAACAGACCACCTGACCTGCCTCCTGAGAAATCTCTATACAAGTCAAGAAGCAACAGTTAGAACTGGATATGGAAAAACAGAATGGTTCCAAATCAGAAGAGGACTACATCGAGGCTGGATATTGTCACTGAGCTTATTTAACTTATATGCAGAGTACATCATGAGAAATGCTGGACTGAATGAAGCACAAAGTGGAATCAAGATTGCCAGGAGAAATATCAATAACCTCAGATATACAGATGACACCACCCTTATGGCAGAAAGTGAATAAGAACTAAAGAGCCTCTTGATGAACATGAAAAAGGAAAGTGAAAAAGTTGGCTTAAAATTTAACATTCAGAAAACTAGGATCATGGTATCCAGTCCCATCACTTCATGGTAAATAGATGGGGTAACAGTGGAAACAGTGGCTGACTTTATTTTGGGGGCTCCAAAATCACTGCAGATGGTGACCACAGTTATGAAATTAAAAGACACTTACTCCTTGGAAGAAAAGTAATGACCAATCTAGACACCATATTACAAAGCAGAAACATTACTTTACCAACAGAGATCTGTTTAGTCACAGCTATGGTTTTTCCAGTAGTCATATATGGACATGAGATTGGGACTATAGAGAAAGCTATGCTATGTTATGCTATGCTAAGTCACTTCAGTCGTGTCTGACTCTGTGTGACCCCATAGATGGCAGCCCACCAGGCTTCCCTGTCCTTGGGATTCTCCAGGCAAGAACACTGGAGTGGGTTGCCATTTCTGCATGAAGGTGAAAAGTGAAAGTGAAGTTGCTCAGTAATGTCCGACTCTTAGCGACCCCATGGACTGCAGCCTACCAGGCTTCTTCATCCATGGGATTTTCCAAGCAAGAGTACTGGAGTGGGGTGCCATTGCCTTCTCAGTAGAGAAAGCTAAATGTGGAAGAATTGATGCTTTTCAACTATGGTGTTGGAGAAGACTCTTGAGAGTCCCTTCGATACCAAAGAGCTCTAACCAGTCCATCCTAAAAGAAATCAGTCCTGAATATTCACTGGAAGGACTGATGCTGAAGCTGAAACTCCAATACTTTGGCCACCTGGATAGAAGAATTAACTCATTAGAAAAGACCCTGAAGCTGGGAAAGACTGAAGGCAGGAGGAGAGGGTGAAAACAGAGGATGAGATTGTTGGATGGCATCACTGACTTAATGCACATGAGTTTTAGTAAACTCCAGGATTTAGTGTTGGGCAGAGAGACCTGGCATGGTGCAGTCCGTGGGGTCGCAAAGAGTCAGACACAACTGAGTGACTGAACTGAACTGATAGTTATTATAAAACATTAACTATATTCCCTTTGTTTTACAGTATATCCTTGAGCTTATTTTAGGCATAATAGTTTGTACCTTTTAATTCCTTACCCCTGTTGTGTCCCTCCCTCCTTCCCTCTAGCACTGAAGTGAAGTGAAGTCGTTCAGTCATGTCCCACTCTTTGCGACCCTATGGACTGTAGCCCATTAGGCTCCTCTGTCCATGGGATTCTCCAGGCAAGAATACTGGAGTGGGTTGCCATTTCCTTATCCAGGGGATCTTCCCAGCCCAAGGATTGAACCCAGGTCTCCCGCATTGCAGGCAGACGCTTTAACCTCTGAGCCACCAGGGAAGCCCTCCCTCTAGCACTAGTAACCTCTAATTTGTTCTTTATATCTATGAGTCTGATTCTTTTTTGTTATAATCATTATTTTGCTGTATTTTTTTTTAGATTTCACATATAAGTGATATTATATAATATTTGTCTTTCTCCGTATGACTTATTTCACTTTGCACAATGCCCTCAAAATCCATTCATGTTGCTGCAAATGGCAAGATTTCATTCTTTTTATGGCTTAGTAGTATTCTATTGTATGTATATACCACATCTTCTTTATCAATTCATCTGTTGATGGACACTTAGAATGCTTCATACCTTGGCAACTGTAAAACATGCTGCTGTGACTACTGGATTGGGAAGATCCCCTAGAGGAGGGCAAGGCAACCCACTCCATTACTCTTGCCTGGAAAATTCCATGAACAGGGGAGCCTGTGCATTTACAGTCCATAGGGTCTCAAAGAATCAGACACTACTGAAGCTGCTAAAAAACAGTGACTACTGGAGTACATGTATCATTTTAAACACCAAAAATGAAACTGTTGGGTCATTTGGTAATTCTACTTTTGTTTTTTTGAGAAACCCCCATGCTGTTTTCCACAGTGGTTGAACATATTTACATTTCCATCAACAGTGTCTGAGGAATTCCTTTTTTCTACTTTAACATCAATATTTGCTATTTGTGTTCATTTTGATTATAGCCATTCTGACAGTAAGGTGACATCTCACTGTGGTTTTGATTTGAATTTCCCTGATGATTAGCAATGTTGAGCATTTAATATGCCTGTTAGCCATCTGCATTTCTTCTTTGGAAAAATATTCAGATCTTATGCCCAATTTTGAATTGAGTTTTCTTTTGGTGTTGAGTTATATGAGCTATTACTATATTTTGAATATTAAACCATAATCAGTCATAATTTGTAAACATTTTATCCTATTCGGTTGGCTGTCTTTGTTTTTAAAACCGTTTCTTCTGCTATATAAAAACTTTTAATTTTAATTAGGTACCATTGTTTATTTTTACTTTTATTTCCTGTACTTTAGGAGACAAATTCAAAAACATATTTTCACAATTTATGTCAATGTATGTTCTCCCTATATTCTCTCATGGAATTTTTATGGTTTCTAGTTTTACATCTAGGTCTTTAATTCATTTTTAGTATATTTTTGTATGTTAAGTTCAGCTCAGTCACTCAATCGTGTCCAAGTCTTTGCGACCCCATGAACCAAAGCAGGCCAGGCCTCCCTGTCTATCACCAACTCCCGGGGTTCACCCAAATTCATGTCCACTGAGTCAGTGATGCCATCCAACCATCTCATCCTCTGTCGTCCCCTTCTCCTCCCACCCTCAATCTTTCCCAGCATCAGGGTCTTTTCAAATGAGTAGGCTGTTCTCATCAGGTGGCCAAAGTATTGGAGTTTCAGCTTTAACATCCGTCCTTCCAATGAACACCCATGACCAATCTCCTTCAGGATGGATGGGTTGGATCTCCTTGCAGTCCAAGGGACTCTCAAGAATCTTCTCCAACACCACAGTTCAAAAGTTTCAATTCTGTGCTCAGCTTTCTTTATAGTGCAACACTCACATCCATACATGACTACTGGAAAAACCATAGCCTTGACTAGACAGACCTTTGTTGACAAAGCCATGTCTCTGCTTTTTAATATGCTCTCTAGGTTGCTCATAACTTTCCTTCCAAGGAGTAAGATTCTTCTAATTTCATGGCTGCAATCACCATCTGCAGTGATTTTGGAGCCCAATATAATAAAGTCAGCCACTGTTTTCACTGTTTACCCAACTATTTGCCATGAAGTGATGGGACCAGATGCCATGATCTTAGTTTTCTGAATGTTTTTGTATGTGGTGTTAAGTAATTTTCTAATTTCATTCTTTTACATGGAATTGTCCATTTTTAAAAAAATATAACACCACTTATTAAATACAATAATCTTTTGATAATATTTAAGTAAGCTAAGGGGCTTCCCTGGTAGCTCAGATGGTAAAGTGTCTGCCTGAAATGCAGTAGACCCAGGATTGATCCCTGGGTTGAGAAGATCCCCTGAAGAAGGAAATGGCAACCCACTCCAGCATTCTTGCCTGGAAAATCCCATGGTTGGAGGAGCCTAATAGGTCCACAGGGTCACAAAGAGTTGAACACGACTAAATGACTTCACTTCCACTTCCAAGTAAGATAAAACATTAATGCTTTAGTTACTAAGCATAATTTTTATACATATATTTATACTTATAGAATATAGCTGTATATTTCACATATACAGTTACATGTACTTATATTTGTATAATATGTATTTATTTTGTGTAATATATATGATGTTCATTTATTTATATATAAAATATATGTATTTATAAGAACCATAATCATACATATAATAAATTAAATCGTGTTTTAAGACATGAGTTCTTATTTTTATATGTTGTAGAATAGCCAAATTCTTGGGCTGTATTTGGGACTATTTTTATTTTTCCACTTTAATAAGGTACAAAAGTGGCATATAAATGTTATGCCATATGTATGCTAATCTGCAAAATAAATTTTGAATTTTAAATAATAGTTTTAAAATATTTAAGATTGTAAAAAGTGTACTAACATCAAAAAGCTGGAAAACTACTGTGGTATACTATATTATATAAACTGATAGAAATATTTTTTGAATGGTTTCTGACTCATTGAATCAAAGAATATTCAAATAATATAAACAAATATTTTACTGAACTTTTATACATAAATATACAATTGTGTGTATATTTTCATTAAGAGTCTGCCATTTCTTTATCTTTTATCATTAAATAAATCAATTTTGCAGCCAAAGTCATAATTAGAGTGTTACCTAAGCATAAGCCTCATTTAATTAGATATGACTAGTCAAAGAACAAGGATTGCATTTATAACAAGCTCTAAAAGAAATATTAAAAGGAGAAAAGTGTATGGTAGGACACAATACTTTCAAATGAGCAAAAATGAAACACAATATTACAAAAGAAAGCTTAAACACAAGAGCTTTTTCTAATATACTACAAAAAATAAATCAGCACAAATCTAAAATTCCAAAATCAGCTTAAAAAATAAATCAGCACAAGTCATTAAATAAGGGAAAATATAAGAAACAAAATATAAAAATTTAGAAAGATAAAATTGGGATATAGAACTTGAAGAACTCCAATGAAAAAAATAATAAAAGTTTTGTAAGAAGTCCTTTAGTCATAAGGAAAACAATAGCAGATGGAAAAGCATACATTCAGAAGTAAGTAGAGCACACACACATACAGATACACACACATATATATATACACATCTAATATTCTTATGAGATTTAAATATATGTTGTATTAAAATACATAATAAATGCACAATGCTTAAAATTCTTCAAGAGAGGCTTCAGCAAGTTCAAGTGAACCAAGAAATTTCAGATATTCAAGCTGGATTTAGAAAAAGCAAAGGAACCAGAGACCAAATTGCCAATATCCACTGGATCATAGAAAAAGCAAGAGAGTTTCAGAAAAATATCTACCTCTGCTTCATTGGCTATGCTAAAGCCTTTGACTGTGTGGATCACAACAAACTGTGGGAAATTCTTAAAGAGGTGGGAATACCAGACTCCCTTTCCTGCCTCCTGTGAAACCTGTATGCAGGTCAAGAATCAAGAGTTAGAACAAGATATGGAACAATGGACTGATACAAATATGGGGAAGGAGTATGTCAAGGATATATATTGTCACCCTGCTTATTTAACTTATATGCAGAGTATATCTGGAGAAGGCAATGGCACCCTACTCCAGTACTCTTGCCTGGAAAATCCCATGGTTGGAGGAGCCTGGTAGGCTGCAGTCCATGGAGTCACTAGGAGTCGGGCACGACTGAGCGACTTCACTTTCACTTTCCACTTTCATGAATTGGAGAAGGAAATGGCAACCCACTCCAGTGTTCTTGCCTGGAGAATCCCAGGGACGGGGGAGCCTGGTGGGCTGCCGTCTATGGGGTCTCACAGAGTTGGACACAACTGAAACGACTTAGCAGCAGCAGCAGCAGAGTATATCACTTGAAATGCCAGGCTGGATGAAGCACAAGCTGGAATAAAGATTGCCGGGAGAAATATCAATAACCTCAGATAGGCACATGACACCACCCTTATGGTAGAAAGTGAAGAGGAACTAAAGAGCCTCTTGATGAAGGTGAACGAGGAGAGTAAAAAAGCTGGCTTGAAACTAACATGTTAAAAAATAAGATCATGACATCTGGTCCCATGACTTCATGGCAAACATATGGGCAATAAATGGAAACAGTGACACATTTTATTTTCTTGGTCTCCGAAATCGCTGGATATGAGAGATGGACCATAAAAAAAGCTGAGTGTTAAAGAATTGATGCTTTTGAACTTGATGTTGGAGAAGTTTCTTGAGAGTCCCTTGGACTACAAGGAGATCAAAGCAGTCAATCCTAAATGAAATCAATCTTGAATATGCATTGGAAGGATTGATGCTGAAGCTACAATACTTTGGCCACCTGATGTGAAGAGCCAACTCATTAGGAAAGACTCTGATGCTAGGAAAGATTGAAGGCAAGAGGAGAACTTTACAACAGAGGATGAGATGGTTGGATGACATCCCTGACTCAATGGAGATGAGTTTGCACAAGCTCTGGGAGATTGTGAAGGGCAGGGAAGCCTGATGTGCTGCAGTCTATGGGATCGCAAAAAGTCGGACACAACTGAGCAACTGAAAAACAACAACAAAGATACAGTATTCTACATTCTTGCTTTGTTTGTGAAATGGTGAGAGGCACTGATATTAGGCTCTAATAAGTTACAATAAGAATGCATGTTTGCATGTTTTTTATTTTTATACTGTTTATTAAAGTAACAATAAAAAATGATTTGACTGACAAGGGCTAACTTTCAAAATTATTTAAACAGTTTATACAACTCAATAGCAACAATGACAACAACAAACAAACAAAAAGGCAAAATACCTTTATAGACATTTCTCCAAAGACATAGAAATGGCCAATAGACATTTGAAAAGACACTCATTATTACCAATTATTAGAGAAATGGAAATCAAAACTACAATAAGATTTCATTTCAGAGCAGTCAGAATAGCTACCAGTATAAAGTATACAAATAACAAGTGCTGGAGAGGATGTTGAGGAATGGAAACTCCCCTCCACTGTTTGTCGGGATGTAAGTTGGTATAGCTACTATGGAAAACAGTATGGAGGTTCCTCTAAAGCTAAAAAAAAAAAAAAAAAAGAGTTGTCATATAATCTAGCAATCCTCAGTTCAGTTCAGTCGCTCAGTCGTGCCCCACTTTTTGTGCCCTCATGAATCGCAGCAGGCCTCCCTGTCCATCACCAACTCCTGGAGTTCACTCAGACTCACGTCCATCGAGTCAGTGATGCCATCCAGCCATCTCATCCTCTGTCGTCCCCTTCTGCTCCTGCCCCCAATCCCTCCCAGCATCAGAGTCTTTTCCAATGAGTCAACTCCTCGCATGAGGTGGCCAAAATACTGGAGTTTCAGCTTTAGCATCATTCCTTCCAAAGAAATCCCAGGGCTGACCTTCAGAACGGACTGGTTACTTATGGGCATATATCTGGATAAAACTATAATTCGAAAATACACATACATCCCTACGTTCATACCAGCACTATTTACAATAGCCAAGACATGGAATCAATCTAAATGATTATCAATTGATGAAAAGATAAGGAAGTGATACATATATATATTGGAATATTACTTAGTAAGAAATAAAGTAATGTCATTTGAAGTAATATGATAGACCTAGACATTATCATACTAAGTGAAGTAAGTTAAAAAGAGAAGGACAAATACCATATGATATCACTTACATGTGGAATTTAAATATGACATAAATGACTTATCTAAAAAATATAAACAGACTAACAGACATAAAGAACAGACATGGTTGTCAAAGGAGAGGAGTATGGGATTTGTAAATGCAAATTATTATGGATGAACAATGGTACCCTTAACAAGAGATTACATAATATTCATGGAATGGAACACAATGCAACAATGAGACTATATATACTCCATGTGGCAGTATGGAATAATCTCATAAACAGAATATCGAGAACAAAAAGGCAGATACAAAAGTGTATATGTTATATGATTAACTTAAAAGTTCAAAAATAAGCAAAACAGTTAAACATGCACTGTTATGTGAAGATTGTGTTTCTCTTCAATAGGTGAAGGTGTGGACTGAAAGGTGAATGAAGAACTTCTGGACTGCTAGAAAAGATGTCATTTAGATATTTATTGCTCTTTTTTTTTTTTTTTTTTTTGTTAAAACATCAACAAGCTATATGTTATAATATTTGATTTTTTCTCTTGCTTCTTTATATTTCAAGAAACTGTATTACATAAGCAGAAAATATGTCACTTAGACATGAATCAAATAGGCAAATACCTTCAAATATGTAAGAATTCATAAAGGATAATACCAACTGGCCTTTCTTGGGGAAATAAAAAGAAAAACAACAGTTAATATTGAGTATCTAGGCAGTTAAGAGGAGAATGAACAAAAATTTTAGAAATCATGTGAGCCTTGAGTTTACTTAAATATAGTACTAAGGATTAAAGTTAGCAAGCTTAATTTAATATAATACATTTGCATAGTATAAATATTATAACATGGTTAACAAAGATCAGTGATGAGCAATCTTGGAAAGAAGACTAAAAGTGGTAATATTCTCATCTTTTTTTTTTTTAATTTATTTATTTCAATTGGAGGCTAATTACTTTATAATATTTTAGTGGTTTTTGCGATACATTGACATGAATCAGCCATGGGTGTACATGTGTTCCCCATCCTGAGCCCCTTTCCCATCTCCCTCCCCATCCCATCCTTCAGAGTCATCCCAGTACACCAGCACCTGAGCACCCTGTCTCATGTATCGAACCTGGACTGGTGATGTATTTCACATATGATAATATACATGTTTCAATGCTATTCTCTCAAATCACCCCACCCTCACCTTCTGCCACAGAGTCCAAAAGTCTGTTCTTTACATCTGTGTCACTTTTTCTATCTCGCATATAGGGCCTTTGTTACCATCTTTCTAAATTCCATATATATGGGTTAATATACTGTATTGGCATTTTTCTTTCCTACTTACTTCAGTCTGTATAATAGGCTCCAGTTTCATCCATCTCATTAGAACTTATTCAAATGCATTCTTTTTAATAGCTGAGTAATATTTCATTGTGTATATGTATCATAACTTTCTTATCCATTAGTCTGCCGATGGACATCTAGGTTGCTTCCATGTCCTGGCTATTATAAACAGTGCTGTGATGAACACTGGGGTACAAGTGTCTCTTTCAATTCTGGTTTCCTTGGTGTGTAGGCCCAGCAGTGGGATTGCTGGGTCGTATGGCAGTTCTATTTCCAGTTTTTAAAGGAATCTCCACACTGTTCTCCATAGTGGCTGTACTAGTTTGCATTCCCACCAACAATGTAAGAGTGGTCCCTTTTCTCCACACCCTTTCCAGCATTTATTGTTTGTAGATTTTTGGATAGCAGCCATTCTGACCGGCATGAGATGGCACCTCATCGTGGTTTTGATTTGCATTTCTCTGTTAATGAGTGATGTTGAGCATCTTTTCATGTGTTTGTTAGCCATCTGTATGTCTTCTTTGGAGAAATGTTTAGTTCCTTGGCCCATTTTTTGATTGAGTCATTTATTTTTATGGAGTTGAGCTGTAGGGAATGCTTGTATACTTTTTAGATTAATTCTTTGTCAATTGCTTAATTTGCTATTATTTTCTCCCATTCTTAAAGCTGCCTTTTCACCTTGTTTATAGTTTACTTCGTTGTTCAAAAGCTTTTAAGTTAAATTTGGTCCCATTTGTTTACTTTTGCTTTTATTTCCATTACTCTGGAAGGTGGGTCATAAGAGGATCCTGCTGTGATTTATGTCAGAGAGTGTTTTGCCTATGTTTGCCTCCAGGCGTTTCATAGTTTCTGGTCTTATGTTAAGATCTTCAATCCATTTTGGGTTTATTTTTGTGTATGGTGTTAGAAAGTGTTCCAGTCTAGTTTCATTCTTTTACAAGTGGTTGACCAGTTTTCCCAGCACAACTTGTTAAAGAGATTGTCTTTTCACCATTGTATATCCTTGCCTCCTTTGTCAAAGATAAGATGTCCAAAGGTGCATGGATTTATCTCTGGGCTGTCTATTTTGTTCCATTGATCTATATTTCTGTCTTCGTGCCAGTACCATACTGTCTTGATGACTGTAGCTTTGTAGTAGAGCCTGAAGTCAGGCAGGTTGATTCCTCCAGTTCCATACTTCTTCCTCAAGATTGCTTTGGCTATTTGAGGTTTTTTGTATTTCCATACAAATTGTGAAATTATTTGTTCTAGTTCTCTGAAAAATACTGTTGCTGGCTTGTAGGGTTGCACTGAATGTATAAATTGCTTTGGGTAGTATATTCATTTTCACTATATTGATTCTTCTGATCCATGAACATGGTATATTTCTCCATCTATTTGTATCATCTTTGATTTCTTTCATCAGTGTTTTATAGTTTTCTATATATAGGTCTTTTGTTTCTTTAGGTAGATTTATTCCTAAGTATTTTATTCTTTTCGTTGCTATGGTGAATGGAATTGTTTCCTTGATTTCTCTTTATGCTCTCCCATTGTTAGTGTATAGGAATGCAAGGGATTTCTGTGTGTTAATTTTATATCCTGCAACTTTACTATATTCATTGATTAACTCTAGTAATTTTCTGGTGGAGTCTTTAGGGTTTTCTATGTAAAGGATCATGTCATCTGCAAATAGTGAGAGTTTTACTTCTTCTTTTCCAATCTGGATTCCTTTTATTTATTTTTCTGCTCTGATTTCTGTGGTTAGGATACAGGAATCTTGGGGCTGGTGCACTGGGATGACCCAGAGGGATGGTATGGCAAGGGAGGTAGGAGGGGGTTCAGGATTGGGACACGTTTACACCCGTGGCGGATTCATATTGATGTATGGTGAAACCAATACAATATTGTAAAGTAAAAAATAAAACTTCCAAAATTATGTTGAATAGTAGTGGTGAGAGTGGGCACCTTTGTGTTGTTCCTGACTTTAGGGGAAATGCTTTCAAATTTTCACCTTTGAGGATAATGTTTGCTGTGGATTTATCATCTATGGTTTTCATTATGTTGAGGTATGTTCCTTCTATGTCTGCTTTCTGGAGAGTTTTTATCATAAATGTTGAATTTTGTCAATGGCTTTCTCTGCACCTATTGAGATAATCATATGGTTTTTATCTTTCAATTTGTTAATGTAGTGTATCACATTGATTGATATGTGAAAGTTGAAGAATCCTTGCATCCCTGAGATAAAGCCCACTTGGTCATTATGTATAATCTTTTAAATGGATTCTGTTAGTTAGAATTTTGTTAAGGATGTTTGCATCTATAGTCATCAGTGATATTGACCTGTAGTTTTCGTGTTTTTTTTTTTTTTTTTTTTTGTGGCATCTTTGTCTGGTTTTTTTATTAGAGTGATGGTGGCCTCATAGAATGAGTTTGGAAGTTTACCTTCCTCTGTAATTTTCTGGAAGAGTTTGAGTAGAATAGGTGTTAGCCCTTTTCTAAATTTTTGGTAGAATTCAGCTGTGAAGCCATCTGGTCCTGGGCTTTTGTTTGTTGGAAGATTTCTGATTACAGTTTTGATTTCTGTGCTTGTGATGGGTCTGTTAAGATTTTCTATATCTTACTGGTTCAGTTTTGGAAAGTTCTATTTTCCTAAGAATTATTCCATTTCTTCCAAGTTGTCCATTTTATTGGCACATAGTTGTTGATAGTAGTCTCTTATGATCATTTGTATTTCTGTGTTGTCTGTTGTGATTTCTCCATTTTCATGTCTAATGTTGTGAATTTGATTCTTCTTCCTTTGTTTCTTGATGAGTCTCACTAATGGTTTTTCATTTTTATTTATCTTCTCAAAGAACCAGCTTTTAGCTTTGTTGATTTTGGCTACGGTCTCCTTTGTTTCTTTTGCATTTATTTGTGCCCTAATTTTTATTATTTCTTTTCTTCTACTAACCCTGGGTTTCTTCATTTCTTCTTTTTCTAATTGCTTTAAGTGTAGAGTTAGGTTATTTATTTATTATACATAAATAAATTTATATTTTTATTATTATTATATATTATTAAATTTATATATTTATTTATTATATTTATTATCTTGTTTCTTGAGGTAAGCTTGTACTGCTATGAAACTTCCCCTTAGTACTGCTTTTACTGAAACCCATAGGGTTTGGGTATTGTGATTTCATTTTAATCCCTCTTATGCATATTTTTATTTTTTTGATTTTTTTCTATGATTTTTTGGTTATTCGTGTTTAGCCTCCATATATTTGTATTTTTAATAGTGTTTTTTTTTTTCCTGTAGTTGACATCTAATCTTACAGCACATGATCAGAAAAGATGCTTGAGATGACTTCAATTATTTTGAATTTATCAGGGCTGTATTTATGGCCCAGGATATGCTCTATCCTGGAGAAGGTTCCATGTGCACTTGAGAAAAAGTTTAAATTCATTGTTTTGGAGTGAAATGTCCTATAGATATCAATTAGGTCTAACTGGTCCATTGTATCATTTAAAGTTTGTGTTTCCTTGTTAATTTTGTTTAATTGATCTATCCATAGGTGGAGTGGGGTATTAAAGTCTCCCACTATTATTGTGTTACTGTTAATTTCCCCTTTCATACTTGTAAGCATTTGCCTTACATATAGTGGTGCTCCTATGTTGAATGAATATATATTTATAATTGTTATATCTTCTTGGATTGATCCTTTGATCAATATGTGCTGTCCTTCATTGTGTCTTTTCAAGGCTTTATTTCAAAGTCTATTTTATCTGATATGAGCACTGATACTCCTGCTTTCTTTTGGTCTCCATTTGCATGAAATATATTTTTCCAGCGTTTCACTTTCAGTCTGTACGTGTCCCTTGGTTTGGGTGGGTCTCTTGTAGACAGCATATATAGGAGTTTTGTTTTTGTATCCATTCAGTCAGTCTTTATCTTTTGGTTGGGACATTCAACCCATTTACATTAAAGGTAATTGCTGTGACATTGTACAGGAGACAGGGATCAAGACCATCCCCATGGAAAATAAATGCAAAAAAGCAAAATGGCTGTCTGGGGAGGCCTTACAAATAGCTGTGAAAAGAAGAGAAGCAAAAAGCAAAGGAGAAAAGGAAAGATATAAGCATCTGAATACAGAGTTCCAAAGAATAGCAAGAAGATATAATAAAGCCTTCTTCAGCAATCAATGCAAAGAAATAAAGGAAAACAATAGAATGGGAAAGTCTAGAGATCTCTTCAAGAAAATGAGAGATAGCAAGGGAATAAGAAGAGGTGGAAAGAATACACAGAAGAACTGCACAAAAAAGAGCTTCAAGACCTAGATAATCATGATGATGTGTTCACTGACCTAGAGCCAGACATCTTGGAATGTGAAGTCAAGTGGGCCTTAGAAAGCATCACTATGAACAAAGCTAGTGGAGGTGATGGAATTCCAGTGGAGCTATTCCAAGTCCTGAATGATGATGCTGTGAAAGTGCTACACTCAATATGCCAGCAAATTTGGAAAACTCAGCAGTGGCCACAAGATTGGAAAAGGTCCGTTTTCATCCCAATCCCAAAGAAAGGCAATGCCAAGGAGTGCTCAAACTACTGAACAATTGCACTCATCTCACACGCTAGTAAAGTAATGCTCAAAATTCTCCAAGCCAGGCTTCAGCAATATGTGAACCATGAACTTCCTGATGTTCAAGCTGGTTTTAGAAAAGGCAGAGGAACCAGTGATCAAATTGCCAACATCCGCTGGATCATGGAAAAAGCAAGAGAGTTCCAGAAAAACATCTATTTCTGCTTTATTGACTATGCCAAAGCCTTTGACTGTGTGGATCACAATAAACTGTGGAAAATTCTAAAAGAGATGGGAATACCAGACCACCTAACCTGCCTCTTGAGAAATTTGTAAGCAGGTCAGGAAGCAACAGATAAAGCTGGACATGGAACAACAGACTGGTTCCAAATAGGAAAATGAGTACGTCAAGGCTGCAAACTGTCACCATGTTTATTTAACTTATATTCAGAGTCAGATCAGATCAGATCAGATCAGTCGCTCAGTCGTGTCCGACTCTTTGCGACCCCATGAACCGCAGCACGCCAGGCCTCCCTGTCCATCACCAGCTCCCGGAGGTCACTCAGACTTGCATCCATCGAGTCAGTGATGCCATCCAGCCATCTCATCCTCTGTCGTCCCCTTCTCCTCCTGCCCTCAATCCCTCCCAGCATCAGAGTCTTCTCCAATGAGTCAACTCTTCGCATGAGGTGGCCAAAATACTGGAGTTTCAGCTTTAGCATCATTCCTTCCAAAGAAATTGCAGGATTGATCTCCTTCAGAATGGACTGGTTGGATCTTCTTGCAGTCCAAGGGACTCTCAAGAGTCTTCTCCAACACCACAGTTCAAAAGCATCAATTCTTCGGCGCTCAGCCTTCTTCACAGTCCAGCTCTCACATCCATACATGACCACAGGAAAGACCATAGCCTTGACTAGGCGAACCTTTGTTGGTAAAGTAATGTCTCTGCTTTTGAATATGCTATCTAGGTTGGTCATAACTTTCCTTCCAAGGAGCAAGCGTCTTTTAATTTCATGGCTGCAGTCACCATCTACCGTGATTTTGGAGCCCAGAAAAACAAAGTCTGACACTGTTTCCACTGTTTCCCCATCTATTTCCCATGCAGTGATGGGACCAGATGCCATGATCTTCGTTTTCTGAATGTTGAGCTTTAAGCCAACCTTTTCACTCTCCACTTTCACTTTCATCAAGAGGCTTTTTAGCCCCTCTTCACTTTCTGCCATAAGAGTGGTGTCATCTGCATATCTGAGGTTATTGATATTTCTCCCAGCAATCTTGATTCCAACTTGTGTTTCTTCCAGTCCAGCATTTCTCATGATGTACTCTGCATGTAAGTTAAATAAACATGGTGACAATATGCAGCCTTGACGTACTCCTTTTTCTATTTGGAACCAGTCTGTTGTTCCATGACCAGTTCTAACTGTTGCTTCCTGACCTGCATACAGATTTCTCAAGAGGCAGATCCGGTGGTCTGGTATTCCCATCTCTTTCAGAATTTTCCATAGTTTATTGTGATCCACACAGTCAAAGGCTTTGGCATAGTCAATAAAGCAGAAATAGATGTTTTTCTGGAACTCTCTTGCTTTTTCCATGATCCAGCGGATGTTGGCAATTTGATCTCTGGTTCCTTTGCCTTTTCTAAAACCAGCTTGAACATCAGGAATTTCACGGTTCACATATTGCTGAAGCCTGGCTTGGAGAATTTTGAGCATTACTTTACTAGCGTGTGAGATGAGTACAATTGTGCGGTAGTTTGAGCACTCCTTGGCGTTGCCTTTCTTTGGGATTGGGATGAAAACTGACCTTTTCCAATCTTGTGGCCACTGCTGAGTTTTCCAAATTTGCTGGCATATTGAGTGTAGCACTTTCACAGCATCATCATTCAGGACTTGGAATAGCTCCACTGGAATTCCATCACCTCCACTAGCTTTGTTCGTAGTGATGCTTTCTAAGGCCCATTTGACTTCACATTCCAAGATGTCTGGCTCTAGGTCAGTGATCACATCATCATGATTATCTGGGTCTTGAAGCTCTTTTTTGTACAGTTCTTCTGTGTATTCTTGCCACCTCTTCTTAATATCTTCTGCTTCTGTTAGGTCCACACCATCTCTGTCCTTTATTGTGCCCATCTTTGCATGAAATGTTCCTTTGGTATCTCTGATTTTCTTGAAGAGATCCCTAGTCTTTCCCATTCTGTTGTTTTCCTGTATTTCTTTGCATTGGTCACTGAAGAAGGCTTTCTTATCTCTTCTTGCTATTCTTTGGAACTCTGCATTTAAATGTTTATATCTTTCCTTTTCTCCTTTGCTTTTCGTTTCTCTTCTTTTCACAGCTATTTGTAAGGCCTCCCCAGACAGCCATTTTGCTTTTTTGCATTTCTTTTCCATGGGGATGGTCTTGATCCCTGTCTCCTGTACAATGTCACGAACCTCATTCCATAGTTCATCAGGCACTCTATCTATCACATCTAGGCCCTTAAATCTATTTCTCACTTCCACTGTATACTCATAAGGGATTTGATTTAGGTCTACATCATGAGAAATGCTGGACTGGAAGAAACACAAGTTGGAATCAAGATTGCTGGGAGAAATATCAATAACCTCAGACATGCAGATGACACCATTCTTATGGCAGAAAGTGAAGAGGGGCTAAAAAGCCTTGATGAAAGTGAAAGTGGAGAGTGAAAAGGTTGGCTTAAAGCTCAACATTCAGAAAACGAAGATCATGGCATCTGGTCCCATCACTACATGGGAAATAGATGGGGAAACAGTGTCAGACTTTGTTTATCTGGGCTCCAAAATCACTGCAGATGGTGACTGCAGCCATGAAATTAAAAGACGCTTACTCCTTGGAAGGAAAGTTATGACCAACCTAGATAGCATATTCAAAAGCAGAGACATTACTTTACCAACAAAGGTTCACCTAGTCAAGGCTATGGTCTTTCCTGTGGTCATGTATGGATGTGAGAGCTGGACTGTGAAGAAGGCTGAGCGCCGAAGAATTGATGCTTTTGAACTGTGGTGTTGGAAAAGACTCTTGAGAGTCCCTTGGACTGCAAGAAGATCCAACCAGTCCATTCTGAAGGAGATCAATTCTGGAATTTCTCTAGAAGGAATGATCCTAAAGCTGAAACTCCAGTACTTTGGCCACCTTATTCGAAGAGTTGACTCATTGGAGAAGACTCTGATGCTGGTAGGCATTGGGGGCAGGAGGAGAAGGGGAGGATAGAGGATGAGATGGCTGGATGGCATCACTGTCTCGATGGACGTGAGTCTGGGTGAACTCTGGGAGCTGGTGATGTACAGGGAGGCCTGGCGTGCTGCGATTCATGGGGTCGCAAAGAGTCGGAAATGACTGAGCGACTGAACTGAACTGAACTGATGATCCTGTTACAATTTACTTTGTTGTTGTGTTCTTATCTTTCAAAGAAGGAAGTCAATAATATTTTAAAAAATAAACAAGTGACTGAAAATAGCACTGTCATTCAAACCTCCCAATACTTTTTATAAGCATTTTCCAGACTTAGAGTGATTTTTCAAAAAATAATAACCCTCTGTTATGAAATAATTTTTGAAGTGGAAGAATAAGTTTCGCTTTGGTATCTTTTCTCCAAGTATAAGACAAAAACAAGAAAAAAAAAACCCACAAAAGTACATGAAAAGGTAAATATAATATTTTAATCATGATATCATCAATAGTATATTACCATTTTTATAAAAATGTATTAGTTTTACATTATAATCAACTTTTTCATCCATTTTTATCTCTGGTTATATTCATGGAAACATTCCTGGAATGGGCTCACCTGATTGAAGAAAATCAGTGGATAGTTAAATATTAGGTTGTTTTTTTTTTAATCAATTCATATAATTTTCTGCATTTAAGTTTTTTTCAATGCATATAGCATTAAAATATAACAGAAAGATTACCATTTTTAAAGTAAGACAAGGAAATAATATACTCATAAACTAATATGCAAAATCATTGAAAATGATTAATTCAAAATGGTGACAGCAATAGATGTTTGACATTTTCTTTTTGATCATGTTCATTGGTTTGAAATTTTCAAATAAATTGAAAAACTAAAGTAATTTGAGGAAATCTGACATTTTGAGTAGCAGTTCTGTTCAGTAAATGTGTTTGTCTTACAGTGCAAAAATAGATTTGAAGCTTTTTATTAAAAAAATAAATGTTTGCAACATTTCACTCAGATCCTACTCTTTCTGCAAAGTTTAGTTCAGTCACTTAGTCATGTCTGACTCTTTGTGATTGCATGGACTGCAGCAGTCCATGCCCCCCTTTCCATCACCAACTCATGGAGTTTACCCAAACTCATCTCCATTAAGTCAGTGATGCCATCCAACAATCTCATTCTTTGTCATCCCTTCTCATCCCACCTTCAATATTTCCTAGCATCAGAGTCTTTTCCAACGAGTCAGCTCTTCACATCAGGTGGCCAAAGTATTAGAGTTTCAGCTTCAACATGTCATTCCAATGAATATTCAGGACTGATCTCCTTTTGGATGGACAGATTGGATCTCTATGCAGTAAGGGACTCTCCAGAGTCTTCTCCAACACCATAGTTCAAAATCATCAGTTCTTCGGTGCTCAGCTATCTTTATAGTCAACTCTCACATTCATACATGACTACTAGAAAAACCATAGCCTTGACAAGACAGAACTTTCTTATTCCTAAATATTTCACATATTAATTTAATATTTCAAAAACGTAGGAAACATTCTCATCAATTCTATTGTGTCAAGTTATATTAATTTGATTTTTATTTCAGTTAGTTTTTATTGAAAAATATGAAGTGAAGTGAAGTGAAGTCGCTTAGTTGTGTCAGACTCTTTGTGACTCCATTGACTAGCCTGCCAGGCTCCCCATCCATGGGATTTTCCAGGCAAGAGTACTGGAGTGGGTTGCCATTTCCTTCTCAGGGGATCTTCCCAACCCAGGGACTAAACCAGGGCCTACCTACATTGAAAAGGTATGGGACAAGTCAATTCTGAAAGGAAACTTTGAATTGTATGATTCAAGATTAATGATATGCAGAAGAGGTCTAGGGCATTATATACAAGGAAACAAAGAACAGTTCACTCAGGTAACTCCACTGGTTTTTGTCAGCTTATATTACAATAGATATTTTACTATTTATTATTCCTAGTTAGGGGGAAGGCAATGGCACCCCACCCCAGTACTCTTGCCTGGAAAATCCCATGGACAGAGGAGCCTGGTAGGCTCCAGTCCATGGGGTCGCTAAGAGTCGGACACGACTGAGCAACTTCACTTTCACTTTTCACTTTCATGCATTGGAGAAGGAAATGGCAACCCACTCCAGTGTTCTTGCCTGGAGAATCCCAGGGACGGGGGAGCCTGGTGGGCTGCTGTCTATGGGATCGCACAAAGTCGGACAGGACTGAAGTGACTTGCTGCAGCAGCAGCAGCAGCATTCCTAGTTAAAGCATCTGAGTGATATCACATAATCATGTGATACATGGTTACATATTCATGTCCACTCCTGGCAAGTGGGGGTAGGAAATACTTGATTGGTTTTCCTAAAAATACACACATACTGGTAGTTTCCCCAGTTGGAAGATATTGCCCCAAAAAGAAACAGGGAGGAAGTTTGGCAAAAGTACAGGTGTTTTGTTGTTTTTTCTAAATAGGTTTTGGAAGTGAAAACTTAGGGTAAGGATTTGGGGAAATTATTATTCTCTAATATGGGCTTCCCAGATGGTGCTAGTGGTAAAGAACTTGCCTGCCAGTGCAGGAGACATGAGAGGAGATTTAGATCTCTAGGTCAGGAAGATCCCCTAGAGGAGGAAATGGCAATCTGTTCCAGTATTCTTGCCTTGAAAACTCCAAAGGAGAGGAAACCTGGTGGGCTGCAATCCATAGGGTCACAAAGTGTCATATATGACTGAAGTGATTTAGCATTTCCTAATGTAGGGACTTATAAATATCTATTTTACTCTCAGAAGTGATTTGTGTGCCTCTCTTAGGTTCCATTTCCTCCAAAATATGAAACCAAGTTATTTGTTCTGGGTTTTTAAGCTATTTCATAGTTTGGCCACACACTCTTATTGAAACACTCTCTTCTTTTACTCTCAGTAATACTGTACTACTCAACAGCTTTACTTCTTTGATTTACTCTTGCACATATGTCTTTCCTTAAAGATTATTTTTGGTGTTTTATATTTTATTTTCTTATATTCTTCCTTTTAGCTACTCATATAAGATTATTAGAGCTCACAGGTATCACTAAAGTCGATTTATTTTCCCATGCTCTAATCTAGCATTACAAATATTCCACTGTATACTTTAAACTGAAAAAAGTCAATAAACCTTTAAAAAATTCTAAAATATTTCACTCCCTGCTTATAGAGTATCTCCTCTATTTGTCCCTCTTCCTCCCCACTTTTTCTTTCCCTTTATTTCATTCTCTCACTCTTTTTCCTTATCACACTAACCTAAAAGACATATTTTAGAGACACTTAAATAATTATCTTTACCATTTAAATTTAGTTTCAACCTGAAATATATAATTTTGATTTAAATACTTTAATACCTGTGAATATTATCTGAATTTTTAATTCAATAAGAGTAATGGATGCCCTTTGAAATCACTATTATTTTCACAGGAATGATGCAGAAAGTATTGATGCCTAGAAAAATGAAAAAAAAAAAAAAATGTGTTGGCTGATTTCCTACATTAGTTCATTTATAAAAGTTAGTAATTCTATTTAAAAGATAAAATTAGCACTAAGAAATGTTTCATAATTGTTCTTTAATTATAAACTAGATTGCAGATGATTAACTGTGTGCAATTTATACACAAAACATCTCATAATTTCAGTGAACATTCATCTCTCAAAGGTAAAATTAATGTTTATTTTGGTAATAGTGCAATTATAAAAAACAAATCTCAAATTAAAGTCACAGTTAAAAATTACTAAGAATTCTGTACAGAGTAATAATACTCTTAAGAAATGTTTCTATTTCAGGGGCAAAATAAAATTTTTATATGTATTATTTTTTGCCAATCTTATATATGATTATAAACATCTATGAATTGTTCTACTCAGAAAATGTATTCTAAGATATTAACTTTAAATCTGATTTAATATTCAACAGCTGTATCTTTCTAATCTAAGGCAGATGACACCACCCTTATGGCAGAAAGTGAAGGGGAACTAAAAAGCCTCTTGATGAAAGTGAAAGAGTCTCGAGAGTGAAAAAGTTGGCTTAAAGCTCAACATTCAGAAAACA
This sequence comes from Tragelaphus eurycerus, assembly GCA_935064755.1. Lineage (NCBI taxonomy): Eukaryota > Metazoa > Chordata > Mammalia > Artiodactyla > Bovidae > Tragelaphus > Tragelaphus eurycerus. The sequence goes on from CAKXYN010000006.1 coordinate 2,440,290, forward strand.
AAATCACGGCATCTGGTCCCATCACTTCATGGGAAATAGATGGGGAAACAGTGGAAAGAGTAGCTGACTTCATCTGGGGGGGGCCTCCAAAATCACTGCACATGGTGATTGCAGCCATGAAATTAAAAGACACTTACTCCTTGGAAGTAAGTTATGACCAACCTAGATAGCATATTAAAAAGCAGAGACATTACTTTGCCAACAAAGGTCCATCTATCTAGTCAAGGCTATGTTTTTTTCAGTGGTCATATATGGATGTGAAAGTTGGACTGCGAAGAAAGCTGACAGCCGAAGAATTGATGCTTTTGAACTGTGGTATTGGAGAAGACTCTTGAGAGTCCCTTGGACTGCAAGGAGACCCAACCAGTCCATTCTAAAGGAGATCTAAAGGAGTCCTGGGTGTTCATTGGAAGGACTGATGCTAAAGCTGAAACTCCAATCCTTTGGCCACCTCATGTGAAGAATTGACCCATTGGAAAAGACCCTGATGCTGGGAGGGATTGGGGACAGGAAGAGAAGGAGATAACAGAGGATGAGATGGCTGGATGACATCACTGACTCGATGGACATGAGTTTGAGTGAACTCCAGGACTTGGTGATGGACAGGGAGGCCTGGCATGTTGTGATTTATGGGGTCACAGAGTCAGACACGACTGAGCAACTGAACTGACTGATTTTTCTAATCTACTAAGAAACAATATTTAAACAAATATATCTTTATAGGGCATTAAATAAAATATAGTGGATACATCAGTAAAAATTTGCTTTAGCCATCTCTGACTCTTTGTGACCCTATGCACTGTAGCCCACCATGCTACTCTGTCCATGGGATTCTCCAGGCAAGAATACTGGAGTGGGTTGCCATGTCCTCCCCCATGGGATCTTCCTGACCCAGGGATTGAACCTGTGTCTTCTTCCTTGGATTCTTTACCAATAGTGCCAGCAGGGAAGCCCCCAAAATATAGTGGGTAGTAGGCTTAATTAATACTTGAATTCCTTTTTCATTTACTAAAATGTCAATTTCATTTTAAAATGAAACTATGTTTATATCTATATATGCATGTAAGATTATTAATTTTATTTTATTAAGCTAAAACACAAAACATGCTTTTATTTTCTGAAAATATTTTATATTAAGAAATAGTAACAGTTTTTGAGTATAAAATAATTGTTCACTGTTCCCAATCTTATTTTGTATAAGTATAAATTTGAAATTCTATAAGAAAGTTCATACTGCAGTCATTTAAATATTTATTATTTTCAGGGTCCCAAGAACATAAAACATCTTAAAAGTTTTTGTTTTTTTTTTTTATTCCTTGTATTTGTTAGGAAAGTAAGCAATATAAGTAAGTTTCTATGCTGCTGCTACTGCTGCTAAGTCGCTTCAGTCATGTCCAAATCTGTGCGACCCCATAGATGGCAGGCCACCAGGCTCCCCCGTCCCTTGGATTCTCCAGGCAAGAACACTGGAGTGGGTTGCCATTTCCTTCTCTAATGCATGAAGGTGAAAAGTGAAAGTGAAGTTGCTCAGTCGTGTCCGACTCTTCATGACCCCATGGACTACAGCCTACCAAGCTCCTCCATCCATGGGATTTTCCAGACAAGAGTACTGGAGTGGGTTGCCATAAGTTTCATAGATAACAGTATTCTTCAAACAGAAATACTTAATGGAAAACATATTCATTCAACTCATATGACAAAACTTAGAAGTGGAAGCCAATAAGGGAAGCTGGTTTTGTTTTGAAAACATGTGATTTCTTTCTCTACTGCCAGTTTATTTATAATAAAATGTAGAAATGAATTTTATTATAACATAAGGGGTATGTCAACCACTGCTTGACCCAAAAGATTATTCCTAACTGAGAAGTTCTATTTCAGTCAGAAAGTAAGACTTTCCTTTATGCTGCCATTTTTTCTCAAATTGAAAATCATTCAAATGTTGTCCTGAGAGGACTAAGTATGTTCAGGCAGATAGTACTCAGGAGAGTTGATGGTGTATCCTTCTCAAGTTCTCTGTCTTCAGGATGCAAGATTCCACTGCTTCTTCACCAACCAGGTCAACCCTCTCCTCTTCCTCTACTTTCTTCCAGCCCTAATTTCATCTATTTCAGGAAAGCACATTTTCAAATTTGTCTATTGTATGCTGAGACCAGAAAATGTTATGGTATGTATTTCTATTTCAGGGTCAGCAGACAAAGAATAGAAGTTGCCCCTGGATTCTCAAGGAAAGAATAATTCAGAAGGGAAATATTTAATAAACTCACCAAATAATTCATGAAAAGATAATGCTGTCATCTTATCCTAAGTACTTTCAGACTTAGAATTCTAGGCTACAGAATCTAATGGTCCTAGAATTAAAATAGAAGAATAATACAGATGAAGAATAGAAATCTGTAAATATTTGAAAACTGTTACGGTGGAGCTGGAGAAAGGACTTACATGAGTAATGGTAAGTGGAGCACAGATGAGCAGCTGAGTTTAAAAGGAGATAAAATTGGGGCATTCAAAAAGAAAGACCTCAATACTGAATATGCACATCACAGAAGTAATTCAAAATTATTACAAATATATCTAGGCAACCAATAAGAAAAGCAGCTAAGAACTAGAAAGATAGTTAAATGGACACCTAATAGGAGCTTGTTTGTGTAATTCAGGCAGCATGGAATAGACACAAAGTAGTAAAGAAGATGAAAAAGGTCAGTAATTTCAGGCAAGAGGTTTGGAGAACAGGAAGATTGATCAACTAAATATAAACTGTTAGACAAAACCAATTTCTCCTCAAACAAAAAGTCTGTATATGCTTTTTTTAGAACAAAAACTAAGACAAGTAGCATAATATTATATTCCAGTTAGATATCTTAGTACATTTAGTTTTAAGAAAGAAGATTTTAGTCAAATCTTATGACTAAAAGATGTAATTTAGAATAGTATATGTTAACCTCCTAATTATAGGTATCTATCATTTAGACTCTACAATGGAAAGAGAGAACATATGTATACTTCAGATTATGATGCAATTAACTAGTCATCCAGTAAGCAGTAAGTTGCTCACAACTCTATTGGCATCAGTACTGGCCAAGAATCATCCATAAGAACTTTAATTTCCTTAAATTTTTGCCAATTAATCATTAAGATATGTTAACATTAATATCTGCTCCATTAGGACAAATAACATTTGTTTGACAAGTCCTCATGATGCCACATAGATAACTGTTAGATGGATTGAAAAAGTAGCATTGAATCCCTCAAGTATTTTACATCATGGAATCTCTCAACTAATTGGAAATTTCCCTGGCCAGGAAAAAATATAACTATCAAAATATTTGGATCTATACCAATACTGATTGATACTATAAAGTATTAATTATTAACCACAGTAATATCTAGTTTTATTCTGATCTATTAGCATAAATACTAATATTAATATTAATTATATAAATTGTTATTTTGAATCTTTAAGGGATTTTTTATTAAATAATTTTTATTTTACTGAAAGAAATGTGATTAATATTTTGTATTTTTCAGGCTGAATGATACAAAAACCTAAAATCTCAGCAAATTTTTATTAAGGCAGAAAATGTTACCTAAGTTACATGTATCTCATTACCATGCCCTGGGATAAGAATAAAATCACTCTATCATTTTAGGACAAAGGGAAAGATAGCAAAGCAAATACATGTTTCAGTTATCAATGTGGAATATCCACCCACCATTTGTAGCATATTTGAGGGAGCTCAACTTTGATTTGATATGAATTCAACTATTAAACTTCAACAGAAACAATAAAAAAACTCTGTGAATTATGATTTTTATCAGGTAAAATATAAGAACATCCTAGTTGATATACAATGATTCCTACCATCATGCTAGATAATTTTTCCATTGTAGTACATTTTTAAAGAAATTATATAATTACTGGAAAGCAGGGAAAAGTCATGATTATTTTCAATTAGAAGTATATTAATAGTACCACTCAGGTCAACTATATCTGTAATGATTTTCTGTATGCTTTGATCATCAGTTACTGAGAGAAGCCTGTTGAAGCCCTCAACTATAATAATGGACATTTTTTTTTTAACAGTTCTGTCAGATTTTGTCTCAGTGGCTCAGTGATAAAGAACTCACCTGCCGACACAGGACACATGGTTCAATACCTGGGTCTGGAAGATCCCCTGGAGACTGAAATGTCAACCCACTCCAGTATTCTTGCCTGGGAAATCCCATGGACAAAGGAGCCCGGTGTGTTACAGTCCATGGGGTCACAAAAGAATACGACAAAATTTATGACTAGACAGTAACAGCAAATGTTCAAAGTATGCTGTTCACTGCACAGACATTAGGAACTGCTAGGTCTTCTTGGAACATTAACCCTTTTATCACACTATCTGATGCTTCTCTCTACTCCTGAGAAATTTCCTTGTTCTGAAGTTGGCTTTGTCTCAATTTTATAGCTTGTCTAGCTTTTGATTTGTGTTAGCATGGCATACCATCCCCTATTTTTAAACTGAGTAAAGTGTGTTTCTTGCAGACAGTATATAATTAGGTCTTTTATGCACTCTGATATCTCTGTCTTTTAATTGGTTCAATTTGACTTTTCACATTTAGAGTAATTAAGTGATATAGTTGGATTAATAATATCTATCAAGTTTGTATCTGTTTCCAATTTGTTGTAGTTGTTCTTTTCTACTTTTCTTCTTATTTTCCTGACTTCCCTGGTTTTAATTAATATCAATATTATTTAAGTTTTTTTATTCTTCTATTTGCATATTAATTATACTGCTTTGAAAAACTGTTAATGAGCAAGCCAGAATTTGCAATAAACTTGCTTAAACTAACCTAAGCCCATCTCACAAAACACTATATTATTTTGTGCATAGTATTGGTACGCTTTTAACAGAATATCCTCATGTATTATCTCCCATCTCTCATGACTTTGCTATCATTGATTTCTCTTTTCCACATGTGATTATCACCCAATGCATTGATGTCACTATTATCTCAGTAATCTTTTAAATTAAATAAAAAAAGTAACCTCTTTTGCTTCTTCTCCAATACTCTTCAGGTTTTGTTTGTTTGTTTATTTGCTTAAATATAGATATAAGTTTCTGACCTATATCATCTCCTTCTCCCTGAAGGAGTTTGAATATTTCTTGTAAGGCACGCAAGGTCAATATGACCTATTATTTCATATGAAAAAAATTAATAGGGAGAATAGGCTTCAGATTTAGTTCAATTCCATGTTGTGGCTCTACTTTTCTATGATTCTCTTGATCTCTCCTCTCCAGGTTAACTGTGTCATCTTTGGGCTAAGATAATAGCAGAGGTTTCCAAGAAAAATAACAGTTAAAGAAACAGAAAGTTGTGTTTTGGATTCATGGTTTTATGACTGATGATATGATCCTCTGAAGTACAACAGAAGGTATCACCTCTGCTATCACTGGCCAGAATTGGCCATATGCCCATTCACAATTCCGTCATTAACAAGAGCTATAGAGTATTATGAGTAACCTTGTATAATCAGGGGTAAAAAAGAAAAAAGCAACTGTTGGAGCTGCTGTTACATGCAAAGATGGGCACAATAAAGGAAAAAAATGGTATGGACCTAACAGAAGCAGAAGATATTAAGAAGAGGTGGCAAGAATACACAGAAGAACTACAGAAAAAAAGATCTTCATGACCCAGATAATCATGAAGGTGTGATCAATCACCTAGAGCCAGACAGCCTGGAAGGCAAAATCAAATGGGCCTTATAGAGCATCACTATGAACAAAGCTAGTGGAGGTGATGGAATTCCAGTTGAGCTATTTCAAGCTTAAAAGATGATGCTGTGAAAGTGCTACATTCAAAATGCCACCAAATTTGAAAACTCAGCAGTGGCCACAGGACTGGAAATGGTCAGTTTTCATTCCAATCCCTAAGAAAGGCAATGCCAAAAAGTGCTCAAACTATCGCACAATTGCATTCATCTCACACGTCAGTGAAATAATGCTCAAAATTGTCTAAGCCAGGCTTTAATAGTACATAAACCATGAACTTCCAGATGTTCAAGCTGGCTTTAGAAAAGGCAGAGGAACCAGATATCAAACTGCCAACATCTGTTTGATCATCAAAAAAGTAAGAGAATTCCAGAAAAATATCTACTTCTGCTTTACTGACTATGCCAAAGCCTTTACTGTGTGGATCACAATACACTGTGGAAAATTCTTAAAGAGATTGGAATACCAGACCACCTGACCTACTTCTTGAGAAATCTGTATTCAGGTCAGGAAGCAACAGATAGAACTGGACATGGAACAACAGACTGGTTCCAAATAGGAAAAGGAGTACATCAAGGATGTATATTGTCACCTTGCTTATTTAACTTATATGCAGAGTACATCATGAGAAATGCTGGACTGGATGAAGGTCAAGCTGGAATTAAGACTGCCAGAAGAAATATCAATAACCTCAGATATGCAGATGATACCACCTTTATGGCATAAAGTGAAAAAGAATTAAAGACCCTCTTATAAAAGTGAAAGAGGAGAGTGAAAAAGTTGGCTTTCAGAAAACTCAACATTCAGAAAACTAAGATAACAGTATCTGGTCCCATCACTTCATGGCAAATAGATGGGGAAGCAGTGGAAATGGTGGCAGACTATTTTTCTGGGATCCAAAATCATTGCAGATGGCAACTGCAGCCATGAAATTTTCTCTTTGGAAAAAAAGTTATGACCAACCCAGAGAGCATATTCAAAAGCAGAGAGATTACTTTGTAAACAAATGTCAGTCTAGTCAAAGTTATGGTTTTTCTAGTAGACAGTATGGATATGAGAGTTGAACTATAAAGAAATCTGAGCACTGAAGAATTGATGCTTTTGAACTGTGGTGTTGAAGAAGACTCTTGAGAGTTACTTGGACTACAAAGAGATCCAACCAGTCCATCCTAAGGTAATCAGTCCTGAATATTCATTGGAAGGACTGATACTGAAGCTGAAACTCCAATACTCTGGCCACCTGATGTGAAGGGCATCAGGTGGGCATCCAAGGGAAAAGGAGAAGCCCCAGCAATATTGCAGGAGGGGCAAATTAACATTTAGAATCAAACTCCATTCCCACCAGAGATGCTCAGAGGGCTCAAATAAACCTTAGGTGCACCAGAACTCAGGGACCCCACAGAGACTGAGACAGAACTGTGGTTGAGTGTCTCCTGTGGAGGTATGGGTTGGTGGTGGTCTGCCACAGGGACAGTGGCTCTGGGCTCTGGGTCAGTAGAATTGGTTATGGCATAAGCCCTCTTTGAGAAGGATGCCATTAACTCCATCCTAGAACTGCCAGAACTTACAAAGGACTGGAAAATAGACTCTTGGAAGGCACAACAGAACCTTATGCACCAAGACCCAGGAGAAAGGAGCAGTGACAGCACAGGAGACTGTCCCAAACCTGTCTGTGGGTGTCCGGGAGTCCCAGGCAGAGGCGTGGGTTTGTGGTGGCCTGCTGCAAGGTTGGGGGCACTGAGTGTAGCACTACATGCATAGGATCTTTTCATGGAGGTCACCATTATCTTCATTACCTCCAGCATAGTTTCAGTCAGTTCAGTCACCCAATTGTGTCCGACTCTCGACCCCATGGACTGAAGACACCAGGCCTCCCTGTCCATCATCAACTCCCAGAGTTTACTCAAACTCATGACCATGGAGTTGGTGATGCCATCCAACCATGTCATTGTCTGTCATCCCCTTCTGCCCTCACCTTCAATCTTTCCCAGCACCAGGGTCTTTTCAAATGAGTTAGCTCTTTGCATCAGGTGGCCAAAGGATTGGAGTTTCACCTTCAACATCAGTCCTTCCAATGAACATTCAGGACTGATTTCCTTTAGAATGGACTGTTTGGATCTCTTTGCAGTCTAAGAGACTCTCAAGAGTCTCTTCAACACTACAATTCAAAAGTATCAATTCTTTATTTATTTTATTTTATTTAACTTTACAATATTGTATTGGTTTTGCCATATATCAAAATGAATCTGCCACAGGTATACATGTGTTCCCCATCCTCCCTCCTCCCTCCCCATACCATTTCTCTGGGTCATCCCAGTGCTGAGCTTTCTTTATAGTCCAACTCTCACATCCATACTTAACTACTGGAAAAACCATAAGCTTGATTAGATGGACCTTTGTTGGCAAAGTAATGTCTCTTCTTTTTAATATGCTGCCTAGGTTGGTCACGGAGAAGGCAATGGCACCCCACTCCAGTACTCTTGCCTGGAATATCCCATGGATGGAGGAGCCTGGTAGGCTGCAGTCCATGGGGTCACCAAGAGTCAGACACGACTGAGCAACTTTCACGTTTCACTTTCATGCATTGGAGAAGGAAATGGCAACCCACTCCAGTGTTCTTGCCTGGAGAATCCCAGGGACAGGGAAGCCTGGTGGGCTGCCGTCTATGGGATCGCACAGAGTCGGACATGACTGAAGTGACTTAGCAGTAGGTTGGTCAAAATTTTTCTCTCAAAGATTAAGTGTCTTTTTATTTCATGGCTGCAGTCACCATCTGCAGTGATTTTTGAGCATAGAAAAATAAAGTCAGCCACTGTTTCTACTGTTTCCCCATCATTTGCCATGAAGTGGTGGGACTGGATGCCATGATCTTCATTTTATGAATGTTGAGCTTTAAGCCAACTTTTTCACTCTCCTCTTTCACCTTCATCAAGAGGGTCTTTAGTTCTTCCTCACTTTCTGCCATAAGGGTGGTGTCATCTGCATATCTGAGGTTATTGATATTTCTTCTGGCAACCTTGATTCCAGCTTGTGCTTCCTCCGGCCCAGTGTTTCTCATAATGGACTCTGCATATAAGTTAAATAAGCAAGGTGACAATATACATCCTTGATGTACTCCTTTTCCTATTTGGAACCAGTCTGTTGTTCCATGTCCAGTTCTATCTGTTGCTTCCTGATCTACATACAAATTTCTCAAGAGGCAGGTCAGGTGGTCTGGTATTCCCATCACTTTCAGAATTTTCCACAATTTGTTGTGATCCACACAGCCAAAGGCTTTGGCATAATCAATAAAGCAGAAGTAGATGTTTTTCTGGAACTCTCTTGCTGTTTTGATGATCCAACAGATGTTGGCAATTTGACCTCTGGCAATTTGATGCTCTGGAATCAAGATTGCCGGGAGAAATATCAATAACCTCAGATATGCAGATGACACGACTCTTATGGCAGAAAGTGAAGAGGGGCTAAAAAGCCTCTTGATGAAAGTGAAAGTGGAGAGTGAAAAGGTTGGCTTAAAGCTCAACATTCAGAAAACGAAGATCATGGCATCTGGTCCCATCACTGCATGGGAAATAGATGGAGAAACAGTGGAAACAGTGTCAGACTTTATTTTTCTGGGCTCCAAAATCACGGTAGATGGTGACTGCAGCCATGAAATTAAAAGACGCTTGCTCCTTGGAAGGAAAGTTATGACCAACCTAGATAGCATATTCAAAAGCAGAGACATTACTTTACCAACAAAGGTTCGCCTAGTCAAGGCTATGGTCTTTCCTGTGGTCATGTATGGATGTGAGAGCTGGACTGTGAAGAAGGCTGAGCGCCGAAGAATTGATGCTTTTGAAGTGTGGTGTTGGAGAAGACTCTTGAGAGTCCCTTGGACTGCAAGAAGATCCAACCAGTCCATTCTGAAGGAGATCAATCCTGGAATTTCTTTAGAAGGTATGATGCTAAAGCTGAAACTCCAGTATTTTGGCCACCTCATGTGAAGAGGTGACTCATTGGAGAAGACTCTGATGCTGGGAGGGATTGAGGGCAGGAGGAGAAGGGGACGACAGAGGATGAGATGGCTGGATGGCATCACTGACTCGATGGATGTGAGTCTGAGTGACCTCCGGGAGCTGGTGATGGACAGGGAGGCCTGGCGTGCTGCGGTTCATGGGGTCGCAAAGAGTCGGACACGACTGAGCGACTGATCTGATCTGATCTGATCTGAATTTGATGCTCGAATGCGACTGAGTGACTTCACTCACTTCACTTCTTAGGGATTGGAATGAAGACTGACCTTTTCCAGTCCTGGGGCCATTGCTGAGTTTTCTAAATTTGCTGACATATTGAGTGAAGCACTTTCATAGCATCACCTTTTAGGATTTGATATAGCTCAACTGGAAGTCCATCACCTCCACTAGCTTTGTTCATAGTGATGCTTCCTAAAACCCACTTGACTTCACCTTCCAGCATATCTGGCTCTAGTTGAGTGATCACACCATCATGATTTTCTGGGTCATGAATATCTTTTTTGTAAAGTTTGGTGAATTCTTGCCACCTCTTCTTAATATCTTCTGCTTCTCTTAGATCCATACCATTTCTGTCCTTTATTGTACCCATTTTTGCATAAAATGTTCCCTTGGTATATCTAATTTTCTTGAAGTGATCTTTAGTCTTTCCCATTCTATTATTTTCCTCTATTTCTTTGCACTGATCACTGAGGAAGGCTTTCTTATCTCTCCTTGCTATTCTTTGGAATTCTGCATTCAAATTGGTATATCTTTCCTTTTCTCCTTTTCTTTTTGCCTCTCTTATTTTCACGGGTATTTGTAAGGACTCCTCAAGCAGCCATTTTGCTTTTTCCATTTCTTTTTCTTGGGGACGGTCTTGCTCCCTGTCTCCTCTACAATGTCACAAACCTCCATCCATCGTTCATCAGGCACTCTGTCTCTCAGATCTAGTCCTTTAAATCTATTTCTCACTTCCACTGTATAATTGTTAGGGATTTGATTTAGGTCATACTTGAATGGTCTAGTGGTTTTTCCTACTTTCTGCAATTTAAGTCTCAATTTGGCAATAAGGAGTTCATGATCTGAGCCACAGTCAGCTCTGGGTCTTGTTTGGCCCCATGTAAATAGCAGGGAGGGAACACAGCTCCACTTATCAACACAAAATTGGATAAAGATTTACTGAGCATGGATCTGCCTATCAGAACAAGACCCAGTTTCCCCCTTAGTCAGTCTATCCTATCAGGAAGCTTCCATAAGACTCTTATCCTTCTCCACCAGAGGGGAAATCCCTCACAATTAAACAAATACACTGGAAAAAAAATGTCCAACTTAACTGATAATACTTTGAAATTCTTAATACTATAATTTATACTACTATAAAATAAATAAATGATTTAGAAATGGCATTACAAAATGACAAGGTATATTAAAAGGCAATTCAAAAAAAAAAAAGAAATACAAGTAGTTAAATACTTAAAATCATTTAAATATCTCTCATAATAAAAAAAATTAAACCACAAAGTTACACTATTTTTGTATTATCAAACTGTCAAAGCTTAAAATAAATGCCAAGCATTAGTAGGACTATGATAACGTGGACAATCTTTTACACTGTGAGTTAAAAGAAGTATAAAAATTTTAAGGGCATTTTATCCATGCTTTGATCTAGTCAAAGGTAGTGAGCATGATTGTATAGTGGTTAATAAAATGTCACACCTCTATTATTAAAAACATACCTTTTAAAATGATGTGAGTGTAAAAATATGGTCACAATATTATAACATGTTCAAATAAAAGACTATAGAAACATAAACATAGCATGACCTTATATATCACATATGGAGAAAGAAAGAAGAGACAGAGAACAGAGAAATTTAATAGAGATAAATAGAGATAATTAAATAGATTTAATTATCAAGAAAAAATACTCCAAATATTTAAAAAATCTTGTTTAGAATTGGGAATCCATGGAAAATTTATTTGTTGTTGAACTAAAATTATGCAAGTAACCTATGCTAGTCATGAAAATTATATATATATATATACTTACTATTCACCTTTGTATTCCATGTGCTAAGAATAGTGCCTGACCTGGTAGAAACTACATCAAAAGTATTTGTCAAATGAATGAATCATAGTGATGGGAGAAAGAAGAATTAGTATTTTTTTAAATGAGTTTTAAAAATTCAAAGGCCTCAACTGTTACTCATAATGAAAAAAAAAATGTATTACATATAATAGCTTAGTAAGCAGTATGCAATAATTTAATACATATTATGTATTTCTTACTGCATTCACACATTAAAAAAAATAACCTCCTTTCATCCAACTTTGCTCTTTCTTATAATTTGTAGTTTAAAATTTTGATCCTGATCATACTTTATATGTTCAAACCCAAAACTTCAACAAAAATGTACCTGTTAAAGAACTATATACAAGCCTAATTTTTCAGATAAAACATAGCTTAATAAATAGCATATACTATCAATTAAGGAATTAAGTTTAAAAAGCATTCAATTCATACCAATGGAATTACAAAAAATTTTCATACAAATGCCTTTGAAGTTTTTGAGAATAAATTTTATGTTAAATGAAAAGGAATTATATGTCCAAAGAATGTAACAGAAGAAATAAATCTATTTTATGTATAACATTAGTTACTTGGTTTTTAAGATCAATTATTTTTCCTTCAGATGTCAGATGAGATCAGATCAGTTGCTAAGTCGTGTCCGACTCTTTGCGACCCCATGAACTGCAGCACGCCAGGCCTCCCTGTCCATCACCAACTCCCGGAGGTCACTCAGACTCACATCCATCGAGTCAGTGATGCCATCCAGCCATCTCATCCTCTGTCGTCCCCTTCTCCTCCTGCCCCCAATCCCTCCCAGCATCAGAGTCTTCTCCAGTGAGTCAACTCTTCGCATGAGGTGGCCAAAATACTGGAGTTTCAGCTTTAGCATCATTCCTTCCAAAGAAATCCCAGGGCTGATCTCCTTCAGAATGGACTGGTTGGATCTTCTTGCAGTCCAAGGGACTCTCAAGAGTCTTCTCCAACACCACAGTTCAAAAGCATCAACTCTTCAGTGCTCAGCCTTCTTCACAGTCCAGCTCTCACATCCATACATGACCACAGGAAAGACCATAGCCTTGACTAGGTGAACCTTTGTTGGCAAAGTGATGTCTCTGCTTTTGAATATGCAATCTAGGTTGGTCATAACTTTCCTTCCAAGGAGTAAGCGTCTTTTAATTTCATGGCTGCAGTCACCATCTGCAGTGATTTGGGGGCCCAGAAAAATAAAGTCTGACACTGTTTCCACTGTTTCTCCATCTATTTCCCATGTAGTGATGGGACCAGATGCCATGATCTTCGTTTTCTGAATGTTGAGCTTTAAGCCAACCTTTTCACTCTCCACTTTCACTTTCATCAAGAGGCTTTTAGTTCCTCTTCACTTTCTGCCATAAGGGTGGTATCATCCGCATATCTGAGGTTATTGATATTTCTCCCAGCAATCTTGATTCCAACTTGTGTTTCTTCCAGTTCAGCATTTCTCAAGATGTACTCTGCATATAAGTTAAATAAACATGGTGACAATATACAGCCTTGACGTACTCCTTTTCCTATTTGGAACCAGTCTGTTGTTCCATGACCAGTTCTAACTGTTGCTTCCTGACCTGCATACAGATGTCTCAGGAGGCAGATCAGGTGGTCTGGTATTCCCATCTCTTTCAGAATTTTCCACAGTTTCTTGTGATCTACACAGTCAAAGGCTTTGGCATAGTCAATAAAGCAGAAATAGATGTTTTTCTGGAACTCTCGTGCTTTTTCCATGATCCAGCGGATGTTGACAATTTGATCTCTGGTTCCTCTGCCTTTTCTAAAACCAGCTTGAACATCAGGAAGTTCACGGTTCACGTATTGCTGAAGCCTGGCTTGGAGAATTTTGAGCATTACTTCGCTAGCGTGTGAGATGAGTGCAATTGTGTGGTAGATGTACTTCAGATGTACTACAAACCAAATTCAGTAGGGACAACCATGCTGTCATTGTCGGGAGCCATGTTAGGCATTACTAACAAAATGGAGGTATGGCCTCAACCCTGTCTCCTCATCCCACAGGCACGTCCCAGGATGAGGGAGTTAGGTCTTGTGACTCTGACTTGTTCTTTCCTTTCTTCGGTTGAGTTGGCTGGAAAGAATGTTAAGGTGCTTATTGTTCTTGAGAAAAGCATGAGAAAACACAAAGCCTTCTGCAGTTGTGCCCAGAAAATAATCTATGAAGTAACCATTGACATTTGTTCAAGGATCTTTACAAAAAATTTTCCAGGATGAGCATGTAGGCCACAGCTTGAGGCCATGGGAAGGATTGTTATCTGAGACCTGTTTGTGAGGGAAATGTTTATGGCAAAAGAAGTTTGCTGAGCTTAGGGTTTATGAGTAATTAAGAATAGCTAGAAGGCAATGGCAACCCACTCTATTACTCTTGCCTGTAAAATCCCATGGACAGAGGAGCCTGGTAGGCTGCAGTCCATGGGGTCACTAAGAGTTAGACACAACTGAACGACTTCACTTTCACTTTTCACTTTTATGCATTGGAGAAGGAAATGGCAACCCACTCCAGTGTTCTTGCCTGGAGAATCCCAGGGATGGCAGAGCCTGGTAGGCTGCGATCTATGGGGTTGCACAGAGTTGGACACAACTGAAGCGATTGAGCAGCAGCAGCAGCAACAAGAATAGCTAGAAGCCTTTTTAGGAGATAGTGATCTTAAGATGCTAGGAATAAACAGGATTTAGAAAGATAAGAAATAAACTGAGGAATGTAGCATGAGTTCACAAGTTAAGTATAGGACATATAAGAGGAAGTAGATAATAGATGGTAAAGCTGATTCTGAGAGAAGTGCTGAAATAGGAACTCTGTTTGTAGGGCAACAATGATTTCTGGAGACAATAAATCTGGGTGGGGGAAACTAAAAATGTCAAACCTCTAACCTAAGGCTTTTGTCAAAGTACAAAAGAAAACCTGAAGCTTGAAATAAACATGTAGTCCCGTACCTCGAGTCAGAGGCTACATCATTGTCCGCCGACACTGCTCACCCCTTCAGGCTGATTCCCTGGCTGCTGGAGCTGGACTCTGGCATGTCATAATAATGCTAATCCATTTGTTCAAATGCTTACAAATAATCTTAGAAGTGTGTGAATAAAATTTATGAGTTACTCATATATCTGAAAGTTTCATCCCATTCAACTCATTCCAAATTAGTTACCATCATGCTATGTCATAAGTCCGCTTTGATCAATTTCAAATTAAACATATTTCACCCTTCACACAGTATACTCTTAAATTCTGGGGCTAAGACATAAAAACTTGAAATGTCTGAGAAATGAAGAACTAAGCTCCATATTAATAGAATCTTCTTATATTTAAAGAACCACTGTCAGACTTAAAGAAAGCTACAATCAGAGCAGACATTAAATACAGCCTTTGATGACACTATTTATGAGAAGTGCCTACATAAAAAAGAAAAATACAGGTAGATTTATCTTTTGGTGCCCTTATCTATCAGTTTGTGTATGTCAGTATAAAATATTAATATGAAAAAGTTTACTTCAGATGAATTCTTAATCTCAATAATTCCTGATAATTCATACTGAGAATGTTTACCCCCTAGTCTATTCTCTGCTATATAAATGGATGAGAAATCTCCTGATGATAGCCTGTGATTTCAATAACATACAATTTTAAATATATAGGTTAAACCACCAGAGAGTCATTCAATACGGGTGTTAATAATTATGAGCACTAGGCTAGAAATAGTCATTTTCTAAGATGTTAGGACATTGAAGTAGATGTTTACATTAGCACTGGCTCTCAATCCTATTTTCATTCATAAACTGTATATATTTAAAGGAATGTTTAAATGTTCTGAATGTTGAAAGTGGCGCACCTGCTCCTGTGGAAGGTACACAGTGCTGTTCCCATCCCTGAGCCCAGCTTCCCACTCTACCTGGATGTGCTGGCACCCTACGTGAACCAGGTGAATCTTATCCGAGCTGGGGTCCCCAAAATCAACTTTGCGGGCCCAGACTCCCCTAGCATCCGCCCCCCCCCCCCCCCATCCTCATCCTCACCGTCAGGAAGTGGCCAGGGGTCAGCGAGCAGCAGGTCTACCGCGAGTTTCAGAACCTCTGCAAATTCGACGTCAGGAGGCTCACGCGGAGCCAGTTCCTGCTTATGACCAATAAGTTCAAGGACACGCGGATCATCCTGAAGGAGTACAAGTGCCACCCGACGCTGCGGATCTCCCTGTACTGCTACTGGAGAAACTCCCCGAACATCAACTGCCTGCTACAAGTCTGCAGCGTCATTACCACCTGGGCCTTCATCGCGTTTCTCCTGGGAGGAGCTGGCCTGTGAGGGCAGCGAGGCCGCCTGCAGCTCCGTCCTGTCTGCACGCAACCCCCGCAGGGCTGTGTTTGCCTCACATCGTGCAGATGGATCGTTACTGTCAGCTGTGTTCTGGTTTCAACGTGAAAAAGTCTGTAAATATTATCACCGATAAGTCCTTTGTTTGTGACCCAAATGTTTCTTTCTATAAATGACTGAGGAGGAGTCACGTCTCCTGGGCTTAAAAGCTCATGTTCCAGAGCGTATTCTGAACAGACAGCTAGGCATCCAGCGGAGCTGGCCACTGAGCGAGCCAAAGGCTCTGTTATTTCTGGGAGAGAAATAATTAGCCAATCAGTCAACAGGGATTCAGGCCTAAGAAATGGCCTACGTTTTAGTAAAGGGGAAAAGTAAAGCCAAGCGTCCGTGTGCAAAAAAAAAAAAAAAAAAAAAATTGCAGGTAAATATTATTTACCTGCAATAATATTTTTAGATTATAACTCCAAATTTCTGAATCTTAAGTCTTTTCAAAACTGAAGACAGTATGCTGGCTTCAAAGAAATGTCATAAAACAAGTAGGCTATTACCAAAATTTTAATGAAGACAGGTCATTAGTTAATTATTTTACCATATGTATAGAATACTATGCTGCTGAGGCTGCTAAGTCGCTTCAGTCGTGTCCGACTCTGTGCGATCCCATAGACGGCAGCCCACCAGGCTCCACCAACCCTGGGATTCTCCCGACAAGAACACTGGAGTGGGTTGCCATTTCCTTCTCCAAATAGATACTAAGGTATAATATATAATTTAAACCATTTAATCTTTGCCACAATTCTACAGAAGAAATATTAGAGTAATAATTATTATTTTTAGAGAAAAGGTGGAGTATAATAATAGTTGCTTCTACACAATTTAAAATATGAATTCAGATATTAAACCAATAGTTATCTTCTTCCTGTCAGTGCGCATTCCAGATATACTGTGAACTGAGCTAGACTTTTATCGAAATATGTTTGTAAATTTGAGGTCTTCCATATTGAGAAAAACATATAAAATTGACAGAATTCTAGAGAATACTGAAGCAAGAAGTAGGAAAATATGTAAAATCAACACTTAGTTTCATTACTTTTGCCTGTTTAAAAACATTTTTGCAGATTAGTAAGAATTTTCCCACTGTTTCTACCCACAGAATATGTTCTGGTATAATATGTTAGAGAAATAGTTATCTACTCATGGTAGGTTACAAGAAAACTGCAATCCTGAAAATTTTAGGTAGATGAATATTACTGATATATAGTATTTTATATATATATATATATATATATATATATATATAATGATATATAGTATTACAAAAATACTATACAAACTCTCCAATCATAAAGGAAAAGTTATGGGAAAGTAAAATATAGAAACATTTATGGTGTTAATGTTTAGCCAAATGTTGTTCCAATGCTCAAAATAAAAGAAAAAGTTGAAAGAAAATTATAGAAATATTGTTA
The DNA here is from genome assembly GCA_935064755.1 of Tragelaphus eurycerus. NCBI lineage: Eukaryota > Metazoa > Chordata > Mammalia > Artiodactyla > Bovidae > Tragelaphus > Tragelaphus eurycerus. The sequence goes on from CAKXYN010000006.1 coordinate 2,457,920, forward strand.
GACATTTATTTTTTTAATAACACATCATTCAGTAATATCAGGGTTTATGAAGCCAGAATGAAAACTAGAGTTCCTGTCTTTGAAATATGGTGGCCAAATCATGGTACCTCTATGAGTTTTATAGCATTGAAATATGTATAATATCATATCTGAAATGAGTCGCCAGTCCAGGTACGATGCCTGATAACGGATGCTTGGGGCTGGTGCACGGGGACGACCCAGAGGGATGGTATGGGGAGGGAGGAGGGAGGAGGGTTCGGGATGGGGAACACATGTATACTTGTGGCGGATCCATCTTGATGTATAGCAAAAGCAATACAATATTGTAAAGTTAAGCAAAATAAAATTTAATTAAAAAAAGTGCACATATAATTTTCCTTTCTCCTAGTATTACCTAGAAGCAAATATAGTTTCTTATATAAGGCCTTTATAAGTTCCACCACATTTATTTTCAATACAAAATTATCTGGTGCACTTAGTTCGGTTCAGGTCAGTGCCTCAGTCGTATCCGACTCTTTGCAACCCCAAGAACCAGAACATGCCAGGCCTCCCTGTCCATCACCAACTCCAGGAGTTTACCCAAACTCATGTCCATTGAGTCAATGATGCAATCCAACCATCTCAACCTCTGTCATTCCCTTTTCCTCCTGCCCTCAATCTTTCCAAAAATCAGGGTCTTTTCAAATGAGTCAGCTCTTCACATCAGGTGGCCAAAGGACTGGAGTTTCACCTTCAACATAAGTCCTTCCAATGAACACCCAGGACTGATCTCTTTAGGATGGACTGGTTGGATCTATTTGCAGTCCAAGGGACTCTCATGAGTCTTCTCCAACACCACAGATCAAAAGCTTCAATTCTTCGGTGCTTAGCCTTGTTTATAGTCCAATTCTCACATCCATACATGACTACTGGAAAAACCATAGCCTTGACTAGATGGACCTTTGTTGACAAAGGAATGTCTCTGCTTTTTAATATGCTGTCTAGGTTGGTCATAACTTTCCTTCCAAGGAGTAAGCTTCTTCTAATTTCATGGCTTCAATCACCATCTGCAGTGATTTTCGAGCCCCCAAAAATAAAGTCAGACACTGTTTCTACTGTTTCCCCATCCATTTGCCATGAAGTGATGGGACCGAATGCCATGATCTTAGTTTTCTGAATGTTTAGTTTTCTGAAAGCCAGCTTTTTCACTCTCCTCTTTCACTTTCAACAAGAGGGTCTTTAGTTCTTCTTCACTTTATGCCATAAGGGTGGTGTCATCTGCATATTCAAGGTTATTGATGTTTCTTCGGGCAATCTTGATTCCAGCTTGTGTTTCATCCAGCCCAGAGTTTCTCATGATGTACTCTGCATATAAATCAAATAAACAGGGTAACAATATACAACCTTGATGTACTCCTTTTCCTATTTGGAACCAGTCTGTTGTTCCATGTCCAGTTCTAACTATTGCTTCCTGACCCACATACCTGTTTCTCAAGAGGCAGGTCAGATGGTTTGGTATTCCCATGTCTTTCAGAATTTTCCACAGTTTCTTGTGATCCACATGGTCAAAAATTTTGGCATAGATAAAATTCTGGAGGGTCATGGGGCCTTTGTGATTTGTTAGTGTGTATTGGTCACTCAGTTGTATCCAACTCTTTGTGACTCCATGGACAGTAGCCCACCAAGCTCCTCTGTCCATGGGATTCTCCAGGCAAGAATACCAGAGTAGGAAGCCATTCCCTTCTCCAGGGCATCTTCCTGACCCAAGGATACTACCCAGGTCTCCTGCCTTGCAGGCAGATTCTTTACCATCTGGGCCACCAGGGAAGCCCAGGGACTCAAATAGATTCATTAAAAAGCTTCTGGCCATAGTGTCCTTATAAGAAAACACACCAGATGGTTTGCTTTTTTCCTCTACCATATAGAATACAGAGAGAAGGTGGCCATCTGTGAGCCAGGAAGATAGCCACCATGAGAAACTGACCATGTTTCTGATATCATATAGCCAGACTTTGGAACTGTGAGAAAATACATTTATATATACATATATGCTAGGCAGCCCTAGCAGACTAAGACAGTGGAATATGCTATAATGGCTATTTCAATTTTTGTATTTTAAAAACAAAAACAAAACTAGTACTTAATCGGGTTTTTATGTCTAGAAACTATATAGACTTTTACCATCTTATAAATGAAAATTTTATATTGTGATCTTTAAACCCAGAACCATAAGTCAGAACTAACTCATAGTTAAAAGGAAAATAAATAACACCATGGATTATTTATTTAATGTTGCAAGTGCAACAGTAAAGTTCTGAACAGTAGAAAAATGTTCCCTCTTTGGCCAAAATCACTGAAGCATAACTTTATCAAAGATAATATACACAAGTCTGCCTTCAGTGAGACCACAGGACCAGAATGCTTTGATGGACACAAGCCAGTTCTGAGCCTTGCAGCTGACAGGAATTATTTCAGCAGTTCAATTGCTGTTCTTTCGAACTCTTCTTCCATATAAATGTCTACATAAGTTCCCAAAGTTGTCCAAATATCATTTATGTGCAGAAATCCTATTCTTTTTTAAGGCAGAGTAAACTAAAAATCCTACAGAGAAACTAAGAGAAAGTGTAAGTGACTCAATCAAACATTTTGAACAAAGCTAGTGGAAGAGTCAGAATTCCTGCTGAGCTATTAAAATTCTTTTTATTTTTTTCTAAAAGATGATGCTGTTCAAGTGCTGCATTCAATATGTCAGCAAATTGGGAAAACAGCAGTGGCCACAGGACTGAAAAAGTTTGGTTTTTATTCCAATTTCAAAGAAGGGCAATGACAAAAAATGTTCAAACTATTGTAAAATTATGCTCATTTCACATGTTAGCAAGTTTTATGCTCAAAATCATTCAAGCTAGAATTAAGTAGTACTTGAACTGAGAATTTCCAGCTGGGTTTAGAAAGGGCAGAGGAACCAGAGATCAAATTGCCAGTATCCACTGGATTATAGAAAAAGCAACGGGATTCGAGAAAAACATCTATTTCTGGTTCATTGACTACACTAAGGTCTTTTACTGTGTGGATCACTACGAAGTGTGGAAAATTATTAAAGAGATGGGAATACCTGACTACTTCCTTATTTACCTCCTGAGAAATTTGTATGTGGGACAAGAAGCAACAATTAGAACTGGATATGGGACAAGTGACTGGTTCAAAATAAGAAAAGGAGTATGTCAAGGATGTGTTTTATCCCCTGCTTATTTAATTTATATGCACAGCACATCATATGAAATACCAGGCTGGATGAATTACAAGCTGGAATCAAGATTTCTGGGAGAGGTATTTACAGCCTCATATATGCAAATGATACCATTCTAATGGCAGAAAGCTAAAATGAACTAAAAAGCTTCTTAATGAAGGTGAAAAGGAGAGTGAAAAAGCTGGCTGGGAACTCGACATTCAAAAAACTAAGATCTTGGCATCTGATCCTATCATTTCATGGACAACAGAAAGGGAAAAGGCAGAAGTGACAGATTTTATTTTCTTGGGCTCCAAAATCACTGTGTATGGTGACTGCAGCCATGAAATTAAAAAAACACTTGCTCCTTGAAGAAAAGCTATGACAAAGGTAGATAGCATATTAAAAAAAAAAGCAGAGACATCACTTTGACAACAACGGTTCATGTAGTGAAAGCTATGGTTTTTCCAGTGGTAACACATGGATGTGATAGCTGGACCATAAAGAAAACTGAGCACCAAAGAATTGATGCTTTCAAATTGTGGTGCTGGAGATGACTCTTGAGAGTTCCTTAGATAGAAAGGAGATCAAACCAGTCAATCTTAAGCGAAAGGGACCCTGAACACACATTGAAAGGACTGATACCTAAGCTAAAGCTTCAATACTTTGGCTGCATGATGCAAAGATTTGAGTCATTGGAAAAGACTCTGATGCTGGGAAAGATTGAAGGCAGGAGAAGTGGTCGACATAGGATAAGATGGTTGGATGGCATCACAAATTCAATGGTCATTAATTTAAGCAAACTCCAGGCAACAGTGGAGGGCAGAGGGAAAGATTGAAGGCAGGAGAAGTGGCGAAAGGATAAGATGGTTGGAGGCATCACAATTCAATGGCATAATTTAAGCAAACTCCAGGCAACAGTGGAGGGCAGAGGAGCCAGGTGTGCTGCAGCCCATGGTATCACAGAGAGTCAGACACAACTTAGCAACTGAATAACAACAACAATAAAATTTATAAGCTTAAATTTCTGTTTTAACCAGAATAATTAGTTGGACCATAAAGAAAGCTGAGCACTGAAGAACTGATGCTTTTGAACTGTAGTGTTGGAGAAGACCCTTGAGAGTCCCCTGGACTACAAGGAGATCAAACTAGTTAATCCTTAGGAAACCAGTCCTGAATATTCATTGGAAGGACTGATACTGAAGCTCCAATATTTTGGGCACCTAATGGGAAGAACTGACTCACTGGAAAAGACCCTGATGCTGGGAAAGATTGAAGGCAGGATGAGAAGAGGATGACAGAGGATGAGATGGTTGGATGGCATCACCAACTTGATGGACATTAGTTTGAGCAAACTCTGGGAGTTGGTGATGGACAGGAAAACAGCCCATGGTGTCACAAAGAGTTGGACACAACTGAACGACTAAACGGAACTGAACTGAACTGAACAATCTCTACCAGGTTTCAATTTGTAAGTGGATTCTTTACCACCTGGGTCACCAGGGAAGCCCAAGAATACTGGAGTGCATAGCTTATCCCTTCTCCAGTGGATCTTCCTGACTCAGAAATTGAACCAAGGTCTCCTGCATTGCAGGCAGACACTTTACCAGTTGAGCTAACAGGGAAGCCTAATTATTAAAAAATACTTAAGTTATTCTTAAAGCATACCATGGAAGCCCTTCTACTTTCAGATACAGGTTGAAAAATCATTAATTCACCAGGCTTACAATCTCTACTTTATATGAACAGACCACATTAACTTCATTTGTACATTGATAAGATTTTAGTTTGTCAATTTTTATTTAGAAAATGAATATGTTGAATCTTTGCAACTTCATTCTTTTTTAAATTTCATATTACATTCTTTAATAATTTTAATGTATATTTCTGTTATATGTCATATATTTTATCAGATCATTTGAAGGGATATTTCACTGTTTCTATTAATTTGTAAACTAATTATAACAAATATTGCATATTGCTAAAGCATATGAAAATAACATTTGGAATAGTTCATTATGGCCCTGAATTTCTGATGAGGGTATTGAGACATTTTAAGTTCACATCTATAATTAAAATGTTTAGTGAAGTCAAAAGAAAACTTTCATTTAATTGTCACATAACCAAAATGGATTTTCTTTTCAAAGAGGAAACTTTGAACAAGTGATTCATAACCCCATTTTAAATTTTCTCCAAAAAAATGTTTCACCTGTGGCTTCAGAAATAGTCTGATTTGTTTCTACACTGCTTCCCGCATAGGATTCTAGATGATTATAACAATCAACCACAGGTAAATGAATAAAAATGATTTTCAATTTCTACAGAAGAGGAAGGGATTTTTAAATTCCCATTGATATTTTATTTCCCATTTTAAATCCTATGGTAAAATTTAGTTTCTGTAATCACTTACATATTTTAAACTCACATTTAGTACAGCTCACCTTAAAAGCCGGGCTTCCCTGGTAGCTCAGTTAGTAAAGAATCCACCTACAATGCAGAAGACTCTGGTTCAATTCCTTGGTTGAGAAGATACCCTGGAGAAGTGATAGGCTACCCACTCCAGTATTCTTGGGCTTCCCTTGTGGCTCAGCTGGTAAAGAATCTGCCCACAGTATGGGAGACCTGGGTTCGATCCCTGAGTTGGGAAGATCCCTTGGAGAAGGGAAAGGCTACCTACTGCAGTATTTTGGCCTGGAGAATTCCATGGACTCTATGGTCCATGAGGTTGCAAAAAGTCAGACACACCTGAGCAACTTTCACATACATACATTATCTTAAAAATGACAGCACAATCCCTCAAAATACACTTTTTACTAAAAAAAATTAGCACGACATTGTCCTATTTTAGAAAACATTTTTTGACACAATCATAGGTTAACTATAAGTTGAGAAGAAATATGCAGGAAGATCCTGTGCAGGCTTCAAGTAGCCTGTCCCAATGATAACATCTTGTAAGATTAAAATACATTCAAACCAGATGCATATTAGTTATCTGTTCTTTTTGCTGAGCTAAATGAATTAATGACTTTTCTTTAAACCATTTAAATTTTAGTTAGATTGTGGCCGAGATGGTAAAGTGTCTGCCTACAATGCAGGAGACCCGGGTTCTATCCCTGGGTCGGGAAGTTCCCCTGAAGAAGGAAATGGCAACCCACTACATTATTCTTGCCTGGAAAATCCCATGGATGGAGAAGCCTGGTAGGCTATAGTCCATGGGGTCGAAAAGAGTCGGATACGACTGAGCGACTTCACTTCACTTCTTCACACCTTTACATACATATTTATAAGTGTATATGCCTGTGTCAGTATGTGTACATAAATGAATACGTGTATATATTACTGTATGTTAAGTATCTGAAAATTAGTTCTCTCATCCCTTTTTCTTTCATATAATTTAAACATTCACTGTATTAGCTCTACTGTTTAAAATAACATTCTTATATAAATATCTTAATCATATTACATTATAATCATCTTTTGTTTCCCTGTCTTAGTTCTTCTAAAGGTAGGCTTGTCAATAATAATTAACCGAAAAGTAAGCATTCTTCATCTAGATTTAATATAATATAATGAATTTAATAGCCTCAGCTATCTAAAAACACCCTCAGAAATATTGCACTGGGAGGACAAGTTGGGAATTCGTTTGCTCTTGAAGAATTTGAAGTAAGTACCTCATAAGTTTTCAGGAAATCAATACTATTTAATAACATATTACATAGCTTTCTCTTATAATTTAACTTAGAGTTTAATGCTTCATTGTAATTTCCAGCACTAGTTACCAATATCCTTACATTACAGTACTTATAAGTTAATTTTTGCATCATTAATGTCACAATTCTCATGATAATGGTACAACTACGTTTCACAATCAAGTTTTTGTGGAATAAATTATCTATCATATTGATGGGAAATTAATGACAAAACAAAGATTCTGTGTTTTTCCCTTCTATTTATCTAAGTCATTTTAGATTTGAAGTCCTCTTTGCTGTATTTTACATTTGCATTTCCCTATTCAGACATGGGTGAGGAGGCACAAATTTCATCTTAGGCTTTGACTTTCTTCAAAACTGCCTGTTAAAAAGCATCATTAATCTAACAATGAGTGGAAAGGGTCTGGGCATCTTTAGTTTGTGTTTCAAAGGAATCTTAGAGAAAAATGGTCACACTGGGATGTGGGCACTATTTTCTATTTTCAGATGTGAACCAAGGCAAGAGCAGCACAATATGGAGGACACATTGTTTCCATTCAAGCTGTAATATGTCTCACTTGCTGAGGTCTTTAAGGATGACAGAATACATTTACTGGCAGTCTGAAACTTGGTAAATACTGAAAATTATACCATTGATCAGTCTTTCTGATGGAACTCAAGACAATCTTACCAAATTGGTGATGGTAAATAAAAAGGAAAAAAAAAGCAGTATTTGAGCAAGATTAGGAGATTTTCATGGGGAAGGCAATGGCACCTCACTCCAGTACTCTTGCCTGGAGAATCCTACAGACAGAGGAGCCTGGAAGGCTGCAGTCCATGGGGTCGCTAGGAGTCAGACACGACTGAGCGACTTCCCTCTCAGTTTTCACTTTCATGCATTGGAGAAGGAAATGGCAACCCACTCCAGTGTTCTTGCCTGGAGAATCCCAGGGACGGGAGAGCCTAATGGGCTGCCGTCTGTGGGGTCGCACAGAGTCGGACACAACTGAAGCGACTTAGCAGCAGCAGCAGCAGGAGATTTTCATGCACATTTTAATGCTTCTAATATCCTTTGGAAACATTATCATCCTTTTGTCATTATTACCTTTAATTTAAAAATAGAAAATCAATACACAGAAATCACTTGAATGTCTTTATACTAACACTGAAAAATCAGAAAGAGAAATTAAGGAATCAATCCCATTAACCATTGCAACAAAAGAATAAAATATCTAGAAATAAACTTACCTAAGGAGAGAAAAGAATTATACACACAATATTATAAGACAATAGTAAAAGAAATCAAAGACAGCATAAACAGATGGAGAGATATTTCATGTTCCTGAGTAGAAAGAATCAATATTGTGAAAATGACTATACTATCAAATGCAATCTCAGATTCAGTGCAATCCCTATCAAATTACCAATGGCATTTTTCACAGAACTAGAACGAATGTTTCACAATTCATATGGAAACACAAAAGATCCCAAGTAGCCAAAGTAGTCTTGAGAAAGAAGAGTGGAGCTGGAGAAATCAACGTTCCTGACTTCAGATTATGTTACAAAGATACAGTCATCAAGACAGTATATTACTGGCACAAAAACAGAAATATAGACCAATGGAACAAGATAGAAAGCCCGGAAATAAACCCATGCACGTATGGGTACCTTATTTTTGACAAAGGAGGCAAGAATATACAATTGGGCAAAGACAGTCTCTTCAATAAACAGTGCTGGGAAAACTGAACAGCTACATGTAAAAGAATGACATTAGAACACTTCCTAACACCACACAAAGATAAGCTCAAAATGGATTAAAGACCTAAATATAAGACCAGAAACTATAAAACTCTTAGAGGAAAACATAATCAGAACACTTGATGACATAAATCAAAGCAAGATCCCTTATGACCCACCTCCTAGAGTAATGGAAATAAAAACAAAAGTAAACAAGTGGCACCTGATTAAACTTAAAATCTTTTGCAAAGCTAAGGAAACTACAAGCAAGGTGAAAAGACAGCCCTTAGAATGGGAGAAAATAATAGTAAATGAAACAACTGGCAAAGGATTCATTTCCAAAATATACAAGCAGCTCACACAACTCAATACCAGGAAAACAAACAACCCAATCAAAGAGTGGGAAAAAGACCTAAACAGACATTTCTCCAAAGAATACATACAGATGGCTAATAAACACATGAAAAGATGCTTAACATCATTCATTATTAAAGAAATGCAAATCAAAACTACTTTGAGATATCACCTCACACCAGTCAGAATGGCCATCATCAAAAAGTCTACAAACAATAAGTGCTGGAGAGGTTGTGGAGAAAAGGGAACACTCTTACACGCTCTTACATTACAGTGGGAATGTAAACTGATACAGCCACTATGGAAGATGGTATGAAGATTCCTTTAAAAACTAGGAATAAAACCACCATATGACCCAGCAATCCCACTCCTAGGCATATACCCTGAGGAAACCAAAATTGAAAAAGACACATGTATCCCATTGTTCATTGCAGCACTATTTACAATAGCTAGAACACGGACCTCACCTAGATGTCTATCAACAGATGAATGGATAAAGAAGTAATGGTACATATACACAACAGAATATTACTCAGCCATAAAAAGGAACACATTTGAGTCAGTTCTAATGCTGTGGATGAACCTAGAGCCTATTATGCAGAGTGAAGTAAGTCAGAAAGAGAAAGATAAATATTGTATCAGATCAGATCAGTCGCTCAGTCATGTCCGACTCTGCGACCCCATGAATCGCAGCACATAATGCATATATACAGAATCTAAAAAAATGTTATTGAAGAATTTATTTGCAGGGCAGCAATGTAAAAACATAAAGAATAGACTTATGGACATGGGGAAATGGGAGGAGAGGTTAAGCTGTATGGAAAGAGTAACATGGAAACATATTACCATATGTAAAATAGATGGCCAATGGGAATTTGCTGTATTGTTCAGAAAACTCAAACAGGGGTTCTGTATCAACCTAGAGGGGTGGGATGGGAAGGGAGATGGGAGGGAGTTTCAAAAAGGAGGGGATATATGTATGCCTATGACTGATTCACACTGAGGTTTGACAGAAAACAACAAAATTCTGTAAAGTAATCATCCATCAGTTAAAAAAAATAAATAAAATGGGTCAGGAACTCAAACATTAAAAAAAAAAAAAAAAAAAAAAGGAAATTTCTGAAAGTGAAGTAACTTACCTAAACTTGCAAAGGTACAAAGTGATCAAAGTCAGAATATGAATTTAGTCTTGACTTCTCCAAAAACTCTTCCATATAGCTACTGGAATCTTAAGGATTTGTTTTCAATAAATCCTGAAAAATATGTACATAAGTGATAATTATTATTTTTCAGTTCAGCTCAGTTCAGTCGCTCAGTCATGTCCAACTCTTTACGACCCCATGAATTGCAACACACAAGGCCTCCCTGTCCATCACCAACTCCCGGAGTTCACCCAAACTCATGTCCATCGAGTTGGTGTTGCCATCCAGCCATCTCATCCTCTGTCATCCCCTTCTCCTCCTGCCCATAATCCCTCCCAACATCAGAGTCTTTTCCAATTTGTCATTATTTTTAGTTAATATCAAAATACTCATAGGAAGAAAATAATGAGTCTGTTTCAAGGAATATTACAACTATTAAAAAAGGAAAATTTCAAACCAGTTCAAGTAACTGAATTATATATATGATTGTAATTTCAGAACTTTAGGTGTCCCAGGTAATTAATATCAGCAGATATTTGACCAACACAAATACCCCCTTAACATATCTAACTTCTTACATACCTGTCTCATATATCTGCGTGCATTGTCCAGTTAAAACTTTTCTTGTACTGCCTTTTCTATGAGTACTTCAAGAACCTCAACTGAAGTTTTAGAAAACTGAGAAGAGGCTGAGAAACACTTTGTACTGTTAACATGGGTTAGAGTTGATTGGTGTCAAGCAAAAGTTCAGAGGGAATGAGATTATTTTTCTGCTAGTTACTGATCAGGTCCCATAGGCAGCATGCTCCCAGTGAAGTGACAAAAATCCTTGTCCAGCATCTATAAAAATGACTTCTGTATTACACAAGGAGAATGCCACATTTTCACTTGAACAACAGAAGATAGGCCACAGGTAGAACCTTGGTTCTGGTCAAAATGTACTCAGTAGTCCTTTTATCTGCTCCTTTTACCTCTCCTTAGTAATCAGCTCTTATCACCATGTGGCTCCACTCAAAGCCCTGGGGATCTTCATCTTGACAGTAGAGGCCAGAGTAAAGTTGCCTCCATAACCTGTTTTGCTTTTCAATCTTGTGATGGTATAATCTGAAAATTCCTCTCCCCTCGGTATCTTCCCTTTTACATTACAAAAGTTTTGCTTGCAAGTTTAGAATAAAACAATTAAATAAAACAAATTGAACATGAATTTCCTAATTATATTCTAGCTGGAATACTCCCAATTTGCATCTAGGGAACATGAATTTTTCTGTCTCCAGAATATTTGGGGTAAAAAGTAAAACAGGAGAGTACATATTCTAAGATTCTATGTAGCTTCGTGCACATATATCTATCAATGATACACGTGTGCACAGACACATAAATAGCCATGCTGTATTGTTGTGGTTTGTTAGTCACTCAGTCATGTCTGACTCTTTATGACCACATGGACTATATCCTGTCAGGCTCCTCTGCCTATGGAATTCTCCAGGCAAGAATACTGGAATGGGCAGCCATTCCTTCTCCAGGGAATCTTCCCAAGCCAAAGATCAAACCCATGTCTCCCTCATGGCAGGCAGATTTTTTACTGAGCCATCAAGGAAGCCCATACATTATATGAAAAATATGCACTAGAATATGAGCTCTGAAGAGAGCAAAGACTGTGCCTACTTTCTCACCTTTGTGGTCTCAATGTCTGTAAAGATATCTATCATGGAAAAAATATTTCTGAGACAATTGCATATCCTGGCTGTATATTCTAGATATTTAGTTTATATATCCTGGATATTTTCTGTGGGTCCTTAAGATGCATTTGCCATTGTTGACCAGTAGACTCTGCGCCATGTGGAACTAATTCCAAGGACTTCACCAAAAAGCTCGTTTGCCCTCTGATTTCTAATTTGGTTCAAATGTGGGGTGTCATTTGCTAGAGATGGGAGAACAGGAAAAAATTTATTCCCACATCCTTCCTCCCTGAAGGTTCATCAGAGTTTAGTCATGTCTTTCTACCAAAGGCCATGGCTTCTGTCAGGTAAGGCAAAGCATCTGTTCAAGTCACAACACTTCTTTATCAACTTCAGTGACTGTTCCCTCCAGTTGCATCTGAAGCGTAAGGATAGCCAAAGCTCTGGGTAAGGTTGAGGTCAACCTTTGATATTTCCCATTAATCCTAGCCACAACTTCATAATAATTCCTTTATTAAACTTCACTCATTAAAAAAAATGATTATGACACATGTTTCCCATCTGGACTGTAAATGATACAAGTTACCTCTTATTTTTGTATATCATCTGAAGTCAGACTTCTATTTTAGTCTCCTCTCTCACTCGAATAAATCGTGACAATATTATAAAAATCCTAGTTTGCCCAAAAGCAAGAATTCTTGCTGAGATTCTCCATTTGTCAATATTTTTACCCTTCCAGTTCTAAGGAGCCCCTGCTGTACTTTCCCTTTCAAAGCAAAGATGGTATCAGGCAAAGAGCAAAACCACAGAAGACTGCACATGAAGGAAGAGACTGTAAAACATGACACTCGCAAATACGTTTTCAAAGAAGAATCATATCACTTTACAGAACCAAAGTAGGTGAACGGGAAGTAACACAAACTTTCCCTGAAACTACCTTACTGGGGAGCCATGTAAATGTGAATTCATTCTTTTTACTTCCCAAAATTTGCAGTTCCCTTACCACTTACTTTTTCTACTAGTAATAAAAGATAGAAATCAGTGAAATAATCAGAAGTCTCGCTTTAAAACTCTTTCCTCCTAATCCCAAAATATGGACATCTCTTTTCCTGATACAGAATTTCTCCAGAGTTTTCAGAAATCCCTTCAGTCTCAACACTTTTTTTTTTTTTTTTTAAATTCAAATTGGTGTTATGTTGTCCTCTAATTCTTCACATTGGTGTGTTTTCAATTCAGCCTTCTTATAATGGCACATTATTCCACAATCTTCTTTCTCTACTTCTTTTAACTAGTAAAAGTCCCTGCAGTCCTCCACAAATTTCAACAAGGCACCTAATAGTCATGTTGTTCAAGTCTGCAAACCTCCCTGGAGGAGTGAAGTAATTGAAAGTGAGATGCAAGACATTGTATACACAGTAAAATTATCTTCCCCAGGCCTCAGAGGGGATGGAGCACAGCTTTGGAGTAAGTGACTGAAAGAAGGTTATTGCTTTCTTGGATAGCCGAGATCTCACAAATTAAGTTACTGTTGAGGGATTACTTCATAAGGAAATCAGAGGCATCTATTAATAGCCTCTGACTTCCTTCTGAAGGAAGTCATTTTCTCTATTCTAACACAGTCATATTTCCAAAATTATTTCTACTGTCTACTCTATAGAAAGACTATAACCTCTTGAGGGGGGGGAAACTTACATTGAAAACATAAATAGTATAAAAGAGAACAGAAGAGAAAATAAATAGAAGAATAAAAGAGAAAATACATAGAACTCAGTTTTGATACTTCAGTTACTAATTAAGGTCAAATGCAGACTTGCAATGTGCTTTATCCTAGTTCTTAACTATTTGTTTCAGTTTTATAATTCTGCAGCAGTTTTTATTCAGAAATGATCCAAATTGCTCTATCCAGCTAAGAGGGATGTTTTTATCACTTTGAAATTTAAGGATTTAGAGGAAAGTTGAAAGCTACTTATATGTTGATTTTTCAATTAATATGTTGCTATAGTTAGGTTAATTACTACAACTAGTTATTTACAACAGAGTAAAAGGCTTCCCAGGTGGCACAGTGGTAAAGAATCTCCTGCCAAAGGAGGAGACAAGAGACGCAGGTTCAATCCCTGGGTAGGAAGATCACGTAGAGAAGGAAATGGCAACCCACTTCACTATTCTCGCCTGAGAAATCCCATGGACAGAAGAGCCTGGCAGGCCACCGTCCATGGGGTTGCAAATAATTAGACATAACTGAGCACGCACACACACACACACACACACACACACACACACAACAAAGCAAAGTAGCTTAATTCTGCCAAAGCCAATGAAACAATAAAAACTAAATGAAGCAATGTGAATTTATCTCTTATAAAAATTATACTTGATTTTAGAATTAAGATCAATTTAATCAATCACATTCAGGTTTTTTTGCTATTGTTGTTGTTCCTAACCCTTAGCTTTGGTTCATCAGAAGACAGTCAATGGCCAAACAGAATTTTCTAATTAATGGAAATAGTTTTCAAAGTAAATTGTCCCTTAACTATTGTAGCAGAAAAAATATGATGATCAATTATAAAAGACATCAATAAAAACATATTTATCATTAACAACCATTGTTCTAAGTGCTTAATATTATTTTTAATAAATTCTCAAAATTACCCTAGGCTGTAAGTCATTATCATTTTCATTTTATAAATAAAGGGAAAAATACTTAGAAAATTAAATAATGCTTACATGGTAGATTTGGCATTCATAAAATATATCCATTTCTGCTCAAGATCATATTTCTATCTACTGTGCTAAATTTTAAATATGAAGAAAATTAATTTTTGTTCCATAATTTGTAGTTCGAAGAGAATCACTGCATATATTTTTAAATAGTTATCTCAGTTATCTCAGATAAAAATATACAGTTATCTCAGTGAACATCTTCCTCTTCTATATTGCATTAGCACAGGTTAACCAACCAATGCATATGCTGCTGCTGCTGCTGCTAAGTCGCTTTAGTCATGTCCGACTCTGTGTGACCCCATAGACAGCAGCCCACCAGGTTCCCCCGTCACTGGGATTCTCCAAGCAAAAACACTGGAGTGGGTTGCCATTTCTTTCTCCAATGCATGAAAGTGAAAAGTGAATGTGAAGTTGTTGTTCAGTCATGTCTGACTCTTTGCGACCCCATGGAGTGCAGCCTACCAGGCTCCTCCATTCATGGGTTTTTCCAGGCAAGAGTACTGGAGTGGGTTGCCATTGCCTTCTCCAAATGCACATGAAAACAAGAGTTTTAAGATAAAAATGTATTTTTCAGCATATATAAATCGATTATTCAAAGTCCAAGTGCACAGTGTTTTAAATCCTAAGAGAACTATTTAAATATCACTACAACTCTTATTTTCTACTGCTATTTTTAAAATATGTTTTAATTGCTTTGAGTGTTTGAACTGTTAAATTTCAACTTGAGGGAGTTCAATGTATTTGCATTTCTAAGACCAATGGGCACAAATTACAAGGCAAAGTTAGAATCACAGGTCTTGTCTCTTGGCCATTACAAATGAGAGCAGATGTATAAAAACACCTGTTCAAATTATCTTGAAATTCATTTGGGCCTCAGTCCTATTCTCCCTAAAAATTCTCTCCAGGGCCTGAATTTGTCTGAGGCCAAAAATTAGTTATATTATTTTCCTTTATCCTAGGATAATCATCTTAGTTGCTTTTCTTCTAGAATTGTTTATATTTTTAACTTTAATAAAGTTAATTCTGATTAAGTTTTCTATAATTATAGTTCATATAGAAATAAAAATTATCATGAATATTAATAAACATCAACTTATTTTTAACAATGATACAGTAAACTAAATTAAATTAGAAGAAAAATGATCAATGAGGGCATTTACAATACTTACTCAAAATGATGGCAAAAAATAAAATTTATGAAGAACATCTAAAAATTAATAAAGAAATACTAATGAGTTTAGGAAAAATATGAAAAGGGATAAAAGCCAACCAACTCATGGTAGAAGAAACATACATGACCAAAAATGTATGAAAACATTATTTCTTAGAAAAATGAGGAATACTAAAATGACAATGAAATATTTTTAACACCCACGCTTCAAAATTGAATAGGTTGGTAATACCTAGTACAGGTGAGGCTTAGGGGCAATATACTTTTTAATTTTCAAATTGTCAAAATAAATAGATTGATAATGTCCAATACTGGCAAATTCTTGAGAAATCACTGGTCTCATACCCTGTGAAATTATGACTGGAGATATTACATTTTTGGAAGGAAGGAATTTAGTAGAGAAAGTGAAGTCTCTCAGTCGTGTCTGATTCTTTGTGACCCCATGGACTGTAGCCTACCAGGCTCCTCGATTTTCCAGGCAAGGATACTGGAGTGGGTTGCCATTTCCTTTTCCAGGGAATCTTCCCAACCCAGGGATTGAAGCTGGGTCTCCCACATTACAGGCAGACACTTTACCATCTGAGCCACCAGGGAAGCCAAATGTAAAACTAGTATAAAACTAAATGTAAAAAATTAGTTTTTCTTAAAATTTAAAAATGGTCAAAGTTTTTAACTGATATCTAATTTACATAGCACAGAGAAATACTAGCATTTGTGCATCATGAAACACATAAGAAAATTTATTATGGCATCATTATTTTATGAGCAAATTGTATAAGTAATCAGCTGGTCAAACAAATACAAGGAAGTGGTTATAGCAAATGAAATAAATCTAAATAGATTTAGAAAGATCTCCAAGACACATTTTAAGAGTTAAAGCAAATAATCAAAACTATATGTAAAATATAATACTATATCTACATATAGAAATAGATGTCTCTGGGCTTCCCTTGTTGCTTAGATGGTAAAAAATCTACCTGCATTAGACTAGGGTTCATTCCCTGGATTGGGAAGATCCCCTGGAGAAGGAAATGGCTACCCACTCCAGTATTCTTACCTAGAGAATACCATGGACAGAATAGCTTTGTGAGCTATAGGCCATGGTGTTGCAAAGAGTCAGACTACTATACAACTACCTACTTAGTGTGAACAACTACCACACACACACATAAGTGTATCTATATATAGTATATATGTTTACATTTATATTTACATTTACAGGTATAGATATGGGCAATAAAATTCATATTTTATGACATGAGAAGAGATATTTTAAATTAAAAGTCTCCACTGCCCTTTGCTCTCTTCTCCCCACTCCCACACTGTGCATTGTATATCTGCATTATAAATCAACCAGAACTCCCCATCTGCCCATGGGCAGGAATACCTACACAACTACAAAGAGCAACATTCTCCTAGCATGAATAAGACAACTTTTAAAAAGATAGAATTCTTTCTTGATCTTATAAGGAGTTGCATGACCCACCATGATGACACAGGTGTGGATTAGGTAAACTGTCAATAATATGTCATTTGATATACAGCCCTCTATCTCAAAAAACTTACTTGACTTCTAATGCACAGAACAGTTCTCAGAGTTTTCTGAGATGCTCTTGCTGGATTATAATCCTCAAATTTGGCTTGAATAAAATTTCCTATTTCTTTCTTAGACCAACTGATTAGCTTTTCATTGACATATATAGATCTATACTATTCACGGATTTATAGTTATAGATATAAATATACAATATATAGATTGTATTCAAAATCTATATAGATATAAACATACAATATACAGTTTGTACTCAACATTCAAAAAACTAAAAACATGGGATCCAGTCCCATCACTCCATGGCAAATAGATGGAGAAACAATGAAAACAGTAACAGACTTTATTTTCTTGGGCTCCAAAATCACTGCAGATAGTAACTGCAGCCATGAAATCAAAAGACGCTTACTCCTTGGAAGAAAAGCTGTGACCAACCTGGACCGCATATTGAAAAGCACAGACAATAACTTTGCTGACAAAGGTCCATCTAGTTAAAGCTATGGTTTTTTCCAGTAGTCATGTATGGATGTGAGAGTTGGATTATAAAGGAAGCTGAGCACCGAAAAATTGATACTTTTGAACTGTGATGCTGCAGAAGACTCTTGAGAGTCCCTTGGACTGCAGGGAGATTCAACCAGTCCATCCTAAAGGGAATCAGTCCTGAATATTCAATGGAAGGACTGATGCTGAAGCTGAAGCTTCAGTACTTTGGCCACCTGATGCCAAGAGCTGACTCATTAGAAAAGACCCTGATGCTGGGAAAGATTGAAGGCAGGAGGAGAAGGGGATAACAAAGGATGAGATGGTTGGATGGCCTCAATGACTCAATGGACATGAATTTGAGCAAGCTCCGGGCATTGGTGATGGACAGGGAAGCCTGGCGTGCTGCAGTCCATGGGGTGGCAAAGAGTCAGAAACAACTGAGCGACTGAACTGAACTGATAGATGTATATCTACATATCGATACATAGATACAGACATATAGATACATCATATCAATTACAGTATATATCTATAGGTGAGCTCTTCTTTCTTGAGATTTTAAAAAATATCATTCATGTATTTTTATGTAATTAATATTTAAAATGAAAAATAAAAATTTGCTTATTATTAATGTTTCTTTTTTTTTTCTCTAAGGGTTTTAGAATAACATATCAAAAAATCTGTTTCCTAAGAAACCTGTATGTGGATCAAGAAGCAACAGTTAGAACTGGGCATGGAACAACATACTGGTTCCAAATGAGGCAAGGAGTACATCAAGGCTATATATTGTCACCTTGCTTATTTAACTTATATGTTTATTTAACTTATATACATCATGTGAAATGCTGGTCTGGATGACAAACAAGCTGGAATCAAGATTGCCAGGAGAAATACCAACATATCTGAGGTATGTTACAAATATTCAAAAGATAGCACTCTAAAGGTGAAGTGAAAGTGTTAGTCGCTCAGTAGTGTTTGACTGTTTGTGACCTCATGGACAGCAGCAGCCAGGTTTTTCTGTTCATGGGATTATCCAGGCAAGAATACTGGATTGGTCTGCCATTCCCTTCTCTAGGGGATCTTCCTCACCCAGGGATCAAACCCATTTCTTCTGCATTGCAGGCAGATTCTCTATCATCAGAGTTATCGGGACTAGATACAACTCTAATGGCAGAAAGCAAAAAGCAACTAAAGAGCCTCTTGTTGAGGGTGAAAGAGGAGAGTGAAAAGCTGGTTTAAAACTCAACATTCAAAAAACGAAGGTCATGGCACCTGATCCCATCACTTCATGGCAAATAGAAGGGGAAAAGTAGAACCAGTGACAGATTTTATTTTCTTGGACTCCACAATCACTATGGACGGTGACTGCTGCTGCTGCTGCTGCTAAGTCCCTTCAGTTGTGTCTGACTCTGTGCGACCCCAGAGATGGCAGCCCACCAGGCTCCTCCATCCCTGGGATTCTCCAGGCAAAAACACTGGAGTGGGTTGCCATTTCCTTCTCCAATGCATGAAAGTGAAAAGTGAAAGTGAAGTCGCTCAGTTGTGTCCGACTCTTCGTGACCCCATGGACTGCACCCCACCAGGCTCCTCCATCCATGGGATTTGTCAAGCAAGAGTACTGGAGTGGGTTGCCATTGTCTTCTCTAACAGTGACTGCAGCTATGAAATTAAAAGATGCTTGCTCCTTGGAAAGAAAGCTATGACAAACCTTGACAGAGTATTGAAAAGCAAAGACATCACTTTGCCAACAAAGATCCATATGGTCAAAGCTACGGTTTTTCCAGTAGTTGTGTATGCACGTGAAAGCTGGACCATAAAGAAGGCTGAGTAACAAAGAATTGATGCTTTTGAATTTTAGTGCTAGAGAAGACTCTTGAGAATCCCTTGGACTGCAAGGCGATCAAGCCAGTCAATCCTAAAGGAAAGCATCCCTGAATATTCATTGGAAGGACTGATGCTGAAGCTCTAAGATTGCAGCCACATGATGCGAAGAGCCAACTCATTGGAAAAGACCCTGCTGCTGGGAAAGATTGAGGGCAGGAGGAGAAGGCGGTGACTGATGATGAGATGGTTGGATACTATCACTGACTCAATGGACATAAGTTTGAGCAACTTCTGTGAGATAGTGAAGGACAGGGAAGTGTTGTTTGCAACAATCCAAGGGATTGCAAAGAGTGGGCCACAACTTTGCAACTGAATAACAACAACAAATAAAATAATCTTCATAATGAAATTGATTCTAAACTATTTTAAGAAAGAAGAAATCTATTTAGTTGACATTTTTAATTTCTTCAAATAGTGTTACTACTTTCCTATGATATTTGTGTAAAATGTATTTGTGAAAAACTGGAGCTTGGAAATCAGAGGGTGCAGGATATTTGCACTCAACAATCTTTAGTTCTCTCTCAACTGTGCCTGAAGTCAGTGATCCAGTTTCACCACTTTCAGCTCAGCAGAGTTATTTGAAGAACACATAAAAGAAGTTATACTTTGCTTACATCTAAGACATACATCTCCTTAAAAGTTGAACCCCTTTTAAGGCAATGGATTTTAAACCTGTTTTGACAAATGGAATCATCTGGGAAATTTCTTTATAATATTGCTATCTGGAAATCCTGATCAGAAAGCTTGTGGTGATTTCAGCAATGAGTCAGGGAGAGAGAAAGAGAGAGTCTTCTGGAAGACAGATACACACACACACACACACACATACACACATTTAAAAGGTCCCCAGGTAATTTTGATTGATGTGTCAAATTTTAAAGTCATTCTCATGTTTTCTAGAAACACTGAAAATAATGTGCAGACCCATTGTGTGCTATTTTTTTTTAGAGTTGTTTAAATATATAACTGCTTGAGAGGATGGTGAATGTCTGTGCTTTTGAAAATGCATATTGAGACCTGTATTTTAGTAGTTTTTATGGGTTAAACTGTATGCCCAAAAGAGATATGTTGAAATCCTGACCTGTCCCTTCCCCTACCTAGGTATTTATGAATATGATCTTATTTAGAAACAGAATCTTTGTGGGTATAATAAGGTTACAATGAGGTCATTAGAGTAGACACAGAGAAAAATAGACACATGGAGAGAAGACAACCATATGAAGACAGAGGCAATGATTAGAGTTAATTCTCCTATAAACCAAGCAATGTCTGGGCCTTCAAATGCTAGAAGAGACTATGAAGGAACTTCCCCTGAAGGCTTTGAAGATATAATGGACCCAGAGATACTAAACAGATCTTCTTCATTTTCAACTGAGCCAAGTGGAAAAGATGCTATGGAGGTTACTTCTGTTTTGTTTTGTTTTCCAATTCTTTCTTCTTATCCTTAAACTTTAAACACTTATTACATCTGAATTGCAAGGAGTTTACAATCAATTTCATATGTACCTGAGATTTTTCCATTTTGTGAAATTTGGACCATGTAATAAGTATAAAAATTTTGTAACCTTCAGTTTTCTCATATATTCTTATATATGCATTTTGGAATTTTCTTGATAATTAGTAACAGTGTATAAAAGTGCCTGACATTGTATCTGGAAAATAGAAAGCCCATAATATAAAGTGTTTCTAACACTATCCAGTCTGGAACTTGTTCTCTGATACTTTCTATTTCCTTTTATTTTCATGTGTCCAAGCAATTTAGAAATTAATGTTTCAATGAATAACTCTTACATTAATGTAATTCAAATAGTTTGACTGCAACTTACACCTATTTATAAATTTTACAATGCAACTAAGTTGAATATTGGCTTCAGTCTTAACATTTAACCAAAAGCTATTTTTTTGGCCTTGACTTTAGCATTCAGGAGGTCAAATAATGATGCATATGCTGCTGCTGCTGCTAAGTCGCTTCAGTCGTGTCCGACTCTGTGCGACCCCACAGATGGCAGCCCACCAGGCTCCCCCGTCCCTGGGATTCTCCAGGCAAGAACACCAGAGTGGGTTGCCATTTCCCTCTCCAATGCATGAAAATGAAAAGTAAAAGCGAAGTCGCTCAGTCGTGTCAGACTCCAGCAACCTCATGGACTGTGGTCTAGCAGGCTCCTCCGTCCATGGGATTTTCCAGGCAAAAGTACTGAAGTGGGGTGCCACTGCCTTCTCCAATGATGCATATAATTCAGTGTAATTTTTGGAAAATGTGAGTTTTAGCTTGTGTGATTAGAAGGGTACATGCACACACATGTATACACCTTTACCTGCCAGGGTGTCCTTTCTTTAGACCAAGAAAGGTTATTTTTCAAGGCAAATTCTAGGAAGGTGTTAATGAGTTTTGACTCTGAACTGATAATTTTCTAAATTCCTAGTGTTTCTAAAAACTCCAATAAAATGCTTAGAATCATACCTGGAATGCATAATTATACACAGATAATTAAGATTCTTTCCTGGATACAGTGGTAGTTACAGCAAATTCACCATAAGTAAATGTGCTAAATACAGTGAAGTAAGATATAAGAGGTTGAAATAAAGGGGAAGTGTTTTAAATGTCTTGATGTATGTAAGCACTTAATTTTATTAAATTTAGCACAGTGAATCAAAACTTTATTTTTAGAGACTTTTATGCATTAAAATAGAAGGCAATGGCACCCCACTCCAGTACTCTTGCCTGGAAAATCCCATGGACGGAGGAGCGTGGAAGGCTGCAGTCCATGGGGTTGCTGAGGATCAGACACAACTGAGCGACTTCCCTTTCACTTTTCACTTTCATACATTGGAGGAGGAAATGGCAACCCACTCCAGTGTTCTTGCCTGGAGAATCCCAGGGATGGTGGGGCCTGGTGGGCTGCTGTCTATGGGGTCACACAGAGTCAGACACAACTGAAGCGACTTAGCAGCAGCAACAGCAGCAGCATAAGCCAATATATCCAGAGAAGTTATTAAATATTCATGCAATTGTAAACATTTTGCTGTTTATCTGCTAGTCTGAATCAAACATACATATATTCATCAAGCTTTAGTTCAATAATATTTATCAAGTGTCAAATCATATTATTTGCTAAATCTAACATGAAAAACATAATTTGGAAACATTATAAATTATATAATATTTATAAATAAACACAAAAATTAAATGTTCTATATGCATAGATCTATTTATTTAATGATTAGAAAAGGCACTTCTTAGCTGGTTACTATTTTTTCCACATATTTTTAGATTCAGCTTTAATTTGATTTAACGGTATTTGGGTTTTTTAATATTTTCTGGCTTGACATTTAGTTTATTATTTCATGTGAAAATAAAATCCACTAAAAGTTGTTTTTCTACTTTTTCTGATTGCTAAAATACACACACACACACACATATAGTTAAAAAATTTTAAAAAACTGATAATTTTCTGACCATATTTAAAAGGAAATACTATTTTAATAAAATATTGCTTGTTTAATAAAATACAGTTCAAGTTATGCTAAGTAATATCTTATCTGCAGATTGAATGAAAATATAGAACACAAAAAGCTATTAAAATGTTACACTGTCATTTGTTTCCAAATATCTTTAACACCTTCTTTCATACTTCAGTGACAATTTCACATACCGAGCAATGAGCACCAAATCAAATAAATTATTATTCAAAGGTGCAACTGAGGTGAAAAGTTAGGAAATGTAGAACTCAGAAAACAGGATTGAATATAATCCTTAGCATCTGTTAAGTATTATTCAAATTAAACATGTGCTGTGGGAAGCAGATGTTAAGCCAGAGTTAGAAGCTCAGAGGGCTTATTGGGAAGAAGCATTATTGAAGAAAGGGGAGGAAGCAGTATTGGGAAAGGGGCTGTTGCACTGAGATGCTGGCCTGAGGACACTGCTGCCTGCCTAGGAAGATACAATAAAAGCTGCACATTAGAGGAAATCCCTTTGAGGCATGAAAGCCAAAGCCCTTGAACCACCTCCTGGATCTTACTCAATGGGGTCATTCCATGAGTAGGGGACCTGAGATAAAAATTGGAGCACACTGTAACAAAACACACTGGGGGACTAACTTCTAACCTAGCTCATCCCACACAGCTAGGCAGCCTGTCAATGTCTGATACATAGATTTTTTTTTTTTTTTCTTTTCTGGTCTCCTCTTTTCTCCTTGACACCCATTAATCAAGACTCCTCCTTTTTAAGCTTTCTTTTCTGATGGCTTCTCTACAACCCAACTGTAAATTTGGTTTACTACTGGTCCTCATTTGTTCTAGGTCTAGGTGAAATATTTTATTCATTTGTTCATGTATTATATACATGCTAAGGATTTCAGTCCTTAGCTTAGTTCCCCTTGGACTGCAAAGATAGTAAACCAGTCAATCCTAAAGAAAAGCCTATGTAAATATTCAGACCTAGCAAAGCAGTACTTTACATAGAGAACTCAAAAAAGGGACAAGACGGACTGTATCAAGAAATATATAATACGGAGGAGTGTGGTCATCCACTCTCAAAATATTCAAAGTAACCAGAAGAACAGCCTGTGAGACACTGTGGAATCCTTCTGGTGTAAAAGAAATGTCCCTTCAACTTGAAGAAATTCCTTTAGAATTTCTTATAGAATGAACATGCTAGCATTGAATTCTCTTATATTCCTTCATGTACAAGATCTTTATCTGGCTATCATTGCTCCAGGATATTTTTAGTGTATATGGAATCCTGGATTCACACTTCTTTTCTTTCAAAACTGTGAAGAGGTTGCTTTACTATAGGTATTTTTAATGAGAATTTTCAGTCATTTGAATTGTTGTTCCAGTGTATAAATATTTTTAATATTTTCAAGATTTTTCACTTAAACTATGATTTATAGTGTGCATATGATTTATCTGAGACTGGGTTTTCTTTGATTTTATCTTGTTAGATATTCACTACTTTTCTTGAATCTGGAAATTTGTCTTTTTGGAGGAGTTGTATGCATATGTGTTCAGTCTCATAAGTTGTGTCTGACTCTTTGCAACCCCATAGACTGTAGACCACCAGTCTCCTCTCTCTGTGGGATCTCCCAGGCAAGAATATTGGAATGGGCTGCCTTTCCTTCTCCAGGGGATGTTCCTGACCCTGGAATTGAACCCACGTCTCCTGTATTGCAGGTGGATTCTTTACCACTGAGCCACCTGGGAAATGATATTCTTTTCTCCTCCTGAAACTCCAAGGACAAAAGTACTATAAATATGTATATTATCTCAGTGGTAACTGAAGCTCTATTTACTCATTGTCTGTTTTTCCCTCCGTCCTTCAGCTTGGATATTTCTGGTGATGTATCATGAAGTTCACTCTTTTCTCTGTTCCTGCTACTCTGCTATTGAGCCCTTTCAGTATGAACTTTACTTCAGAGATTGTGCTTTCCAGTTCTATAACTGTCATTTGTTTCTCTTTTATAATTCCTATTTCCCTCCTAAAATATGTCCTGCCACTCATTTAAAAAATTTGTACTTTTACAATACAGGGCATGGTTAAAGCTGCTTTAAACTGTATCTTTGATAATCCTAATATTTGGTTCATCTTGAGTTGGCATTAATTCATTTTTGAGAGGTCTCAAAATGAGCAGTTCTAATAAGTACCTCGGTTACTCTGATGAAAATTATTTGCAGCATCTGAAGAAAATATATAATAATACAGAATATAACAGGGGACCCTATTTACATTTTAATGAAATTCTTCAGTCTTAGAGAAAAAGAGCTTGATTAAGACATATTCTCTTTCAAAAAAAGAACAAAATTATCCTACCTTGTAGTGTCCGTCACCACTTGAAAAAGCACTTGCTGTGATCATTTGATGTAAGTATATGTTTGAGATTTTGATGTCTTAGTCTGGTATATACACTCCTCCCATTCACTTCAGTCATTTAAGAGATATCAATACTTTTTATATTAAAGAATGTCCCTGATTAAAATAATCTACCTAAAGAGAATTCCAAACAAAAGAAAGGATTCTACATAATTAGAAGCATAAAGCCCATTTAAGAAGACATATTTAGGTGGTTGAGTGCATAAAGGCTCAAATCTGATGATTTCTGTAGAAAGAACACTAAAATAATTAATAATAAAGAAAGAAATGCTCAGAGAGCCACTATAATTTTTTTTTTAAAGTAAAGATATACATTTTGTTCCCTGGATACAAAAATTCCACTTAGAGCTGCTCATATCAGTAATTATAATACTCTCATCCAAAGCTTTGGTCCAGTGGTTAAGAATCCACATTGCAATGCAAGGGATACTGGTTTGATTCCTGGTCTGGGAAGATCACCACATGCTACAAAGCGCCTAAGCCAGTGCACCACAACTAATGAGCTCACACTTTGGAGCCTGACAGCCATGACTACTGAAGCCCATGCACCCTAGAGATTGTGCTCTACAACAAGAAAAGCCACAGCAATGAGAAGCTCTTGCGCTACAAGTAGAGAGGAGCCCCAACTTGCTGAAACTAAAGAAAACCTGCACACAACAGTAAAAATCCAGCACAGCCAAAAATAAATGAATATTTTATTTAAGAAAAAGCCTTAGAGTAATGGAGAAAATGCACAAAAAAATTACACTGTAATCTTTCTTCTAATAGATTATAGATAGCACATAGAAACAAAGTCTCTCATCAATTATCTTGACATGTTAAAAAATTCAAATGAATTCTCTATTATCAATCTAGAAACAGCAACTTTAAATCAGCCTCACCCTTTTCACCTTCAGTTTTTTGAGGTGTGGATATGTGTCAGTGTAGCAGGGAATCTCTGATATAATTCCTCTGCCTGAATAGCTTTTCTCACAAGAAACCCAGTCAGACAATAAATATTTGTTCAGTATCTACTTTATGAGAGCACTGTGTTAAACTCTGACAGTCATGAAGAAACAAATTAGAAATCTGGCCTTTTCAAGAAACACTTTAATTCCTTTCACAATCGCTGTCACTGAGTGCACACCACATAGGCACAAAGCACCATACTATGTATGTGTGTATATACATATGTTTCACACATACACACACGTGTAGAATTTCAATTTACATTTTATCTGAAAGAATAGAGATTATCTTTTATTCATACATGATATATAGAGAGATATTATATATGTATATATTTTATAAGAATACATACATACATTTAGTTGCGTTCTCAGTCACTGCTCAGTTGTGTCCAACTTGGTCACTTAACTGTGTCTGACTCTCTGTGACCGCAAGATCTACAACCCACCAGGCTCCTCTGTCCATGGCATCCTCCAGGAAAGAATAATGGAGTGGGTAGCAATCCCCTTCCTTCTCCAGGGGATCTTCCTGACCATGGGATCAAAACTGGCTCTTTAACATCTGAGCCACCAGGGAAGCCCTGCATTTAATTATATACTTAAACATTTGAGAAAATGATGTGCCATTGGATTTAGCAGTAGTATAGTGAATTTTAATTACTTTGCTCCTTTGAGGAAAAAGTTCAAGCTTTTTTATTCATTAATGTGCTTAGCATAGTATTTAGCAGAGTTGCAAAAGCTTGAATTAACAAATTAATTTTTTAAAAGATACACAAATATGGAATGTACATGCTTTTTCTGGTAGTAAATTCCACTTCAAAGAAGTTGCTCAAACAGTAATTTTGAGAATATCAAAATGGTTTTTTGTTGTTGCTGCTGCTGTTGTTGTTTAGTCGCTAAGTTGTGACTGACTCTTTGTGACCCCACAGACTGTAACCCGCCAGACTCCTATGTCCATGGCATTTCGTAGGCAAGAATACTGGAGTGAGTTCTCCTCTAGGGGATCCTCCTGGATCAGGGACTGAATCCATGTCTCCTGCATTGGCAGTCAGATGCTTTACCACTGAGCCATAATAGGAAGTAACATATTGGTTCAAACAAACTATGCAATATTTAACTCCCTGTGAATTTATGATTGTTGCTTTATTTAGCTTCTTATAAACATTATATGAATAGAAATGAATAGCTATGACCCTTATGTGAAAACATACTTTTTCAAATATATTTTATTGTAGTTAATCTATATCTAGTCATTTGACTATATGCATTTTTCTTATAAACAACAGAGTTACTGAAATGTGTATTAGTATTCTTGAACAAAAGTTGTCATTATATATCTTGTCATTTTATGTAACATTGGAAAACACCTACTAGCTAGTCCATAAAAGTGGATGATAAATACCTATATATTTTCAGATATGAGCCACACATGCCAAAATACATGTAAGCACTGCCAAACAAAGCTGAAAATGTTTTGGCAGAAGGAAATCAGGGAAGAAGAAGGAAGCATGCAAGGGATGTGCCCAGACTTCAAGAAAGAACTGTCTGCATGAATAACCTTGCAGAAAGGGAAGGTCTCTCCCTGAAGCACAAAAACTAACTCTCTTGTTTAACGCAAGAACATAGGACTGGGGACAGGGACACAATGAGATCTGGCAGAGGTCTTCACAGCCCTGGTGTTAGAGATGCAAGGGAGACAAAGCCAAACAAACATATTATATACACTAGAAATGCTTATAGGAAACAATTTTTCCTGTGACCACAAAGAAGGAGCTTCCCATTTAAACAGTCTAGAAGGCTAATATAGCCCCATCCTATTCCACACCTGAAGCTCCTGAAAAGAGCCACATCAGAAAATCTAACTCTTGTTTAGTACAAATAAAAACACACTGATAAAAAGATTTGTAAAGTGCAGTAAGAAAACATGTAGAAAAAAAATGCAGTGAATTTACTCAACAGAAGTATTTTCCATATTCTCATACAACAAAACTATGATCAACCTTCTGCTATGAAAAAGGAAAACAAAACTGTATAGACAGAGTTACCTCTATTAAAGAATATCAGAAAACAGACAATCAAGAATACAAAGTCAAAATAGTAAAACCAAAGGATTTGAAAAATGAGCTAGAAAACATAAAAAATGGAATTAAGGCTTAAAGTATGAGAATTAATATGTGCCATAGTCCAAGTGCACAAAATAAAACTGATACCAGAAAAAAATGTGAATATGTTATTTGAGGGTAAATTTCAGGACAGCAAGAAGCTAAAAGAAAAAGGAATGAGGAAGAGAAAACACAAGAAGCAAAATTACTGGCTAAGTCACAAGGACAAGCAGCCCTTTCTGCTTTTCTTGAAGTATACTTTCCTAGTGGTCATAGAGGAACTATACATCATCTATACTGAAGAAAGGGAAGGAGAAGAATTTATCTGTAGGTTTATGTATCCTATTATTCAAAGTTTACCCGATAAGGCTTCAACTCTCCCAAGATTCTGAATTGTACCAGTTTCCCCAAACCACTGTTGCAGAAGCTTGGGCCCAACACAGTAACATTAGCATCCAGGGTCCTGCACAAGTCAGTGAAGTTCCTATCTGCCCCCTGTTGCCTGCAGGTTTATGGACTGGCAGTGGAATCCATGGGCTTCCCCTGAGGCTCAGTGGTAAAGAATCTGCCTGCCAATGCAGGAGATGCAAGAGACATGGTTCAATCTATGGACTGGGAAGATCCCCTGAAGAAGGAAATGGCAAAGTATTCTTCCCTGGAAAATCTCAAGGATAGAGGAGCCTGGTGGGCTACAGTCCATGGGGTTGCAAAGAGTTGGGCAGGATAGAACTCATGAAAGAACAAATAAACTGGGATTCATGGGTGACAAGCACACCCTGCTGTTTATATTGCCTAAGCTGTGTCAGGAAAGCCCCAGAACTAAAAGTGGGAGGCACATGAAGCAGGCATCAGACTACATACTACTGTTTTTTGTTTGTTTGTTTGTTTGTTTGTTTGTTTTCTTAATGTGACAGGGAGGACCAGGGAGCAATCAGCAAAGCAAAACCCATGGTCTTTAAAAGCAATACAATATTGTAAAGTTAAGCAAAATAAAATTAAAAAAAAAAAAAAAAAAGAGTGTGCATCAGCAGCAACAACCTAACTTTCACCTAATAGAAGAGCAGGCTCTTGCTAGGAGTACAGTGGCCAAAAGGAAACCAAGTTTACAAATCTTTCACTTTTCACAGATCCAGTGCATAAACTGATTTATCCAGATGCATAAACTGAGTCCAGTGTGGTATGACTGATCAGAATACAGAGGTGATAAGCAATAAAAGTGGAGCCATAACACGTCTAGAAATAAACTTGGGTGCAAGGGAGAAAGAATCAGTTAGTGGGATAAGTTTGCTGATAACTTCACTGATGCTGAAAGACAAAGAATGTCTCTTCTAGCTGTCTATCCCAGTTATAAGAAGAGAAGCATATTTAATGGTATAAACTAAAACACTTATATATCATTTCCTAAATTTGATTATATCATTTCCTAAATTTGAATGGTAGAGAGATGGAAGAAAGAGAATAATTATTCCTCTCAATGAAAATGAATGAAATTAACCTGCTTAAAATAAATTTAGCGATATGGCCAAGGTCAAAAAATTATTTAAGTAGCAGGATCAGAAAGGGATTTCAGGTCTTCTGATCCTTGGCAGGTGCTGAAATGATGTCCAGATAACACTATTTCATAATACTTAAGAAGCAGATGGTAGTCCCTGGAAACCTTTGAGCTGTAAATGGCAGGATGCATGAATTTATGTATGCCCAACCACAGGTAGGAGTGTAAACACACACACATTCACTTTAAGAAAAGCCAATGCTCATTATGAATATTGCACATCTAGTTTTATTTTGAATAAGCTATAAATTCAGAGAGGGTAAAAACCTTGTCTCCTATTTTGGACTTATGACAAAACACTATGTTGCGCATTTGAAACTTTAAGGAGGAATTCCTCTATCACAGACATGGTCCTATCTGATATAGATGAGAGTGTATTTCATTACTTAAGACATCAGAGGAATTTCAAAGTTGCTATTGACCATATGCTCAATAACCCTCTTCTTTGGATAAACGAACTCAAAATAAAAATTATCTAAATTTCACAATGCATTTTGGAGGAGTATATCTCTGGGATATAAAATAGACCGCTAAAAACATGCAACTTGATTTCTAACTTTGTTTCCAAACTTTGAAATGATTTATTTTTAATTCATATTAGAGTTAAAATTTTAGAGTCAATTTTTTTCTTTCTGCCTTTAAAGTAAAATAGTAAATACTTTTGTTTAACTTGAAATATTCTTCAAATTCTTTCAGACTGAAATATTGAGCAAGGAAATGGTGAACTCAGACAGAGTAATGATCCTACAAATATACAGAAATATAAATGCCCAGAGAATCAAGTGACAGTATTTACTCAGGCCCCACAAAGAGAGGTCTGACAGACATTCTGCATCTGCAAAGTGTCAGCAGGTCATCAAACCAAATCCTACTTTGAAGTTCTGTGGTGGTTTGCAACACAGGCCTGTTCCAAGGGTCACAGAAGCAGAGCTTAGCTTTTCATTTGATGCCAGGCCATATCAATCAATTTAAGAACAGTAACTGCACCCAGAAACCTTTGTGAGCAGTGGTACAAAAGAAACAGTGGCCTCAAGTGGGAGAACAGCTGCCTGGACACATACTATTTGGCATGTGGCATGGCTAGATCTCAAGGATGAGAAACAGCGAGTCTATCAGGGCTGATCTTTCTTCCTCTTAAAATACAGAATCCCAGGAATATTTGTCTTTTGGATCTGGCTCAGCAATCATCAGAACCAGGAAAATAAGATTTGACAGGCTGATGAGTGCACTGAAAAAGCAACAGCAAAGTGTGATAAAGAAGTGACTAACTTAGTGGCCTGTGGTTCAGATAATGTCATTGCAACGATGGCATGAAACCAGGGTGCTTTTCCAAGACCCATAGCAGTGAATCTAAAATTGGCTGTTACTGCCACTTGATTGATATCTGGAACAGCTTAGGGCAAGGAGGGCCCAGAGAGGGCTTCAGAAAGACACTGCCAGTAAGAGTCGAGGGAAAGACATCTCCTATTTCTTGTCATACAACTGCCAGTTTCCAAAGATCTCAGGTATCAAAGAGCTTTGCAGTAGAGGTGATTGATTCTGAATGTCTTGTTAGGAGATGGTACAGGGAAATGGAGGAGGAATCTAATCCTGCACAGAGAAGATAGCTCTAAGGTGGCTGTGCTTCAACAAGGTCTCAGGCAGGGCAGGACAGGCAGCCAGATTTGTTCATTTACTGTTTTACTCAGCAAGCAGCAGGCTAGCAAAACAGAACTCAGTCATCAACGCATCCAGGACCAGTTCATTCTTCCATGCTGTCTTTGTGGCATCTTAAGGTAGTTCATGTATTTTTGGTGGGTTAGATGACTATGTTGGCTGGGATGTGTTTAAAGATTCAACACTTATGGGCACATTATATATTTATGCTGGTTGAAGATTATGCGGCAGCCCAGACTACCTTTATGGGATAATTATTTTCTGCCTTTGAGAGGCAAGGTTATTTATAATTTCCATCAGTGACACAGCCTCTGCCTTTGACGATATGCTTTATTTTATCACAGCCCTGAACCCAGGCTGCTGGTACTTGATGATACTTTTTCATCTAAGCTGTCTGCACACCTTAAGCACATGTACCTAACACCAGATGAAATGAAAGAATAATCAGCTGACATTACCAATAGTGGTTGCAGTTTAAATAATGAGAGGGCCATAGAATTACTGTGAATTAGAGTTGACCCCCACAAAGTTGGAATGGGCTCAGGAGTGAAGGCAAAGTCTCACCATATAGTGCCTGCCACCCTATATAGTGCAATGGTTCAAATATAGACTTTGATATCCAACAAATCACTCTTAGTTTCTCTACTACTTCTTTTGCTGCTTCAAGCAAGGTTAATTCTTTAAATATCAAAGAATTCATGTATTTAAAAAAAGGGAAAAATGATAATGAGACATGTAACTCATGGAACTTTTATGAGGATGAAAGAAGATAATGTTAAAGTACTTAGCAGAGTGCCTGATACCACACAGCCTGAGAAATATGAGTTATAATGATTACAATTATCATCTTGCTATTTTGAACCACATTTTTTCCTAGAATTTCTTTCTAATTTGAAGCTGTTATAGGACTATCACCCCATCAATATTTGTTACAATAGATTTTTACACTATTTTTACACTAATTTATTACAGTAAGAATATAGAATGAGTTTGGGAGAAAATGACAGATCTAATTACAAGGTAGCCTGACTAGAGAATATCACCACTCAGTGGAAGCAAGAGTCCAGGGCATGTGCATGGTATAACATGACTTATGTAGAAAGCATAAAAAGTGAAAGTGAATCTTGAGGAGGACAGGACAAACTCATCAGCTAGGTTTTTCATTGGTTCTCATAGTTGAGCCCACCAACCATGGGTTGAATACACAAAATAAAACCAATGTGAAGAAGACAACCACCTCATTAATATAATCTAGAGCCTCCCATCCTGTTATTTGTTCATTAATAGATTTGTAACAACAAGAGTCTCTCAGAAGTGAATTCCTCAGTTGTTATAGCCTCTACATGAAAGGGCATCTTGATATTGCTTCTAAATCCTCTCACTGACCTTAAATCCTCTCACTCTCAGCCCAAGGACCTGTGACCCCTAGTTTCTCCCCTATTTCAACTGAAAGGGTAATTTCCAGTTTGTAGAAACTCAGATTGGGGGGAGATCAATGACAATGCTGTGTGAAATTTATAGCATTGCTGAAGTTTCAGTTCTAGGTAATCAAACAGCCATCAAGATGTAAGTTTGTCATCTAAGCTCTAGCACTTAATGATTATGTGACCTTGAACAAACTTCAGTTCAGTTCAGTTTAGTCACTCAGTCGTGTCTGACTCTTTGTGACCCCATGAATCGCAGCACACCAGGCCTCCCTGTCCATCACCATCTCCCAGGTTGAACAAACATGGGTATCTCTAAATCACAATTATACATATTTTTAAATGAGAGACAGTGAGAGAGGGAAAGAGAGAGGAAAAGAGGAATACTGATTTAGAGTTTAAATTATTCAACCAGACACTTATATCCCTAGCCAAAAACAAAAAACAAACAAACAAACAAAACATAGCTCTACAAGAGAAGTTACATGTGTATGCAAGGGTGTGTGTCTGTAGTTTGATGTCAGAGACGACAGGAATCTAAATTGTTACTAAGTGATCAGAAGAAAAAGGAACATTTTTTACTTTGTCTCAGCAGGTAGCACACATTTGCAAAACTGTGAATTGGATTAAAACGATATGATTAAAAACAGAATAAAAGAGAGAAAATGTACTTATGGTTACACGGAGTGGTATTTTAATAATCTGCACAAGAAGAAACAAATTTCTAATTAAAAAGTATAAGGGGTTTCTCTAAGAAAAATAAGGACAATTTCTCCTTTTTACTGACAATAAACTTGATGTCTCCCCCAGATATGAGAGTCGAGAAAACCTGCACTTCATTATTACAAAACCTGCACATCTTCTGTTATAGTCTTTTGCTGTAGTCCATTCAGCTCCATGGACTAGAGCCTGCCAGGTTCCTCTGACACTTGGGTGGGTGGTCATGCCCTCCTCCAGGGGATCTTCCTGACACAGAGATCAAACCCCCATCTTTTAGGTCTCCTGACAGATGCTTTATCATGATCACCACCTGGGAAGTTCATAGAAAGTGTAAACCATATAGGCAGTCTGCATGGGTGGCTATGAGCCAACAACTCTGGGAATAACTCCCGCACCTGTACCCTCAACACACACACCCTTTAAGTCCTAGATCAGTTTTGACTTTGTGCCAGTGTAGCTAAGAATTCTAAGCCACTTCAATATTCCAAGTCCTGAATGATGATACTGTGAAAATGCTGCACTCAATATGCCAGCAAATTTGGAAAACTCAGCAGTGGCCACAAGATTGGAAAAGGTCAGTTTTCATCCCAATCCCAAAGAAAGGCAATGCCAAGGAGTGCTCAAACTACCGAACAATTGCACTCATCTCACACGCTAGTAAAGTAATGCTCAAAATTCTCCAAGCCAGGCTTCAGCAATATGTGAACCGTGAACTTCCTGATGTTCAAGCTGGTTTTAGAAAAGGCAGAGGAACCAGAGATCAAATTGCCAACATCCGCTGGATCATGGAAAAAGCAAGAGAGTTCCAGAAAAACATCTATTTCTGCTTTATTGACTATGCCAAAGCCTTTGACTGTGTGGATCACAATAAACTGTGGAAAATTCTGAAAGAGATGGGAATACCAGACCACCTGATCTGCCTCTTAAGAAATCTGTATGCAGGTCAGGAAGCAACAGTTAGAACTGGTCATGGAACAACAGACTGGTTCCAAATAGGAAAAGGAGTACGTCAAGGCTGCATATTGTCACCATGTTTATTTAACTTATATGCAGAGTACATCATGAGAAATGCTGGACTGGAAGAAACACAAGTTGGAATCAAGATTGCCGGGAGAAATATCAATAACCTCAGATATGCGGATGATACCACTCTTATGGCAGAAAGTGAAGAGGGGCTAAAAAGCCTCTTGATGAAAGTGAAAGTGGAGAGTGAAAAGGTTGGCTTAAAGCTCAACATTCAGAAAATGAAGATCATGGCATCTGGTCCCATCACTGCATGGGAAATAGATGGGGAAACAGTGGAAACAGTGTCAGACTTTGTTTTTCTGGGCTCCAAAATCACTGTAGATGGTGACTGCAGCCATGAAATTAAAAGACGCTTGCTCCTTGGAAGGAAAGTTATGACCAACCTAGATAGCATATTCAAAAGCAGAGACATTACTTTACCAACAAAGGTTCGCCTAGTCAAGGCTATGGTCTTTCCTGTGGTCATGTATGGATGTGAGAGCTGGACTGTGAAGAAGGCTGAGCACCGAAGAATTGATGCTTTTGAACTGTGGTGTTGGAGAAGACTCTTGAGAGTCCCTTGGACTGCAAGAAGATCCAACCAGTCCATTTTGAAGGAGATCAGCCCTGGAATTTCTTTAGAAGGAATGATGCTAAAGCTGAAACTCCAGTATTTTGGCCACCTTATGCGAAGAGTTGACTCATTGGAGAAGACTCTGATGCTGGGAGGGATTGAGGGCAGGAGGAGAAGGGGACGACAGAGGATGAGATGGCTGGATGGCATCACTGACTCGATGGATGCGAGTCTGGGTGACCTCCGGGAGCTGGTGATGGACAGGGAGGCCTGGCGTGCTGCGGTTCATGGGGTCGCAAAGAGTCGGACACGACTGAGCGACTGATCTGATCTGATCTGATCAATATTCCTGGAAAAATTCTGGCCCTTCCTGAAATGTCCAAAAATAATGAGGAAATTATCCAAAGAATAAAAGTGCAAGAGCAGAGAGAAAATCAAAGACATCATACAGTACTTAATATTTTATCCCAATAAGTTGAGCATTAAAACAGCTAAAGCAATTTTATGTACTTAGGAAGAGCCAATCAATTGTTTTAATAATCCACTCTAAGTAAAATGCCTGTATACCTCAGAGATAATGATGTGCATTAGCATGATATTTGAAGATATGGACAACACAGATTTTGTATAGGAAAGACACAATGAAAAATGTAAATTATAACATGGTTATAGTCCACACTATATTAAAATTTGCCCTTTGAGATTGTGTATGACATACTTACACTATGAGAACTGACTTCATCTGCCTAGTTATACTGGAATGGCTAATTATAACTTGAATTCCCTTGGAACAAAATACCAGTGTTGAGGCAAATGTATCCTCACTAACTAAAGAAAGAACAGAAAGAAAACAAGGAATTTTACCTTCAAGATTATACTTCTTGGCTGTGAATTGCATCGATTTATATTTTTCATGAGTTTTATCATCACATTTACTAGATTAATATTAAGCTACACACCAGCCAGATTGTTTTTTAGTATTATTCATTGATGCTGTTTCCATGGGCTACAAAATAAATAGCACATCCAAGAAATTCAACACACTATTCTTTTAAAACCTGAAAAGCACAAATGGTTTTCAAATTCTTGAGAATAAGCCTAAACAGTTAAATACATATTCTAAGAAAATAAATTAGCCTTTGTTTTTCACGGATTTACAAGAATATTGATCATCTGTGGTAGCTGTTCCTATTTCTAGCTCATGTCTGGGATAAAGAACAGGAAGGGATGACCATGATATTGTGGAATTATGCTGAGAAATGGCTATAAAAACTGGGCCATGAGGGCTGCAGGGCCAGACCTCTGCCTGGTTTGGCACCAGATCTTAAAAATAGCAATGGCAATATTGTGGGAAGACACCCATCACTGTGAATCATTGCATGCCTTAGGCTTAAAAGTAAATATGTATCAGTTATATCTCATGGTTTCTCCAAACTCAGTATTATTGAACAAAATAATGGCCCTGGGGAGACAATGGGCACAGGAAAAGTGCCTCTGGTTGTATTTTCAATTTATTATCCCCCAAACATTTCATTATAACTTGGCCCAGCTTTCAAGTTCAAAGAGTGTACCTTCTGAACAAAATGAATATATGATGAGGGAACCACAATATGCCCAGAATATTCATGTAAGCTTTAATTTTAAGGAAAATTAATAAATTAGTGATTTTGACATTCTAAGTTCCAGTGGGAAGAGAAAATGAACACAAGAATCAGATGGAGAATACTAACTCTGTATCATCAAAATATTTTGAAGGAAACTGATATGGGCAAACTTGGAAATTACAAATGATTTGAAATGATTTGAAAATCATTTGACATTTTGATATAACTTGTCTTATGTTTGTTTTGACTTTATCTATCATTTAGAACATGCTCTTAAAAAACCGAAGTTCAACAATCAGTAATCCAGTTAAAGTATGGGTGAATTAGCTATAGTTGTAATAAATGACAAATATGGAAATAAAAATAAGGATTTAAATATTTGTCTTCATATATTTATTTGCTATTAGTATTAAACTAAGAATTACACATCTGTTATTTTAAATAGAAAGGAAAACTAGATAAAACTCTACTCTAGTCACTTCAATGTGTCCGCTCTTTCCCCAAACACCCCCCCCCCCTCGCCCCAAAAAAAAAAAAAAAAAAAAAAAAGACCCCCCCTAAGATAATTCATAAGTCTAGGTTTAATTTGTGCTTGTATTATGCCATCTAATCATTTAATGACTTCAGTAAGTTCACAAAAATAGGAAAACTTTTTTTTTTTTGGTCAGAAGAAGAATATATTAACATCAGATTGTGGAAACTAAAAATGTGCATGCATTTGTTGATATCTCATTGGTAAATGTGGACTTATTTCAAGCACAACATGTGACTTAAATAATTTGTCTTGACAAAGGAGCTTGAGTCACGTTGCTAATTAATAGCTTCTCTGCTGTGTACTTAATAGAACAATAGACTACAACTAGAGAAACCTGGATATCATCCTGGACTCTGCCATCAACTATCTGAGTGATCTGAGCAATGTGCTGCTAGAGATTTTAATTTCTTTATGAAACAGTGAAAATTATCTAGGCTGACTAGATTCAGAGAAACCAGAATCTAGAATTTTTTTCTCTTACCAAGTAAGAGTTCCTGCTGCTGCTGCTAAGTTATTTCAGTTGTGTCCAACTCTGTGCGACCCCGTAGACAGCAGCCCACGAGGCTCCCCTGTCCCTAGGATTCTCCAGGCAAGAACACTGGAGAGGTTTGCCACTGAGTCGTGTTCAAACAAGAGATTGATTTCAGATGATCTTAGTTTCACATTTGCCATGGAAACACCACCCAGTACTAATTTTGATGAAACAGAAACATTGGATGCCATGCAATACTTATTACACAGTAGGAGTTTGTTGAGGAAGATTTGCATAATAATGATCTATTAAACTGCTTATTTTTTGACAACAGTTATTTGAAAAGTGGAATCATTTAGCCCTTCCATGACAGAAGCTCAGGAGAGATTCAGAATGACCAGATATTCAAAATGTCAAAACTTGCTTGAATTCTTAATGAAAAGAAACTTGGTATCAAAAAAAAAAAAAAAAAAAAAAGAAATTATGATGAAATACAGGTATTTTTCCTGTGTCAAAAAATGGTGAGTTCACTTAGTGTGTGGCACTGTGGTTTGCTCATTGGAAAGGAATGAACATTTGGAAACTAAATCATCTCTTGGCATTGCCCTTTTACCTTTGTACTGTTTAACTATTTGTTCCAGGGAACAGTTACAGAACAAGTGCCACTTGGCATTTTGCTATAAAATATAAGATTTGTTTTCAGCTTTCAGTATAGAAAGTGAGTTTGTAGTCTCAGGAAATGTAATTATCACTATGTTTGCAATGATTTAAGATGTCCATATCAAGGAAGACCACTTATGACATTCAACTGAACTCATTTATTATATTACTGTGCAGCCTTTTAGCACCTCTATAGTTAATGGCCTCATAGTATCATGTAAGCAACACCATTTTTTAAACCTTAACTCAACTAGATTGAAAATAAATCTCCTTGGGGATTCAGGCTAAAATCTAGCAAACCAGTTTTTAGTTTAATCATATTTTCTGTTTTACATCATTCATCTAAGATCAGTTGATATTTTAAGACTTAAAAGAAATTTGCACCCACAGTATAAATACTATCATGTATAATCTCAATGACCTAATTTTAATATATTGTGAGCTAGAAAGCATTTTAAAATGAATAGCTCTCTTTAATA
This sequence comes from Tragelaphus eurycerus, assembly GCA_935064755.1. Taxonomy (NCBI): domain Eukaryota; kingdom Metazoa; phylum Chordata; class Mammalia; order Artiodactyla; family Bovidae; genus Tragelaphus; species Tragelaphus eurycerus. The sequence continues at coordinate 2,497,133 of CAKXYN010000006.1, forward strand.
AGTAATACAAAAGGCAGAGGAGCCAGAGATCAAATTGCCAACATCCTTTGGATCATCAAAAAAGCAAAAGTTCCAGAAAAAATCTATTGCTGCTTTACCGACTATGCCAAAGCTTTTGACTGTGTGGATCACAATAAACTGTGGAAAATTCTGAAAGAGATGGGAATATCAGCCCACCTAATCTGCCTTTTGAGAAATCTGTATGCAGGTCAGGAAGCAACATTTAGAACTGAATATGGAACAAGATCCAAAATCACTGCAGATGGTGACAGCAGCCATGAAATTAAAAGATGCTTACTCCTTGGAAGGAAAGTTATGACCAATCTACATAGCATATTCAAAAGCAGAGATATTACTTTGCCAACAAAGGTTTGTCTAGTCAAGGCTATGGTTTTTCCCGTGGTCATGTATGGATGTGAGAGCTGGACTGTGAGGAAGGCTGAGCGCCAAAGAATTGATGCTTTTGAACTGTGGTGTTGGAGAAGACTCTTGAGAGTCCCTTGGACTGCAAGGAGATCCAACCAGTCCATTCTGAAGGAGATCAGCCCAGGAATTTCTTTGGAAGGAATGATGCTAAAGCTGAAACACCGGTACTTTGGCCACCTCATGCGAAGAGTTGACTCACTGGGAAAGACTCTGATGCTGGGAGGGATTGATGGCAAGAGGAGAAGGGGATGACAGAGGATGACATGGCTGGATGGCATCACTGACTCAATAGACATGAGTCTGAATGAACTCCAGGAGTTGTTGATGGACAGGGAGGCCTGGCGTGCTGCAGTTCATGGGGTCGCAAAGAGTCGGACACGGCTGAGCGACTGATCTGATCTGATGGAACAAGAGACAGATTCCAAATAGGAAAAGGAATACGTCAAGGCTGTATATTGTCACCCTGCTTATTTAACTTATATGCAGAGTACATCATGAGAAAAACTGGGCTGGAGGAAGCACAAACTGGAATCAAGATTGCTGGGAGAAATATCAATAACCTCAGATATGCAGATGACACCACCCTTATGGCAGAAAGTCAAAAAGAACTAAAGAGCCTCTTGATGAAAGTGAAAGAGGAGAGGGAAAAAGTTGGCTTAAAGCTCGACATTCAGAAAACTAAGATCATGGCATCTGGTTTCATCACTTCATGGCAAATAGTTGGGGAAACAGTGGAAATAGTGTCTGAGTTTATTTTTCTGGGATCCAAAATCACTGCAGATGGTGATTGCAGCCATGAAATAAAGAGACACTTACTCCTCGGAAGGAAAGTTATGACCAACCTACACAGCATATTAAAAAGCAGGGACAGTGCTTTGACAACAAAGGTCTGTCTAGTCAAGGCTGTGGTTTTTCCAGTGGTCATGTATAGATGTGAGAGTTGGACTGTGAAGAAAGCTGAGTGTTGAAGAATTGATGCTTTTGAACTGTGTTGTTGGAGAAGACTCTTGAGAGTCCCTTGGACTGCAAGGAGATTCAACCCGTCCATTCTAAAGGAGATCAGTCCTTGGTGTTCATTGGAAGGACTGATGTTGAGGCTGAAACTCCAATACTTTGGCCACTTGATGGGAAGAGATGACTCATTTGAAGAGACCCTGATGCTGGGAAAGATTGAGGGCAGGAGGAGAAGGGGACGACAGAGGATGAGATGGTTGGATGGCTTCACTGACTCAATGGACATGGGTTTGCGTGGACTCTGGGAGTTGGTGATGGACAGGGAGACCTGGCGTGCCTGTGGTTTATGGAGTCACAAAGAATCAGACACGACTGAGTGACTCAACCGAACTAAACTGATCATGTATCAGGCATTGCACTAATCCCTTTTCATAATTTTTTTCATTGATTTTGATTTAACATAAAATTTTTGAGTTCTTACTATGTGGCATGACTATGTTAAGCAATAAGAAGACAAGGATGAGAATAGACATAAAATCTCTATTTTTATTGCTTTCCCAGTTTATAGAGAAATATATTAATACTTATTATGAATCAATGCAAAATTATAAATGTTATTAAAAATAAGTGCATATTAGTCTCAGGAAACATAACTTTATGCTGGCATTCTAATTATATAAGTAAGAAGCATTACTAGAATTTGCTGGTAAATTGACTTAATCACTATAAACCTAAATTCTCAAAAAGAAGTAAACCCAAGATTCAAACAGAAGGTATTTATCTGCCAATGTTAGATGCAACTATACTTTGTTATAGTAATAAATAAATGTGTTATATAGATAAGGAAATCCTTTCTCAAAAACATTTTAAAAACAAATTGAATGAGAATATTGAGCCATTCTAGTATGCCATCAATAGTAAATACTAACATTTTTATTATTTTTGTGAAAGTATATGTATCAAATTGTCAAACTATGTTCAAACCTTCAATATAATGTCATCACAATGACATTCAAGACAATCTAAAAAATACATTTTTTCCTATTTCTATTACTCTATCACAAAAATCAGATTGCAATTTTTTCCCCAGCCATTTGTCAAGAATGCATGACTTCAGATGGAGGCAAGCATGTGGTGTATATGAAATTCACTACTGGGGAGAGGTGTAATTCTCAAATCAATTCACACTAAAAATCCCAAAAGGGAGATGTTCAGAATTGCTAGGGCTGTTATGCAATCCAGCTGCTTCTCACACATGCAACTCAAGGTAGCATATTCCAGGGCATATAACAACAAAGATTTAATTATTTAACAAAGGTAAACAATTCTCCCGAGCAACACCATTCAGGCCTGTTTGAGTTGTATGTTTAAGCATATTGACGGAGACCCAGTGTGATAGTATAAAAGCAACCGTGTTGTCCTGGCTCATTCTAAACTATCATGAACCTCAATTTTCACCTACAAAGTGAAAACAGTATCTTCTCCTAAAGTGAAGTTACAAAAAAAAAAAAAAAAAAAAGACATTAGTACTGTACTTGACAATCTTTCTTTCTCTTTTTGCTCCTATTCAAATTTTCAGTGTCTATCTCATATGTTGAAAGTGTGCCCTAGTGCTTCTATAAAGAGGTTCTTTCCATGGAAAAGTCATGAATTATGAATTATGGAACTCATGAGACTGAAACTCACCTTACCGACTCCTAACCAAGTAGGTCAAATAATCTCTAATATGCTTAAACATCTAAGAATGATCAAAATTTTGTGGGGAAGAAAAAGCCTTAGACCTAAAAGCATATGCCACAGAACTCCTGAAACAAATATTGAGATGGAATCACTGTAGTAATAAAAATAATAATCAGATCAGATCAGATCAGTCGCTCAGTCGTGTCCGACTCTTTGCGACCCCATGAACCGCAGCACGCCAGGCCTCCCTGTCCATCACCAGCTCCCGGAGGTCACTCAGACTCGCATCCATCAAGTCAGTGATGCCATCCAGCCATCTCATCCTCTGTCGTCCCCTTCTCCTCCTGCCCTCAATCCCTCCCAGCATCAGAGTCTTCTCCAATGAGTCAACTCTTCGCATGAGGTGGCCAAAATACTGGAGTTTCAGCTTTAGCATCATTCCTTCTAAAGAAATTCCAGGATCTTTTTTTTTTGATCTCCTTCAGAATGGACTGGTTGGATCTTCTTGCAGTCCAAGGGACTCTCAAGAGTCTTCTCCAACACCACAGTTCAAAAGCATCAATTCTTTGGCGCTCAGCCTTCTTCACAGTCCAGCTCTCACATCCATACATGACCACAGGAAAGACCATAGCCTTGACTAGGCGAACCTTTGTTGGTAAAGTAATGTCTCTGCTTTTGAATATGCTATCTAGGTTGGTCATAACTTTCCTTCCAAGGAGTAAGCGTCTTTTAATTTCATGGCTACAGTCACCATCTGCAGTGATTTTGGAGCCCAGAAAAACAAAGTCTGACACTGTTTCCACTATTTCCCCATCTATTTCCCATGCAGTGATGGGACCAGATGCCATGATCTTCGTTTTCTGAATGTTGAGCTTTAAGCCAACCTTTTCACTCTCCTCTTTCACTTTCATCAAGAGGCTTTTTAGCCCCTCTTCACTTTCTGCCATAAGAGTGGTGTCATCTGCATATCTGAGGTTATTGATATTTCTCCCGGCAATCTTGATTCCAACTTGTGTTTCCTCCAGTCCAGCATTTCTCATGATGTACTCTGCATATAAGTTAAATAAGCAGGGTGACAATATACAGCCTTAAGGTACTCCTTTTCCTATTTAGAACCAGTCTGTTGTTCCATGTATGGTTCTAACTGTTGCTTCCTGACCTGTATACATATTTCTCAAGAGGCAGATCAGGTGTTCTGGTATTCCCATCTCTTTCAGAATTTTCCACAGTTATTGTGCTCCACACAGTCAAAGGCTTTGGCATAGTCAATAAAGCAGAAATAGATGTTTTTCTGGAACTCTCTTGCTTTTTTGATAATCCAGCGGACATTGGCAATTTGATCTCTGGTTACTCTGCTTTTTCTAAAACCAGCTTGAACATCTGGAAGTTCACAGTTCACGTATTGCTGAAGCCTGGCTTATAATTATTATGACTACATAAATTAAATTTTACGCATAATCAGTTCAGTTCAATTCAGTTCAGTTGCATAATACAAATAATAAATTTTAGGGCAGAATTTAGAACTACTTCCAATCAAGAAACCCAGAAACTATTAAAAAGCAAAGTAAATTTAAATATGAATTTTAAAAAGCAAAAAGATTAACAGTGCCCTTGGGGGAACATGGACAACATACATAAGAAATATAGGTTAACATTAATATGCAAAAAGTTTCAGTTCAGTTTAGTCGCTCAGTCGTGTCTGACTCTTTGTGACCACATGGACTGCCTCATGCCAGGCTTCCCTGTCCATCACCAACTCTTGGAGCCTGCTCAAACTTATATCCATTGAGTTGGTGATGCCATCTAACCACCTCATCCTCTGTCATCCCCTTCTCCTCCCGCCTACAATCTTTCTCAGCATCTGGGTCTTTTCCAATGAGTCAGTTCTTGGCACCAGGTGGCCAAAGTATTGGAGTTTCAGCTTCAGCATCAGTCCTTCCAATGAATATTCAGGACTGATTTCCTTTAGGATGGACTGGTTAGATGTCCTTGCAATCCAAGAGACTCTCAAGAGTCTTCTCCAACACCAAGTTCAAGAGCATCAATTCTTTGGTGCTCAGCTTTCTTTATAGTCCAACTCTCACATTCCTACAGAGTAGAATTCCTATGGACTGGAATGCAAAAGTAGGAAGTCAAGTGATATTTGGAGTAACAGGTCAAAGGCAGAAGGTTTATACTGATTTTAAAAGCAGAAATAGAAACAATTCAATATAAAAAATCTTCAAAGAATCAATAAACATGTGAAAATAAGCTGAACTGTTCAGCAGCCAGGGAAACAGAAATTATTAACACAGTAACATGTCAACTTTTCAGCCATGAGATTTTGAAGATTTAGATATACTGTGCATTGATGACACATTAATCATGGACATTCTACAGCTGTTTAGAATTTAACCTTGAAATATTTTTTAGAATTATAAATGTGTGTGCCCTTTGATCTAACAATTTTGCTTTTAGAAAACATCTTGGAGAAATAAAATGTTTATAGACATTCATTGGCTAAATAAAATACTTTAAAACCATTTAGTTAAATCAATTAAACCTGATGAGTGGGTGGAAGGAAGTCATGATGCATTAATGAATAAGACAGTTTGAAAAAAAAAAAACCTGTGGTGAATAATCCTTTTTAATGAAAACAAGTCATTTAAAAAATGGCATGAATATGTTTGTATTTATTTATACTTTGCATTTTATATATGGCTGTGGAGAAATATAGTAGAAGCTACCAACTGGTACATCAACACTGCTATATCATGGAACTAGAAAGTATAAAATGGAGAGGAAATAAGACTATTAAGTTTTAAGGAAACTCATATCTATTAAAACAATTTCAGTGGTTGCATTGTGTCCCTGATAATTTTGTTCACACTGTTAAATTCTTTATCAAATACTCTTTCTGGAATAACCAATATACTACATATCTTTTGCAAGTTTTCCATAATATACAGACCTATAAGATACTGTCATTTCTTGCTAAAGAATTCATATTTGGACAACTGTTTAAATATCATGCCAGGGAATTCAGAGAAGAAAAATTTATTTCAGCTAAAATTCAGGAAATTTTCATGGATGACAGACTTTTAAAAGAATAAAAATGTATTTTAGTGACTTGGAATATAACAGGAGTTCCATTTGAATTTGTAAGACAGAAGGTAAAAAGACATACAGGCACATACACATACAGCTGAATCATAGATAATCCCTCCTTCAGTATTGAGGTAATATTTAAAAACAAATCACAGAACAGAAGAATATTCAGAAGAAATTGCAGAAGAAATTCTCACATCACAAAAATGGGAAGAATTAGTTAAGAGAAAACAACAAGAAGAAAAATAAAAAGAAGTAAAAGATTTGTACATGGTTCAGTTTCTGCTGACTCTATTCTTCTCTTTCTATTCCAGATGGAAAAAGAGACTGTATGAATAAATTTCTAATATCTCCCACTTAGTATCATCTAATTTCCAGAAAAAAAAAATGACAACTATTGCAGATGGTTAAAATTTTATCAAGAGGAAAAAATTGCAAGGAATTTCTATTTTTTAAAGGATGGGGAACACGTGTATACTTGTGATGGATTCATGTTGATGTATGGCAAAACCAATACAATATTATAAAGTAAAAAAAATAAATAAAAATGCAGTACATACTCCATTAAAAAAAAAAGACAAAAAAACACAACAGAATCACTATTAAAATGAGACCTCTATGTAAAACCCAGATATATTCTACATAACGGCACAATAAAATCTAGCTAGGTGAAATGGATTCTGACTTACATGTGTAGTGACACCTCTTACATGGCAACAGGGCCTGTCAAAGTTGTACTGTACTACAACACTCTATTCTCCAACAAAGTAAATACAACAGTACTCATTGATCAAATTGGAGCTTCCCAGGTGGCTCTAGTGGTGAAGAACCTGCTTGCCAATGCAGGAGAAGTAACGGACGAAGGTTTGAATCCTGGGTCAGGGAGATCCCCTAGAGGAGGGCATGGCAACCCACTAGTGTTCTTGCCTGGAGAATCCCATGGACAGAGGAGCCTGGAGGGCTACAGTTCACAGGAGCACAAGGATTTGGACATGACTGAAGCAATTTAGCACGCAAATGCATGGTCAAACTAGCTGTGAAAAGAAGAAAAACAGTTCTCAGATGAGATGGGTTGGGTGGTAACAATAATTTACTCATGTTAACTACACAAATTAAATGTTGCATAGTCCTGACAACTAAAGTATAATCAACTTGAAAAACAGATGCCAAGGGAAATTTTACTGAGTATAGGAAAATAAGTAAGAGAGAAACAGTAGGCAGGAAAAAAAAAAAAAAAAAAACACACACTCAAGTCTGGAATAAGATACAGATTAAAGGATAGGAGTATCTTTTCCCAAAATGTTTTGTGCTCTAGGATAATTTAATATGAAAATGAACTGAATATAATGAAAACCTGGACACAATTTGAAAATACAGAAATGGTGGAAAGAAGGGATGGGAGGTCTAATAAAATTATACTATTAAAGGAATAATATTAAAGGAATAATTATTGATGTTCATTTAAGACCACCAGAGACACAACTGTAGCTGAACTAAGTTGAACTCACTGATGCATTTCAGTGATGGAGATCTCACACCTTGAGCAACCATGGGATGTCCCATGAAGAGAATGTTAGAACTTATTATAGGATCTGATCTGTGTTCAGTGTTTTGGGAGAATGGCTTCAATAAAGTAAGACTTTACTCTGCATTGGATGCTGTCAGAAAGCAAGATAATTCAGTGACTACCTTCATAATTTTTATCAGAGAGACAGAAAGAGTGAAGTGAGAATTAACATGTAACCGAAAGGAATAGTGATAGTGATAGTGAAGTCGCTTAGTCGTGTCCGACTCTTTGCGACCCCATGGACAGTAGCCAACCAGGCTCCTCCATCCATGGGATTTTCCAGACAAGAATACTGGAGTGGGTTGCCCTTTCCTTCTCCAGAGGATCTTCCCGACCCAGGGATTGAACTTGGGTCTCTCGCATTGTAGGCAGACACTTTACTGTCTGAAACATCAATCATTTATAGTAAGCAAAATAGTAAAACATTTAGCCACTTTTATAGTATGAATAAAGTACATGTTTTACCTTCATTCAGATATGATTACAGAGTAATCTTGATTTTATGTTGATCCATTATGGTCACATAGTGACCTTGTCTAATGCAGGTGTTCTGTGAAATCGCTCAGCTTCAATAGCAGAACACCAAGGCCAGACAATACAGGCCTAGCGCCTAGAAATATCAAAGAATAAACAGCAATGCCAGGCCAATTTCTGGCTATCAAAAACAGCTTTTATTTTCATCTCTATTTTTAGTTAATAAACATTTTTAGAGCAGATTTAGGTTCATAGCAAAACTGATTGGAAATTACAGTGTTCCCAAGTGCCCCTGTCTACACACACACACACACACACACACAAACTCACCCACTTGATGTTTCTTATATGGGTTTTGACAACTATATAGTAACATATATAAAACATTAGAGAATCAAACAGAATAGTTTTCACTGACATAAAAATTCTCTGTTCTCTACTATTCATACCTTTCTTCCCACAATCCTGGACAAGTCTTTTTTTTTTTTTTTTTTTGTCTCCATAGTTTTGCCACTTCTGGGATAACTTTTGAAGTCATACAATGAATAGCTTTTCAGATTGGCTTATTTCAGGAAGTAATATTAAGTAATATTAATGTAAGTTTCCTCCATGTCTTTTCAGGGCTTGATAGTACATGTCTCTTTAGTGCTGAATAATACTCCATTGTCTAAATGTACCACAGTTTGTTTATATACATCCACTGAAGGACATCTTGATTGCCTCCAGTTTGGCAATTGTGAATAAAGCTGCCATAAACACCCATGTGTAGTTTTTGATGTGGACGTAAGCTGTTGATTCTTTTGGGTAAATACCAAGGAGCATGATTGCTGGGTCATATGGTTACAGTGTACACTGTATTAGCTTTATGAGAGACTGCCAAACTGTTCTCTGAAGTCGCACTTTCATTGCTATTGGCAATGAATGAGAGTTCCTGCCCATCCTCCTCAGCATTTGGTGCTATCAGTGTTCTGGATTTTAATCATTTTAATAGGTCTATAGTATTATTTTGAGGTTGTTTTAATTTTCAATTTAATGGCATATGACATTAAATATCTTTTCGTATGTTTATTTTTTTAAAATTCTGCATGTAGTCTTTATTTAACTTGTGCCCATTTGTACCAGCACCATTTCTTAAAAAGGTTATCTTTGCTCCACTGTGTTGCCTTTGTTCCTCTGTCAAAAATCAGTGGATTGTATTTATGTGGGTCTATTCCTGGGCTCTTTATTCTAGTCCATTGATCTATATGTCTGTTCTATTGTGATACCATGCTATCTTGATTATTTTAGCTTTACAGAAAATCTTGACTTCAGATGTTGTCAATCCTCTGATTTTGTTCTTCTCAAATATTGCATTGCCTCCTCTGGATTTTTTGCTTCTCTATTTAAAATTCAGATTTAGTTTGTTGATATCCATAAAATAAATATAACTTCTGAAGGTAAAACAGAAGTGGAGATTCCTCAAAAAACTGGGAATAGAACTGCCTTATGACCCAGATCCCACTGTGGCATACAGACTGCACTGTCCTCCAATGTTCATAGCAGCACTGTTACAAAGCCAGGACGGGAAGCAACCAGAGCCCATCCACAGATGAAGGATAAGCAACTGTGGAGTAGTCCAGCATTAAAGAGCTTCTAATGAGGTGGATGCTAGCAATTTGTCTACTACTGTTTAGGTCAAAGAGACACTGTTATGAACAGACTTCTGGACCCTGGTACTGGGAGAGGGGGGGGGGGGGGGGGGGGCTGTTTCAGTCAGTTGTAATGCCCGCAGATCTGGGGGGGGGGGGGGGGGGGGGGGGGGGGGGGGGGGGGGGGGGATCCATCTCTATGTCTGTCTCAGATATTGGGAAGCAGCAGTTAGCCTCCTTCAGACCTCAGAGTAGTCCACGAGCCCGCATGATATTTCTTCTCTGACAAATCTGGTAAGAAGGGTTGTTGACTTTTTAGTTTGTTCAGCCTTTTATTTTTTGTTCGGATGGAGTGGCAACTTCCAAGCTCTATCTTGATATTGCAGAACGGAAACTAGAAGTCTGTTTTTCACAGTAAAATGAGTTGGAAACCAAGAGTAGAAGAATAACAATGGTTTGAAATTCAAGTAGTAACTTAGAAAAAAGTCTTGAAATAACAGTGAAATACAGAATGAAACAATTAAAGATAAAATATAATAATTGGTAAAAATAATTGGGTTCCATGAGGTAGACAATAGAAAATAGAATCAAAATTATTCAAAGACAAATATCAGAAAAAAAGTCCCTGAAATGAAGGAGAATCTAAATATTCAGATTGACAGAGAAAAGTAAGTTATTAAAAGAACTAAATAATTGACTACAAGTAGTGGTTGAGGAGAATGGGAGAGGGATGAAGGAGACTGTTTTCTTATCCATCATCAGAAAACTATTAATAAAAGTCTGTAGATACTTGTAGAATTTCCTAAAAGTTTGGAAATAGTGAAAAGCTGAACTCAGAATATGATACCTATCCACACTACTATTAACTAGAAAGAAAAATAATAAATATTCTCACCATTAAAAGAATTCAGTAATATACCTCTGGTGAGCTCTTCTGGAATAACACAGAACAAAATAAATCAAAAGAAACAACATGGACCAAAAAACAACTTGATGAAATCCAGCCCAGTCATAAGTGGCTAAATAAGCTATTAAAGTTAATTAAAACTAAATGCATTATTCTTGTAAAATAACCTTTCTAGCTGTCCAACCATTGAGAAGCTATCATTTCACAGATTTCTCCAAGTCATTGTTTATCTTCTCTTATTTGAGAAGTATGGCTGTATTATACAGAAGTATATGAACAAGTATTAGAATTTAACAGGACTTTTTTTTTCAGGAATTTATGAATTTCAGATTAATGTTTATTTAGTAGAAGAGATAATGGTTCTTAACATTTACAGTTAAGGCAATGAAAACATTACATTTTACAAATAATTTCATTGTAGGTGTTCTTTTAATTCAGGTTCAGGAAGTCTCTGGTGGCTCAGAGGTTAAAGCATCTACCTGCAATGCAGGATCCCTGGGTTTGGAAGATCCCCTGGAGAAGGAAATGGCAACCCACTCCGGTATTCTTGCCTGGAGAATCCCATGGATGGAGGAGCCTGGTGGGCTACAGTCCACGGGATTGCAAAGAGTTGGACATGACTGAGCGACTTCACTTTCACTTTCTTTCAGGAAGTCTCTATTTCTTGAGATCGTTCATGTGTAAGACTACCTGAATATCTTAAATCTGAATAACCTTGTAATTATATATTTTTCATAAGCCAAAAGTTATTTTAAAAACTCACTTAAACATTGTTTCATTAACAATAGTGTCAAATAGAATGGAAAAATTCTGGAGAGCTATAATGACTTTCTAGAGAAGGAAATGGCAACCCACTCCAGTATTCTTGCCTGGAAAATCACATGAATGGAGGAGCCTGGTTGGCTACTGTCCATGGGGTCCAAAGAGTCGAACATTACTGAGCGACTTCACTATCACTATAATGACTTTTCCCACTGTATACATGACTTATTTTTCCTCTTGCCCATCTGGCCAGTTAACATTATCTAACTATGCTTATGGAAATGTTTGAGCTAATGTTAACTATGTTATTTTCGATGGTATGATTTTGGATGTATTAGCCATTTATTCTTACACTTTATAAACTAAATGTTTATTAATGTATGCATCTTAAAGTGAAATGTTTTTTTAAAGGGGGAAGAATAGAAGTAGAATGGAGCATGGAAAGAAAATTAAGTGGAAAACACAAAATGTATTCCAGGAAAATGCATGAAATGATGAAGGTGTGGCTGCTGCATAAACAAGAAAGGTTTCCTTGCCAAGCTGAATTTCTTTTAACATGATCAGTGAAACAGAGGAATTATTGGAAGGTTTTGCATAAAGTAAGGTGTGTTCTTCAAGAGAATTAATAGGCCAGGCATAGCCAGAGGAAACTCTTCAGATAAAGAGACATTTGAAACAAGAAAAACTGCAGTTTCTTTCTTGATTGATATGAAATAGACAATGAGGCCTGCAGCAAAGGAATAATAAGGTTTTTTGTTCAAGGTTTTATTTTTCTTTTTTCCTTCTAGCAACTTCCTAACATGAATTTTGGATGGAGAATACTGATGCATATGAAAGTGCTAAGGTCATACTCAGTACTGACTTAAAATATTTGAGAGCTCTGATTTACCCCTGTCCTTAACTCCAAATCAAATAGCCTAAAAATGTGCTGCAACTATTCTAATAAACCATGAAACCTAGGGAAATGAAAGAATATAGCACTTCAGAAGTTGTCATTTTAGATACTTCGGCTAGAAAATAATCTGTGTTGGTACATTATGACACTGATGATTTAACCCCTGGGTGGAAAACGAAATAAGCACCATTCTTTACTATACATGTTCCATTTGAAGTTTTTGTTTTTTGTTTTTCCAGTATATCTGTGAAGTATTACATTTTTTAAAAGAAAATCACCAATGTAATGTCTGGAAATTTCCCAAAGGCCAAAAATATTACACAGCTCTTTCATTTTCAATAACCTTAATCCTGCTCTAGCCTAAGGCTTTAGGATTGCTTCCTGTATCGGAACACCTTATAATCTAAGAAAGTTTTACAGAACTATAAAGTACATCCATTGAATGAGTGCTCCATGAGGGAGGAGTTGTAGGAGATAATGGGATCATATATGCAATTTTCCATGGAAATATGAACAATCTTTCATCTATTGCACTTTCTACTGAGTTTAATATTCTAATTCCAAATATTCTATTTTCTTTAACTTGCAAAAAATACATTATAAGATAGAACGATGAAGTAGGCAATAAGTTTAAATTATACCTTTAGTCTCTTTTTTTTTTTTTCTATTAGGACATCAAGTCTAAATTTTTTAAAGCCAAAGTGATCAACTAAAAAATAGTTCTACAAGTATGGCATATGATTCTTTAAAAGTATATCAGAATGCTACATACATATTCAGGGAAAAAAATAATTCAATACAACCTCTGATAATGAAATCACATCTTAAAACTTAGTCCCTCACCTTACAATTTATATATTTAGAAACAGTTTGTGCTCAAACCTAGGATCACAGTGGTTTATACCACTAATTTAGGAGAAATATACTTGCCTTTTTATCCAAATCTCTATTTCAATATTAATGCCTACTTGATAATTATATATATATATATATATATATGTGTGTATATATATACATATATATATAATTTTAACATCAACAATTTATTCATCTAAAGATGCATTGCTAGAATGTCTAGAAAGTACAATATGTAGTAAAGGATAGAAAATATATGAGAGCAACATCATTAAGGGCTTAACAAGGAAATATAAACAAAAACTTTTATATGTATATTAACATTTCCATTTGTAATCTCAATGGAAATCTTCCATTCAAAAATAACAGACTAAAAGTTGTTTGCTTTGTTCACAAGTGGTTCAAGATTCATACTGAGAAATCACTATTGAAGGGGTTAAGAAAGATAAGGAACAAGAGAGAAAATAAATAGGTTAAGTTGAATTTTTAAGTTTTTAAATTTAGCTTTCTATAATTTCATAAGAACATTTTTAATAGATCTATTTCTATTTTTTTTTTTTAATCCCCTCTGCCCTGTTCAGCCTATCGCACTTATACATACTCTTTAAAGATCAGTTTAAATGCCACCACCAACATAGGAACTTCCCAATCACTACCTCATCTCAAATGAAAACTACTCTATATTTAAGAAGCAAAATGGCCAATAACTGAGTTAGCTCCTCTCTGTTAATTAACACTTGCTGTTTTATTTTTAATTCTAGCAACAGCTTTTCATAATTGACTTTAGAAGACGTAAGTAGTTTGCCAAAGGTGATATAAGTTCAACTAAGATTTGAATTTAGTAATACCAGTCTCCAAATCTCATGTTTCCTGTACAAATATATTTTCTTTTATTCTGGGTAAAACAAAAGATACTCTCAAAATAGTCAGTATACTCATTCTGGTTATAAGTTACTACTATTCTTATAAATTATTTGATTTGATATCAATAGGATACCTTTAAGTTTCACTAGAAGGCAGTAAAAACATTTATAGCCCCCTGCAGATTCAATAGAATATAAATGTCAATACTGTCTGTGGGTAGGCTTGTCTGGCAGTAAAACTTAACTATATTTATGTATAACTCAGAAATTCCACTAAGTGAAACAGAAATAGAATATATAAGCAGTGGAAGTCTTATCCTGAACAGTTGTGTCAATAAAAAGCAAATATGAAAAAGAAAAAGCAAATGTGCCCTGCTCTTCTTACCAAAAACACTTTTAGTATACATTACTGTGTGCTTCTCATTTCTGTTTGCAGGCTAAATTAAAATATTGGATTTTCCCTCCTAGTAACCTGACCTAGAGTTAGCATAACCTGACAACAGGGGAAGGATGTGCATCGATGTCCTCAGGATCCTGACCCTGGGAAGGTCCAGGATCACCACTAACACGCTTAACAACTAGTTGCTCAGTCATGTCTGACTCTTTGAGACCCCATGGACTGTAATTTGCCAGGCTGCTCTGTTCATAAGGATTCTCCAGGCAATAATACTGGAGTGGGTTGCGATTCCTTTCTTCTGGGGATCTTCCCAACCCAGGGATTGAACCCAGGTCTCCCGTATTGCAGGCAGATTCATTACAGTCTGAATCATCAGGAAAACCAATAACAGGAACTACTGTGATATTCTACTTGGTTTGCTATTTATTTAAAAATAACTTATTTTTAAGTTGCTCAATTCAAACTCTTAATCATATTTTAAGGAACTGCCAAATCCTCAGTACTTTATCCAATAATCCCTAATTCAATGTCATTTTCCTTTGTTTTTAATTTTTAATTATTTATTGCAGGAATAGCTAAACATTTATCTTGCATAATGTTAATGAAACCCTCCAAATCTTGGATGAACATTTCTCATATCTTTCTTCACAATAACATATTTTAACTTTTCTCATAGGTACTAATAAATTAATTCATGTCTTCAATCATCTTATATTTAACAATTTACTTCATGTGCCAAATGCATAATGAGATGAATAAAACATAGATCATCCCCTAAGAAGTTAGCTAAGTTTGCACTGTCCAATATGATAGCCGCTAGGGCACGTGGCTATCAGATCAGATCAGTCGCTCAGTCGTGTCTCTTTGCAACCCCATGAGTGCACTTGAAATACAGGTACTTAGAAACAAGAGGTGATGTAAGTATAAGATAGTCACCAGACTTTAAATACTGTAAGATTTTTTAAAAGTACATAAAATATCTCACGAACATTTTTATAATAACCATGTGTTGAGATTATTATATATGGAATATACAGGGTTAAATATCATATTATTCGGTTAATTCCATCCATTTCAAATGTTTTAATCATTTTATTAGAAAGATTTAAATAACATTTGTGGCTTACACTATATTCCCATTATATTGCAATCAGATCAGATCAGTCACTCAGTTGTGTTCAACTCTTTGCGACCCCATGAACTGCAGCATGCCAGGCCTCCCTGTCCATCACCAACTTCCGGAGGTCACTCAGACTCACGTGCATCGAGTCAGTGATGCCATCCAGCCATCTCATCCTCTGTCGTCCCCTTCTCCTCCTGCCCCCAATCCCTCCCAGCATCAGAGTCTTTTCCAATGAGTCAACTCTTCGCATGAGGTGGCCAAAACTGGAGTTTCAGCATTAGCATCATTCCTTCCAAAGAAATCCCAGGGCTGATCTCCTTCAGAATGGACTGGTTGGATCTCCTTGCAGTCCAAGGGACTCTCAAGAGTCTTCTCCAACACAACAGTTCAAAAGCATCAATTCTTCGGCACTCAGCCTTCTTCACAGTCCAACTCTCACATCCGTATATAACCACAGGAAAAACCATAGCCTTGACTAGACAAACCTTTGTTGGTAAAGTAATGTCTCTGTTTTTGAATATGCTATCTAGGTTGGTCATAACTTTCCTTCCAAGGAGTAAGCGTCAAGCGTCTTTTAATTTCATGGCTGCAGTCACCATCTGCAGTGATTTTGGAGCCCCCCAAAATAAAGTCTGACACTGTTTCCACTGTTTCCCCATCTATTTCCCATGAAGTGATGGGACCAGATGCCATGATCTTCGTTTTCTGAATGTTGAGCTTTAAACCAACTTTTCACTTTCCACTTTCACTTTCATCAAGAGGCTTTTTAGTTCCTCTTCACTTTCTGTCATAAAGGTGGTATCATCTGCATATCTGTGGTTATTGATATTTCTCCCAGCAATCTTGATTCCAGCTTGTGTTTCTTCCAGTCCAGCGTTTCTCATGATGTACTCTGAATATAAGTTAAATAAACAGGGTGACAATATAAAGCCTTGACATACTCCTTTTCCTATTTGGAACGAGTCTGTTGTTCCATGTCCAGTTCTAACTGTTGCTTCCTGACAGGGACACAAATTTCTCAGGAGGCAGGTCAGGTGGTTTGGTATTCCCATCTCTTTCAGAATTTTCCACCGTTTATTGTGATCCACACAGTCAAAGGCTTTGGCATAGTCAATAAAGCAAAAATAGATGTTTTTCTGGAACTCTCTTGCTTTTTCCATGATCCAGTGGATGTTGGCAATCTGATCTCTGGTTCCTCTGCCTTTTCTAAAACCAGCTTGAACATCAGGAAGTTCACAGTTCACATATTGCTGAAGCCTGGCTTGGAGAATTTTGAGCATTACTTTACTAGCGTGTGAGATGAGTACAATTGGGCCGTATTTTGAGCATTCTTTGGTATTGCCTTTCTTAGGGATTGGAATGAAAACTGACCTTTTCCAGTCCTGTGGCCACTGCTGAGTTTTCCAAATTTGCTGGCATATTGAGTGCAGCACTTTCACAGCATCATCTTTCAGGATTTGAAATAGCTCCACTGGAATTCCATCACCTCCACTAGCTTTGCTCGTAGTGATGCTTTCTAAGGCCCACTTGACTTCACATTCCAGGATGTCTGGCTCTAGGTCAGTGATCACACCATCTTGATTTTTCTGGGTCGTGAAGCTCTTTTTTGTACAGTTCTTCTGTGTATTCTTGCCATCTCTTCTTAATATCTTCTGCTTCTGTTGTGTCCATACAATTTCTGTCCTTTATCGTGCCCATCTTTGCATGAAATGTTCCTTTGGTATCTCTGATTTTCTTGAAGAGATCTCTAGTCTTTCCCATTCTGTTGTTTTCCTCTATTTCTTGGCACTGATCACTGAGGAAGACTTTTTTATCTCTTCTTGCTATTCTTTGGAACTCTGCATTCAGATGTTTTTATCTTTCCTTTTCTCCTTTGCTTTTCATTTCTCTTCTTTTCACAGCTATTTGTAAGGCCTCCCCAGACAGCCATTTTGCTTTTTTGCATTTCTTTTCCATGGGGAAAAGGTGGCTGCAACCGGCGTGCAAATCATAGAAGCAGTTTTTAGACTTAAGGGAATATATGTTCTAAATATATTCTAGAGTATTAGATACATAAAAATATGCCAGTTGGGACATTTTTTAGAGTTCCGTGAAAGATTCAAAGCTGAAGTGAATAAGATACAAATGCACATAATTCTAAATAGCAAAGATAGAAACAAATGCAGGACTAACTAAGAATAAGGTAATCAGGTTTCGTAACTAATACCTGTCTCCAACGTACATCAAGCCCAGTAAGGATTTAGTCACTGGAATATGGGGAATGGTTATGAAGGAATTGCTAGGAGTATTGAACACTGAATACAAAATATTCTTCATCCTCATAGTGGAGAATATGTGAATGCCCCTCTTCCCCTTCCCACCTCAAGGCCAGTTAAGAAGGCACCAAGAGAACTCTTTCAGTGGTTGTAAATGTTTGCCAGGAGGGACACTCATAGCTTACTACTGAAAACATGCTGACTGATCTGCTTAAACTCTTCAGCTTGTCCAGGGTGGACAAAATTCAAGAGCACTATTGAGAGAATCTTTATATATAGGTAGGGGTAGGGCAAAGCTACATGTAATGATTTTTCTCCAAAACAGTATCAACAGGAGGCTTGCTTTAACAGTGTGGGGGAAAAAAAGAGAGAGAGAGAACAATATTGGAAACAAGTTGTACTCCAGTGGTGGGTGAGGCAGAGAGAGTACTTCAGTTGCCTAAGTCCAGATAGATACCACAAAGGTTTTAGCTGGAATTGACGTATCTTAAAAGGTCACTGCCTAAGAGAAGTATCTACTGGGGCCAGAGGGGTTCCAGAAGAAAGAATCTGTCTTGAGTTCCATTACAAATTAATGGCTGTTGGTTGATTAATATAAAGTCAGCCAGAGATTGTATCACCATGTCAGAGAACAGTGAAATTCAGAAAGCTTTTCACAGTTTTGAAAAGATGTACCAATAGGTCCACACAAAGGAGCCAGCACTAGAACATCTGTTTCTTACCAGCTAATATTGAATCACAGGGGTCAGCTAAGTAGAGAAGTATATGCCCTTCTTCTCATCCTGCTTTACCAGTCCAACTCTAAATGATCCAGAAGCTGGGAATGAGGAGCTGAGGCAAGGAATAAAATGGAACATGGAGGGTGTGAAACAGACCACAGTATTCTTCCCTACAGCCTGGAAAAAAAAAAAAAAGATCAAGCTTGAGCTGAAGTTCAAGGAGAAGACTGAAACTAAATGTGAGAGCAAAGCTTTGATTTAGACTTGTCCCAAATTTGAATTAGTATAAACAAATATTTTATTTTATAGTATTGTATTGTTAATTGTTTTTAATGTCTAGAAGTAAACAAAATGTTATGGGATCTACCCAAGATCCCATGGGATATAAAATTAGCATGTGATGGTGGGCTGCCGTCTATGGGGTCGCATCGGACACGGCTGAAGTGACTTAGCAGTAGTAGTAAAACATGTTTGAAATAAACAGCAAAAACAATTAATTTTTTTTATATAACTATTCATTTCTGAATAGTTGAATAGTTCACGACCCAGATAATCATGATGGTGTGATCACTGATCTAAAGCCAGACATCCTGGAATGTGAAGTCAAGTGGGCCTTAGAAAGCATCACTAGGAACAAAGCTAGTGGAGGTGATGGAATTCCAATTGAGCTATTCCAAATTCTGAAAGATGATGCTGTGAAAGTGCTGCACTCAATATGCCAGCAAATTTGGAAAATTCAGCAGTGGCCACAAGATTGGAAAAGGTCAGTTTTCATCCCAATCCCAAAGAAAGGCAATACCAAAGAGTGCTCAAACTACTGCACAATTGCACTCATCTCACACGCTAGTAAAGTAATGCTCAAAATTCTCCAAGCCAGGCTTCAGCAATATGTGAACCGTGAACTTCCTGATGTTCAAGCTGGATTTAGAAAAGGCAGAGGAACCAGAGATCAAATTGCCAACATCCGCTGGATCATCCAAAAAACAAGAGAGTTCCAGAAAAACATCTATTTCTGCTTTATTGACTATGCCAAAGCTTTTGACTGTGTAGATCACAATAAACTGTGGAAAATTCTGAGAGAGATGGGAATACCAGACCACCTGATCTGCTTCTTGAGAAATCTGTATGCAGGTCAGGAAGCAACAGTTAGAACTGGTCTTGGAACAACAGACTGGTTCCAAATAGGAAAAGGAGTACGTCAAGGCTGTATATTGTCACCATGTTTATTTAACTTATATGCAGAGTACATCATGAGAAATGCTGGACTGGAAGAAACACAAGCTGGAATCAAGATTGCCGGGAGAAATATCAATAACCTCAGATATGCAGATGATACCACCCTTATGGCAGAAAGTGAAGAGGAACTAAAAAAGCCTCTTGATGAAAGTGAAAGAGGAGAGTGAAAAGGTTGGCTTAAAGCTCAACATTCAGAAAACGAAGATCATGGCATCTGGTCCCATCACTACATGGGAAATAGATGGAGAAACAGTGGAAGGCTCCCAATTCTGGGGACATGAGGTAAAATGGTGCAGTAAATCAACTGTGGGAAAGGACAATAGGTTTGATTTCTAGCATCTACCAACTTCTAGGGTATAAATGACCATAAATGGTACATCAAGATTATGGATTATCTTGGAATGTTTATCAGTTAAAATAGGTCACCAGCAGTTAACACACTCCAGCAGACAGGCCATATGATTCACTACCTACTTTTGGGCATCTCCTAACAAAGATAAACAGGAAGCCAGGTTGGAAGCTTCTGGTGGTCAGTATTATAAAGGGAATAAAGTATCACTGGACGGTAAGTAGAGGAGAATAAATCCAATAATATAGAGACAAATCTCTATGTCAGAGCCCTGTTTAGAGAGGAAATCATATGATTAGGAGGAAAAATTTGAGATCTACTTTAGATCCCATGGATTTTGTTAAATTGTCTTCTAAAAAGGATCAAAATGGCAAGTTGTGCTGTGCTCCCTCCCACCTATCCCTCTCCCTCAGTAGTATAAGGAAGTCTGGAAAAGTATCAAATACCTTTGTATACAGTAGAGCTCAAGTTTGTCAAAAACACATTCTTCTCTGTATTTTCTCTCTCTCAGGCTAACACTCAATGACTCCACTGGATTAATGTTGAAAAAAATAATAATACTGTTTTGGATGAATGCCAAAGTATTATCTACCTAGGCTACTAATTTTGGGCCCATTTGGTATAATGGTGCATGAGTAAATAAGTTGAGGGAAAGGACAACAGGGTTGATTAGCAGCATATATAAACTTCCACAGTGTAAATGACTGCCATGGCATCATTTAAGGCCCCCATAAGGAATTCCCCATAAGGAATTATCAAAATTCCTAAATGTTTGATAATTAGCTCTTGCAAGAGTAAAAGAGTAGTTTCTGCACAAGATATACATTGATCACATTCTATTTCAGGATTAAAACGACAGAAACATGCTCAAAAGCCCTTTCTAGAAGCAAGTGATGTCCAGGGGTTTTAGATAAGTGTGATAGAAGGCATAGAGTGAATAACCAATTGCTTAAAACCAAGTAGGGAGGAGGAGAGGAAGAAAGAGATGTCACAAATTAGTATACTTTAAATACTTCAGAAATGTATAAGCACCATACTTGTATATGTTCAGAGAGATTTCTTCAGGTGTCTCTTTAATCTTCCTATCTCATAGGAAACCTTCCATGATCACTCCTTAATATCTTTTGCTGCTGCTGCTGCTAAGTCGCTTCAGTCGTGTCCGACTCTGTGCGACCCCATAGACGGCAGCCCACCAGGCTTCCCGTCCCTGGGTTTCTCCAGGCAAGAATACTGGAGTGGGTTGCCATTTCCTTCTCCAATGCATGAAAGTGAAAAGTGAAAGTGAAGTCACTCAGTCGTGTCTGACTCTAGCGACCCCATGGACTGCAGCCTACCAGGCTCCTCTGTCCATGGGATTTTCTAGGCAAAAGTACTGGAGTGGGGTGCCATTGCCTTCGAAAACATGGTATGCTTCAACTCTCAGTGAGTGAAATCATTCAGTCATGCCTGACTCGTTGTGACTCCATGGATAGTAGCCTGCACCAGGCTCCTCCATCCATGGGATTTTCTAGGCAAGAGTACTGGAGTGGGTTGCCATTTCCTTCTCCAGGGAATCTTCCCAACCCAGGGATCAAACCCAGATCTCCAGCATTGTAGACAGATGCTTTACAGTCTGAGCCACCAGGGAAGTCAGTCAAAAATATATTATAACTAACTGCTAATATCTGTGTAAATATCAATCATGTCTGACTGTGAAGTCTCTAAAGGTGAGGGCAAATCTTATTCGTATATGTATCCCAGAATCTTTCAGTCTCTGGTGAATAGATGATCAATAAAATAAAGCTTGATAGAACTGAGTATCAAAAAGCCTTAAGCAGTTTAGAAGAAAGTTGGTGTTTATAGGATACCTATCCCATCACTTCACTTTTAATTTCTCCAAAGAAAAAAGAGCATGAAATTTATTATCCTTATCAGAGTGCCAAGTAAACTGAGTTTCATGCTATTGTTTTTCATCCTCCATCCCCAATGTTGATAGAATTTCCTTTTTGAAGGTGAACAAAGCTTTGTTCAATTATCTCTGTAGTGAACTCACAGAATTGGAACTCTTGCTGTAATCTTAGTATATGGTTTCTGTGA
Source organism: Tragelaphus eurycerus (assembly GCA_935064755.1). Classification (NCBI taxonomy): domain Eukaryota; kingdom Metazoa; phylum Chordata; class Mammalia; order Artiodactyla; family Bovidae; genus Tragelaphus; species Tragelaphus eurycerus. The sequence goes on from CAKXYN010000006.1 coordinate 2,519,386, forward strand.
CTGGAGTAGACACCATTTCAAGGGGAGTCATACCTTGTGATGAAAGTGTCAAGTTCACACACTCTGATCTATTGCATACAAGCACAGCATGTAACAGATAAAAGTGGGCTGTCAAGAAGAGACTGATGAGAATATATTTCATTTCAGGCCTTATGCCTAGTTACTGATGAGAAATAAGAAAAACAAAGGACATAAAAGATGAATCTGCTGAATTTCCTTTAATATCATTCTATAAAGTAATGCCATTTACACTAAAATCAAACCTATGGTTGTCATCCTTAAAGTGACAAAAATTTTTATTTTCTTAAGGAGTAAACTCAGAATCATCAATGAAATCATGCCATCATCTGAATCATGCAATAGTCATTTCTGAAATATTTTCTCATGCTTTTGACATAATATGATGCATTAGTGGCCTCTGAATGTATTGAACTGCGTTTAAAGTTAACAATTCTCTGCTTTAATTTGAGTTATTGGAGAAATACAGTAAAGCAAATCATTAAACATAATCCTTAAAACTCCAGAAGTCATAGTAAAGCAGACCATTAAACATAATCCTTAAAACTCCAGAAGTCATAGGTTAGAATAAGCATTACACACACACTTCACACACACACACACACACACACACACACACACACACACAGGACTTCCCTGGCAGTGCAGTGCATAAGAATCCGCCTGCCAGTGTAGGGGACACAGGTTTGCTCCCTGGTCTGGGAAGATTCCACAGGCCGTGGAGCAAATAAGCCTGTGCACCATGAGTACTGAGCCACGCACTACAACTACTGAATCCAGTGCCCCGAGAGCCTGTGCTCTGCAACAAGAGAAGCCACCACAATAAGAAGTGGCTGTGCACAGCAAAGAAAAGTAGCCCAGCTTGCTACAACAAGAGAAAAGCCTGGGCACAGCAATGAAGACCCAGTGAAATAAAAAATAAATAAATATATTTATTTATTTATCTACTATATGTTATACATGTAGTAAGTAGAAAAGTATTATATGAATTTTTTTCTAAACTGAAGCTTATGACACAGCTAGCAAATGAAAGATGGAAATATCTTCACATTATTTCAATCAGCAATAAATATGCTTGTCAACAATAACTTTGAGGTAAATAAAATTATACCAATGATAAAACACTGTATTGGGAAAAGAACTCTAAGCAACATGTGTCAAGTCAGTTACCTGGTATAGATCTTTTACTATTAAATCTATTGTTTCCATTTGATATTTAGAAATATACCAAACTTCAATACTACTTTTATAAAAATCTAGATATCTAGGAATTCCAGATAATTAAGAACTGACTGATTAAATATTAAGCCTCAGAGAAAAGGTGCATGATTTAGAAACCAAAATTGATATCAATTCCTGAAGACAAATTTAAAATAAAGCTGAAGATCTGATTATAAAGATTAATTTTAATTGATATAGCAAATAGAAATAAAGTGCTAATGTGAGTTTATTTTAGAAATTGGCATTTTTACTGAAACTCATTCATATTAAATTGCTGCTTACATAGTTTTTATCATTTTATTTTAGGTCATGCTTATGAAATTTTCCTGTCTATTTAACCTAAACTTACTTTGAGGTAATTATCTGTAGTTTTTCTTGATATTGTTCTCAGATCAGATCAGATCAGATCAGTCGCTCAGTCGTGTCCGACTCTTTGCGACCCCATGAATCGCAGCACGCCAGGCCTCCCTGTCCATCACCAGCTCCCGGAGGTCACTCAGACTCGCATCCATCGAGTCAGTGATGCCATCCAGCCATCTCATCCTCTGTCATCCCCTTCTCCTCCTGCCCTCAATCCCTCCCAGCATCAGAGTCTTCTCCAATGAGTCAACTCTTCGCATGAGGTGGCCAAAGTACTGGAGTTTCAGCTTTAGCATCATTACTTCTAAAGAAATTCCAGGATTGATCTCCTTCAGAATGGACTGGTTGGATCTCCTTGCAGTCCAAGGGACTCTCAAGAGTCTTCTCCAACACCACAGTTCAAAAGCATCAATTCTTCGGTGCTCAGCCTTCTTCACAGTCCAGCTCTCACATCCATACATGACCACAGGAAAGACCATAGCCTTGACTAGGCGAACCTTTGTTGGTAAAGTAATGTCTCTGCTTTTGAATATGCTATCTAGGTTGGTCATAACTTTCCTTCCAAGGAGCAAGCGTCTTTTAATGTCATGGCTGCAGTCACCATCTGCAGTGATTTTGGAGCCCAGAAAAACAAAGTCTGACACTGTTTCCACTGTTTCCCCATCTATTTCCCATGCAGTGATGGGACCAGATGCCATGATCTTCGTTTTCTGAATGTTGAGCTTTAAGCCAACCTTTTCACTCTCCACTTTCACTTTCATCAAGAGGCTTTTTAGCCCCTCTTCACTTTCTGCCATAAGAGTGGTGTCATCTGCATATCTGAGGTTATTGATATTTCTCCCAGCAATCTTGATTCCAACTTGTGTTTCTTCCAGTCCAGCATTTCTCATGATGTACTCTGCATATAAGTTAAATAAACATGGTGACAATATGCAGCCTTGACGTACTCCTTTTCCTATTTGGAACCAGTCTGTTGTTCCATGACCAGTTCTAACTGTTGCTTCCTGACCTGCATACAGATTTCTTAAGAGGCAGATCAGGTGGTCTGGTATTCCCATCTCTTTCAGAATTTTCCATAATTTATTGTGATCTACACAGTCAAAGGCTTTGGCATAGTCAATAAAGCAGAAATAGATGTTTTTCTGGAATTCTCTTGCTTTTTCCATGATCCAGCGGATGTTGGCAATTTGATCTCTAGTTCCTCTGCCTTTTCTAAAACCAGCTTGAACATCAGGAAGTTCACGGTTCACATATTGCTGAAGCCTGGCTTGGAGAATTTTGAGCATTACTTTACTAGCGTGTGAGATGAGTGCAATTGTTCGGTAGTTTGAGCACTCCTTGGCATTGCCTTTCTTTGGGATTGGGATGAAAACTGACCTTTTCCAATCTTGTGGCCACTGCTGAGTTTTCCAAATTTGCTGGCATCAGTAATCCTATTAAATATCTATATAGGCTCTCATATAATATTAAAATCATATTTTAAAAAATAATTATGGTATGTATCTTTATTCAATTCAGTTCAGTCGCTCAGTCGTGTCTGACTCTGCGACCCCATGAATCATAGCATGCCAGGCTTCCCTGTCCATCACCAACTCCCAGAGTTCACTCAAACTCATGTCCATCGAATTGGTGATGCCATCCAGCCATCTCATCCTCTGTCATCCCCTTCTCCTCCTGCCCCCAATCCTTCCCAGGATCAGGGTCTTTTCCAATGAATTAACTCTTCGCATGAGGTGGCCAAAGTATTGGAGTTTCAGCTTCAACATCAGTCCTTCCAATGAACACCCAGGACTGATTTTCTTTAGGATGAACTGGTTGAATCTCCTTGGAATCCAAGGGACCCTCAAGAGTCTTCTCCAACACCACAGTTCAAAAGCATCAATTCTTTGGCGCTCAGCTTTCTTCACAGTCAATTGTCCTGCAAGTGTGTATTCAGTGAGTAGTTTTAAAGTTAGCTAATGTTATAAGATTGATTTACAAAAAGACTATAATATTCCACACTCAGACAAGCAATATATAAGCACCCTTTTCCCTATATGCTTATTAATAAAAACTGCTATTTTATAGTTTTTTTTTTCAGTTTTATTTCTGTGATTACTTCTTTTTAGTATAATTTGCATATTTTTATCCCTTGAATTTAAACAAGCTTCTAATTCCATATAGAACTAGATCAAGTCAATAGATTTGTACCTTTTAGACATGTCTTTAGGCATTAAAAAAAAGTTTGAGTTTCTAATATGTGATGTCATCACAAACAAAACTGACATGTTACTGAGTTGAGATAAAATATAAATATACACATAGAAATATAGATATAAAGAGAATTAATAATATGTATTAATGAAAAATTAAGGCAGATGATTGGAATATGCAGTTTTAAATAGGATTATCAAAGTTATGATGGATACTGTGACTTTTGAACAGAAACTTCAAAAGGGATAGGGAGGATATTTTAGATAGAAAAAAATGATGCAAATGTGTCATATAAGGGCCATGTTTAGTGGAAGGAATTGTGAGGATGTTATACTGAGAGAAAAAAAAAATCACAAACATGAGGTTACAGAAATAAAGAGGGAAGATCACAGGGAGCCTGAAGGTCACAAGAGTTTGACTGACTCTGCTTCTCATGGGAAACCACTGGAGAATTTCGTGAAGAGGCATACTATGATTTGAAAATGAAAAGTGAAATTGAAAGTCACTCAGTCCTGTCTGAATCTTTGTGAACTCACAGACTTCTCCAGGCCAGAATACTGTAGTGGGTAGCCGTTCCCTTCTCCAGGGATCTTCCCAACTGAGGGATCGAACCCAGGTCTCCCACATTGCAGGCAGATTCTTTACCAGCTGAGCCACCAGGGAAACACACTATGATTTGACCTATGTTTAAAAAGAGAACATTCTGCCTAAGGTTTTGGGCACAAACTAAGGAAACAAGTTATAACAAAAAAGAGGGATAACAGTTTCAGAACTTCATAGAGTCAGTATGTGAGAAGTGGCTGGGTTTTGAGTATATTTTAAAGGGAAATTCAGCAAGTTAGCTGATATGATTTTTAAGAGAAAAAGAAGAGTCAAAGATGAATATAAGTTTTCTGCCCTGAATATTTGAAAGGGAAGATTAGACATTCATTGAGATGAAGAGAATGACAAGAGGAAGAAGTTTAAAGGGGAAGACAAGGGGCTTGATGGTAGGCATAATAAGTTTAAGATATATTTTAGATATCCACATGGAAATACTGAAAAGACTATTAGATAAATATATCTAGGATTCTGTAGAGAACAAGACTGAATATATGAATTCTAGAGTCATCAGCATACAGATGATATACAAAATGAAGAAAAATAGACAAACAACAAATAAGTGAATAATCAGATCAGATCAGATCAGTCGCTCAGTCGTGTCCGACTCTCTGCGACCCCATGAACCACAGCACGCCAGGCATCCCTGTCCATCACCAGCTCCCGGAGGTCACCCAGACTCACACCCATCAAGTCAGCGATGCCATCCAGCCATCTCATCCTCTGTCGTCCCCTTCTCCTCCTGCCCTCAATCCCTCCCAGCATCAGAGTCTTCTCCAATGAGTCAACTCCTCGCATGAGGTGGCCAAAATACTGGAGTTTCAGCTTTAGCATCATTCCTTCCAAAGAAATTCCAGGATTGATCTCCTTCAGAATGGACAGGTTGGATCTTCTTGCAGTCCAAGGGACTCTCAAGAGTCTTCTCCAACACCACAGTTCAAAAGCATCAATTCTTTGGCGCTCAGCCTTCTTCACAGTCCAACTCTCACATCCATACATGACCACAGGAAAGACCATAGCCTTGACTAGGCGAACCTTTGTTGGTAAAGTAATGTCTCTGCTTTTGAATATGCTATCTAGGCTGGTCATAATTTTCCTTCCAAGGAGTAAGCGTCTTTTAATTTCATGGCTGCAGTCACCAAAATTACTGAACCTTGATCATTATAAGTTAAGAGTTTGGGGAATTGTGGGGAATTCAATGAATGAAAAGGAAGAGCCAGCTCAGTAGAATAAAAATGAGGAAAATATGGTATCCTGGAAAACAAATGTAGAAAGGAATATTTGTGATCACTTATGTCAAATGCTTCCAATAACAAAGATGAAATGGAATAGATACTTAAATTTAGCAAATTAAGGGCCTTGGTGTCCTGGATAGTATTAATAATGGCTTTGACAGACTAGAGGAGACAAATGCCTATTGAGAACTGGTTTGAGATAGACTGGGAGAAGAATTGAAACTTCCTTGTGGAATTCTGATATAAAAACATCAGAGAAATCAGCATGGTTTGAGGAGGCTATAAGATAAAGAGAATAATGTTTTCTCAACCTGACACCTATGGGTAAGCTTAGCAGTTGCACCACAGTACACAAGAGTGAAATTATATTATTAATGGAAGGTATACATAAATTGAGGGAAATTCACATGAGAATATGTTATACAAAACTTAAAAGGAATGGATTCAAGGAGCTTCCTCGTGGCTCAGTGGTAAAGAATCCTCTTGCCGATGCAGCAGACACATGTTCGATCCCTGATCTTGGAAGAACCCACATGCCAGAGAAGCAACTAAAACCATGTGCCATAACTAACAAGTTTGTGTTCTAGAGCCCGGAAATTGCAACTACTGAAGTCTACATGCCCTAGAGCCTTCGCTAATCAATAAGAGAAGTCATGAAAATGAGAAGCCCATGGACCACAACAAAGAGGAGCCCCTACTAGATGCAACTAGAGAAAAGTCCACACAGCAATGAAGATCTAGCACAGTGAAAAAAAAGAGAAAGGATTAAAAAGAATATATGTAAGCAAACACAGTAACATATGCCATCTTTTTGAAAAAGAAAAGTATGAAATAAAAATATAAAATAGGGGAGAGGAAGAGTAAGAGGAAGGTAGGAAAAAGAGGAAATAGGATTATAACCCCCCCTTTTTTTTAGGAATATTAGTTTTAGATTTTAACCAAGAAATCACTTATTTCATCCTATGGCTTTTATTTCATATGTGTGCCATGTCTCTTCAATTGTGTCCAGCTCTTTGGGACCCCATGGACTGTAGCCCAGAAGGCTCCTCTGTCCATGGGATTCTTCAGGTAAGTATACGAAAGTGGGTTTATATGCCCTCCTTCAGTGGATCTTCCTGACCCAGGGATCAAACCCACATCTCTATGTCTCCTGCACTGGCAGGCCTATACTTTACATTAGTGCCAAGTGAGAAGTCCTCATTTCATATAAATACATATATGTACACACATAAGTGCATATATGTATATATGCATATATATACACAATGTATATATCTTTATCTATATTTGTATACACAAATGTATTTTTTGATTCAAAACTTTTAAGCCAAAAACAGTTACATAAAAAACTGAGATCTCATTTGTACTCATTCCAGTTTCATTTATTCATTAATATCCCTGAGAAAACTAACATTACCAGTATAAGATGCATCTTTTCAGTTTCTCATTTTATATTTTTGCCAGATATGAATATATTCAGAAACAATGCAGAGTGTTTGTGAGTATGTTTCTGTGTGACTCCTCTTATTGACTTGATTTTTTATCCAACATTATATTTTGTCTGTTTCTGGTGTTAATATGAAATAATGTCTCCATTTTATCTGGCACATAGTAGTCCATAGCACATATATTTGCTATTTTAGATATGCACTCCCTTACTGAGGGACATTTGGTTTGTTCCCAATTGCTTGCTGGCCAACTGTAAATCATAACCCTCCACTGATTCAGAATGTGGATGCTTCCTTGCCCCAGAGCTCCCAGTCCTTTTACATCTGTTTAATGAACCAAAACACTCTGTGATGATATTTCATGTTAATTCCATTTTATTGTTTAGGAAACAAGACTCAAAGAAATGAAAAAAATTTCCAAAGATCATCAAGGTGACATGTGGGGCGCCAACATTTGTGTACAGGTCTAGGTCATTCAAGAAATAGTGTTCTAACCAAAGAAGTGTATTCTATATATATGATGCATAGAATTGAATCATTATGCCTTTTATTTTCCTATGTTTTCATAAAGAAAACATTTTTCCTAAATATCTAACTTATGACAATGATGAATACCAGTAACTAAATAAGTTAAAATTCAACTGATAAAAGGTTTTGTTTACAAAAAGAAATACTTTTTGAAAATATTTTTAGTTTAAAAGTTACAAAGAAATACACATGTTGACTTAAAGATGATAGATTGTTTCTAACTCAGTTCAAGACACTTAAATGATAAAGAAATGAACACACGAGATTGCTTCTGGGTGAAGGCCACTCAAGTTTATCATCTTCAGGTCACAAGTTTGATTCTTTCCAAGCCTAACACTGACTGAAAATCACCACCCTTTGACAGCTATGTGTCCTTATTATTATTCATTTTTTTATCACAAAACAGTAAGAGTCAGCATTTTTATCTCTGTGTATAAAGCCTCAGTTACAAAATAAAAGATAAAGTGATGATCAGATATTTTCCTCTGAAAACCACAAAAGTTTCTCTAAAAGCTAGGGAAAAATGTTTACAATGAATAAGAGTTCCATATCTGAATAACAGAAAAAATTCTTACACACACACACACACACACGCGTGTGTGTGTGTGTGTGTTAAGGGTGGGGAATGTATTGGAATGGAGAGAAATCCTGCACAACAATGAAAATAGGTAAAAGCTAAATTTACCCCAAAAGAGACTGCTGCAGACTTGGAAAGCTTTCATTTGTATATTTTCTAAAACCAGAGATTCCCTCATTCTTCCAACATCTTTGCTCTCATTAGAGAAGTTAACAGAATGCAGTCAAAATTCTCCTTTAAAGGGGGCTTTAAGGAGCAGGTGGATATCAACTACTGTTTTCATAGAGAAAATGTGGGCTACAACTTTCTTGGATACATATGTAGGAACTGTTCATTTGTTAAATATGTAAGATATAGAAAACATTGAGCACAGTTAATGTAAAAATTTTTAAATATTATCAAAGTGAAACATTTTAATTTTAACAGTTTCAAGCTGTCCCTAAGATATCAGTACAAACCTTCTTATAGATAACTTTTATTTCCTTTTTAAAGCACTCTTATTTTTAAATGTATATGAAGCTTTTTAAAATAATTCATACTTAAGAATGCTTCATGCATATCGAATTTCTTAAACAGTGATTTTTTTAAAATCCATTTGTCTATTTAAGTGCTGCTAATCAGGGCAAAAACAAGGAGAATCTATTTGCTACAAATATGGCAAAAAAATGTTTAACAAATAGATAACTCATGTATATCTATAGGAAAGAAAAGAAAAGGGAAAGAGAAATAGCATAGATATTTCACAGAAGAGAAAATATGATTTGCCAATAAATACAATGATTAATATTGTTAGAATTTAGTGCAATGTCATTTAAAACAACAGTAACAAATCATCACAAACCCATCAGGTTGGCAAATTTAAAACGTTAGACAACGATAAGATGAGGCCAGGATTAACACCAGAAACTTTCATTCATTGTGGATGAAAGAGAACCTTGTACAGTCACTTTGGAAATAATTTCATATTACCTAGTAAAACCTAATAAGATCAGACTTTGAGCCAGCAAATCCACATCAAGTCTATAACCTAGAGAAACCCTCATTATTGTTAAGTAAGACCTGTACAAAAATGACCACAGCAGAAGCACTTATAATGACAAGAGCCTGGGAACTGAAATGTATTTTGAAACGTGAATGGAAGAATGAATAGTGGTATATCCATAAACAGAAGGCTGTGCAGTAGTATAAATGAATAGACTATGTCCTATACTTCATTATAAATGCATCTCCAAAATACAATGTTGAGTGATAAAATAAGTCTCACAGGAATACTAAATGTATGACACTACTCATATAAAGTTTCAGACTTGCAAAATAAACAGTATGTGTTTTACTAATCAAAACAAGTAGTAACTGAAAGTGTTAGTTACACAGTCAAGACCAACTCTTTGCAACACCACAGACTGTTGCCCTTCCAGGCTTCGCTGTCCATGGAATTCTTGAGGCAAGAATACAGGAGTGGGTAGCCATTTCCTTTCTCCAAGGGATCTTCCTAACAGATTGATTGAACCCAGGTCTCCTGCTCTGCAGACAGACTCTTTACCACGTGAGCCACCAGGGAAGCCCAAACATGTAGTAAACTATAAAGGAAAGCAACAGAATGATGTGTGCCTGCTCAGTCACTCAGGCATGTGCTGACTCTTTTGTGAGCCCATGGACCATAACCCACCAGGCTCCTCTGTCCATGGAATTTTCCAGGCAAGAATACCAGAACGGGTTGCCATTTCCTACTGCAAGGGAATCTTCCTGACCCAGGTATTGACATACGCCTCTCACATCTCCTGACTTGGCAGGTTGATTCTTTACCACTGAGCCACTAGAGAATGATAATAACATTCAAAATATAGACTGTACTTGAATTAAAATTTGTGGGATCTGAATATGTACAAACTTTACATGAGGATTTTCAAAGACCTTGTTATATCAGTGTCTTATTCCTTTGTTATTGACTTCCAGGCACTCAGTGGTGTCTGACCCTTTGTGAAACCATGGACTGCAGCATGCCAGGCTTCTCTGTCCTTCACTATTTCCCAGTTTACTCACACTTATGTCCAGTGAGCCAATGATGCCATGATGCCATGCAACCATCTCACTCTATTGTCTCCTTCTCCTCCTGCCTTAAATCTTTCCCAACATCAGGGTCTTTTCCAATGTGTTGCTTCTTCGCATCATATGGCCAAAGTATTAGAGTATCAGCTTCAGCATCAGTCCTACCAGTGAATATTCAGGACTGATTTCCTTTAGGATGGACTGGTTTGATTTCCTTGCAGTCTAAGGAACTCTCAAAAGTCTTCTCTACTACCACAGTTCAAAAACATCAGTTCTTCAGAGCTCAATGTTCTTTATATTCCAACTCTCACATCTGTACATGACTACTGAAAAAAATTTCTTTATAGACCAATTCTCACTACTGTATGTGACTGTACAGACCTTTGTTGGCAAAGTGATGTCTCTGCTTTTTAATATGTTCTCTAGGTTTGTCATAGCTTTTCTTCCAAGGAACAAGTGTCTTTTAATTTCCTAGCTTCAGTCCCCATCCACAGTGATTTTGGAGACCAAGAAAATAAAATCTGTCACGGTTCCCAGTTTTTTCCCCACCTAATTGCCATAAGTTCTATTCCTTAATCACTGTTAAATATAAACATATAACTGAATAGCAAAAGATAGAAAAAAAAAGGACACTGAAAGATGAACTCCCAGGTCTGTAGGGGCCCAGTGTGCTACTGGAGATCAGTGGAGAAATAACTCAAGAAAGAAGAGACGGAGCAAAGCAAAAACAACACCCAGGTGATTATGTGACTGGCAATGGAAGTAAAGTCCGATGCTGCAAAAAGCAATATTGCATAGGACCTGGAATGTTAGGTCCAGGAATCAAGACAAATTGGAAGTGGTCAAACAGGAGATGACAAAAGTGATCATTGACATTCTAGGAATCAGCAACCTAAAATGGATGGGAATGGGTGAATTGAACTCAGATGACCATTATATCTACTACTGTGGACAGAAATCCCTTAGAAGAAATGGAGTAGCCATCACGGTCAAAAAGAGAGTCTGAAGTGCAGTACTTGGATACAATCTCAAAAATGACAGAATGATCTCTGTTCATTTCCAAGACAAATCATTCAATATCACAGTAATCCAAGTGAATGCCCTGATCAGTAATGCTGAAGAAACAGAAGTTCAGCAGATATATGAAGACCTACAAGACCTTCTAGAACTAACACCCCAAAAAAGATGTCCTTTTCATTCTAGGGGACTGGAATGCAAAAGTAGGAAGTCAAGAAATACCTGGAATAACAGGCAAATTTGGCATTGGAGTACAGAATGAAGCAGGGCAACACTTATAGAGTTTTGCCAAGAGAATGCACTGGTCATGGAAAACACCCTCTTCCAACAACACAAGAGAAGACTACACATGGACATCACCAGATGGTCAAAAACAAAATCATATTGATTATATTCTTTGAAGCCAAAAATAGAGAAGCTCTGTATCAGATCAGATCAGATCAGATCAGTCGCTCAGTCGTGTCCGAATCTTTGCTACCCTATGAACTGCAGCACGCCAGGTCTCCCTGTCCATCACCAACTCCTGGAGGTCAATCAGACTCACATCCATCTAGTCAGTGATGCCTTCCAGCCATCTCATCCTCTGCCGTCCCCTTCTCCTCCTGCCTCCAATCCCTCCCAGCATCAGAGTCTTCTCCAATGAGTTAACTCTTCGCATGAGGTGGCCAAAATACTGGAGTTTCAGCTTGAGCATCATTCCTTTAAAAGAAATCCCAGGGCTGATCTCCTTCAGAATGGACTGGTTGGATCTCCTTGCACTCCAAGGGACTCTCAAGAGTCTTCTCCAACACCACAGTTCAAAAGCATGAATTCTTTGGCGCTCAGCCTTCTTCACAGTCCAGCTCTCACATCCATACATGACCACAGGAAAGACCATAGGCTTGACTAGGCGAAACCTTTGTTGGCAAAGTGATGTCTCTGCTTTTGAATATGCTGTCTAGGTTGGTCATAACTTCCCTTCCAAGGAGTAAGCGTCTTTTAATTTCATGGCTGCAGTCACCATCTGCAGTGATTTTGGAGCCCAGAAAAATAAAGTCTGACACTGTTTCCACTGTTTCTCCATCTATTTCCCATGTAGTGATGGGACCAGATGCCATGATCTTCGTTTTCTGAAGGTTGAGCTTTAAGCCAACCTTTTCACTCTCCACTTTCAATTTCATCAAGAGGCTTTTGAGTTCCTTTTCACTTTCTGCCATAAGGGTGGTGTCATCTGCATATCTGAGGTTATTGATATTTCTCCCAGCAATCTTGATTCCAACTTGTGTTTCCTCCAGTCCAACATTTCTCATGATGTACTCTGAATATAAGTTAAATAAACATGGTGACAATATACAGCCTTGACATACTCCTTTTGCTATTTGGAACCAGTCTGTTGTTCCATGATCATTTCTAACTGTTGCTTCCTGACCTGCATACTGATTTCTCAAGAGGCAGATCAGGTGGTCTGGTATTCCCATCTCTTTGAGAATTTTCCACAGTTTCTTGTGATCTACACAGTCAAAGGCTTTGGCATAGTCAATAAAGCAGAAATAGATGTTTTCCTGGAACTCTCTTGCTTTTTCGATGATCCAGCAGATGTTGGCAATTTGATCTCTGGTTCCTCTGCCTTTTCTAAAACTAGCTTGAATATCAGGAAGTTCACAGCTCACGTATTGCTGAAGCCTGGCTTGGAGAATTTTGAGCATTACTTTACTAGCGTGTGAGATGAGTGCAATTGTGAGGTAGTTTGAGCATTCTTTGGCATTGCCTTTCTTTAGGATTGGGATGAAAACTGACCTTTTCAATCTTGTGGCCCCTGCTGAGTTTTCCAAATTTGCTGGCATATTGAGTGCAGCACTTTCACAGCATCATCTTTCAGGATTTGGAACAGCTCCTTGGAATTCCATCACCTCCACTAGCTTTGTTCCTAGTGATGCTTTCTAAGGCCCACTTGACTTCACATTCCAGGATGTCTGGCTCTAGGTCAGTGATCACACCATCATGATTATCTGGGTCATGAAGCTCTTTTTTGTACAGTTCTTCTGTGTATTCTTGCCACCTCTTCTTAATATCTTCTGCTTCTGTTAGGTCCATACCATTTCTGTCCTTTATCTAGTCCATCTTTGCATGAAATATTCCTTTGGTATCTCTGATTTTCTTGAAGAGATCCCTAGTCTTTCCCATTCTGTTGTTACAAGACCTTTTAGAACTAACACACAAAAAAGATGTCCTTTTCATTATAGGGGACTGGAATGCAAAAGCAGGAAGTCAAGAAATACCTGAGTAATAGGCAAATTTGGCCTTGGAATATGGAATGAAGCAGGGCAAAGACTAACAGAGTTTTGCCAAGAAAATGCACTGGTCATAGCAAATACCCTCTTCCAACAACACAAGAGAAAACTCTATACATGGACATCACCAGATGGTCAACAATGAAATCAGATCGATTATATTCTTTGAAGCCAAAGATGGAGAAGCTCTATACAATCAGCAAAAACAAGACCAGAACCTGACTGTGGCTTAGACCATGAACTCCTTATTGCCAAATTCAGACTGAAATTGAAGAAAGTAGGGAAAACCACTAGACCATTCAGGTGTGACCTAAATCAAATCCCTTATGATTATACAGTGGAAGTGAGAAATAGATTTAAGGGCCTAGATCTGAGAGATAGAGTGCCTGATGAACTATGGAATGAGGTTCGTGACATTGTACAGGAGACAGGGATCAAGACCATCCCCATGGAAAAGAAATGAAAAAAAGCAAAATGGCTGTCTGGGGAGGCCTTACAAATAGCTGTGAAAAGAAGAGAAGCAAAAAGCAAAGGAGAAAAGGAAAGATATAAACATCTGAATGCAGAGTTCCAAAGAATAGCAAAAAGAGATAAGAAAGCCTTCTTCAGTGATCAATGCAAAGAAATAGAGGAAAACAACAGAATGGGAAGCTCTGTATAGTAACCAAAAAAAAAAAAAAAAAGACTGCAAGTTGACTGTAGCTCAGATCATGAACTCCTTATTGCCAAATTCAGATTTAAAATGAAGAAAGAGAAAATCACTAGACCATTTAGGTGTGACCTAAATCAAATCCCTTGTGATTATACAGTGGAAGTGAGAAATAGATTCAAGGCAATAAATATGATAGATGGAGTACCTGAAGAACTATGGACAGAGGTTTCTGATATTGTACAGGAGGCAGTGATCAAGATTATATCCATGAAAAAAAAAAAAAAAAAAGCAAAAAGGTAAAATGCTTATCTGAGGAGGGCTTACAAATAACTGTGAAAAAAGAGAAGGGAAAGGTAAAGAAAAAAAGGAAAGATATACCCATTTGAATGCAGAATTCCAAAGAATAGCAAGGAGAGATAAGAAAGCCTTCCTCAGTGATCAATGCAAAGAAATAAAGGAAAACATTAGAATGGGAAAGACTACTGTTCTCTTCAAGAAAATTAGAGATTCCAAGGGAAAATTTATTTGAAAGATGGGTACAATAAGGGACAGAAATGGTATAGACCGAACATAAGCAGAAGATATTAGGAAGAGGAGGCAAGAATACACAGAAGAACTATACAAAAAAGATCTTCTTGACCCAGATAATCACAATGGTGTGACCACTCCCCTAGAGCCAGACATCCTGGAATGTGAAGTCAAGTGGGCCTTAGGAAGCATCACTACAAGCAAAGCTAGTGGAGGTGATTCAACACCAGTTGAGCTGTTTCAAATTCTAAAAGATGATGCTATGAAAGTGCTGAACTCAATATGCCCACAAATTTGGAAAACTCAGCAGTGGCCACAGGACTGGAGAAGTTCAGTTTTCATTCCAATCTCAAAGAAAGGCAATGCCAACAAATGCTCAAACTACCACACAATTGCACTCATCTCACACATTAGCAAAGCAATGCTCAAAATTCTCCACCCACATTTCAACAGTATGTGAACCATGAACTTTCAGATGTTCCAGCTGGATTTAGAAAAGGCAGAGGAACCAGAGATCAAATTACAAATATACACTGGATCATCAAAAAATTAAGAGAGTTCCAGAAACAACATCTATTTCTGCATTATTGACTATGCCAAAGCCTTTGACTGTGTGGATCACAACAAACAGATTTCTCAAGAGGCAGGTCAGGTGGTCTGAGATGGGAATATCAGACCACCTGACCTGCCTCTTGAGAAATCTGCATGCAGGTCAGGAAGCAACATTTAGAACTGGACATGGGAAAGAATTGTTCCAAACAGAGAAAGGAGCATGTAAGGCTGTGTATTGTCACCCTGCTTATTGAACTTATATGCAGAGTACATCATGAGAACTGCTAGGCCAGATGAAGCACAAGCTGGAATCAAGATTGCTGGAAGGATTATCAATAACCACCAATATGCAGATGATATCACCCTTATGGCAGAAAGTAAAGAACAACTAAAGAGCCTCTTGATGCAAATGAAAGAGAATAGTGAAAAAGTTGAATTGAAATTCAACATTCAGGAGAAAAATCATGGCATCTGGTTCCATCACTTCATGGCAGATAGATGGGGAAACAGTGGAAACAGTGACAGACCTTATTTTCTTGGGCTCCAAAATCACCTCCAATGGTAACTGCTGCCATGAAATTAAAAGACATTTGCTCCTTGGAAGAAAAGTTATGACCAACCTAGACAGCTTATTAAAAAGCAAAGACATTACTTTGCCAACAATGGTCCGTCTAGTCAAGGCCATGGTTTTTCCAGTAGTCATGTATGGATGTGAGAATTAGACTATTAAAGAAAGCTGAGTGCTGAAGAATCGGTGCTTTTGAACTGATGTTGGAAAAGACTCTTGAGAGTCATTTGGATTGCAAGGAGATCCAACCAGCCCATCCTAAAGGAAATCAGTCCTGAATATTCATTGAAAGGACTGATGCTGAGGCTGAAACTCCAATACTCTGGCCACCTGATGCGAAGAACTGACTCATTTGAAAAGACCCTAATGCTGGGAAAGATTGAGGGCAGGAAGAGAATGGGATGACAGAGGATGAGATGGTTGGATGGCATCACCAATTCAATGGACATGAGTTTGGGTAAACACCCAGAGTTGCTAATGGACAGGGAGCCCTAGTGTGCTGCAGTCCATGGGATCACAATGAGTTGGATACAATTGAATGACTGAACTGATTGACTGATATAACTGAATGAATGAATATATGTATAAACAAATGAATGAAACCACAAGACATAATAATGTTTCACAGGGGCCATAAACTGGTAGTTGTTTTGGTTTCCCTTTCTAAAGGCAATGGGGTGCCAATACTTTGTCACATGAAAACCAGAAGCAAAGCATATTTGGGAAAAAACAAAAATTAATAATAGTGTTGTGAGTCAAGTATTATGGCCATAGCTGTCTTCAGCAGGAAGAGAATTCACAGTATCAATAATGGCTTTGGGAATTGGGTTGGTGGGTACAGGGAGTAGACTGAAGGGAAAGATATTTATAGCATATATGCAAAAGTTAACTAATTTGCCCACATACTAGAAGCTGATTTTTACATCAGGAGTTTCTCTGCAATTAAAATATTTTAAACACTTAGTTTCAAAGACATACAGATAGAGCAGCAGTATAAAGAACTGTAAATTTTTGGATAATGACCTCAATCTAGCTCTCTCCCTTCACCCAAACAGAACTCTTTAACCACCAGCAATTATTTCTTATATTTTAGCTTTTAGGTAACCAAATGGCAGATCATGATCAATAGAAAAAAATATGTAAATGTAATGCTGTCACTGATAAATTCTGTAAAAGGTGAAGTCATTTCACCCTTTTACTTATAATTGTCAGTTAAATGAGGAGATTACACAGAATCATATATAAACATCTTCTCTATTATCTTTGATTAGTTCTAATATCTTTTATTCCATAATAATTTACATGACATACTCTATTTTGGGAAATATGGAGAATGCATCTACAAATGTCTTAGAATAGAATGACTGTAATCTTGAAACTTAACTTTCATTTTTTCTAAATCTGTTAAGTATTTACCTAATCTTCCCTCTGAAAAAGTACATCCCTAATGAAACACACTGAATTCATCTCACTTCTACAAACAAAGATTCAGGAATGTTAAAATTATTGATTTATGTGTGAGCTAATATAACACCATATCTACAGACAGCAAATATTATACTTCTTGGTGTAAGAAATGAACAATTTGCAAGTACCATTGCAAGATCAAATTTTAAGAGTATGAAATTTTCATATTCACAATCAATATTCTATCATGAGGAAATAATAAGCCTTGCTTTTTTCTACTCTAAAGTTTACCTAGCTCTTTAGAAGTTATCCTGTATCATGCCGAAAGCTTTGCAGCCAATATTAAGCCTGAAATTAAAGATGCATGATCAGAATTTTGTAGCTGCCTTAGGTTCAATTCAATATGAAGATCATAATATAGGCTTGCTTAGAACCCAATTTATTGAAGGGGATTAGTTTTTATTACCTGAGAGGGTCAGTTACTATTTCAAATAGAAGCTGAATATACTTTTCTTTTAACTTCCCCCATCTAAAATTTTCTGGCATTAAAGGTGAAAATATCCAGTTCTGATTTCTTATGCCTAGTGGAACCATCTGTCACTAATCAGCAGAGCAGACATGTGAGTGATACTTGGACTTTCCTTTTGCCTGTTAAAGGAAATATAGTCTCATTTGGTAAATGACACAAGGAAGAGAAAGAAAAGGTGGAATGCCAGAGTGTAAACTATCTCTATGCTAACTGCAGAATGGAATGAGGTCAATAATTTTGTCAAGTCTGTTAGTTTCAGCCTGCATCTCCCTGTACATTCATGGATTTTAATGGATCGCAGTACTGAGGCCACCATTATTACTGCAATCAAGGAACAGTGGGCAAGTACAGTCAACTGAAACTGTTTTCTAGAATTGTATATTTGATACATTCATAAGAGCACTGGCCTAAGCTAATTCTCTATGGAGAGTTTTTTTTTTCCTCCCTTAAATGGAAAGAAAATACTCTAAAAATCAATGCCCTTATAGAACATATTGAATAAAATCTAAAGAAATATTATTTAATATCTAATAGAAATGATTAAATCATACATCACATAAAAAACTCATTAAATCATTTTTGATCACCAAAACCTGCTTCATTTTTAGTTTGATCTCTTTTTAAAATTATACCTTCAGAGTCCAGAGTGTTCACCATTACACCATGGTTGGTGGGAATGCAAACTAGTACAGCCACTTTGGAGAACAGTATGGAGATTTCTCAAAAAAACTGGGAATAGAACTGCCTTATGATCCAGCAATCCCACTGCTGGGCATACACACTGAGAAAACCAGAATTGAAAGAGACACGTGTACCCCAATGTTCATAGCAGCACTGTTTACAATAGCCAGGACTTGGAAGCAACCTAGATGTCCATCCACAAATGAATGGATAAGCAAGCTGTGGTACACATACACAATGGAGTATTACTCAGCCATTAAAAAGAATACATTTGAATCAGTTCTAATGTGGTGGATGGAACTGGAGCCTAATATACAGAGTGAAGTAAGCCAGAAAGAAAAACACAAATACAGTATAATGACGCATATATATGGAATTTAGAAAGATGGTAACAATGGCCCTGTTTACGGGACAGCAAAAGAGACACTGGTGTATAGAACAGACTTTGGGTCTCTGGGAACGGGAGAGGGTGGGATGATTTGGGAGAATAGCATTGAAATATGTATAGTCTCATATCTGAAACGAGTCGCCAGTCCAGGTATGATGCCTGATAACGGATGCCTGGGGCTGGTGCACTGGAACGACCCGGGGGGATGGTATGGGGAGGGAGGAGGGAGGAGGGTTCAGGATGGGGAACACATGTACACTTGTGGAAGATCCATTTCGATGTATAGCAAAAGCAATACAATATTGTAAAGTTAAGCAAAATAAAATTTAATTGAAAAAAAAATAAATAAAATTATACCTTCATACAAGAACTGAAGCACAGAATACTATAAATTTATTCTACTCTTGAAGTTTTTCATATTTTTTGAAAATAGATTAAAAGAGTGAGGGCACGTATGGATATTAGACAGGAGCTAACAGGAGAAATTAGCCAAAGAAAACCGCCTTTCTGATTTTTACATGGTCAGTAAAATAAGTCATGATTGAGGTTTATAATTTTACTATACTGACACAAAGCAAGTTCTAAAAATTTACCAACAACTGTAAGGTATATACAATTTTCTATTCTTTGGCAAGAAAGCAACATTTCCTATGACATAATTTAAACACTATACAGGAGACAGGGATCAAGACAATCCCCAATAAAAAGAAAAGCAAAAAAGCAAAATGGCTTTCTAAGGAGGCCTTACAAATAGCTGTGAATAGAAGACAACCCAAAGGAAAAGGAGAAAAGGAAAGACACACCCATTTGAATGCAGAGTTCCAAAGAATAACAAGGAGAGATAAGAAAGCCTTCCTCAAGGATCAGTGCAAAGAAATAGAGGAAAACAATAGAATGGGAAAGACTAGAGATCTCTTCAAGAAAATTAGAGATACCAAGGGAACATTTCATGCAAAGATGGGCACAATAAAGGACAGAAATGGTATGGGCCTAGCAGAAGCAGAATATATTAGGAAGAGGTGGCAAGAATACACAGAACTGTACAAAAAAGATCTTCACAACCCAGATAATCATGATGGTGTGATGACTCACATAGAGCCAGACATTCTGGAGTGTGAAGGCAAGTGGGCCTTAGCAAGCATCACTATGAAAAAAAGTGGAAGTGATGGAATTCCAGTTGAGCTATTTCAAATCCGAAAATATGATGCTGCACTCAATATGCCAGCAAATTTGGAAAACTCAGCAGTGGCCACAGGACTGGAAAAGTTCAATTTTTATTCTAACCCCAATTTCAATTTTGAGAAGTGCTCAAAATTCTCCAAGCCAGGCTTCAACAATATGTAAACCGTGAACTTCCAAATGCTCAAGCTGGTTTTAGAAAAGGCAGAGGAACCGGAGATCAAATTCTAACATCTGCTGGATCATTGAAAAAGCAAGAGAGTTCCAGAAAAACATCTATTTCTACTTTATTGATGATGCCAAAGCATTTGACTATGTGGATCACAACAAACTGGAAATTCTGAAAGAGACAAGAATACCAGACCACCTGACCTGCCTCTTGAGAAACCTGTATGCAGGTCAGGAAGCAACAGATAGAACTGGACATGGACAGACTGGTTCCAAATAGGAAAAGGAGTATGTCAAGGCTGTATATTGTCATCCTGCTTATTTAACTTACATGCAGAGTACATCGTGAGAAACGGTCAGCTGGATGAAGCACAAGCTGGAATCAAGATTGACAGGAGAAATATCAGTAACCTTAGATATTCAGATGACACCACCCTTATGGCAGAAAGTGAAGAAGAACTAAAGAGCCTCTTGATGAAAGTGGAAGAGGAGAGTGAAAAGTTGGCTTAAAACTCAAAATTCAGAAAACTAAGATCATGGCATCCAGTCCCATCACTTCATGGCAAATAGATGGGGAAACAATGGAAACAGTGGCAGACTTTTGATTTTTCCAAAATCACTGCAGATGGTGACTGCAGCCATGAAATTAAAAGATGCTTACACCTGGGAAGGAAAGTTTTGACCAACCTAGACAGCATATTAAAAAGCAGAGACATTACTTTGCCAACAAAGGTCCATCTAGTCAAGGCTATGGCTTTTCTAGTAGTCATTATGGATATGAGAGTTGGACTGTATAGAAAACTGAGCCCCAAAGAACTGATGGTTTTGAACTGTGTTATTGGAGAAGACTTTTGAGAGTCCTTTGGACTGCAAGGAGGCCCAGCCAGTCCATCCTAAAGGAAATCAGTCCTGAGTGTTCATTGGTAGGACTGATGCTGAAGCTGAAACTCCAATATTTGGCCACCTGATGTGAAGAATTGATTCATTTAAAAAAACCCTGATACTGGGAAAGTTTGAAAGTGGGAAGAGAAGGGGATGACAGAGGATAAGATGGTTGGATGGCATCACTGACTCAATGGACATGAATTTGGGACTCACGGAGTTGGTGATGGAGAGGGAGGCCTGGCGTGCTGCAGTCCATGGGGTCACAAAGAATAGGACGTGACTGAGCAACTAACTGAACTGAACTGAATTTAAACATTTACATATTATTTTCTATTGATAAAAGTGTCTTTACAATATGTACTAGAACTTAATTTTCAAAAAAAAAGGTGTAAACTAAACATATTCATTCATACTTTACAAATGCAGAAACTAGGGTTGACATAACTGAAGTCCTGTAGCTGGCAGACGGCAGAGCTAGGAGGTACTTTCTGGCTCCAAAATTATTTTACTTCCAGTTGTCAGCACTTGAAATTCAGCATGTTTTATAGTCAATTTTATCAATAAAAATATCTCAACTCCAAGATTAAAAATATATTTATAGTAATTATATTTTGGAATATGGCTGTGTAAAATTATGCTATAACACAATAAAAAATACAGCTATTTCTTTCCAGCCTCTCTTCTTAGCCTCTGCTTAGAGGAGAAAAGGGGCTATACTTGGACAAGCTTTAAATTTGTGAATCTCAGCATTTCTAGGTTCTAAGGTTCTCTATTAAAGGATCAGTTCTTTCCAATACAAATGGAGACACACACATTAAATTCCATGGTTGAACTCCCTAGACAAGTTTCTATCTAGAGGTCAATGAAAGTGTCTAAATCTATGTACACTGGGCATTATGTTCACTGGATGTCAGGGTCCACATGTGTCATTCTTTATGTATGAGTAGAAGTGGGTGCTTAGAACTAGGTTCTCCAAGCCATGATCCCACTCCTCCTGCCTTTTGATGCTTAAAGTCATCTATTTCTCATTTCTTATCATGCCGATGCTCACAATCATCAGGACCCTGCCTGAGCAGATTCTCTGAATGACTTCTGTGAAACAGAAGTCTGACCAATAATTCCACCCTCTGTGACCAGGGCACACAGGACATTTAGGTTTTTGCACATTGGATTCTGGGAGCCAGGAACTTACAGCCAATCACTTCACACTACTGCTACTCTCTCATTCTTTCTTATTGGACCTGGCCAATTGCAAGCCTCCTCTCGAGTCCTGGTTCTCAAAACTGGTTGGTCATTAGAATCACGGACATGATAAAAAAACACCAACCACAGCCCAACGGTCCAAGACTGATCTATCTATATTCTTTACCATTAGAAAAACTAAATGAGAATTTCATTGTATGGGAAACCCAGCATTGGTATTTTTAAAGATTATCTAGCTGATCTTAACGACCAGCCTAGACCAGCAACGTACAAGCCTGTGGCCTTCTCTGGGCTGTTTCAGGGAGTCATTATATCTTTGCTCCCTACCGTGTGGTCTGGGACTATCCCAGGCCTGTCTGTATGGCTCAACTATACCACAGGCCCCCTTCCTATGCTCAACTATAGATTCCACCAGAGAAGGAAGAAGTGGAAGACAGAAAGTGTGACCTCCTCACTTTACATATTACATCTCAGACCTCAGTTTTAGTTATTACACCTTAATAAAATACTCCTCATGAAAAAAAAATGCTATCCATACCCACTGATTATCAGAATAAGTTAAAAGTCCTGCCTAAGCATTTATTCACAAAACAAATCTTGTTAAATAAGCTATGGAAAAATAACAACACGTTTGGATTTCAAGTTCCTCAGTCAAAAAGCAAAAAAATAATACTCCTAGACTCACCCTAAGAGTAAACAGCAATATAATGAATTTGATGATATACAGTATGACCAAATGAAGAATACTAATATTTTTACAACAAATCAAAATATACCTAGCATTTTTAAGAAAGAGAATATTTACCCTACTTACTTTAAAGTTATATTAATTTATAATTAAGTTTTCATACTACAAAAATACTATTCATATATGTTCCTTAAATCTCTTTTTGGTTTTAAAAAGATAATACTATGACTCTTTATCCTGAATTTAACATTTTTGAAAGTTGATGGGGTTGCAAGATTTCTGTCCCAGCACAGGTCCCTTCATCTGAATACTCCACATGAACATCCAGTTGCTGCCAGTTTTACCACTGTGGCACTGTTTTCCCTTTTACTATATTAGCTAGAGGTTAGGTCAGGCAGTTTTCCACATAGGCAACATGGTCTAAAAAGGTTTTTCACATATCACCTGCTTAAATACATTTTTAAATCATCTGTGTGTGTGTGTGTGTGTGTGTGTGTGTGTGTGTGCGTGTGTGAATCTTTATGTGTTACATCTGGTTTATGTGGGTAAAACTTCAGGATAACTCAAAAGATGATTGGGATCATCTACATGGCTTCCCTTCAGCTCCTTAGGTATTGCTCTGAGGCCTTCAAGACACTTTGTATTACTTTCTATAGCTTTATTAAGCTGAGATTTTTTATCTAATTTTCAACCCAAAGAAACTTTCCCAGTACACTGAGCTTCTACCTTTTTGTCCTTTTCGCCATCAGGGACATAAAGATTAGGTCTCTTCACCTACTTTTAGAAATGATCCCAGTGTTGTGTTGATTTCTCCTGTACAGCAAAGTGAATGAACACTTGTATCAACACTTGTATCACTTGTATATATCAAAAAAAAAAAAAAATCCCAGTGTTGTGTTAATTTCTCCTGTACAGCAAAGTGAATCAACGCTTGTATCAACACTTGTATCACTTGTATGTATCAAAAACGTGAACGTGAATATGAAGTCACTCAGTCGTGTCCGACTCTTTGCGACCCCATTGGACTGTAGCCTACTAGGCTCCTCCGTCCATGGGATTTTCCAGGCAGTAGTACTGGAGTCGGAGAAGGCAATGGCAAGCCACTCCAGTACTCTTGCCTAGAAAATCCCATGGGTGGAGGAGCCTGGTAGGCTGCAGTCCATGGGGTTGCTATGAGTCAGATGCGACTAAGCAACTTCACTTTCACTTTTCACTTTGACACAATGGAGAAGGCAATGGCAACCCACTCCAATGTTCTTGCCTGGAGAATGCCAGGGACGGCAGAGCCTGGTGGGCTGCCGTCTATGGGGTCGCACAAAGTCGGACACGACTGAAGCGACTTAGCAGCAGCAGCAGCAGCAGTACTGGAGTGGATTGCCATTTCCTTCTCCAAGGGATCTTCCCAACCCAGGGATCGTATCAAAAAAAAAAAAATCCCCTTAATTTGGATCCCCTTTCCATTTAGTTCACTACAGAGCATCAAGTAGAATTCCCTGAGCTGTACAATAGGTTCTCATTAGTTACCTATTTTATACATAGTATCAAGAGTGTATATATGTCAATTCCAGTCCCTCAATTCATCCCATTTTAGTGTCCATGTGTTTGTTCTCTACATCTGTTTGTCTATTTCTGTTTTGCAAATAAGATCATATCAAAAACACAAATGACCCAATCAAAATATAGGCTGAAGACCTAAATAGACATTTCTCCAAAGAAGACACACAAATGGCCAACAAACACATGAAAAACTGCTCAAAATCATTAATTGTTAGAGAAATGTAAATGAAAATTACAATGATATATCACTTCACATGCATCAGAATGATCATCAAAAAATATACAAACAATAATGTCAGAGAGGGTGTGGAGAAAAAGGTACCCTCTTATACCATTGGTGGGAATATAAATTGATACAACCAACAGGGAGAATGGTATGAAGTTTCCTTATAAAACTAAAAGTAGAATTAACATATAACCTGGCAATCCCACATCTGGGCATATACTCAAAGAAAACCATAATTCAAAATGACACATGCTCCCCAGTATTCACTGCAGCACTATTTACAGAAATGGTAGCAACCTAAATATTCAATAGATGAATGGAAAAAGAAGATATATGTATGTACAATGAAATATTAGTCATAAAAGGACTAAAACTGAATCATTCGTAGAAATGTGGATGAATCTAGAGACTACCATACAGAGTGAAGTAAGTCAGAAAGAAAAAAATTAATATATTAATGCATATATGTGGAATAATAAAAAAAATTATATAGATGATCCATACACATTTTTAAAAGCAAAATAACATTACTGTTACACTCCTGTCACCCTTAACCCAAAAAGTCTTTGCAAAAACAACCACCAATGTAGTCAGTAACTTTATGCCATTTATAATTGAATCTGAAATAACTTTGACATTCTGAAAGCTCAAGTTAGGAAAATAGAAATTGTTCTGATTGATGGGAATAATGGTATGTGTCCACACTGTGTCCTTCAATGGTACTGCTATTATTATTAGACAAAGAAAAAAAAAAAAGATGATAGGGCAAGAATGAAATTTTCCTGATTTCCTAGAAAAGAACAATATTTTTTTCTAACTGAAGGCTAAGCTGTCAGTAAACCAAGATATGCCATTTATGTCAATGTCTATGAGGATATTAAACATTCTGTGAATTATTTATCACAGTATAAGTGTATTTTTGTCAAAATGCAATTTAATTGCAAATAACATTTGGCATTTTTCAAGTAGCTTATATTTATTTTACTATTAAAATAGAAAGTGATTAGAATTATTTTTAATGATATCAAGACAGTTTCAATACAACATAAAGGCTGTTAATTTATACCAAGAATTTAAATCTATAATTTACATTTTCTAAAAGTCTTTGCAGTTTGATATTGTAAATTCTACTTTAAAGTACAATATTAAGGAACTTAAGCACATTATGAGCAACCTTACAGTATTTTGTTATAGTTGTAACCACATAGGAGATTGTTCCTCTATCACTCTCAATTGAAAATAAAATCAATGTTCTTTAAAACTGAGAAGCTTGTTTATTTAATCAGTATGATATAATTTAGTTTCTCATATATTGCTACAAGTCTAATTTTTAAACAGTGATTAGGTGTATTAAAGAATTATTAGAAGCAACAATCTGAAGTGTTTCTCTTTTTAAATGAAAGTGCCATTGTCTGTCAACTAGTCTCAAGAACTGATCATTATAATGCATTTGTAATGTTACTAATTAAATACTCTTTAAGGATTATACATTAAGCTGACTTTGAAAATGATTCTTTAAATTTAATTGTGTAACAATATAGTTAATTAATGCTATCATTTAGATCCACATTTTGTATACATATGTGACTGTCATTCTAGTATAATCTTCAAGATGTACTAAAATGCAAACATATCATTTTTCAAAATAATATACATCACTTGTGTTTTGTCATCTCTACAAGTTTGTAGTCTTCTAGTATTGCTTCTGAGCTAAGCTCATTAATTACTTCTTGGCAGTTCAGTTCAGTTCAGTTGTTCAGTTGTGTCCAACTCTTCACAACCCCATGAATCTCAGCACGCCAGGCCTCCCTGTCCATCACCAGCTCCCGGAGGTCACTCAGACTCACATCCATCGAGTCAGTGATTCCAACCAGCCATCTAATCCTCTGTCGTCCCTTTCTCCTCCTGCCCCCAATCTCTCCCAGCATCAGAGTCTTTTCCAATGAGTCAACTCTTCACATGAGGTGGCCAAAGTACTGGAGTTTCAGCTTCAGCATCATTCCCTCCAAAGAAATCCCAGGCTGATATCCTTCAGAATGGACTGGTTGGATCTCCCTGCAGTCCAAGGGACTCTCAAGAGTCTTCTCCAACACCACAGTTCAAAAGCATCAATTCTTCGGTGCTCAGCCTTCTTCACAGTCCAAGTCTCACATCCATACATGACCACAGGAAAACCCATAGCCTTGCCTACACGGACCTTTGTTGGCAAAGTAATGTCTGTGCTTTTGAATATGCTATCTAGGTTGGTCATAACTTTCCTTCCAAGGAGTAAGCGTCTTTTAATTTCATGGCTGCAATCACCATCTGCAGTGATTTTGGAGCCCGAAAAATAAAGTCTGGCACTGTTTCCACTGTTTCCCCATCTATTTTCCATGAAGTGATGGGACCAGATGTAGTAAAATCAAAAATTAAATTGGCAATTGTGTCATTTTTATATTGTACATATATATGCTTTTGTTTTACTGCTGATTCAATAAAGATTTTCAGAGAACCATACTCCCCTGTCCATGGAGTTCTCCAGACAAGAATATTGGAGTGCGTAAGCATTCCCTTCTCCAGGGCATCTTCCTGATCCAGGGATTGAACCAGGATCTCCTGCATTGCAGGCAGATTTTGTACTGTCTGAGCCACTAGGGAAGCTCTGGTAGGAGTAAATTCAATAATAAAATTGATAATTGCACTATATTTTGTACATCACACACACACACACACATATATATAATATATTTGCTTTTATTTTACTGCTGATTCAATAAAGATTTTAAGAGAACATTTTTCATGTTTATTTTTGCTTTTATTTCCAATATTCTGGGAGGTGGGTCATAGAGGATTCTGCTGTGATGTATGTCAGAAAGTGTTTTGCCTATGTTTTCCTCTAGGAGTTTTATGGTTCCTGGTCTTACATTTAGATCTTTAATCCATTTTGAGTTTATTTTTGTGTATGATGTTAGAGAGTGTTCTAGTTTCATTCTTTTACAAGTGTTTGACCAGTTTTCCCAGCACCACTTGTTAAACCACTATGAGGTACCATTTCACGCCAGTCAGAATGGCTGCAATCCAAAAGTCCACAAGCAATACATGCTGGAGAGGGTGTGGAGAAAAGGGAACCCTCTTACACTGTTGGTGGGAATGCAAACTAGTACAGCCATTTTGGAGAATAGTATGGAGACTCCTCAAAAAACTGGGAATAGAACTGCCTTATGATCCAGAAATCCCACTGCTGGGCATACACACTGAGAAAACCAGAATTGAAAGAGACACATGTACCCCAGTGTTCATAGCAGCACTGTTTACAATAGCCAGGACTTGGAAGCAACCTAGATGTCCATCCGCAGATGAATGGATAAGAAAGTGTGGTACATATACACAATGGAACACTATTACTCGGCCATTAAAAAGAATACATTTGAATCAGTTCTAATGAGGTGGATGGAACTGGAGCCTATTATACAGAGTGAAGTAAGCCAGAAAGAAAAACACAAATACAGTATACTAAAGCATATATATGGAATTTAGAAAGATGGTAACAATAACCCTGTTTATGAGACAGCAAAAGAGACACTGATATATAGAACAGTCTTTTGGACTCTGGGAGAGGGAGAGGGTGGGATGATTTGGGAGAATAGCATTGAAATATGGAAACAGTGTCAGAATTTATTTTTCTGGGCTCCAAAATCACTGCAGATGGTGACTGCAGCCATGAAATTAAAAGACACTTACTCCTTGGAAGGAAAGTTATGACCAACCTAGATAGCATATTCAAAAGCAGAGACATTACTTTGCCAACAAAGGTTCGCCTAGTCAAGGCTATGGTCTTTCCTGTGGTCATGTATGGATGTGAGAGCTGAACTGTGAAGAAGTCTGAGCGCCGAAGAATTGATGCTTTTGAACTGTGGTGTTGGAGAAGACTCTTGAGAGTCCCTTGGACTGCAAGGAGATCCAACCAGTCCTTTCTGAAGGAGATCAGCCCTGGAATTTCTTTGGAAGGAATGATGCTAAAGCTGAAACTCCAGTATTTTGGCCACCTCATGCGAAGAGTTGACACATTGAAGAAGACTCTGATGCTGGGAGGGATTGGGGGCAGGAGGAGAAGGGGATGCCAGAGGATGAGATGGCTGGATGGCATCACTGACTCGATGGATGTGAGTCTGAGTGACCTCCGGGAGCTGGTGATGGACAGGGAGGCCTGGCATGCTGCAGTTCATGGGGTCGCAAAGAGTCGGACACGACTGAGCGACTGATCTGATCTGATGTATAATATCATATTTGAAACGAGTCGCCAGTCCAGGTATGATGCCTGGTAACGGATGCCTGGGGCTGGTGCACTGGTATGACCCAGAGGGATGGTATGGGGAGGGAGGAGGGAGGAGGGTTCAGGATGGGGAACACAAGTATACTTGTGGTGGATTCATTTTGATGTATGGCAAAAGTAATACAATATTGTAAAGTTAAGCAAAATAAAATTTAAACACACACACACACACAAAAAAACAAAGAGATACATAAAAACAAAAAAAAAAAAAAATTGCACTCAAAAAAAAAAAAAAAGAGAACATTTTTAAGGATTTTGTTTTTCTTACTGACATAGCATTCTATTTGGTTTTTAACATTTTCCTTTGGGTTTCAAGAAAAATTTTACCTTTCAAAAACTATTTAAATAGATTGGTTCTGGTATTAAATCATTCATCAACTAAAGGTGATCTAAATATCTTAATACACATGATGTATCTACCCTAGTCAATAATGAAGTTTAAGGCCTTAGAAGAGTATCAGATAAATATTTCAGCTACTTGATTTGACAGATGTCCTGACAGTCATAAATTTTCATACGTGATTTTAAAAAAATAATTTTCCAAGCTAAATGCATGAGACTTGGATTCAATCTCTGGTGAGGAAGATCCCTTGGAGAAGGGAATGGCTACCTGCTCCAGTATTCTTGCCTCTAGAATTCCAAGGACAGTGGAGCCTGGTGGGGTTACAGTCCATTGTGTGGCAAACAGTCAGACATAACTGAGAGAGTAACACTTTCATTTTCAGCATCACTGACTCAGTGGACATGAATTTGAGCAACTCAAGGAGATAGTGATACCATCTGAGCCACCAAGGAAACCTAAAATATATAGAATATATATCAATATAGTGTGTGGCTGGGCTTCCCTGGTGGCTCAGAGGATAAAGCATCTGCTTGCAAAGCAGGAGACCCGGGTTCAATCCCGGGTTGGGAAGATCCCCTGGAGAAGGAAATGGCAATCCACTCCAGTATTCTTGCCTGGAGAATCCCATGAAGAGAGGAGCCTGGCGGGCTACAGTCCATGGGGTCGCAAAGAGTTGGACATGACTGAGCCACTTCACACACATACACATCAGTGTGTGGCTGCTGAAAACTTAATCTATTAGGTCATTCCTCCTCCAAAATACCAACAAAATGAAATAACCACAAAAATCTAGGCAACAGGAGCAATATCATCTGTACTGTATACTTACCTTGTAATATATTATATATTCAGTTGACTACTGAACAAATGGGTTTGAACAGCTTGGGTTCACTTTCAGATATTTTTCCCAAGTAAATACTACATTACTATAGGATCTGTGGTTGGCTGAATCCTCAGATGTGGAAGAACAAGGGACATGGAGGGCCAGCCAACTGTAAGTTATACAAGGATCAACCCTCACATTAATCAACAGTTAACTGCATTGTCAAGTCACAAAACTAAAGCGATCTAGTAATGAATTTGATGTGCTTTATTCAAAGGAACACAATCCATAGATTGGGGTATGCAGTGCCTTACAAACAGTTGAGCATTGTTCACAAGATATTTGGGGCAAGAGAGATTTTTATAGAGCTTTAGAAAAGGCACTATGGAAACAGGACAAGATTAACTAGGATATGGGGAATTTCCTTATAAGGCCAGTGGGTCCTATTTTCAAGGGTAAGGTAAGTTGGCTAAAGTTGAAGTACAGGACTACCATTGGTGTATGTTAGGTTTCCTTGACAGGTGCTTCCTGTCAGTGTAGGCTTGTTGCTGCTGCTGCTAAGTCACTTTAGTCGTGTCGGACTCTGTGCGAACCCATAGACTAAAGTTTAGATTTGTGACATGGGCCAGACTACTGGGGTGGCCTCCATTTTCTGGGTCCCAATGTACATATTAACTTTAAAAATATACTATAATGAAGATTCTGGTCCCAATTCCAGTGTGTGTGCTTAATTTAATGCACAATTTTAACAAAATTTATTAAATATGTAAATAATATATTTAACATATATGGAATTAAATATATATTAATATAAATATATATTAAATATATATAAAACTACTATTAAACAAACCACTCCACTTATAATTAATTACTTGCCAGGCATTGTTGCAAGGCAAGTGTGCTACAGCACTGTTCCTTGAAATATAACTGAACATAAAGTCACTTTATCTTGGCCATTCTATCAAGTCATGATTTGCATAGCAAAAGAAACTCATGAAACTAGGGCTCTAACTTGTAATGGGTCTCACAGTATGTTTCCTCAGCCTCAGATTTGTTAAGGAGAGTTTATTAGCTTGGTGAATCAGGAGGTTGTCCTCCTAAAGTAGTGAGCCCTATGGCTTGAGTCTACAATTTTTCTCCAATGTAACCCGATAGCACTTATCACTAGACTTGTTCGACAGATGGTACAACAAAGCAGTTAAATTATGAAGACACTGGGTCAGCTATGCCTACTTCCTATTGATCTATACACAACCCTTGTGTGACATTATATGTCTTCCTGCTAATCCCTTCGTTGGGGAACAGGGTGAAGCTGTCAGATATCAAAGGCAAGGGTACATCAAAGGATGCCCTTAATCCAGTTACCACAATGCTTAGAACACTCAAACCCATTCCCCAAAGATACTTATCAGAAGACAGACTAGAGTATTAGTCTTGAAATCCTAAATCCCCAATGAAAAGTTATTGCAAAATGCATCTTCTGTATTTTTTATATAAACCACCACCTCAAAGTGAAATACTCTCCATTTGACTATGTGCCAAAATTCACAAGTCCCTGACTCCTTGGTTGTGTTTCACATTGAGCTTTTTGTTTTCTTTGTAAAGGGTTAGGAAGAATCTCCATGTGAAGGGGAAGTAGGTTTATTGGCTAGAAAGTAGAAGGCCATATGTATCTATGCTTTGTGCCTGTGAGACAAATCTACTAGTGGTAACACAAGGGCATCTTATTTAGCACCAGCCAGCCCATTCTTCAGAGAAGGCAATGGCATCCACTCCAGTACTTTTGCCTGGAAAATCCCATGGATGGAGGAGCCTGGTAGACTGCAGTCCATGGGGTCATGAAGAGTTGGACACGACTGAGCCAACTTCACTTTCACTTTTCACTTTCATGCATTGAAGAAGGAAATGGCAACCCACTCCAGTGTTCTTGCCTTTAGGATCCCAGGGATGGGGGAGCCTGGTGGGCTGCCATCTATGGGGTCACACAGAGTTGAACACGACTGACGCGACTTAGCAGCAGCCCATTCTTATATCTTCTCGCTTTTATGAGAAGAAAAGTCACTTGTTCTTTCAGAGTTTTCTTTTAACACAATCAGTTTCACCTTTCCTTCCTTCCATCCTTTCTCTCTCTCCTTCTCTCTCTGTGTTCTCTCTCTCTCTCTCTCAAACACACACACACACACACACACACTCTTTCTCTTTACTCTTGCCTCAATCTATACTCTCATTGGGAAAGGGCTATTCTACAACATAAGACAGACCATCACAAGTTATTATTCTCCCTATGTTGCCTAGGTAAACTCCAAGAACCCATTTTTTTCCTTCTTGGCAAGGGTTATATTTTAGGGGAGAAAGCATAGCACTTATAGATATATACTGTAATTGATATGATGTATCTATATGTCTGTATTTATGTATCGATATGTAGATATACATCTATCAGTTCAGTTCAGTCGCTCAGTTGTTTCTGACTCTTTGCCACCCCATGGACTGCAGCACGCCAGGCCTCCCTGTCCATCTCCAACTCACAGTGGTTACTCAGACTCATGTCCACTGAGTCAATGATGCCACCCAACCATCACATCCTCCATCATCTCCTTCTACGCCTGCCTTCAATCTTTCCCAGCATCAGGATCTTCTTCAATGAGTCAGTTTTTCACTTTAGGTAGCCCAAGTATTGGAGTTTCAGCTTCAGCATCAGTACTTCCAATGAAAATTCAGGGCTGATTTCCTTTAACATGGACTGGTTGGATCTCCTTGCAGTCCAAAGGACTCTCAAGAGTCTTCTCCAACACCACAGTTCAAAAGCATCAATTCTGGGCTCAGCCTTTTTTATAGTCCAACTCTCATATCCATACAAGATTAATGGAAAAACCATAGCTTTGACTAGACAGACCACTGTTGGCAAAGTAATGTCTCTGCTTTTTAATATGCTGTAGAGGTTGGTTATAACTTTTCTTCCAAGAAGTAAGTGTCTTTTAATTTCATGGTGGCAGTCAGCATCTGCAGTGATTTTGGAAACCAAGAAAATAAAGTCTGACACTGTTTTCACTGTTTCCCCATCTATTTCCCATGAAGTGATGGGACCAGATGCCATGATCTTAGTTTTGTGAATGTTGAGTTTTAAGCCAATTATTTTCACTCTCCTGTTTCACTTTCATCAAGAGGCTCTTTAGTTCTTCTTTGCATTCTGCCATAGGGTAATGTCATCTGCATATCTGAGATTATTGATATTTCTCCTGTCAATCTTGATTCCAGCTTGTGCTTCATCCAGCCCAGCATTTCTCATGATGTACTCTGCATGTAAGTTAAATAAGCAGGGTGACAACATACAGCCTTGACGTACTCCTTTTCCTATTTGGAACCAGTCTGTTGTTCCATGTCCAGTTCCAACTGTTGCTTCACAACCGGCATACATGTTTCTCAAGAGGCAGGTCAGGGGATCTGGTATTCCCATTTCTTCAAGAATTTTTAACAGTTTATTTTGATCCATACAAAGGCTTTGGCATAGTCAATAAAGCAGAAGTAGATATTTTTCTGGAACTCTCTTGCTTTTTCGATGATCCAGTGGATACTGGCAATTTGATCTATGGTTTCTCTGGCTTTTCTAAATCCAGCTTGAACATCTGGAAGTTCACTGTTCACATACTGTTGAAGTGTGGCTTGGAGAATTTTGAGCATTACTTTACTAGTGTGTGAGATGAGTGCAATTGTGCAGTAATTTGAACTTCCTTTGACATTGCTTTTCTTTGGGATTGGCATGAAAACTGATCTTTTGCAGTCCTGTGGCCACTGCTGAGTTTTCCAAATTTGCTGGCATATTGAGTGCAACACTTTCACAGCATCATCTTTTCAGATTTGAAATAGCTCAACTGGAATTCCATCACCTCCACTAGCTTTGTTTGTAGTAAAGCTTTCTAAGGCCCACTTGACTTCGCATTCCAGAATGTCTGGCTCCAGGTAAGCAATCACACCATCGTGATTATCTGGGTCATGAAGTTCTTCTGTGTTATCTTGCCACCTCTTCTTAATATCTTCTGCTTCTGTTAGGTCCATACCATTTCTGTCCTTTATTGAGCCTATCTTTGCATGAAATGTTCCCTTGGTATCTCTAATTTTCTTGAAGAGATCTCTAGTCTTTTCCATCCTATTGTTTTCCTCTCTTTCTTTGCACTGATCATTGAGGAAGGCTTTCTTATCTTTCCTTGCTATTCTTTGGAACTCTGCATTCAAATGGGTGTGTCTTACCTTTTTCCTTTGCTTTTGGCTTCTCTTCTATTCACAGCTATTTGTAAGCCCTCCTTAGATGACCTTTTTGGCTTTTTTGCATTTCTTTTTCTTGGGGATGGTCTTGATCCCTGCCTCCTATGCAATGTCACTAACCTCTGTCCATAGTTCTTCAGGCATTCTATCTGATCTAATCCCTTGAATTTATTTCTCACTTCCACTGTATAATCGTAAGGGATTTAATGTAGGTCATATCTTAATGGTCTATTGGTTTTCCCTACTACTTCTAATCTAACTCCTTCCTTATCCAGATGAAGTAATCAAGGTCCAGGGAGGTTAATGCCTAAAGTCACTTAGCCACGGAGGTGAAAGTGAGAAAGCAGCACTGGAGCTAATCCTGTTCAGTAAACTGAAGCTTGGGCTACAATTATGAAAATATGTGAGTAAGGGATGAAATAAAACGGGTACTTATATAATTAAATCAGAACCATTCTGGACTTCACTGGAGTTCCAGTGGTTAAGAATCCACCTGCCAATCCTGGGGACATGGGTTCTATCCCTGGTTCATGATGATTGAACATGTTGCAAGGCAGCTAAGGCTATATGCCACAACTACTTAAGCCTATGTGCTCTAGAGCCTGTGCTCTGCAACAAACAAAATCCATGAACTACAACTAGAGAGCAGCCCCTGCTTGGCACAGCAAGAGAAAGCCCTTGCACAGCAACAAAGACCCAGAGCAGTCAAAAAAAAAAAAAAAAAGAAAGAAAGAAAGAAAATTTGATGAAATATTAGTAGAATAGCTTTTTTAGGATATATATTTTAGTAATAAAGTTTTAAAACATAGCAAATATATTTCAGGCATGAGTACTTTAAGTGCATTTCAAAGGGTTTCCTTGACGAGGAAATCTAGCTATATTTATTTGTGGGTTTTAGAGATGTTTGAATCTGACATAAATAGCAATTATGTCATAGAAGTATTATTTAAAAAAAAAAAACATGTACGGTATATTTTAAAATAACTTGAAAGTGTGTATTTTATTTCTGTGTCACACTGACTTATAAGATACTATAGCTATTTTTGGAACAAATTTGAAACCAGTGTGCAGGCACTTTAAGATTAATCAAATTAAAACTCTGAATGAGAATGAATGAAAACCATATAGTGGTTCTTGTTTCTTTAGGTTATTGAGCATACCAATTTTACTATACAGAGTCTGTAATGGAAAGTGACTTAAGAAGAAGCAATTTAGCCATGACCATTTCCTATTTCCACTTGAGCTGAAAATGTTAATCACACATACTGAAGAGAAGTATAAAAATGTGGTTGGTAATGATGGAGACATTGAGAATTCAAGTTCTTTGGAAGGAATGATGCTAAAGTTGAAATTCCAGTACTTTGGCCACCTCATGCAAAGAGTTGACTCATTGGAAAAGAGGGATTGGGGGCAGGAGGAAAAGGGGATGACAGAGGATGAGATGACTGGATGGCATCACCAACTCTATGGACTGGAGTTTGAGTGAACTCCAGGAGATGGTGATGGAGAAGGAGGCCTGGCTTGTTGCAGTTCAAGGAGTTGCAAAGAGTCAGACACGACTGAATGACTGAACTGAACTGAACTCATACAAATACTGATACCATTTAATTCAAAAATTTAACCTATAGGCTAAGATACATTACAGAATCCTTAAAACCTATTACATTGCCAATTTAAATAGAGGTAGAGATCATTGGAAAGGAGGTATGTTATATCAACTAGCCCTTTAGATTAATTCAACAGGGCAAGGATGATTATTTAAACAGTTTAACAGTTGTGTTTACCTTAAAAATGTCTTAGAAATTAACTTTGACAGAGGGCCACAATGTCTGTGACATTTTAATAGCAATATTTGAATATTTTCTAAATGCACATGGATTATTAGCCATTTATCACAGGAATGAGTGAACTGATAGAATAAAAAGAAAGGGCAGAGGAAGTGAACAAAGAAAAAAACAGCAGCCTTCTAAAACCTCTCTACTGTAATCAGATGTTATATCTTGGAAAATCTTTCTCCATTAAAAATAACATTTTATTTGTGGTTTCAACCAATGATGTAATTTTCTTTTTAACCTTAAGTCTGTAGTGGATATAAAAGTGACCAGACAATCAACTCACCAGAATTCAGGAAGCCTGGGTTGGAGAAACAAGAGCTCTACAAAGGGGCTGAGAAACAACCGTATGTGACTCAGGCCTTGGCATTGTCACTTGAAAGGCCAGGAATCCATGATTTGTAACATTAGCAAGTACTGTCTAGTTCACCTTCCCTTGTTCTTGTTCAGGCTCCTGCTGCTACTGCTGCTGCTGCTAAGTCGCTTCAGTCGTGTCCAATTCTGTGCGAACCCAGAGATGGCAGCCTACCAGGCTCTTCTGTCCCTGCAACTCTCCAGGCAAAAACACTGGAGTGGGTTGCCATTTCCTTCTCCAATGCATGAAAGTGAGAAGTGAAAGTGAAGTCGCTCAGTCATGTCCAACTCTTTGCAATCCCATGGACTACAGCCCACCAGGCTCCTCCATCCATGGGATTTTCCAAGCAAGAGTACTGGAGTGGGGTGTCATTGCCTTCTCTGGTTCAGTCTCCTAGTCATGTGCAATTCTTCATGACTCCATGGACTGCAGCACTCCAGGCCTCCCTGTCCCTCAGCATCTCCCAGAGTTTGCCTAAGTTCATGTCCATTGTATGAGTGATGCCATCCAGCCATTTCATTCTCTGATGCCCTCTTTTCCTTTTGTCCTCAATCTTTCATAGCATTAGGGACTTCTCCTTCTCTTACCCAACTTTGTGGTGTTTTCTTAATTTTTATGTGAAAAGAAGAGAAGCAACAAGCAAAGGAGAAAAGGAAAGATATAAGCATCTGAATGCAGAGTTCCAAAGAATAGCAAGAAGAGATAAGAAAGCCTTCTTCAGTGATCAATGCAAAGAAATAGAGGAAAACAACAAAATGAGAAAGACTAAGGATCTATTCAACAAAATCAGAGATACC
This sequence comes from Tragelaphus eurycerus, assembly GCA_935064755.1. Taxonomy (NCBI): domain Eukaryota; kingdom Metazoa; phylum Chordata; class Mammalia; order Artiodactyla; family Bovidae; genus Tragelaphus; species Tragelaphus eurycerus. The sequence goes on from CAKXYN010000006.1 coordinate 2,556,841, forward strand.
AAAGGAACATTTCATGCAAAGATGGGCTCGATAAAGGACAGAAATGGTATGGACTTAACAGAAGCAGAAGATATTAAGAAGAGGTAGAAAGAATACACAGAAGAACTGTACAAAAAAGATCTTCACGACCCAGATAAATCAAGATGGTGTGAAAACTGACCTAGAGCCAGACACCCTGGAATGTGAAGTCAAGTAGGCCTTAGAAAGCATCACTACGAACAAAGCTAGTGGAGGTGATTGAAATCCAGTTGAGCTATTTCAGGTCCTGAAAGATGATGCTGTGAAAGTGCTGCACTCAATATGCCAGCAAATTTGGAAAACTCAGCAGTGGCCACAGGACTGGAAAAGGTCAGTTTTCATTCCAATCCCAAAGAAAGGCAATGCCAAAGAATGCTCAAACTACCACACAATTGCACTCATCTCACATGCTAGTAAAGTAATGTTCAAAATTCTCCAAGCCAGGCTTCAGCAATACGTGAACTGTGAACTTCCTGATGTTCAAGCTGGTTTTAGAAAAAGCAGAGGAACCAGAGATCAAATTGTCAACATCCGCTGGATCATGGAAAAGGCAAGAGAGTTCCAGAAAAAAAATCTATTTCTGCTTTATTGACTATGCCAAAGCCTTTGACTGTGTGGATCACAATAAACTGTGAAAAATACTGAAAGAAGTGGAAATATCAGACCACCTGATCTGCCTCTTTAGAAATCTGTATGCAGGTCAGGAAACAACAGTTAGAACTGGACAGAGAACAACAGACTGGTTCCAAATAGGAAAAGGAGAATGTCAAGGCTGCATATAATCACCCTGCTTATTTAACTTATATGCAGAGTACATCATGAAAAACGCTGGACTGGAAGAAACACAAGCTGGAATCAAGATTTCTGGGAGAAATATCGACAGCTTCAGATATGCAGATGACACCACTTTATGGCAGAAAGTGAAGAGGAACTAGAAAGCTTCTTGATGAAAGTGAAAAAGAAGAGTGAAAAAGTTGGCTTAAAGCTCAACATTCAGAAAACGAAGATGATGAGATCCGGTCCCATCACTTCATGGGAAATGGGGAAATAGTGGAAACAGTGTCAGACTTTATTTTGGGGGATCCAAAATCACTGCAGATGGTGATTGCAGCCATGAAATTAAAAGACGCTTACTCCTTGGAAGGAAAGTTATGACCAACCTAGATAGCATATTCAAAAGTAGAGACACTACTTTGCCAACAAAGATCCGTATAATCAAGGCTATGGTTTTTCCTGTGGTCATGTATGGATGTGAGAGCTGGACTGTGAAGAAGGCTGAGTGCTGAAGAATTGATGCTTTTGAACTGTGGTGTTGGAGAAGACTCTTGAGAGTCCCTTGGACTGCAAGGAGATCCAACCAGTCCATTCTGAAGGAGATCACCCCTGGGATTTCTTTGGAGGGACTGATGCTGAAGCTGAAACTCCAGTACTTTGGCCACCTCATGCGAAGAGTTGACTCATTGGAAAAGACTCTTGCTGGGAGGGACTGGAGGCAGGAGGAGAAGGGGAAGACAGAGGATGAGATGGCTGGTTGACATCACTGACTTGATGGACGTGAGTCTGAGTGAACTCCTGTAGTTGGTGATGGACCGGGAGGCCTGGTATGCTGCCATTCATGGTGTCATGAAGAGTAGGACAGAACGGAGTGACTGATCTGAACTGAATTGAGCTGATAGTTAACAATGTTGTGATAGTTTCAAGTAAACAGAAAAGTGATTCAACTATATATACACCTGTTTCTATTCCTTTTCAAATTCTTTTTTCATTAGGTTGTCACATAATATTGAACCTAGACAGCTTGTTAAAAAGCAGAGACATCACCTTGCCAACAAAAGTCTGTATAGGTAAAGCTATGCTATGGTTTTTCAGTAGTAATGTATGGATGTGAGAGTCAGACCGTAAAGAAAGCTGAGAGCCAGAGAATTGATGTTTTTGCATTATGGTGCTGGAGAAGACACTTGAGAGTTCTTTGGTCAGCAAGGAGATCAAAACAGTCAATCCTAAATGAAATCAGCCCTGAATATCCATTGGAAAGACTGATACTGAAGCTCCAATACTTTTCCCACTTGATTCTAACAGCTGACTCATTGGAAAAGACCCTGATGCTGACAAAAGTTGATGGCAGGAGAAAGGGGTGACAGGATGATATGGTTAGATGGCATCACTGAATCAATGGACATGAATTTGATCAAACTCTGGAAGATAATGAAGGACATAGAAATCTGGCACCCATGGAGTCTCAGAGAGTGACTCAACTTAGCAACTAAATAACTACAATAATATTGAATGGTCCTTGTTGGTCAATTTGGGACTCAACTCCACAGTTAAATGAAAAATTAATCTTCACTTATGGTCTCAGACGGAGAAGGCAATGGCACCCCACTCCAGTACTCTTGCCTGGAAAATCCCATGGACGGAGGACCCTGGTGGGCCATAGTCCACGGGGTCACTAAGAGTCGGACATGACTGAGCGACTTCACTTTCACTTTTCACTTTCATGCACTGGAGAAGGAAATGGCAGCCCACTCCAGTGTTCTTGCCTGAAGAATCCCAAGGATGGGGGAGCCTGGTGGGCTGCTGTCTATGGGGTCGCACAGAGTCGGACACGACTGAAGCGACTTAAGCAGAGCAGCAGTATGGTCTCAGACAACTTGTTATATTTTGTCTTGTATATTTAAATTACAACTTCTCCCTACATATTTTTTTCAGAGCCTATCTCCCCCATCAGATCAGATCAGTCGCTCAGTCGTATCCGACTCTTTGCGACCCCATGAACCGCAGCATGCCAGGCCTCCCTGTCCATCTCCCCCATAAGGATATAAAATTCAGTGAGGGGGGACCATTTTTTGTTTTCTTTATTACTGTATCCCTAGGGCCACTCCTTGGAAGAAAAGTTATGACCAACCTAGATAGCATATTCAAAAGCAGAGATATTACTTTGCCAACAAAGGTCCATCTAGTCAAGGCTTTGGTTTTTCCAGTGGTCATGTATGGATGTGAGATTTGGATTGTGAAGAAAGCTGAGCACTGAAGAATTGATGCTTTTGAACTGTGGTGTTGGAGAAGACTCTTGAGAGTCCCTTGGAGTGCAAGGAGATCCAACCAGTCCATTCTGAAGGAGATCAGCCCTGGGATTTCTTTGGAAGGAATGATGCTAAAGCTGAAACTCCAGTACTTTGGCCACCTCATGCGAAGAGTTGATTCATTGGAAAAGACTCTGATGCTGGGCGAGATTGGGGGCAGGAGGAGAAGGGGACGACAGAGGATGAGATGGCTGGATGGCATCACCAACTCGATGGACGTGAGTCTGAGTGAACTCCGGGAGTTGGTGATGGACAGGGAGGCCTGGCGTTCTGCGATTCATGGGGTTGCGAAGAGTCGGACACGACTGAGCGACTGAACTGAACTGAGGGCTTTGTTTGCACAATGCCTGACACAGTAATTACATTCCAATTTTTAAACATCAATGAATGAAAATAACCCATTGTTATCATCGTACTTCTAGTATATCTGTGAGTTTTCAATTCTCCATATTTCTGGAATTCAAATCAATACTCTTAACCTTAGCCCAATTCCATATCCCTGGAGACTACCTGCTTTCATTCCCTATTGTTTCATACCAAATTGGTTTCCTCAGTAAGCAACATTTTCTGCATTGATAAAGAGCCTTGCTATTTTCCAGAAATCACAAAGTCACACTGCTGACTAATCCCTTAATTAGGTACTTCTTTATATATAGATGCATGCCTTAAATTTAACTGGAGCTTTGAAACACCCTTTTGAACTTGGCTGTGGGTACCGCAGGAGATGAGGGAGGGTAGATTCAGAAAGGAAGTAGTGTTGCTTCTAACCTCCAGTACTTCCCCTCTTAAAATTTAGGTTTTTTTTTTTTTTTCCTTAATTCATCTTTCTGTATATTTCCAACATCTAAAGTAGTATATACGCACATTGCAATTTATATTTACACTCTCAAGATTTACAAATAATTCCAAATATGTTGCTGTTTCTTTGGACTAGGAATCACGAAAACGAGAATCATAAGACATTTAATAATCTTAAGTTTATCTTTCACAGCATCAATTATCATCATTGTACTAAACTGATGTTAGAATTTACACATGGAAATTTTAATAACTGTAACACTTGCCCTATTATTTTTATATCTTAAGGTATATATAATTCTCTTGGTGAGGGGGTTTTATCTTTTTTTTATTGTCTTTAGAAAATGCCCATATTTTTAGCTCAGACACTGTTTTATTCAAACGCATAATATAGTTCTTTGGAAAATGCCATCTCTGCATCTCTGCTTTCTAGATAACCAACTACCAAAAACTGTAATTCAGTGGATTCTAAGAATTTGGAACAGACAAGAGATAAAAATGCTTTTAAGAGTGGTACATGAAGCATGAAGCAGAATTCCATAATAGAATCTGAGTAAAGTCAGACTTACATGGAACATAAAGAGACACTTTTTAAGAAAGACTACTGCCATAAATTCATTAGGAGTTACAGTGAACGGAGATGACAACTAAAGTCTATAGTATGCTGCCTGTCCCAAGATGTGCTTTATTTCTTTGCTTACTTTCTATTATAGCCTGTGGGAGAAAAAGTTGAAAAAGAGAATAATGTTGGAAGGAAATTCAGACCATAAGAAGCATCCAGTTTCCATCCTGCTTCACAGCAAGGAATGCATTTAGACATATCTGAGAATCATTCTACCTTTCAACCCCAGGCAGAGCTTCTGGACAGCAAACAGAGAAGAGAGCTGGAAGTACAGCAGGAGTAGCTATTTTTTCCACTAGTTCGGACATGACAGTGTTTATTTTTAAATGTCAACAGACACTACGTGACAGTAGCTCTGGCACCTTAGGCAAGTGCATATTTCATAGTCCCAGGTATCAGCTATGAAGTCTAGGTTTCTCCAAAGGACAGGAAACTATTTGAAGAAGGTCAAAGATTTTGTAAAAGACTAATTCTGTTTCAAAAATAAAGAGCAAGAAAGAAAATAATGAAGAAGAAGATAACAATTTATGGACTAACACAGTCAATGTAAATTTCCAATTTCAACTTAATTTTGTAAGCCTTTGCACACTGTGTTTAATATATATTAAAGAAGTTATATAACCAATAAATACTGGGCAATACTTTAATAACATGTAGAATATTTTATAGTCAAAGAGCAACTATATCAAAAACTACAATATTCACTGATTTTGAGGCTTTCAAAACTCCTACAATAGGACAGAAGTGAAGATCATATCATCACTTACTAAGCATGAAAGTTAGAGAACGTAAATATTTAAAGTATTAATAACTCATAGTATTTGACCTCAGACTACACACAGAGAATTTGGTAGTGAAAGGTATAAAGTAAATGAAATTTGTCTTTCTTCTAACACTTATTTTTTGGAACAATTTTCTATACAAATAACTGTCATGTTCACCACAGAACTTAAGTCCTACTTTCTCTCTTTTTAATCTCATTTTAGTGGATTTTAAATCTCTACACTTTACTTTTCTCACATCTTTAAAACATATTCACCCTTTATCATATCAATTCTATGTGGCTCGAAAGAGGTCATGTGTTAAAGTAATTCCTTACTCACTACAGAGAGGGCAACTCCTGGATACAAAAGGCATATTTTACCTGATCTTTGATAACTGTCTAATATTTAACCCAGGCATAAACAGGAATTCACTAAAATTTTTTATTATAAATTTTAACTAAGTATTGGCATGAATGGATGCGATTGAACTGAACTGAACTAAACTGATTGGCATGAATGCCTAGTTGGAATTGTTTAGTTGAAACAACAAGGGATAGCAGTGGGGAATCTGAAAGGTTTTTTTAAAGCTATTGTGCAGGGGCATTTCTTGGCCAGTTTGTGCTGTTATTTACCAAGGATATGCTAGAAAAGTCCTAGGCTATCAAATTTCATTCTGCTTTTGAATGCTTAAGGAACTAGAAGAAGATATTAAGTTTCAACCCAAAATGTAAATATAATCAAAGACACAAAATCAGCTGTGAGTAACTGTGGTGGGTTTAACATGACCACACATTCTCTGACACTCTTTGCATTGCAAGGTCAGGGCTGTCCTCTCCCCTCAAGTCTAGGCTGGCTGGAACTGCTTTAGCTGGTACAGCACGATCCAAACAACACTAATGAATCTCTTAGTCCAGCCTTTTAAGGGGACTGACAGCTTCTGTTTTGTTCTTTAGGAGCTTTAAACTAACACATAAAGTCTGTCCACCCTGATGGAGAGGTCCTGAGACCACATGAAGAAGAAAGGCTCAAATGAACCCAGTCTTTGTTCTGTCCCCACCAAGATGCCAGGCATTTGAGTGAAACTGACAAGAACCTTCCAGAATAGCCCAGCTGTCAGCTGAATAGCATTCAGTTTATTCTGTCATGCCATGTGGAGCAGAAGTGTCACCCAGTCAAGCCCTTTCCAAATGCCTGACCCACAAAAAATACAAGGTAACATAACAGATGGTTATTTTAAGTCATTGATTTTTTGGGGGGGTGATTTGTCATTACAGTAACTAATAATCAAAACAATGACAGAGCATACTGTGTCATTTTCACCCGCCTGGACAACCTGGTCCTTGTACCCACCTGCGAGAATGTTGAACTGCTTTTTAAAGCAATTCACACAAATCAGTACAAAGTTGCAGACCTGTCCTGACATCAGACTCTGAAGACCTCTCTAAGTGATAAATTCTAGTCATGCCCTTTGAATAAACTGTTGCAATACCAAAGGGTTATCATATTGTGATTCTCCAATTGCATAATGAACAGACAGTGGTTGAGGGGGATGAAGTTAAATAATGTATATACACTTCCTTTGTGAAGCATAAAGTACATGCCAGATAGAAGATATCCTTATCGTCAAGATTTTATGGCCAGGTTTCACTCTGAAATGTCTTGGATTGAAAAACATTTAATCTGGAACTAGGCAAACTAAAGTCTAATGGTGTTTTTAAAAAGCATTGCTGTAACAAACAACCAAACAAACAAGAAAACATTTTAAATAGATCTGAAGGTAAAATTGTCTTCAAAAAATTGTTTAAGACGCAAGTCAAGCAACATAAAATTCACCTTTATAAGATGTACCACTCAATGAGTTTTAGTATATGTATAAAGTTGTGCACCTAGCACCAATAATTTCAGAACATTTCTATTACCCAAAAAAAGAAATTCTGGGGACTCCTCTGGTGATCTGCACTCTCAACACAGGGAGCCCAGGTGTGATCCCCAGTCAGGGAACTAAATACCACATGCAACGACTAAAGATGCCGCATAAATATCCTACATATTGCAACTAAGACCCAGTGCGGCCAAATAAATAAATATTTTTAAAAAAAAAAATAAAACTAAAAAACCCCATGCCTCTGCCCAAAGAAAAAGAAAAGAAAACAAATTCTGAAGGCATCTTTTAAGAACAAAAAATAATTGAATGTGGCAAATTAGAAGAATAATAATTTAGGAGAACTCATAGATTCAAACATAACAGGAAACAAATCAAGAGAGTAACAGCAGGGAAAGGGACACAATGTGTGTATGGAAAACAGTTGACACCATAGGCCTGAGACTGCTTTTGTCAAAAGGCTTGCTTCAAGGGTTGGCCCTTGGCTTGTGTCTGAGAACTTAACTGGTAAACAGTCACCCTCACTGAACTGAAACTTTCTGTAAATGATAGGGGTCTCACTGTGTGTAAACTCAATAAAATGTGATTCATACTGGTACTTAATTTCCTTCTGAGAGTCTGAAATTTTGGTAGGTGATAGACCAAAAGTGTCTACTCTACCCAATAAAACTTTCAGAACTGATTCTCTAATGAGCTTCTCTGGTAGAAAACACTTCATATGAGACTTCCCCGGTGGTCCAGTGGTTAAGAATCTTGTCTTCCAATGCAAGGAATGCATTTTGATCCCTGGTACAAGAACTAAGATCCCATGTGACAGGAGGCAACTAAGCCTGTATGCCACAACTAGAGAAGACTATGTGCTTCAATGATCTTGCATGCTGCAACAAACCAAACACAGCCAAATAAAACAAACAAAGAACACTTCATATGTGTTGTCACAGCCTGTTCATGGAGGTAAGCATATCCTGTGTGACTCCACTGGGAAAGGACTTTTGACAGTTTGCTCCTGCTTTCTCAAGGACTTTGCCCTATGTACCTTTTTCCCTTGCTGTCTTTTTCCCTTGTGTCTTTTCACTGTAATAAGGTTTAGCCATGCGTATGATTGCCCACTGTGTCTTATGAGGCCTCTAAATGTATCATGAAACCTGGAAATAAACTTGGGGACCAACCAACAGAACATGTTAAAGGTGATCAGTCCTTAATCATTCTCCAAAGCATTTTACAATTCTGCTCTAAGAGCTCTATTATCATCTGAAGACTCATATTAACATTTTAAAAATTAACAGCTAAAACTATGTCCCAATTTCTAGGCTGTAAGACTTGTTAGGGACACAGAAACTTAAGTTTATGGCAGAATTGGAACAGAGATTTATTATTAAGGAGCCTTGGCAAAGTAAATAAACTAAATTCTCATATGCCAGAGAGAAACAAATTTTTATATATATATATATATATATATATATATAATGTATATATATATATTTTTCACTCACATACACAGATAAATACACACACATATAGTTGATAAAAATAGATTATATAGTTTATATAAATTATATGGAAATTAGTCTCTTCTAGATTTGTCTAATCAGGGATATAAAATTAACGTAGGAAGAACAAATGTTATAACTACACATGAGCAAGAAATTGCTTTAAAAAATCCTGATATCACAGAGATTTTCTACAAATCCACATGAAGGTGAGTAAGTTTACAGGTTTTACGACAACCTTTTCTTAAGTATCTTATTATGGGATTTAAAAATAAATAGATTGAACATCACCAGGCTTCTTTTTAAAGAATCCATTATATGACAGTGGGCTTCTCTGGTGGCTCAGTTGGTAAAGAGTCTGCCTGCAATGCGGGAGACCTGAGTTCGATCTCTGGGTTGGGAAGATCCCTGGAGAAGGAAATGGCAACCCACTCCAGTGGGTTCTTGCCTGGAGAATTCCATGGACAGAGAAGCCTGATAGGCTACAGTCCATGGGTCACAAAGAGTCCGACACAAATGTGTGACTTTCAGTTCTTTTCATTATATGGCAACACATTACTTACTTGTAAACAGTAAAGCGTTACTAGGAGAGAGCTTAAGGAAAAGATATATTAACAGAAATTACCTATGCTTAAATTTGTACACATAATTCTTTTCCTATTGAAGGTTGAAGATCATAGAATTGAAGAACAATCCTGATTAAAAGAAGTTTTTCCTATTCCCTTTTGATGAAAAGAAGCAGAAACACAACAAAAGACAAAAAATTCTGCAAAGCAAGCTGTAAATTTAAGAAATTATACCAAAAGATCAGACTTTTATAAATGATGGCTAATGTAAATGTTATAAATAATGACATAGTCATCTATAATCTGACAACAATTTAAGTTACTCTAAAATGGTAAACATAATACTTAACAGTTTGAAAAAGAAGCTGTTGTGACCTTAGAATAAGTAAGTCCTTACATCTGAACTGAGAGTTCATTTGGTAAAGAATCTGTTTGCAATGCAGGAGACCCCGGTTTGATTCCTGGGTTGGGAAGATCGCTGGAGAAGGGATTGGCTACACACTCCGGTATTCTTGGACTTCCCTTGTGGCTCAGCTGCTAAAGAATCTGCCTGCAATGTGGGAGACCTGGGTTTGATCTCTGGGTTGGGATGAGCCCCTGGAGAAGGGAAAGGCTACCCACTCTAGTATTCTGGCCTAGAGAATTCCATGGACTATACCCATGGGGTCACAGAGAGTCAGACACAACTGAGCGCCTTTCACTTTCATGTCTGAACACAAAAATAACAAAGTCCATTAGCAACTTCAAACTGTGATTTTGAGTTTAATAAATACTGTGTCTGGAAAGTCTATTTCTCTGACTCATAAAGGAATCTCTTATGTCCATCAATATTCTTTAGTGATTTATCTCATTTTTATTACTTCTATAATAAAGTTCATTTTACTTGGAAAATAGTGTGGTAAATTAAGTTTGTGCTATTGATGCCAGCATTTGGAAATAACACATATCACTTATATTTATCTTTTATTGCAAAACAAGTCTCATGTTCTTATGAATATTCTAAGGGGCCAGGAAAATGAAATTCTACTATGCATCTGGAAGAAGGAAAACTAGAATGTTTTTGAGAATCCCTAACAATTATTACAAGAGCTTTCCATGTGGTGCTAGTGGTAAAGAATCTGTCAATTTAGTTCAGCTCAGTTCAGTTCAGTTGCTCAGTCATGTCCGACTCTTTGCGACCCCATGAATCGCAGCATGCCAGGCCTCCCTGTCCATCACCAACTCCTGGAGTTCACTCAGAAGCACCTGTCAGTTAAGGAGACATAAAAGATGTGGGTTTGATCTCTGAGTTAGGAAGATCCCCCGGAGAAGGACATGGCAACCCACTCTGCTATTCTTGTCTGGAGAATCCCACGGACAGAGGGACCTAGTGGGCTACAGTTGATGGGGTCACAAAAAGCTAGATATGATTGAAGTGACTTAGCACACACACAAAGATTATTACAATTCATTTGAGAGTCATATAAAAATGTTTTCACTTCAACCTACTCAAGAGACTACATCGGTGGTATTCTGCCAAAGACTACAAAGACACAAGTCACTACCCCTGAATTTGAGTATGCCCATGACCTTATTCATGATAAAAATAAGTAATTTGTTCATTCAGTAAACATTAACTAAATCCCTACTCATCTACGGTCTAGATAGTATGCTAAGTGATAAGAATTTAATAGTGAACAAGGTACAATAGCTTGCTCTTAAGTTAAGTGAAGGACAGGGAGGCCTGGCATGCTGCAGTCCATGGGGTCACAAAGAGTCAGACATGACTGAGTGACAGAAAAACAAAGATTTTTTTCATATAATCTTTGAATTTTTCATACAAACTTTAAATATTGATCTTCTAAAAAATACACATACTATCTTTAAAAAATTTTTTTAAGATGTATGTTACAGTGACAGATAAACACACAGGTAAAGAGCACAAAAATTAGTAAATGTTACTATAAGACTATATAGCAGGCTATCAAGGAATGAAATGACCACAGATTATATTAGTCTGGCAAAACAGTTCATACAGGCTTTTCCATAAGATTTTATGGATAAATTTAAATGAACTTTTTGACCTACCCAATACTTAACTCTGCATCTCATTAATTATTGTCATTGAATTATGTATGTTCCTCTTATGAACAGAAGTGATTAGATATTTCAGATTCAATCATGATCCAAGCAGATATTTGTCAAATGTTAACCAATCACTGAATGCCTATGTCTTGGAATATCTTGAGACTGGGACAGGTGCCAAATGGTTGTGTAGAGTGAAGATGAGCTGTTAAGATTTTGTCTAGAAAATGTGTTTGAAGTGAAAGTTGCTCAGTTGTGTCTGACTCTTTGTGACCCACATAGACTATACAGTCCATGGATTTCTCCAGGCCAGAATACTGGAGTGGGAAGCCGTTCTCTTCTTCAGGGGATATTCCCAACTCAGGGATCAAACCCAGGTATCCTGCACAGCAGGTAGATTCTTTACCAGCTGAGCCACAAGGGAAGCCCAAATGTGTATAAGAAGGGCATTTTTAGACTCTCCTGCCCACTATGCTAAAAAAATCCCAAAGATGAAATGCATAGACTTTACCCCTTCAATAATCTGAGACTGCCTATAATCTTCAGGTCAAATAGTAGCATGGAAACAATACAGACACTTTGTCATGTTGAATTGATGGGGTCTTTCCATTCAACTTAGAGAGTCATTCAGACTCAGCTCTTCAGGATATTCTTAAGTGAAATTTTATGGTAACTGTTTAATATCTAGGTTTTAGAGAGTGTTCATAAAGAATTTCTTCCACTGTTTCTGCATTATAGAAAACCATATCTAATAAAATACATTCACGAGAAACCAATTTTCACACAATTACATATAAGGGAGAATGATATGATGATTTATTTTTCAACTTCATTTTGGGGTCTTTGTTTTACTTAATGCTTATTTTCATCAGTTATATAGGTGAGAAGGGAAGTGCTAAACATCACAATGAATACTAAGGACTTTAAGTTCTCTCCATCTTCCTCAATGTAATAATTAAACTGATGCTCTGGGAGTATAAGGCTTTGCAACAGTTAGACATTACTGACTGAATAAGTGCACACACACACATACACAGGGAGTATAGAAAAAGTGAAAAAAAAAAAAAGTGAAAGTATTAGTTTCTCAGTGGTGTCTGACTCTTTGCAACCCCATGAACTATAGCCTGCAAGGTGACTATGTCCATGAATTCCCCAGACAAGAGTACTGAAGTGGGTTGCCATTCCCTTCCCAGGAGATCTTCCTAACCCAGGGATTGAACTTAGGTCTCTTGCATTTAAGACAGATTCTTTACCATCTGATTCAGCAGGGAAGCCCTGGGAGCATAGAGGAGACATGATATAATCTTGTGTTTGTGAGAAAGGGAACTATAAAACGTTTATCTCTCAGTTCAGTTCATTTCAGCTGCTCAGTCGTCTCCAACTCTTTGTGACCCCATGAATCACAGCACACCAGGCCTCCCTGTCCATCACCAATTCTCAGAGTTCACTCAAACTCATGTCCATTGAGTCAGTGATGTCATCCAGCCATCTCAACCTCTGTCACCCCCTTCTCCTCCTGCCCCCAATCCCTCCCAGCAACAGGATCTTTTCCAATGAGTCAAGTCTCCACATCAGGTGGCGAAAGTATTGGAGTTTCAGCTTCAGCATCAGTCCTTCCAAAGAAATCCCAGGACTTATCTCCTTTAGGATGGACTGGTTGGATCTCCTTGCAGTCCAAGAGACTTAAAAGAGTCTTCTCCAACACCACAGTTCAAAAGTATCAATTCTTCGGCGCTCAGCTTTCTTCAGTCCAACTTTCACATCCATACATGACCACTGGAAAAACCATAGCCTTGACTAGACAGATCTTTGTTGGCAAAGTAATGTCTCTGTTTTTTAAAATGTTATCTAGGTTGGTCATAACGTTGCTTCCAAGGAGTAAGCGTCTTTTAATTTCATGGCTGCAGTCACCATCTGCAATGATTTGCAAATCACAACAGCCTTGTCTAACTCAATGAAACTAAGCCAAGACGTGTGGGGCCACCCAAGACAGACGGGTCATGGTGGAGAGGTCTGACAGAATGTGGTCCACTGGAGAAGGGAATCAAACCACTTCAGTATTCTCACCTTGAGAACTTCATGAACAGTATGAAAAGGCAAAATGATAGGATACTGAAAAAGGAACTCCCCAGATTGGTAAGTGCACAATATGCTACAGGTGATCAGTGGAGAAATAACTCCAGAAAGAATGAAGGGATGGATCCAAAGCAAAAACAATACCCAGTTGTGGATGTGACTGCTGATAGAAGCAAGGTATGATGCTATAAAGAGCAATATTGCATAGGAACCTGGAATGTTAGGTCCATGAATCAAAGCAAATTGGAAGTGGTCAAACAGGAGATGGCAAGAGTGAACGTCGACATTCTAGGAATCAGCGAACTAAAATGGACTGGAATGGGTGAATTTAACTCAGATGACCATTATATCTACTACTGCAGGCAGGAATCCCTGAGAAGAAATGGAGTAGCCATCATGGTCAACAAAGGAGTCTGAAATGCAGTACTTGGATGCAATCTCAAAAAACGACAGAATGATCTCTGTTCTTTTCCAAGGCAAACCATTCAATATCACAGTAATCCAAGTCTATGCCCCAACCAGTAACGCTGAAGAAGCTGAAGTTGAATGGTTCTATGAAGACCTACGAGACCTTTTAGAACTAACACCCCAAAAAGATGTCCTTTTCATTATAGGGGACTAGAATGCAAAATTAGGAAGTCAAGAAACACCTGGAGTAACAGGCAAATTTGGCCTTGGAATATGGAATGAATTAGGGCAAAGACTAATAGAGTTTTGCCAAGAGAATGCACTGGTCATAGCAAATATCCTCTTTCAACAACACAAGAGAAGACTCTACACATGGACATCATCAGATGGTCAACATCTAAATCAGATTGATTCTATTCTTTGCAGCCAAAGATGGAGAAGCTCTATACAGTCAACAAAACAAGACCAGGAGCTGACTGTCGCTCAGATCATGAACTCCTTATTGCCAAATTCAGACTGAAATTGAAGAAAGTAGGGAAAACCACTAGACCATTCAGATATGACCTAAATCAAATCCCTTATGATTATACAATGGAAGTGAGAAATAGATTTAAGGGACTAGATCTGATATACAGAGTGCCTGATGAACTATGGAATGAGGTTCGTGACATTGTACAGGAGACATCCCCATGGAAAAGAAATACAAAAAAGCAAAATGGCTGTCTGAGGAGGCCTTACAAATAGCTGTGAAAAGAAGAGAAGCGAAAAGCAAAGGAGAAAAGGAAAGATATAAGCATCTGAATGCAGAGTTTATCCCTATATCAACACAATTCACCCATAATTGTACATATATCACCCTCTCTCTTGAGCCTCCCAACACAACATTGTAAAGCAATTTTCCTCCAATTAAAAATAAAAATATAAGTTAAAAATGTTTATGTCTAAATGGCCTTTAAATTCATGGAGACAATCATTAGAGAAATGCAGCAGAAATAGAAGCAATTCTTATCACTCCTGATGTTTCTTTCGATCTACCAGGTATTCAATTACTGTAACCCCCATGGCTTCTCTCTGACCTTTATAAACTCTTTCTGAACAAACAATGGGGGGAAAAGCTGAGCTGACAGGCAAAGGCTTGAAGCTATTGAAATATGCATTATTTCTTATTATATTTTTTTGTTGTCCCAGACTGGTGAAAGCTGGAATTCACTAAAAACTGTGAAGCATGTACTCATTGTATTAGGAGTCTTGCCAGACTCTACAGAAAAAGAAGGTACAGAGCAGACTACTGGTTAACTCGGTAGTGTAGTATTTCTATTTGTGTTCTGAACAGTAGTCCTCTATTTCAGGAAGTCTTCCTCCAATTTTGTGGTCCAAATTGACTATAGTTTTCTGTGATTATGGTTTCAATGTGTCTGCCCTCTGATGCCCTCTTGCAACACCTACTGTCTTACCTGGGTTTTTCTTACCTTGGATGTGGGGTATTTCTTCACAGCTGCTCCAGCAAAGTGCAGCCACTGCTCCTTACCTTGGACAAGGGGTATCTCCTCATCGCTGCCCCACCTGACCTTGAACATGGAGTAGCTCCTCTAGGCCCTCCTGTGCCCACACAGTCACCACTCCTTGGATAGGGGATTGCTCCTCTCGGCCGCCACCCCTGACCTTGGACGTGGGGTAGGTCCTCTTGGCCATTCCTGTGCCATCACAGACTGGCATTCTGGGCCGCTGCCCCAGCCTTGGACGTGGGGTATCTCTTCTTGGCCGCCACCCCTCGGGCATGGGGTCCTCCCGGCTTCTGCCCCTGACTTCAGATGTGGGAAGCTCCTCCTGGCCATGCTGTGCACCGTGGCAGTCGCCAGTGCTTGCACTCATCTCAAGATCAGATCAGATCAGATCAGTCACTCAGTTATGTCCGACTCTTTGCGACTCCATGAATCACAGCACGCCAGGCCTCCCTGTACACCACCAACTCCCAGAGTTCACTGAGACTCACGTCCATAGAGTCAGTAATGCCATCCAGCCATCTCATCCTCTGTCGTCCCCTTTCTTCTTGCCCCCAATTCCTCCCAGCATCAGAGTCTTTTCCAATGAGTCAACTCTTCACATGAGGTGGCCAAAGTACTGGAGATTCAGCTTCAGCATCATTCCTTCCAAAGAAACCCCAGGGCTGATCTCCTTCAGAACAGACTGGTTGGATCTCCTTGCAGTCCAAGGGACTCTCAAGAGTCTTCTCCAACACCACAGTTCAAAAGCATCAATTCTTTGGTGCTCAGCCTTCTTCACAGTCCAACTCTCACATCCATACGTGACCACAGGAAAAACCATAGCCTTGACTAGACGAATCTTTGTTGGCAAAGTAATGTCTCTGCTTTTGAATATGCTATCTAGGTTGGTCATAACTTTCTTTCCAAGGAGTAAGCGCCTTTTGATTTCATGGCTGCAGTCACCATCTGCAGTGATCATTGAAAACACAAGAGATTTCCAGAAAAACATCTATTTTTGCTTCATTGACTATGCCAAAGCCTTTGACTGTGTGGATCACAATAAACTGTGGAAAATTCTGGAAGAGATGGGAATACCAGACCACCTGACCTGCCTCTTGAGAAACCTATATGCAGGTCAGGAAGCAACAGTTAGAACTGGACATGAAACAACAGACTGGTTCCAAATAGGAAAAGGAGTACGTCAAGGCTGTATATTGTCACCCTGCTTATTTAACTTATATGCAGAGTACTTCATGAGAAAATCTGGGCTGGAAGAAACACAAGCTGGAATCAAGATTGCCGGGAGAAATATCAATAACCTCAGATATGCAGATGACACCACCCTTATGGCAGAAAGTGAAGAAGAACTAAAAAGCCTCTTGATGAAAGTGAAAGAGGAGAGTGAAAAGGTTGGCTTAAAGCTCAACATTCAGAAAACGAAGATCATGGCATCTGGTCCCATCACTTCATGGCAAATAGATGGGGAAAGAGTGGAAACAGTGTCAGACTTTATTTTTGGGGGGATCCAAAAATCACTGCAGATGGTGATTTCAGCCATGAAATTAAAAGACACTTACTCCTTGGAAGAAAAGTTATGACCAACCTAGATAGCATATTGAAAAGCAGAGACATTACTTTCCCAATAAAGGTCCGTCTAGTCAAGGCTATGGTTTTTCCAATGGCCATGTATGGATGTGAGAGTTGGATTGTGAAGAAAGCTGAGCACCAAAGAATTGATGCTTTTGAACTGTGGTGTTGGAGAAGACTCCTGAGACTTCCTTGGAGATCCAACCAGTCCATTCTAAAGGATATCATCCCTGGGTGTTCTTTGGAAGGAATGATGCTAAAGCTGAAAGTCCAGTACTTTGGCCACCTCATGTGAAGAGTTGATTCATTGGAAAAGACTCTGATGCTGGGAGGGATTGGGGGCAGGATGAAAAGGGGAGGACAGAAGGTGAGATGGCTGTATATCATCACTGACTCGATGGACATAAGTCTGAGTGAAATCTGGGAGTTGGTGATGGACAGGGAAGCCTGGTGTGCTGCGATTCATGGGGTCGCAAAGAGTCAGACATGACTGAGCGACTGAACTGACTGACTGACTGAGTAGGATTGCCAGTCACAATATTTGTTTTCCTAGGGATGTTTTAAAGGAGTGGTCATTTGATACAGACTCAGAATATCCTAATACCCCAGACTGTTGTCAATTGTTGGTCCACTGCCAAGCAACCCAAGTGTGTTTGATGACATTGTGCTCTGAGGGTGGTAATCTGCCTTTCAGGAATTAGACACTCTTTTTCCTCTAGGACCACTTACTTGAGTGATATGTGGCTGGGACTGCCAATTGTCACTTTTTCTGCCATGTGGTTGTACACAAATTTAACTCAAGAGGAGACAAGAAAGATTTAGGGTAGCCCTGAGACCCAAATTCAAATCCTTGAGGCTCTTTCATCTACTGAGAGCTACTCTCACATTCTTCCCACATTCATAAATCAGAATACTTCCTGTTGGCATAAATTTGTTGCACTGGGTTCTTGTCAATCATAAAAATTCAGTATTTAAGGTACAAATACTGGGCTCCCCTGGTGGTGCTACTGGTAAAGAACTAAGCTGCTAAAGAGGAGACATAAGAGAAGCAAGTTTAATCCCTGGGTTGGGAAGAACCCCTAGAAGAGGGAACAGCAACATATTCCAGTATTCTTGCCTGGAGAATCCCATGGACAAAGGAGCCTGGTGGGCCAAGGTCCATAAGGTTTCAGAGAGCCATACATGACTGAAATGACTTAGGCTTCATGCAAGGAAAAAAACAGAGGTAGAGGTGTCTGCAAAATATACTGACATACTCCATAGAAGTATCTAGCTTACTGAAGGTACAATGACTGACCATATTCAAGAAGTAACTCTCAGGCTGCTCTTCATACTAGCCAATAGAAACCACCACAGGGAGACTATAAAACAATACAATGGAAAATACATTGATTTCACAGACACAGACCAGGCAGGGAGGGAAAGACAAGAGTAAGTATTCCTCTGCAGAAATACAGAAGAAATCAGGAAAGAAGTTTGCAACAATTTAAGATTCGTATACAATAACTGAAATTCATAAGTAGCACTGGAGAACATTTGAATTTTAATTGTGCCATACTTTAGGCTATTGTATTTTTCTCTATACAAGATCTAATATCAAATAATTATTTTTCTAAAATAAAACTTCTTCCTGAAACACCAGGACCAATATCTTGGCAATAAGTTTGATTTTTTTATTACTTTTTGCTGGTGCTAGAGCCAACTGATTTTGCCTCCATGCCAGAAATTTTTCTAGCATTAGGAATACATAATGAGCACATCTCTACTAAAATGAAACAGTTTTCCCATTTTAAAATGAGTATTTCTAATACATAGAAATAAGCTCAGTAATAGTGAGGCTCCCTCAGAGATCTTAACAATACAGATAATTTAAATATTAAAGTATTATAATTTTGAATATATTAACGATTACAGGACTAATCTGGTGTTCTTTATGAGAACTGATCCTCAAAATTTGAGTTCCAATTACTTTCTTCTGAAGCAACAGAATAATAAAAGCCTTGTCTGACCACCTAGAGTTTACACCTGTCCCAAATTCATTGAACCATCTTGTTACAATGTGTGCAGCTCTCATACCATGTACTCACTTTTCCAGAAGAGAAAGAAACCACTATATTTCCCAGATTCCCTTGTGACTAAGTTGCAGTCACATAATCTGAGTTTTACCAGAACCAGCTGCCTTTTTGAAATGTGGATGCACGATGAAGCAAGAAGAGATAATAGCTGTGTGGATAAAACCTCCTCTATGCAAGCAGTGTCCTGAAGTATCTGCTTCTTCCAGAGTAGCCCCCCTGTATCTAAGCAGCTGTTGACAGCCCTGTGGTGTGGTGGGCACTGCTG
Organism: Tragelaphus eurycerus; assembly: GCA_935064755.1. NCBI lineage: Eukaryota > Metazoa > Chordata > Mammalia > Artiodactyla > Bovidae > Tragelaphus > Tragelaphus eurycerus. The sequence goes on from CAKXYN010000006.1 coordinate 2,576,023, forward strand.
CTGAGGACTTTGTCCTGAGGGTAACATCCCAGCCTGGTTCCCTCAGCTATTGCAGGTTCTGCATGTTATCAAACAATGTGACATTAAACCATTCAAAAAAAACTGCTTGAGTTTGCAAGAGTGAATTCAGTTGTTGAAATTTGTGATTAACAATCTAAAAGTGTGAAGCTGAAAAAAAAGATACATAGGAAAATGATCAGTACACTTTTATATATTATGTAAATAGTAGATGATGTTAATTTGTGGGGGCTGTTATATGTCTTTCAATAATTCTAATCTGATACTAATGCACTTCTGTTTTTTGTATTTCTTAAAACCAATGAAACAAAAATCTGAACAGATTTTATTAAAATCCCAATTATTCTAGGGTTTTAAGTTTTTTTTTTATTTTTTTTTTTTTTTGCTTAACTTTACAATATTGTATTACTTTTACTATACATCAAGATGGATCCGCCACCAGAATACACGTGTTCCCCATCCTGAACCCTCCTCCCTCCCCCCTTCCCACACCATCCCTCCAGGTCATCCCAGTGCTCCAATCCCAGGCATCTGTTATAGGGCATCGTACCTGGACTGACTCGTTTCAGATATGATATTATACATATTTCAATGCTATTCTCCCCAATCATCCCACCCTCTCCCGGTCCCAGAGTCCAAAAGTCTGTTCTATACATCAGTGTCTCTTTTGCTGTCTCATAAGCAGGGTGATTGTTACCATCTTTCTAAATTCCATATATATGCGTTAGTATACTGTATTTGTGTTTTTCTTTCTGGCTTACTTCACTCTGTATAATAGGCTCCAGTTCCATCCACCTCATTAGAACTGATTCAAATGTATTCTTTTTAATGGCTGAGTAATACTCCATCGTGTATATGTACCACAGCTTGCTTATCCATTCATCTGTGGACCAGAAACCATAAAACTCCTAGAGGAAAACATAGGCAAAACACTCTCTGACTTACATCACAGCAGGATCCTCTATGACCCACCTCCCAGAATATCGGAAATAAAATAAAAAATGAACAAATGGGACCTAATCAAACTTAAAAAGCTTCTGCACAACAAAGGAAACTATAGGCAAGCTGAAAAGACAGCCTTCAGAATGGGAGAAAATAATAGCAAATGAAGCAACAGACAAACAACTAATCTCAAAAATATACAAGCAACTTCTACAGCTCAATTCCAGAAAAATAAACGACCCAATCAAAAAATGGGCCAAAGAACTTAATAGACATTTCTCCAAAGAAGACATACAGATGGCTAACAAACACATGAAAAGATGCTCAACATCACTCATTATCAGAGAAATGCAAATCAAAACCACTATGCCACGCACATATGGTCACCTAATCTTTGACAAAGGCGGCAAGAATATACAATGGATTAAAGACAATCTTTTTAACAAGTGGTGCTGGGAAAACTGTTGAACACTTGTAAAAGAATGAAACTAGAACACTTTCTAACACCATACACAAAAATAAACTCAAAATGGATTAAAGAGCTAAATGTAAGACCAGAAACCATAAAACTTCTAGGGTTTTAAGTTTTTTATCTTACCATTTCCTTTTTAAATGCTAGATAATTTGTAATGGAGACTTTTGGACATAGGAATAGGATTAATTTTTCCCCCTGCCCCAAATTTTACATTTCATATCTGAAATCGTTCTGTGAAATGAAGAACAAGGAATGCCTTGAGCCTGCAATGCTTTCTGCCAACTATGAAAGGGAGAAGGGCAAGAGTGACTCTGACAGGCTTCTGCATCTTCAATTCAGCACCAATCTATGCTACTTCTCAAGAGGATGCCTACATAGTATTAGACAATGAAGATATCTAGTAATAGGGTGCACTGATACAGAAACTTTACATGCATGTAAATGAGAGAACAGTCAACTCCCAGAGGAGTCAGCTAGGAGTCAGAATTGTCTCTCCTTGTAAAAAGAAAACACACACATACACACACACCCTAGAGCAGCAATAGCAGTAGTGGCCACAGTAAGACTACAAATAACTGATTGGATACTAAAATACAAACATAAAAATTAGATTTTTGGATTCTCAATAAAACATATCAGACATTTTCAAGAAGATTGTATTGATGAAAAAAAAAATTCTGGGAGTCCTCTTCTTTCATACAAAAGATAACATTAACTTACCTTTCATTTTTCAGACTCATTAAACAAGAGATGCTTGCACCAGTTTCCCTGCCCTGGATGCATTTCCTGCAACCCACACTCAGTTGCATCATATGACAACCAACTCCTCCATTGGAAAACTACTCTCTGCTTTTCTTTGCCTGTTTCTAGCTCTGATTTCTGCTTCAGAGGATGAGCTAAAGCATGTTTTCCATTTGCAATGAGAGAGCTCATAGAGATCATGCTGGATCTCTGAAGTTAAAGTGCCATCTTGTGCCAGAATAAAGCATCTCAATACGGCCTTTTTAAAATGTGAGCAAGACATATGATCACTTTCATACAATAGAGATATATCAAATGCATGCAAAACTCTTGATATCACATTGCTTAAACATGAACATGTTAAGAAAAAATTTATCTGCTTTCGTCTCATTCTGTTAGCAATATCATGTTAAGCTTCATTTGGGAAGTTTAAATCATGCCTTTTGCATACATGCTGTTACCTTCTGCCTCTTGCTATTACAGTACTATCAGCATACATGGATACTACAGACATCATTCTCTCATGTGCAAATAAAGATTGCTTAAGACTTAGGTAAGTTCTTTGAGGACTGAGGGCAAACCCCAGTCTCTGTAATAAACTTGTACTGCCTGTAATCATGCTACTTGGAAATAATCCATTCTATTTCAAGAATTTAAATGGCAGCAATGCTCAAAACATTGTACCCAGGAGGGAAGGCCAATGCCAGCACACACTTTGCTGCCAATGCACAGTCAGCATTTGTGGGAGTTTCATACAGCAAACAAAATAGTTTCTTGCATTTAGCCTGACCGCTTTCAAAAGCTATCTCATGGGACTGGCAAGAGGTTTTATCGTACTCATCATGCTGACAATGCCACGAGGCTTAAAGCATGTAGGGTTATCATCCACGAGGTATTGACATTATAATTCCTTAAATTAATAATATATAGGTGAAATTTTTTTAAAGTAAAGAATCTAGACCATATTTTCAAACTGTAGTAGTAGTGGAAACCATGAAATTATACTATAAAACACAGTCCAACATCTGGAATGGGAAAACATCTCCCCATATAACCTCAACTATGATGAAAAAACAGTTACTAAAATAGATACACTAGTTTATAGGGAATGTGAAATCAAAAGGAAGTCCAGGAGAGACTGATTTGGGGGTCAGTGATCAGAAAGAGACTCATATAATTAAGAACACTTTTTTAGTTGTTTAGTTGCTAAGTCATGTCCAGCTCTTTGTGACCCCATGCTACTGCTGCTGCTGCTAAGTCACTTCAGTCGTGTCCGACTCTGTGCGACCCCATAGACAGCAGCCCACCAGGCTCCCCCGTCCCTGGGATTCTCCAAGCAAGAACACTGGAGTGGGTTGCCATTTCCTTCTCCAATGCATGAAAGTGAAAAGTGAAAGGGAAGTTGCTCAGTCGTGTCCGACTCCTAGTGACCCCATGGACTGCAGCCTACCAGGCCCCTCCATCCATGGAATTTTCTAGGCAAAAGTACTGGAGTTGGGGTGCCATTCATTGCCTTCTCCGTGTGACCCCATGGACTGTAGCAAACTTCAGGAGATTAGTGAAGGACAGGGAAGCCTGGCATGGGGCAGTGCATGGGGTTGCAAAGAGCCAGACAGAATTGAGCACAATAATAATGGACTATAGCCACTATGTTCCTCTGTCCATGGAATTTTCCAGGTAAGAATACTGGAGTGGGCTGCCATTCCCTTCTCCAGGGGATCTTCCAGACCCAGGGATCAAACTTGCATTTCCTTCTTGGGAGGCAGATTCTTTACCACCTAGCCATCTAGGAAGCCAATTAAGAGCACACTGGTATCCAAATATAAGGCTTAAATACACACCAAGGATCAGTTAAATAATTAGTTTTCTCTTGAAAAAGATCACAAAAAGGATGACTTCTTATCAGATCCACTAAAAAATATACTATCTTAGTGATATTTTTCTATCCAAATTTTATAACATTTAAACTCTTTGAAACAACTTTATTTTTGTTTACAACACAATCCTTGGAGTAGCCATAGAAAGGAAGCATCATATAGAGGAACAGATACTGATCTATTCTTGATATTATTTTCAACATTTTTGTGCATCAAAAAATAAATAGCATTTGATAAATTTCTAAACAGCCTAATTTTGCTTCGAGTACTGGAATTTGTCAGAGTTGTGACAAGGTTTATGTAGATTATTATAATAGTGATGATAGTACTCTAATATTACCCTTTTGTTTAAAGACTTATCAGATAGTTTTATTTTTTATAATTAACTCTTTATTAAGCACTTATTATATGTCTATCATTCAGTTGAGTGTTTAAAAAAAATCTCATTCAATCTTTAGTACAACTGAGGCTCAGAAAAGTAGAACCTCAGAGTTTACCAAAACTAAATAGCTAATTAGAGGTGGCTAGATCTGTTACAATCATATTTTCAACTGAGCTATCAATAAAAATGGCAAATAAATAAAAACATATGTTCTATATTTAATAACAAAAAAGTTAAAAAGTGCTGAAGCATTTAAATAAATAGGGTACACTTATATGATGCTTTTGGGAGAAATATCAATAACCTCAGATATGCAGATGACACCAGCCTTATGGCAGAAAGTGTAGAGGAACTAGAAAGCCTCTTGATGAAAGTGAAAGTGGAGAGTGAAAAAGTTGGCTTAAAGCTCAACGTTCAGAAAACGAAGGTCATGACATCTGCTCCCATCACTTTATGGGAAATGGATGGGGAAACAGTAAAAACAGTGTCAGACTTTATTTTTGGGGGGTCCAAAATCACTGCAGATGGTGAGTGCAGCCATGAAATTAAAAGACAGACGCTTACTCCTTGGAAGGAAAGTTTTGACCAACCTAGACAGCATATTCAAAAGCAGTGATATTACTTTGCCAAGAAAGGTCCGTCTAGTCAAGGCTACGGTTTTTCCAGTGGTCATGTATGGATGTGAGAGTTGGACTGTGAAGAAAACTGAGTGCCGGAGAACTGATGTTTTTGAACTGTGGTGTTGGAGAAGACTCCTGGAAGTTCCTTGGACTGAAAGGAGATCCTACCAGTCCATCCTAAAGGAGACCAGTTCTGGGTGTTCATTGGAAAAACTGATGCTGAGGCTGAATCTCCAATACTTTGGCCACCTGATGTGGAGACTTGACTCATTGGAAAAGACCCTGATGCTGGGAGGTACTGGGGGCAGGAGGAGAAGGGGACCACAGAGGATGAGATGGCTGGATGCCATCACCGACTCGATGGACGTGAATTTGAGTGAACTCCGGGAGTTGGTGATGGACAGGGAGGCCTAGCATGCTTCAATTCATGGGGTCGCAAAGAGTCAGACATAACTGAGTGACTGAACTGAACTGAACTGATATGATGCTTGTGTAGCTTAAGTTACAGAATATAAATACTAATAGTGGTTTTCTTCAATTTCTTCCTAACAGTTAAATGAAAAGCTATACTAGGTCCTTCTGTTCAATATTTCCTACTCTGAACATTTAAATGGCATCATTCATCCCTGAGCCTCTGAATATTACTTTGCTCCATTATTAAAACTGCTTTCCATTGGGTCTGGTTGCTTCCTCTCACACTGTCCAATGTCTACAACTAAGACTGTAGCCAGAGTGGTGATGATAGTGATATTTAAGATCCCAGAAATAGCACTGGTAACATTCTCATCTCATCTGTGACATACCCGTATCCTTTACCTCTTTCCCCTTCCACATTTGTACAATCTTTCTGGGGGGATATGTTTGTGAGATTAGAGATAGAGAGTATTATCTCACGAATGTGGAATCCATAGTCTATAAGTCTTGTAAAAGAAAAAAAAAAATGATTTATGCGCCAAAGCACATACAGTGCTATATGTCTTTCCAATAGACATTCAACACAGTACTGACTCCAAACAGTGCAGCAGATGAGGAGAGAGTCTGAGGGGCATATGGACTTACAAGTCTCTATTTGACACAGGGCCCTTGATACCTATGGCAAATCTGGTTGCAGCTTACTATTTCAATGAATAAAAATCATGTCTTTTTATAAATTTCAAAAATTCTACTTATATTTTTCCATATTCTTTGGGCTTATCAGTCATCCCTGAGGACAGGAGACTATGGGGGGCATTCAAGTCTGCAGAGCTTCTAAAGATTCTGACCACTCATTTGATCTTTTTTTGGTATCCAGGTTTCTCTATTAGAAAAAGTAAGAAAGCTCTCTTTCACCCCCCCTTGCTTTCACTCGTTTTCCCTTGATTCACACACACACTCACACATACACACTCAAATATATATTTCTGATGCAGTTTCTACAAGGTGGGGGGAAGAACATGTGATTTATTTAATTCACTTCTATTCAAAAGGACCAACGATACAATGTATTGAATGTCTGACTATGCCCAGGGTCATGAAGTAAAGAAATAGAAAATGAATGCCATTTCTAACATGCCCATGCTTATATGTTATAATTGATTGGTTTGGAATCCCTCTGCACCTTGATCCCAACCACTGCAAGGTAAAAAGTGTCTGCCCTTCTAAAATTTCTAACACAAAAAGGTGAAATCACTTAACTATACACTTGAAAGATGAGAGAAAAGATGTGCTTGTCTAACATTGCCCGTCTTGCCTCTGGATACAATTCCATTAAGGCAACTGGAACCAACATACGCTCTCCTTCTCTTTCCATTCAAATTGGGAAAACAAAAACCCAAAGCTTCAAAGTAAACTTAAAAAAAGAAAGCCTGGAACAGAAAGACTGATGTCTACTGTAGAAGTGTGAGGTCTGCTTTGAGTTTCCCTCAATAGTTGCAAGCTCCTCTCTGATCTGGGAAGTCTGGGATGGCATGTCACCCTGAGACTGCATGTCAGAAAAGCATCCTCTATGCATTTATTCACTCTCTCCTTCTGGGGCCACTATATGGGCATCAGTTGTGTGCCTTGATATTCAAGATAGAAAGGTGAATAAGCAAGATCTCTGCCTTCACACTGCTCACAGTACTGGGTAGGGGACCCCAGGAGCAGAAGGAGATTATGGTTTCTCCAGTCAGGAGAAGGGGAGGTGAGCCAGCCATAAAAATAGGAGTCCCCTAAAGGTCATATGAGCTGAGCCATGAGAATAAGTAAGAGTCATCCAATTGGAAAGGCGGGCAGTGCTAGGCCAATAAACACAGTGAAACTTCATGTGCATATTCTCAGAGAACAGAAATACAGTGTATATAGGTAGCAAGCAATTTGGGTAGGTACAGTCATTCCAACATTAATCTTCATAAGATCATGCATTTTGGTTTAATTTGTTTTTTCTTACTATGTTTTCTCACTGGTATATTACTCTCTATATAGTAAGGGCCTTATAGTGACTCTTAGTTTATATTTGGCAATTTAATACTGTTACAATCAGTTCAGTTGCTAAGTTGTGTCTGACTCTTTGCAACCCCATGGAATGCAGTATGCCAGGCTTCCCTGTCCATCACCAACTCCAAGAGCTTGCTCTATCACATGTCCATCAAGTCAGTGATGCCATTCAGCCATCTCAACCTCTATTGTTCCCTTCTCCCCCTGCCTTCAATCTTTTCCAGCATCAGGGTCTTTTTCAGTGAATTAGTTCTTGGCACCAGCTGGCCAAAGTATTGGAGTTTCAGCATCAGTCCCTCAAATGAATATTCCGGACTTATTTCCTTAAAGATTGACTAATTGGATCCCCTTGCTGTCCAAGGGGCTCAAGAGTCTTCTCCAACACCACAGTTCAAAAGCATCAATTCTTTGACATTCAACTTTCTTTATGCTCCAACTCTCACATCCATACATGACTACTGGAAAAAATATAGCTTTGACTAGATGGACCTTTGTCAATAAAACAATGTCACCACTTTTCAAAATACTATGTAGATTAGCCATAGCTTTTCTTCAAAGGAGCAAGATTCTTTTAATTTCATTGCTGCAATCACAATCTGCAGTGATTTTGCTGCTGCTGCTGCTGCTAAATCGCTTCAGTCATGTCCAACTCTGTGCAACCCCATAGACAGCAACCCACCAGGCTCCCCCGTCCCTGGGATTCTCCAGGCAAGAACACTGGAGTGGGTTGCCATTTCCTTCTCCAGTGCATGAAAGTGAAAAGTGAAAGTGAAGTCGCTCAGTCACGTCCGACCCTCAGCGACCCCATGGACTGTAGCCTACCAGGCCCCTCCATCCATGGGATTTTCCAGGCAAGAGTACTGAAGTGGGGTGCCATTGCCTTCTCCGGTAGTGATTTTAGAGCCCCTCAAAATAAGGTCCGGGGAAGGCAATGGCACCCCACCCCAGTACTTTTGCCTGGAAAATTCCATGGACAGAGGAGCCTGATAGGCCCCAGTCCATGGTATCTCTAAGAGTCAGACACGACTGAGCGACTTCACTTTCACTTTTCACTTTAATGCATTGGAGAAGGAAATGGCAACCCACTCCAGTGTTCCTGCCTGGAGAATCCCAGGGACGGGGGAGCCTGATGGGCTGCTGTCTATGGGGTCGCACAGAGTCAGACACGATTGAAGCGACTTAGCAGCAGCAGTAGCAGCAAAATAAGGTCTGTCACTGTTTCCATTGTTTCCCCATCTATTTGCCTTAGGAAATCAGTCCTGAATATTAATTGGAAGGACTAATGTTGAAGCTGAAACTCCAACACTTTGGCCACCTGATATGAAGAGCTGACTCATTTGGAAAGACCCTGATGTTGGGAAAGATTGAAGGTGGGAGGAGAAGGGGATAACAAAGGATGAGATGGTTGGATGGCATCCCTGATTCAATGCGCATGAGTTTGAGTAAGCTCTAGGAGTTGGCGATGGACAGAGGGGCCTGGCATGCTGGAGTCCATGGGGTTGCAAAGAGTCAGAGACGACTGAGAGACTGAAATGAACTGACGTGATCTAATGGGACTGGATGCCGCAATCTTAGTTTTCTGAATGTTGAGTTTTAAGCCAACTTTTTCACTTTTTTCATTCACTTTCATCAAGAGGCTCTTTAGTTCTTCTTCACTTTCTGCCATAAGGATGGTATCATCTGCATATCTAAGGTTATTGATATTTCTCCTGGCAATCTTGATTTCAGCTTGTGTTTTATCCAGCCCAGCATTTTGCATGATGTGCTCTGCATATAAGTTAATTAAGCAGGGTGACAACATATAGCCTTGACCCACTCCTTTCCCGGTTTGGAACCAGTCTCTTGTTCCATGTCCAGTTATAACTTTCTTCTTGACCTGCATACACATTTCTCAGGAGACAGATAAGGTGGTCTGGTAGTCCCATCTCCTTTAAGAATTTTCCACAGTCTGTGGTGATCCATACAGTCAAATGTTTGGACTAGTCTATAAAGCAGAAATAGATGTTTTTCTGGAGCTCTTTTGCTTTTTATATGATCCATTGGATTTTGACAATTTGATCTCTGGTTCCTCTGCCTTTTCTAAAACCAGCTTGAACATCTGGAAGTTCACAGTTCACATACTGTTGAAGCCTGGCTTGGAGAATTTTGAATATTACTTTGTTAGCATGTGAGATGAGTGCCATTGTGTGGTAGTTTGAACATTCTTTCCATTGCCTTTCTTTGGGATTCAAATGAAAACTGACCTTTTCTGGTCCTGTGGCCATTGCTGAGATTTCCAAATTTGCTGGCATATTGAGTGCAGCCCTTTCACAGCATCATCTTTTAGGATGTGAAATAGCTCAACTGGAATTCCACCACCTCCCCTAGGTTTGTTAGTAGTGATGCTTCCTAAGGCCCAGTCGACTTCGCATTTCATAATGTCTGGCTCTAAGTGAGTGATCACACCATAATGGTTATCTGGGACATGAAGATCTTTTTTGTATAGTCCTTCTGTGTATTCTTGCCATCTCTTCTTAATATTTTCTGCCTCTGTTAGGTCCAAACCATTGCTGTCCTTTATTATGCCCATCTTTGCCTGAAATGGTCCCTTGGTATTTCTAATTTTCTTAAATAGATCTCTAGTCTTTCCCATTGTATTGTTTTCCTCTATTTCTTTGCATTGATCACTAAGGAAGGCTTTCTTATCTCTCCTTGCCATTCTTCGGAACTCTGCATTCAAATGGGTATAACTTTCCTTTTCTCCTTTGCCTTTTGCTTTTCTTCTTTTCTCAGCTATTTGTAAGGCCTCCTCAGACAACCATTGTGCCTTTTTCCATTTCTTTTTCTTGGGGATGGTCTTGATCACAAACCTCTGTCCATAGTTCTAAAGGCATTTGATTTCACTATTTTTACTCTTTTTTCAGCCACAAGATTACGATTTCCCACATCACTACCTGCTCCATGAATCTATAGCGATAAAATGTCTGCAAAGAATACAGGGTACACAGAGGTCCATAAAACTGTCATAACCTAATTTATATCAAGTCAAGTACTGAGAATAAATTTCTTCACAACAGTTTCTTCCCTCAGATGACTGGAAGTAACTTAGAAGAACTTCTATCTAATACTTGTAAACATCTGGGATTAGCAGGTTTCTAGATAAACACTTAGATAAATTCATTTCTCATGAAAATGACCTGATGCATTTCTGCAGGCAAGAAGAGCAGTTAACCTCAGTTCAAAGATGTACTTCTTAGGTTATAGCAACTTTGAAGAAAAGTTTTAACGCTAGATCTGTTAACAGTTAGAGTATGTATTCCTAGTAATTTTTCCTTTTGAAATTATAAAAAGTGAATTTTGTAACTTAAGATGTCTCAATCCTTTTTAAGGTTTAGAATTGACAAAACCAATCCACAGATACATACGTTTTCCTTTGACCATTTGTTAAATGGCTTCCCTGTGAAATACAACTCTCCTGTCTCTCTCTGTGTTTGTGTGTGTGTGTGTGTATATATATATATATATAGGGAAAAAAACAAAACAATGTTTTCCTGAAAAATAGATTACATTATCAGAGTTCTATTTTAATATTGTCATTTGAACTGAAATATTGCTAGTAATGTCTCCCTTCTTACTGTACACTTAGTATTCCTGCAAAGTTCTATTTGAAAGTCATGTTCAGCTCATATATTGTTTATCTGACATCCTTTCTTTCTGTTTCTCATTCTGAAATATACATGTATACGAAAATACATATTTTCATATTTTTCCCCTAAGACAGAATCACTTTTTATGAAGCTCACTCTTGAAGGGGAACTTAAAATATCCTAGTGTCGTAATCATAAAAAAACAGATTATTTGTCAAGAAAGAAATAAGATAAAATCTTCCACCAAATGAAAAGTGAATATAATCTTTCCCACCACATGTTCAAACACTTTCTTCATGCTTGCCATCAAATATGCAGCCGACTTCTTATGCTAGATTGTTTTGCAATCCTAATTTCAACATTATCCCATAATATGATATCAACTACTCATCAAGTGAATAACATGATCAAAGGTACTAAAGAATGTGAAAAATAAAATTCAAATCTGTTTTAGATATTTATATTGTCAAGTAATTAAAGATTTGAAAAATAATCAGTTGAGCATTCATATATCAAGTATAAAATATAATTATCCTAGCCCTTTGCTAAAGTAAACAAGTAACACCCATCATCTCATTGTGAAAATTACTTCTAAAATGGACCTCTTAAATAAAAAATAATAATTTGTTGTAATAAGAATTACTTATGTACTACACTATTTCATAGTTTTTCCAAATTGTTAAGTCAACTTCTTGGGCAAAATGTTAGTGTGAAAGCTGATGATTGACTCAAATCTTAATACAGCTAATATTTTGTGCCATAAAACACACTTCAAATTTCAGAAGCGTATTATTGGCCTTGCTAGATATGTATTTTGTAAGATGTTAATAGAAGTATACCTCCTCAATTCCAAAGCATCCCATAAAATTCAACTTCAAATAAATGACATAGATCGTTACAAATACATGTGAGACTTTCTATTATATGTCACCCCTGGTGGCACAGACAGTAAAGAATACACCTGCAAAACAGGAGACCTGGGTTCAATTCCTGGATCAGGAAGACCTCCTGGAGAAGGCTACCCACTCTAGTAATCCTGCCTGGAGAATTCCATGGACAGAGGAGCCTGGAGTGCTATAGGTCAATGGGGTTGCAAAGAGTCAGACATGACTAACTAACATTTCTATTGTACAATGTCAGGGATTAACTGAGGCTGTTCATATCAACACCCAGATGATCTAGATCAGTGGTGGGTACCTGGACTAAAGGGTTAGAGGAAATTCACCTGTGGCTTCAATTTAAGGATATTGTGAGCACCTGTGTCACACCAAAATCTTTACATGTCTCCAGCCCAATTGGCAAGTATATACCCAAAGACAGAGCCATGAAATAACTAGAGGTAGTTTTTAGGTAGAGGCTAGGAAAAGAAAAATAATGAATGAAAGATGTCTCTCTAAAAATGAATGCCTGTATATGAAAAGAGTCTCATCATTGCTAATTATTAGAGAAATTCAAATCAAAACCATAAGAAGGTACCATTTCACACTGGTCCAAATCAGATCAGATCAGATCAGTCACTTAGTCGTGTCCGACTCTTTGCGACCCCATGAACTGCAGCACGCCAGGCCTCCCTGTCCATTACCAACTCCCGGAGGTCACCCAGACTCATATCCATCGAGTCAGTGACGCCATCCAGCCATCTCATCCTCTGTCGTCCCCTTCACCTGCTGCCCTCAATCCCTCCCAGCATCAGAGTCTTCTCCAATGAGTCAACTCTTCACATGAGGTGGCCAAAATACTGGAGTTTCAGCTTTGGCATCATTCCTTCCAAAGAAATCCCAGGGCTGATCCCCTTCAGAATGGACCAGTTGAATCTCCTTGCAGTCCAAGGGACTCTCAAGAGTCTTCTCCAACACCACAGTTCAAAAGCATCAATTCTTCAGTGCTCAGCCGTCTTCACAGTCCAGCTCTCACATCCATACATGACCACAGGAAAGACCATAGCCTTGACTAGGCGAACCTTTGTTGGCAAAGTGATGTCTCTGCTTTTGAGTATGCTATCTAGGTTGGTCATAACTTTCCTTCCAAGGAGTAAGTGTCTTTTAATTTCATGGCTGCAGTCACCATCTGCAGTGATTTTGGAGCCCAGAAAAATAAAGTCTGACACTGTTTCCACTGTTTCCCCATCTATTTCCCATGTAGTGATGGGACCGGATGCCATGATCTTTGTTTTCTGAATGTTGAGCTTTAAGCCAAACTTTTCACTCTCCACTTTCATTTTCATCAAGAGGCTTTTTAGCTCCTCTTCACTTTCTGCCATAAGGTGGTGTCATCTGCATATCTGAGGTTTTTGATATTTCTCCCAGCAATCTTGATTCCAACTTGTGTTTCTTCCAGTCCAGCATTTCTCATGATGTATTCTGCATATAAGTTAAACAAACATGGTGACAATAGACAGCCTTGACGTACTCCTTTTCCTATTTGGAACCAGTCTGTTGTTCCAAGACCAGTTCTAACTGTTGCTTCCTGACCTGCATACAGATTTCTCAAGAGGCAGATCAGGTGGTCTGGTATTCCCATCTCTTTCAGAATTTTCCACAGTTTTTTGTGATCCACACAGTCAAAGGCTTTGGCATAGTCAATAAAGCAGAAATAGATGTTTTTCTGGAACTCTCTTGCTTTTTCGATGATCCAGCGGATGTTGGCAATTTGATCTCTGGTTCCTCTGCCTTTTCTGAAACCAGCTTGAACATCAGGAAGTTCACGGTTCACATATTGCTGAAGCCTGGCTTGGAGAATTTTGAGCATTACTTTACTTGCATGTGAGATGAGTGCAACTGTGTGGTAGTTTGAGCACTCTTTGGCATTGCCTTTCTTTGGGATTGGGATGAAAACTGACCTTTTCCAATCTTGTGGTCACTGCTGAGTTTTCCAAATTTGTTGGCATATTGAGTGAAGCACTTTCACTGCATCATCTTTCAGGATTTGGAATAGCTCCACTGGAATTCCATCACCTCCACTAGCTTTGTTCCTAGTGATGCTTTCTAAGGCCCACTTGACTTCACATTCCAGGATGTCTGGCTCTAGGTCAGTGATCACACCATCATGATTATCTGGGTCATGAAGCTCTTTTTTGTACAGTTCTTCTGTGTATTCTTGCCACCTCTTCTTAATATCTTCTGCTTCTGTTAGGTCCATACCATTTCTGTCCTTTATCAAGCCCATTTTTTCATGAAATGTTCCTTTGGTATCTCTGATTTTCTTGAATAGATCCCTAGTCTTTCCCATTGTGTTGTTTTCCTCTATTTCTTTGCATTGATCGTTGAAGAAGGCTTTCTTATCTCTTCTTGCTATTCTTTGGAGCTCTGCATTCAGATGTTTATATCTTTCCTTTTCTCCTTTGCTTTTCACTTCTCTTCTTTTCATAGCTATTTCTAAGGCCTCCCCAGACAGCCATTTTGCTTTTTTGCATTTGTTTTCCATGGGGATTGTCTTGATCCCTGTCTCCTGTACAATGTCACGAACCTTTCCCTCGACCTTCCCTGCTGATCAAGAAAATTTTTCGACTGGTCCAAATAGCCATCATCAAAAAATCTACAAATAGCAAATGCCATAGAAGATATGGAGAAAAAGGAAAGCCTCCTCCTCTGTTGGTGGGAATGCAAATTAGTCCAGCCATTAGGGAAATCGTACAGAGGTCTCTCAAAAAACAAAAAATAGAGTTGCCATATGATCCAGCAATCTCATTCCTGAATGTATATCTAGACAAACAATAATTTGAAAAGATACATTCACTCAAATGTTAATAGAGGGACTGTTTACAATAGCCAAGACATGGAAGTAACCTAAGTGTCCATCAGCTGACAAACAGATAAAGATGTGGTGTATTTATATAAGGTATATAAATATATATATATATATATATATATATGTATATAAGTGTGTTTATAGTATATATATATATATATATATTGTTGAGTATTTATATAAGGTAAGTGTTATATATATATATATAGTGTTTATATATATATATATATATATATATATATAGTTGAATATTTATACTCAACCATAAAAAGTGAAACAATTATACATATATATGCATGCATGGTAAGTCATTTCAGTCTTGTCTGACTATACAATCTTATGGACTATAGCCTGCCAGGGTCCTCTGTCAATGTGATTTTCCAGGCAAGAATACTGGAGTGGGTTGCTATGTTCTCCAGGAGATCTTCCTGACCCAGGGTTAGAAACCATTTCTCATGTCTCATTTATTGACAGGCAGGTTATTTACCACTAGTGCCACTTGGGAAGGCCTTAAAGAAATGCCTTTTCACTAAAGGCCTTTTTTTTTTTTTGGCTGTGTGCATGTTAAGTTGCTTTAGTTTTATCTGAGTCTGTAATCTATGAACTGTAGCCTACCAGGCTCCATGGAATTTTCCAGGTAAGAATACTGGAGTGTGTTGCCATGCCCTCCTCCAGGGTATCTTCTTGACTCAGGGATAGAACCTCTGTCTCTTATTGACTGTACTGACAGGCAGGTTCTTTACCACTAGTGCCACCTGGGAAGACCCCACATATATATGTATGTATGTGTGCATAACTGAATCACTTTACTGTATAGTAGAAACTAACACAACATTGTTAATCAACTCTGCTTCAATAAAGCACATTTTTAAAAAATCAAAAAGAAAATAAAAATGAGTACATATATGAACTTAGACAAAATTACTTAGAAAATTACTTTCAGAAAAGTAACTTTAGAAAAACAATTATTAAAAAAATGCAAAACCAAAAGTCCAGCTATTATTAAAATAGAATACAAGGAAAAACTAGAAACCAGAAAGAAAAATAAAAAAGATGAAGTGGAGATATGAGTATAAAATTACATTTCTGAAAAAAAAAATTACATTTCTGAATGTATTAGCTACCTTCAAAAAGCACATTTGATGTGAAGTTTACATTAAACAAAAAAGCAACACTCTTTAGAACAGTAGTTCCAAAATACTAGTTTATATTAGAATTAGCTGGGGTTTTCTTAAAAGACAACTTTGTGTCACTTTCCCTGTGATTTTGACTTCTGATTTACTCATTTAGAGCTTTTTGAAGGGTAATTTTATTTATTTTTATTCTTCAATTAAAATGATTCCTTGTTGAAATGTATTTTAAAGGTAATATGGTAATGAAATTATTGATTTTTAAGAATGTCTTTAAGGCTGAACTTTGAGGACAAGTGGGCAAATTTGGATTTCCCCAGAAGTAAATGAATGCATTTATTTTGACAAGTTCTGTTTTGATAAGGAGCTATAACAGGGAATCTCAAGTCTCATGTGAAGTTAAAAACTATTTACTGTCATTATTATAACTATCATCTTGTAGAAATTTTCTTAACAACAACAAAAATCAATCAATTTCCTTTAATCAGATTAAAAGTAAATATAGACACACAAAAATATGCATATAGATATCCATGCATATGGAGATACACTCATAAAGAAAAGTACATAAAACTTAAGAGACATATTCTTGCATAAATTAGATCAAATTAACAGTCACTTGTGGTAAAAAAAAAAAAAAGCATAAATGTGTAATTTGATGCAATTTAGGAATTACTTTCTGATTTTAGAAATAATTAGAATTATAAGATGAGATTTATAGTATACCTACATTCTAATAGGGATATTTCATCTATTTTGAGGTAAATATAGCATTAATAACAAATATTCAAATCATAATCAAGCCATAGATACCAGGAATAGTTTCATGAGATATTGTCTTACGGTTATTTCGAAAAATTCACATTTCACAGTATGTTTTGGCTTCATTTTCATTAATTTACATTATTTACTTATTAAGGGTCATGGTTGAACTTTATATCATCATGAAAAATTGAAAAAAGAAAACTAGAAAATAAAAAATTCTTAACCATGAGTATAAAGGGAGAAATACCTATAATCCACTTTCCCCTTCATGACTCATACAGGAGGAACTGTTTTGTCATATATGAAAAATTAATATTTCCTAATCTATTTATTTCATCTATCTAAACCAGACTCATAAAAAGTAAAACAGAATACACCAACAAAACACAGGTAAACAACAAGAATTAAACACAGTAGCTTAAAATATCTGTGTGTGTCTTGGCATTAAAGCTATCTGGTTATAGGATGGTTTGATTTTATGGAATATTATTTGCAAAAAATAGAAACTCAGCTACATACATTTTAAAAGTAATTTCTTTCTTATTTATAGGTAATACTATAAGACAGCCTATATCGAGATTGATTTTATTATTTTCTGAATAAATAGAAGATGAACCAATAAAAAGTACCAATAACAGGAATCTTTGAAAATGCTGTTTTAAAAATCATCACTATTGGACATATCTATTACTTAGTAAGCTTTAAATTACTATGTAAGATTAATTTTCAAAGTTTACCTAAAGTCAATTACTTTTCTAAAACATTTCACATGTGAATATTTAATATTCTAGCCATACCAACTTGATAAGAGAATGTTGGCCTTTAAATATAAATGGATTTTGAAACAGGTTATCTATTCAGTTATTGACCCAAGCCACTTTTTTTTTTAACTTTTTTGACTATATTTGAGAATACATCATGATTTCTAACACCAGTGATTAGTATTTATGACAGAATCATCCTAATCTTTACTTCCTGGGTAGTTCTTGAATTTATTTTCGAATAATAATAGTTGTACCATTCCTTTTGTGAGAATAATTACCTTAGATATGTTTCTTTCAGCTTTCTTTCTAATCCTGCCAAATGACACCCTACAGTATCTCCCTCTGAAGTGGAGTAACAGACTGACAGGTGTTGTCAGCAAGAAGTCTGACGACTGAGAGACATGTTTGTCTCCTAATAGATTCAATAAAGCATAAAGGGGAGGGAGGCAGCAGTGACTGCAGCCTGGGGAAGCCTTTGGCAAACCCTTTCTGAAAGATGTGACATCTCCGACTACTCTGATTGAGGCACAGATACTTACACGCTGCACTGTTGACTTCCTAAAATATTCAGCCAAGATGCCTGATGGCATGTTATTATCTAGAAAAACATGATACATATCATAATGAAGTCCAAATTCATGGGATTTTTTTTTTTTTTGTACTTTCAAAAAATGCTGTGGTCGAGTGTTGTTAGAAAAATGACATAAAAATGTATCTTAAGGGTCCCTTATCTCTTATTTCCTCTGCAACTTGGAAACTACACTCTGAGCATCTTCTCAGCAGCAAACATCTTCAGCCTGCTGTGAGTCGTTACACCCTCAGCAAGACTTCCTCCCAAGAAGTCTCATTTAGTTCCCCTAAGAAAACACTGTGTGCTGTGTATTCATTTTTTGCAGCCCTTGGATCCTAAGCATAGCTAAATAGAAACTGACCAATTCTGCAATAGCAACCTCTTCAATTAGTCATACTGTCACCTGTGATAATGTAAGTTCTTTGTGATTCTAATCATCAGGTGTCATTCATATAATGCCAGGTGCCTGGTAAAGCACTCTGTAACTTTTCATCCATCTGTCCAGTCTTAGAAATGACCTTCTACCACTTTCCTTTGTATACATGTTGTCTTTAAATAGGGCATTTGCATAACAAAAGTGCCTCTGCCTACACTAAGAGTTGCATGGTGAGAGAAGAAACTGTACTACATTCTTTGTAATCCATGTGACATTGAAGGCTATTTCCATTCAGCCTCGGGCCACCAACACTTCAGTGTATTTATTTAAGGGCAGCAAATGCTGTTAACAAGCATACATCTCTCTTTTATCAACTACAAATTTATTAGCAGCAGAAAAAAATCTATAATACAAATAGATATTTGTATTGCAAATACTTAAAGGAGTAACTAATGAGGCCATTTATTGTCCAAATTTGACTAATTATTATGCCGAGAAACAGTCTACAAGCCAGTATGTGCTTTGAAATTAAGCATTTTCAGTAAATACATCAAAGCAGTTGGAACCAAACTAACAGCACAAACTTCAGAAATATCTCTATTCATATTGATCCTAGCTCGCATAATGTTATATAGAAAACTAGCTATACACACTTTAAAATAAATGACCCACAGGCAAATGTAAAGAAATGAACAGCCTCCCAAGGAGAAGTATTCTAACTAGACTGACCATAAAATTAATCCTCCAAACCAAAATACTTCTGAGAATGGAAGAGGCTATTATTAGTAATTATATCAGGACCACATGCATAATGCTGAATGTCCCCAGGCAAAACAAGATGTATGCTCTCTGTGCCTCAACTTGCATTGTTCCAAAGGCCTTAAATAAACACTTAAGTCTTTATCTATTGCATAAAGCATATGTTTCTTAAATTCTTCCATGATATTGCCCCATCCACCATTTCATTCTTCCACTACATTATTCTAACATGAATCTCCTGTCTGAGAATATTGATCTACATGTGTTAGCTGGCCAGGCTCTTCTGAAATTCTTCACCTGGGGCAATAGGTTCTGCTTGGGGATAATATCCTGCAACTTAATCTATCAAAGGTAAATCACTTTCGTAACACAAGGTTGAATTAATTATGTCTTTTGAGGGCAAATGGCAGAGAAATTTTCATGGGGTCGCAAAGAGTCGGACACGACTGAGCGACTGATCTGATCTGATGTGAGGGAATGGAATAAACCTTCCATAAGCAAGTCGGCTCTGAGGAATGGTTCCTTCATCTCTCTTTATTTTTTTCCTAAATAGAATTTTGTCTCCAACTCCTTTCTTACTGACAGTTCAACTATGTCAGGATTATTTTATTGGTCTAGGTCCTGGAGAAGTGCTGAACTTGGTTAATTATCCTATGTCCTAGGAGTCTGAGATTTCATACTACACCATTCTTAGAAGTGTGTCATTGGACTCTAGAAAACATCTGTGTTCACTGAAAGGACAAACCACCCGTGGCTAAAAGTGGGATGTCTTAGGTGGATTCTTTACCATCTGAGCCACCAGGGAAGCCCAAGAATACTAGAATGGGTAGCCTATCCCTTCTCCAGGGGATCTTCCTAACCCAGGAATCGAACCGGGTTCTCCTGCATTGGAGGTGGATTTTTTTTTTTTTTTAAACCAGCTGAGCTACCCGGGAAACCCTTTACTATGAAAAAGAACATGGCAGGCTGGGTGAAGAATACAGAGCTCTCTGAACCTCCCTTTCTTTGTAAATCCTTCCAAGAATCTTGACAGGTAAAATTCAGTTTTTCCTACAGAATACTTTCATATAATTTTGTGTTTCTCCTCATCACTGAGATATATCTATATTAAATCAGAACACTTTTGTTTCAGTTTCTATCCTCCACTGGTTCATGAACTTTTTTCCCCAGCTTTGCTGAGATATAATTGACATAACACACTGTATAAGTTTAAGGTATACATTGTGATTTGATAAACATATATTACAAAATGATTAACACCACAGCATCATCTAACACTTTCATCACATCGCATAATTACGATTCTTTTTTGTGGTGAGAAAATTTATGATCTATTCTCTTAGCAACTTTTAAGTATTGAATATAGCATTATTAACAATAATTACCATGATATAGACTAGATCCATAGAACTTATTCATCTTATAACTGGAAGCTTATACTTTTTGATTAATATTTCACAATTTCTACCCCCTCCCCCAGCTGCTGGTAACTACCACTCTTTTCTGAGTTTAGAATTTTGCTTTTTATAGACTCTCTCTATAAATGAAATCATAGAATATTTATCTATTATCTGCCATTTCACTTAGCATAATGCCCTCAAAGTCCATCCAAGCTGTCACAAATAACATAATTTTCTTCTTTCTCCTGCTGAATAATATTCCTTTGTGTGTGTGTAGGGGGGATGTGCATGTGGGTGCCATATTTTATTTATTTATTCATTCATCCATAGATGGATGCATAGGTTGTTTCCATATCTTGACTGTCATGAATAATGTTACGATGAACATGGGAGTGCAGATATCACTTGAAGACCCTGTTTTCATTTCCTTTGAAAAGAAATATACTATATAAGTATACTAAATATACTATATACTCAGAAGTAGAATTGCTGAATGGATCATGAACTTCTGAACTTTCCATTCCTTATGGTACAAGTAACATGGCACTCAGTGTATGGTCAATATATGTTAATTGTATTGAACTGACAAATTAGTAAGTAATATTATTCAAAATAATGTTAAAAATACATCATAAACAAGAGAAATAAACAGCTCTTTTATTCTAAGATGATGAGAAATAAGTTACTATTCATCTCATTTCTCATTGCTTCTTGCCTCTGTCATTAGGCTAGACAGAAAAACAGAAGCAATGGGTGTGTATTAGGTAAAATTATACAAAAAGTACTAATTAAGGTACCAGGAATTATAATTATGGGTATCATAAATCATATATTCTAAAAGAATTATGTGTCGAATTAATTTTAAACCTTATCCTAGTTTTGAGTAAAAAATCAATTTTATACAGTCAACAAAATAATAGAACTAGCAAACTATCATAAAGAATTAACTTAAATATAAGATCAAGAAAATAGAGGTGGGTAAGAAGCAGAAACAAACACAAATTCAATGTCTTATCAACCTTTATATCATTTTAAATAAAAGTAAGGTTTATGTGCTTCCCAAGTGGCACTAGTGGTACAGAACCTGCCAGCTAATGCAGGAGACGTTAAGAGGAGAAGGTTTATATAATGTTATGGCATTATATATATGCATATATAAATATATATGCTTATATATATATGCTTCTATATATGTTTATATATATATATATATATATATATATATATATATCTTATATCTTAAAAAAAAAAAAAAAACCTTTGCATGAAAGGACTACTACCACCATATAACTGAAAACCCAAGAAATGCCACGCACTAAAAAATCATTATACAGATGTACAAGGGAAATACATTGAGGTCGGGTCTAATCTGGCTCTGAGAGTTAATCATAAAGAGTAATAGAATTCAACTGGCAGTTAATTGGAAGTCAAATTGTGTCCTTAAGTTCAGTTCAGTTCAGTTTCTCAGTTGTGTCCGACTCTTTGAGACCCCATAAATTGCAGCATGCCAGGCCTCCCTGTCCATCACCAACTCCCAGAGTTCACTCAGACTCATGTCCATGGAGTCAGTGATGCCATCCAGCCATCTCATCCTCTGTTGTCCCCTTCTCCTCCTGTCCACAACCCCTCCCAGCATCAGAGTCTTTTCCAATGAGTCAACTCTTCACATGAGGTGGCCAAAGTACTGGAGGTTCAGCTTTAGCATCATTCCTTCCAAAGAACATCCAGGGCTGATTTCCTTTAGAATGGACTGTTTGGACCTCCTTGCAGTCCAAGGGACTCTCAAGAGTCTTCTCCAACACCACAGTTCAAAAGCATCAATTCTTCGGTGCTCAGCTTTATTCACAGTCCAACTCTCACATCCATACATAACCACTGGAAAAACCATAGCCTTGACTAGACGGACCTTTGTGGGCAAAGTAATGCCTCTGCTTTTGAATGTGCTATCTAGGTTGGTCATAAATTTCCTTCCAAGGAGTAAGCGTCTTTTAATTTCATGGCTGCAGTCACCATCTGCAGTGATTCTGGAGCCCAGAAAAATAAACTCTGACACTGTTTCCCCATCTATTTGCCTTGAAGTGATGGGACCGGATGCCATGATCTTCGTTTTCTGAATGTTGAGCTTTAAGCCAACTTTTTCACTCTCCTCTTTCACTTTCATTAAGAGGCTTTTTAGTTTCTCTTCACTTTCTGCCATAAGGGTTTAGCATTATGTAATTATTCTTACAGCTCCTGGCATTGCTAATTCTGGTCCCTGAAAACAAAATGGAGCCAAACTTTTTCCCACCAAAATTATGATGGGGCCTAAATTCTTTACCAACTCCATTAAGATCGGTAGATTTTTGAGACTACTGTGTCCAGTTTAATGCAACTGGATGATCTCTTTACTTTTATTCTGCAGGCCCTAAGAAATGCTTTCAGAGGGTGATCGAGTTTGTGTCTTCCCAAGTGAAAATCTTATTGGTTACTTGAAAGTACCATTTGTTTGTACATCTCTCTATTAGGAAAATAAACTTTGGAACCAAAGTCATGCACGGAGTAGTGGAGGGGGTAGAATCATGATATACAATTAGTTAAAAGAGGAAGGGAGTAAGGAGTAAAAAAAAAAAAAAGGAAGACACTGAACATAAGAAACTCCACCTGGAATGTTTTAGTACTAATAGAATACAGATGATTCAATATCCATATAATTTTTATTTTCACTATAAGCAGTTTGATATAAAACATATAAATGATGTGTTAAACATGTTGTGAATCCCTTTTCTCTTAGGTTCAAGAATGAGTTAAGATTTCCAGCTAGGGAAATTTTATTGTGTTAAATCTCTAGCTTATGGTAAATAGGATTAATTTTTTCACTGAACTTCTGTCCTGCTCTAAGCTGAAAAGAGAAATGAACACATCAGTGAACAGGCATTGGTACGAGGGTTATAGTAGCATGATAAATGCAGAGAAATATTTTTTCTTTCAATTCATTGCAGATATTGGTTAGCAGTTTATCTGTACAAAAATAAAATGTGACCCCTATAAAACAGCCAAGGTCAGTGAGCATCCGTCATGGAAGTTAAATTTCCCTCAGGCCTATTCAGTCTTTTAGAAGATTTTTTCCCTTCTTCCTAAGATGAATAAGACCTTTATAAAGGGTTGTAGGGTCCACTGAATCTCTCATTCAACTTCCCAGATTTTGTATATGCTTTCTTTCAAAGCTGTTATTGAAGAACAAAATTTAACATGCTAGATTTTTTTGAAAACTAAGGCAATCTTATGGTGTAAAAAAAGTCTTGTTTACTACAGATTTTATGTTTCAACTACTCATGTTGCAGTTAAGTAATTTTTTGGTGCAATAATGGGGTCAGAAAGAGTTGGCCACCTCTGAGCTCATAGGGAACAACTTCATTGACTCCATTATGTTTAAATCTCTCCTTGGAGTAAGAAGAGATACATGAAACAGATTACATATTTGAAGATCCTTTCTTGCTTGAAATTTATATTTATCAATGAATTGTTGTTAAGCTTGGCTATTTATTATAGCTTGATAATTAATTATTAGGTCCTTGTGTTTAACAAGATATTATAACTAATAGTTTAAAAACAGAGCTTTTTATGAAACAGGAAGGAAGGGGGCAGTGCACAACCTTGAAAAGAATGACATAGTCCTATGACACAGGACATAAACTGATCAGAATCAAATAGGTCCAAGAGGGCAAACAATTTCTCCTAGATGCTGAGCCTCAGTATATGCTCATCATAACATGTCAGCAAGCTGAATGACACATCCACAGGCACCATGACAGTTCCAAGGTCAACCATTAAGGTAAAAAATGTGTAGTGGCCCAATTCCTTGAAATCTCCACTCCTTCACCCAAATATCTGGAACACTCTTCCCACTCACTAGTCTATGAAATTACTCATTTCTATTAAAATTGACAACTTCATACTCTGGTGCATCTCTTGCATTCTGTGATGGCCCACACTCATGGGACTAAATAAATCTACTTCTGATTTACAACATTTGTCTCTCACTGAATTCTTTCTGCAATGAGCCATCAATAACTTGAACTTCTTTAAGTCCTGAGATAAATATGTGACATCTTTCTCTCTCTACTGTGTATTGAGTGCCTAGAACTGACTGGCATATAGAACATCTCCAGAAAATATTTGTAAATGGATGAAAAATACATCAATGAATGAATAATTGACTCAGAAACTGAACCTATCCAACACAAAAGAGAAAAGTCTTATTTCCAGAATATAAAGAAAACTGAATTCCAAATGGGCCTCAAACCCAAAATTTCACATTTGATGTACAGAATTAAGCAGGGCAAAGATTAATAAAGTTTTGCCAAGTAAATGCACTGGTCATAACAAACACCCTCTTCCAACAACACAAGAGAAGACTCTACACATGGACATCACCAGATGGTCAACACCGAAATCAGATTGATTATATTCTTTGCAGCAAAAGATGGAGAAGCTCTATACAGTCAGCAAAAACAAGACCAGGAGCTGACTGTGGCTCAGACCATGAACTCCTTATTGCCAAATTCAGACTGAAATTGAAGAAAGTAGGGAAAACCACTAGACCATTCAGGTATGACCTAAATCAAATCCCTTATGATTATACAGTGGAAGTAAGAAATAGATTTAAGGGCCTAGATCTGATAGATAGAGTGCCTGATGAACTATGGAATGAAGTTCCTGACACTGTACAGGAGACAGGGATCAAGACCCATCCCCATGGAAAAGAAATGCAAAAAAGCAAAATGGCTGTCTGGGGAGGCCTTACAAATAGCTGTGAAAAGAAGAGAAGCGAAAAGCAAAGGAGAAAAGGAAAGACATAAGCATCTGAATGCAGAGTTCCAAAGAATAGCAAGAAGAGATGAGAAAGCCTTCTTCAGCAATCAATGCAAAGAAATAGAGGAAAACAACAGAATGGGAAAGACTAGGGATCACTTCAAGAAAATCAGAGATACCAAAGGAACATTTCATGCAAAGATGGCCTTGATAAAGGACAGAAATGGTATGGACCTAACAGAAGCAGAAGATATTCAGAAAAGATGGCAAGAATACACAGAAGAACTGTATAAAAAAGATCTTCATGACCCAGATAATCACAATGGTGTGATTACTGATCTAGAGCCAGACATCCTGGAATGTGAAGTCAAGTGGGCCTTAGAAAGCATCACTATGACAAAGCTAATGGAGGTGATGGAATTCCAGTTGAGCTATTCCATATCCTGAAAGATGATGCTGTGGAAGGGCTGAACTCAATACGCCAGCAAATTTGGAAAACTCAGCAGTGGCCACAGGACTGGAAAAGGTCAGTTTTCATTCAATTCCCAAAGAAAGGCAATGGCAAAGAATGCTCATACTACCATACAATTGCACTCATCTCACACACTAGTAAAGTAATGCTGAAAATTCTCCAAGCCAGGCTTCAGCAATATGTGAACCGTGAACTTCCTGATGTTCAGGCTGGTTTTAGAAAAGGCAGAGGAACCAGAGATCAAATTGCCAACATCTGCTGGATCATGGAAAAGGCAAGAGAGTTCCAGAAAAACATCTATTTCTGCTTTTTTGACTATGCCAAAGCCTTTGACTATGTGGATGACAATAAACTGTGGAAAATTTTGAAAGAGATGGGAATACCAGACCACCCGATCTGCCTCTTGAGAAATTTGTGTGCAGGTCAGGAAGCAACAGTTAGAACTGGTCATGGAACAACAGACTGGTTCCAAATAGGAAAAGGAGTTTGCCAAGGCTGTATATTGTCACCCTGTTTATTTAACTTATATGCAGAGTACATCATGAGAAACACTGGACTGGAAGAAACACAAGTTGGAATCAAGATTGCTGGGAGAAATATCAATAACCTCAGATATGCAGATGACACCACGCTATGGCAGAAAGTGAAGAGGATCTACAAAGCCTCTTAATGAAAGTGAAAGTGGAGAGTGAAAAAGTTGGTTTAACGCTCAACATTCAGAAAATGAAGATCATGGCATCTGGTCCCATCACTTCATGAGAAATAGATGGGGAAACAGTGAAAACAGTGTTAGACTTAATTCTGGGGAGCTCCAGAATCATTGCAGATGGTGACTGCAGCCATGAAATTAAAAGACGCTTATTCCTTGGAAGGAAAGTTATGACCAACCTAGATAGCACATTCAAAAGCAGAGACATTACTTTGCCCACAAAGGTCCGTCTAGTCAAGGCTATGGTTTTTCCTGTGGTCATGTATGGACGTGAGAGTTGGACTATGAAGAACGCTGAGTGCTGAAGAATTGATGCTTTTGAACTGTGGTGTTGGAGAAGACTCTTGAGAGTCCCTTGGACTGCAAGGAGATCCAACTAGTCCATTCTGAAGGAGATCAGCCCTGGGATTTCTTTGAAAGGAATGATGCTAAAGCTGAAATTCCAGTATTTTGGCTACCTCATGTGAAGCGTTGACTCATTGGAGAAGACTCTGATGGTGGGAGGGATTGAGGGCAAGAGCAGATACATGCTATTTGGAAAGAAAGGGGCCACTTGACCACCCGAGGGTCCCCAATCAAATATGGTGATCAAATTCTTAGACTCTTGGAGACTGTCCATCTGCCCATGGAGGTTTTAGTCTCCCACTGTAAAGGACATCAAAAAGGGAGCATGGAAGTGGCACGAGGGAACAAAGCAGCTAATCAGGCAGCTAAGAAAGCAGCATTACAGAACCATGACCTAATAGGGGTTGCCACCTTAGTTCCACAGACTAATTTGCCAGATACTCCTTCATATACTGAAGGTGAGACTCTTAAAGCTAAGAGTGAGGGCTTTCAAGAAGATCATATGGGGTGGTTCCAAAAAGCAGGACTCCTTTTTCTGTCTGGGAACCTTCAATGGAAGTTGGTTAACTCCTTACATGCCACCACTCATTTAGGGGAAAAGGCCCTCCAAAAATTACTAGAAAGGTCCTTCAGAGGAACAGGTTTCCAAACAACTATAATACAAGTGGTCTCCTGTTGTCCCACTTGCCAATTAAACAACCCCCAATGAGCTCGAAGACCCCAGCTTGCCCAGTCCGTCCAGTGACGTGGAACCTATCCAGGAGAGGACTGGCAGATGGACTTCACCCAGATGCCAGTTTCTCAAGGGTATAAATACCTATTAGTCATGATAGATACATTCACGGGATGGATTGAAGACTTTCCCACCCAGACTGAGAAGCCTAAGGAGGTGGCAAAAAAACTGCTCCATGAAATCCTTCCAAGATTTGGTCTGCCCAGGTCATTACAAAGTGACAATGGGACATAATTTACTTCTAAGGTCACCCAAAGGATCTCTAAAGCATTGGACATTACATATTATCTCCATTGTGCCTGGAGGCCTCAGTCTCCAGGAAAAGTAGAAAGAGCCAACCAATTCTTAAAATCAGCGGTAAAAAAGATAACCCAGGAGACCTCCCTGGGATGGAAGGAGGCGTTACCAGTAGCTCTCCTCTGCACCCGTATTGCCCCTAAGGAACATGTTGGTCTTAGTCCTTACGAGATGCTATATGGGAGACCTTTTTTTTTTTTTTTTTTTTTAATGTCAGTGACCTCTTCCTAGATCCAGAGGTTCAGACTCTCAAGTCTTATACCATGGCCACTGGGCAATTCCAACAGGATATATGCTTGTGGGGTATGAACCAGGACCCAAAAGATTCTAAGGAGTCACCACTATATGCTCCAGTGACTCAAGTCCTAATTAAAGTCTGGAAAGATGGCTCCCCAAAGGCTCAACTCCAGCCACATGGAAGGGCCCCTACCCTGTAATACTTTTTGCCCTCACAGCAGTCAAGGTACCAGGACATGACTCCTGGATTCACTACTCATGAGTCAAGCAGTGGAATAAAACAGAAGGACACTCAATACACCTATCAACAAGCTACAATATGCAGTGCCAGTTCAACAAAGGTATAAAACTACAGCCGACCACAGAAAATATCACTCACTCTTACATGGACACTGCTATAAGGACTCTGAGGCTTGAGACTAGCAAGAGGGGGAGACCCAATACCCCTCACCAACCCAGTTCAGCAGGAAGTAGCCAGAAAGACCTCGACGCCCCTATTCCCAGAGAATTGGGCCTCCCATCTCTTGAGGGGGGAACCATTCTTGAAGAAGAGATGAGAGTGAAGGAGTGCATCAGTGCAGGTGGAGGGGTTGTGGGGGGGAGAGAGAGAGAGAGAGAGAGAGAGAGAGTACACAGGCAGGAGAAAGAGCAGCGAGAGAGCACTTGGTTCCTCCTTTTATATGTTCCCCCCACCCCCGCCCCCACCCCGGGCCTGCCCTATGCAAATTGGGCTCAGCTAGGAGTGCTGTTCTACCTGAAGTCCTCACTCAGGTCCTTGGACCTTTCTTTGACCTTCCTTTGTTCTATTTTCACGGGCTTTTCTCTTCCTTGTTTTTTAGCCACCGCCATTTTGTATTCCTGTTCCCTTTTCTAACTACCTAACAGTTCCAAGACAACCAGGGTCCCAGAAAGTATCCCCAAATCACAGAGAATATGTAGTAACTTGAGTGGCTTTACCTACCCTCTGTGTCTGGAGCACCTATGCTCTTGATTACCAATGGCAGAGATGCAAGAGACATAGTTCCATCCCTGGATCAGGAAGATCCCCTGGCATAGGAAATGCCAATTCACTCTAGTATTATTGTCTGGAAAATTCCATGGGCAGAGGAGCCTGGTGGGCTACATAGTCCATGGGGTAAAAAGAGTTGGATATAACTTAGCAACTGAGCACACATACACATCTCTACCCTATGATAAACCACTGCCTACCCTATGCCACTTTCTATCCATCAGAGTATTTCTGAGATTACTCTTTATCAGTCAGTTGCCAGACACTCTAAATCCAATAGATCTTAGCCATGGTCCAAAATATAAACTTCCCCAGTCATTTATCTTCTCCTGAAAGCATTGTAAGAAAAATGTTTTTTTATTTGTTTTTTATAATTAAAAATATAAAATCCTACCTTGACTATTTAACTGAGAACACCCCTTCACCTTCTTGCTGTAACTGGATCCTGGTGCCTTCCTAGGGCCACTGATTTTCCCAGGGCTTCCTAGAGTGGAGACATTCATACCACTTGACTCAGGTTTCAAAGAAAGGGTCAGTGTTCTACTTTTCCTGAGTGCGTTTTCCAGACTTTTCCGACATAACACTTATATTAAAATCTTCCTCCACTGACAATGAGGACAGCCTGAACTCCACTTCCTCACTGTCATTAGTGACTTCCTAATCATTCCTTCTCTTTCAGAGAACTTTCAGCTCTAACTCGTGACATTTCTACTACAGCTCTATTACTCATTCAGAGATGACTCAAACAATGGCCTACTTCCTTAGCTTTTTAAATTTCTCCATTTATGACCCTGTGATTTCCTCTGTTCCCTTTTATCCACCCAATCTCATGATCATACTAAAACACTTCAGCTAATTCTAAATTATTCCATTTCTGAAAAGTTATATTAAAAACTACCTCTTTTCAAAAACTGTCTGCTGTTTATCTTTTGGTCACTATTATAGTCACCCCAAAATACCTGCTCTTCAGCCTCACAGGGATCCCAGGTTTTCAGTCCCTCCATGTTCTCTCAGACTCTCAGAACCTTCCAAACTTCATCTAGTCTAATCAATTTCATGGTATGTTATTTCAATCCAGCTGTTCCTTTCTCTGACACAGCTACCCAGTAAAATCCAGTTTTTAATTACTCATTTAAAACTGAAAAATGATCATTCTTTTGACCTATGCTTGGGTTGTACAGCAATTATTATGAGGAAACAAAGTAATTGCAATGCTACAGATCAACATCCTAAGGTCATTGACAAGTTTAGCCAAATTCTTTAAACAAGGATAAAGAAACACAGGATGTACAACTGCATTTCTGAGTGTAAGAAGCAAGACTTTCCAAGGAATAGTAATGAAAAAAAAAAATCAAAAATTTAAACAAAGAAGAACTGGTTTTAAGGTAAGTCTTCAAAGTTCATATAGTTTAACTTTGATCTTTTTGAGAAAACTTCTGTTTTCTTAATAGCCTTTAATCTCATTTACAAAAGAAATGTCTATTACTCAATGAATTCAGATCATACCATTCTCTTTCCATGAGAATATTTTCCAAGTTTTGAAAAAAGGGAACTCTCTTTAATGACTGACCACAATGCTATAAACATTTACAATTTTCTCTTGTCTTCAGTAACTTTTGTTATGGTTTAACATGCAAAAGGGGCATTTTGGTCTGCTTTGGTAAGTCTGGAGTACATATATATGATAGTGGGTGGTGTAATACAATTTTTATTTTAAAATATTTCCTTTTCCTTCTTCAGACACTTTTCTATTAGGAAGTATTTATTGGCCCTGTCTTCCTCCAGACAATTTTTAATAAGTATTCTTGAGGGAGAATTTCTATAAATGTAATGAGAGTATTGATGAGAAACTCTGAATGTTAAAAATGTTTGTTCCCAATCCCTATATTTTAATATAATAAATTATTTTCAGATATTCTTAATTCTCACTTCTAAACAACTCAATATCTAGAAGGAAACTACATCTAAATAGCCTAAGTATGGATTGGTGATGTAGATTCTTTAACATATAACTGTTACCAAAAGTACTAAATTTTTCAAAACACATTAAACATTGAGGAAAAAATTACTATACAATTTTTTGCATATTAAATGTAGCTGAGACTTATTTTATCAAATCATATTAAATGGAATAAATAGTCCAATTATAGCCAATCCTCATCCTACTTCAACTAGTGAAATTGTTTTTACCTTCAGCAACAAATGTATATATATGTGTATGTGTGTACACTAACTGCTGAACTAATTTGTTTTTAGTTATATACACTGCCCACATATTAAAAATGCTTGAAAATGAAGTCCCATGAAATTGAGTTATTTTGAGTTTTTACATTTATAATTTAGTCTCAATTAATTATTCTCAATAACTAAAAATGAAATATAGATAGGTATGTGTGCATACACACACACACACTACACCACACATACATCTTTTGCCAAAAGAATCCTATGACCTTTTTGTTAATCTTTATTTGTATATTTGTAATTTTTACTATATTATGTTATGTTGCATTGTTATTTTATTGAAGCAAAAGAATGAGAAATAATACTTTTCACTGATACCTAACTTGTTATAAAATCTCAGTTAAAATAACTAATTTAGTTAAACATTTGAATTGATTGGTTTTAGTTTTATATTTTGCAAGATAGTCTATAATGTATTCATCATTTTTTATACCAATCGTAAGAATGTTTATTAATATATCTACTGCAACTGAAAGTATAATTGCCAGAAATTGAGAAAGGATTTGTTAGTCAGAACATAAGCAAAATTTGTCAACTAACTACTCCATAATACACAGACATCAGAGGAAAAAATCTCTGAGATTCTTTCTATGAAAAGTACTTGGAGGAATGTAAACCTATTTTTATTTAGCTAGCTAAGCTACTTATCTAACAAATTAACTGAACTCAGGCTTTCCACTTGGTACTGAATCATGTGTTGAGAATTAACGTAATGTCACTAAATCTCTAAAATGTGTTAGAGAATAAGATTCCTCCAACAAGTTTCCTAGAAGAGAAGAAAAATAGAACTGGAAAAAAGAATTAAATTCTAATGAAGTTAAAATAAATCAGATAGAGACTATAGTAATTCAGGAAACAGCTGCAAGTTTATTTATGTAATGTGTTGATTTGCAAGCTATTCGATTTTCTCTAATCATTTTTGTTACAATAATTTATAAATTATTTTAGAAAGGTTTTATGTTTTGGACTATATTAAGGAAAAACAAGAAAAATGATTTGATTATATTTAACAAATGGGGCAGAGGCCTGGTCATGGTGTCAAGCCAAACAGGGTGAAAACCAGATTTTGATTTTTGGGACTGTCAACTCCAGAGATTCTTTCAATGAAACTTTTTCCAGGGAGTAAGTTGAGTGCATGTTGTGATTTGGTTTGGAAAAAATGGAGACATTTCTTTTTAGTTTCCATTTGATGGATAATACGTTTAAGGTATAAAATCTATACCCAGTGTTAAATATTTAGTAATTGTACTGAGTTTAAATAGTGCTCCCTTCAAAAACAATAATTCATGTACACATGGAACCAATGAATATGGTCTTATTTTTTAAAAGTCTTCACAGATATAATCAAATTAAGGTGAGGCTATATTGAATAAGAGCATTGTGTGTGTATGTGTTCAGTTGCTCAGTCGTGTCCAATTCTTTTGGGATCCCATGGACTGTAGCCTGCCAGGCTTATTTGTCCATGGGATTTCCCAGGTGAGAATATTGGAGAGGATTTTCACTTCCTCTTCCAGGAGAATTTTCCCGACGCAGGGATCAAATCTCCATCTCCCGCATTGGCAGGCAGGTCCTTTACCACTGTGGTTGCCTAATTCAATAATTGCTGTCCCTATAATAAAAAGGAAATTTGAACACAGAATACACAGAGGAAAGGTGATGTGAAGATGTACAGGGAGACCATGAAGTGAAGATGAAGGCAGAGACTACAATTATACATCTACCAATGAAGAAACTTGGACAGCTGCTCTCAACCATCATAATCTAGGTAGTATCCTTCCCTAGAACCTTCAGAGACAGTGTGTCCCTGCCTATACTTTCATTTCAAATGACCGGCCTCCAGAAACGGGGGCCAAGAAATTCCTCTATTTTTAAGCTATCCAGTTTGTAGTTCTTTGCTACAGTAACCTTAGGAAACTAATACAATAACCAGGTATGTGTATTCTCAGTTTCTCAGTTGTTTCTGACTCTGTGGTTCCATGGACTGTAGCCTGGCAATTCCGCTGTCCGTAGTATTTCCCAGGCAAAAATACTGAAGCGGTTTGCCATTTCTTACTTCAGGGGATCCTCCTGGCCCAAAGATCAAACCTGTGTCTCCTGCACTGGCAGGTGGACTGTTTGCCACTAGTGCCACCCAGAAACCAAACACACAGTCATGTCTTTTGGTAAATACAAGGACTTGGGCTCCAGCGTCCCTTTACACACCAAAATTAGTGGATGCTCAAGTCCTTTCTATTAAATAATGTATATTGATTACTTAAAATACCTAATATAATGTAAAAGCTATGTAAATAGTTACCTTTGTGCAACAAGGCAAATTCAAGGTTAGCTTTTGGGAAATTCCTGGATTTTTTTTTTCTGAATATTTTTGATTGAAGGTTGGTTGAGTCTTGCAGATGTGGATACTATAGATACAGAAGGCCAATTCAATATATTTACATTCATGATTTTTCCAATGGAATATGTTACTTCCTAAATGTTGGACTTTTGAAAAATGTCATAATTTAATATGGTACTCTCCTTATCTTTAATAACTTTATAAAAAATAATAGACTGCAGTTGGAAAGCAAGTTTGCAACATATCTCAGGTGGTATTGAAGGCAGGAGGACAAGGGACAACAGAGGATGAGATCGTTGCATGGCATCACCGACTCCATGGACATGAGTTTGAGCAAGCACCCAGAGTTGATGATACACAGGAAGGCCTGGCATGCTGCAGTGCATGCAGTTGCAAAGAGTCCAACACAACTGAGAGACTGAACTGTACTTTGAACTACGTGATTGAACTACGTACTCAGGTGGTATAATCTGAAGTGTTAGTCTGTTGAGCATAGGGCAAGAAAAGGAGAATAGAGATTATGCATCTGAGGACCAAGGGACAAGGCCATAATAACACAGAATCTATGTTTAATAGTGTCAGCATATAAGTTGAGCTCAATGCAAGTTAGTTACACTTTCCTCTTCATTTCCATAAATGGCAGACCATTTTTATAAATAGATGAACCATATATAATAGTTTGATAAACTTTAGCTGTATTTTCTAGATAAAATTAAGCCTTTTAAAGCTTTGTAGTAACACATCGCATTCACAGCATATAAATTAATATCAATTATTTCTTAATTCTCTTTCACTTAACTCATTTTAAAAGTGAACTATTGGCTTTTAAAGTCATGCATTTAATACTATAATTTAAGTATTTCATGGGGTTTACTTGTTTTCAATTTCAAAACATTTTAACTATCAGGAAAAAAAAACAAACATAAAATTATAGATTTCAATGTGTTTTAACTAAAGCCTCATGAATCAAACATATTGAAAGATGAGAATCTCCTTATATAATTTCTGGATTAGTTATGATACAAGTGGGAAAATAAAATGAACATAGTAAGCACAAATAAGAAAAATGAAGACCAATCATTATGAGAGTAGGGTACACATCCAGTTGAAAGGGGCCTCACAACTCATTTCCAGCTGAATGTGGCCCTATTAAAATATGATTTCAGGGATTCATATGTTCTAATCACTTTTTTCAAGTAATCACTAGAATTCAAATATTTATGTAAATGTAACCAGTTTTATCATATTATAAAATAACAAAGGCTTAGTCTCAGAAATTTCAAAATGCAGAAACTGTGACTTTTTTTGCATATGAATTTTAAATGTGACTTGGGAGAAGACTCGTATCATATATATGTGTCTTTGTTATAAAACAAGTCCTTTATGTCCTGTGATATATTGCATCAATTTAAAACTAAAAATTTCAATTCATTTGGACCTGTATTTTTGATCAACTTCTCTTTTTTGATACAAGATAAAATTTTCAAGTTCAAAATTTAGATAATCTTACATATTATATTGGAAGAGTATGAAATATTATGAATAGTATTAAAGAAGACTTCTTGTATTAGTAACATTTCACTGCCTTATCACTTAGTATCAATCTTACAATCTAGATTTGTGAACCAAAAGAAAGTGCTTAGCATGTTTAAAATTTTCCCCTATGTCTGACTCATACATGTTGAAGGAAACACGCTAAGACAGGATGTGCTCCTTTACTTGTGCTGGAGCCACATGTACAGTGAGATGGACTATTGTACAATTTGATATGATTTCATCAGGGCTGTCACTGGATGTGTTCTTTGGCTGGAAATAGAACATGAAGTGTACTCTCAATGTTGTCATCCTTGATGGTACTATTGGATAGAATGATCTACCTAGAAAGTGTTCAAAATGCTTACCAGTAGTATTATAAAACTCTACAGGTGATCAGAACACTAGTCTACATTTCTGCTTATATTGTGGTTACTCAATGCTTTAGTTGTGACTAACACCTCTTTGTCAGTTATTTCTATGTAATAACTTGCCCCTAAGTTAGTTCTATTGTATTAAAACAGGACACATATCCCAAGGGAGATTCTTTCCAAACAAAACACTGCGGGAAAAAAATAATATGATGTTTTTGTTGCTTTCATTTGAAAGTTATTTTTCCTCATTTTGTAGTGGAAAGTGGTGTTACACTTCCTGTTACTCACTTGGAAAATGTATTTCTCCACTTTGTTTTGGCTATGGATAATTTGGCCAACTGTTCTGTCTGGATCAGGTAAGAATTCCCCCAAAATGCTAGTCCACTTAGCTAAAAATCTTCTCAGTTAACACATGGATACTGATAACAGACATGAGACTCAACAGGCCAAAAACCAACTGGACTACATTATACAGCCAAAAACCAACTGAACACTCAGTCATGTCCAACTCTTTGTGACCCCATAGACTATACCCCATTGGGCTCCTCTGTCTTTGGGATTCTCCAGGTAAGACTACTGGAGTGGGTTGCCATTCCCTTCTCCAGGGGATCTTCCCAATCCAGAGACCAAACTGGAGTCTCCTGCATTGTAGACATATTGTTTACATCCTGAGCCAGGGGAGCTCTCATATTATATAGAGAAACTTTCAAATATTTTATGATAACAATAAAAATTGAGATACTGTCACTATTTTGGGTAGAGATAACATAGAGGATGAACACAGTACTAAACTAAGAGCCTAAGAGGATGACTCAAGTTCAGAGAATATCACTAAAGACTGTTCTGACTTAGGGCTAAACTACTCTGAGACTTCACTGTTAAATTCTCTGTTATAAAATTAAATCTGTATGCTTAGACCACAGGCTTGTGAAAAAATATGTGCAAGTAAGACAAAAGAAGTGAAGAAATTTTATAATAATAAAATTTTGTCCAAACACAGTGAATCACTACTATTGAACAGTAGTCTTATTTCTCCTCATCCAAGCTCTCCTAATTGTGGCTTTTCTGGATACAATTATGTTTCTAGAGGTCTCACTTCCCAGGCTGAATTCTCAAGAACTGAACCTGAACTTAGAAGCCAGCAATGCCAACAATAAACTATAAAGCAGAGGTTGAAGATACCTTGAATTCTGTATTTTGGGCAAAGACAGACACTGAAGAAGTAGCTAATTCATATTAAGCAGAATTAGAAACCAGAATTTCTATAAGAAGCACAAAGAAAGAGTACAACATCTTCAGAAGTCAGAATCTCAGGATTTTCTAAAACCTACGATTTTAGCAGGAGGAAATTTTTGTGGGATACTTTCAGTGGGGACATTGAGAAGCTGGGAACAACTGGACATACTTCAGTGTAAGATAAGAATAAGATTCTGGACAGAATTTGGCTTTCATGTCCCAACTCAACTTCCACAACATTCCAACGTAATGAATTTCGGTCTACTGTTGATTGGTCCATTTAGAAACAAGTATAACTTTTGTTAGCCAGTATCAATTTTCATCTAATAAACTGCCATTTGGATTTATGATTCTGTCAATTCTAACCAATGATAAATGAGAGGAAAGCATCAGAAGCAAAGTTAATATTTTAAAGTCTTTATATTAATTTGTAATGTAATGGTATTGAAATAAAACATTGTGGTCCTTGTTATTTATTATTTTTCAATTCCATCTTCCACTTAACTGCACCCTAAAGTGAGCTGTGTGCACAGATAGAAAATAGAGTCTTAAATATATATATGTAGAGGTCTTAAAATATTATTCAAGTTTATTTAAATAAATGTTTTTTTAAATGGAACAGAAGAAAAACAATAGAATGTTTTGATCCATTCAGCCCATAATGTTGAATTTACTTAAAAATATAGTTTTAAATAGAATGGTTTCTTTTTGAAATAATTGACATAACTTCTTAAAATTATGAAGCATTAAAAATAAACGCATATTTATACTAAATAAATTGTAAGAAAAAAAAGGCAATTCGTTGCAGCCATAGGTTATACTGAAATTATTCTCAGTCCAAATTCTGCTAGGCTTTCAAGTTTCTTTCTTAGGGAGATTACATTCTTAAATTTCTTTTTTCATAAATGTTGATAAATAATGGAGAACTCTGATTCCCATAGATTAAGATTTGGATTTTTTACACACACTTATCCATTTGCCACTACATCACAAATTGAGCAATTTATCTTTTTCCCAAGATGAATTGTTTATTCTACTTTCATTACAAGATATATAGCCCCTAAATATAGTAAATCTAGTTTTACTTCATCCTTCCTAATATTATTCTTACATTAGAGAAGGAAATGGCAACCCACTCCAGTAATCTTGCCTAGAGAATTCCGTGGACAGAGGAGCCTGGTGGGCTGCTGTCCATGAGGTCGCACATGCATTGGAGAAGGAAACGGCACCCTGCTCCAGTATTCTTGCCTTGAGAATCCCAGGGACAGAGGAGCCTTGTGGGCTGCCGTCTTTGGATCACACAGAGTCGGACACGACTGAGGCGACTTAGCAGCAGAAGCAGCAGCAGTAATATAATTTTGAAAACTACCGTAGAGCTCATCTAGCATCTAGACCAAAGCTGTCCAACAGAAATAATATCTGACCTACATATATACCTTTAAATGTCCTAATAGCCTCATAAAAAAGGGTTAAAAGGAGCTCAGTTCAGTTCATTTCAGTTCAGTCGCTCAGTCGTGTCTGACTCTTTGCGACCCCAAGAATCGCAGCACGCCAGGCCTCCCTGCCCATCACCAACTCCTGGAGTTCACTCAGACTCACATCCATCAAGTCGGTGATACAGTCTAGCCATCTCATCCTCTGTCGTCTCCTTCTTCTCCTGCCCCTAATCCCTCCCAGCATCAGGGTCTTTTCCAGTGAGTCAAGTCTTCACATGAGGTGGCCAAAGTATTGGAGTTTCAGCTTTAGTATCAGTCCTTCCAGTGAACACCCAGGACTGATCTCCTTTAGGATGGACTGGTTGGACCTCCTTGCAGTCCAAGGGACTCTCAAGAGTCTTCTCCAACACCACAGTTTAAAAGCATCAATTCTTTGGTGCTCAGCTTTCTTCACAGTCCAACTCTCACATCCATACACGACCACTAGAAAAATCATAGCCTTGACTAGACGGACTTTTGTCGGCAAAGTAATATCTCTTCTTTTTAATATGCTGTCTAGGTTGGTCATAAATCACCTTCCAAGGAGTATGCATCTTTTAAAAGGAGCTAGTGACATTAATTTTGGTTATATATTTCATTTAATTCAGTATATTCAAAATGTTTTCACCTGTAATTAATTACATTTCAAAATGTAATGAAATATAAAAATAATTAGTGAAATATTTAACATTTTTTCATACGAAATATTCAAGACCTAGCATGTATTTTACACTTAAAACAGATCTTAATTCAGAGGAGCCCCCATTTAAGTGTTTGAGATCCATATGTGATTAGTGGCTACCTTTCTGGAAAGTGAAAATATAGACAAGTAAATCCAAAAGAAGAACCAGTAACAGTCTTGAAATAAGATTATCTTTCTGAAAGATATTATAAAGAGCCATGCAATAGAAGCATTTATGAGATTTTTGGTATCAGAACAGCATTCAAGACTTATTTGGGGAAATAACTTTGAATAGAGTCAAATATATAACCCTACTAGCTAAAAACTCAACCATCTCCTAATATAGCTACTTTTTTTTTTTTTTTAAGCTTAATTCTTCTTCTGCTAAGTCACTTCAGTCGTGTCCGACTCTGTGCAACCCCATAGACGGCAGCCCACCAGGCTCTGCCATCCCTGGGATTCTCCAGGCAAGAATACTAAAGTGGGTTGCCATTTCCTTCTCCATTTTCTTCTTCTTCTTCTTAAATCAAGCCCAAAAGCATGTAACAAATTTCACTGTTATCTCAATTTGTAATTATCTAGAAAGTTTTGTAAATATTGTTTAATAAAAAGGTAAATTGCAATTCTATATTCACTAGAGTGTCAGCCTTGAAATGCATTTTACTCGTTATAGATTTTACTCATCATCATAGGCATCTTTAGCAGATTGATGTGATTAATTTTTTTCCTAAATTATTTCCTACTTGTCTGCCATGTCAGTCATTCCCACAAGCCTCCTACCCCCAATCCTTACCCAAATCAATTCAGTCTGCACAGGGAGTCATCCTTCTAAAGTGTAGTCTGACCAAGTTACTCTTCTGCTTCAAATCTCCAAAGAAATCTTGCCCACTCATGGTCAAAAATACATAACCCTTTCTGTGGTCTACATGAGCCAACAGAGATGACCCCATTCTTAGACCTTATCTTCTATCACTCCCTTGACCTCTTGTCAGTCTGTAGGGACACACTGGCATCATCACTGTTT
Source organism: Tragelaphus eurycerus (assembly GCA_935064755.1). Lineage (NCBI taxonomy): Eukaryota > Metazoa > Chordata > Mammalia > Artiodactyla > Bovidae > Tragelaphus > Tragelaphus eurycerus. The sequence goes on from CAKXYN010000006.1 coordinate 2,616,166, forward strand.
CTGAAACACAGCTCTTCATGTCTCCTTCTAGGTAAATGTGCTACCATAGATAAGCACATGACTGTCCCTCAGCTCCTTCAGGTCTTTTCTTTCTGACCATATTATGGAAAATTGCAGTGTCATCTCCCATCACTGCTCATCCTTATTCTCTATTTTATTTTTCCTCATATACTTATGTTGTAGCCACACATTCCAGGAAACAAACTCACTTAGAAGGACAATGCAGATAGTAGAGTGCAGTTTATTACACCGGCAGACCCAAGGCAGAGTCTCTTCTTAGCCAAGGACCCCAACCAGGTTTTGTGAAAATCTTATATAGCCTAAATGTACGTGTCCAAACCCACCTCCCCAAATTCCCTGAAACTAGTCTGAACAAAGGAAAAGAAAGATATAATCAAAGTTAACCCATGAGTCATATGCCTTAAGCCTAGGTAGTTAACAGTGGACAATTATCAATAGGCCTGTGGTCATATCCCAATAAGCATAATACAATTTATGAGTCTATTCGGTTACACAGATAATTAGGGTATTCTTTTAGGCGACAGAGTCTAGGTATGAGCCCTGGGGCTCTTCCATCCGGGGGGTCTGCTTTTCCAGTTGGTATGTCATTTCCATAGATACTGGGCATATAGCTCAAAGTTCACAGCCCGGCCCAAGGTAGAGTCCTGCTTTCAAGGTGGAGCCTGTTCTGTCTGTTTCCTCCTTCACTTATCTCTATCTAAAGTAGTCTATTTTTAATATTATTAAATTGGTTGATGTTTCTTCTTTCCTAGAATGTCAGCTCCACAAGGACACAGGTCATATCCTATGTGATTTTCTACTATATCCCCAGTACCTATACTGGTTCCTACAACATAGTACATGAAGTTAGTATTTGTTGAATTGATATATTTACACTTGTGAATTACAACAAATCTTTAAAATAATATGGTAGAAAATGTACAAACTTATTTTTTAAATTCTCCCACTATAATCTAATCATTTTGATGGTCTAAATGATAAAAAGAATACTTTTATATATTATTTAGAGACACAATTTCCAAAAAACTTAATCAATTAAACAAAATTGTGCATGAGAAATGCAGTTTCTTAATCCTTTTAGCACTTTATTGGTGAGTGACAGTGTAGAATTTGAAAAAGAGAAAATGAGTATATTGTGCATGTCCACAGCTTTAATGGAGAGTTTTAAAAAATCAAACACATTAAAAATAAATTCAAACTGACCTTAAAGATTTCTGAATTTAAATTTCATGTTTTCTTCCATATTACTATAAAGCTAATGTCAACTTAAACAAAAAAGAAAACTCTATTTAACCTTCTTGAAATTCTCAAAGATTTTTTCCTTTCTTTTTTAACAAGCAAATGTTTATATTTTTGACAGTTAATCTAAACCATAATTGTCACACTGCCTTTCAAAGAACCTCTGAAGTTTTAGAGAAATCTGAATTTCTACTGCCTAATTGTTAAGACTCATCATTCTGTAGTTGTTTCAATAGAGCATATAACTTTGAGCACTGAAAAAATTAAAAATACATATAAGACAATACTATATAAAATTTAAAGCTGTGTTCACAAAAGGACTGAATTAAATTTATTATTAATTAATAATCTGATGATTAAATTTATTTTAGATACAACTTATAGTAAGTTTTTAATTGGAGATGCCCATTGATACCTATAACAACAATTAAAATGAGCTATAAATTTTGAGAATTTACTATATGCTAATCACAATGCTAAGGATGCACATTCCAAAAGTTCTGAGAACATACTTTCTCCTTTTGTAATAGTCTATATTTAATTAAACGAGAACCCCACACAGCCAGTTTGCCAAAACTAAACTTGGCATATCTAGTAAAAGTTAAAATGGCCACCAAAAGATATCCAGTCCTAAATAGCCCTGTTCCCTTATAAAGAAACAGAAACTTTGTACAAGAACTGTATTTAAGATCTTGATATATAGAGATTATATTGGATTATCCAGATCAGATCAGATCAGTCGCTCAGTCGTGTCCGACTCTTTGCGACCCCATGAACCGCAGCACGCCAGGCCTCCCTGTCCATCACCAGCTCCCGGAGGTCACTCAGACTCGCATCCATCGAGTCAGTGATGCCATCCAGCCATCTCATCCTCTGTCGTCCTCTTCTCCTCATGCCCTCAATCCCTCCCAGCATCAGAGTCTTCTCCAATGAGTCAACTCTTCGCATGAGGTGGCCAAAATACTGGAGTTTCAGCTTTAGCATCATTCCTTCCAAAGAAATTCCAGGATTGATCTCCTTCAGAATGGACTGGTTGGATCTTCTTGCAGTCCAAGGGACTCTCAAGAGTCTTCTCCAACACCACAGTTCAAAAGCATCAATTCTTCGGCACTCAGCCTTCTTCACAGTCCAGCTCTCACATCCATACATGACCACAGGAAAGACCATAGCCTTGACTAGGCGAACCTTTGTTGGTAAAGTAATGTCTCTGCTTTTGAATATGCTATCTAGGTTGGTCATAACTTTCCTTCCAAGGAGTAAGCGTCTTTTAATTTCAGGTTGGTCCTAAATCCATCCTAAGTATCTTCATGAGAGGTGGACGACATTATGCATACATAAGTAGAAGGCAATATGAAGATATAGTCAAAGATTGGAGTGAGTTGGCCATAAGTAAAGTCACCAGCAGTTAGAAGAAGTAAGACATATAGTCTTCCCTAAAGTCTCTGATCAAAATGTAGACTTGTTAACATCTTGTTTCAGCACAATGTAACTGTTGGTATACTTCTATATTCCAGAACTGTGAGGAAATTAATTTCTACTATTTTAAATCAACCAGTTTATGGCAATTTATAATGGAAGCCATAGGAAATTAATACACATTTTGTTAGTAGGATGTAGGGTATTCCTGTAACAAATACCAAACACTGTGGATGGCTTTGTAATTGGATAGTGGGCAGAGATGAAATATGCACCATAAAAATTGATAAAATAAAAATAATATGACTAACTTATTCAGTTAAAAAAAAAAACCTATTTAACCTACTAGAAATTCTCAAAGAATATTTCCATTTTTTTAAACAAGCAAATGTTTATATTGTTGACAGCTTAACTAAACCATAATTATCATATTGTCTTTCAATATTTTAAATATAGAATTAATAAATAATATATAATATATAAGTATATGTATAATATGTAAAATTATTGTTTAAAATGCAAGGAAACTAAAATATTGATTAATTGATGAGGTGGGACATATAAAATGGTCATCTACCTGAAAAACAATTTGGCAGTTTCTAAAAAGCTAAAATATACTTATGATGCACAACATGCATCAGTTCAGTTCAGATCAGTTCAGTCGCTCAGTTGTGTCCGACTCTTTGCAACCCCATGAATTGCAGCACGCCAGGCCTCCCTGTCCATCACCAACTCCTGGAGTTCACTCAGACTCACGTCCATCTAGTCAGTGATGCCATCAAGCCATCTCATCCTCTGTCGTCCCCTTCTCCTCCTGCCCACAACCCCTCCCAGCATCAGAGTCTTTTACAATGAGTCAACTCTTCACATAGGGGGCCAAAGTACTGGAATTTCAGCTTTAGCATCATTCCCTTCAAATGAATCCCAGGGCTGATCTCCTTGAGAACGAACTGGTTGGATCTCTTTGCAGTCCAAGGCACTCTCAAGAGTCTTCTCCAACACCACAGTTCAAAAGCATCAATTCTTTGGCGCTCAGCCTGCTTCATAGTTCAACTCTCATATCCATACATGACCAGAGGAAAAACCATAGCCTTGACTAGACGGACCTTTGTTGGCAAAGTAATATCTCTGCTTTTCAATATGCTATCTAGGTTGGTCATAACTTTCCTTCCAAGGAGTAAGCGTCTTCTAATTTCATGGCTGTAGTCACCATCTAGAGTGATTTTGAAGCCCCCCCCCCCCAAATAAAATCTGACACTGTTTCCACTGTTTCCCCATCTATTTCACATGAAGTGATGGGGCCAGTTGCCATGATCTTTGTTTTCTGAATGTTGAGTTTTAAGCCAACTTTTTCACTCTCCACTTTCACTTTCCTCAAGAGGCTTTTTAGTTCCTCTTCACTTTCTGCCATGAGGGTGGTGTCATCGGCATATCTGAGGTTATTGATATTTCTCCCAGCAATCTTGATTCCAGCTTTTGTTTCTTCCAGTCCAGCATTTCTCATGATGTACTCTACATATAAGTTAATTAAGCAGGGTGATAATATACAGCCTTGGCTAACTCATTTTCCTATTTGGAACCAGTCTGTTGTTCCATGTCCAGTTCTAACTGTTGCTTCCTGACCTGCATACAAATTTCTCAAGAGGCAGGTCAGCTGGTCTGGTATTCCCATCACTTTCAGAATTTTCCACAGTTTATTGTGATCCACACAGTCAAAGGCTTTGGCATAGTCAATAAAGCAGAAATAGATGTTTTTCTGGAACTCTCTTGTTTTTCCCATGATCCAGCAGATGTTGGCAATTTGATCTCTGGTTCCTCTGCCTTTTCTAAAACCTGCTTGAACATCAGGAAATTCATGGTTCATATATTGCTAAAGTCTGGCTTGGAGAATTTTGAGCATTACTTTACTAGTGTGTGAGATGAGTGCAATTGTATGGTAGTTTGAGCATTCTTTGGCATTGCCTTTCTTTGGGATTGGAATGAAAACACCTTTTCCAGTCCTGTGGCCACTGCTGAGTCTTCCAAATTTGCTGGCATATTGAGTGTAGATCTTTCACAGCATCATCTTTCAGGATTTGTAATAGCTCAACTGGAATTCCATCACCTCCACTAGCTTTGTTCGTAGTGATGCTTTCTAAGGCCCACTTGACTTCACATTTCAGGATGTCTGGCTCTAGATGAGTGATCACACCATCGTGATTATCTGGGTCATGACGATCTTTTTTGTACAGCAGCCATGAAGAGATACCCCACGCCCAAGGTAAGAGAAATTGAAGGAAGATGGTAGGTGTTGCAAGAGGGCATAAGAGGGCATTAGTGGGAAGGCACACTGAAACCATACTCACAGAAAACTAGTCGATCTAATCACACTAGGACCACAGCCTTGTCTAAATCAATGAAACTAAGCCATGCCCGAGGGGCAACCCAAGACGGGTGGGTCATGGTGGAGATATCTGACAGGATGTGGTCCACTGGAGAAGGGGATGGCAAACCACTTCAGTGTTCTTCCCTTGAGAACCCCATGAACAGTATGAAAAGGCAAAATGATAGGATACTGAAAGAGAAACTCCCCAGGTCAGTAGATGCCCAATATGCTACTGGAGATCAGTGGAGAAAATAACTCCAAAAAGAATGAAGGGATGGAGCCAAAGCAAAAACAATACCCAGCTGTGGATGTGACTGGGGATAGAAGCATTTTCCGATGCTATAAAGAGCAATATTGCATAGGAACCTGGAATGTCAGGTCCATGAATCAAGGCAAATTTGAAGTTGTCACACAAGAGATGGCAAGAGTGAATGTCAACACTTTAGGAATCAGCGAACTAAAATGGACTGGAATGGGTGAATTTAACTCAGATGACCATTATATCTATTACTGCAGGCAGGAATCCCTCAGAAGAAATGGAGGATCCATCATGGTCAACAAAAGAGTCCGAAATGCAGGACTTGGATGCAATCTCAAAAACGACAGAATGATCTCTGTTCGTTTCCAAGGCAAACCATTCAATATCATGGGAATCCAAGTCTATGCCCCAACCAGTAATGCTGAAGAAGCTGAAGTTGAACAGTTCTATGAAGACCTATAAGACCTTTTATAACTAACACTCAAAAAAGACATCCTTTTCATTATAAGGGGACTGGAAATCAAAAGTAGGAAGTCAAGAAACACCTGAAGCAACAGGCAAATTTGGCTGTTGAATATGGAATGAAGCAGGGCAAAGGCTAATAGAGTTTTGCCAAGAGAATGCACTGGTCATAGCTAACACCCTCTGGGGTGAGTACCCTTTAAAAGAAGTGGAAACACACCAGAGCTTCCTCTTCTCACACTCTTGCACCAAGGAAAGGACATGAGAGCACATGGTGAAAATGTGGCTGTCTACAAACCAGGAAGAGGGTCCTAATGAAGAACCTACCAAAACTTCCAGCACCTTGAACTTAGACTTCTCAGCCCCCAGAACTGTGAAAAGTAATGCCTGTGGTTTAAAAGCCACCCAGTATACAGTGTTTTATTTTCGCAGTCTGAGTTGACTAAGATACACACAAATCCTTATATAGTAATGCTGACAGCAGTTTTATTCCTAATAGACCAAAACCTACAACACCCTAAATGCCCATCATCAAGTGAAAGGGTGAATAAATTCTGCTATATCCATTCAGTGGATTACTTAGTCATAAAATGAAAGAAAATACAGATACATACACAGCCTTGACAAGTCTCAAAATCATTATGCTGAGAGAGAAGCCAAACACAAAAGAATACCTACTATATGATACAATTAATATGAAACTCTAGTAAAAACAAATGAAATTGCTAGGGATAGAAAACAGTTCAGTGGTTGCCTGGGGCCTAGGTAGGGGTGTGAAGTGGCAGATTTTTGACTAACTAGGTCTGACTAAGGATTGGAGCAAGATAATTTTTTTGGTTTGAGGCTTTCTTGAAGGTGAAATGGTTATATGGGGGGTATTTGTGTGTTTAATATGTGCTTATCACATCTCGTTAAGCTATATACCTGAAACGGATATACCTGTTTTATATAAATTATACCTCAACTAGGGAATAAAATCAACATTAAAATGTTAGATACATCAATTGTAAATGGAAAAAAATAGGTGTAAAATTTCAACTATAAAAGGATAAGAACAAATAGATAGATTAATAAATCATACATTGAAATAGTAACCAAAGATCACCTCACACACCAAAGATACCCAGATATAGTTTTATTGGTGAGTTTTCCTGAAAGCATAAGGCATAGAGAATTTCTATCTTATATAAATTGTCACAACAAATAGTAAAGAGCAAAAATTACCCTACTTATTTTATAAACCTACTGTTACTTTGATTAGCAAAGTAGATTTGGAAAGTATCAATATAAAGAAGAAAATCCACAGGCCAACTTCACTTAGAATTGCAGAGGTAAATAGCCTAAAGAAAATAACAGCTGATTTCCATTTTATATAACAATAATAAAATAATAAAAATCAGGATCAAAAAGGGTTTATTTTATATATACATATATATAGGCATGAAGTGATTGCATTTGTTCACAGGCGGCTGCGACCGGCGCTAAGCACAGCCGAGAGGAGCCACCCCACCCCACGTCCGAGGTCAGGGGCCGAAGTCAGGAGGACCCCATGTCCGAAGGGAGGCGGCCAAGAGGAGTTACCACAGGTCCGAGGTCAGGGGCAACAGCTGAGAGTACCAGACTGTGACTTCGCAGGAACGGCTGAGAGGAGCAACCCTGCGTCCGAGGTCAGGGGGGCGGCAGAGAGGAAATACCCAGCGTCCAAGGTCAGGGGCGGCGACGAGAGGAGTTACCCCACGTCCGAGGTCAGGGGCAGAGGCCAAGAGGAGCTACCCCATGCCCCCACGCCCGAGGCCAGGGGCTGCGGCTCAAATTTGGCCTTGGGATACGAAATAAAGCAGGGTGAAGACTAATAGAGTTTTGCCAAGAAAATATACTGGTCATAACAAACATCCTCTTCCAAAGACACAAGAGGAGACTCTACACATGGACATCATGAGATGGTCAACACCGAATCAGATTGATTATATTCTTTGTAGCCAAAGATGGAGAAGCTCTATACAGTCAGCAAAACAAGACCAGGAGCTGTCTGTGGCTCAGATCATGAACTCTATATTGACAAATTCAGGCTTAAATTGAAGAAAGTAGGGAAAACCCCTAGACCATTCAGGTATGACCTAAATCAAATCCCTTATGATAATACAGTGGAAGTGAGAAATAGATTTAAGGGCCTAGATCTGATAGATAGAGTGCCTGATGAACTATGGAATGAGGTTCTTGACATTGTACAGGAGACAGGGATCAAGACCATCACCATGGAAAAGAAATGCAAAAAAGCTGTCTGGGGAGGCCTTACAAATAGCTGTGAAAAGAAGAGAAGTGAAAAGCAAAGGAGAAAAGGAAAGATATAAGCATCTGAATGCAGAGTTCCAAAGAATAGCAAGAAGAGATAAGAAAGCCTTCCTCAGCTATCAATGTAAAGAAATAGAGGAAAACAACAGAATGGGAAAGACTAGAGATCTCTTCATGAAAATTAGAGATACCAAGGGTACATTTCATGCAAAGATGGGCTCGATAAAGGACAGAAATGGTATGGACCTAACAGAAGCAGAAGAGATTCAGAAGAGATGGCAAGAATACACAGAAGAACTGTACAAAACAGATCTTCATGACCCAGATAATCACAATGGTGTGATTACTGACCTAGAGCCAGACATCCTGGAATGTGACATCAAGTGGTCCTTAGAAAGCCTCACTATGAACAAAGCTAGTGGACGTGATGGAATTCCAGTTGAGCTATTCCAAATCCTGAAAGATGATGCTGTGAAAGTGCTGCACTCAATATGCCAGCAAATTTGGAAGACTCAGCAGTGGCCACAGGACTGGAAAAGGTTGATTTTCATTCCAATCCCAAAGAAAGGCAATGCCGAAGAATGCTCAAACTACCACACAATTGCACTCATCTCACATGCTAGTAAAGTAATGCTCAAAATTCTCCAAGCCAGGCTTCAGCAGTAGGTGAACCGTGAACTCCAGATGTTCAAGCTGGTTTTAGAAAAGACAGAGGAACCAGAGGTCAAATTGCCAACATTCACCAGATCATCCAAAAAGCAAGAAAATTCCAGAAAAACATCCATTTCTGCTTTCTTGACTATGCCAAAGCCTTTGACTGTGTGGATCATAATAAACTGTGGAAAATTCTGAAAGAGATGGGAATACCAGACCACCCGATCTGCCTCTTGAGAAATTTGTATGCAGGTCAGGAAGCAACAGTTAGAACTGGACATGGGACAGTAGACTGGTTCCAAATAGAAAAAGGAGTATGTCAAGACTGTATATTGTCACCCTGTTTATTTAACTTATATGCAGAGTACATCATGAGAAACGCTGGACTGGAAGAAACACAAGCTGGAATCAAGAATGCTGGGAGATATATCAATAACTTCAGATATGCAGATGACACCACCCTTATGGCAGAAAGTGAAGAGGAACTCAAAAGCCTCTTGAGGAAAGTGAAAGTGGAGAGTGAAAAAGTGGGCTTAAAGCTCAACATTCAGAAAATGAAGATCATGGCAACTGGTCCCATCACATCATGTGAAATAGATGGGGAAACAGTGAAAACAGTGTTAGACTTTATTTTTCTGGGCTCTAAAATCACTGCACATGGTGACTGCAGCCATGAAAGTAAAGGAGGCTTACTCCTTGGAAGGAAACTTATGACCAACCTAGACAGCATATTGCAAAGCAGAGACATTACTTTGCCAACAAAGGTTCGTCTAGTCAAGGCTATGGTTTTTCCTGTGGTCATGTATGGATGTCAGAGTTGGACTGTGATGAAGGCTGAGTGCCGAAAAATTGATACTTTTGAACTGTGGTGTTGCAAAAGACTCTTGAGTGTCCCTTGGACTACAAGGAGAGCCAACCAGTCCATTCTGAAGGAGATCAGCCCTGGGATTTCTTTGAAAGGAATAATGCTAAAGCTGAAACTCCAGTACTTTGGCCACCTCATGCAAACAGTTGACTCATTGGAAAAGACTCTGATGCTGGTGGGTATTGGGGGCTAGAGAAGGGGATGACAGAGGATGAGATGGCTGGATGGCATCACTGATTCAATGGACGTGAGTCTGAGTGAACTCCTGGAGTTGGTGATGGACAGGGAGGCCTGGCGTGCTGCAATTCATGGGGTCACAAAGAGTCGGGCAGGACTGAGTGACTGTTCTGATCTGATCTGATGGGGCTTTCAGTCTTCCCTGGGGGCTCAGAATGTAAAGGATCTGCCTACAATGTGAGAAAGAAAGGTCCAGGTCATCCTGGGTCAAGATGATCCCCTGGAGAAGGGAATGGCTCCCCACTTTAGTATTCTTGAGTGTAGAATACTACAAGTGAGAACAGAGGATACTGGCGGGCTACAGCCCACTGGTTACAAGGAGTCGGACACCACTGGTGACTAACACTTTTCACATGGGGCTTTTCAGTCACCTTATAGATTTTGGTTCAGTTTTCCCAGAACAACCTTACCCTGATCCTTAGAACAATGTGGAAGTGCTAGTGTTCCTATAAGAAAGTCTCCCTTTATTCAGTAGGCTATCCATATCAAATATAGCTTGACACTTAAGCACTATGGCTGCTTACTATATGGTCAGGGCTGTCATGTTCTTCCATGTCTTTCTGGTGGCTACTCTCCAACTGTTCTAAGTCGGTTTTATGAGAAAAGACCTGCATGCCCAGTTAGCTGTGCTCCAACTTCTGCTTGACACACAGATTTTTCTTTTCCAGCCCATTTTTCTGTCACTCATCAATGTTGGGATTGAAAAAGGCTGTTCATTGTCCTTGAAGCATAATCGAATCTTATCACTTGACACTGATAAGACTGGGACTATTTGAGTTACCTCATTTCCTGCTTCACTGCAATGTGCTCATAACTTCTTTATATGTCTCTCAAACTCCCTTTCAATTTGATGCAAACCCTTTCAGTTTGTGTTTCTGTGAGCATTTGCTATCTGTAATGCACACAGGGCCCTTTGTTAGTTACAAATGCTTGATATTATATCCATTATTTTTGCCTTTTTTTTTTCCAGTATGTATTCAGGTGGGTAATGGCATAAATCTCTATGACACTTTTTTTTTTTTTTTCAGTCACTATTGATAGATTTGTTGTTATGTAACTGCATTCGTAAATTTTAGTTAGGCTATGGGTAGTGTTTTGCCTCTTATTTAAATTAGCTGCTGTTCTTCATATGTAGACATAATAATATTAATCTACTATCAACAGGTATTTCAATTTAGAGTTTTTCCCACGTCAAAAAGATGAATGGAAGTTAATAATTTACATTCTTAATCAAGTGCATGCATTTACTAAATAGATGAATTGAATTTAGATGTACAACCTATTTCCATGAAATAAATTAGGGTTATGACAAATGATCTGGCCCTCATGACCATAGACCTCTTAGAACAAATCAGATATACACAATATTTTTAAAATATATTTTGTACTACTCTACTAAAAATCCAATTTCTTAAATCAGAATAAGATTGTTCAACTTGAGTATTGCTACCTGTAGTAATGGAAGGTCTCAGTTCCCAGAAAAACAGAAAAAGAAGTTAATGTTGAGACTGACAGTATTTATCTTTTACCAGTTATGCAGAATGAATAGGGAACCACAGATTTACAAGAGAATAGCAACCCACTGCAGTACTCTTGTCTGGAGAATCCCATGGAGGGAGGAGCCTGGTAGGCTACAGTCCATGGGGTGGCAAAGAGTCAGACACGACTGAGCAACTTCACTTCACTCACTTTAGAAATAGATCTATTTCTCCAAAGAAGACATACAGATGGCTAACAAACACATGAAAAGATGCTCAACATCACTCATTATCAGAGAAATGCAAATCAAAACCACCATGAGGTACCATTTCATGCCAGTCAGAATGGCTGCAATCCAAAGTCTACAAGCAATAAATGCTGGAGAGGGTGTGGAGAAAAGGGAACCCTCTGACACTGTTGGTGGGAATGCAAACTAGTACAGCCACTATGGAGAACAGTGTGGAGATTCCTTAAAAAACTGGAAATAGAACTGCCTTATGACTCAGCAATCCCACTGCTGGGTATACACACCAAGGAAACCAGAATTGAAAGAGACACATGCACCCCAATGTTCATCGCAGCACTGTTTATACTAGCCAGGACATGGAAGCAACCTAGATGTCCATCAGCAGATGAATGGATAAGAAAGCTGTGGTACATATACACAATGGAATATTACTCAGCCATTAAAAAGAATACATTTGAATCAGTTCTAATGAGGTTGATGAAACTGGAGCCTATTGTACAGAGTGAAGTAAGCCAGAAAGAAAAACACCAATACAGTATACTAAGGCATATATATGGAATTTAGAAATATAACCCTGTATGCGAGACAGCAAAAGAGACACAGATGTATAGAACAGTCTTTTGGACTCTGTAGGAGAGGGAGAGGGTGGGACGATTTGGGAGAATGGCATTAAAACATGTATAATATCATATACGAAATGAATCGCCAGTCCAGGTTCAATGCATGATACTGGATGCTTGGGGCTGATGCACTGAGACGACCCAGAGGGATAGTATGGGGAAGGAGGAGGGAGGGGGGTTCAGGATGGGGAACACATGTATACCTGTGGTGGATTCATATTGATGTATGGCAAAAGCAATACAATATTGTAAAGTAATTAACCTCCAATTAAAATAAATTTATATTAAAAAAAAAACTTACCAAATTTAAAAAAAAATAGAAATAGATCTAATCTCATGCTTTCCTCACTGGTCAGACTGACCTAGTTTCAAACATCTCTATAACTTACTATTGTATTCACTTTAATCTCCCCAAACTCCAGTTGTTGCTGCTGCTGTTTTTTCATCTTTAAAAATGGTAACTTTAAAATCCAACTCACACCTTTGGGAGGATTAAATGTTATATAAAGGAATTAGCACAATGTGTGGTTTATAGAAATCACTGAAGATATAATAGCTATGATTACCTGTATAAAAAAAAAAAAAAAAAAACATTTATTTCAGAGTGTTATTTAAGAAAGATAAAGTTTAACCTGAACTTCAGTTTTCAAAATTGTAAAATGGTAATAATAACTGCCTCATAGGTTTCTTGAGAGGATAATAAGAATTTGAAAATGAGATGAGAAAACCATAGTCTATTAGAAAGCTAGCAGTAAATACAAAGAAAAATAGCAGGGTATAGATCTGAATACTTTCTCTCTCATTTACACATCAAACTGCTGCTTAATTTTTGAAATAAAATGTCTTTAGAAGTCAGTTATCTCACTTTTAGAATGAGAAGTCTGTAGTTAATTTTTTTTTTTTTTTTGCTTCTAAATTTAGAGTTGTATAGACTATTCTGAAAAATTTTCTTTGATTTATCCCTCTTGCTCTTTCACAGATTTACACATACATATAAATCTCTATCATAGAGAATATGTTGCATAGCATATAACATTCTCATTTGTATAAAATATTTTCATATAACAATCTTTAATATTCTCAGAAATGTATACAAATAGAAAGCAGAATTATAATCAAGAAGTTCTTTGTAAAAGTCAGCTAATGTTTTTAAAAGTGGTACCTCAATGTACAATTGCATTCCTTGTTAATGAAAGAGCACAATTTATATACTACATTACTGATAATAATCTAAAGAAATTCGTCTTTTCATTCCTTGAAATTTTTGAAACCAAAGGCATTTTAATAGTGATTTAAAAATTAATGGCAATATATATGAGGATTTTAAAAGTATTTAAACATTATCAGAGCGCCCCGCCTTCCCGCGACCGGCGCACTAAGAGCGCCCGCCAGCTGCGCCGCGCACTAAGAGCGAGGCCGAGAGGAGCTACCCCACGACCTAGGAAGGACGGCGGTGAGGACCAGCGCACTAAGCACGGCGGAGAAGAGCTACCCCACGATGGAGGTCAGGAAGGGCGGCGGTTAGGAGATATCCCTCCTCCAAGGTCAGGAAGGGAGGCAGTGAGGAGAGACCCCTCGTGCAAGGTAAGGTGCGATGGCTGTGCTTTGCTGGAGCAGCCGGGAAGGGATACCCCACGCCCAAGGTAAGAGAAACCCAAGTAAGGTGGTAGGTCTTGCAAGAGGGCATCAGAGGGCAAATACACTAAACCATACTCAGAGAAAACTAGTCAATCTAATCACACCAGGACCACAGCCTTGTCTAACTCAACGAAATTAAGCCATGCCCGTGGGGCAACCTGGGATGAGATGGTCATGGTGGAAAGATCTGACAGGGTGTGGTCCGCTGGAGAAGGGAATGGCAAACCACTTCAGTGTTCTTCCCTTGAGAACCCCATGAACAGTATGAAAAGGCAAAATGATAGGATACTGAAAGAGAAACTCCCCAGGTCAGTAGGGGCACAATATGCTACTGGAGATCAGTGGAGAAATAACTCCAGAAAGAATGAAGGGATGGAGCCAAAACAAAAAGAATACCCAGCTGTGGATGTGTCTGGTGATAGAAGCAAAGTCCGATGCTGTAAAGAGCAATATTGCATAGGAACCTGGAATGTCAGGTCCATGAATCAAGGCAAATTGGAAGTGGTCAAACAAGAGATGGCCAGAGTGAATGTCGACATTCTAGGAATTAGTGAACTAAAATGGACTGGAATGGGTGAATTTAACTCAGATGACCATTATATCTACTACTGTGGGCAGGAATCCCTCAGAAGAAATGGAGTGCCATCATGGTCAACAAAAGAGTTTGAAATGCAGTACTTGGATGCAATCTCAAAAATGACAGAATGATCTCTGTTCGTTTCCAAGGCAAACCATTCAATGTCACAGTAATCCAAGTCTATGCCCCAACCAGTAATGCTGAAGAAGCTGAAGTTGAACTGTTCTATGAAGACCTACAAGACCTTTTAGAACTAACACCCAAAAAGGATGTCCTTTTCATTATAGAGGACTGGAATGCAAAAGTAGGAAGTCAAGAAACACCTGGAGTAACAGGCAAATTTGGCCTTGGAACACGGAATGAAGCAGGGCAAAGACTAACAGAGTTTTGCCAAGAAAATGCACTGGTTATAGCAAATACCCTCTTCCAACAACACAAGAGAAGACTGTATACATGGACATCACCAGATGGTCAACACGAAAATGAGATCGATTATATTCTTGGCAGCCAAAGATGGAGAAGCTCTATAAAATCAGCAAAAACAAGACCAGGAGCTGACTGTGGCTCAGATCATGAACTCCTTATTGCCAAATTCAGACTGAAATTGAAGAAAGCAGGGAAAACCACTAGACCATTCAGGTATGACCTGAATCAAATCCCTTATGATTATACAGTGGAAGTGAGAAATAGATTTAAGGACCTAGATCTGATAGATAGAGTACCTGATGAACTATGGAATGAGGTTCGTGACATTGTACAGGAGACAGGGATCAAGACCATCCCCATGGAAAACAAATGCAAAAAAGCAAAATAGCTGTCTGGGGAGGCCTTACAAATAGCTGTGAAAAGAAGAGAAGCGAAAAGCAAAGGAGAAAAGGAAAGATATAAACATCTAAATGCAGAGTTCCAAAGAATAGCAAGAAGAGATAAGAAAGCCTTCTTCAGCGATCAATGCAAAGAAATAGAGGAAAACAACAGAATGGGAAAGACTAGGGATCTCTTCAAGAAAATCAGAAATAGCAAAGGAACATTTCATGCAAAGATGGGCTCGATAAAAGACAGAAATGGTATGGACCTAACAGAAGCAGAAGATATTAAGAAGAGGTGGCAAGAATACACAGAAGAACTGTACAAAAAAGAGCTTCACGACCCAGATAGTCATGATGGTGTGATCACTGACCTAGAGCCAGACATCCTGGAATGTGAAGTCAAGTGGGCCTTAGAAAGCATCACTAAGAACAAAGCTAATGGAGGTGATGGAATTCCAGTGGAGCTATTCCAAATCCTGAATGATGATGCTGTGAAAGTGCTGCACTCAATATACCAGCAAATTTGGAAAACTCAGCAGTGGCCACAAGATTGGAAAAGGTCAGTTTTCATCCCAATCCCAAAGAAAGGCAATGCCAAAGAATGCTCAAACTACCGCACAATTGCACTCATCTCACACGCTAGTAAAGTAATGCTCAAAATTCTCCAAGCCAGCCTTCAGCAATATGTGAACCGTGAACTTCCTGATGTCCAAGCTGGTTTTAGAAAAGGCAGAGGAACCAGAGATCAAATTGCCAACATCCGCTGGATCATGGAAATAGCAAGAGAGTTCCAGAAAAACATCTATTTCTGCTTTATTGACTATGCCAAAGCCTTTGACTGTGTGGATCACAATAAACTGCAGAAAATTCTGAAAGAGATGGGAATACCAGACCACCTGATCTGCCTCTTAAGAAATCTGTATGCAGGTCAGGAAGCAACAGTTAGAACTGGTCATGGAACAACAGACTGGTTCCAAATAGGAAAAGGAGTACGTCAAGGCTGCATATTGTCACCATGTTTATTTAACTTATATGCAGAGTACATCATGAGAAATGCTGGACTGGAAGAAACACAAGTTGGAATCAAGATTGCTGGGAGAAATATCAATAACCTCAGATATGCAGATGACACGACTCTTATGGCAGAAAGTGAAGAGGGGCTAAAAAGCCTCTTGATGAGAGTGAAAGTGGAGAGTGAAAAGATTGGCTTAAAGCTCAACATTCAGAAAATGAAGATCATGGCATCTGGTCCCATCACTACATGGGGAATAGATGGAGAAACAGTGGAAACAGTGTCAGACTTTGTTTTTCTGGGCTCCAAAATCACTGCAGATGGTGACTGCAGCCATGAAATTAAAAGACGCTTACTCCTTGGAAGGAAAGTTATGACCAACCTAGATAGCATATTCAAAAGCAGAGACATCACTTTGCCAACAAAGGTTTGCCTAGTCAAGGCTATGGTCTTTCCTGCGGTCATGTATGGATGTGAGAGCTGGACTGAAGAAGGCTGAGCGCCGAAGAATTGATGCTTTTGAACTGTGGTGTTGGAGAAGACTCTTGAGAGTCCCTTGGACTGCAGGAGATCCAACCTGTCCATTCTGAAGGAGATCAGCCCTGGGATTTCTTTGGACGGAATGATGCTAAAGCTGAAACTCCAGTATTTTGGCCACCTCATGCGAAGAGTTAACTCATTGGAGAAGACTCTGATGCTGGGAGGGATTGAGGGCAGGAGGAGAAGGGGACGACAGAGGATCAGATGGCTGGATGGCATCACTGACTCGATGGATGCGAGTATGAGTGACCTCTGGGAGCTGGTGATGAACAGGGAGGCCTGGCGTGCTGAAGTTCATGGGGTCGCAAAGAGTCGGACAAGACTGAGCGACTGATCTGATCTGATCTGATGCCTGAATACATCTTTATTTTCTTAAAATTATTTTGAATTACCAAATCCTGCCTTAAAAAACATTTAAGCCATTGGCAATTAGTATTTTTCTTTTTTATGTTTTCAAATTTTTTCTCTATTTTAATTGCCTAGATATCCATTGTTTTAGGACTTCAAATGCATGCCTATTAATTTTATAGCTATTATTATTTCTTATTATTCACGTTTTATATATCTTTGTAAATAACACCATGCTATTTGAATTCAACAGTTAATAAAATCAAGGTTTTAGTCATATTTTTATAATTGTCTATTAGATGTATGTTTACTACTTGAGGACAAATAGCAGACATAATATAAATCTTATAATGATTAGCACTGCTACATAAACTCTAAACATATTAAATAAAATGTAAGCTGTGTTGAACAATAAAATGTATGTGTAAGAATATAACAAAATATAATCTTACATGAATTAAGACCTTCTGAAGGAAATGATATAAGCATTGAGAACATTTATGGAAATCAAAACAATGAATAAATATTCACATTTTAATTTCAACCTTAATATTAACTTGAAATTCTATGATAATTTTAGTATCCTCTCAAATCATGGACCTAGTGTTTTTATGCAGATATTCTAAACTCTAGAATACCTCCTTGTTTTGAATTGTTTTATTTCAATACATCAGAAATCTTTTTTATTTCATAAAAAGTATATAGTTTATAACTTTTTTAGTGTATACTATTAGAGAACAAGACTTTCTTCTGCATTAGAGATCAGAAACATGATGTAAAACTCACCAGTATTTAAAATACCAAAATACCATAATCTTGTTATACCTTTGAGACAAGAGGGAGAAGAGCATGTATTTCTGATGGATTAAGGGAAAGAGTAAAGTGTTGAAGGACAGAAAGCTTAGATTTGAGTTTGGACATGCCCTGTATTAACTGGCCATATCATTTAATACACCTGAGTCCTAACCCCTCTCTTTGGGACCCTGAACAAACAAATCAGATTTCTTTCAAAAAGTCACCCATGTTGGTCATTATCTTAACCTGGAACAACCAAATGACCAGTCAGGACTGTTTAAATTCAAACTGAAGGTGATTCAATGTTATCTGTTCCCTTTGATTTTCTATTATTCACAATCCAGTTAGTTAATAGAGGCAGTTAGTATGAGCATCCAATCACAAATGTGGAAGAAAAGAAAATCGACACCTCCCTGAGTAGAACCTGGGACATAAGAGAGCAAAACTCTTTGACAGAAGATGGGACCAAGGAGCAAATGTAACTACTTGATAAATTCTATCCAAGTCAAGAGAGGGAAAATTGTCCTGGCTTTTTCTTTCCTCCCATCCTCCAATGCTTTGCTACTGACTTCAATGGTACCAGCCAGAAAATAGCCTGGGAAAGATAGTGTGCATTGCTCAGTATTTGGTGATAGAGAGATCAGACACTGGGGAAAATAAGAATGGTTTTGAGAGCAAATGGGCAAATGTTCAGCACAGGTTCTAACTATATCTCTGGCCTTTTTTCAGATGATAGTCAGCATTTCCAGATGGAAAGGGTATAAGCTACTGAAATAACACTGATAAATTGTCTCCTCTCAGTCAAAAATTTACCTAGTACTTGATCTATTATCCCATGAGCACTGCTCCTCCCAATTCCAAGTACTTGCTTGAATGGAATGCATAGAACATTCAGAAATAAGAATAAAACAAGAAGCATTGACATCAATGATTCCTTTCTTCTATCTTGTTATTCCTTTAGCTTCCCCTTGCAGGAGGAGAGGGTGTGTCAAAGCTTAGCTTCCTTTGTCAGGAAGGGATTAATACCGTGGCTCTAGGTGGTGGCATTAGACATACCCAGACAAAGGCTATAAATAATCCATCATAATCAGGCAGCTTGGCACCAAGAAAGTTTTCAATCCATGCGTTTACTGTTTAAGCAGATAAAACTTTACTTTTAGGTTTGTTTGGTTAGATTAGAAAGCAGTGGAAGTATATCAGATCCCTATGGCTGCTATAATACTATTTTACAAACTGGGCAGGTTTAAATGAAAGAAATATATTCTCCTATCATTTTATGGAAACAGAAGTCTGAATACAAAGACATCATGCAGCACTGTCCTCCATCAGAAGGCTTCAGGGGAGCATGTTTCCTTCCCTCTTTCAGTTCCTGGTCGGTTCAGTTCAGTCACTCAGTCTGAGTGTCCGACTCTTTGCGACCCCATGAATCGCAGCACGCTAGGCTTCCCTGTCCATCACCAACTTCTAGAGTTCACTCAGACTAACGGCCATCGAGTCAGTGATGCCATCCAGACATCTCATCCTCTGTCGTCCCCTTCTCCTCCTGCCCACAATCCCTCCCAGCATCAGAGTCTTTTCCAATGAGTCAACTCTTCGCGTGAGGTGGCCAAAGTACTGGAGTTTCAGCTTTACCATCATTACTTCCAAAGAAATCCCAGGGCTGATCACCTTCAGAATGGATTGGTTGGATCTCCTTGCAGTCCAAGGGACTCTCAAGAGCCTTCTCCAACACCACAGTTCAAAAGCATCAATTCTTTGGCACTCAGCTGTCTTCACAGTTCAACTCTAACATCCATACATGACCACAGGAAAAACCATAGCCTTGACTAGATGGACCTTTGTTAGCAAAGTAATGTCTCTGTTTTTGAATATGCTAAGTTGGTCATAACTTTTCTTCCAAGGAGTAAGCATCTTTTACTTTCATGGCTGCAGTCACCATCTGCAGTGATTTTGGAGCCCCCCCAAATTAAGTCTGACGCTGTTTCCACTGTTTCCCCATCTATTTCCCATGAAGTGATGGGACCAGATGCCAGGATCTTCATTTTCTGAATGTTGAGCTTTAAGCCAACTTTTTCACTCTCCACTTTCACTTTCATCAAGAGGCTTTTTAGTTCCTCTTTACTTTCTACTTTCATTCCAATCCCAAAGAAAGGCAATGCCAAAGAATGCTCAAACTACCGCACAATTGCACTCATCTCATACGCTAGTAAAGTAATACTCAAAATTCTCCAAGCCAGGCTTCAGCAGTACGTGAACCATGAACTTCCAGATGTTCAAGCTGGTTTTAGAAAAGGCAGAGGAACCAGAGATCAAACTGCCAACATCTGCTGGATCATGGAAAAAGCAAGATAGTTCCTGAAAAACATCTATTTCTGCTTTATTGACTATGCCAAAACCTTTGACTGTGTGGATCACAATAAACTGTGGAAAATTCTGAAAGAGATGGGAATACCAGACCACCTGACCTGCCTCTTGAGAAATTTGTATGCAGGTCAGGAAGCAACAGTTAGAATGGGACATGGAACAACAGACTGGCTCCAAATAGGAAAAAGAGTATGTCAAGGCTGTATATTGTCACCCTGCTTATTTAACTTATATGCAGAGTACATCATGAGAAATGCTGGGCTGGAAGAAGCACAAGCTTGAATCAAGATTACCAGGAGAAATATTAATAACTTCAGATATGCAGTTCCTGGTAGCTGTCAGCATTCCTTTTTTTTTTTTTTTTTTTTTGGCTTGTGACCACATTACTCTTTCTCTTTCTCTCTCTTTTCTCCTTTCTCTTCCTCTTTCTTCACAGAGTCTTTTTCTTCTTCTGTTTCTATTCCTAACTGTATCAAACTTCACTCGACCTTTCTCTAATAAGGGTAGTTGCCATTGAATTTAGGTCCCACCCTGTTCTTGCCTGGAGAATCCCTGGGACTGGGGAGCCTGGTGGGCTTCCGTTTATGTGATCGCACAGAGTCAGACACGACTGAAGTGACTTAGCCGCTTATAGTCCAGGAATATCACATCTCAGGATCCTTAACTGAAACACATCAGCAGAGATCCTTTTTTCAAGTACACTAACATTCAGAGAAGGCAATGACAACCCATTCCAATACTCTTGCCTGGAAAATCCCATGGATGAAGGAGCCTGGTAGGCTGCAGTCCATGGGGTCGCGAAGAGTCGGACACGACTGAGCGACTTCACTTTCACTTTTCACGTTCATGCATTGGAGAAGGAAATGGCAACCCACTCCAGTGTTCTTGCCTGGAGAAACCCAGGGACAGAGGAGCCTGGTGGGCTTCCATCTATGGGGTCTCACAGAGTCAGACACGACTGAAGCGACTTAGCAGTAGCAGCAATATTCATAAGTTTCAAGGAGTTAATTTGGGTACCTCCTGGGGGCTCTTCTTATAAGTCTACCAGAGTCAGGGATCAGGTCTTGCTGTGGAATGTAGATTCCACTGCTGGCTCAGCTTCAACATTTCTCTGCAGGAAAATGGGAGGAAAAAAGGAATTCTACCTTCTCTTCCCTTATTGATTTTTAGTTTATGTGAATTGCCAGGTCCTTTTCAGAACAAAGGTAATTTAAAAAATCAGGACCATGTGCTCATTAAGAATTAATGACAGAGACCCCAAAGGGATGACTAGTGCATCAAATTTTAGTGCAACAAATTGGGCTCAGAAGACCTTTCTTAAATGAGAAACACACACATATAATGCAGTGCATGCTTATATGTCTCGAAGAGCATGATGGCGTTGCCCATACACCTAAGAAAATGACACCATGAAAGGATACACAATGCATTTTTGGTGGTGGTGGTGGTTTAGTGGCTAAGCTATGTCTAACTATTTGCAACTCCATGGACTGTAACCTGCCAGGCTCCTCTGCCCATAGGATTTCCCAGGCAAGAATACTGGAAGGGGTTGCCATTCCCTCCTGCAAGGGATTTTCCTGACCCAGGAATGGAACCTGGGTCTCCTGCATGGCAAGTGGATTTTTACTGACTTAGCCACAAGGGAAACTCAATGCATTTTTACAAAACCTTAATTCCTTTAATGAACTTAAGTCCCCTCTTCCCTTGCCTGCTCACGAGGAAATTATTATTACTGTGAGGTTGGAATCACCAATCCCAGGCTTTTTCTACTATGCAAAACCCAGCCAAGAGCTGACTTCACTATTTCACCTTACTTGAAAATAAAGAGTCACAAGTAAATCACATATTCACTCTAACCAACAAATAAAAACATGGATCATTCTGAATGATAATTTTCTAGCTGTGGGCAGACTATAAACTAACCTCTGAAAACATCTAGAATCATAGTAGATAAGAATCAGTACCACAATACAACATCTGAGCACCCCCTCTATAATGCATGCCATGATTGCATTTTTATGTTAATACTCATAAGAATGAGGCATTGAAAAATTTTTGAGGCCTTACAAACTGGAGAACATTTCTGATATTACTTACGTATCTCTGTGTGTATATACAGAGATATACACATACACTTCTGCAACAATTCAGTAGTCACATATATCTCCTTGTTTTGAGGGGATATATTTGATATAGTTACATTTAAATAAAATTCATATCCATGAAGGGAGAGAGAAACTCATACAGTCTGAAAGGAAGGAGCTAGTCCACATGAAGAGGTTTGAAACTATCCTTTACCCACAAAGAAATGAACAGACATGCAACCCTAACAAATTATCACAGTAAATTTCTTGGGGACTAATGGCAAAAATGCCTGTGACAGGGAAATTATTGCCAGCATTTTCATTTAAAAAGTAAGAAAACTGAGAGAGTAATTATCTCTCAGTGAGTGTCAGAGCCATGACTTGAGCCCAGGGCCTGTATACAAGGATCCTACACTCAGGGTGTCATTGGTTTTTTTGAATATATGATTTTCATTTAAATTTTTATATGCTGTAAGATCATGAGCACAAAACACCTACACTTTTATTATCTCTTAATAAAAATAGCCTTTTTCCCAAAGCACCTGGGCATCTAAGATTTTCAGATGCAGAATAAAGCAATGGCAAAACTTGAAGTGCTTGATTTAAGTACATAGTTCAATTCAGTTCAGTCGCTCAATCATGTCTGACTCTTTGTGACCCAATGGACTGCAGCATGCCAGGCTTCCCTGTCCATTAAGAAAGATCAGTAGGGACTTAAGTGGTAACAACAGAATAAAGGGAATAACAGAGAAGAATTATTATATGCTCACCACATATTAGATACCAGGCCTAGCACCTTGCATGTATTATCTCATTTAATGCTTAAAACGACAATGCAGTGGTCACTCAAAACCCCATTTTCAGTTCAATTCAGTTCAGTTGCTCAGTCGTGTCCAACTCTTTGCGACCCCATGAACCACAGCATGCCAGACCTCCCTGGCCATCACCAACTCTTAGAGTTTACCCAAACTCATGTCCATTGAGTCAGTGATGCCATCCAACCATCTCACCCTCTGTCCTCCCCTTCTCCTCCCGCCTTCAATCTTTCCCAGCATCCGGGTCTTTTCAAATGAGTCAGCTCTTCGCATCAGGTGGCCAAAGCACTGTAGTTTCAGCTTCAACATCAGACCTTCCAATGAAGGACTCCTTTAGGATGGACTGGTTGGATCTCCTTGCCATCCAAAGGACTCTCAAGAGTCTTCTCCAAGAGCACAGTTCAAAAGCAATTCTTCTGTGCTCAGCTTTCTTTATAGTCCAACTCTCACATCCATACATGATGACTGAAAAAACCATAGCCTTGACTAGATGGGCCTTTGTTGACAAAGTAATGTCTTTGCTTTTGAATATGCTGTCTAGGTTAGTCATAACTTTCCTTCCAAGGAGTAAGCGTCATTTAATTTCATGGCTGCAATCACCATCTTCAGTGATTTGGGAACCCCATTTTACAAATGAAGAAAAGGAAACTTTAAGTAATTCATCCAGCTTCAGACAGCTAGCAGACATAAGAGACCTGATAAAAGTCACTGGGTTAAGATGCTATCAGCTACCTGGGTTGACAACAGAGCAACAAAGGAAGTGATTCTGGGTAAGAAGAGCTTTCAAGACAATGGCAGCATTATCCCATTAGATTAGCAGGAGTTGAGCTGTTTGCAAGAGTGGCTGCTGCTGCTGCTGTTGCTGCTGCTGCTAAGTTGCTTCAGTCGTGTCGGAATCTGTGTGACCCCATAGATGGCAATCGACCAGGCTCCCGCATCCCTGGAGTTCTCCAGGCAAGAACACTGGAGTGGGGTCAACTAATTTAAAGACCATTTGTTTGTTTTCACTGACTCATTTCAGATTTTCTGACTTGAACCATGTAAAGAAACAAAACTGACACTAATTATAACTACATCATAAGTACTAGTGGTGTGAGGATGAGTCTTTTTTTACTATGTGTCACTATTTTAGAGGATTATGATCTTTGCTATACAAAACAAGTACTATGTTCTAGGTAGAAGTTAACTGAGATCATACTCGCCTTATTCTGCATGATTTTTCCTTAATAAAATGTACATCCATTGTAAGTAAGTTTATATGCAGGCTACATGCACATAGGAAACAAATTCAATAAAATAAGTTGTAATTATATGAAGGTTATCCAAAAATTACTTGAATAAAATTGAAGACATGAAGGAAATTAGTTTTCTCAGAAGTTTGAAAAAAGTGAAAGTGAAAGTCATTCAGTTGTGTCTGACTCTTTGCGACACCATGGATTGTAGCCTGCCAGGCTCCTCTGTCTATGGAATTCTCCAGGCCAGAAAACTGGAGTGCCCAACCCAGAGATTGAACCCAGGTCTCCAGGATTGTAGCTGGATTCTTTACTGACTCAGCCACCAGTGAAGTTTACTTAATATGTATTACAAAACATGCTTTATTATAAAATAAGAAAGCCTATATTTTCTTAGAAGTTTAGGCTTCAATAGAAAAGAAACATTTCATTGTTTAGATCTGGGTCAGTGATGTATGGCCCATTGCCTGTTTTAATGTAGCCCATGAATGAAGAGTGGTTTTGAATTTTTTAAGTGATTGAAATAATCCCCAAAAGAAAACATTTCACGACACATGGACATTTTATGAGATTCAAATGTTAGTGTCCATAAATAAGAGTTTTATTGGATACAGCCATTTATTTTTCATTGCCCATAGCTGCTTTCATGTCATAATAGCAGAGTTGAGCAGCTGTGACAGATGATATGCCCTACAGCGCCTAAAACACTTATTACTTGGCCTTTTACAGAAAATTGTCTCTAAACTCTAATTGAACCAAACAATTTCCCCAAACAAACAAAAAAAATTACAGCTACCCATCATAATTTTTATAGTCTTTCTATAAGCCCATTCTTTCACCATCTCTATTTCTGTCTGTCTCTATTTCTCTAGTATTTTTCCATAACCAGAACATTAATGATTTTAGGGAAAAGTTTAAACTCCTAAATCTAACACTAACCAAACTTTCCAGTTGTTGCTCCTATGACATTAACTAGCAGCTCCCAACAAGTTGTTCTGCTGCTCATTGTCCTCACAAATCTAATGGGTTTGCCCTTCTATTCTGCTCCTGAAAACTCACCCACTTTCCTCCGTCTCTGATTCAAAATTCTTTTATTGAATCACTGTATTGCACTTTCAGGAAGAATGCATCTCTCATCCATTTTTTTTTTTTTTTTCTTTTAGCTCTTTTCATAGATGACATTTTGCCATGTATCATGATTGTTTCAATTTTTTTCTTTTTTTACATGACAGACTCTAAATTTTAATGAATATTTTGGAATATTTCACTACTTTTAAGATATATATTCCTAATCTGCATGTTACAACATCTATCATCTATAATTAGGGGTCATTTATTTTATAACTTGTGCTCTTTTACTAATCCTCACAGTGTTTTTCAAGTTGTAAGTGCTTGATTTATTTTTATTGTACCTAGAATATTTGGAAACAAAAACAGTGATTTAGAAATCAATGCATATTTTTAAAAAATTGCTGCATCATATCTGTGTCTCAAAGTATGTAAGTTCTTTGTTTTTAATTTATGAAAGGTCCACGAGAACCAGGAAATGGAAATTGGTACGGGAGGAAGGGAGAGCAAGAGAGAGAGAGAGAATGGCATTTAAAAGCGATACTAGCAAATACCAACAAAGCCCCTCCCTGGTCTGACATCTGCCTTCTAGCCCCAGTCTCCTGATTTGTGCTGAATGAAACAGTAGAATCAGTGCTGTGACCATCTGTACCAATTAACTGAACACTAATGTTCTTGCTGTAGCTGATAGCTGAGACTTCTGCAGCATGATAAAGTGCCTGGGAATTCTGTTTGCCATTTTCTGGAAAGGGGTAGGCAATATTGATCAAGGTTATAAGAGCTCATTCAATTCAAAGCAATAGAGAGACATTAAGGCAACAAATACTTTCAACTAAAGAATAAAAGGGTTGGTGATGCATCAGATATGCATAATTATAAACAATCACTGCCTTCTTAATTGGATGACTGGGAAAAGCTCTTTAGCTGTAGGCATACTACTGCTAGGGTCAAAAATGTTCATTGTGTACACTAGTGTCTAATGAACAGTCTTCATACCCATAGCTCTTGCTTTCTGTAAAAGTACTCGACCTTTAACTTTTCAGTAATAAAAACAAACCAGCCTTAATTTGTAGCATGATGAGAAGTGGAAAAGGAACATCCTAGTACTAAATAAGGAAGATAACTTTTCCCTTAAAACCTATGGCAAATTCAAAACAGCTAATTAAGGCACAAAAAAGGTCATCTTATTTCCTGAAGCTAGAAGTTTCTGAATTTATATCTAATACAGTTCAAGCAAAAGTACGGACTTAATTTTAATGTCAATGGATTGGGAGTTATTTATATTTGTACAAAGATAAGTTTTATTTAACTCTATACAGGGCTGATAGACTATTATGTAAGCTGATAAAAATATACTTTGGCATCACTGTACCAACAACAGCCAATGGAGCACTTGGTTTTGGAAATTGGACCGAGGCTAGTGATCCAGGAAGAGCACTGGTATTTTCATGGTCCTGTAGAACTGGTCTTCATTTTTTTTTTTTTTTTCCTGAAATTATCTGAATACTCCTAGTCAATTTCACACAGTCCACTGAGCAGCACATAGTTGCCTATGTCAGCCATCCTACATTATTTTTTACAGCAACTTTCTCTAACAAACAAAGTAGATTTTATCCATCAAAGATTATCTATCATAGAGTAGGGAAAAATGCAACCTTCAAAATGGGATGAAGAGGCATTTCTTCCAATGTACTGCCACACTTGAAAAAGAAAGAAAGAATGAAAAAAAAAAAAATTGGTTAAGATTTAGCTTATTTCTCAGATAATACACTGCAGCAAAATCAGCAGGGGAATCCATGCCTGCCAGGGGGTAGTTATAGTGACAGATACAGATACTGAAATCTGGTTTATTTCTAATTGTTCTGTCATTCAAAACATATTTGTGTGAAGATTAAGTAAAAAGAGATGATACTTAAGTATGTGTAAGGGTGAGATAGAAAGTGAAAAGCAACCTTATTCCCCAGTTGACTGTTTTCTACCTTCTTTCCTTTGTGTCTCTGAATTTCAATATTGTGTTAAGTACAACCATGTTATGCTATAATAATAGAGTCTTTCACAATACCATAGACTAGAACATGAGTTGAGCCTCCATGTTTTATGATGCTGTTTCCCCAAGCAGCCTGGCTTACTATACCTCGTCTTGCCTCAGCTTTAGCATTAGAAGGAAATATTAACAGTTCCATCATTGCCTGTGAGGTGAAATACATCTTTGAAGGCTCCATAAAGGCAGGAATGGAAATATTATAAAAAAAAAAAAAAAAAAAAAAACTTCACTAGGGAATTAAAAAGGCATTCCACATTTATTTTTAGGTTTAAGAGTAAATGCCTAAGACTCTATTCGGAGAGTAAGTTTCAACAAAACATTACATGCAGTGGCTTTATATATAATCTGACAAGGCATACTATTTTTCCTAATTTCAATTTGCAAAGCAAAAAAAATGCAATAAACACATATAAAAGCAAAATAAGAATTGCCAAATCCAAAACTAAATTATTAGAGTACATCTTTAATTATTTAACATTCTACTGAATATAATTTTCTTAAACAGCATGTGTACTAAAATCCTTTGTGTCAGTTGCAGAACAGCATGGGCAATTGGTCTATAGCACCAGTATCTTAAGCCCATTAGAATTCATACATACTTTTCAATTTTAGCAAAACTTCAAAGCTTCAAAATTAGAACAAATATTTGCTATCATACTGTAACATCCATCAGGGTAAAAACATTTTTGTATTTGCCACTTTAGCTCTACCATAGAGCCTGTCAACTCCAGGACTGGGCCACCTCAGGTCAAACAGCTAAGCACACCCTGACCCATTAGCAGAAAGCTGGATTAAAGATGTATGGGCATGGCCCTGCCCACCAGAGAAAGACCAAATATTTCCCACAGTACCTCCCACCAAGAAGCTTGCACAAACTTCTTATCCTCATTCATCAGAGTGCAGACAGAAGAAGCAAGAACTACAATCCCATGGCTTCCAAAATGAAAACCATAGTCACAGAAAGCTAAGCAGAATGGTCACACGGGTCACAGTCTTGTGTCACTCAATAAAACTATGAACCATGCCATGTAGGGCCACTCAAGATGGACGGATCATGGAGAGCTGTCGGGAGCTGGTTTGGATTAGCGCTCCGCCCATGATAAAGGTCATGAGGAAGGAGGCTCAGCAATAACGCAAGGGCGAGATCTAGCCTCAGGAGCCCCCTGGAGGTTCTCGAGCATCTACCCCCAAAAAGCTGGAGTCTGCCTACTTTCTGCTTTGTGTTCTCACCTACACCTCTGACTTTACGGGGGGGCTGTTCTACACTACCTTTCTCTGAAAAAAGAGCTAACTTAGTGCTCCAGTTAATAATTCCTGGGTGTGACAGTGTTTCAGCCTACAAACTCCTTTTGGAAATCCTCTAGCCAGCCTGAATAGGTTTTTCCGGCCACATGTGATTGTTTAGAGCCTCCCAACTGTGAGAGGCATGAGATATTCTAAACTATCTAAACACAGATTCCTTTGAGCAGTTAAAAGATTGATTAGAAATTGTATTGGTGAAGGGTTTTTCACTTGTTGGGCCAATGTTTGCTGCTAAGGCTCCATATCCCTTACCTACTGTGTCCTTGGCAATGTATTGATTGATATAATTGGTGTATAGAAATGTAATTAGTAGCCTCAATGTTTGTAACCTTCGACCCTTGAGTTAATTCTTTCTCTTGGTATAACCCACCACACCTTTGCCCTATAGAAATGCAACTCCAATGCATTTGGAGGGTGGCACCTGACTTTAGAATAATCACCTTTAGAGAAAATAAGTTTCTTAAAATGTTAATAGGCCTCCGGGCCAGAAGATGATGTAACTCACCTAAACTTTTGCGTATGATAGGTTTGAAAGCCTGGCTCAGGGACTGCTGTCCCTGCATGACTCCACCCCTTCCCCCATTATCCTCTATGCATAACTTAACGTATAAAAACTACTTTGAAAAATAAAGTGTGGGGCCTTGTTCACCGAAGCTTGGTCTCCCCATGTCATTCTTTCTCTTACCTTCTGGCTGAATTATTCAGCCTCCTCTCTCCACAAAATGTTCTCACTGAGCTATCCTTATTTCATCCACTTTTCTTCACTGAATTTCCTCCTCACTGAGCTATCCTCATTTCTATTATTATTTATATCTTTAATTAATACTTAATTAAGCAATTGTTTCCTAATCGTCACCAATGCCGTCCCCGCTTTGAATTCCCTGGATCCACCAGGGCTGGACCCCGGCAGGGAGCTCTGACAAAATGCGGTCCATTGGAGAATAGAATGGCAAACCACTTCAATATTCTTCCCTTGAGAATTCCATGAGCACTATGAAAAGTCAAAAAGATATGATACTGGAAGATGAAACCCCAGGTTGGTAGGTGTCCAACAAGCTACAAGGGAAGAGTGCATAAATAGCTCCAGAACGAATGCAGTAGCTGGGACAAAGTGGAAAGAGCACCCTGTTGTGTATGTATCTGTTGGTGAAAGTAAATTCTGATGCTATAAAGAACAATATTGCACAGGAACCTTGAATATTATATCCATGAATCAAGGTAAATTGGACATGATCAAGCAGGAGATGACAAGATTGAACATACATTTTAGGAATCAGTGAACTAAAATGGATGGGAATGGGCAAATTTAATTTAGATGACCATTATATTTACTACTATAGGCAAGAATCCTTTAGAAGAAGTGGAGTAGCCATCACAGTCAACAAGAGTCCAAAATGCAGTACTTGGGTGAAATCTCAAAAATGACAGAATGATCTCAGTTCATTTCCAAGGCAAACAATTTACCATCACAATAATCCCAGTCTATGCCCCAAACAGTAATGCTGAAGAAGCTGAATAGTCCTATGAAGACCTACAAGACCTTCTAGAACTAACATCCAGAATTGGAATGCAAAAGTAAAAAGTCAAAATATACCTAGAGTAACAGGCAAGTGTGGCCTTGGAGTACAAAATGAAGCAGGGCAAAATTAACAGAGTTATGCCAAGAGAACACACTGATTATAGTGTGTGTGTAACTCTCTTCTAACAACACAAGAGACCACTCTACACATGAACATCACCAGATAGTCAATACCAAAATCAGATTGATTATATTCTTTGCAGTTGAAGATGGAGAAGCTCTCTCTATACAGTCAGTAAAAACAAGACCTGGAGCTGAGATCTGTGGCTCAGATCATCAGCTCCTTACTGAAAACTTCAGGCTTAAACTGAAGACCATAGAGAAAACCACTAGACCATTCACATATAACCTAAATAAAATCTCTTATGATTATACAGTGAAATTGACAAATAAATTCAAGGGATTAGATCTGGTAGACACAATGCCTAAAGAACTATGGACAGGGGTTCATAACATTGTACAGAGGGCAGAGACCAAAAGCATACCTAACAAAAAGAAATGCGAGAAATCAAAATGGTTGTCTGAGGAGGCCTTACAAAAAAGTTGAGAAAGGAAGAGAAGTGAAAATCAAGGAAGAAAGGGAAAGATATACTCAACCAAATGCAGAGTTCCAGAGAACAGCAAGGAGAGATAAGAAAGCCTTTTTAAGTGAATAATGCAGAGAAATAGAGGAAAACAATAAAATGGAAACGACTAGAGATCTCTTTAAGAAAACTGAAGATACTAAGGGCACATTTCATGCAAAGAGGGGTACAATAAAGGACAGAAACTGCAAGGATCTAACACAAGCAGAAGAAATTAAAAAGTGGTGGCAAGAATACACATAAAAACTGTGCAAAAAAGTTCTTAATGATTTGGATAACCATGAATCAACCACTGGCATTTCACACGCCAGTGGCTACACCTAGCCACTCACCTAGAGTGGCCACTCACCTAGAGTCAGATATCCTGGAGTGTGAAGTCAAGTGACCTTAGGAAATTTAGGAACCATTACGATGAACAAAGCAAGTGGAGGTGACGGAATTCCAGTTGAGCTACTTAAAATCCTAAAAGATAATGCTGTTAAAGTGCTGTAGTCAATATGCCCACAAATTTGAAAAACTCAGCAGTGGCCACAGGACTAGAAAAAGTCGGTTTTCATTCCAATCCCAAAGAAGGGCAATGCCATAGAATATTCAAACTATCATATGATTGTACTCATTTCACATGCCAGCAACGTAATGTTCAAAATCCTTCAAGCTAGGTTTCAGCAGTACTTGAATCAAGAACCTCCAGGTGTACAATCTAGATTTAGAAAATGCAGAGGAATCAGAGATTAAATTGTCAATATCTGGTGGATCATAAAAAAATGGAATTAAAAAAAAAAAAAAAAAAACTACTTCTTCATTGACTGCATTAAAGCCACAATTTCTTGTGGATGACAACAAACTGTGGAAAAGTCTTAAATAGATGGGAATACCAGATCACCTTACCTGCCTCCTGAATACCTGTATGCAGAACATGAATCAACAGAACTCAACGTGGAACAAGGGATTTGTTCAAAATTGGGAAAGCAATATGTCAAGACTGTATATTGTCATCCTGCTTATTTAACTTATATGTAAAGTATATCATGTGAAGTGCCAGGCTGGATGAATCACAAGCTGGAATCAAGATTCTTGGGATAAATATCAGTGACCTCAGATGTGAAGATGATACCACTCTACTGCAGAAGATGAAGAGAAACTAAAGAGCCTCTTGATGAGGGTGAACAAGGACAGTGAAAAAGCTGACTCAACACTCAATAAACTAAGATTGTGGCATAGAGTCTCATCACTTCATGGCAAATAGATGGGCAAAAGTGAAGGCAGCAGTGGATTTTATTTTCTTGGGCTCCCAAATCATTGCAGATGGTAACTGTAACCATAAAATTAAAAGATGCTTGCTTCTTGGAAGAAAATATATGATAAACCTAGACAGTGTAGTAAAAGCAAGACATCACTCTGCTGACAATGGTGTGCATAGTCAAAGCTATGGTTTTTCCAGTAGGTCTTGTACAAATATGGGAGTTGGACCATAAAGAAAGGTGAGTGCTGAAGAATTGATCCTTTCCAACTGTGGTGGTGGAGAAGACTCTTGAGAGTCGCTTGGATAGCAAAGACATCAAACCAGTCAATCCTAAAAGAAACCAACCCTAAATATTCTTTGGATAAACTCATGCTAAAGATGAAATTCCATTGTGTTAGTTATATGTTGTGAAGAGTCAACATATTGGAAAAGACCCTGATGCTGGGAAAGATTGAAAGCAGGAAGAGAAGAGGGCAATGGAGGATGAGATGGTTGGATGGCATCAGAGACTCACTGGACATGAATTTGAGAGACTTCTGAAAGATAGTGAAGAAAAAAAGAATCCTGGTATGCCACAGTCCAATTTGCAAAGAGCCAGCCATGACTTAGTGACTGAACAATGAACATCAACAAAGTACCAAAAACTGTTCATGATACAAAGCAAATGCTCAAAAATATTTTTAACTAAAAGAGAATTGTAAATATTTTCAGAAGTAAAAATGACAAAAATAGCATATTTAGAATTTCTGTGTTTGCCAACTCATAATTTTTTTTCACTGAGTGAAAAATTCTGGCAATTCCTTTTAAATGATTTTACTGTTGGTTATACTTTATAGAGGTCTTCCCTGGTGGCTCAGTGGTAAAGAACCTGCCTGCCAAGCAAGAGATGTGGGTTTGAACTTTGGGTCAGAAAGATCCCCTGGAGAAGGAAATGGTAACCCACCCTAGTATTCTTGCCTGGGAAATCCCATTGACAGAGGAGCCTGGTAGGCTACAATCCACAGGATCACAAAAGAGTCAGAAATGACTTATTGACTAACCAACAACAAGAAATACTTTATAGTATTATAAATCTCCTTCTTACACTGAAGTCTTAACCCCTAGCACCTCAGAATATGACCCCATTCAGACATCAGGGTCTTTACAGGAATAATTGAGTTTAAATGTCATTATGGTGGGTTTTAATCTAAATATAGCCAGTGTCCATATCAAATATGACATGCAAGGGGAATGCCATGTGAAAATGAAAGCAGAGATCACAGTGATGTTTCTACAACTCAAAGAACAATGAAAGATTGCCAGTTAACCACCATAAGTTAAGAATAGGTGCAAAACAAATTTTCTCTCACACTCCTCAGAAGGAACCATCTCCTTGATCTTGGACTTGTAGCCTCAGGCACTGAGACAACAAATTTTTGTTGTTTAAGGGACACAGTTTTTGGTACTCTATTATAGCATCTCTAGCAAAATAACACATCTGTGTAAGTCTCGTATGGTATTTCTTTCATATCAGGAAATATAATAATTATTCACAGCATGCCACAAATATTACACTATTTTATTTAATGTGAAAACAAATTTTATTTAAAAACACTGTTTTCCTTATCAAATAAGATCTGTATATTACATTTTCTCCATATTCAATAGGGATTTTTTTCAACCCTAGAAGTTTTTCCAATTACTTTTTTGATACATTTAATGAATAATATTTTGCACCTTTCCAAAAGTATGAAATTATGCAATAAATTCACATGTGTAAGAGAATACATGTTTTAAATACTTTTCAAATTCTCTAATTATCTTTAGACATGAAGCTTTCTCATGAGTTTAATTTTTTACAATCCCCATGGGCTGTTTTAGCCAAATACACAAAAGAATCTTTTCAAACTTATAAACATTAATATAATATTTTCAGTTCAGTTCAGTCACTCAATCATGTCCCACTCTTTGCAACCCCATGGACTACAACACCCCAGGACTCCCTGTCCATCACCAACTCCCAGAGTTCACTCAAATTCATGTCCACTGAGTCAATGATACCACACAACCATCACATCCTCCGTCGTCCCCTCCTCCTCTCACCTTAAATCTTTCCCAGCATCAGGGTCGTTTCAAATAAGTCAGTTTTTCACATCAGGTAGCCAAAGTATTAGAGTTTCACCGTCAACATCAGTCCTTCCAATGAATATTCAGGACTAATTTCCTTTAAGATGGACTGGTTGGATGTCTTTGCAGTCCAAGGGACTCTCAAGAGTCTTCTCCAACACCACAGTTCAAAAGCATCAATTCTTTAGTGCTCAGCTTTCTTTATAGTCCAACTCTCACATTCATACATGACTACTGAAAAAACCATAGCCTTGACTAGATAGACCATTGCTGTCAAAGTAATGCCTCTGCTTTTTAATATGCTGTCAGGTTGGTCATCAGAGAAGGCAATGGCACCCCACTCCAGTACTCTTGCCTGGAAAATCCCATGGACAGAGGAGCCTGGTGGGCTGCAGTCCATGGGGTTGCTAAGAGTCGGACACGACTGAGCGACTTCACTTTCATGCATTGGAGAAGGAAATGAGAGCCCACTCCAGTGTTCTTACCTGGAGAATTCCAGGGACAGGGGAGCCTGGTGAGCTGCTGTCTATGGGGTTACACAGAGTCAGACAGGACTGAAGCGACTTAGCAGCAGCAGCAGCAGGTTGGTCATAACTTTTCTTCCAAGGAGTAAGCGTCTTTTTATTTCATGGCTGCAATCACCATCTGCAGTGATTTTGGAGCCCCCCAAAATAAACTCTGTCACTGTTTCCCCATCTATTTGCCATGAAGTGATGGGACCGGATGCCATGATCTTAGTTTTCTGAATGTTGAGCTTTAGGCTGACTTTTTCACTTTCCTCTTTCACTTTCATCAAGAGGCTATTTAGTTGTTCTTCACTTTCTGTCATAAGGGTGGTGTCATCTGTATATCTGAGGTTATTGATATTTCACCC
The DNA here is from genome assembly GCA_935064755.1 of Tragelaphus eurycerus. Lineage (NCBI taxonomy): Eukaryota > Metazoa > Chordata > Mammalia > Artiodactyla > Bovidae > Tragelaphus > Tragelaphus eurycerus. The sequence goes on from CAKXYN010000006.1 coordinate 2,651,336, forward strand.
GGCAGTCTTGATTCCAGCTTGTGCGTCCTCCAGCCCAGCGTTTCTCATGATGTACTCTGCATATAAGTTAAATAAACAGGTTGACAATATACAGCCTTGACGTACTTCTTTCCCTATTTGGAACCAGTCTGTTGTTGTAATTCACATTTATGAAGATTCTATGACATTAAAAAATGTTTTATAAATCCCTTAATCCTCCCAACAGCTCTATCGGACAATATCTCAGGAGTTATTTTTTGGAAATTTAACTGCATGTCAAATTAACCAAGACCTGGAGGAACTGGATATTTGACGGTTTTATGGAAAAGAGTTCGGAAAGAAGATAAAATGTAATACACATAGATAAAATAGATAAACAACAAGGACCTACTGCATGCACAAGTATACTCAACATCTTGTAATATCTCACAATAGAAAAATATCTAAAAAAGCACACACATATAATATATATATACACACACATACATATATACACACCTCAATCACTTTGCTATACATCTGTAACACTGTAAATTTGTACTATTAAAAATGAAAAATAAAGTCTTTAAATTTTTAAATACAATGTTCTACTTTTGTGATAATTATATACTGCTATTCTATACAACATACTGTATATATATGATACATATATCGTATTTGTACTCTATATAATATACTGTATATGTATGATAAGAAGATAATCACCCTTGTATTTTAAATCAAACCCCACCCTAAAGTCTTTTAATGAGACTTGGCACAGATATGTGTCTTCATTTTCAGCTTTGCTCAAATTTTAAACTCTTCAAATTAACTACAACTAGAAAATGTTTGCTTACTTTGCTCAAAGTTCTCGCAAGCTCAGCATGATCTTACAGAATACAAACTCTCAGCTTTCTGCCTTCTTTTATCTCTGTATGCAATGCTTCAGTAATGATATTCAACCTTTAAAGATGTCTCTTTTTTAATTACTCATATTTCTGTATGTGTTAGATATCTCACCCATGCTGAGTCATTCTTGCTCACAAATCTGTAGCTATGATTAATCAGGATGTAAAGTAAAATTCAGAGCATGTCACTTAATCTTGAGTTAGAATATGTTTAAAATAAGTGATCATCAACTTATACAGTTGAAGTAAAGAATAAAATAGCATTCTTTCTGAAATTTTATTTTTACATTGTCTATTACCTTTGCAATTACTCTTGATTTGCTATGAATAACTTTGGAAAATATTTTGGAATCTAATTCACATGACCTATCACAGTTAATAGTAAATATGCATTATTCAAAACTATGTCCCTAAACATTTTATTTCCTTTTGTTATCCAAAGGTTGGAAACTATGCTCATACTTGCCTTATAAGTGTTATTAACACAACTGCAAAGCTGCTGTAAACAATGAGAATATAATCATTTTGGTAGTTTTTTGTTTAATATAAACTGTCTCTAGTAATGAACATCTGTATCTTCTCTTCTACTGAAAGTGAAGTGAAGGTGTTAATTACTCAGTACTGTCCGACTCTGTGTGACCCCATGGACTATAGCTCACTAGGCTCATCTGTCCATGGAATGTTTTAGGCAAGAATCCGGAGTTGGTAGCCATTCCCTTCTCCAGGGGATCTTTCCAACCCAGAGATAGAATCTAGGTCTCCAGCATTGCGGGCAGTTTATTTACTGTCTGAGCCACCAGGGAAACTCAATGAGAATGTAATTCTCTAAGGTAGATCTGAGTTGGAGCATGTTTTTGGATGACTTGCTACTATAACTGACTATATTGATGCAAACTGAAAACTCTAGAATGTTCAGATATATTCCTCTATATTGGTAGAAAAAAATAGCTTTCTTCTTCAACCAAAAATGTATAAATAACAAATGCAGAAGTTCATGCTTAGTCACTGATGCCAGTGAAACTATGTCCGGCTATACAAATAGTTATTCTAATGATAAAGCAGTTTCTATTGTGACCTTGTAACAATTTTATACTTCAAATGGCTACTAAATACCTGTATTTATATTATGGTGAACATTCTGATGCAAAAAAGTTACCTGTGGATGCAGAAAAGTTCTCTGGCTCAGGGGCTCTCCATGCTGCCTCACATCAGATCAGATCAGTCACTCAGTTGTGTCCGACTCTTTGCGACCCTATGAATTGCAGCACGCCAGGCCTCCCTGTCCATCACCAACTCCCAGAGTTCACTGAGACTCACATCCATCGAGTCAGTGATGCCATCCAGCCATCTCATCCTCTGTCGTCCCCTTCTCCTCTTGCCCTCGATCCCTCTCAGCATCAGAGTCTTTTCCAATGAGTCAACTCTTCGCATGAGGTGGCCAAAGTACTGGAGTTTCAGCTTTAGCGTCATTCTTTCCAATAGCATTAGTAATTCTGGCTGTGGTGGACTGGTTACCTCATCACCATGTATGCATGACCCTTTAGATTGTTGTGACGTTATCATGCCATTGTTTTCATTTTACCTGACACTGCATTGTAGAAAAACACGACAATCACAGAACTTCCCTCTTTTTAATCACTTCCTTTGTTCCTAACATCATTAATGTCATGTATATGCAAGGAACTTATTTTATATTTAATATTAGTGAACATGAATAAATATACTAGAGCTCAGCATATAACAGAATTACAAAGGAAAAACAATATCACAAACAAAAGTGAAGAAAAAAACCTCAGTTTATGTACCACAAGATAGAATTATTGTTTTTATTGATACTGGTAAATGTAAACACATTTCTAAACTTTCCAATTGCAAAGGCTTAGCACTGGCCTGAACAGATAATTTCTTGCAGTTTTAGTGAATACTATAAATTTATCAAAGTAAAGAAACACATTCTCCACTAAAAAAATGATGTTTAATTTGGATTCCTTTGCTCTAGGAATATTTCCAATCCACTGTAAAGAGAATTTCTTGCCTTCAAAATGTAATACTGCTTTGATTTTTAGCAAGGTAGTTTTTCTCATATTAATGTTAATGAATTTAAGATCAGTTTCACACCTGGAAAATCAATAAGAAGCATAAGAGCAAAGAGCATTAATTTGCACTAAAACTTACAGCTCAAAGTTACCACTTTTGAATTACTTTCTTATATGTCTTTCTAAGCACGAAGAGGGCAGTAGTCATATGTTAGCTAATCTGTGCATCCTTAATAAAAAGCCTAACTTAGATATCTGCTCATTAAATTTATCTTTTCAATTACATTGCATGAAATTGGATCAGCTTGGTTCAGTTGCTCAGTCATGGCAAACACTTTATGACCCATGGACTGCAGCACAACAGATTTCCCTGCCCATCACCAACTCCCAGAAGCTTGCTCAAACTCATGTCCATAGAGTCAGTGATGTGATCCAACCATCTCATCCTCTATCATTGCCTTCTGCTCCTGCCTTCAATCAGGGTCTTTTCCAATGGGCCAGTTCTTTGCATCAGGTGGCCAAAGTATTGGAGTTTCAGCTTCAGCATCAGCCTTTCCAATGAATATATTAAGGACAAATTTCCTCTAGGATTGACTGGTTTGTTCTTCTTGCAGTCCAAGGGACTCTCAAGAGTCTTTTCCAATCAGATCAGATCAGATCAGATCAGTCGCTCAGTCGTGTCCGACTCTTGCGACCCCATGAACTGCAGCACGCCAGGCCTCCCTGTCCATCACCAGCTCCCGGAGGTCACCAGACTCACATTCATCGAGTCAGTGATGCCATCCAGCCATCTCATCCTCTGTCGTCCCCTTCTCCTCTTGCCCCCAATCCCTCCCAGCATCAGAGTCTTCTCCAATGAGTCAACTCTGGAGGTGGCAAAATACTGGAGTTTCAGCCTGAGCATCATTCCTTCCAAAGAAATCCCAGGGCTGATCTCCTTCAGAATGGACTGGTTGATCCTGCAGTCCAAGGGACTCCCAGAGTCTTCTCCAACACCACAGTTCAAAAGCATCAATTCTCGGTGCTCAGCCTTCTTCACAGACCAGCTCTCACATCCAACATGACCACAGGAAAGACCATAGCCTTGACTAGGCGAACCTTTGTTGGCAAAGTGATGTCTCTGCTTTTGAATATGCTATCTAGGTTGGTCATAACCTTCCTTCCAAGGGTCTTTTCCAATACCACAGCTCAAAGGATCAATTCTTTGATGCTTAGCTTTCTTGATGGTCCAACACTCACATTCGTGCATGACTACTGGAAAAACCATAGCTTTGACTAGATTGACCTTTGTGGGCAAAGCAATATCTCTGCTTTTTAATATACTGTCTAGGTTGGTCATAGCTTTTGTTCCAAGGAGCAAGCATCTTTTTTTTTTTTTTTTTTAACTTTACAATATTGTAATGGTTTTGCCATATATCAAAATGAATCCACCACAGGTATACATGTGTTCCCCATCCTGAACCCTCTTCCCTCCTCCCTCCCCATACCATCCCTCTGGGTAGTCCCAGAGCACCAGCCCCAAGCATCCAGTATCCTGCATCAAACCTGGATTGGTGACTCATTTCATATATGATATTATGCATGTTTCAATGCCATTCACCCAAATCATCCTACCCTCTCCCTCTCCCACAGAGTCCAAAAGACTGTTCTATACATTAGTGTCTCTTTTGCTGTCTCGTATACAGGGTTATTGTTACCATCATTCTAAATTCCATATATATGCATTAGTATACTATATTGGTGTTTTTCTTTCTGGCTTACTTCACTCTGTATAATAGGCTCCAGTTTCATCCACCTCATTAGAACTGATTCAAATGTATTCTTTTTAATGGCTGAGTAATACTCCATTGTGTATATGTACCCAAAGAACAAGCATCTTTTAATTTAATGGCTACAGTCACCATTTGCAGTGATTTTGGAGCCCAAGAAATTAAAATCTGTCATTGTTTCCACTGTTACCCTATCTATTTGCCATGAAGTGATGGGACTGGATGCCTTGATCTTAGTTTTTTGAATGTTGAGTTTTAAGCCAACTTTTTCACTCTCCTCTTTCACTTTCAACAAAAGACTCTTTAGTTCTTCACTTTCTGTCATAAGGGTGTTGTCATCTGTGTATCTGAGGTTATTAATATTTCTCCTGGCAATCTTGATTCCAGCTTGTGCTTCCTCCAGCTCAACGTTTCTCATGATGTACTCTCAATATAAGTTAAATAAGTGGGTAAATTATACAGCCTTGACCGATTTGGAATCAGTCTGTTGTTCCATGTACAGTTCCAACTGTTGCTTCCTGACCTGCATACAGATTTCTCAAAAGGCAGGTCAGGTGGTCTGTATTCCCTTCTTTTTTATTATTTTTTATTTTTTTTTGTTATATAAGGGTTTGGTAATAAAGAAAAGAAAAATTTTTTTTTTTTTTTTTTGGGAGGGCAATTTATTTTTCTCTCCTTTCTAAGCCAGCGAAATCGGAACAATATTATGAAGCCGGGCGGGAGAATAGATTAGGCGGATAAGGGGGAAGGGGGGAAGGGGGGGAAACATTCATTGGTATTGACCTTCTTTGGGACTGGAATGAAAACTGACCTTTTCCAGTCCTGTGGCCACTGCTGCGTTTTCCAAATTTGCTGGCATATGAGTGTAGTAGCACTTTCACAGCATCATCTTTTAGCTTTTGAAATAACTCAACTGAAATTCCTTCCCCTTCACTAGCTTTGCTCATAGTGAGTCTCCCTGGGCCCATTTGACTTCACATTCCAGGATGTCTGGCTCTCGGTGAATGATCACACCATGGTGGTTATCTGAGTTATTAAGATTTTTTTCTATAGTTCTTCTGTGTATTCTTTCCACCTCTTCTTAATATCTTCTGCTTCTACTAGGTCCATACTGTTTCTGTCCTTTATTGTACCCATCTTTTCAAGAAATGTTCCCTTGGTTTCTCTAATTTTCTTGAAGACAATGTATAAATGAATTCATTTGAATGAGTAAGTGATTTTAAATCAGTTAAATGTCACATATTGATTCATCTTCACTTTATTTAGTGTCGTGTCAGTTAAAGTATAAAAATTATAATTGCATTTAGTTATATCATCCTTAATAAAAATATTTTAAATAAATTGAATGATATTTAAGATGCACTAAAATTTTGTAGTAAAAATGCTTTGTGCCTCTAGCAGATAGAAAATAAACTTTAATATAAATAATAAACTTGTACTTTGTCATCCAGGTTCACATTTCCTATAATAAAATTTTTAAGTACATCACTTATAGACAATATTGTAAAGTAATTAGCTTCCAATTAAAATAAATAAATTTAAAAAAGGAAATTGTAATGTAAATTAAAATTTCTTACAAACAGATATTAATATTTAAGACAGAAGTCTTGATTTAAACTTTTAAATTGTTGGCTTTGGAAATATGAATGATAAAGCATAGCTGGAAAGCCTGGTTCATAAGGAAGTGCCTGGAGAATATACAAATTGTGTAAATTCATTTCAGGTTTGGCGAGCTGCCTGCAACAGGATTGGAATCAGATACATGCAGATCGAGTTCAATTCCTGGGTCAGGAGTATCTCCTGGGCATAGCAACCCACTCCAGTATTCTTGCCTGGAGCCTGGGAGCCTACCTATAGGATTGCAAAGAGTTGGGCAAGACTGGAATGACTTAGCATGGACGAGGAAGAAAACAAGGAGGGCACAGACAATTTCAGCCCTTGTGGCTAATAAAAGATGATCACTAGAAATTCACAAAACTGAGTTTTGAAATACCATTATCTTCATTAGCATTTTAAATGGTAATCCATCATAGCCACCCCCAGGAAGGAGTTCTCAGAAAGAAAGCAGGCAGTGGGCTGCACAATGTGCTTTCACATAGAGTGGGAAGGAAAGGAAGGATGAGGTGACCTCTGGAAGTTGCTGGGTAAACTAAATTCAGCTCAACCCTGAAAAACATGTTTTTTTACAGCTTGCATCTTGTTAGTTTAATTGAGTTCCTTCTTTATTCCAGATAAGCAACAGAGCTCTCTCTCTTTTTTCCCATCAGTGAGTTTCAGAATATGCAAGTTCCTTTTTATTGCTTATTAAATGTTTGTCAAATGAGGTGCTTGCTCAGGCCTGTTAATTGGTATGGTTTCCTATTTCCTGTCTTACTGACTTGGCCAGAAATGCAACAAAATAAAGATCTGCTAATTAGTTGTGTGGGTCTGTTACAAGTTATTTCACAGTGCAAATGTGCACAGAAACATTGAAAATGCTTTTCATCTCTTTTCTTCCTTCTTTTTTAATATCTCAATTTTAAAACCTATACTTATAAAAAAAAATAACCTATTGTTAATAGACACCAGTGGCAAAATCTAATACAACAATTTTATGAAGTTCTACCAAAATTGCAAGTGAGATTAAATACATACAGGATAATATTGAGGAGAATTTGTATGATCTAGAAAAGATAGTAATTTCAGCAGAATTATGCAAAGATACAAACTTTTAAAAACACAGCAGCTATGTAAAATGACTTTAAAGTAATTCATTATTTGGAAAGTAAGAATGGAAATAAAAAGCACTCCCATGATTTCCACAAACAATAATAATAATAACTGGAATAATACAATCTTAATAATGCATCTAATTCCCAATATTTTTCTGCAAAGATAGAGTGAAATTGATAATAATATACCAAAATAGTCTCCCATTCAAATACTAACCAGGGCCAACCCTGCTTAGCTTCTGAGATCACATGCATTGAGAACGGTGTGGCCATAAACAGAATGGAATCCCTTAATTCCATTCTTTCTGGCCAGTATTTAAGGCTTCTCTGGGACAGAGGTTCCTAAAAGTCTGGTTTTTGGCAGCCAGTAAGGCAATCACTGTAGGCATCAATGTGCTCAAGAATCATTTTTTCTTTTTATAAATAAAATTTTAATTTGAAATAGAAGTATCTCTTGCATTCTCTTTCTTATTAAAAAATGCATGCAATCCACCATACCTTTCTATAATTGGAACCTGGAATGAAAAATGCGACCTGAACAACAATTGGGCACTTTCTCTATGATAGGTACTGCCCCCTGAATATTATCTTTTAATGTTTTACTATATTTATTCATTGGCTTCCCACGTGGCTCAGTGATAAAGAATCCGCCTGCCAATGCAGGAGACCCAGGAGATGAGGTTCAATTCCTGGGTGGGGAAGATCTCTGGAGGAGGAAAGGGCAACTCACCCCAATAATTCTTGGCTGGAAAGTCCCATGGACAGAGAAGCCTGGTGGACTACAGTTCACGGGGTTGTAGAGTCAGACAAAACTTAGAGACTGAGCAGGCACATATTTATTAATCACATTTTACTGATGTGAAAACAAACTCAGAGAAGATGAATGACTGTCTAAAGTCATGCAGTATACAGTGATATTTGAATCTATGTGGCCTAATTCTGAGACCTCATTTTATTGAGAACCTATTATATGCCAGATGTTGTTTTAAGAAATTTACATACTTAAACATACTAAACCTATACAACAATACAATGATGGAGGAAATATTTGCTGCCTGTAATTCACAGATGAAGAATCTGAAGCACACAAACGTGGTGACTTGCCCACCACTATCATTTTGTAAGATGGTAGAGCCAAGACATGAACATAGGCAGTCTGACTGAGGAATCATCTCTGAGTCTTCTTATTTTCCAGCCATTCATGATTTACTGGCTTAGTGGTTTCGTTCATACAAGGAATGCTATTGGCTCCTAATGATTAAGAAATGCTTTAGGTACTGTAGATACCAGGGGAAATAGACCAGAATCGAATGGCTGAAGTCTTCAAGGAAGCCTGTCTGTAAGAAGTTTTTGGGTCTAAGCCTTGCAGGACAAGGAGGGATTAACATGAACAAAGAGCTCATGTGTGAAGAGCTTTGGGATCTAAGAAAGTCCAGAACACATGAGGTATTAAAAACAGGTCAAAGGGTCTGGACTGGCAGAGAGCAAGAGATGTGCTAGATGAGGCTGGAATGGTGACTGGGGAGCTATTACTCAAAAACACTATGTAATATTTGATAGTTTTTGACGATTTGAAAGTCAGAGAAACTCCATGGTATTATGGGACAATATCATTCCAAAAAGCCCATGTTGCCTATATACCTATCCAGCTCTTATTTAATGATTACTTTTACTGAACTAAGCTGTCCCTGGGGTCTAAAGGAAGGGGTGTGGAGGGCTCAAGCAAGATTTTCTGCCCTGACGGAACCAAGAAGGCAAGAACTAGTAAAGGATTTCCATTCCTTCTAGTCCCAGATCCTGAAATGAGTCAAGAGATTTGTAGTTGAGAAGCTGAATCAAAGATTAGTGTGAACTTGAGCAAGAATAAGAGAAAAGAGAGAAAGAAGTTGACTGAATATTGTATATGGGAGTTTGTGATTCCAGAAGAAGGGCCTCTTCTACGGTCTGCCTTTGAGAAACTAGGAAAAGGTATGCCTGCTTCCATCTATGGGGTCGCACAGAGTCGGACACGACTGAAGCGATGCAGCAGCATTTTAAATGAATGATTAGAAATAAGGCAACTCCTCTGGGCAGACAGCTTGGTAAGCAGATGGTGTCCTTTGTGTGGAACACTAAGTACTCCTTCTTTCAGGTGCACACAGGCCAGTGCTGTGCAGGCTAGGGGAGAAGAACAAGAGCTGGATTTTTCTTTTTCCTTTATTAAATCTGATTATAAGTTGTAATCTTGCTCTGAGTAGAAAAGGAGCTAAATAATATTAGCATCTTTGGGGTGAACCGACTACAGGAAAACTGCAGATAGCTGAAAAGTTCAGCAGATTCCACCTGAATCTAGACTGCTACAGGGTGACAGCTTCTGCAGGAGGTACTCTGATAAGTCAGCTACTGAGGAATTTCATGTTAGAGAAGCAAGCAGACAGACAAACCATAAATGCCTCTCCAAATGGAATGTAACTACATGAATAGACAGTTAACATCTTGAACAAAAAAATAATTACAGTATTAAATAATGCTTTATGAAAATTGAAAATATTATTTCTGAATTGAAATATTCCAGAGATGAATTGAAGAAGAGAATGATCATGTTTGAGATCTAATTAATAGGCCCAGGGAGATTGAAAATCTGGGTTAAAACTTATGAAGGATAAGATTTTGCAGATAGAAATGAGGAATAAATTAATAAAACTAAAAGCAGGGATCTTTCCAATCTTAAAGAAGGGCAATGCCAAAGAATGTTCAAACTATCACACAACTGCACTCATTTCACATGCTAGCAAAATAATGCTCAAAATCCTCCAAGCTAGGCTTCAACAGTATATAAATCATGAACTTCCAAATGTACAAATTGGATTTAGAAGGAAGAGAAACCAGAGATCAAATTGCCAATATCTGTTGGATCATAGAAAAAGGAAGAGTTCCAGAAAAACATATACATCTCCTTAACTGACTACACTTAGTCTTTGACTGTGTGGAACACAACAAACTCTGGAAAATTCTCAAAGAAATGGGAATACCGGACCACCTGACCTGCCTCTTGAGAAATCTGTATGCAGGTCAAGAAGCAACAGTTAGAACTGGTCATGGAACAACAAACAGACTGGTTCCAAATCAGGAAAGGAGTGGGTAAAGGCTGTATATTGTCATCATGCTTATGTAACTTATATGCAGAGTACATCATGAGAAATGCTGAAGCACAAACTGGAATCAAGATTGCCAGGAGAAATATCAACAACCTCAGATATGCAGATGATACCACCCTAATGGCATAAAAAAGAACTAAAAAGCCTCTTGATGAAGGTGAAAAAGGAGAGTGAAAAAGCTGGCTTAAAGCTCAACATTCAGAAAATTAAGTTCATGGCATCCAGTCCCATCACTTCATGGCAAATAGATAGGGAAACAATGGAAACCATTGGAATGGAATGGAAACAATGGAATGAAAACAATGGAAAATAAACAGACTTTATTTTCTTAGTCTCCAAAATCACTGCAGATGGTGACTGAAGCCATGTTACTAGAAGACACTTACTCCTTGAAGAAAAGTATGACAAACCTAGACAGTGTATTAAAAGGCAGAGGCATTATTTGCTGACAAAATTCTGTATAGTCAAGCTCTGGTTTATTTCAGTAGTCATATATGGATGTGAGAGTTGGGCCATAAAGGAGGCGGAGCACTGAAGAACTGGCGCTTTCCAACAGTGGTGTTGGAGAAGACTCTTGAGAATCCCTGGGACTGCAAGAAAGCAAACCAGTCAATAATAAAACAAATCAGTTGTGAATATTCATTGGAAAGACCGATGTTAAAGCTGAAGCTCCAATACTTTGACCACCTGACATGAAGAGCAGACTCATTGGAAAAGATCCTAATGCTGGGAAAGAGTGAAGGCAGGAGAAGGGGACAACAGAGGACAAGATGGTTGGATGGCATCACTGACTCAATGGATGTGAGTTTGAGCAAGCTCAGGGTGATGGTGAAGGACAGGGAAGCCTGGCGTGCTGCAGTCCATGGAGTCTCAAAGAGTTGGACACAACTGAGCTACAGAACAACAAAAAAGAAGTGATGGAGAAGAAAAAATACTTTACCAAATAAACCAAGAATAGATTAAAAAACACTGAATATGATAAAGATGGATATTCTATAGTGGTAAAATGCTCAATTTACAAATTAAATAAACAATGTAAGAAAAAAATAGCACCAAAATAACTGCTCAATATATTAATTCAAACACTATTACAAGTGCAATTAGAATATGATGACTATAAGATAATTGCAAAATTTTAATAACTATCCCAAAAAATGTTAGAATTAGCTGCTAAAACTAACTAAGGATATAGAAGAAGTGAATAAAATTTTTAAAAATCTATTTAATAAATCTACTAAATAATGAATACACATTAGCATGAATAATTACTAACATTTTTAAAGTATTCAGATCAGATCAGATCAGTCGCTCAGTCGTGTCCGACTCTTTGCGACCCCATGAACCGCAGCACGCCAGGCCTCCCTGTCCATCACCAGCTCCCGGAGGTCACTCAGACTTGCATCCATCGAGTCAGTGATGCCATCCAGCCATCTCATCCTCTGGCGTCCCCTTCTCCTCCTGCCCTCAATCCCTCCCAGCATCAGAGTCTTCTCCAATGAGTCAACTCTTCGCATGAGGTGGCCAAAATACTGGAGTTTCAGCTTTAGCATCATTCCTTCTAAAGAAATTCCAGGATTGATCTCCTTCAGAATGGATTGGTTGGATCTTCTTGCAGTCCAAGGGACTCTCAAGAGTCTTCTCCAACACCACAGTTCAAAAGCATCAATTCTTCGGCGCTCAGCCTTCTTCACAGTCCAGCTCTCACATCCATACATGACCACAGGAAAGACCATAGCCTTGACTAGGCGAACCTTTGTTGGTAAAGTAATGTCTCTGCTTTTGAATAATACTTTAAAAATATTAAAATATATTTTAATATTCCAAAAATATAGAAATAAAGAATAATTTTTAACCTCAAATATTCAGCTGCCTGAAAATTAAGAAACTTAATCTTAAATATACCTTGAGCCAAAGAATATTTTAAAAATGAAAGCTACATTTTATATAGAAAACAATGAAGAGAAAATATTTCATCAAAACTAGTAGAGGACAGCAAAATATACTTCAAAAATGTCTATAACAGTAAAGAACATTAAAGGCATCACTGACTCAATGGACATGAGTTTGAGCAGACTCCAGGAGATAGTGAAGGACAGGGAAGCCTGAGATGCTGCAGTCCATGTGGTTGCAAAGAGTCAGCAAGAGCAAAAAGTAAAGAAAAGAAATATTTAAATGTAAGAATTTTCTTAGAATCACAAAAGATCCTGAATAGACAAAATAATCTTGAGAAAAAACAGAGCTGGAGGAATCACATTCCCTGACTTCAGACTCTACTACAAAGCTACAGTAATAAAAACAATATAGTACTGACACAAAAACAGACACATAGATCAAAGGAACCAAACAGAAAGCCCAGAAATATACCCATACACTTATGGTCAACTAATCTACAATAAATGAGACAAGAATATACAAAGGAGAAAAAGAAGTATCTTCATTAAGTGGTGCTGGGAAAACACTACAGCTATATGTAAAAGAATAAAATTTTAAAAATTTCTCTATCACCATATTTAAAAAAAAAAAACCTACATCTGAAACTAGTCGTCAGTCCAGGTACAATGCCCGATAACAAATGCCTGGGGCTGGAGCACTGGGACGACCTGGAGGGATGGTATGGGGAGGGGAGAGGGAGGATGGTTCAGGATGGGGAACACGTGTATACTGGCAGCGGATCCATCTTGATGTATTGTAAAAGCAATACAATATTGTAAAGTTAAGCAAAATAAAAAAAAATAATAAAAAAAAGAAAATTTACATCAAAAATCTCTTTAATTTTACTTTTCTACAGAGTGAAGTATTACTTACAGAGTTAATGTATCTTTTGAGAAAAACATTCTGGTTTTAATATAAAAAGGCAGCATTGTATATCATACTGCCATAATAGTTTTCTTTTAAAACCAGACTGTATTTTCATACTTTATTCTTGATCATGGAAACAAAACTACATAATAGAGTGTAAATAATGCAAATTAATTTTAATACATAATTACATGTATAATGACTCACTGAATAAAAGTTAAGTACAAATTAATCCTGTAGAACATAAAAATATTAACATACAAAGATGCCTTTACTAATTTTAGCATCATTCTTGTCATTTTTCTGGATAATTTTATGGATAAAACTTTCATTTTCTTTATCATTTTCTATCCACTTGAAAAATAAAATGGTTACTTAAAATGTACCTATTTATAAAACAGAAATAGAATCACAGATATAGAAAAGAAACTTGGGTTTACCAAGGGGGAAAGATGGAGGGATAAAAATGAGATATTGGGATTAACTAATGCATACTACTATATATAAAATAGATAACTAATAAGAACTTACTGTATCACAAAGGGAACCCTACTAAATATTCGGTTATGATCTATATGGGAAAAAATATTAAAAAGATTCAATATATGTATATTACTGATTCATTTGCTGTACAACAGAAACTAACACAATACTGTAAATTAACTATACTCAAAAATTAAAATAAAAATGAAATGTTTAAATAAAAAAAAAAACTAAAATGTATTATAGACTTTAATGTAAGTCCAAATACTATAGAACTCATAGAGGAATCTAAAGGCAAAACACATTTGGACATAAATCACAACAATACTGGATCTGTAAAAATGAAATAAAAAATAAATAGGATCCAATCAAACTGAAAACCTTTACACAGCAAAGGAAACCATAATCAAAACAAAATGACAACTCACAGAATGGGAGAATGTACTTATAAATGATATGATCAATAAAAGATTAATTTCCAAAATATACAGAAAGCTCATAAAACTCAATATAAAAATATAATAATAAAGTGGACGGAAAACCTAAATAGGCATTTCTCCAAAAAAGACATACAGATGGCCAAGAATCACATGAAAAGATGCTCAGTATCACTAAGTATTAGAGAAACACAAGCCAAAACTACAGAGATATTGCCTCATCATCAAAAGTCTGAAAATAGTGTTGCAATGAAAACAGGGGTACTTGCATCTTTTTCAATTATGGTTTCCTCAGGGTATATGCCCAACAGTGGGATTGCTGGGTCATATGGTAGTTTTAGTCCTAGTTTTTTTAAGGACCCTCCATACTGTTCTCCATAGTGGCTGTATCAATTTGCATTCCTACCAACAGTATAAGGGAGTTCCCTTTTTTCCACAGCCTCTTCATCATTTCTTGCTTGTAGACTTTTTGATGATGCCCATTCTTACCAGTGTGAGATGATACCTTATTGTATTTTTGATTTGCATTTCTCTAAAAATGAGCGACACTAAGTATCTTTTTGTGTGTTTATTAGCCATATGCATATCTTTAGATAAATATCTGTTTACAATAGCTAGGACATGGAAGCAACCTAGGCATTCATTGACAGATGAATGTGTAAGGAAGTTGTGGTACATGTATACAATGAAATATTACTCAGCTATAAAAAGCAACACATCTGAGTCAGTTCTAATAAGCTGGATGAACCTAGAGCCTATTATACAGAGTGAAGTAAGTCAGAAAAGGAAAGACAAATATCATATATTAATGCATATATATGGGATCTATAAAGACAGTACTGACAATACTACTTGCAGGGCACCAAAGGAGACACAAACATAAAGAACAGACTTTTGGACACAGTGAGTGAAGAAGAGGGTGGGATGATTTGGAAGAATGACATGGAAAAATATACATTACCATATGTTCAAGTGATAGCCCTTGGGAGTTTGATTTATAATGCAGGGAACCCAAAGCTGGTGCTCTGTTACAACCTACAGAGTGGTATGGGAAGGGATGAGGAAGAGGAAAGAGGGAGGGGACACATGTATACCTATGGCTGATTCATGTTGATGTATGGCAAAAACCATCACAATATTGTTAAGTAATTATCCTCTATTTAAAAAGAAAAAAATAAGTCTGCAAACAACAAATGCTGAAAAGGGTACAGAGAAAAGAGAACTCTCCTATATTGTTGATGGGAATGTGAATTGGTACAGACACTATGGAGAACAGTATGGAGGTTCCTTAAAAAAACAAAAATAGAGCTACCATGTTACCCAGCAGTCCCACTTCTAGGCATAGAAGAAGACTAATTTGAAAGCATACAGGCACTTCATTGTTAATAGTAGCACTATATACAATAGCCAAGAAATGGAAGCAATCTAAATGATCATCATGTTTCTGATAATCAATAAAAGAGATTCTTGATAAAAAAAAAAAAATGATCATCAATGGATAAAGAATGAAGATTATGTGGTACATATATACAATGGAATATTGATCAGCCATCAGATCAGATCAGATCAGATCAGTCGCTCAGTCGTGTCCGACTCTTCACGACCCCATGAACCGCAGCACGCCAGGCCTCCCTGTCCATCACCAGCTCCCGGAGGTCACCCAGACTCACACCCATCAAGTGAGTGATGCCATCCAGCCATCTCTCATCCTCTGTCGTCCCCTTCTCCTCCTGCCCTCAATCCCTCCCAGCATCAGAGTCTTCTCCAATGAGTCAACTCTTCGCATGAGGTGGCCAAAATACTGGAGTTTCAGCTTTAGCATCATTCCTTCCAAAGAAATTCCAGGATTGATCTCCTTCAGAATGGACTGGTTGGATCTTCTTGCAGTCCAAGGGACTCTCAAGAGTCTTCTCCAACACCACAGTTCAAAAGCATCAATTCTTCGGCGCTCAGCCTTCTTCACAGTCCAGCTCTCACATCCATACATGACCACAGGAAAGACCATAGCCTTGACTAGGCGAACCTTTGTTGGTAAAGTAATGTCTCTGCTTTTGAATATGCTATCTAGGTTGGTCATAACTTTCCTTCCAAGGAGTAAGCGTCTTTTAATTTCATGGCTGCAGTCACCATCTGCAGTGATTTTGGAGCCCAGAAAAATAAAGTCTGACACTGTTTCCACTGTTTCCCCATCTATTTCCCATGCAGTGATGGGACCAGATGCCATGATTTTCGTTTTCTGAATGTTGAGCTTTAAGCCAACCTTTTCACTCTCCACTTTCACTTTCATCAAGAGGCTTTTTAGCCCCTCTTCACTTTCTGCCATAAGAGTGGTGTCATCTGCATATCTGAGGTTATTGATATTTCTCCCGGCAATCTTGATTCCAACTTGTGTTTCTTCCAGTCCAGCATTTCTCATGATGTACTCTGCATATAAGTTAAATAAACATGGTGACAATATGCAGCCTTGACGTACTCCTTTTCCTATTTGGAACCAGTCTGTTGTTCCATGACCAGTTCTAACTGTTGCTTCCTGACCTGCATACAGATTTCTTAAGAGGCAGATCAAGTGGTCTGGTATTCCCATCTCTTTCAGAATTTTCCACAGTTTATTGTGATCTACACAGTCAAAGGCTTTGGCATAGTCAATAAAGCAGAAATAGATGTTTTTCTGGAACTCTCTTGCTTTCTCCATGATCCAGCGATGTTGGCAATTTGATCTCTGGTTCCTCTGCCTTTTCTAAAACCAGCTTGAACATCAGGAAGTTCACGGTTCACATATTGCTGAAGGCTGGCTTGGAGAATTTTGAGCATTACTTTACTAGCGTGTGAGATGAGTGCAATAAAAATAATTAAATAATGACATTTACAGAAACATGGATAGACTTAGGGATTATCATACTAAGTAAAGGTAAAGGTAAATAGGTAAACAGGAAAGGCAAATAGGTAAAGGCACTGCTGCTGCTAAGTCACTTCGGTCGTGTCCGACTCTGTGTGACCCCACAGACGGCAGCCCACCAGGCTCCCCCGTCCCTGGGATTCTCCAGGCAAGAACACTGGAGTGGGTTGCCATTTCCTTCTCCAATGCATAAAAGTGAAAAGTGAAAGTGAAGTCGCTCAGTCGTGTCCGACTCTTAGTGACCCCATGGACTGCAGCCTACCAGGCTCCTCCATCCATGGGATTTTCCAGGCAAGAGTACTGGGGTGGGGTGCCATTGCCTTCTCCAGGTAAAGGTAAGCAGTCAGATAAAGGTAAATATCATATGGTATCATTTATATGTTTTATATTAAAAATATACAAATGAAATTATTTAGTCTTACAAAGATAGAGAAAAACTTCTTATTACCAAAGGGGGAGAGGTCGGGGGAAGGCTAAATTAGGAATTTGGAATTAACAAATACATACCCCTATATATGTGAGTGGGTTTCCCTGGTGGCTCAGATGGTAAAGTGTCTGCCTACAATGTGGGAGACCTGGGATCGATCCCTGGGTGGGGAAGATCCCCTGGAGAAGGAAATGGCAACCCACTCCAGTATTCATGCCTGGAAAATCCCATGGACCAAGGAGCCTGGTGGGCTATAGTCCATGGGGTCGCAAAGAGTCGGACATGACTGAGAAACTTCACTTCACTTCCCTTTACTTCACCTCCCTTCACTTCACCCCTATATATAAGATGGATAAGCAACCAGAACCTACTGTGTAACTCAGGAACTTATATTCCAAATATTATAATAACATAGGCTAGAAAACAATCTGAAAAAAATATATATATGTATAACAATCTCTATGTTGTATAACTGAAACTGCTGCTGCTGCTGCTGCTAAGTCACTTCAGTCGTGCCCGACTCTGTGTGATCCCATGGATGGAAGCCCACAAGGCTCCCCCGTCCCTAGGATTTTCCAGGCAAGAACACTGGAGTGGGTTGCCATTTCCTTCCCTAATGCATGAAAGTGAAAAGTGAAAGTGAAGTCGCTCAGTCCTATCGGACTCTTAGCGACCCCATGGACTGCAGCCTACCAGGCTCCTCCATCCATGGGATTTTCCAGGCAAGAGTACTGGAGTGGGGTGCCATTGCCTTCTCCATAACTGAAACTAACATAACGTAAATCGACCATAATTTTAAAAAAAAGACAGCAGTCTTTCAATGAAATAAAAAATATATGTATGCAAAAAGAAACCAAAAAAGTAGAACATTAGACTAAAAAGGAACTAAAAGTAATGAAATATAAAATAAAATATTAAAAGATAAGGCTGCTTCAGTAGATAGATAGGAAAACAAAGAATCCAAGAAAGCAGTGTTTAAAATTAGAAATGGGAAAGAAGATGGCAACAATACATAATACATTCCAAGAAACTAACATCACATTATTTTTTGTTTAATTACATTTATTTATTTTTAATGCAAGGATATTTTTTTTTTTTTACTGTTTTGTGCTGCTTTCTGCCGCATATCAACAGGAATCGACCATAGGTATAATGACAATTTTCTCAGGGCTGAATTTTAGGGCTTATAATCATGCTAACCTTTCTCTGTTGACATCACTATAAGAGATTAATGGGGCACAGAGGCGACCCGGAGTCAAGGAGTAGCCCTGCATTTTAGCCTTTTAGGGGTTTTCACTGAATTCCACAAGCTTAGAAATCATTTTAACAAACTGAAAACTGGGTAACTGTATAAGGTCTTAAATTTAATTTTGAGAATGAGCACTTTATCTTCCTAATACCTTGTGATACGGCAAGTGCACTGCCTTTAAAAAAGTTGCTACCAACACCTTAATCTGTCAAAATGTATGAGTTTTCTGAAATGCTTTCACAAGTATTATCTCCCTTCATCTTGACAACAGACCTCTGAGCCAGGCAACAGACTTAGAACCCTGATTCCTATTTTACACAAGAAGAAAACAGAGACCCACTAGAAACTTAAATCTGGAGACTTTTTCCACATCCCACACTTTACCTTACTTTCTTTTTCTCTCTTACATCAATCAAAATTATAAATAACTCTACATGATTTCTGGCTTCCCTGGTGACTTAGATGGTAAAAAATCTGCCTGCAATGCAAGAGACCTGTGTTAAACCCCTGGAGAAGGGAATGGCTACACATTCCAGCATTCTTGCCTAGAGAATCCTATGGACATAGGAGTCCATGAGGTCACAAAGAGTTGGACACAACCTTGCGACTAACATTTTCACCCTGGAATATATGATTCCTATTGGCAACCATTCAGGCTACTTTACCATGACCAATAATTATGCCATATGTATCTGACCATTTGTGTTCTGTATAGGTTATTTTGTTCTGTAAATGTAAGTTGCTTCCAAAATTACATTTTCATAACAGTGATGAATTTAATTTTTCTTCCACTCCTCTAATGAAACCACAACCTCTATTTTAACTTCATCTTTGTTTCACATTCTGCACTGTATACAGATACCTAGTATTTCTTGTTACTGATTTGCCACTTGAATTATTTCTTGCAAGCCAATTTATCACTTTCTTAGGCCATAATCTCTGTTTATCCATCCTGCTCTCAGTTCTTCATTACAATGAAAACATATAAGAGAGGACAAAATAGAGACAGAGAAAGAGAAGGAAGAACAAAAGAAAGAAGGAAATAATACCCTAAAGTTTTTCTCAGTCTTGCAGGTAGAAACTATTGTTCCATCTTATGATTTAAAAACATTTTTTGACATATCTTTTCAATAGGACACATACTTAATAATTTCCATCTTTGGAGTTGTCTAAATATTTTATTAAAAACATAGTCACAACTTCAACCCAAGGAAGTCACAAAGTTTACAAGCCTTTGAACCATTATCCACATGTAATGAAGGTGGGTTTTTCTGGGCTCTTGGCTGGAAGGAAATAGTGAGCTGTCAGATTCACATCAGCTCACACCAAACACTGGTGAAAGGCAAGATCCCCCTCTGGGTATGGGGACAGCCCCATCTCTCACTCTATCATGTCCTAATGGAATGGCATGAAGGTGTTTAAAAACGCCCCAAAGTCTGAAGATGGAAGACAATCCAGTGAACAGCTTGAGTAGGATGAGCATACCTGTGAGATCACTTCTTTGGGACCATCCATGGGTAACCAAAGGCAGCTGAAGATGTGTTACACCCACAGAAGTACATAAACACAGACTTCTATTTCACATACAAGTTTCTGATTAAGCACTACTTAGGTGGAACTGTAAACTGAAGAATATGTGAAGAGTGAAGGAAAAAACCTTAGAAGATATAAAATAACAGGTAGTTTAAGGGAATGGAAAAAGATTCTAACTGCATAGAAAAAAAGATATTTAGTGAGAAATAATTTCTAATAGATAAAGCAAAAATGATGGACCATGAAGGACCCTGAATGCTATGAAATAACACATCAGTGGGGAAGCTGACAAAATTGGAGTCATCCAGGCCTCTTGAGAAACCTATATGCAGGTCAGGAAGCAATAGTTAGAACTGGACATGGAACAGCAGACTGGTTCCAAATAGGAAAAGGAGTATGTCAAGGCTGTATATTGTCACGCTGCTTATTTAACTTATATGCAGAGTACATTATGCAAAATGGCAGACTGGATGAAGCACAAGCTGGAATCAAGATTGCCGGGAGAAATATCAATAACCTAAGATATGCAGATGACACCACCCTTATGGCAGAAAGTGAAGAGGAACTAAAAAGCCTCTTGATGAAAGTGAAAGAGGAGAGTGAAAAAAGTGGCTTAAAGCTCAACATTCAGAACTAAGATCATGGCATCTGGTCCCATCACTTCATGGGAAATAGATGGGGGAAACAGTGACAGACTTTATTTTGAGGGGCTCCAAAATCACTGCAGATGGTGACTGCAGCCATGAAATTAAAAGATGCTTACTCTTTGGAAGGAAAGTCATGACCAACCTAGATAGCATATTCAAAAGCAGAGACATTACTTTGCCAACAAAGATCCGTCTAGTCAAGGCTATGGTTTTTCCAGTGATCATGTATGGATGTGATGGACTGTGAAGAAGGCTGAGCACTGAAGGATTGAGGCTTTTGAAGTGTGGTGTTGGAGAAGACTCTTGAGAATGCCTTGGACTGGAAGACGATCCAAACAGTCCATTCTAAAGGAGATCAACCCTGGGTCTTCTTTGGAAGGAATGATGCTAAAGCTGATACTCCAGTACTTTGACTACCTCATGAGAAGAGTTGACTCATTAGAAAAGACTCTGATGCTGAGAGGGATTGGGGGCAGGAGGGGAAGGGAATGACAGAGGATGAGATGGCTGGATGGCATCACTGACTCAATGAACGTGAGTCTGGGTGAACTCCGGGAGTTGGTGATGGACAGGGAGGCCTCAGATCAGATCAGATCAGATCAGTCGCTCAGTCGTGTCCGACTCTTTGTGACCCCATGAACCACAGCACGCCAGGCCTCCCTGTCCATCACCAACTCCCAGAGGTCACTCAGACTCACATCCATCGAGTCAGTGATGCCATCCAGCCATCTCATCCTCTGTCGTCCCCTTCTCCACCTGCCCCCAATTCCTCCCAGCATTAGAGTCATCTCCAATGAGTCACCTCTTCGCATGAGGTGGCCAAAATACTGGAGTTTCAGCTTTAGCATCATTCCTTCCAAAGAAATCCCAGGGCTGATCTCCTTCAGAATGGACTGGTTGGATCTCCTTGCACTCCAAGGGACTCTCAAGAGTCTTCTCCAACACCACAGTTCAAAAGCATCAATTCTTCGGCGCTCAGCCTTCTTCACAGTCCAACTCTCACATCCATACATGACCACAGGAAAGACCATAGCCTTGACTAGGTGAACCTTTGTTGGTAAAGTAATGTCTCTGCTTTTGAATATGCTATCTAGGTTGGTCATAACTTTCCTTCCAAGGAGTAAGCGTCTTTTAATTTCATGGCTGCAGTCACCATCTGCAATGATTTTGGAGCCCAGAAAAATAAAGTCTGACAATGTTTCCACTGTTTTCCCATCTATTTCCCATGTAGTGATGGGACCAGATGCCATGATCTTCGTTTTCTGAATGTTGAGCTTTAAGCCAACTTTTCACTCTCCACTTTCACTTTCATCAAGAGGCTTTTTAGTTCCTCGTCACTTTCTGCCATAAGGATGGTGTCATCTGCATATCTGAGGTTATTGAGATTTCTCCCAGCAATCTTGATTCCAACTTGTGTTTCTGCCAGTCCATCATTTCTCATGATGCACTCTGCATATAAGTTAAATAAATATGGTGACAATATACAGCCTTGACATACTCCTTTTCCTATTTGGAACCAGTCTGTTGTTCCATGACCAGATCTAACTGTTGCTTCCTGACCTGCATACAGATTTCTCAAGAGGCAGATCAGGTGGTCTGGTATTCCCATCTCTTTCAGAATTTTCCACAGTTTATTGTGATCCACACAGTCAAAGACTTTGGCATAGTCAATAAAGCAGAAATAGATGTTTTTCTGGAACTCTCTTGCTTTTTCCATGACCCAGCGGATGTTGGCAATTTGATCTCTGGTTCCTCTGCCTTTTCTAAAACCAGCTTGAACATCAGGAAGTTCATGGTTCACATATTGCTGAAGGCTGGCTTGGAGAATTTTGAGCATTACTTTACTAGCGTGTGAGATGAGTGCAATTGTGCGGTAGTTTGAGCCTGGCATGCTGCAATTCATGGGGTCGCAGAATCAGACATAACTGAGTGACTGAACTTAACTGAACTTTATGAAGATTACTTGAAAATCAGTGTATATCATAGACTGGGGAGATAAGATGGATAGGAAGGGTAGTTATGAAGTTACTCTAATAAAGCCACCAAGAGAAGCTAAGAAAAATGGGTGTAGTTACCAGAAGACTGTGGGCTTCCTTGGTGACTCAGATGGTAAAGAATCTGCCTGCAATACGGGAGACCTGAGTTGGATTCCTGAGTTGGGAAGATCCCATGGAGGAGGAAATGGTAATCCACTCCAGTGTTCTTGCCTGGAGAATCCCCATTGACAGAGGAGCGTGATAGGCCATATATGGTCCTTGGGGTTGCAAAGAATCAGACACGACTGAGTCACTTAGCACAGCACCAGAAGACAGCAAAGACAAAGAGGAGTGTAAGAAATTTCCAGAGGTGGATCCCTGTGGTTCTGTGACAGCTCCATTCAATTATAATCAAACTTCTGGTTTTGCAGGAGAAGTTCCAGAAGACTGAGGAGTCTACCATTGGATACAAAGATGCTTGTTATTGAATATTCTTAATGAAAAATCTATCACTATAGGACAGCTGTCCATATTAGTGATATGCTCTCTAAATTTTTTTTTTGCAGTTTTTTTTTTTAAATTTTATTTTTATTTTATTTAACTTTACAATATTGTATTGGTTTTGTCATGTATCAAAATGAATCTGCCACAGGTATACATGCGTTCCCCATCCTGAACCCTCCTCCCTCCTCCTTCCCCATACCATCCCTCTGGGTCGTCCCAGTGCACCAGCCCCAGGTATCCAGTATCAAGCATCGAACCTGGACTGGCGACTCATTTCATATATGATATTATACTTATTTCAATGCCATTCTCCCAAATCCTCCTACCCTCTCCCTCTCCCAGAGTCCAAAAGGCTGTTCTGTACATCAGTGTCTCTTTTGCTGTCTCGTATACAGGGTTATTGTTACCATATTTCTAGATTCCATATATATGCGTTAGTATACTGTACTGGTGTTTTTCTTTCTGGCTTACTTCACTCTGTATAATAGGCTCCAGTTTCATCCACCTCATTAGAACTGATTCAAATGTATTCCTTTAATGGCTGAGCAATACTCCATTGTGTATATGTATCACAGTTTTCTTAACCATTCATCTGCTGATGGACATCTAGGTTGCTTCCATGTCCTGGCTATTATAAACAGTGGTGCGATGAACATTGGGGTACACGTGAATTTTTAAGCTTAGTAAAAGTCATGTGTTTATAGCTACAACAACCTATTAAAGAATATATTTGTTTAAAATAAATATTTAAAAAACAGTTATCAAGTGCTACACATTCCCCTATTCTCTGAT
This sequence comes from Tragelaphus eurycerus, assembly GCA_935064755.1. Lineage (NCBI taxonomy): Eukaryota > Metazoa > Chordata > Mammalia > Artiodactyla > Bovidae > Tragelaphus > Tragelaphus eurycerus. Next base: position 2,675,598 of record CAKXYN010000006.1, read on the forward strand.
GACATAGCAGCAGCGAACAAAACAAAATATGTGCCCTCATGTAGCTTATCATATATGAGGGAAAACTATACATACATAAAACATACATATATAAAATATATTAAGAACATATATATCACATTGAATATCTGGTAAATGTTTATTATACATTATAATACATACAATGTATATAATAAATATTTATTCAAAAAAGAAAAAACGTCCTTAATATATATATAAAATATCAAATGATGGTAAGAGCCATAGAAAAAATAAAGCAGGGAATAGTGAGGGTTGGAGGAAAGCTGCAATTTAAACAGGCTGACCAGGGAAGGCTTCTGAAACATGACCTTTGAGTGAGGTCTCAAAGGAGAGGGAGAAATGAACCATGTGGATACAGGGCTCAAGAGACTTACAACAGAGGGAACAGCCAGTACAAAGAGCCTGAGACAGAAGTGGGTCTAGCATGTTCAAGCAAGTGCAGAGGAGAGAATACAGCTGAAGGAAGGAAGGCAGGAAAAATATTAGTTGGAGTCATGGTTACAGACATCTTGGGTCCATACTATATATAGGACACTGTAGGTCATTGTTAAGGATTGGGGTTCAGCTTTTACCCTGGTAAAGAATCTCATTGCAGGATTTTGAGCAGAAGAATAACAGGATCTGACAAATTTTAAAAAGAGTGAGTCCATCTTGGACTGTTGGGAATAGGGCACAGAGCAGGATGATCAGTTGGGAGGCTACCACACAGACAGGATAAAAAAATAGAAGGCAGCAGTTTAGACCAGGGTAGTAGTGGTGGACAGGCTCAGAGTGGTCAAGTTCTGTAACTATGTTGAGTAACAGAAAAAAGATAAATAACTTTGCTCCAGTTATTCATGAACAAAACTCTTACAGTAATTCAAGTTTAAAGATGAATATTTGGACCCTAAAGTGAATTGAAATTTTATAAGTGATTTAAGCCAAATTGTTCAGACACTCCATCTTTCCCGGGCCCTGGTCAATAGTTCATAGTCTCCAAATTTTTTGAGCTGCTCCTAAAGCAAACATTAACACTAACTAACCTGGACAGACTGATATGTACATACCAATCAGTTAAACATCACCTTTATCCAGGAATATGCCAGCATTCATGTGCATATTCAAAGATTTTTCAGCTAGTTCATTCTGTACCCTTAGAAATCTCTTTTGCCCGCTTTTCACATTAGTACAGGTCCATTTAATTATGTAAAGAAGATGACAACCTATCTTACATCTAAAGGAATAGTGTCTGTTCTAAAGTATTTTAAAATGCAAAACCAAATTTTAATTTTAAAATTAAGCTTGACGATGTCATTGATATGAACTGCACATCATGATTAATGAACTGTGAGAAAGCATAACTAAACAGAATAATTCTGGACCACTTTCTAGGTTAACTAAGGAAAAGTTTGAGAAAATTGATATGCATGGGGCTAAAATTAAATTATAATATTAATATGTATATATTCTTACATAAAGTAAGAAGTTAACAATATGTACAATAAAAAACAGTCAATGATTTATTGACTTCAATTATATACTTTACTCAAATGAACAAGTAAAGACACACACACTAGTGATAGCAGCAAGGATTTCCAATAAAATTATTATTTGTAATATTATTAAATTGATATTAATAGAAGTTTATATATCGTATCCAATTGTTATAAATTTGTTATTATTATTATTAATCACTGTTTTTCAATAAGTTAAAAAGCAGTTGTTTGCTTGCAGTCCCAGTTGGAATAAGCACACTGCACCATGTCTTTTCTTCTCAATGCAACTATAAAACATGGGCAGGCTGCATGGAATTACTATTTGAGGACTCTGAATATTAAATAGTAGCAGGTAGACTGGTGAAGAAAACAGCAATTTGAAATATCAAAGAGCCTGTGGTAAGCTTACCACTTTCCTTTTTCTCCAGTGTTCCAGCCTAAAGTCAGACAGTTCCAAACCTGGAAGTGGGCCTGAGGGTACAGACAGACAACTCTAGCAGAGTTTCTCTAGTGCTGGTTCGAAGGAATTCCTTAGCTGGGGCAGTAACACCTCCAAGATGACCCCATAGAAACCAAAAATTATTAGAGAATAGAATCTTCCTGTCCAATCAATGCAGCAGTGGTCCCAAGCATGGGCTGAATTACCTTTGCAAATCTCCCTTACAATTCTGTCTTGGCCCCAGGTATTGGCACAACCATGGAAGTATATACCAGATTGGGATTAACTAAAACCTTAGCAAAATTAGCAAAAGGGAAGCCCCAAGGAATCAGAAAGTATCCAAGGAATCACAGAGGGCTCAGAAAAGCAAGCCCATAAAGCTATTTATAAAACTCCTGGGCTCCTTTCCCAGAGCTGTGCATGCATAAATCTGATCCTAGTCAGCAAATTAAGACTTTGAGAACTGAACTCAGAAAGCCTCTGGGCCCATACTGGTCACTGTGTGAATAACACTACATGGGCTGTAACTGAACTGACATTGAAACCACAGCCAAACTGAAGCTGGCTGAGCTATTAATTTTTCCCCCACAACAATACAGTCAACACTGCTGCATATTCTGCTAAAATGAAAATGCTTTCTTACTGATGAATACCATAATCAACAGTGTAGTTATTCTAGAACAACATATTTTATAACATTTATATTCAATAATATAAATCTGATATTGTTTGATATGCTTTAGTCTGTGAATACAGTAATTAACAGTGTTCTCTTAATTGTGAAAATGTTCACTTTTCCTTATTTTTAAATAAAGGTGCATATTTATTAAAGCAATGACAGAAAATGGATATATGGCAAATAAAGAAAAAATGGTCAAGATTTCTCACCCATTTGATTCCAGTCTTTTTCCAGTACAAAATTTTGCTTAGTTTGTTGTAATTTTAAAAATTGTTTTTACATCAAAGGTAATTTATAGGTGTTTTCTGGCTGATGTTATTTTTAATTCAGATATAACACAGGCATGATTGCTTATAGGTTGTTGTCATTTTAGTGATTCAGGAAAAGTGTTTTGGAAATATTTTTCACATTTGTGCATCTTTCTCTGTTTTCTTCTTTCTCTCCACAGATATACTGAAGTATAACTGATATGCAAAGAGTTGCATAAAAAGTCTAAAACTTGGAAAGTTTTGACCTATGTATACACCCTACAAACCCTTACCATAATTAGGATGGTGAACATATACATCAGCCCCCAAAGTTGTCCTTTTGTAAAACTAGCCCCCTGCCCCTCAGCCTCTGCCCTAAGTATTTAGTGATGTGCTTTTGGACACTGAAGATTAGTTTTAACTTTCTGGAGTACAGGTATATTTCAAGATAAACTTAAAATATATATAATTTACTGTGACATATATTCTCAAATTTGCAAATTATGACAGACATCATCAAATTACTGTACAACTCATCTTCAGCAGCAGGTACAAGAAAGTTTGTTTTTGTACATCCTTGACAAAACTGGATTTTATTGAACTTGTTGATCTTTTCTGTTTAAAAAGAAATAAAATGCCTTGCTATTGTTTTCACTTATTTTCACTGAATTAAGAGTGAAGATAAATTTTTTTTCATATTTATTGGTAATGGAAATCTCCTGTTCATGTCATTTGCCTAGATTTGTATTGGGTTGCACATTTTTGATTAATAAGAGAAATTTTCATTTTCAAAAATTAAGCTCCTTTCTCTTATAATTTAATTGTATTTTAAATCCATTTTGTTTTTTTATAAAAGAATCAAAAATTTAATGTATAATAAAGCCATCATGGGCTTCCCTGATGGGCTGGCTCAGCAGGTAAAGAAATCGCCTGCAAGCAGGAAATACAGGAGACATGGGGTTCAATCCCTGGGTTGGGAAGACCCCCTGGAGAAAGAAATGGTGACCCACTCCAATAACCCATGGACAGAGGAGCCTGGTGGATTATAGTCCATGGGGTCACAAAGAGTCAGATGCAACAGAGAGACTGCGCAGAGCACAAATGCATCATATCAATTTAGTACAAACAAAATATCAGATTGTTTTATGACTAGTTTGACAGTATTGATAGGCATTCTGTAAACAAATGAATACAAAAAATTCATTCCATTAATTCATGTGTGTGTGCTAATTTGCCTCAGTCTTGTCTGACTCTTTGCGACCCTGTGGACAAGTAGCCCTCCAGACTCCTCTGTCCAAGAGATTCTCCAGGCAAGAATACCAGAATATGTTGTCAGGCCCTCATCCAGGGGATCTTCTTGATCCAGGGATTGAACCCATGTCTCTTATGTCTCCTGCATTGGCAGGCAACTCCTATAGCTCAATTCCAGAAAAATAAATGACCCAATCAAAAAATGGGCCAAAGAACTAGGTAGACATTTCTCCAAAGAAGACATATAGATGGCTCACAAACACATGAAAAGATGCTCAACATCACTCATTATCAGAGAAATGCAAATCAAAACCACTATGAGGTACCATTTCACGCCAGTCAGAATGGCTGTGATCCAAAAGTCCACAAGCAATACATGCTGGAGAGGGTGTGGAGAAAAGGGAACCCTCTAACACTGTTGGTGGGAATGCAAACTAGTACAGCCACTTTGGAGAACAGTATGACGATTCCTCAAAAAACTGGGAATAGAACTGCCTTATGATCCAGCAATCCCACTGCTGGGCATGCACACTGAGAAAACCAGAATTGAAAGAGACACGTGTACCCCAATGTTCATAGCAGCACTGTTTACGATAGCCAGGACTTGGAAGCAACCTAGATGTCCATCCACAGATGAATGGATAAGCAAGCTGTGGTACATATACACAATGGAGTATTACTCAGCCATTAAAAAGAATGCATTTGAATCAGTTCTAATGAGGTGGATGGAACTGGAGCCTATTATACAGAGTGAAGTAAGCCAGAAAGAAAAACACAAATACAGTATACTAACGCATACATATGGAATTTAGAAAGATGGTAACAATAACCCTGTTTATGAGACAGCAAAAGAGACACTGATGTATAGAACAGACTTTTGGACTCTGGGAACGGGAGAGGGTGGGATGATTTGGGAGAATAGCATTGAAATATGTATAATATCATATCTGAAATGAGTCACCAGTCCAGATACGATGCCTCATAACGGATGCCTGGGGCTGGTGCACTGGGACGACCCAGAGGGATGGTATGGGGAGGGAGGAGGGAGGAGGGTTCAGGATGGGGAAAACATGTACACTTGTGGCGGATCCATCTTGATATATGGCAAAAGCAATACAATATTGTAAAGTTAAGCAAAATAAAATTTAATTTTAAAAAAATCATACATAAAGTATGTTTATATAAATATTGAACATTTCTCTTTATAAAAATTTTTATTTTTTTTTTTTAGTGGTTAAAACTTTATTGTTTATAAATTTGACTAGACCCAATTATACAAAAATTTATATGCACAGCACACAGTTTTCCATAAATTTTATATTCTCTTCATTCTGTTTATATATTTAAATGCTGTCTTAACAATGATGCAATAATTTTTGTGATTTAATTAATGCTTGTAGATATCACTCTAAGAATAAATTATACACTATGAAACAAATTATAATTTCAACCAGAATAATTCTGACAAAGATTTTTTTACTGCTTTATTAGAACACTCTAACGAGGATGATGCTATTTGGCAAATTAAGAAGTGAGAAGGGTCAGTTCATATTTAAAGTGGAGGTAATGGATAAGCAAAGGAAGCAGAGATCAAATTGCCAACATCTCCTGGGCCATAGAAAAATCAAGGGAATTGCAAAAAATCTACTTCTGCTTCATTGACTACGTTAAAGCCTCTGACTATGTGGATCAAAACAAGCTGTGAAATATTCTTGAAGAGATGGGAATACCTAACCACCTTACCTGCCTCCTGAGATACCTGTATGCTGGTCAAGAAACAACAGTTAGAAATGGACATGGAACAAAGGACTGGTTCAAAATTGAGAAAGAAATACTTCAAGGCTGTACATTGTCACCCTGCTTATTTAATTTATATTCAGAGTATATCATATGAAATGCTGAACTGGATGAATTAAAAGCTGGAATCAAGATTGCTGGGAGAAATATCATCAACCTCAGATATACAGATGATACCATTCTAATAGCAGAAAGTGAAGAGCAACTAAAGAGCCTTGTGATGAAGGTGAAAAAGGAGCATGAAAAAGATGGCTTAAAATTCAACATTCAAAACACTAAGATTATGGCATCTGCTCCCATCAGTTCAGTTCAGTCACTCAGTTGTGTCCAACTCTTTGTGACCCCATGAATTGCTGCACGCCAGGCCTCCCTATCTATCACCAACTCCTGGAGTTCACTTAGACTCAGGTCCATTGAGTCAGTGATGCCATCCAGCCATCTCAACGTCTGTCGTCCCCTTCTCCTCCTACCCCCAATCCTTCCCAGCATCAGAGTCTTTTCCAATGAGTCAACTCTTTACATGAGGTGGCCAAAGTACTGGAGTTTCAGCTTCGTCACTTCATGGCAAATAGAATGGGAAAAAGTGAAAACAGTGTGAGATATCATTTTCTTGGGCTCCAAAATCTCTGTGGATGGTGACTACAGTTACAAAATTAAAAGATGCTTCTTCCTTGGAAGAAAAGCTATGACAAACCTAGACAGTGTATTAAAAAGGAGAGACATCACTTTGCTGGGAAAGGTCTATATAGTCAAAGTTAAAGTTATAGTCTTTCCAGTAGTCATGTGTGGATCTGAGAGTTGGACCACAGAGAAGGCTGAGTGCAGAAGAATTGATGCTTTTGAATTGTGGTGTTAGAGAAGACTCTTGAGAATCCCTTGGACAGCAAGGAGTTTAAACCAGTCAATAGCAAAGGCAATCAACTCTGATTATTCATTGGAAGGACTGCTGCTGAAGCTGAAGCTCCAATATTTTGGCCACCTGATGTGAAGAGTCGACTCATTGGAAAAGTCCATGATGCCGGGAAAGACTGAAGGCAGGAGGAGCAGGGGGGAGATGGTTGGATGGTATCACTGACTCAATGGACATGAGTTTTAGCAAACTCTGGGAGATAGTGAAGGACAAGGAAGCTTAGTGTGTTGCAGTTCATAGAGTTGCAAAGAGTTGGACATGACTGAGCTACTGCAACAATGGATGAGCAAATATATGCAATCTGTTTTAAATTTCCCAACAGTAAGTTTACAATGTGGGACTTTTTATCTCAATTATATTTTCATAAGCAAATTAGAATATTACATTAAAATTTCATTTGTCATTTTGAAAAAAGTGTACCTAGCAGTACTAAATTAATTTATTTAAAAAAATGTCAGTGTCTGAAACACCTGGCTGAGAAAAACTTATGAATATTTCAGGATTTTCTATTAATCACATATCTATTTTCATTATGTATTTCCTAAAAATAGTATTTCAAATGAACACAACTTAATACATTTGGCATGAAAAGTCTAGCTAATCAAACTCTCTGAATTAATTTTCATTACTTTTTTAACAAATGCCAACATTTCCCTTAGTGTGTAGTTAACAGGTGTTAAAATGTCTGAATTACTATAACAAATAACATTATAGCCTTTGGTCCTAATTTAGTATTGAAGCCAACATAGTCAGGAAATATCTTCAATAATTATTTGGGGCCAGTAAAAATAGAAAGACTAAGAGGTGATGTTCTTAAAACTGGTTGAGCAAGACAGGAGAAACTTCATGGCAAAAGTGTTAGAGGCATCACATGTTCTAGGGAGATTGATTCTTCATAGTGTTTCAGGTTATGAGTGGAAGAAGGGAGAGTGCATGTAGGTGGTGTGGGGACTCAGTTTGTATAATTCATAAGGATCAAACTGGTGGCCTTTGATGCAAAGCATTTTTCAATGCTAAGACCAGTATTTATCAGTTGAAAAAAAAAATTATGTTCCCCATTTTTTCAGGCTAAATAGTATTCCAACATATGTATATGACACATTTTCTTTATCCATTCATCTCTTGACGGACAGTTAGGTCATCTCTATGTCTTTGCTATTGTAAACAGTGCTGCAGTTAACCTAGAAGTCCTAATATCGTTTTGAGATTATGATTTCAACTCTTTTGGATAAATATCCAAAAAAATGGGATTACTAGATCATACAGTAAGTCTACTTTTAATTTTTTTGAGGAACCTACATACTCTTAAATAGCAGTTGTATCCATTTTGCAATCCTATCAATAGTGTATAGGGTTCCAATTTTTCCTCATCTTCATCAATACTTTAATCTTCTGTTTTGTTGTTGTTTTGTTTGTTTTGTTTTGATAACCATCCTGAGGAAATTTTGCAACATACAACAACATGGATGAATCTTCAATATACTCTGATAAGTGAAATAAGCCAATGACATAAAGACAAATACTACATGACCATTTATATGAGGTATAGAAAGTAGTCAAATTCATAGAACTAAAAAGTAGAATAGCAGTTCTCAAGGGTTGCAAGGATGTAGTTATTAATTAATGGACATCAATTTCAACTGAGAAAGGTAAATAAATTCCAGGGATGTGCTGTACAATATTGTACATATAGTCAAAAACACTATATTGCACACTTACAAATTTGTTAAGTGGGTAGATGTTATAAGAGATTTTGCCACAATGAGATAAAATTAAACTAAATTTTTTAAAAATGTAAACATGGTTTCTCCAATTTTTTATCCAACAAGAGAAAATTCAACTAATTTTTTTAAAAATGTAAACACATTTTTTTCTGATTTTTTTCTGCATATCTGCAACACCCAAAAGGATTTGTTCCAGTAGTTTGCATAAAGAATAGATATAATGAACACACTTCTTTATGTTCCTTACTACAAAGTCTTCCCTCCCTTGAACTTTTGTCTCAAGAATGAGACTCTTCATCTCTCAAAGTTAAGAATATTTGCTGCAAACTTTGGGGAGATCATCATTTGTTGAACAAATGTTAGTTTATTACTATGTATCTTTGAACCACAGACTGAACAGGAGGAGATATGAGCAGGTATGTGACAGGCATGTTTTTCTGGCAGCATTTGGTGGATAGACTACAAGGGTCACTAGTTTTTACATATGTTCACACAGGAGAAATGTAAAACAATATAGAAAATATGAGTAATACAAATATGTGAGACACTATAGAATAGGTAGCCGTGATTGAGGACACAAAAATTGAAATTATTTTTCTGGGTATTCAAAACTTTATTAACACACATTTTGGTTATAAAATCATGTTAGGCCTCCAAGAGCAGATGAGTTTCTGAGTACCACCATATCATACTCCCTGTGTTTCTGGGCTGCACACAAGGTGGTAATACCCAGTACAAGGAGAAGGAATACATAATTTTGATTGACTTTTCTAATCAGGTCTCATGGCTACCTTCTGGACAGATGGTGGTAAATCACAAGACGCTATATCTCAGAATAACATTTTAAGTCTAGTTTGCTTTATTCGGTAATGTACCATCTTCAGTTCAGTTCAGTCGCTCGGTCGTGTCCGACTCTTGGCGCCCCAGTGAATCGCAGCATTCCAGGCCTCCCTGTCCATCACCAACTCCTGGAGTTCACTCAGACTCATGTCCATTGAGTCAGTGATGCCATCCAGCCATCTCATCCTCTGTCGTCCCCTTTTTCTCCTTCTCTCAATCCCTCCCAGCATCAGAGTCTTTTCCAATGAGTCAACTCTTCGCATGAGGTGGCCAAAATACTGGAGTTTCAGCTTTAGCATCATTCCTTCCAAAGAAATCCATGGGCTGATCTCCTTCAGAATGGACCGGTTGGATCTCCTTGCAGTCCAAGGGACTCTCAAGAGTCTTCTCCAACACCACAGTTCAAAAGGATCAATTCTTTGGCGCTCAGCCTTCTTCACAGTCCAGCTCTCACATCCATACATGACCACAGGAAAGACCATAGCCTTGACTAGGCAAACCTTTGTTGGCAAAGTAATGTCTCTGCTTTTGAATATGCTATCTAGGTTGGTCATAACTTCCTTCCAAGGAGTAAGCGTCTTTTAATTTCATGGCTGCAGTCACCATCTGCAGTGATTTTGGAGCCCAGAAAAATAAAGTCTGACACTGTTTCCACTGTTTTCCCATCTATTTCCCATGAAGTGATGGGACCGGATGCCATGATCTTCATTTTCTGAATGTTGAGCTTCAAGTCAACTTTTTCACTCTCTACTTTCACTTTCCTCAAGAGGCTTTTTAGTTCCTCTTCACTTTCTGCCATAAGGGTGGTGTCATCTGCATATCTGAGGTTATTGATATTTCTCCCAGCAAACTTGATTCCAACTTGTGTTTCTTCCAGTCCAGCATTTCTCATGATGTACTCTGCATATAAGTTAAATAAACAGGGTGATAATATACAGCCTTGAGGTACTCCTTTTCCTATTTGGAACCTGTCTGTTGTCCCATGTCCAGTTCTAACTGTTGCTTCCTGACCTGCATACAAATCTCTCGAGAGGCAGGTCAGGTGGTCTGGTATTCCCATTTCTTTCTGAATTTTCCACAGTTTATTGTGATCCACACAGTCAAAGGCTTTGGCATAGTCAATAAAGCAGAAATAGATGTTTTTCTGGAACTCTTGCTTTTTCCATGATCCAGCGGATGTTGGCAATTTGATCTCTGGTTCCTCTGCCTTTTCTAAAACCAGCTTCAACATCAGAAAGTTCATGGTTCACATATTGTTGAAGCCTGGCTTGGAGAATTTTGAGCATTACTTTATTAGCATGTGAGATGAGTACAATTGTGCAGTAGTTTGAGCATTCTTTGGCATTGCCTTTCTTTGGGATGGGAATGAAAACTGACCTTTTCCAATCCTGTGGCCACTGCTGAGTTTTCCAAATTTGCTGGTATAATGAGTGCAGCACTTTCACAGCATCATCTTTCAGGATTTGAAGTAGCTCAAGTAGAATTCCATCACCTCCACTAGCTTCATTCATAGTGTTGCTTCTTAAGGCCCACTTGACTTCACATTCCAGGATGTCTGGCTCTAGGTCAGTGATCACACCATTGTGATTATCTGGGTCCTGAAGATGTTTTTTGTACAGTTCTTCTGTGTATTCCTGCCACCCCTTCTTAATATTTTCTGCTTCTGTTAGGTCCATAACATTTCTGTCCTTTATCGAGCCCATCTTTACATGAAATGTTCCCTTGGTACCTCTAATTTTCTTTAAGAGGTCTCTAGTCTTCACCATTCTGTTGTTTTCCTCTATTTCTTTGCATTGGTAGCTGAGGAAGGCTTTCTTATCTCTTCTTGCTATTCTTTGGAATTCTACATTCAGATGCTTATATCTTTCCTTTGTACCTTTGCTTTTCACTTCTCTTCTTTTCACAGCTATTTGTAAGGCCTCCCCAGACAGCCATTTTGCTTTTTTGCATTTCTTTTCCATGGGGATGGTCTTGAGCCCTGTCTCCTGTACAATGTCATGAACCTCATTCCATAGTTCGTTAGGCACTCTATCTATCAGATCTAGGCCCTTAAATCTATTTATCACTTCCACTGTATAATCATAAGGGATTTAATTTAGGTCATACCTGAATGGTCTAGTGGTTTTTCCTACTTTCTTCAATTTAAGTCTGAATTTGGCAATAAGGATTTCATGATCTGAGCCACAGAAAACTCCTGATCTTGTTTTTGCTGACTGTATAGAGCTTCTCCATCTTTGGCTGCAAAGAATGTAATCAATTTGATTTTGGTGTTGACCATCTGGTGATGTCCATGTATAGAGTCTTCTCTTGTGTTGTTGGAATAGGGTGTTTGTTGGGACCAGTGTATTTTCTTGGCAAAATTCTATTAGCCTTTGCTCTGCTTCATCCCGTATTCCAAGGCCAAAGTTGCCTGTTACTCCAGGTGTTTCTTGACTTCCTACTTTTTCATTCCAGTCCCCTATAATGAAAAGGACATCTTTTGGGGGTGTTAGTTCTAAAAGGTCTTGTAGTTCTTCATAGAACCGTTCAACTTCAGCTTCTTCACCATTACTGGTTGCGGCATAGATTTGGATTACTGTGATATTGAATGGTTTGCCTTGGAAACAAACAGAGACCATTCTGTCATTTTTGAGACTGCATCCAAGTACTACATTTCAGACTCTTTGTTGACCATGATGGCCACTCCATTTCTTCTGAGAGATTCCTGCCCACAGTAGTAGATATAATGGTCATCTGAGTTAAATTCACCCATTCCAGTACATTTGAGTTTGCTGATTCCTAGAATGTCGACATTCACTCTTGACATCTCTTGCTTGACCATTTCCAATTTGCCTTGATTCATGGACCTGATATTCAAGGCCAAGGGTGGCGGCCAGGCCGAGCTACCCTACACCCCCAGGCCCAAGGCCAGAGGCGGCAGCCAGGAGGACCAACCCCATGCCCAAGGAGCCATGGCTGCACAGGCACAGGAGGGCCTAGGGGAGCTATCCCATGTTGAAGGTCAGAAAGTGTGGAGGTGAGGAGATACGCCTCGTCCAAGGTAAAGAGCAGTGGCTGTGCTTTTTGGAGCAGCTGTGAAGAGATACCCTACGCCCAAGGTAAGAGAAACCCAGGTAAGATGGTAGGTGTTGCAAAAGGGCATCAGAGGGCAAACACACTGAAACCATAATCACAGAAAAGTAGTCAATCTAATCACACTAGGACCACAGCCTTGTCTAACTCAATGAAACTAAGCCATGCCCGTGGGGCAACCCAAGACAGGTGGTCATGGTGGAGAGATCTTACAGAATGTGGTCCACTGGAGAAGGGAATGGCAAACCACTTCAGTATTCTTGCCTTGAGAATCCCATGAACAGTATGAAAAGGCAAAATGATAGGATACTGAAACAGGAACTCCCCAGGTCAGTAGATGTCCATATGCTACTGGAAATCAGTGGAGAAATAACTCTAGAAAGAATGAAGGGATGGAGCCAAAGCAAAAACAATACCCAGCTGTGGATGTGACTGGTGACAGAAGCAAGGTCCGATGTACCATCTTAAGTGTATGAAAATTTTATCTGTGTCCCTATCCTTCTTAACATTTACTTCACAGTGCTAAATTCAGCAATGACATGAAAAGGGAGTCTAAGGGGAAGGATGGAGAGGGCTTCACCAGTTGATTGTAGGAAAGGCCATAGATTCAGATGTAAGTTATCATTTTCCCAGTCTTCCATCTACTTCAAGAATGCCAATCTCTACAGCTATTCCTTAAGGCTTTATGATTTTCTTTATTGTATTTTTGTCTTTAAGGGTGACTCTGACATATGAAAACATTTGACCTCCAAGCAATAGACGGAGGTGATGAGAAGTTTAGTCCCTTATCTGAACATGTTACTTTTTTCACAGCTTAGGAATTTACTGGGAAAATGTTTGGTTTATGGACTAGAGTTTGGTTTATGTTAGCATTTCCATTATAAACCCTTTGAGAGGCTACTTAATATGGCTATCAACTTTCTTAAAGTATGAAGTAAGCAAAGGCTCTGTATAGTTTTTGGTACATATGTGGGAAAAAAAAGTTTTCTTATTTCACATCATCTTAAATAGGTTGATCAATATTTCTTTTAGATGGCTTATTCATACAAGGAAAATAATATACTTTGAAGTATACATGGAAATAAAATGCATCAGGGCAACATTACAAATGTGTATGTTAACTGTGAATGATGCCCTATTTTTAATTTCCCATAAACTCATACTAAAGTCATTTAAGGTATACTCCACTGACACGTTCACTTAAAATAAAGATGGATGTATATACAGGAAAGTATTTTGCTACCTAAGGTATTTACCCTAATTTCAGTGATTCTATATAATATGATATATTTATTGGTAGAAATACACCTTTAAAAAGAAACTTGAAGATCTGTCTTAACCCCTGTTGGCCTTGGTACGAGAGTGTACAAAATCTAATAAGAATGGTACTTCATCAAATGGCATTGCTATTATGTCATTTTACACAATTTTTTTGTTTTAATTTTTGTTTGTAGGAAGCAATGTATAAAAGTGATAACTGAAAATTAGTGAACTGACTCTAGATAAGGTGTTCTGATATTGGAAATCTTGGAATTGTAGGAATATACTGAATTTAGTTTATGTACATAATCTGATACAATGTTCTTCTGTTGCTCAATCACTAACAGATAATATATTATAATAGATATTTTAAAGAGATTTACTATGGAGGAAATAAATCTATTCTTTTTAGTAATGCATGTCTATTATTTTGCTTGTGCAATTTTTTTTTAGGAAGATATTTCTTCTATTGTGGGTATGTGTGTTCTCAGTCATGTCCAACTAATAGGACTTTTAAATGTCCTGGAACAATAAAATTATCAAATTTTGAGAACAGTTTGTATTCATCTTTTTGATTGATACTTATTGTGAAACACCAAAAGGATTTCATAGCTGCCATGACAACCATGGGTTTTCTTAATTCAATTTCTGGTTCTAAGCAGTTTAAAACTTTCAATCTGGTATAGAAAAAAACCACTTTATTATGGCCCAGTCAGATATATTAGCATGGTCATAGAGCTCTAGAAGGAATTAAAACACAAGATAGAATTTTATGAAATATGAAATAGAGTTCCACACAATATTTAAAAATATTCAAAAATACTATATTTAAAAATAAGGTAAATCTGAATAAAATATGAAATATATTTATAGAATATATTAGTTTTTAGTCTATATTCTCTGATGTCTTATTCAAGTTTCCTTATAAATTTATAATTTTATTTTAAGGCATTTAAACAGTTCCTAATAAATAAGGCTTAAAGCACAAAAAAGGACATACATTGTAAACCATATTTATGTGAGATGAATATTTTCGAAACTGAATTGTAAGACTTTTCACAATGCATTGCAGAGATGAGTAGCCTGTGGTATCTGCAGTTACTTTGAGCGGCTTTATGGTGTGTTTCCAAATTATAGCATATAAAAAGGTCAAGGCACAAATTCAAGGACGGTCCAAATCTCTTGTCATCCTCATAAAAAGAGAGAAACAACAGTTTCTTGGTTTTGTACTTAAGCTGGGGGCAGTGTGAAGAGAAAGGAAAAGGAGAAACAACAACAAAAACATTGAGAACAACAAGAAAACTTCGCTGATATTTGAGCCCAAGGTCACTGCCCCAAGACTCATTTCCGGGTATTGCTTTGATTCTCAGTTCAGTTCCGTTGCTCAGTCGTGTCCGACTCTTTGTGACCCCATGAATCACAGCACGCCAGGCCTCCCTGTCCATCACCAACTCTCGGAGTTCACTCAAACTCATGTCCATCGAGTCAGTGATGCCATCCAGCCATCTCATCCTCTGTTGTCGCCTTCTCCTCCTGCCCCCAATCCCTCGCAGCATTAGGGTCTTTTCCAATGAGTCAACTCTTCACATGAGGTGGCCAAAGTACTGGAGTTTCAGCTTCAGCATCAGTCCCTCCAATGAGCACCCAGGACTGATCTCCTTTAGGATGGACTGGTTGGATCTCCTTCTCAAACATCTCTAAATCTCTCCCAGCTCTGCCTCTTGGAACACTGTTAAGATGAGGATGATAAGGAAAGTTCCTTCCCATTTCCAGTTCCCCTGCTTTTCTCAAGACAAGCCTTAGTTACAGCTATAAGAAATCAGGCATGATTCTTTGTAAGCTGCTAGTTGCTTAGTCATGTCTGATTCCTTGTGACCCCATGGACTGTAGTCTTTCAAGCTCCTCCGTCCATGGAATTCTCCAGGCAAGAATATTGGAGTGAGTTGCCATGTCCTTCTCCAGGGGATCTTCCCAAACCAAGGATAAAACCCTGGTCTCCTTCACTGCAGGCAGATTCTTAACTGTCTGAGCCACCAGGGGAGTCCTTCTTTGTAATCTGCATGGATCTGTATTCAGTGGTGAGAGAGGTGGAGACAAGCACTGAATCACCTTTATTTCAAGCATCATATGTGAAAGCCACCGTCTGACCAAGTTGTTTCCAGAGCTGTATATAGTTTGCCTTCCTCAAGGGATGGATGTGAAAATGAAAAAGCATTCTTCTTAGATAGTCACCAAAGTTTTAAATACATATGTGGGATTAGTGGTCCTAAAATTCAGAACAGTTGGGTAGTAACAATGTAAGAGTTGGACCAAATCTTGAGTATGTAGCATTGATTAGTTAGGATGATGAAGAATGAAAAATATCTAGGTACATCTTATGATATTTAAGAATCACAGCTATTCATAAATAAAACCAAATACTATGTTTTATCTTTGGAATAGTTTTTAGCATGATTGCTTTCTGTTTGTGCTGATACTTCTTCCACAGAAGTAAGTACCATTTCTCCTCTGACCAGAGGAAGATGCTCTGTGTTCTACTGGATTCACTTTACCCAGAGGTGCCTCTTCTATCCTTACTCTCAGTTAGTATGTGCCAACCACATATCTGACATCAGCTAAAGGCCTCCCCTGCCCTGCATTTTCCATTTATCTCCCACCTTGACTTCCTTATGCCAATGAAAGGAAAAATAGACATTTGTACATAGATACTCTAGTCTTATACAAACATAGGCCAAGGTCTTTAGAGAATTCAATGTCCACACTAAAAAGACAAATTAATGATATATGACTATATTTCTTATATCAAGACTAGTCTTATTAAGACAATCACTAGCCTAGATTACTTTTTGATCTTTTTTGTTATCATTTTTAACCTCAGAGTTGAACAGTTCTGAGGGCTATATCAGTGTTTCGGGTGATAAAAAGATCATCTAATCATAAGCATACATTAAAAACACTCATTCCCCTTGCTTTAGGATTTTTTTCTTTACTTATAAAATAATAAGATATATCCAACCTATATGCAATTACTTCAAAAGAAAATAAGCCTGTCAGCAAATTAGCCACCTTCATATTCTGCATTTTAACATTCAGTGAACCAAGCTCACATATTGAGGGAGGAGAGAGTCAGACTGTGACTTGCATGTGTGGATGTGTTTGTATGTGTTCTGTGGCAGTCTTGCCGCATTAGAATAAAAATGTCTTTCTCTTTCTATCTCTAATTTTTACTTCTGGCTCATAAGGGAACATTAAAAACAAATAAAATGACAAGGAAGAAGAAAGTCAAGAAGGTGTTAATTATGCTCAAGGAAGAAATTATGACTTTAGGTTCTACTACCCATAATCAAGAAGTAGCCAAGGAATCATGTACAGTTACTAATCAACTTAGCAACTTGTTTTTTAAAAACAAAAGGTAAATCTTTTTGTCAAAGATTTGCCCTCTCAAATCTCTCCTGAAGACTTGCACTGTTCCTTTAGTATTTACAGTTTCCCTGGTGTAAGTAAGAGCCAGAGAGGAAGAGAATATTCTCACTTCCATTTCCTGGGTAGATGTTATTGACAGCATGGTGCACCCCAGCTACCTGGTAGGAGGCAAAGCCTCAAGCCCATTTAAAAAAAATAAGAATTCATTAAACTTTATTTAACCTACGTCTCATTCCACCAACATTTTTCAGCTACTTCCTATTTCACCTCTCTTCTTCCACAGCCTGATATAAACAATTGTTGTTTGCCATTCAGTCACTAAGCCATGTCTGAGTCTCTGCGACCCCATGGACTGCAGCACACCAGGCTTCCCTGTTCTTCACTATCTCCTAGAGTTTGCTCAGATTCACATCATTGAGTCAGTGATGGTATCTAGCCATTTCATCCTCTGCCGCCCTCTTCTTCTTTTGCCTTCTATCTTTCTCAGCATCAGGGTCTTTTCTAGTAAGCTGGTTCTTTGTATCAGGTGGCCAAAGTATTTTGGAGCTATAGCTTCAGCATCACTCTTCCCAGTGAATAGTCAGGGTTGATTTCCTTTAGGACTGACTGTTTTGATATCCTTGCAGTCCAAGGGGTTAACAATAGAGGCTGGAAATTATTAAGCAAGATAGCTGCCTCCTATCAGTTCAGCACCTATTAGTCCTGAAGGATCTCGTCAGGTCATACAGCAGGCCCTGTCTATGAAGAGGGCTGCTATACTAGCCACACAGAATTTGCAGTCTCTTTTGAACCATGATGCTCTTGATAGCATTTCAGTGGAAAGACCAGCCAACCAGCCCTCATACCTCAATGAAAACTTGGACACAGATTTAATAATGCTGATGTATAAAAAAAAAATGGGACAGATGAAGAAATTCAGTAATATTTAATTCTTCTAATGCTCATATTTTAAAAGCAATTACTTTTTTTGCTTGAATGTTTGGAAAAAGAATACATTTGATAGCCAT
This sequence comes from Tragelaphus eurycerus, assembly GCA_935064755.1. Lineage (NCBI taxonomy): Eukaryota > Metazoa > Chordata > Mammalia > Artiodactyla > Bovidae > Tragelaphus > Tragelaphus eurycerus. Next base: position 2,693,744 of record CAKXYN010000006.1, read on the forward strand.
TTTGTTATGACCAATTTAATACAGTAGGAAAGAAATGATCCTGTTAACACATTAGATTTAGACTGTGCTTCTTGTGGGGGAAGGCAATGACACCCCAACCCAGTACTCTTGCCTGAAAAATCCCATGGACGGAGGAGCCTGGTAGGCTCAAGTCCATGGGGTCACTAAGAGTCGGACACGACTGAGCGACTTCGCTTTCACTTTTCACTTTCATGCATTGGAGAAGGAAATGGCAACCCACTCCAGTGTTCTTGCCTGGAGAATCCTGGGGACGGAGGAGCCTGGTGGGCTGCCATCTATGGGATCGCACAGAGTCAGACACAACAGAAGCGACTTAGCAGCAGCAGCAGCAGCAGCAGCGCTTCTTGTTCCTTAATCACCAAGGGCTTTGGTTTATGATTATTCATAAGTTTCCATGATTGGATGTTACCTTTATAATAAGACAAAATAAAGATACATGTTTGGATTGTGGTCTATGTTAGCCTCTGAGTAGCACTTTTGTGTACCAAATTGTCAGTTTAAAAATGTTTCACAATATTATATGTAATTAGTACAGTGAGAGCTAGCTGATAGCAATGTAATAAAAAAATAGGGTCCTAGGCCTTTCAGATATAATAGTGATCTTAAATGTGACTATGTTTCAGATACCTTTTCCATGGTCCTTAAAGTTTGTGGGGAAAAAATGAGCAAACTTGAGATAAAGCAACCGTGGATCCAAGTGAGTCCTGAGATAATGTGCATGTGCTTCTTATAGGTGATGGATACTGAGGTATGTGTAAGGAAGTGAAGTACTGACTCTTAGCTACATGAAGTTTACAATGGATTAGGCCTCATTCCCAGGGTCTCTAACTGTCTGCTTCATCATTGGTCCAGATTCTAACACCTGCTCTAGACTCAGAACATACCTCATCCCTCATCTTCGTTGCAGGGTGAGGTCAGTTTAGTGATGGAATGAGGCTGAATGACTTTGTAAGCCAAGTCTAAACCAACCCTGTATCAAAATCGCACATCAAAGTGGCATGTCTAAAAGTTTCTAGCATCAAAATAGGTGCATAGGTCAAAAGAGCCCTATCAAAATGTCATCTACACATCTAACTCTTCATAATCCAATCACAAAAGACCAAGACTTCCTAAGATGACTGAGAATTCATGCCACTGAATGGTACCCAAGAATAACAGAGGATGCATGGATATTAATGGGGTGAGGGAGGAGATAAAAGAATAAACAACACACAAGCAAGCTAAGAAAGCTAAAAATTGCTTCAATCTTTTTTTTCCCTAAGACTCACCCCAAATGTGTTTAAATAGTCCTTTCTCTCAAAACTTCTGTTGAAGCTTTCACAATGAGTTGCATTAGCTTCTTGACAGAATGGTAAGTGTTTTTTCTATCTTAAGATATGGCTTCCCCCAAGTGGAAATTAAAATACATATCAAGCATAGAAATAAGGTGCTTAGTGAGGATGAAATGTAATACAATTTTCTGTTAAAGACCAAATCTCATTTAAGAAAGTCTTAATGGTCATAGGGATAATTTATTTTTATCAATAATAATATATTTTGTAAGTGGTTCAGTTTGAAATAAGGATAACCAAGGACATTAGTTTCCTGTCAGAAACAAGACATATTAGAACAGCTAATAGTTATTTTCCATTTATAATTTCTATATCTCAAGAATGAAGAATATTCTGACTCTGACTTAGAGTTTAATTTTTTTTTAACCTCTCCTAGCATACCTTATTACATAAGGAGTAACTGGGTTCTTTGTATGAGAAACATTTTGAAAACTTTTCTAACATGTTTAACAGCAACATGGATTCTTGCCAATATGGGTATATGGCTCTATATGTAAGGTACTTTCTCTGCCCTTTTTAAATAATGATACAGTTTTCTGTCCCTCCACCCACTTGAAAATTCCTTGCCAGATTCCAGCATGATTAAGCTCTGCCATCTCCTTTCCAAGGTCATCTAACATCCTCCTTATTTCTTATCACTGGTAATAAAAAATTCAATCCCCCAAATATGACAGTTATAATAACTGTCACTATTATATTTTTGGATGTTGTATATTTACTTTATATTCCCTATTTTTCTCAATCTCCAACTTCTTCTTTTTTAGTAGTTAGTCATATTTCATGTTGATCTAAGTTGATCCTGTATTGACAGCTTATATTTAAGATTGCAGATAAAGAAATGATGCACTCATATTCAGTAATGAAGTGTTGGATATATTTGGGCCTGTTCCATAATCTTGCTATCCATTTAGTTCTGATATTTTATGATTCATCCCAGCTGGATCAGCAGTGGTGGGTAGCTTATCTCTAATAAAACTTTTAAATTTTAATACAGTTTCACTGACGGAGCACATGGATGGTAAAGCTGTGAAAATCCATATACAGACCATTTTTGTTTCAGGAAATTCTGCCAACTCAAGACCAGATGCTTTAGCTGGGCATTCATAATTGTAGGGAGAAAAAAACCAAAGAGATAAATATTGGTATTTGTTTTTTAAATCCTTGAGACAAACAACACTTCTACAAGAAAATTATTATACTGCTACTTTGTTCAGACCTGGAGTATAAAAACAAATAAAAATAAAGAATATTATCACCGATTGTAATCTGTTTCCAAAAGCCAGTTAGATACTCTACATCATTTTAAGAGTCTTTTGCTTTTCATTTGTTTTCATTTCTGCTTTTCATTGCAAGACTTTTCATTCAAACAAACAAAGCTGTGGAAGAGGATAAAATGCATTCTTGACAAAAACAGGTGCTAAAACATTAAATAGAGAATGTGTATCTCTGTAGCCACTGAGAGAAGAAACATGAGAAAATACTTTCTTTTCTCTGTAATTCCTGAACTTAAATGAAGATAAAACACTTCTTATAAAGTGGTTCCAAGTATTATTCACTGTTTAATAAAACTATGGCATAGCAAATGAGATGATAGAGGCAAAGAACCTCCTGTCAATGCAAGAGCCACAGAAAATGCAGGTTCAACCCTGGGTCAGGAAGATCCCCTGTAGGAGGAAATGGCAAGCCACTCCAGTATTTTTGACTGGAAAATCCCATGGACAGAGGAGCCTGGTGGGCTACAATCCGAAGGGCAAAAAAAAAACTGAACACAGGTGAAAAAAAAAATCTTTTAACTGTCTCATTGAGTTAAAGAGTCACACAAAAAAAACTTCAGGCAGTTATGATTCTGAATTATGTGTCTTAAACTGATAAGTTTGAGAAAACAATTGCAAAACCTAAAGGAACATTAGCTCAGTGTCATAACTAGCTCAATATCCCTCTGTAAAAACATATGCACACAACCCCAAGTATGCATGTCAAATTACGACATGCATACAGAAACATGTACAAACATATATGCACATCGAAATTCACACACATATCCTCAAAAAACTTCGCAAACTTTTATCAGAAAATATTTCAACAAAATAAATATGACTATCACAGGATTCTAATTACATAATGATAGATTAATTATTTGGCAGGAACATTTTTTCTATTTCTCATAAAAGCAAGCTTATATTTACATTTAAATATAGGAGCACTAGGAGCGTGGCCGAGAGGAGCTACCCCACGACCGAGGTCAGGAAGGGTGGCGGTGAGGAGATACCCCTCCTCCAAGGTCAGGAAGGGCGGCTGTGAGGAGAGACCCCTCGTCCAAGGTAAGGTGCGATGGCTGTGCTTTGCTGGAGCAGCCGGGAAGAGATACCCCACGCCCAAGGTAAGAGAAACCCAAATAAGATGGTAGGTCTTGCAAGAGGGCATCAGAGAGTAAATACACTGATCCATACTCACAGAAAACTAATCAATCTAATCACACCAGGACCACAGCCTTGTCTAACTCAATGAAATTAAGCCATGCCCCTGGGGCAACCCAGGATGGGCGGGTCATGGTGGAAAGATCGGACAGGGTGTGGTCCGCTGGAGAAGGGAATGGCAAACCACTTCAGTATTCTTGTCTTGAGAACCCCATGAACAGTAAGAAAAGGCAAAATGATAGGATACTGAAAGAGGAACTCCCCAGGTCAGTAGGGGCACAATATGCTACTGGAGATCAGTGGAGAAATAACTCCAGAAAGAATGAAGGGATTGAGCCAACACAAAAAGAATACCCAGCTGTGGATGTGTCTGGTGATAGAAGCAAAGTCCGATGCTGTAAAGAGCAATATTGCATAGGAACCTGGAATGTCAGGTCCATGAATCAAGGCAAATTGGAAGTGATCAAACAAGAGATGGCAAAAGTGAATGTCAACATTCTAGGCATCAGCGAACTAAAATGGACTGGAATGGGTGAATTTAACTCAGATGACCATTATATCTATTACTGTGGGCAGGAATCCCTCAGAAGAAATGGAGTGGCCATCATGGTCAACAAATGAGTCCGAAATGCAGTACTTGGATGCAATCTCAAGAACGACAGAATGATCTCTGTTCATTTCCAAGGCAAACCATTCAATGCCGCAGTCATCCAAGTCTATGCCCCAACCAGTAACGCTGAAGAAGCTGAAGTTGAATGGTTCTATGAAGACCTAAAAGACCTTTTAGAACTAACACCCAAAAAAGATGTCCTTTTCATTATAGGGGACTGAAATGCAAAAGTAGGAAGTCAAAAACACCTGGAGTAACAGGCAAATTTGGCTTTGGAATACAGAATGAAGCAGGGCAAAGACTAACAGAGTTTTGCCAAGAAAATGCATTGGTCCCAACAAACACCCTCTTCCAACAACACAAGAGAAGACTCTATACATGGACATCAGCAGATGGTCAACACCGAAATCAGATCGATTATATTCTTTGCAGCCAAAGACGGAGAAGCTCTATACAATCAGCAAAAACAAGACCAGGAACTGACTGTGGCTCAGACCATGAACTCCTTATTTCCAAATTCAGACTGAAATTGAAGAAAGTAGGGAAAATCACTAGACCATTCAGGTATGACCTAAATCAAATCCCTTATGATTATACAGTGGAAGTGAGAAATAGATTTAAGGGCCTAGATCTGATAGATAGAGTGCCTGATGAACTATGGAATGAGGTTCGTGACATTGTACAGGAGACAGGGATCAAGACCATCCCCATGGAAAAGAAATGCAGAAAAGCAAAATGGCTGTCTGGGGAGGCCTTGCAAATAGCTGTGAAAAGAAGAGAAGTGAAAAGCAAAGGAGGAAAGGAAAGATATAAACATCTGAATGCAGAGTTCCAAAGAATAGCAAGAAGAGATAAGAAAGCCTTCTTCAACGATCAATACAAAGAAATAGAGGAAAACAACAGAATGGGAAAGACTAAGGATCTATTCAAGACAGTTAGAGATACCGAAGGAACATTTCATGCAAAAATGGGCTCGATAAAGGACAGAAATGGTACGGACCTAACAGAAGCAGAAGATATTAAGAAGAGGTGGCAAGAATACACAGAAGAACTGTACAAAAAAGAGCTTCACGACCCAGATAATCATGATGGTGTGATCACTGACCTAGAGCCAGACATCCTGGAATGTGAAGTCAAGTGGGCCTTAGAAAGCATCACTACGAACAAAGCTAGTGGAGGTGATGGAATTCCAGTGGAGCTATTCCAAATCCAGAAAGATGATGCTGTGAAAGTGTTGCACTCAATATGCCAGCAAATCTGGAAAACTCAGCAGTGGCCACAAGATTGGAAAAGGTCAGTTTTCATTCCAATCCCAAAGAAAGGCAATGCCAAAGAGTGCTCAAACTACCGCACAATTGCAGTCATCTCACACGCTAGTAAAGTAATGCTCAAAATTCTCCAAGCCAGGCTTCAGCAATATGTGAACCGTGAACTTCCTGATGTTGAAGCTGGTTTTAGAAAAGGCAGAGGAACCAGAGATCAAATTGCCAACATCCGCTGGATCATGGAAAAAGCAAGAGAGTTCCAGAAAAATATCTATTTCTGCTTTTTTGACTGTGTGGATCACAATCAACTGTGGAAAATTCAGAAAGAAATGGGAATACCAGACCACCTGATCTGCCTCTTGAGAAATCTGTATGCAGGTCAGGAAACAACAGTTAGAACTGGTCATGGAACAACAGACTGGTTCCAAATAGGAAAAGGAGTACGTCAAGGCTGTATATTGTCACCATGTTTATTTAACTTATATACAGAGTACATCATGAGAACTGCTGGACTGGAAGAAACACAAGTTGGAATCAAGATTGCTGGGAGAAATATCAATAACCTCAGATATGCGGATGACACCACCCTTATGGCAGAAAGTGAAGAGGAACTCAAAAGCCTCTTGATGAAAGTAAAAGTGGAGAGTGAAAAGGTTGGCTTAAAGTTCAACATTCAGAAAACGAAGATCATGGCATCTGGTCCCATCACTACATGGGAAATAGATGGAAAAACAGTGGAAACAGCGTCAGACTTTATTTTTCTGGGCTCCAAAATCACTGCAGATGGTGACTGCAGCCATGAAAATAAAAGACGCTTACTCCTTGGAAGGAAGTTATGACCAACCTAGATAGCATATTCAAAAGCAGAGACATCACTTTGCCAACAAAGGTTCGCCTAGTCAAGGCTATGGTCTTTCCTGTGGTCATGTATGGATGTGAGAGCTGGACTATGAAGAAGGCTGAGCGCCAAAGAATTGATGCTTTTGAGCTATGGTGTTGGAGAAGACTCTTGAGAGTCCCTTGGACTGCAAGGAGATCCAACCGGTCCATTCTGAAGGAGATCAGCCCTGGAATTTCTTTGGAAGGAATGATGCTAAAGCTGAAACTCCAGTATTTTGGCCACCTCATGCAAAGAGTTGACTCATTGTAGAAGACTCTGATGCTGGGAGAGATTGGGGGCAGGAGGAGAAGGGGACGACAGAAGATGAGATGGCTGGATGGACTCACTGACTCGATGAATGTGAGTCTGAGTGACCTCTGGGAGTTGGTGATGGATAGGGAGGCCTGGCGTGCTGCAGTTCATGGGGTCGCAAAGAGTGGGACACGACTGAATGACTGAGCTCATCTCTCTCTCATATTTACATTTATCTCAAGAGCACAGTGGCAACCCACTTCAGTACTGTTGCCTGGAAAATCTCATGGATGGAGGAGCCTGGTAGGCTGCGGTCCATGGGTCTCTAGGAGTTGGACACAACTGAGCGACTTCACTTTCACTTTTCACTTTCATTCTTTGCAGGAGGAAATGGCAACCCACTTCAGTATTCTTGCCTGGAGAATGCCAGGGATGGCGGAGCCTGGTGGGCTGCCATCCCTGGGATCACACAGAGTCAGACACAACTGAAGCAACTTAGCAGCAGCAGCAAGAATATTTATTTCCCTAATGAAGTTGGGTTTGTTAATATTAAAATTACATTTGGCTTTTTTCACACCACTTGGTTAAATTTTCTTTGTCTTATAAATGTGGACAGTAGAGTCCAGAAATGTAAGAAGGATTTTGCACAGTAACTGAAATGGTCACTGGTAGGAACAGGGCTGATTTCCTTAATCCTGTGCTCATCCTAGGCTTCTTCCTCTTCTAAAAATTGCAACCTCAGTCCTGTCCACCAGCTTTCAGTTTTTGTGACATAATTTCATAAAAATATGATCTTTACTTCTTTTAAAATTTAATTTTAATTCATTAGCTGGTATAACTATGCAAAGAACAGCAGAGATATCAGGTACCACCTTCAGCTCTATTTTATCATTTTATTATTTTATTTAATATGTGCGTTTCAATTTCACTTGAAACTTAAAGTATGGCAGGGACTTTTTGTAATCTTCTTCCTACTCTGTTCATAATTGTGTTTTGGAAGGCAGTTTTTCAATAGTTACATAAATACTTTGATGATTCTATCACATGGCTTATGAAATTTTAAAAGATTTTCTCTGACTACTGTGTAAAGTCTAAATTCCAGGCATTCAAAGCTTACTTATAACCTGACCCAAAACTAATAAACTACTTAATATTTATAACACTCAACCCAAACCTGAATTATCTATTTTTTTTGTTAACTACTTCTTTTATGCACATAATGTATATTTTCTTACCTGTGAATTTGTTTGACCTGCTTCTGTGATTCTTCACTGGGGTAGAAATCACAATGTTTTGAATGTTTATAGTGTGCCAGACACAGTGTGCAGAACTTTACATGCATTAGCTCACTTCATTTCCACGGTAACTTTAATAGGGCATGTGCATGCTCAGTGTTCAACTCTGTGTAACCCTATGGACTGTAGCCCGCCAGGCTCCTCTGTCCACGGGGTTTCCCAGGCAAGAATACTGGAATGGGTTGCCATTTCCTTCTCTGGGGGATCTTCCTGACCCAGGGACTGAACGTGCATCTCTTGGATCTCCTGTATTGGCAGGAAGTTTCTTTACCACTGAGCCACCTGAAAAGCCCCTATCTATCATCAATAGATAGTATTGAACTATCATTGTACCCATTGCATAAATGAGAAGACAGGCCCAGAAGAGTGTAGCAATCCTCTTAGAAGCATACAGTTAATCCTTTGTTGAACCAGGCTTCAACACAGAGCTGTCTGCCTCCTAAGACATGTTCCTCTTCAGTTCTGGCTCAGGATGCATACTCTCTGGAGCCTATGCAAACATGCAAGGCCCACTTCAAACACTACTCACGCTTAACTTCTGACTTCATCAAGCTTGTACTAAGCATCCTACTAACCCTGTGCATATCAACTACTGAACTTCATCGTGTGACATCCTCACCATTTCACATCGTCACAAACTTTTTTTGTACCTACAATTTATTCTCCCATCTAGATTGTACTCTTGCTGAAGAATTTCTATTTCCCTTTTTAAAATACACTGGATACCATGCAATACTTTATTTTCCCCCACATAACACAGGGTCTCATCAAATATAACAGGATAAATGATTTTAGAAGTGCAAATTAGTGTGATTTTAAAACATAATAAAAGTCATAACTACTTTGGACCTCCACTTATTCTTCATATTCATAAATGATACAATAATACATTAAAATATATTGTTAGGATGAAATAGTAATTATGAGACCTCATACTGTGTAGTAAGTAAACACAATGTGAGAGACACTCATGAGATTTATTTCTTATACCTGCTAGTAAGTTATTATGCTCATTTTTACAACAAGGGGAAATAAAGGATTAGAAAGTATAATGGGATACTTCAGACTCTGGATGTAAGCAAGAGAGCTGGGCCTCAAACTGATAACCAATGACTGCAAATCCTGTACTCTTTTCACCATAATTTCTCAAGAAAAACCATATGTCAAAATGGTTTGTTCATTGAAAATAATGTCTTTGATCTAAAATATAATCAGGTATAAAAACACAATTTAGTTAATAGTTTTTTTAAAGAAGGAAAAAGATAACTATAACCATAAATACATACCTGCTTTTTAAAGATAAATACTGATGCTTAAATTATGATAATTTAAAGAAACTTATTTGATCATTGAGAAAGTAAGTAGTTTTAGTTGCCCATTAAACCTTGCTTCTTGAGGAGCAGGACTTGGTCTTATTTATCACTAAATTCTTATCATTTTTCTTTGACCCTCTTTCTATAGAGACTTCAGAAATAAACACATAAGTGACAGGAAATAGTTGTATATTTTCTAGCACTGACTGAAACAATACTATGTGTGCTGTACTTAGTCATTCAGTCGTGTCTGACTCTTTGCAACCCTGTGGACTGTAGCCTGACAGGTTCCTCTGTCCATGGGGATTCTCCAGGCAAGAATACTGGAGTGGGTTGAAATGCCCTCCTCCAGTGGATCTTCCCAACCCAGGAATCAAACACAGGGTATCTCACATAGCAGGCAGTTTCTTTTACTATCTGAGCCACCAGGGAAGCCCAATAATACTGGAGTGGGTTAGCCTATCCCTGCTCCAGGGAGTCTTACTGACTCAGGACTGACAATGAAACAATACTATGCTTATGGTTCAAATAATGCATGGTATGATTTATATCTAATGTTTCTACATCCCTTGTAACCATGGTGAAATGGGCTAAATCACTCTGGCATCCCGATTTATCTTCATGTACTATTTACATAACATGTACTATTTACATAACACATACTGAAAATGCAGATACGTCAGCCTTAATTCCAGTGTGTTATCTAAACAACTTTCTCATTTCTGAAGAGACATCAGTTGTTTCTATAGAAATGCATATAATATGAATTAGATAAAAGTCATTTGAACAGTTTCACTATAACCTGACTTAATAGAGTTGGCAACATTACAGATGGAATGTATATACAACATTGATCACAAAGGGAATTTATATTATTAGTACGGGGAAAAAGAAATCAATGTTAATTAGCAGAAAAGCCATATATGAAATACCATATGAAATCAGGAAAATATATAGAGGTTATAAGACCTTGTACAGAAACAAAATAACTCTGCAGGAACTGCAGAGATTGTACATTACTGCAACTTGGTGAGATAAGAATGCAGTAGGGGTTTGGGTAAGCATACTTCAGATTTCAGATAATGCGATGCTATCACCTCTTGTTGCCCTGGCAATAGGATCCTTACCACATAATACAGATGTTATTTTTTATTGTTGTCGTTTAGTCGCTTAGTTGTATCCGACTCTTTGCAACCCCATGGACTGCAGCCTGCTAGGCTCCCCTGTCCATGGGATTTCCCAGGCAAGAATACTGGAGTAGGGTGCCATTTCTTCCTTTAGGGAATCTTCCCAACTCCAGGATCGAACCCAAGTCTCATGTATCTCTTGCATTACCTAACGTGTTCCTTACCACTGAGCCACCTGGAAAAACTCATATACAGGTGACTGATTAAAGCCCCCATATTCAAGCCCCAATGTAGATGAACCTTGAACAACTCAAGGGTTAGGGGTGCCAATGGCCACAGAGTCGAAAATCCAAGTATCTCTTTACAGTGGTCCTCCCTGTCCCATGGTTCAGCATTCACAGGTTCAAGCAACCTCGAATAGTATAGTACTGCAGTATTATTTATTGAAAAAAATGTCCACATATAAGTGGACCTGTATAGTTCAAACCCATGTTGTCCAAGGGTTAACTAACACTTTTACAAGGAAAACCACTTGCAAATGAAATAAATAGTATTTAGAGACAAAACCACATGCTGTCTAGCCCTACCATGGGGAAGATCTGGACTATGCCACAGGAAATGAGTGAGGATATGAGAGTATTAGTTTGCATTATTTATGATAGATAAGAGGGTTAGGCTTAGCTATCTGCCAGAGTCTCTTGGTATGAAACTGTTGTTTCTCTTACTCAAGTGGTCAAGGTCAGTGTTGATAATTAATCATGTACATGTTATGTCTATCATATATAGCAAATTTTACCAACTGACACCAATGCTTAGAATGAAATGTAGATTAGTAAGTCATAAAAATATAACATCCTTATGATCTGTGCCAACTGGGATGTAATCAGTATCAGACACTTAACTAAAATTACTCTCCTGCTTCTAATTATCACCCAGCAGAGTTGTGTGCACCAGAGAGAATTGGGTGTGGGAGGAGCAGGATGCAGTCAATACTGAGAATTTTCACAAAAGTAGGATATTTTGATCATGATTTTACTACACATACACACACACACATACATATATATAAAATCTTAATTTAATGCTTAAATTCACCATGGAACTAGATATTCTTGGAGACAAGATATTTATCCTAATTTAGAAATTTGCATTGTACAATTTGGATTATACATTTTAAAATGTAATATACTCTTCTGATTTAAAATGTTGAACTCATATTCATTAAGTGTCATACAGTGACTAAAATGCACTATAAATCAGACATTTCAGGATATGAACAATGCAGCAAGAATTGTTACATATCTTTCACATGCCAAGGGAAACAAGCATGGGTTGGGAACTCAGATGTCACTGAAGTCGTTGTTTTACTTTTATTTTGGGGAGTTACTTTTACTTTTTTATCCATGCACAATGTCATCATTGTCTTACTTATCTCACTGCCCATTTTAATTTAAAAGAAAAATAGATGTTATGATGCTTCACATTTTGAAAATGTGTGTGGGGGCAGGGTATGGTTCTTGCCAGCATTCTGAGCCATCATGTGATACATTTACCCTTTCCCCCTGAGCCAATGTTCAGAAGTTAGTAAAGGAAGAATGGGAGGCATGTTTAACTGGGTTCCAGAGTTAACTGTGTTTTGACATTTACTTTTATAAAGTAGCTAACAAGCTTCTGACAAAGAAGGTGTGTGTGTGTGTGTGTGTGTGTGTGTGTGTAGCAAATAAATTGAGAATACTGCTTGCCAAAATACTTAAATAGACCCACAAATATGTAAAGATTCAAGTTGGAGAAGCAACACATTGAATCTTAGATACTGTGTCTTTGGTTTAGTCATTCAGTCATGGTCGACTCTTTTACAACCCCATGGACTGTAGCACACCAGGGTCCTCTGTAGATGGAATTTTCCAGGCAAGAATACTGGAGTGGGTTGCCATTTGCTTCTCCAGAGGATCTTCCCAACCCAGGGATCAAATCCAGGTCTCTTGAATTATAGGCAGATTATCGGCTGAGCATTAGGGAAGCCCATTGTGTCTTTAGTAGTTCCTATTCCCAATCTGCAATATGAAAGAGAATCACAAATATAGTCCTAAAATCCATGGCAGTACTCAGTTACAAACTGCTCATCCTGGGGATTCAGAATGCTTACAATAGGCTTTTATATTACTATACAGGTTAAACCCCAAAATTGATAAGTAAATCTTCACAGAAAATTCTGAAGCACCTCAAACAGATCCAAAGATGAAGAGAGATTACAAGATGAGCTAGGCTTTCATTTGCTTGTTTCATATCAGTCTGTGCTTTTAGTGTAATAAGTGAGGATCAGCATGAAAAGTCAAGCTACAGGATCCAGATCCTCCTTCCCCAGTAATATTAATAATACCCAGATCTAAAATATGACAGAGATATTTCCAGTCAATATTGGTTTATGGAGACAGAGAGAGAGACTCTTCTATTAGTAAAAAAGTAGATTCTTAGAAGTAGCCAGCCCACTATACAGTGTAGCAGTATGTATACTTATTTATTTTTTGTGACTGTAAGACACTTGATTAACTTTTGAATTTTGTTGTTTAGTCACATTTATGTGTAGTAAAAACTCAAATCGTTGGGAAATTTTGAGATGTCTATAATGATTATTATGACTCAGCTAATTTTTGTTTTGAGTATATCACTAAATTTATGTTCATAATATGGAGAGAATAAAATCCCTGGTCAGTAGAGAATACTAATTTATTCCAGTGATGTAGTTAAATAGCCAATCTATCCTACCAAAAATGCTAAGTGGTGTGTTTTTACAAATCCCCTAGGGACTGGAAAGTTATAAACTCACTCAGTAAAAAATGTCTCTTTTTTATACATAATTTTCAATACAGCAGTGACTGTACCCAGTAAGGTCTGCCCCCACCCATCCATCTCTAAGAGCTAAGCTCTTTTCTAGGTTGCTTTAAAACTCAGAAACTGAAAAGATAGCAGAAATTTATAATCCAAGTTTCCATAAGTTGCCTTTTCTCTCTTTTCAATCATATTTCTTCAGACTCCAAGTGACCCTCTGTAACCTTACCACTAAAACGAAGAAGCCTTATTCCTGTCTTTCCCAATTCATTAACACTTTTTTGAAGTTTTCTATTGTCATAATCCTGACAGCTTGCAGGGGTTCACAATAGTTATTTTTCTGACTTGGAGAACAATGTTGGCTTCCCTGAACCCACTTTTATCTTTAAGCTATAGACTGAAAATGCTGTGAACTCTCCTACGATTTTTAAAGTCCTTAGAGTCATCACATGTCCTGAGAAAAAGACTGAAAGACTTTTTTAGCTTAATATAAAGCATATAAAACATATCTATATAATAGGCTTTACAGAGCTGGTGAAAAAGTGATGCTATTCTCTCAATATTTCATGACCTTTAGTTATGCAAACTTACTTGTTTTGTTTCTTGGTACATGACATGTCCAACTGTTATGGTATATACATGAATGAATGTGTGTGTTCATATCAAAGTATATAATTTAAAGGTATATATATATATCAGATCAGATCAGATTGGTCGCTCAGTCGTGTACGACTCTGCGACCCCATGAACTGCAGCATGCCAGGCCTCCCTATCCATCACCAACTCCTGGAGGTCACTCAGACTCACATCCATCAAGTCAGTGATGCCATCCAGCCATCTCATCCTCTGTCGTCCCCTTCTCCTCCTGCCCTCAATCCCTCCCAGCATCAGAGTCTTCTCCAATGAGTCAACTCTTCACATGAGGTGGCCAAAATACTGGAGTTTCAGCTTGAGCATCATTCCTTCCAAAGAAATTACAGGGCTGATCTCCTTCAGAAAGGACTGGTTGGATCTCCTTGCAGTCCAAGGGACTCTCAAGAGTCTTCTCCAACACCACAGTTCAAAAGCATCAATTCTTAGGTGCTCAGCCTTCTTCACAGTCCAGCTCTCACATCCATACATGACCACAGGAAAGACCATAGCCTTGACTAGGCGAACCTTTGTTGGCAAAGTGATGTCTCTGCTTTTGAATATGCTATCTAGGTTGGTCATAACTTCCTTCCAAGGAGTAAGCGTCTTTTAATTTCATGGCTGCAGTCACCATCTGCAGTGATTTTGGAGCCCAGAAAAATAAAGTCTGATGCTGTTTCCACTGTTTTTCCATCTATTTCCCATGTAGTGATGGGACCAGATGCCATGATCTTCGTTTTCTGAATGTTGAGCTTTAAGCCAACCTTTTCACTCTCCACTTTCACTTTCATCAAGAGCCTTTTGAGTTCCTCTTCACTTTGTGCCATAAGGGCGGTATCATCTGCATATCTGAGGTTATTGATATTTCTCCCAGCAATCTTGATTCCAACTTGTGTTTCTTCCAGTCCAGCACTTCTCATGATGTACTCTGCATATAAGTTAAATAAACATGGTGACAATATACAGCCTTGACGTACTCCTTTTCCTATTTGGAACCAGTCTGTTGTTCCATGACCAGTTCTAACTGTTGTTTCCTGACCTGCATACAGATTTCTCAAGAGGCAGATCAGGTGGTCTGGTATTCCCATCTCTCTCAGAATTTTCCACAGTTTATTATGATCCACACAGTCAAAGGCTTTGGCATAGTCAATAAAGCAGAAATAGATGCTTTTCTGGAACTCTTGCTTTTTCCATGATCCAGCGGATGTTGGCAATTTGATCTCTGGTTCCTCTGCCTTTTCTAAAACCAGCTTCAACATCAGGAAGTTCACGATTCACATATTGCTGAAGCCTGGCTTGGAGAATTTTGAGCATTACTTTACTAGCGTGTGAGATGAGTGCAATTGTGCGGTAGTTTGAGCATTCTTTGGCATCGCCTTTCTTTGGGATTGGGATGAAAACTGACCTTTTCCAATCTTGTGGCCACTGCTGAGTTTTCCAGATTTGCTGGCATATTGAGTGCAACACTTTCACAGCATCATCTTTCAGGATTTGGAATAGCTCCACTGGAATTCCATCACCTCCACTAGCTTTGTTCGTAGTGATGCTTTCTTTTTTTTTTTTTTTTTTTTAGTTTAAAAATGTTTTATTGGTGTATAGTTGATGTACAGTATTGTGGGGGAGAAAGGGGTGACAGAGGATGAGATGGTTGGATGGCATCATCAACTCCGTGGACCTGAATTTGAGCAAACTTAAGGAAATAGTGAAGGACAGGGAAGCCTCGTGTAGTGCAGTCCATGGGGTTACCAAGAGTTGGACACAACTGATGACTTAACAACAACAACAACAACAAAACTGTGAAAGTTTCAGGTATATAGCACAGCAATTCAGTTATACATACATACATATATATATTCTTTTTCTTATAAGTTGTTGCATAATACTGAATATAGTTCCCTGTACAATACAGTAGGTTCTTATTGGTTATTTATTTTATACTTGATAGTGTGTACATAGGATTTCCCCGGTGGCTTAGTGGTGAGGAATCTGCCTGCCAGTGCAGGATACACAGGAGACACAGGTTTGATTCCTGGGTTGGAAAGATCCCCTGGAGAAGGAAGTGGCAACCGACGCCAGTGTTCTTGCCTGAAAAATCACATGGACAGAGGAGACTGTAGGCTACAGTCCATAGGGTTGCAGAGAATTGGACACAAGTGGGCAACTGGGCACACACACAGTGTGCATATGTTAATCCTAGCCTCCTAATTTATCCATCCTTCCACTCTCCTTTCCTTTTTCTTTTCTGTCTGTGAGTCTCTTTCTGTGTAGTGATGCTTTCTAAGGCCCACTTGACTTCACATTCCAGGATGTCTGGCTCTAGGTCAGTGATCACACCATCATCATTATCTCGGTCGTGAAGCTCTTTTTTGTACAGTTCTTCTGTGTATTCTTGCCACCTCTTCTTAATATCTTCTGCTTCTGTTAGGTCCATACCATTTCTGTCCTTTATCGAGCCCATTTTTGCATGAAATGTTCCTTGGGTATCTCTGATTTTCTTGAATAGATCCCTAGTCTTTCCCATTCTGTTGTTTTCCTCTATTTCTTTGCATTGATCGCTGAAGAAGGCTTTCTTATCTCTTCTTGCTATTCTTTGGAACTCTGCATTCAGATGTTTATATCTTTCCTTTTCTCCTTTGCTTTTCACTTTTCTTTTCACAGCTATTTGCAAGGCCTCCCCAGACAGCCATTTTGCTTTTCTGCATTTCTTTTCCATGGGGATGGTCTTGATCCCTGTCTCCTGTACAATGTCACGAACCTCATTACATAGCTCATCAGGCACTCTATCTATCAGATCTAGGCCCTTAAATCTATTTCTCACTTCCACTGTATAATATTCATGTATATAATGTGTAGAATGTCACTGATTTAGAACATTTTTCTATCAGTTTGACATAATTTTATTATTATCCCTATGTTTCAGGTAAGGAAACAACTTCATAGTTGTTAATATTTTGTCCAAGGTCACAAAAGTAGTAAATGATGAGAGATTGAAACTGAATTGGAATGACTCCAAATATGATACTTTTTCTAATACAATATTTTTATATTTCCTACAAAATCCCTTAAGAATTTACTTGGATACTCCCAACTCAATGTTGATTTTTAACCCATTTTGATCATATTATTTTCTAATACTAGGGCTCCATTCCAAGAACTATTACCTTATTTTTTCAAATACTGCCTTACAAGGTCAATTTATTTCACTTCACTTCAGTGTCTTATAGCTGCTGGTTAAAATGACCTTAATGTCACTGTCTGCCAATTTTAACAGCTGTGATTATGTTGACTGGGTTCCAGTTGATTGATTATTCTTCTCATTATGGATCATACTTTCCTGTTTCTCTGTAGGCCTAGTAATCTTTGACTGGAAACCAGGAACTGTGAGTTCGACATTCTTAGGTGTTGGATATTCTCCTGTTCTTATATTATTTTTAATTAATTTATTTTTTATTGAAGGATAATTGCTTTATAGAATTTTATTTTCTGTCAAATATCAACATGAATCAGCCAAAGGTATACATATATATCCTGTCTGTTTTGAAGCTCCCTCACATCTCCCTTCCCATCCTACCTCTCTAGGTTGATACAGAGCCCCTGTTTGAATTTACTGAGCCATACAGCACATTCCAGTTGGATATATGTATTACATATGGTAAAGTAAGTTTTCCTGTTACTCTTTCCATACAATCTCACTCTCTCCTCCCCTCTCCCCATGCCCATAAGTCTATTCTCTATGTCTGTTTCTCCATTGCTACCTTGTAAATAAACTCTTCAGTACCATTTTTCTAGATTCTGTGTATATGCGTTAGAATACAATATTTATCTTTCTCTTTCTGACTTACTTCACTCTGTCTAATAGGTTCTAGGTTCATCCACCTCATTAGAACTGAGTCAAATGTGTTCCTTTATATGGCTGACTAATATTCAATTGTGTATATGTACCAAAACTTCTTTATCCATTAATCTGTCAATGGACATCTACGTTGCTTCCATGTTCTAGCTATTGTAAACAGTGCGACAATGAACATTGGGATTCATCTGTCTTTTTCAATTTTTGTTTCCTCAGGGTATATGCCTAGGAATAGGATTGCTGGGTCATATGGTGGTTTTATTTCTAGTTTTTTAAGGAATCTCCATATCATCTTCAACAGTAGCTGTATCAGTTTACATTCCCACCAACAGTGCAAAAATGTACCATTTTCTCTACAGTCTCTCAGGCATTTATTGTTTGTAGACTTTTTGATGATGGCCATTCTGATTGGTGTGAAGTGATATCTCATTGTAGTTTTGATTTGCATTGCTCTAATAATGAGGGATGTTGAGCATCTTTTCATGTGTTTGTTAGCCATCTGCATGTCTACTTTGGAGAAATGTCTGTTTAGGTCTTTTTCCCACTTTTTGATTGGGTTGTTTGTTTTTCTGGTACTGAGTTTTATGAGCTGCTTGAATATTTTGGAAATTAATCCTTTGTCAGTTGTTTCATTTGCTATTATTTTCTCCCATTCTGAGGGTTGTCTTTTAGCCTTGCTTATAGTTTCCTTTGCTGTGCAAAAGCTTCTAAGTTTAATTAGGTCCCACTTGTTTACTTTTGCTTGTATTTCCATTAATCTAGAAGGTGGGTCATAGAGTATTTTGCTTTGATTTATGACCTCGAGTGTTTTGCCTATGTTTTCCTCTAAGAGTTTTAAAGTTTCTGAGCTTACATTTAGGTCTTTAATCCATTTTAGGCTTATCTTTGTGTATGGTGTTAGGAAGTCTTCTAATTTCATTCTTTTACATGTTTGAGTTTCAGATCAATCACTCAGTCCTGTCCAACTCTTGGTGACTCCATGAACCGCAGCATGTCAGGCCTCCCTGTCTATCACCACTCTTGGAGTACATCCAAACTTATGTTCATTGATTCGGTGATGCCATAAAACCATCTTATCCTCTATCTTCACATTTTCCTCCTGCTCTCAATCCTTCTGAGCATCAGGGTCTTTTCAAATGAGTCAGCTCTTTGCATTATGTGGCGAAAGCATTGGAGTTTCAGCTTCAACAACAACTTTCCAATGAATGCCCAGGACTGATCTCCTTTAGGATGGATTGGTTGGATCTTCTTGCAGTCCAGGGGACTCTCAAGAGTCTTCTCCAACACCACAGTGCAGAAGCATCAATTCTTCTGGGCTCAGCTTTCTTTATAGTCCAACTGTCACATCCATACATGACTACTGGAAAAACCATAGCCTTGACTAGATGGAACTTTGTTGACAAGGTAATGTCTATGCTTTTTAATATGCTGTCTAGGTTGGTCATAACTTTCCTTCCAAGGAGTAAACATCTTTTAATTTCATGGCTGCAATTGTCATCTGCAGTGATTTTGGAGCTCAAAAAATAAATTCAGCCATTGTTTCCACTGTTTCCCCATCTATATCCCATGAAGTGATGGGACCAGATGCCATTATCTTTATTTTCTGAATGTTGAGCTTTAAGCCAACTCTTTCACTATCCTCTTTCACTTTCATCAAGAGGATCTTTAGTTCTTCACTTTCTGCCATAAGGGTGGTGTCATCTGCATATCTGAGGTTATTGATATTTCTCCTGGCAATCTTGATTTCAGCTTATGCTTCTTCCAGCCCAGATTTTCTCATGATATATTCTGCATGAAAGTAAATAAGCAGGGTAAAAATATACAGCCTTGACATACTCCTTTTCCTATTTGGAACCAGTCTGTTGTTCCATGAACAGTTCTAACTATTACTTCCTGACTTGCATACAGGTTTCTCAAGAGGCAGATCAGGTGGTCTGGTATTTCCAGCTCTTTTAAGAATTTTCCACAGTTTATTGTGACCCATACAGTCAAAGGCTTTGGCATAGTCAATAAACCAGAAATAGATGTTTTTCTGGAACTCTCTTGCTTTTTCCATGATCCAGTGGATGTTGGCAATTTGGTCTCTGGTTCCTCTGCCTTTTCTAAAACCAGCTTGAACATCTGGAAGTTCACGGTTCACGTATTGCTGAAGCCTGGCTTGGAGAATTTTGAGCATTACTTTACTAGCATGTGAGATGAGTAAAATTGTGCAGTAGTTTGAGCATTCTTTGGCATTGCCTTTTTTTGGGATTGGAATGAAAAATGAAAACTGACCTTTTCCAGTCCTGTGGCCACTGCTGAGTTTTCCAAATTTGCTGGCATATTGAATGCAGCTCTTTCACAGCATCATCTTTCAGGATTTGAAATAGCTCAACTGGGATTCCATCACCTGCACTAGCTTTGTTTGTAGTGATGCTTCCTAAGGCCTACTTGACTTCACATTTCAGGATGTCAGGTTATAGGTGAGTGATCAAACCAACGTGATTACCTGGGTTGTGAAGATCTTTTTGTACAGTTCTTCTGTGTATTCTTGCCACCTCTTCTAAATACCGCCTGCTTCTGTTAGGTCCATACGAGCCCATCTTTGCATGAAATGTTCCCTTGGTATCTCTAATTTTCTTCAAGAGATCTCTAGTCTTTCCCATTCTATTATTTTCCTCTATTTCTTTGCATTGATCACTGAGGAAGGCTTTCTTATCTCTCCTTGCCATTCTTCAGAACTCTGCATTCAAATGGGTATATCTTTCCTTCTCTCCTTTGCTTTTCACTTCTCTTCTTTTCACAGCTATTTATAAGGCCTCCTCAGACAGCCATTTTGCTTTTTTGCATTTCTTTTCCATGGGGATGGTCTTGATCCCTGTCTCCTGTACCATGTCACGAACCTCCATCCATAGTTCATTAAGCACTCTATCAGATCTAGTCTCTTAAATCTATTTCTCACTTCCACTGTATAAGCATGCGGGATTTGATCTAGGTCATACCTGAATAGTCTACTGGTTTTGCCCACTTTCTTTAAGTCTGAATTTGCCAATAAGGAGTTTATGATCTGAGCCACAGTCAGCTCATGGTCTTGTTTTTGTTGACTATGTAGAGATTCTCCATCTTTGGCTGCAAAGAATATACTCAATCTGATTTTGGTGTCAACCCCTGGTGATGCCCATGTGTAGAGTCTTCTCTTGTGTTGCTGGAAGAGGGTGTTTGCTATGACCATTGCATTCTCTTGGCAAAACTCTATTAGCCTTTGCCTTGTTTCATTCTGTACTCTAAGGCCAAATTTGCCTGTTACTCCAGGTGTCTCTTGACTTCCTCAGTTTTCCCAGCACCATTTATTGAAGAGACTGTCCTTGCCCCACTGTATATTCTTGTCTCCTTTGTAAAAAATAGGTACCCAAAGGTGCATGGGTTTATTTCTGGACTTTCTATCTTGTTCCATTGGTCTATATTTTGGGTTTTGTGCCAGTACAGTACTGTCTTGATGACTCTAGCTTTGTAGTATAGTCTGAAGTCAGGAAGGTTGATTTCTCCAGCTCCATTCTTCTTTCTCAAGACTTCTTTGGCTATTCAGGGTCTTTTGTGTTTCCATATGAATTGTGAAACTTTTTGTTCTAGTTCTGTGAAAAATGCCATTGTGATTTGATAGGGATCACATTGAATTTGTAGATTGTGCTTGGTTGTATAGTCATTTTCACAATATTGATTCTTCCTAACCAGGAATATGGAATATCTCTTCATCTGTTTATATCATCTTTGATTTAGTTCATTAGTATCTTATAATTTTCTGTGTGCAGTTCTTTTGTCTCCTTAGGTAGGAAATTCTTTTTGTTGCAAAGGTGAATGGGATTGATTCCTTAATTTCTCTGATTTTTCATTGTTAGTATATAGACATGCAAATGATTGCTGTGTATTGATTTTGTACCTTGCAACTTTCTAAATTCACTGTTAACTCTAGTAATTTTCTGATACTATCTTTAGTAATCATTTGTTACTATTAGTATCATGTCATCAATGATATGCAAACAGTGAGAGTTTTACTTCTTTTCTTATCTGGATTCCTTTTATTTCTTTCTCTTCTCTGATTGCTATAGCTAGGATTTCCAGAACTATGATGAATAACAGTGGTGAAAATGGACAGTGTTGTCTTGTTCCTGATCTTAGGGGGAATGCTTTCAGTTTTTCACCATTGAGAATAATGTTTGCTGTAGGTTTTTCATATATGGCTTTTAATATGTTGAGGCAGGTTCCTTCTGTGCCCATTTTTTTTAAGAGTTTTAGTCATAAATGAAGAGAAGGCAATGGCAACCCATTCCAGTACTCTTGCCTGGAAAATCCCATGGATGGAGGATCCTGGTAGGCTGCAGTCGATGGGGTCGCACAAAGTCAGACATGACTGAAGTGACTTAGCAGCAGCAGCAGCAGTCATAAATGGGTGCTGAGTTTTGTCAAAGGCTTTTTCTGCATCTATTCAGATTATCATATGGTTTTTATCATTTAATTTGTTAATATGATGTATCACATTGATTGATTTGTGTATATTGAAGAACTCTTACACCCTGGAATAAATCCTACTTGATCATGGTGTATGAGTGTTTTGATATGTTGCTGAACTGTTTGCTAACATTTTTTTTTTTTTTGAGGTTTTTGCATCTATGTTCATCAGTGATATTGGCCTGTAGTTTTCTTTTTTTGTGTGTTGTCTTTCTCTGGTTTTGGTACCAGAGTGATGGTGGCTTTGTAGAATGAGTTTGGTAGTGTTCCTTCCTCTGCAATTTTTTGAAAGAGTTTTAGAAGGATAGGCATTAGCTCTTCTCTAAATGTTTGATAGAATTCTCCTGTGAAACCATCTGGTCCTGGGCTTTTGTTTCTTAGCAGATTTTTGGTCACAGCTTAAATTTCAGTGCTTGTAACTGGGTTGTTCATAATTTATATTTCTTCCTGGTTAAGTCTTGGAAGATTGAACTTTTCTAAGAATCTTTCCATTTCTTCAAGGTTATCCATTTTTTCCCATATAGTTGTTCATAATAGTCTCATAACCCTTTGTATTTCTTCACTGCCTGTTCTTACCTCTCCTTTTTCATTCTAATTTTGTTGATTTGATTCTTCTCTCTTTTTGTCTTAATGAGTCTGGCTAAAGATTTGTCAGTTTTGTTTATCTTCTCAAAGAACCAGATTTTAGTAATATTTACTATTGTTTCTTTCATTCCTTTTCCATTTATTTCTGCTCAGATCTTTATGATTTATTTCCTTCTACTAATTTTGGTGTTCTGTTTTGTTTTTGTTTTTCCAAGTTGTTTTAGGTGTAAAGTTAGGTTGTCTATCCGATGTTTTTCTTGTTTCTTGAGGTAGGATTGTATTGCTATAAACTTCCCTCTTAGAATTGCTTTTGCTGAATCCCATAAGTTTTGAGTTCTTGTGTTTTCACTGTCATTTGTTTCTAGAAATTTTTTATTTCCCTTTTGATTTCTTCAGTAACCTGTTGGTTATTAAGAAATGTATTATTTAATCTCCATATGTTTATGTTTCTTACAATTAGGAAAGCTTGGCAGCCATGGAAGCAAGGCAATATGGCTGTCACGTGTAGGAGGTGGAGCCATCACCATCTTATAAATATTCTGAAGCTATGTTCTGGGATGTAGTTAAGTTTCTTTGAGACAGTTTGACCCTCTCTAGTCTTGTTTTTATATGTTGGATGGACTTCAGGCAGTAACTAGTCTAGAGCTAATAAATCCCAGTTCTCCAAGTACTTTTCTCTCCAAGTACTTCAAATGGTTCTTTGCTTGTCTTTGGGCACTAGCTAGACTGGAAAATTACATCATTGTTGAAGTATTAGGTGGACTTCTTGAAAGGTAGTTTCTAAATATCCAGGAATAATTAGCTATAGACTAGGTGAACAAAGTGTCAAACCATGCTTACCTTAACTGAACAGGAGTTCAACTTTTCCTATTTAATATTTATTCAGTGATTAAACCTATATTTTAAATGAGCTTAACCTTCTGCTAGGCACTTTCTCTTCCTATTCCTCCTTGAACTTCAGTTCCCTCACCTGTAATATAAAAAAAAATAGCATTCATCCACCCTGGATTATTATGAAGAAAAGACAAAAGAAATGAGGCATAAAAAGTTTTTTTTTTTTTTTTTTTTCTTACATGCAGCACTGAAGAGATTTTAACCAATTTTATTGACTACAGCTGAAATTCCTCTGTCCGTCAGTAAGGTTTTTTGTATTTATCTAGTTGGTCAGTGGTAAAGAATCTGCCTGCCAAAGCAGGAGACACAGGTTTGATTCCTGGGCTGGGAAGATCTCTTGGAGTAGGAAATGATAACCCAATCCAGTTTTCTTGCCTGCAAAATCCCATGGACAGAGAAGACTGGCAGACTATAATCCACTGGGTCACAGAGTCAGACATGACTTAGCACCTAAACAACAACAACATAACCTGATTTTATACCCTATTCCCCATCTACCCTATTAGTTTTGATCTCATAAAAAAAAAAAAAAATACTCTGCTCTCATTCTTTTCACTATCTTTACACAGATCTGTGACCTCTGAGCCTCTGCTTTATTTCTCCCATTATTCCTGGGCCTTGAAAATCATCTTTTGACAACTTCCGTCCATTCAGATCCTTCTATCTCCTATAATCTAGCTCAAATCATTCTCTCCAAACCCCTTCTGATTTTCCTGACTTGAATGATTTAAATTCTTACAATACATAGAGTCCATATAACATGATTTAGCAATTAATTTGGCAGAATTTTTCCCTGTTGATTTTTCACCATGAGATACTTGTCTTCAAATAGATTTATTCCTTAATGAGTTTTTAATTTTTTTGTTTTTTAAATATTTATTGGAGTATAGTTGATTTACAATGTTCTGTTTGTTTCTGCTGTAAGCAAAGTGAATCAGTTATAAATACACATATATTCACTCTTTTGTAGATCTTATTTCAGTATAGGTCACTACAGAGTATTGAGTAGAGTTCCTTGTGCTATAAAATGGGTTCCTAGTAGTTATGTATTTTATATATAGCAGTGTGTGTATGTTAATCCCAATCTTCCAATTTATCCCTCTCCCTCTTCACCCTCGGTAAATGTAAGTTTGTTTTCTACATCTGTGATTCTGTTTCTGTTTTGTATAATAGAAAAGTTCATTTGTACTATTTTTCTCATAACTTCTCCTCTGCCTCTCACAGTTAACTGATCAATAATACTAATTTATTCACTAAGATTCTTTTAGAGAGAATGTTTATTATTATTTTGAGCTTCCTCCATTTCTCTAAATAAGCATAGGAAATACTCCATTTCAGTAATAGCTCTTTTTATTTGCCAACCATACATTTCATATCATGTATTTTATTGCCAATAGGCATAAAAGCATTTTACATCGATTAAAACTGCACATGTGCAATTATATGGGGCTTTTGCACTTAACACAGTCATTTTTCATTATTCACAGATTTTGTATTTATAAATTAGCCTACTCACAAAAATTTACCTGTAACCCCAAAACCAATACTCATGGCACTTTCCCAGTCATTTTTGGACATACATAAAGCTGGTAAAATATGCTTCACTAACACATTTCCAACTGAAGCCAAACGAGGAGACACCCTTTTTTCTTGGTTCAGCTCTTAGTACTGAAAACAACTGTCCTTTGCCAGTCTATTTACAGCAATGTTTTTGTATTTTTATACTCTCTGTTGGTGATTTCCATGTTTAAACTGACCCAGGAGTATAGTGTTTAAGTCTTGCCTAGTGTTTCTGAATGCAAGAAGGCTATGCTGTACCCTATAAAGCAAATACATGTGTGAGATAGTCATGTTCATTCAGACATGAGTTAAAAGCTGTCAGCCCTGAGCTCAGTGTTAATGAATCAATCATACATATTAAATAAGATATCTGTAAACAGAGATACATATCAAAGAAGGTAATATACTGATGAGTTGATAAAAATATTGTGACCAGAGGATTGCCAGGCTCTGACCCTGTCTTTGGGTTTCCCAGGTGGTGTGAGTGGTAAAGAATCTGCCTGCAATAAAGATGACATAAGACATCTGGATTGGAAGATCCCCAGGAGGAGAGAATGGCAACCCACTCCAGTATTCTTACCTGGGAAATCATGTACAGAGGAGCCTGGCGGGCTACAGTCCACGGGGTCGCAGAGTCATACATGACTGAAGTGACTTGGCAGGCATGCATGCAACGCTGTTTTTCTCTCAGATTGATGGTTCAGTATTCACTGCATTCAGCATTTGCAGAGATCGTACAAGACATTACTGCTGTAAATAATGAGAACTGACTATAGTTATTATCTTATTTCTACATTAATAATGGATGTATCACAAGAATTTTAAATGTTCTCAGTAAAATAGAAGAACTTGATATACAAATGAATATGTAAATTATTTTAAGTGTGCATCGATAATTTAGGAAAAAAATTTGAAATGCTAAATGCTTCACTTTCTTCAATAATAGATAAGATCTTGCCCTTACTTTCTAAATCTAGGACTGTAAAAGCATCACATGGCTTATTACATCTGACAGATGACTTATAATTTGAACTGAACTCAGTTAAAAAGAATTATGTTTCTTCTGACAGAAATCTTCAATGATATTTCACCACTATTACATAAGGGGTTAATATTCTCTGAAGTAACACAAAAAGCTCAATTAAGTTATTTTTTAGGATAAAGAAGTCAGATTATACCTATTTTTCAAATGGAGGTAAACCAATTCCATTGATATGGATGTGTTTATTTTATATTATTTCAGATGATCCAGATGAAGAGAGGCTAAAATAGATTTTTTCCAATAGTTTTCAATCCTTATTTTCTTTTAAATAGAATAAAGTTACAAAAGAAGGCTCATATTTGAAATTCTTAATATGGAAATCATTGAAATAAAGTATTTAGAAAATTAATTTATTTGTGCAATATATTCAACCTATTTATGAATGTATGCTGCTGCTGCTGCTGCTAAGTCACTTCAGTCGTGTCAGACTCTGTGCAACTCCATAGACGGCAGCCCACCAGACTCCCCCATTCCTGGGATTCTCCAGGCAAGAACACTGGAGTGGGTTGCCATTTCTTTCTCCAATGCATGAAAGTGAAAAGTGAAAATGAAGTTGCTCAGTCGTGTCCAACTCTTAGCAACCCCATGGACTGCAGCCCACCAGGCTCCTGCATCCATGGGATTTTCCAGGCAAGAGTACTGGAGTGGGGTGCCATTGCCTTCTCCATTATGAATGTATATGTAATGTTAAATAATTAGGTAACATATGTAAAATATAATCTTTTTATAAAATATAAAATTTTATATACACTATCTGACAAATTCAATCAGTTAAAAATATTCACCAAGAGCCAATTTAGGAGCTAGGATGTAAAATTATATTAGTTATAGCCTAAGTCTCCAAGAGGCTTACAGTTGATTATAAAGAAAAAGAATCATAAGCAAACAGTTATAATAGACTGTGATATTTATAATCAGCACTGATTCCTTAATTATAATAGAAGCACCATACTCATGCTAGATGTTAATAGAAAAAAAAACAAGCAAAAGTATTTGATTTTTTTAAAACCAGGCCGGAAATTTTGTTCTCATGTGAACACCATTGGTTATATGTATAGACCCATGGCTTTCCCTATAAAAACCAAAGCTGCTTTCCCAGCAGATTCATTTTGGATAAATACAATTTGTCCAAATTTTTAACATTATCAAAGTCTTTAGGCTACAGTCCACGGCGTCACTAAGAGTCGGACACGACTTCACTTCACTGGAGAAGGAAATGGCAACCGACTTCAGTATTCTTGCCTGGAGAATCCCAGGGACAGAGGAGCCTGGCCAGCTGCTGTCTATGGGGTCACACAGAGTCAGACACAACTGAAGCAACTTAGCAGCAGCAGCAACTAACTCAAAGTCTGTTTATGTCTTTTAGTATACCAAAGTTGGCTAAATATTGCTTGTTGACTGGAAGGGTTCATTGAGGGAAACAAAGTCCCTTGAAACAAAAGAAAACTAAAGAAAAATGAAAAAAAAAAAAAATAAAGGCATAGCTAAGAAAAAAGAATGAATGTATCACCAGAAATACAGAAACAAAACCTCATTTTAGCATGAATAAGATACTTCTTAAGGACTTCCCTGTAGCTCAGATGTTAAAGAATCTGCCTGCAATGCAGAAGACCCAGGTTTGATTGCTAGGTCAGGAAGATCCTCTGGAGAAGAGAAAGGCAATCCACTCCAGTATTCTTGTCTGGAGAATCCCATGGACAGAGGAGTTGCAGAGTCGGACACATCTGAGTGACTAACACTATTACTAAGATACTTTTTATCATACAATTTTTTGAAATTATAAAATGTCAGATGAAGCATGGATGAAGCATATGTCTGTAGATGGGCAGACTATCAGTGGTGTTGGTCCAAATCTTCATGTAACATGTATAAGCATGTGAATGTAGCTGCATGTGTATATTGACATGAACTCCCAACGAACATTCTGGAAAGCAAGTAAAGTTTTAACCATTTTTAACTAAAATAAGAAATGAAAGCATAGTTGTGGTACACAGAAGTCTAAACCATCTATGAATTTCTTTGACTATTTTGCTGAAAAGTTGGTACTTACACATGTTAGCATATTTCATCCATTAAACAGGTAAATATAATAATTGTGCATACTTTTAGAGTATTGAATATTGGTAAGACTGGAGATTCTCTGAGAGTTTGATAAAAAAAAAAAAAAATACTAGCACTACTCTTTCTGGAAACTGACACTTAAACCTACCTCTAGCATGTACATGGGTTCATAATTACAATAGGGGACATTGTATACATGTGAGGTTCCACGGATCCCATATTTTAAATTTTTTTTTCTAAAAGACTATGTTGATGGAAGGTGGCCCCCTTTTGGTAATAGGGAAGGCTCTCACTGAGGCAATGAGAACACTAGATCCTCCTAGAACTGTACTACAGGGAAATCTATTTTGGCTCTAAGGAGAGAGAAACAAAGCATGACAGGCAGAATGAGGAAACCATGCCTTGAACATGCTGATTATGCTTCCAAGGGAGTTTACCTCTCAAGTCATTCAGTTAATTGTGTGTTAACTGAGAGAGATATTTTAGTGACTTCTACTGAGTATAATTAACAGTAAGAGAGAGATTCTAAATCAGGCTCTGAGAGAAAGAAAAAATAAAGAAAAAACACCTGGAAGGAAAAAATGCAAACATAACATTTTTAAATAAAGAGAACTCTGGAAAGAAGGCTGATTTTATCAGAAAAGGAATTTATCCAGTCAAGTGAAGTTAATGAAACCAAAACCATGTTTAAAAGTATGTCAAAATACCAGTATGCATATTCTTTCTGAGACTTGGGGGAGAAGATACTTGATCTTTTGAGAAAGGATTTGGAAGGAAATGTACCATTCTGCAGAGCCAGTTTTGGCTCTAGACAAATAATTGCAAAGAATATATTTAGCCTCCTAGAGTTAATGAACCATTAATGGGAAAAAAAAGTAGCAGAGAAGTTAACTGACCTTCCAGATCCTGTCAGAATTGTGTCATGGAAGTGGCAGTGGAAGAGTGACAGAGAGGCAGAGACTAAATGACAATGGCTAGAAAGACACATTTTAATGAAATGTATCTTTGATAAACTGATTTGGAACAGATGTGCTTATTTATTAAATAACACTTTTAATTCTATTTGCTTATTTGTTTTATTCCTGTTGTCAATGTCCTAATGTCCAGACATTTGTAAATTTGGCTAGGAGGAGAGAAAAGGTAATGTACATATATATGGATATATGTATGGGGGTGGGGATCTTTCTCACTTGCTACTCCCTCCATCACCCTTGTACACCTCCCTTCAAAACCCTCATGCTGAGTGCCTCTTCTAGGGTATGATATGTCATTACTGTCTCACTTGCCAAAGCTATACATTTCTAAATACACATATCCTCTAAGTTTGTGCAAATATACACACAATAATTATATCATCATTTCATTATCTCATTTTATTTAAATTATCTTATTTTATGTCTATTTTATTATTTTTAGTATATTCTATATAATTATACAATATAATAACATTATATATTATTTTTATAAGTACAAATAACAATGATTGGCTGAAGGTGGGTTTCCCGCATTGTAGACAGATGCTTTACCATCTGAGCCACCAGGGAAGTCTGAAGGTTATATTAAAGTGAACCTCAATTATAGGGACCTTTAAATTATTTTTCACTCAAAACAGCCACTCAGTACTACAGACTGAGTGAATGTTTTTCCCTCAAATTTGTATATTGAAGCCCAAATGACCAAAAGAATGGTATTTGGACGTGAAGTCTTTGAGAGGAAGTTGGGTCATAAGGGTGGATCCATCATATGGGATTGAAAGTGAAAGTTAGTCACACAGTGTGTCCAGCTCTTTGCAGTTCCATGAACTGCAGCCTGTTCTGCTCCTCTATCCATGGAATTCTCCAAGCAACTGTACTGGAGTCGGTTGCCATTTGGCACTAATCCACATGGGATTAGTACCCTTAAAAGAAGGTTCAGGAAAGACAATTTCTCTGTGTCATATGAAGATACATTAAGGACTTCATCTGCAAACAAGGAAGAGAGATTTCACCAAAATCTGTCCATGTTGGTACCCTATAGATTCAGAGGTCTAAAGACTTCCAGCCACCAAAAGAGATGACTGTTGTCTATAAGACACCAAGTCTATGTCATTCTGTTATAGCAGCTCAAACAAAGACACTAAGTCAGAGGTCAAGGAATAAAAATACACTGGAGAGTCACTGAAATAACTTTCCTATAGATCAATGTGGTTCTAGTATTTCATTATTAGTCCTACCATTTATTATTTAAGAAGGTTTTTAAGATTTTCCTTTAGATACTGTGAACTCTTAATTTTAACAATTCTAACTTTTGGATTTTTTTACAATTTTTTAAAATTATTGTCTTATTACTGTCAATTTTAGAGCCCAGCCTAAATATTTGTATTTAGTAATCACCAAACATCATTTAGAATGATGGGAAATCAGAATCATTAGAATGATTAGAATCATTTAGAACAGAATGGGAAAGACTAGAGATCTCTTCAAGAAAATTAGAGATACCAAGGGAACATTTCATGCAAAGATGGGCTTGATAAAGGACAGAAATGGTATGGACCTAACAGAAGCAGAAGATATTAAGAAGAGGTGGCAAGAATACACAGAAGAACTATACAAAAAAGATTTTCATGACCCAGATAATCATGATGGTGTGATCACTCACCTGGAGCAAGACATCCTGGAATGAGAAATCAAATGGTGCTTAGGAAGCATCACTAGGAACAAAGCTAGTGGAGGTGATGGAATCCCAGTTGAGCTATTTCAAATCCTAAAAGATGATGTGAAAGTGCTGCATTCAATATGCCAGCAAATTTGGAAAACTCAGCAGTGGCCACAGGACTGGAAAAGGTCAGTTTTCATTCCCATCTCAAAGAAAGGCAATGCCAAAGAAGGCTCAGACTATCACACAATTGCAGTCACATCACATGCTAGTAAAGTAATGCTTAAAATTCTCCAAGCCAGGCTTCAGCAATACGTGAACCATGAACTTCCAAATGTTCAAGCTGGTTTTACAAAAGGCAGAGGAACCAGAGAGCAAATTGCCAATATCCACTGGATCATCGATAAAGCAAGAGAGTTCCAGAAAAACATCTATTTCTGCTTTATAGACTACGCCAAAGCCTTGACTGGGTGGATCACAATAAACTGTGGAAAATTCTGAAAGAGATGGGAATACCAGAGCACCTGACCTGCCTCTTGAGAAACCTATATGCAGGTCAGGAAGCAACAGTTAGAACGGAACATGGAACAACAGACTGGTTCCAAATAGGAAAAGGAGTATGTCAAGGCTGTATATTGTCACCTTGTTTATCTAACTTCTATGCAGAGTACATCATGAGAAAATCTGGGCTGGAAGAAGCACAAGCTAGAATGAAGATTGCTGGGAAAAATATCAATAACCTCAGATATGCAGATGACACCACCCTTATGGCAGAAAGTGAAGAAGAACTGAAGAGCCTCTTGATGAAAATGAAAGAGGAGAGTGACAAAGTTGGCTTAAAGCTCAACATTCAGAAAACAGAGGTCATGGCATCCAGTCCCATCACTTCATTGCAATGGAAAACAGTGGAAACAGTGGCTGACTTTATTTTGAGGGATCTAAAATTACTGCAGATGGTGACTGCAGCCATGGCTTTAAAAGACGCTTACTCCTTGGAAGAAAAGTTATGACTAACCTAGACAGCATATTGAAAAGCAGAGACATTACTTTGCCAACAAAGGTCCAGCTAGTCAAGGGTATGGTTTCCCAGTAGTCATGTATGGATGTGAGAATTAGACTATAAAAAAAGCTGAGCACTGAAGAATTGATGCTTTTGAACTGTGATGTTGGAGAAGACTCTTGAGAGTCCTTTGGACTGCAAGGAGATCCAACCAGTCAACCCTAAAGGTGATCAGTCCTGTATGTTTATTGGAAGGACCTATGTTGAAGCTGAAACTCCAATTATTTGGCAACCTGATGTGAAGAGCTGACTCATTGGAAATGACCCTGATGTTGGGAAAGATTGAAGGCATGAGGAGAAGGGGACGACAGAGCATGAGATGGCTGGATGGGATCATCAACTCAATGGACAGGTGTTTGAATAACCTCTAGAAGTTGGTGATGGACAGGGAGGTCCATCACCAACTGCCCCATGCTGCAGTCCATGGGGTCTCAGAGTAAGACATGACTGAGCGACTGAAGTGTACTGAGCTGAAACATCATTTGCTAAATTATTATTACAATGACTTATCTCATTCTTTGTATGCTATATGAAATGAATGGTACATCTTCTCACTCAAGGTTTGAACCTTTATTTCTTTATTGAATTAGACCCATACAAGGCCACTGGAAACTGACGTATTGGGGAAAACTAATAAAATCAGGAATCTCAAAGACGGTGTTAGTTTTATGTTAGCCATCAGGAAAGAGACAGAGATCAGCTACAGATACTAATCAGCTCCTCTCTGATATTTGAAATTAACAGTAGTCCGAGCCCCCAAAATATTATCACTATAAAAGTTTATTCCAAACCTCAGAGGGCACTTATTTCTGTCCACATCTTGGGAACCTCACCTCTTTGTTCACTTGTCAGAATTTCAACTACTTATCTCCAAACTCTCTCCTTCTCTTATGCCACACGTACTTTCCTTTCTCTTCTAATATTTTCTCTCCCTACCCTACCACTAATTTCGTTCAGAATATTTCTATTTGGGTTAATGAGGCCAGAAAACTCCCCCACAATTTTTTTCTTTATGGAGCCAGAGTTGAATATTCTCCAGGACCTCATACCCCATATAGCATTATTATTATTATTACTGTTTTGGTACCCACTACTCCAATCTCAAGTTCCCAGTGTCTCAGCTCATGAAGAGGAAGAGAAACAAACCAGACACATCAGAATTCTTCTCACAGTATCATTCTTCCTTTATAATCTTGTGAAAAATCCCTCAGTTTCTACTCCTACTATCCAGCTATATTAGCCTCTACTCAGTGTTAACAGCCAGGTAACAAATTTTGCTATATTTCTTGGAACCTTTACTTTTGACTCCAAAGTCTTCAGTTCCATTCAAATTGTGTTCATTATTATCAGTCACCCATCACTGATAATGTCCCCTATTTGAACTTCCAAGTTTAAAGACACACCATATAAAAGATTAGGAGAATTCTTTTGTCATCCAATGGTGACAACTCCTGCACTCCCAATGCAGGGGACCTGGGTTTATCCCTAGTCAGTGAACGAGATCCCACATAACCTCAACTAAGACTTTGCATACCACAACTAAAGATTTTACATACCTCAACTAGAAAAAAGATCACACATCCTGAAACTAAGACCATCACAGCCAAATAAATAAATGAAGAAATATTAGGGCTTTCCTTGTGGCTCAGATGGTAAAGAATCTGCCTGCAATGCCGGAGACCTGGGCTGAATCCCTGGGTTGGAAAGATCCCCTGGAGAAGGGAAAGGCTACCCACTCCACTATTCTGGCCTGGAGAATTCCATGGACTGTATAGTCCATAGGGTTGTAAGGATTTGGACACAACTGAGTGACTTTCACTTTCTTGTATATATATATATATATATATATAAGGAGACACGTCAAAACTCCCATACATTGAAAGGAAAAGAATAAGTTGCCTACTAGTTTTCTCTAATGTTTTTCCTTACTCTTTCTAGTAATTTAATTCTTTTAATTATTTATTTGATATTTCTTTTAATATGTATTTTATCCACGTTTTTATAAAGAAAGGGATTCCCTGATGGCTCAGATGGTAAAGAATTTGCTTGCAATGCAAGAGACCCAGGTTCAATCCCTGGATTTGGAAGATCCTCTGAAGGAGGAAATGGCAACCAACTCCAATATTCTTGGTGGTGGTTTAGTCACTAAGTCATGTCCAACTCTTGTGACCCCATTGATTGTAGCCCAGCAGGCTCCTTTGTCCATGGAATCCCCATGCCTGGGAAACCCATGAACAGAGGAGCCTGGTGGGCCACAGTTTATGGTGTCCCAAAGAGTCAGACATGACTGAGTGATTAACACTTAGAAGGAATAGTAAACCAAACTAGACCTAATGTTCCAAATTGTTTTTTCCCTTCTTCCCTTACTCCCTCCATTCCACCCTTCCCTCCTTTCCTTCTTTCCATCTATTTACTCTAAATTACAGCAAAAGAGAATTTTAGGCAATTAATAAGATTGCTTAATGACATAGGATAAAAGAAATGAAGCATGTATAGTGAAAATGGAATTTGAAGAGTAAATAAAAACTGTAGTAAAACAAAAGCTCCTCCACACATATAAATTGGGGTCAGAATTTGGTTTTGAACCTTCAGTGGTGAAAGCAAATGAAGCAGAACAATTTCAGTGACACCATGAGGTAATTAATTTGCTCCAATTTACTCAGAAGAAATTCCTCTTTTGATGGTACTAAAGTCTGGGGACATTTTTCTTGTGGGTCCTCATTATATTTAGTCCAGTGTTCTCAACAACATCCTGAAATAAAACTAGGATTTGAAGTTGAACATGGCTCAATTTTATAACATTGTTGGTGAAAGCTCGGGGTAAAAAAGCCACAGTTAAAAGCAACTCAACCAGTATCCAATATAAAACCATAAAATACAAAAATCTATTTCAGTCAAGTTTGTTTGGGGATAAATGTCAAACTGGTTAGAGCATCAGTTTTACTTTCAGTATATGTAAAAAACTCAGGCAACTTATGAAAAATAAGTTCTGTTTGTTTCCAACTGAGAGATGAGATATATGAGGCCCAGGATGAATAGTTTTTACCCTGTGGACAGAAACTTCATAAAAGCAGGATGATGAAGGAGGCTGAGCCCTGACCAGATAAGAGATAAAAGACCACATATTCCTCACTTGCAAGGTTAAGGAGACCTCCTCAAATACGGATATGGAGAAAGAGTCATTGGAGGTCAAAAATGGAGAGGGTGTCATCTCATAGTAAGTGATGTCAACTACCCATAGGCTTCTTCACTAGACTCCACCTTGGCTAAGGGATGCACACTCACACACAGGAGGACCCTGAGATAAACCAAACGTAAACTCAGATCCAGGCAAAGCAAGGTGACTGGCCAAAGGAAATCCAGAAAGAGTGCCTATAAAAGTGTTTTAAACTACCATGAGGGTGTGACTCTCTGAGCCTGCCCACATGTCTATCTACCCACATGTACTATACTTCTTTCCTCTTAATAAATACTTTACTTGTTTCAGTACTTTCCATCTATATCTGGAAATCCATTTCTAAATGGCTCACCCACCAGACACTTGCCACTGGTGATTAGTCCCCAGCGGTTAGGATTCAGTGCTCTCACTGCCACTGCCCAACCTTAGTTTCTGGCCAGGAACCAAAATCCTGCTTCAAGCCTCTGCAGGCCAAGGCTACCCGACATGACCACCAACACTCAAAGCAGTTATCCTTGAATCCCAATATGAATAATACTTATCTGAAGTAATAAATAAGCTGCTTATTCTTTAGGATATCTTCTACAAAGTTATTTCTCACACGCGGTTTTTAGATAAAAGTTTGCCGGCAGAGAATATAAAATTATAATCTCTATAAGAATCCAGAGAACCTACATTCTGAATTCCTGATCAATAATAATATTAAAAGAATAAAATTGTTCTCTTTTAATTTTTTTTAATACAATGAAGTATGTAATCAAAATAAATGCCTGAGAATAAGATGATTCTATAGGTAGGAAAATTTTCACCTCACAAAATATTTTGAATCTATCCCCAAACAAAAGTAGATGGGTGATTCTTAAAAAAATCTATTAATTAAAAAATAGATGAAGGGTGTGATAGAAGTGCCTACATTCAACAGCTGTTTTTTTAAAAATGTTTAGCCTGGAAAGTTTACAGAAAAGCTGTTACTAACCACCTACAAAAAGGGAAGCCCAGGTAGCACAGTGGTAAAGAATCCTTCTGCTAGTGTAGGAGACTCAAGAAACACAGATTCAATCACTTCGTAGAGAAGATACCCTGGGGAAGGAAATGGCAACCCACTCCAGTGTTCTTGCCTGGGAAATTCCATGGACAGAGGAGCCTGGCAGGTCCATAGAGTCACAAAGAGATGGACATAACAGAGCACTGTCTACACATACAAAATCACCTACCAAAAGATATATATGTGTGTGTGTGTGTGTATATCAGATCAGATTAGATCAGTCGCTCAGTCATGTCCGACTCTTTGTGACCCCATGAACTGCAGCACGCCAGGCCTCCCTATCCATCACCAGCTCTCGGAGGTCACTCAGACTCACATTCATCGAGTCAGTGATGCCATCCAGCCATCTCATCCTCTGTCGTCCCCTTCTCCTCCTGCCCCCAATCCCTACCAGCATCAGAGTCTTCTCCAATGAGTCAACTCTTCGCATGAGGTGGCCAAAATATTGGAGTTTCAGCTTTAGCATCATTCCTTCCAAAGAAATCCCAGGGCTGATCTCCTTCAGAATGGACCGGTTGGATCTCCTTGCAGTCCAAGGGACTCTCAAGAGTCTTCTCCAACACCACAGTTCAAAAGCATCAATTCTTCGGCACTCAGCCTTCTTCACAGTCCAGCTCTCACATCCATACATGACCACAGGAAAGACCATAGCCTTGACTAGGCGAACCTTTGTTGGCAAAGTGATGTCTCTGCTTTTGAATATGCTATCTAGGTTGGTCATAACTTTCCTTCCAAGGAGTAACTGTCTTTTAATTTCATGGCTGCAGTCACCATCTGCAGTGATTTTGGAGCCCAGAAAAATAAAGTCTGACACTGTTTCCACTGTTTCTCCATCTATTTCCCATGTAGTGATGGGACCAGATGCCATGATCTTCATTTTCTGAATGTTGAGCTTTAAGCCAACCTTTTCACTCTCCATTTTCACTTTCATCAAGAGGCTTTTTAGTTCCTCTTCACTTTCTGCCATAAGGGTGGTATCATCTGCATATCTGACGTTATTGATATTTCTCCTGGCAATCTTGATTCCAGCTTGTGTTTCTTCCAGTCCAGCAGTTCTCATGATGTACTCTGTATATAAGTTAAATAAACATGGTGACAATATACAGCCTTGACGTACTCCTTTTCCTATTTGGAACCAGTCTGTTGTTCCATGACTAGTTCTAACTGTTGCTTCCTGACCTGCATACAGATTTCTCAAGAGGCAGATCAGGTGGTCTGGTATTCCCATCTCTCTCAGAATTTTCCACAGTTTATTGTGATCTACACAGTCAAAGGCTTTGGCATAGTCAATAAAGCAGAAATAGATGTTTTTCTGGAACTCTCTTGCTTTTTCCATGATCCAGCGGATGTTGGCAATTTGATTTCTGGCTCCTCTGCCTTTTCTAAATCCAGCTTGAACATCAGGAAGTTCACGGTTCACATATTGCTGAAGCCTGGCTTGGAGAATTTTGAGCATTACTTTACTAGCGTGTGAGATGAGTGCAATTGTGTGGTAGTTTGAGCACTTTTTGGCATTGCCTTTCTTTGGGATTGGGATGAAAACTGACCTTTTCCAATCTTGTGGCCACTGCTGAGTTTTCCAGATTTGCTGGCATATTGAGTGCAGCACTTTAACAGCATCATCTTTCAGGATTTGGAATAGCTCCACTGGAATTCCATCACCTCCACTACATACATACATATATATATACATACATACATATATCAGATCAGATCAGTCACTCAGTCGTGTCCAACTCCTTGTGACCCCATGAACCACAGCACGCCAGGCCTCCCTGTCCATCACCAGCTCCCGGAGGTCACTCAGACTCACACCCATCAAGTCAGTGATGCCATCCAGCCATCTCATCCTCTGTCGTCCCCTTCTCCTCCTGCCCTCAATCCCTCCCAGCTTCAGAGTCTTCTCCAATGAGTCAACTCTTCGCATGAGGTAGCCAAAATACTGGAGTTTCAGCATATATATGTGTATATATATATATATATATATATATATATATATATATATATATATGTATCAGTTCAGTTCAGTAGATCAGCTGTGCCCAACTCTGCAACCCCACAGACTTCAGCACGCCAGGCTCCCCTGACCATCACCAACTCCCATAGCTTGCTAAAACTCATGTCCATCGAGTCAGTGATGCCATTGAAACATCTCACCCTCTGCAGTCCCCTTCTCTTCCTGCCTTCAATCTTTCCCAGCATCAGGGACTTTTCTAATGAGTCAGTTCTTCCTATCAGGTGGCCAAAGTATTGGAGTTTCACTTTTAGTATCAATCCTTCCAATGAATATTTAGGATTGATTTCCTTTAGGATTGACAGGTTGGATCTCCTTGCAGTCCAAGGGACTCTCAAGAGTCTTCTCCAACACCACAGTTCAAAAGCATCAGTTCTTCAGTGCTCAGCTTCCATTATGATCCAACTCACACATCCATACATGACTACTGGAAAAACCATAGCCTTGACTAGACGGACCTTTATTGGCCAAGTAATGCCTTTGCTTTTTAATATGCTGTCTAAGTTGGTCTTAGCTTTTCTTCCAAGGGACAAGCGTCTTTTAATTCCATGGCTGCAGTCACCATCTGCAGTAATTTTGGAGCCCCCCAAAATAAGGTCTGTCACTCTTTCCATTGTTTCCCCATCTATTTGCATGAAATGATGAGACTGGATGCCATGATCTTAGTTTTCTGAATGTTGAGTTTTAAGCCAACTTTTTGCTCTCCTCTTTTACTTTCATCAAGAGGCTCTAGTTCTCCTTCACTTTCCATCATAAGGGGGGTGTCATCTGCATATCTGAGTTATTGAAATTTCTCTCATCAATCTTGACTCCAGCTTGTGCTTCTTCCAGTCCAGCGTTTCTCATGATGTACTCTGCATAGAAGTTAAATAAACACACTGACAATATACAGCCTAATGTACTCCTTTCCCTATTTGGAACCAGTCTGTTGTTCCATGTCCAGTTCTAACTGTTGCTTCTTGACATGTGTACAGGTTTTTTTAGGAGGCAGGTCAGGTGGTCTGGAATTCCCATCTCTTTAAGAATTTTCCACAGTCTGCTGTGATCCATACAGTCAAAGGCTTTGGCATAGTCAATAAAGCAGAAGTAGATATTTTTCTGGAATTCACTTTTTCTATGATTCAACGGATGTTGGCAGTTATTAATTACCAAACTACATTAAGATTTCAACACCGCTTTAAATGTGTTTTCTGTTACTTTCTTTTCTTTTTCTTCTAAGCCGCCTTTTGTACTTGTTGTATGCAGAATTCATCTTATCTTCCGGTCATCTGAACAAATGCTGCTGCTGCTGCTGCTAAGTCGCTTCAGTCGTGTCCGACTCTGTGCGACCCCATAGACGGAAGCTCACCAGGCTCCCCTGTCCCTGGGATTCTCCAGGCAAGAACACTGGAGTGGGTTGCCATTTCCTTCTCCAATGCATGAAAGTGAAAAGTCAAAGTGAAGTCGCTCAGTCGTGTCGGACTCTTAGCGACCCCACGGACTGGAGCCTACCAGGCTCCTCTGTCCATGGGATTTTCCAGGCAAAAGTACTGGGGTGGGGTGCCATTGCCTTCCCTGGAACAAATGCTGAATATGTTTAAATAGCACATGCACCCAGCTTGACTCCACCACCACTATAACCATCAAAGCAGGTATTTTAAGAGGAGTTCATCTCTGATATCCATCGCCGTATCCAGATATCCCCAAGCTTAGTGAGCAACCATAAGCATATATTATGTTTCTAGGAATTCAAAGAATGCACAGTGGGGTTGGATCGTCACTGCTACACCTGGGGCCTCAGGTGATATAGGAGTGGATGAGGGGAAGGATGACTAAAAGCTGAGGGCAGACTCAGTTGGAGGCTTCCTGTCTCACTGTCTGGATTTGGGCTGTGGTGACCTAGCCCATCACCTACACTTGGCTGAATCCCAGCAAGGTTACTTCTGATGGTATGACTTTCTTCTGGGTGGTTCAGGGATCCAAGAGTGAGTGTTCCAGCAAAAGCAAGGTAGCCAGGCCATCCCTGATACCTAATCTTGGGATTTCACATGAAGTCACTTCTTATAAACTACCACAGAACATAATTAAAACAGTTTAGTGCCAGGAAAAAAATCATGACATAGGAAGATGGAAAATTGGGTATAATAGTCACAGTTGTTTCCATTAAATTTCAAATAAGTAAAACGTACCTTCTAAATATGCCATTTCACATACAGCACTGCCAACTCAAGCCTTAAAATTATCATTCAAATTGTCTCCTGCATATGTTTTTAAAATGTGCTTCTAAAATGTTTTGATTTATAGACAAGTATATTTTAATTATACAGGCAAGTATATATAATAAAAATTTAAAAAATTGTGCACAACATCTTTGTTGTTTAGTCACTAAGTTGTGTCTGACTCTTTTGCGACCCTGTGTATTGTAGCCTGCCAGGCTCCTCTGTATGTGGGATTCCACAGGCAAGAATACTGGAGTGGGTGGCCATTTTCTTTTCCAAGGAGTCTTGCCCATCCAGGTATCAAACCTGCACATCCTGCATTGGCAGGTAGGTTCTTTACAACCGTGCCACCTGGGAAACCCTAACAAGCATCCAGTCTTTAAAACTTCTAATGTATTTTTATTTTTGTTTTAGAGATATTGAAAAAGTATCTCTACTTTTTCAATAACTGAAACAGAACTGATAGTATTGAGGCATCCTAAGAAAACTTCTTAATCA
This sequence comes from Tragelaphus eurycerus, assembly GCA_935064755.1. Taxonomy (NCBI): domain Eukaryota; kingdom Metazoa; phylum Chordata; class Mammalia; order Artiodactyla; family Bovidae; genus Tragelaphus; species Tragelaphus eurycerus. The sequence goes on from CAKXYN010000006.1 coordinate 2,734,818, forward strand.
CATTTGCCTTCTTACCTCACCAGAATTAACATCTACAGTTGATTTGGAGTCTATTGCTACATATTATTAATTCTATTATTACACACATATACAGCCATAAAAACATATTTTGAGGCTTTGTTATGTTTTGAACTTCATATACACAGAGACAGATTGAGCACTTGCACTGTTCAGATACTGTTCAAGACATTTCACATTTTAATTTAGGTAAAATAACAATGGTCCTATGAATAGAAAATATCACACACTCACTCCACACTCGATTTCAGATGAGAAAAGTAAATGAGGCAAAGAGACATTTGCAAAGAACTGTGAAGGTCTGAAATTCCACCCTACTTACAAACAAACAAGTAAGCCTGCAAAAGATTCATGGATACTTGTAGAAGACAGGAAACTCTTGGGTTAGATGAAAGACAATGTATTGCTCAAAGTAGATGCAGTGTCCAGAATATCGGCATGCTCTATATTGACTCCCAAATGCAGTTTCCCCAGGGCTTCACAAGGAGGGTCAGACGATGTCTGCACAGGTTGCAGACTGCATTGTATAAAAGGCACAGTGAGCTGAGGGAAACTGGGATGATGTTCCAAAAGCACACCTGCTCTTTGTTCCAGAGGAAGGCACTATCTTCATCTTTAAGGCTGTTCACTATACAAATAGCCTTGAAAAGATAATTTCAACTGAAGTGCTTCATTTACAAAAGGGACAGAAATGCAAGAGACCCTGGAGAGTTGTCTCATGGCAAGATAAAGTAGTTTGCTCAGGGCACATAATTGTAAATGGTGTAACAATTTTGAAACAGAAGTGACTCATGCCAGAACCCAACCTCTTCACTGGTAATTAAGTTGAATCAGTTCTAATGAGGTAGATAAAACTGGAGCCTATTATACAGAGTGAAGGAAGCCAGAAAGAAAAACACCAATACAGTATACTAATGCATATATATATATATATGGAATTTAGAAACTTGGTAATGATAACCCTGTATGCGAGACAGCAAAACAGACACTGATGTATAGAACAGTCTTTTGGACTTTGTGGGAGAAGGACGGGGGGATGATTTGGGAGAATGGCATTGAAACATGTTTAATATCATATAAAAAATGAATCGCCAGTCCAGGTTCGATGCAGGATACAGGAAGCTTGGGGCTGGTGCACTGGGATGACCCAGAGGGGTGGTATGGGGAGGAAGGTGGGAGGGGGCTTCAGGATGGGGAACACATGTGTACACCCATGGCGGATTCATGTTGATGTATGGCAAAACCAATGCAATATTGTAAAGTAATTAGCCTCTAATTAAAATAAATAAATTTAAATTTTTAAAAAAAGGAAAAAAAAAAGAATTGTGTTTTCCAAATACTGCCCAACATTGGTAGGTCTTTTTTCTAACCTGATAGAATTGAAACAGCAACCTGATTGTTGACATTAGTGATGAATTTGAGCATATGTTTCTTGGCCCCTTCACGGATCACTGCCTTGTTGTGGCAAAGGGGCACATAACTCATTGAAGCTATGAACCATGCCATGTAGGGCCAGCCAAGACAGATGGGTCTTAGAGGAGAGTTCTGAAAAAATGTGATACACTAGAGGAGGGAATGGCAAGTCTCAGTGTACTTGCCATGAGAAATCCATGAACTGTGTAAAAGGACAAAAAGATATGATACCGAAAGATGAGTCCCCCAGGATGGAGGGTGTTAAATAGCAACCCACTTCAGTATTCTTGCCTGGAGAATCCCAGGGACGGAGGGGCCTGGTGGGCTGCCAACTATGGGGTTGCACAGAGTCGGACATGACTGAAGTGACTTAGCAGTAGCAGCAGCAGGGAAGAGCTAAGGAGAACTACTAACAGCCCCAGAAAGAAAGTAGTGGCTGGGCCAAAGTGGAAACGATGCTCAGTTGTGTATGTGTCTGGTGATGAAAGTAAAATCTGATGCTGCAAAGAACAGTATTACATAGGAATGTGGAATGTTAGGTCCATGAATCAAGGTAAATTGGACATGGTCAAGCAAGAGATGGTAATAAACATCAATACCTTAGGAATCAGTGAACTAAAATGGACAGGAATGGGCCCATTTAATTTAGATGACCATTATATCTACTACTGTGTGTCAAAATACCTTAGAAGAAATGGAGTAGCCCTTATAATCAACAAAAGAACCTGAAATATAGTACTTGGGTGCAACCTCAAAAAAGACAGAGTGATCTTGATTCATTTCCAAGGCAAGCAATTTAACATCATGATTATACAAAAGAAAAGTAATTGGAAAGTTAGATAAAAGTAATTAGTTACAATATTGAGCTTTATGATTATTCTATGCACATGGCAATCCTTTAAAAAATGAACAAAAATGAAGATAAGTTTGTAGAAACCACACTCCAATATAAAAATAAGTATAAGAGTTCTAGTGTGATATGGACTGTAAATATCATGAGTTTTTTGATACTCATGCCATTTAATCATTTCAACAAAAGAAGCTGAAAATATAACAGCAACTATACATGTAAAAAACTAAAAATTTATCCATCACAAACACTTTTAGCTTTTTCCCTCATATTTATCAGCTGGAGAGACAACATGGTACAGGCTAACCTTTTCATTTTGACTTGTTTTGACTTGATTCTTAATCTAACATTTCAGGAATGTATGTCGCCCTTCTTTTTTCTTATAAGAAAGGAAAGATATAAGCATCTGAATGCAGAGTTCCAAAGAATAGCAAGAAGAGATAAGAAAGCCTTCCTCAGTGATCAATGCAAAGAAATAGAGGGAAATAACAGAATGGGAAAGACTAGAGATCTCTTGAAGAAAATTAGAGATACCAAGGGGACATTTCATACAAAGATTGGCTTGATAAAGGACAGAAATGGTATGGATCTAACAGATGCAGAAGATATTAAGAAGAGGTGGCAAGAATACACAGAAGAACTATACAAAAAAGATCTTCATGACCCAGATAATCATGATGGTGTGATCACTGACCTAGAGCCAGACATCCTGGAATGTGAAGTCAAGTGGGCCTTAGAAAGCATCACTATGAACAAAGTTAATGGAGGTGATGGAATTCCAGTTGAGCTATTTCAAATCGTGAAAGATGATGCTGTGAAAGTGCTGCACTCAATATGCCAGCAAATTTGGAAAATTCAGCAGTGGCCACAGGACTGGAAAAAGTCTGTTTTCATTCCAATCCCAAAGAAAGGCAATGCCAAAGAATGCTCAAACTACCACACAATTGCACTCATCTCACATACTAGTAACTGATACTGCTAAGTCACTTCAGTCATGTCCTACTCTGTGCGATCCCATAGACGACAGCTCACCAGGCTCCCCTGTCCCTGGGATTCTCCATGAAAGAACCCACTGGAGTGGGTTGCCATTTCCTTCTCCAATGCATAAAAGTGAAAAGTGAAAGTGACGTTGCTCAGCCGTGTGTTGGGAGTCGGTTTGAATTAGCGCTCCGCGCGTGGCAAAGGTCATGAGGAAGGAGGCTTGACATACACAAGGGTGGGGTCGAGCCTCAGGAGCCCCTTGGAGGTTCTCGAGCATCTACCCCCAAAACCAGAGCCTGCCTGCTTTACTACTTTTGCTCTCACCTACACCTCTGACTTTACGGGGGGCTGTCCCCCACTACCTCTCTCTGAAAAAAGAGTTAACTTAAAGCTTCAGTTAATAAAAATTCCTGGGCGTGACAGGACTGTTTTAACCTACAAACTCCTCTGAAGGTTCTCTAGCCTACCTGACAGGCTTGTCCGGCCACATGTGATTGCTCACAGCCTCCCAACAGTGTGGGGCACGAGATGCTCTTAACCTTCTAAAAACAGGTTCTTTAGAGAAGTCAGAAAACTATTAGGATAAGTATAGTGGGCTGATTAGAAATTGTATTGGTGAAGGGTTTTTCATTTGTTGAGCCAATGATTGCTGCTAAGTCTCCACTTCCCCTACCCTTACACACATTAATGAATATATAGAAGAAATAGGTATTAACCTTTGATACTAATCACGTTAGACCTTAGGCTAAGTAAGTTCTTTCTTTAATTAAAACCCAACTTCACCCTATAGGAATGTAAATTTATCTGGTGGAGTCTGTTTTAAGAATAATCACCCTGGAGAAATAAGTGTCCTGGTTGACTGACCGCTATCACAAAGAGAAGGTCATAAATTGTCAGCAGGCCCTCTGACCAGAAGATGATGTAACACCCCTAAGACCTCTGTATACATTTGTAAGAAGCACCTGACTTTGATAAAAGTCAGGGCTGCTGACCCTGCGTGACTTTTGTATACCATCTCAGTGTATAAAATAGACCATGGAAAATAAAGAATTGGGATCAGTTCCTGGAAAGACTGGTCTCCCCATGTCGCTCTCTCTCTCAAATTCTGGCTGAGTCTCCATCTGGAGTGTGGAACCCATCATGCTTACTAATTATGCCTGGGCTTCTAAGATCGGACCAGGGAGGCCTCAGTGTCTCCTCTCCTTCGGGAGAACAGAAAGACGCCTTCGGCCTACGTAAGTGGTGCAAACTTCTTGTCTTTAAGTTTTATTGGTCCTCCGCATAAACCAAGCTACTCAGCCTCTTTTCTCCACTGAATTTTCCTACTGAGCTATCCTCATTCTATTATTCTTTATATCTCTAATTATAACTATCGTGTCCTGACCCCTACCGATGCTGTCCTCGCTTTGAAGTCCCTGGATCAGCTGGGGCTGGTCCCCAGCAGTCGTGTCCGACTCTTAGCGATGCCATGGACTGCAGCCTACCAGGTTCCTCCATCCATGGGATTTTCCAGGCAAGAGTAGTGGAGTGGGGTGCCATCGACTTCTCCAAGTCATGCTAATAAAGTAATGGTCAAAATTCTCCAAGCCAGGCTTCAGCAATACATGAACCGTGAACTTCCTGATGTTCAAGCTGGTTTTAGAAAAGGCAGAGGAACCAGAGATCAAATTGCCAACATCCGCTGGATCATGGAAAAAGCAAGAGAGTTCCAGAAAAACATCTATCTCTGCTTTATTGACTATGCCAAAGCCTTTGACTGTGTGGATCACAATAAACTATGGAAAATTCTGAAAGAGATGGGAATACCAGACCACCTGACCTGCCTCTTGAGAAATCTGTATGCAGGTCAGGAAGCAACAGTTAGAACTGGACGTGGAACAACAGACTGGTTCCAAATAGGAAAAGGAGTACATCACGGCTGTATATTATCACCCTGTTAATTTAACTTATATGCAGAGTATATCATGAGAAACGCTGGACTGGAAGGAATACAAGCTGGAATCAAGATTGCTGGGAGAAATATCAATAACCTCAGATATGAAGATGATACCACCCTTATGCCAGAAAGTGAAGAGGAACTAAAAAGCCTCTTGATGAAAGTGAAAGAGGAGAGTGAAAAAGTTGGCTTAAAGCTCAACATTCAGAAAACGAAGATCATGGCTTCTGGTCCCATCACTTCATGGGAAATAGATGGGGAAACAGTGGAAACAGTGTCAGACTTTATTTTTCTGGGCTCCAAAATCACTGCAGATGGTGACTGCAGCCATGAAATTAAAAGACGCTTACTCCTTTGAAGGAAAGTTATGACCAACCTAGATAGCATATTTAAAAGCAGAGACATTACTTTGCCAACAAAGGTTCATCTAGTCAAGGCTACGGTTTTTCCTGTGGTCATGTATGGATGTGATAGTTGGACTGTGAAGACGGCTAAGCGTCAGAGAATTGATGCTTTTGAACTGTGGTGTTGGAGAAGACTATTGAGAGTCCCTTGGACTGCAAGGAGATCAAACCAATCCATTCTGAAGGAGATCAGCCCTGGGATTTCTTTGGAAAGAATGATGCTGAGGCTGAAATTCCAGTACTTTGGCCACCTCATGCGACGTGTTGACTCATTGGAAAAGACTCTGATGCTGGGAAGGATTGGGGGCTGGAGGAGAAAGGGGATGACAGAGCATGAGATGGCTGGATGGCATCACTGACTCGATGGACGTGATTCTGAGTGAACTCTGGAATTGGTGATGGACAGGGAGGCCTGGCGTGCTGCGATTCATGGGGTCGCGAATAGTCTGACACAACTGAGTGACTGAACTGAACTGAACTGAACCATCTATACTGAATATATTTGCTTCTAAAACAGTGGACACCAGCAAATTATTGAATGATTTGGCTATCTGTGATGTAACTTCATTCCCATACTTTTTGTCTATAGAATATCACACTAATACACATGGACTGAAACATGCAAAACTTTCCTAGGAGAAAATAAGGAATAATACTAGAAGAACATCATCAAGCAGTTGGAAGTTTTATTTCAAAAGATCTCCAAAGCACAAGATCTAGAGCACAAATAAGGATTCAACTACATCAAAATGAAGGATTTCTGTCCTACCACAATGCTAAAAAATAGATTAAAAACAAGAGAAAATATTTGTAACATCTAAAACTGATTATATTAATATCGAAAAGGCACTGGTACACACACACACACAAACACACACAAATCAATTCCTTAAATAGATAAGATAATTACATGAAATGCAGTGGATAATAGAAGTAAGAGAGATACAGGAATTTCAAAGAAGACCTAACTGGAAATAAAGAGATATTCAATTTCATGTGTCATCAGAGCATACATATTAAATGATAAAATACTTTGTGTCCATAAAGTTGTTGTTTAGTCACTAAGTCATGTCTGCCTCTTTTGTGACCTCATGAACTTTAGCCTGTCTGGTTCCTCTGTCCATGGGATTTCCCAGGCAAGATTACAGGAGTGGGTTGCCATTTCCTTCTCCAGGGGATCTTCCTGACCCAGGGATCAAACCCAGGTCTCCTGTATTGGCAGGCAGATTCTTTACCATTGAGCCACCAGGGCAGTCCATAAAGTAGAAAAGTAGTTAGTGTTGGCAACAATATGGAATATTGTTGGGTATATAAGAATTTCTGTACAATAACTGGGGTGTGAACTGGTACAGCTATTCTGCAAGGAAATCTGGAAAATTATATTGAAATGACATAAATATATGTGCATCCTAGGACTTACAGGTGTGTATTCTGGGTATACAACCCAAAAAGTTCTTACTAGAATTGGGATGGAAACTGCACTGTGAGGATTTATTCTAGCAGGCCATCCAGGATGTGTTGCCTTAGATGTTTTAAACTAGGGTTCCTGCATGTCAGGGCACAAAACATGTGGCTTAACAGTGTTGCTTTGTAACCACGAGGACATCTGGAGTAATTTGTACTAAGTTAGCAGTACTGTTACTGATGATAGTGAGACAGAATGATTTGAACATGGTTTCAGTGAAGCACTCCCCTGGAGAGCTCTATGGGGAGTTTGGTTAGATGATGTCCCTATTCATCTCTAACCAGATGGATTTACATTACCATGGTTTACACTTGTTGTTTTAAAGATCTCATGAGCACTATATTCTGTTTGTTCATATGCATTACAAAATATGTCCACATCAAGAACTTTCATAGAATTTGTGCCACTGCACTCTCACACTGAATGCTGATATTTAGATTTCCCCTTCTTATATACGACGTTTTTTTTTTTTTTTTTTTTGCCTAGGTGTCCTCACAGAAACCTTTAATCCAGAAAGTTTAACAAGATATCAATCTATGCTGAATACACTGTGATCAACCTTTTTTCAAGACTATGAAGCCAATTTTCTTTTATAACCTTTAATACACTTCCAAATCTTTCCTTCAGGGACTCAGTTACATGTATTCCAATCTCCTTTTTCTTCCATATTTATTATTTCCCCCACTTCGTTTTGTTCAATTTTTCTCATGTTTTTTCTATATGTGTCTCTGTTCTCAACACTGCCCATTCTTCTTCACTCAGATTCAAAAGTGACTTGTTCTTCTGTTTTTCCATTTTTTCTGACTTATTCCTGAACACTTTTCATGTCTTTCTAGGCTTTATCACCTCTTGTTTTAGTCCTTATTAATTGAAAATAAGGTCTTTGCTGATGTAATCTAGCTAGGTGAGATTATATGGAATTAGGGTAAGTCTAATACAAAATGGCTAACATCCTTGCAAGATGAGCAGAAAAAACCCAGAGTGAGACATACAAAGAGAACATGTGATGACAGAGGCAGAAACTGGAGTGATGTATGCACAAGTAAAGGAACACCAAGAATTGCCAGCAACAGCAGAAGTTAAGAGAAAACCTTGGGACAAATTGTCCTCTATAGTCTTCAGACAGATTCTGCATGTCTAGCCTCAATCACCGTGAGATTATTGATTACTATGGTTTTAACTTATTCATTCTGGTAACTCTAGTGACAGTCCTAGGAAATTAATACAGAGGGCAGCATGATAACTTTGTTTAGAGAACTACCAGCTTGGTGTCACATGTAATCGATTTTTTGGAAATTTATCAAAAATAAAAATTAATACATAAATCATGTTATAAAAATGATTAAAAAGAAATCTATATTATTTATGTATATTAGACTGAAGATAGTAACCAACATGTCTATAAGAGATAGACACTTGTCTTTCGTTCATTATCTCTAAATGGCTTTATATTTTATTTTACTGTACTCTGCCTAAAATATTTAAATGCAAATTTAGTTGCATAATTCCTTTATTATAAAGAATATTAAATGTTTTCTTAAGCAGACAACAAATTTAGTTAGAATACTGTTCTAACAAATTTAGTTAGAATCCTGTTCTAACTAAAGGGGGAGTTTTGAGAAATCTTACAGGGTTTCACATAGAACCCCAAAACAAGAAATCAAACTGGGTCTTCCATATGAAGAGGCTAGTGGAGCAGAGAAACAGTAACCACAAATATACAGCATATATTTTCTCTTTGTCCCCTCTCTTTTTACCTGTGGCTGAATAGTCTGTCATTTCTGCTTACCCTCCTTACTTTTACAGATTAGAGTTCTCTGCTGATTCAGCCATTCTCATGTTATTTTTCAATGGTCACCCTAAAATTGCCATCTCAGCTCCTGAGTCTACTTGACCTTCTAGGTCCTGTTCCCAGAACTTGGAACTCTCTATCTAGACTCTAAATCAAAAATTTTAGTAGAGAGAAACTAGTAGGTCTGACTTGGCTTAGACACAGATCTCTCATCCTACAAACTATGGCCAAAGTATTGAATTTATGTGAAACACAGGGCTAAAAATTCCAGGGTTATGGGAAAGGCAGGGTCTTTAAGAAAGAGTTAAAAAAACAAGAATGAGATAGTATTTCTAATACAAATTCCTAAAGCTTTACAGATTTCAAATTGTTTACTGCTTTTTAAGGCTCATTAAGATATGCTACTTTATTTCTAAAGTTTAGTTTTAAATTCAAGTATGAAAATCTAGTAAATGCTCCATAACTGTTGGAACTGATGACGATAGTTGCCCAACATAGGAAGAAAAATAAGTGAGATTTGAAATTAGAAAACCTGGAGACCAAGACCACTGGCACTCATTAATCAAAAGATCATGGCAAGGCTTGCAACCATTCTCAACCTAACATTTGTTATATTTAAAATGCAAGTAAAAATAAGAATATATACTTTAAGCGGTTAAAGTGAAGACAAAAGAAAAGTTCATGTATAGCAAAGGGTCTCAAGAGTGAAAGCACTATTAATCCTGAATGTAACATTAAATTGGGCTTCCCAGGTGGCTCAATGGTAAAGAACCCACCTATCAAGCAGGAGACATGGGTTCAGTCCCTGGGTCAGGAAGATGTCCTGGAGAACAGACTGGCAACCTGCTCCAGTATTCTTGTCTGGAATATCCCATGGACAGAGGAGCCTGGTAGGCTATAGTCCATGGGGTTGCAAAAGAGTCAGACATGACTTAGTGACTACACAACAACAATAATGTTATATTACTTTGTTGTCAGCCCTATAACAGCTTATGCATAGCTCTACACTGGAATATTATAAGTGCCTGCATGTCAGTGGTGCATTGACCAAGGTCCATTTGTATCATAATTTTATTTCTACTACTGTTATAAACTGAACTAGTTTAGTTTCTTTTAGTTGAAGGTAACAAAAACTGACTCTGGCTTAAATAAGCAGGAAATAAACTAGATTAAAATATAGAATCCAAGTCCAAACCAAGTATCAGAGTGAGCAGGATCCAAGGTAGCACAAGGACCTTGGCATACCCAAGGAATGTCCACTAGAGAGTGTGTGGCATAAACACAATCACATCTCTTCTGAAGGTCCCTCAGTTCAAATAGTTCCAAACTACTTCAACAGAAAATGGGGATACTCAGATTGGCTAAAATATCTAACTCTGAGTATGTCAGCATCTTATAGTGAAAATGTAGTTCCTGAGGACCCACTTTATTATTGGTGGAAGATTCAAGATGACAAACTCAATATGCCACACGACATCATCTCAAGAGACATCTGCAACAGTTGAGCAGCAAGATTTTTATTATTCAATTATATAAATGGCATTTTCCTATGAGTATTCATCTTTTTTCTATCTAGATGTGATATCTTAGAAAATTTGTTTGCACTAATGTGTTTATCCATATCCTTCTCCCTTAATTCTACATCTCTCTCATCTTTATGTCTCAGTATACCTACAACTATCCCAATTCAAGTTCAAGCAACAAACTAGGCACTATGAAATGTCTATGAAACCCAAATCCAAATTCCTGAGATAGGTGTGAGAGACTCTGACTTGACCCTCCCTAGGCCAGGTGTCTGCTCAGCCATGGTTGGGAGGCAAGTTAAAATGTCAGACACCTACTTAAAAAAAAAAAAAAAAAAAAAAAAAAACAAAAAAACATGGCTGCTGAAATGGTTTAAAAAGGGGTGGGCATATTGAGAAATGCAGGAGGTTAATTTTCCTAAAAGAAAAACAATGAGCTGGACAGGCAAATAGAAGTTGCAGTTGATAAGCCCTAACCCCTCCAGTGAATTCCAGTGTAGTTTTTACAGACAGCTCTTGTATATTCTGGGAGCACTTTAAATTCAGTCTGTCCAGAAACTGAACTAATCACACCTTCAGTTAGGCCTATGGTCTTTCACATTTCCATTGGAGATGGACATCATTTTTCTTTTAGCTCTTCACAACTTAAAATACTACAGTCTATTCTGATTGGTGTCTACCATCCAAATTACCATTTTCAATCAGTAAACAGGTAAGTCATTTTTACATCTATCAGATCAGATCAGTCTCTCAGTCGTGTCTGACTCTTTGCGACCCCATGAATCGCAGCACACCACACCTCCCTGTCCATCACCAACTCCTGGAGGTCACTCAGACCCACATCCATCGAGTCAGTGATGCCATCCAGCCATCTCATCCTCTGTCGTCCCCTTCTCCTCTTGCCCCCAATCCCTCCCAGCATCAGAGTCTTCTCCAATGAGTCATCTCTTCTCATGAGGTGGCCAAAATACTGGAGTTTCAGCTTTAGCATCATTCCTTCCAAAGAAATCCCAGGGCTGATCTCCTTCAGAATGGACTGGTTGGATCTCCTTGCAGTCCAAGGGACTCTCAAGAGTCTTCTCCAACACCACAGTTCAAAAGCATCAATTCTTCAGCACTCAGCCTTCTTCACAGTCCAGCTCTCACATCCATACATGACCACAGGAAAGACCATAGCCTTGAGTAGGCGAACCTTTGTTGGCAAAGTAATGTGACTTTCAATTTCCTTTGCTCCTTTATTTTCTGAATTTCATCACTCTGTTTCAGACTCTTCAAATCAGGGTCTCCCACATTGCATGCAGATTCTTTACCATCTGAACTACCAGGGAAGCCTCTTATACCTAAGCAGTATAATATAATATATGCAAAAAAAAAAACCCACACACAAAACATTTCTTTGTCCCTAGAATCTGTTCTTTAAATTCATCCTACAAATTAATGACAGAAAAAGCTATTCCCAAAGCTCATTATCTAACTTAAATGCTTCGAAACTGCTCAGTTTCAAGTTCCAAAGTCAATGTTTAAAATAATACCTGGAATGTGTTCCTACCTGAGTTCTTTGTCTGAGCCTCTGTGTGGGAAAAATGTGAGCATTTAAAGCATTCTCTGTTCTAATGATTTGTTAATGCATATAGGACTTCTTCTACATAAACTGAACCTCTTCTTTTTATTTCCACCATAGTTTTGCTCATCTCATTGTTTCATCAAGATATTTCACTGTCTAGACTGGCCAGAATTTTATGCATCAACTTAGGGGTTTTAAAAAAAGAAAAAACTGTTTTAAGATTTCTTTCCTTGTATCCTGCTGCTGCTGCTGCTGCTAAGTCGCTTCAGTCATGTCCGACTCTGTGCGACCCCACAGACAGAAGCCCACCAGGCTCCCCCGTCCCTGGGATTCTCCAGGCAAGAATACTGGAGTGGGTTGCCATTTCCTTCTCCAATGCATGATATCCTAATCACCATGAAATATGGAAAGAGCCTCTTCTTAATATAAGTAATCACTGCAAATTTTTTGTACCTCTCCTCCATTAAATATTGCATTCTGACATAGGTATGTTTTTAATGGTTTTCATCATGCTTTCCTGTCTTGTCCATCAAGGAAGAGAGAGAAAAGACAGAAAAGGAATGAAAGAGATGAAGGAAGAAAGGAGTGAGAGAAGGAAGAAAAGAGGGAGGGAGCAGTATAAGCTCCTTAAAGAAACTCCTTGAAGATCATATTTTAGTCATTTATATCTTCTCCTTCAAGACCATCCAGATACACAGAGAGTGTAGGTAAAAGCAAGGGTTCTTGTAATATCAAGATGGAATAGTGTCCTGGAAGCCCACAGGAACCTGCTTTGATCCTTTCTCATAAGGAATCCATACAAAAATGTGCAATAGCAAAACCAAGTCCTCTTATTGCTTGGACTCCATATGGAATCCTTTGCTCATGTTGGGTTGACATATGTACCAATACATTTGACTTCCTTCCTTCAAAACCTGACTCTAAAGATCATTTGGCTAATAGATTCACTCAGAACACGAAAATGTGAAGACTAGAGCTGCATCAATGCCAACAATCCCTTTCCCCACAAGCAATCACAGAGCCAGGGCTTCACTCAAAAGCAAAATGATAACATATTAATACCTAAGGGTCAAGTCAGTAAGCATGATCCAATTTGGGCCCTTCAGTTTAATGAATTATATTAGCAACTTCAAGCAGAGTAACACTGGGATACTCAACAAAGAGATGGAGGTCAGCTAAGGTTCAAAAGTGCTTCCTACCCCCACACCAGAGGATAGGTTTCTCTTCCTCTTCTGGCAGTAGCTTAATAAATATGAATAGCTAAAAATTAGTTTGGAATTTAGATTTATAATTTTTTCCTAATGATTATCATCCCATATATCACTTATTGTATATGAATATCATAAGAAAATTTTCAAGAATCAATTTTTTTCCCATAGGTTTTATTTTCAAGATCCTGCATGACTTAGTCCTGGTTTCCTTAGAAACTGAACTTGCTATCAGAAATGCAAGCACAGGGAGCTCAGCTCGGTGTTCTGTGATGACCTAGAGGGTTAGGATGGGCAGTAAGGGTGGGAGGCAGGCTCAAGAGGGAAAGGATATATGTATACATATAGCTGATTCACTCTGTTGTATGGCAGAAACTAACACAACATTGTAATGCAATCATACACCCAACTTATATATATATATATAAAATTATAAACATATATATTTATATTATATATAACTATATTATATAATATATTATACATATATATAATGCAATGACATACAAGGAAAATCAAAGGTTTTAAGAAAATTGAAATTAAAGAAATGGTAGTAGTAGGAAATGCAAGGGACTCATGAAATTTACTTCTTTTACAGATACCTAAAAAATAATGCAAAAAAAATTAAGCCAGTGGTTCACTAAGCTCTCTTTAAATGCCTTAATTTCCCAAGAGACAAATGACAGCTTTCAACTTGTTCTATTTCTATTTTTAAGTGTTGTATAAATTATATGAAAATAGAAGATTGCACTTTTTTTCTAGTTATGGATGAGAAAATAGCACTTGCTTAAATAAATCCCCAGAGGCTTTCTTAGACCATTTCTCTATGAGAGAGGACAATTATTATACTTTTGACAGCTATTGTCTCATGATGAGAGAATACATGTACAGTAATAATGAAACCACATAAAGAGTGGGATAGAGATATTGCTTCAATATAGTCAATACTTACTTTCAAACATTAAAGGCCTGAAAAAAACCTGCATAGTAACATCTTTCAGAACCCACCTTATATAATCAATATATTCTGTTTGATTACATGAAGTCTCATGCTAACCTATACTAGAATGGTGGTTTAAAAGATTTAGAAATATCCTCTTCAGATATCTACAAGGTAAATCCTATTTTTAAAATATTATTCTATTATTTTATAGTTTAACTAAAGTAACAGTTTGTGTACACTATTCATGGTGAAAAAGTCTGCCAAAGCAATATCACTCTGAGAAAATGCTTTATTTCTCACACTCGAGTGGCCAAAATCTTGGCTCCAAGGAAACTTATAAAGTCACTTTGTTATATTTTAATCCTAGTTATACTGGTCTGCCAAGAGAATTAATGTGTTCCTGAGGAAATAAAGCCTCCCTGAAAGCCTTGAAATTAAGTTTTTGTCCAAATGTTTATAAGCTAAATTCATAAGAGAGATAGTTAAATGCGTTCAAGACAGCTGGTCAGAAAGAAAATGTAGGCTGCCTGCATATAAGACTGACTAAGTTGTTTTGATCCAAACCTTTATTTTTGGCAAACAACCACCTACACATTAAGAATAAAATAACAATCATCCAGTGAGGAAGCAAATAGCTTCTTTCGTCTGTCTCGGGAGGAAGTGGGCATGTGGAAGAAACATGAAAAGAAACTGTGCTGTGGAACAGAGTAGACAACCACAGAGCAAAGATCTTCACATAATTTGGAGACAGCCTTCTCCACTGCAATGAATCTAAAAGATCATAATTCCCTGCCCTGTATTTATACAGAACATTTATTCTAGGAACACAGACTTTTATAAGAGCATTTTGTAGTAGTAATTTTATAGATGACATTAGAAGAGGTAGTTAGGAGAGTTATAGCTCCAGAAACTATACAGACTTCTGAAATGACAAGGAAAAGAAACAAGTGTAACAACCTATCACCACAACAAAAATAACACTTTCTTCCTTTCTGAAGAGAAGGCAATGGCACCCCACTCCAGTACTCTTGCCTAGAAAATCCCATGGACGGATAAGCCTGGTAGGCTGCAGTCCATGAGGTCGCTAAGAGTCGGACACGACTGAGCAACTTCACTTTCACTTTTCACTTTCATGCATTGAAGAAGGAAATGACAACCCACTCCAATGTCCTTGCCTGGAGAATCCCAGGGACAGAGAAGCCTGTTAGGAGGCTGTCTATAGAGTCGCACAGACTCGAACACGACTGAAGCAACTTGGCAGCAGCAGCAGCAGCCTTTCAGCAGTGATTCTGGAGCCCCTCAAAATAAAGTCTGACACTGTTTCAACTGTTTCTCCATCTATTTCCCATGAAGTGATGGGGCCAGATGCCATGATCTTCGTTTTCTGAATGTTGAGCTTTAGGCCAACTTTTTCACTCTCCTCTTTCATTTTCCTCAAGAGGCTTTTTAGTTCCTCTTCACTTTCTGCCATAAGGGTGGTGTCATCTACATATCTGAGGTTATTGATATTTCTCCCAGCAATCTTGATTCCAGCTTGTGCTTCTTCCAGCCCAGCGTTTCTCATGATGTACTTTTTTGGGCTCCAAAATTACTGCATATGGTGATTGCACCCAGGAAATTAAAAGACGTTTACTCCTTGGAAGGAAAGTTATGACCTACCTAGATAGCATATTAAAAAGCAGAGATATTACTTTGCTAACAAACGTTCGTCTAGTTAAGGCTATGGTTTTTCCTGTGGTCATGTATGGATGTGAGAGTTGGACTGTGAAGAAAGCTGAGTGCCAAAGAATTGATATTTTTGAACTGTGGTGTTGGAGAAGACTTGAGAGTCCCTTGGACTACAAGGAGATCCAACCAGTCCATCCTAAAGGAGTCCAGTCCTGAGTGTTCATTGGAAAGACTGATGCTAAGGCTGAAACTCCAATACTTAGGTCATTTCATGTGACTCATGAATGAAATGAGTTGACTCATTGGAAAAGACCTTGATGCTGGGAGAGAGTAGGGCAGGAGGAGAAGGGGACGACAGAGGACGAGAAGGCTTGATGGCATCACTGACTCGATGCACATGAGTTTGGGTGAACCCTGGGAGTTGGTGATGGACAGGGAGGCCTGGTGTGCTGCAATTCATGGGGTTGCAAAGAGTCGGACATTACCGAGCAACTGAACTGAACTGAACTAGCCTTTCTGGGTTCCAAGACATTATAAGGAAGCATTAAAAAAATTAAATAAGAGTATTACTATGATCTCATTAACAGTTTCACTACAAAAAAAGGAATTGTGAGATACTTTAGAATGCTTATTTAGTCAATATATTTATTAACCTCCTACTAAGTGAAATTAAAAGACGCTTACTCCTTGGAAGAAAAGTCATGACCAACCTAGATAGCATATTGAAAAGCAGAGACATTACTTTGCCAACAAAGGTCCATCTAGTCAAGGCTATGGTTTTTCCAGTGGTCATGTATGGAAGTGAGAGTTGGACTGTGAAGAAAGCTGAGCACCAAAGAATTGATGCTTTTGAACTATGGTGTTGGAGAAGACTCTTGAGAGTCCCTTGGACTGCAAGGAGATCCAACCAGTCCATTCTGAAGGAGATCAGCCCTGAGATTTCTTTGGAAGAAACGATGCTAAAGCTTAAACTCCAGTACTTTGGCTACCTCATGCAAAGAGTTGACTCATTGGAAAAGACTCTGATGCTGGGAGGGATTGGGGACAGGAAGAGAAGGGGACGACAGGGGATGAGATGGCTGGATGGCATCACTGACTTGATGGATGTGAGTCTGAGTGAACTTCGGGAGTTGGTGATGGACAGGGAGTCCTGGTGTGCTGCAATTCATGGGGTCACAAAAAGTCAGACACGACTGAGGGACTGAAATGAACTGAACTGAAGTGACAGGTATAGCAGATATAGCAATGAATAAGAGATAATTAAAAAACTCTCTGTCATCATTCCTCTTAAAATCTAGGAAAGAAGATCAAATTACACAAATACAGAAAGCAATTAACTATTTAGTTTACAACTGCAACACCCACTGTGAAGGAGGACAGGAGGCTATCAAAGAATATTAGAGTGGCTTCTGAGTGTTAGAATCCCCACTAATTCATCTTCAATCATCTCTATTTTGGGTACTTTTTCATTATTACCACACTCTCTCAAACCAAAAGTAGTTACTTACTGAGGACTTTTCATCTCATTTAATCCATATGACACTCTCAGCAAGTTAGATGCTATCATTGCTATAGCAACACAAGGACAACAGGACTCAGAAAGGTTAAGCCTAATTGAGTCACCATAGAACATGAGCTTCTGCTGTCCATCTACTGCCCTGGGACCTAGTCTGAGAAAAATGATTGTGACATGAGCTGCTCCTTTGTTGTTTACTGCAATGCCGACACTATTTGAAATGTTTAGGTCTTAGGTCTAAAGCAGAGTTTTTTGTACACAAACACTGTGTTAGAGATCAGGGGAAATAAGCTATTTTTAAGCTTTTCTAAGGACCAGGAATAGGATCAAGCTTCAGATATTGCAGGATGTTCAAAAGAGACTAATACCCATTGATAAGCAAATGGGAAGAAACTTATTTCTAACCCCCACCCCACCATCACCACCAGAATGCCAGTTTTGTTACCAGAGTTAGTATCAAATTATATGTAGTTAACAAGAAAGATAGAAAATTACTCTGAGGGGTTTTGTTTGGCTTCTCCATAGTTTTCTAAGAATCTAGACAGATTAAGTCAGTTTTTCAGTAAATTGGACATAACGCAGTGAACTGCTTTCATGATGTGGACTCACACATTATAAACTAATGTTTTAGTTGGCATTGTAATACCTAAAGTAAAAGAAACTCTTTCAGTTTTGGGGAGTCATTCACTAAGTAGGAAAATCCTATTTGCTTGAGTGATGGCAATGCTGGTGTCTAAACTGGGATATCCAGCTAACCACAACTTTTTACCTGTTCAGGTATGTCATGCATTACAAGCTGAGGAAAATTGATTCTCCAACCTGGCTTCACAGGAGAGGATTTAGCAAGTACAGATGACTTGTTCTCCCTTTCAGATATTATGATTTATTTAACACAAATGGGGCCGAGACATTCGTTTTGCTTTTTGCAATCACTTCTCAAGGTGATTCTAATGACAGCCTGGGTTGAAAATCAATGAGCTCTATTGGCAAAATAAAAACAGGATTACCTCACCAAACTCGACTCTCACCTGAGGAGAGAAGAGGAGAACATTCTAGTTCTTCAGGGGGGTTGTGGCAGAGTTGATGGTGGTGCCAGTTATGGATCTACTGCATAACTGCTTGTGTGTTTGGAGAGAGACAACTCAGAATCACGTAGCTACCTGGCTATAGGGAAATTAGATGCTTAGTCCATCCTCAGTGAATAAGCAAGAGTAGAAATGCATTTCTATGAAAAAAAAAATTGGAATACTTGAAGTTTATAAGTCTGATAGTGAGTGTCAGAAAAAAAATCACAAAGGCCAATCTGTTAAATATGAATATAAAATTTAAGAAGGCCAGTGGACCAAGAGATTAGTGTGAGGGAAGGATGTGAAAACCTATCTAATTAAATTGGTACTTTTACATTCTGTTCTGCTCTTTTAGTGCTCCTCAAATTAACTATCATTTACTAAGTCACAGAGATCATTATTTGAATGGCTTCATTTTTTTTTTTTAAGTGTGGAAATGGGTATATTTCTTAACAACTCCAGAAATGGGTCTTTCTCTCAATGCTTGATTGTGAATGCCTGTGCTAGTAAATTATCACTGAAGAGGTTAAATACAATAAGAGAATTAAAATTCTTCCCAGTTTACCTCAAATCTAAGGTCTCAATCATGTAACAGTGAGCTAAAATGCTGGCACAGACTTTGTCTTTGATTTTTAGCTCATTTTTTCATTGATTTTATGCTGAGATTTTGTGCTGTGCAGTGTTTATTTACCTCTGGCCAGGATATTTAACCCAACACAATGCAGATTTTTCACAAGTACAATTAGAACTGACACAGCTTAGGTTTTCCATTTCTTTGAACTAATCTATGCTCCAGAATACAACACTGATTTCATCATTCATCCCACACAAATGTTTATCTTCTTATAAAAAAGCTCTAGAATACCAATGAAATGGTATATTTCATTAAAATAAAATTGCTGTATGAGTCAAAAATTCAAACAGGGGCTCTTAGCAACCTAGAGGGGTGGGATCAGGAAGGTAGATGGGAGGGAAGTTTAAGAGGGAGGGGACATGTGTATACCTATGGCTGATTCATGTTGATGTTTGGCAGAAACCAACAAATTTCTGTAAAGCAATTATCCTTTAATTAAAAAATAAATAAATTTTAAAAAATTAAATACTTACCCATTAGAGGTAGACATCATTAATCCAAGTTGATAAAATGATGTGTTATTTGATTTATAAAAATAATTGTCAGTTCTCTAATTTACCAAGAATGTCCTAAATATGTAATCTACTTAAATCAAGTACAGCCACAGAGTCTAAACAGAAAAAAAGATTGTTTATTATTTATTTGTGTACTCAAATAATACACACTCAAATTTGTGTTAAAAATTACACAAATTACACATGTCAATATTCAGAAAGCCTTCAAAATCCAAAGACAAAGCTGAGATAAATAGTAATATACAGGAAAAACAATTGACTACTTTAAGATTACATTGCTAGAAAATGAAGGAACTGGACTTAAGCCAATAAGTTAACTAGATAAAGATACATGAAAAATCCCAAAATATGTGAAGATAAGCAACACACATCCAAATAACATGTGAGTCAAAAAGGAAATATCAAGAGAAATTTAAGAATATTTTAAACTATTGAAATGAAAATGAACATACAACTTATCAAAAATTTTGCAGTGTAGTGAAAGCAGTGCTTTATAGCTGTAAAGGAAATTTATAGCACTGAGATATAAGGATCTAAAAATCAATCAGCTAGGCTTTCACTTTAAAAAAGACAGGGGGAAAAAAAGAGCAAATAAATTCAAAGTATCAGAGGACAAGAAATAATAAGAATTAGAGAAGAAATCAACAAAACTGAAAACAGGCAATCAATAGAGAAAATCGATTAAACAAAAACAAACAAAAAACAGTTCTTTGAAAAGATCAATAAAATTGAGAAGTATCTATTCAGACTAACATAAGAAAGAAAAAGAGAAAGGACACAGATGACTACTAAACTAAATGAAAGAGGAAGGTCTGTACAGACCCCATGGACATCAAGAGGGTATTATAGAAATACTATGAACAACTCTCTGCCCACAAATTTGATAGATAAAATGGACCAATTCCTTGAAAGACACAATCTGTTAAAACTCACACAATAACAAAGACAATATAAAAAGTTGTGCACCTATGAAAGAAGTTGAATCAATAATTAACTTTTCCAAAACAGAAGTGCAAGGCAGAGAAGGTTCACTGATGAATTATATCAAATATTTCAAGAAGAAATTACACCAATTCTCTAGTAATCTCTTCCAGAAGATAGAAGTAGAGGGAATACTTCCTAACTTATTCTCTGAGGCCAGTATTACCCTATTAAGAGGACCAGACAAATTTTAAATTTACTACAGACCAATATTTCTCATAAATATAGATACTAAATTGCTTAACCCAATATTAACAGTTTGAATCTAACAATGTATAAAAACAATTAATTAATACCATGACCATGTTTATCCTGAGTATGCACAGCTTGTTTAACACCAATAGGCTAAAGAAGAAAAGACGTGATCAAATCAATAGATGCAGAAAAAACAACCAACAAATTCACTTATTTATGTCAAAAATTCGCTGTAAACAAGGGATAAATGGAAACTTCCTCAACTTGATAAAGAAAGTCTACAAAAAAACCTATAGCTAACATCATACTTATGGTGAGAAAATCATAGCCTTCCCACTTAGATTGATAGAAGGCAATATATCACCTCTCATCACAAATTTTCAACATTATTTGGGAAGTTTTAACTAGTACAATAAGAAATGGAAATAAAAGGTATACAGGTTGGGAAGGAAGAAATAAAACTGTTCACAGGTAACATAATTGTTAATATACAAAATCTGAATAAAATATCAAAAAAGCCCTGCTAGAACTCAGTTCAGTTCAGTTGCTCAGTCGTGTCCTAGCATTTGCAACCACATGAATCGCAGCTCGCCAGGCCTCCCCTTCCATCACCGACTCCCGAAGTTCACTCAGACTCACATCCATTGAGTCAGAAATGCCATCCAGCCATCGTATCCTTTGTCATCCCCTTCTCCTCCTACCCCCAATCCCTCCCAGTATCAGAGTCTTTTCCAATGAGTCAACTCTTCGCATGAGGTGGCCAAACTACTGGGGTTAGCTTTAGCATTGTTTCTTCCAAAGAAATCCCAGAGCTGATCTCCTTCAGAATGGACTGGCTGGATCTCCTTGCAGTCCAAGGGATGCTCAAGAGTCTTCTCCAGCACCGCACTTCAAAAGCATCAATTCTTCAGCGCTCAGCCTTCTTCATAGTCCAACTCTCACATCCATACATGACCACTGGGAAAACCATAGCTTTGACTAGACGGACCTTTGTTGGGAAAGTAATGTCTCTGCTTTTGAATATGCTATCTAGGTTGGTCACAACTTTTCTTCCAAGGAGTAAGCGTCTTTTATTTCATGGCTGCAGTCACCAACTGCAGTGATTTTGGAGCCCCCCAAAATTAAGTCTGACACTGTTTCCACTGTTTCCCCATCTATTTCCCATGACGTGATGGGACCAGATGCCATGATCTTTTTCTCTGAATGTTGAGCGTTAAGCCAACTTTTTCACTCTCCACTTGCACTTTCATCAAGAGGCTTTTTAGTTCCTCTTCACTTTCTGCCATAAGGGTGGTGTCATCTGCATATCTGAGGTTACTGATATTTCTCCCAGCAATCTTGATTCCAGCCTGTGTTTCCTCCAGTGCAGCATTTCTCATGATATACTCTGCATATAAGTTAAATGAACAAGGTGACAATATACAGCCTTGACGTACTCCTTTTCCTATTTGGAACCAGTCTGTTGTTCCATGTCCAGTTCTAACTATTGCTTCCTGACGTGCATACAGATTTCTCAAGAGGCAGGTCAGGTGGTCTGGTATTCCCATCTCTTTCAGAATTTTCCACAGTTTATTGTCATCCACACAGTCAAAGGCTTTGGCATAGTCAATAATAGATGTTTTTCTGGAACTCTCTTGCTTTTTCGATGATCCAGCGGATGTTGGCAATTTGATCTCTGGTTCCTCTGCCTTTTCTAAAACCAGCTTGAACATCTGAAAGTTCACAGTTCACTTATTGCTGAAGCCTGGCTTGGAGAATTTTGAACATTACTTTACTAGCGTGTGAGATAAGTGCAATTGTGCAATAGTTTGAGCAGTCTTTGGCATTGTCTTTCTTTGGGATTGGAATGAAAACTGACCTTTTCCAGTCCTGTGGCCACTGCTGAGTATTCCAAGTATGCTGGTATATTGAGTGCAGCACTTTCAAGGCATCACATTTCAGGATTTGAAATAGCTCAACTGGGATTCCATCACCTCCACTAGCTTTGTTCATAGTGATACTTTCTAATAAGGCCCACTTGACTTCACATTTCAGGATGTCTGGCTCTAGGTCAGTGATCACACCACCGTGATTATCTTGGCCATGAAGTACTTTTTTGTACAGTTCTTCTGTGTATTCCTGCCACCTCTTCTTAATATCTACCACTTCTGTTAGATCCATACCATTTCTGTCCTTTATCGAGCCCATCTTTGCATGAAATGTTCCCTTGGTATCTCTAATTTTCTTGAAGAGATCTCTAGTCTTCAACATTCTGTTGTTTTCCTCTATTTCTTTGCATTGGTAGCTGAGGAAGGCTTTCTTATCTCTTCTTGCTAGTCTTTGGAATTCTGCATTCAGATGCTTATATCTTTCCTTTTCTCCTTTGCTTTTTGCTTCTCTTCTTTTCACAGCTATTTGTAAGGCCTCCTCAGACAGCCATTTTGCTTTTTTGCATTTCTTTTCCATGGGGATGGTCTTCATCTCTGGCTCCTGTACAATATCATGAACCTCCCATAGTTCATCAGGCACTCTATCTATCAAATCTAGTCCCTAAAGTCTATTTCTCACTTCTACTGTTTAATCATAAGGGATTTGACCATTCAGGTCATACCTACTTTCCTACTTTCTTCAATTTAAACCACTTTCTTCAAAGTGGTTTTCCCTACTTTCTTCAATTTAGGTCTGAATTTGGCAGTAAGGCATTCATGGTCTGATCCACCGTCAGCTCCTGGTCTTGTTTTTGTTGACTATATAGAGCTTCTCCATCTTTGGCTGCAAAGAATATAATCAATCTGATTTCGGTGTTGACCATCTGGTGATGTCCATGTGTAGAATCTTCTCTTCTGTTGTTGGAAGAGGGTATTTTCTATGACCAATGCATTTTCTTGGCAAGTCTCTTAGTCTTTGTTCTGCTTCATTCCATATTCCAAGGCCAAATGTGCCTGTTACTCCAGGTGTTTCTTGACTTCCTACTTTTGCATTCCAGTCCCCTATAATGAAAAGGACATCCTTTTTGGGTGTTAGTTCTAAAAGGTCTTGTAGGTCTTAATAGAACCTTTCAACTTCAGCTTCTTCAGCATTACTTTTTGGGGCATAGACTTGGATTACTGTGAAATTGAATGATTTGCCTTGGAAACGAACAGAGATCATTCTGTCATTTTTGAGATTGCATCCAAGTACTGCATTTCGGACTCTTTTGTTGACCATGATGGCCAGTCCATTTCTTCTCAGGGATTCCTGCCCACAGTAGTAGATATAATGGTCATCTGAGTTCAATTTACCCATTCCAGTCCATTTTAGTTCGCTGATTCCTAGAACGTCAACGTTCACTCTTGTCATCTCTTGTTTGACCACTTCCAATTTGCCTTGATTCATGGACCTGACATTCCAGCTTCCTATGCAATATTGCTCTTAACAGCATCAGACCTTGCTTCTATCACCAGTCACATCCACAGCTGGGTATTGTTTTTGCTTTGGCTTCATCCCTTCATTCTTTCTGGAGTTATTTCTCCACTGATCTCCAGTAGCATATTGGGCCCCTACTGACCTGGGGAGTTCCTCTTTCAGTATCCTATCATTTTGCCTTTTCATACTGTTCATGGGGTTCTCAAGGCAAGAATACTGAAGTGGTTTGCCATTTCCTTCTCCAGTGGACCACATTCTGTCAGACCTCTCCAGCATGATCCGCCCGTCTTGGGTTGCCCCACAGGCATGGCTTATTTTCATTGAGTCAGACAAGTTACCCCACGTACAAGGTAAGAGAAACACAAGTAAAACAGTAGGTGTTGCAAGAGGACATCAGAGGGCAGACACACTGAAACCATTATCACAGAAAACTAGTCAATCTAAATACACTAGGACCACAGCCTTGTCCTAGACCTAGTACATCATTATAATAAAGCTGTAAAAGTTATTACACAAAACTCAATTGCTATGCTATATTTTTAAAACAAACAAAAAAAAAAGACTAATTCTAACCTTAAATAAATGTTTTCAGGGATATAAAAACATTTATTTTAATTTTATGCCAAAATTTAACAATAATTTTTATAAAAGTGGAAAATAATAAGCCAATCTCACTTATAAGAATAAATGCAAAATTCTAAAATACTAATAATAAACTGAATTTAAGCATGTACACTAACAATGTTTATGTTGTAGTTAAGTTGCCTTTATCTTGGAATTGTAATAATGATTTAACATTAGAAAATCAATTAATGTGATTAATCATGTTAAGTAATTATGAGAGAATAACCTCATAATCAAGCTTCCCAGCTGGCTCATTGATAAAGAATCCTGCATTGAAGGACATGCAGGTTCAACCCTTAGGTTGGGAAGATGCCCTTAAGAGGGAAATGGGAACCCACTCCAGTATTCTTGCCTGGGAAATCCCATGGATGGAGGAGTCTGGCTGGTTGCAGTACATAGAGTAGCAAAGAGTCAGACAGAAATTAGTGACTGCAGCAGAAACCTCATAATTAGCTCAAGATACTAAGTGTTGAAAAATCAGTGTCCATTTGTATTTTTCCAATATTTTAAGCAAAATAAAAATTGAGGAGAATTTCTTTAAATAAAAATGAACATCTAAAATTTGATATATGCCATACTTATTGGTGAAATTTTTAAATTTATTTTAAAATCAGAAATATACAAAGATATTCCTTATCACTTCTTTCTCTCAACAATATACTAGCAACTTGACAAATGAGAGTGGATTTTTTTTTTTTTTTTAAAAAAAGTCTGATGTTCAATAAATGATGCTAGGGTAACTGGTTACCAAAAAAATAAATAAATGAATAAGTAAGTAGTATAGGATTATTACCACCACATACTCAAAAATTAAGTTTAGATTGTTAAGAGCAAACATAAAAAATAAAGGAAATAAGTATATAAATAATATTTCTTCAAAGTCATGCATAAAGTAACATGCTGCTGCTAAGTCACTTCAGTCATGTCCGACTATGTGCGACCCCATAGACGGCAGCCCACCAGGCTCCCCTGTCCCTGAGATTCTCCAGGCAAGAACACTGGAGTGGGTTGCCATTTCCTTCTCCAATGCATGAAAGTGAAAAGTGAAAGTGAAGTCGTTCAGTCGTTTTCGACTCTTAGCGACCCCATGGACTACAGCCTACCAGGCTCCTCTGTCCATGGGATTTTCCAGGCAAGAGTACTGGAGTGGGGTGCCATTGCCTTCTCCAATAAAGAACCATAGAATATCTTAATGAACTTGAAGTAAAAATGGATTAGTTAAACAAGTCACAGAAAGCATGAGTCATAAAGGAAGATAAATAAACTTAGCTGCCTTGCCATTAAATATTTCTGTGTACATAAATGTCATACAAATAAAAGATGTCATGACAAGACAAGCCACATACAACTAGTGAGAAGAATACAATTTAAAACCACAATGAGATAACTTTTAATTCTCTACAATTGGAAACCATTTAAACTGTACAATTCCTAAAATTTGGGTGAAGAATAATAATGGCAACCCTCATACACTGCTCACAGTTTTGTGATGATGATGATGAAGTCACTCAGTCATGTCCAACTCTTTGCAACCCTGTGGACTGTAGCCTACCAGGCTTCTCCATCCATGGGATTCTCCAGGCAAGAATACTGGAGTGGGTTACCATTTCCTTCTCCAGGGGATCTTATACACTGTTAAAATCACTTCAGAGATGATGGAGACATTATCTAGTAAAGCAGAAGTTATTCATCATTTATGAACTACAAATTTCACTTCTAGTTGAACTTCATAGGCAAAACTTTTGTAGTGAAGTGAGGGTAGGCCTCATAGTAGCAGGGACACTTTTAGAAAATTGGAAATAATTTAAAGATCCATCAGAATTATATTTATAGTCAAATGATTGGATACTATATATATAACAGTTAAAATGAACTAAAGTTATATATATATATCTCAACACAAAAATCTCATTGTTATTTTAAATAAATAAAGCATGTATAAATATATTATCAAATTCTAAATATTGCAAATCCATGTTATTAGTGACACATACATATAAAACTTAAAGTAGAAAAGTCATCATAATAAACATGAACACTAAATCCATTTGGAAAAAGAAGAACTGAGGATGTATTTATAAACACTTTTTAGTGACGAAAGAAAGTTTTTTAATTGTCTTTATTTTGCCTACTTCCAAGGATGTGTACAAACTGTTATTAAAAATATATTTATGGGTTTTCTTGGTGGCTCAGCAGTAAACAATCCATCTGCTAATGCAAGGGGTGGGTTTGCTCCCTGGTCCAGGAGGATCCCACATATCATGGAGCAGCTAAGCCCACATGCCACAACTACTGAGCCTACATGCCACAGCTACTGAGCCCACACACCCTATAGTCCATGCCCCATGACAAGAGCAGCCATCACAAATAAATTAGTTAATATATATTTAAAAATCCCCCTGAACCCACAATCATGTTCTGCATGGCTTTGCTAGTATTATAGGATTACTTCAAGTCCCTAGGTAAATTGAACAAGGTCACAAATTCATTGATCTTCCTGTTGTATAGCAGTAGTATTTCTCTCTTTGCTCTTTCATCTGAATTGTGTGTCTGCATTGTCCAAAAGGTTATGTTGGAAGCATTGCTATTCTACTTTTAGAGCTTCAGTCTTAAGAAACTGGCAGCTTCAGCTTCCTGTCCCTAGGAACCCCGAGCAGTCTTATAAGACATCTGACTATGTCAAAGCTGCTATGCCAGAAAGAACACATATAGGCACTCTGCTGGACAGTTCCAGTTGGGCTAAGCCTTCCAACTGTCTCTGCCAAGAAACTAGAATTGTCAGTGGAGCCATCTGGGACCCTTCGACCAGCCGTTCACCAGCTAACTACACCAAGTGACCTCATTAAACTCCATGAAGAGGAAAAGAATCACCTAATGTCTACTGGATTTCTGAGTCCCAAAATTATGCTAAAATAAAATAGCTGTTTTAAGCAATAAAATTTGGCAGTAGCTCAGTAGATAACTGGAAAAATCCCTTGAAAAATGCTTGTAAACTCTGGCTAAGTATTAACTCACCATGCTTAAGGCATAGAAAAACAGTTATTCCAGTGTCCTGTAAATAATCACTCCATGCCAAAAAGCCACAAAATACAAAAGCAAGGTACTATTTTGAATTCTTTTAACAGAAATTACTTGCTAAAACATATTATTTTCCCCTCCATTATATTTTGCCTATATTCTATTCACACATCATTGACAACCATGCTAATTTCTCCTGTGTCTGCCATATGGGTCCCATGAAACCTTTCAGTTATTTGTATTTCTCTGCTTTACCTCACATATTTCTATTATTTACCATAGGCTGAGCTAACTTCATGAATCATTAAAGCATTTTGAAAACAAAAGGAGCAATGTTGAGGTTGATATGCCATGCTGAGGAAATAGCAGATTCAAAGCCCCTAAAAAGAAACAAGTTCAGGGTGAAAAAGAAATGAAATGGAATGCAAAACACCCATGGGTTTGTGGTAAAAGAAGGCAGAGGTGTAGGACAAAGTGGCATACTGAGCATGTTAAGATGCTTGCATTATATTAACAGCAATGGAGAATCTTTGGAGAGTTTCAAGCAGTAGCTGCTATTGACTTTAGTTTTGTAACAGTCCCTCGGTGAGGAGGGCAAATTTGAGGAGTGCTTTTCATCTTTCCCGCTGCCAGACCATTTCTCAAGCTGAATCTAGTTCTCATTTTGCCCAATCTCATCTTTGTTGGACTCTGTGATTAGCTCACCTTGTCTCTAAGTCTCTAATCATCTTCCATATCCTTGCAAAGCTCTGTGCTCACACTGCTATTTTAGTATATTATGCTTGATTATAAATAAGGTTGAAATAGCTACACTCTGATGTTCATTTGATACCACTCTGAAATACTGCTTCAATATTCACCTTGTGTTATGTTCTAATTCTTCTTGCTAGGGATGAACAATTTTCCAAATCTAACTGTGTACAAGTTGATCTTTAATTTTTCTCCTTATAATCTACATTTAGTTCCTAAAAACTATCATTTGTCCTTGTCAAGGATGAACATGTCTTACCAGAGTTTTTCATCATTATCCTGAACTTACAGCAATTGATGGGGATCAACCAGGTGCCAGGTGTCCTAACCTTCATATTAGAGACAAAGTTTACAGGAGGTCATTTTATTTAAAGCATTAATGAGATTTTTATCTCTAAGGAATAAAGCCAAATTTAAAGGTTCTATAATTTTTGGAGATTAGTCACCAGTTTCAAATAAGAATTGATTTTTAAATCAACTTTAACTGATTTAAAAATTAAAATTTGACAACTAAAATCTAAGTTGTAAATTCAAGATGAGTAAGATATGCTTTAAAGTCTAAAACAATGCTTTGTAATAAATGAATGAATGAGTTAAACTTTAAAGTTTTTGCACAGCAAAAAAAAAAACAAAACACACAATTAACAAAATGAAAAAACATACAAAATGGGAGAAAATATTTGCAAATGATATGACTGACAAGATATGACATCAAGATTGCCGGGAGAAATATCAATAACCTCAGATATGCAGATGATACCACCCTTATGGCACCAAGTGAAGAGGAACTAAAAGCCTCTTGATGAAAGTGAAAGTGGAGAGTGAAAAGGTTGGCTTAAAGCTCAACATTCAGAAAATGAAGATCAAGGCATCTGGTCCCATCACTACATGGGAAATAGATGGAGAAACAGTGGAAACAGTGTCAGACTTTATTTTTCTGGGCTCCAAAATCACTGCAGATGGTGACTGCAGCCCTGAAATTAAAAGACGCTTACTCCTTGGAAGGAAAGTTATGACCAACCTAGATAGCATATTCAAAAGCAGAGACATCACCTTGCCAACAAAGGTTCGCCTAGTCAAGGCTATGGTCTTTCCTGTGGTCATGTATGGATGTGAGAGCTGGACTGTGAAGAAGGCTGAGCGCCGAAGAATTGATGCTTTTGAACTGTGGTGTTGGAGAAGACTCTTGAGAGTTCCTTGGACTGCAAGGAGATCCAACCAGTCCATTCTGAAGGAGATCAGCCCTGGGATTTCTTTGGAAGGAATGATGCTAAAGCTGAAACTCCAGTATTTTGGCCACTTCATGCGAAGAGTTGACTCATTGGGGAAGACTCTGATGCTGGGAGGGATTGGGGGCAGGAGGAGAAGGGGACGACAGAGGATGAGATGGCTGGATGGCATCACTGACTCGATGGATGTGAGTCTGAGTGACCTCCGGGAGCTGGCGATGGATAGGGAGGCCTGGCGTGTTGCGGTTCATGGGGTCGCAAAGAGTCGGACATGACTGAGCAACTGATCTGATCTGATCTGATGACTGACAATGTGTTAATACCCAAAATATATAAAGAGCTTATACAATTCAATATCATAAACAAACAACCCAATAAATTGGACAGAGTATCTGAAAAGTCATTTTTCCAAAGAAGGTACACGGGTGACTAACAGACACATGAAAAGATGCTTAACATCACTAGTTCTTAGATAAATACAAATCCAAACAACAATGAAATATCACCTTACACCTGTCACAATGGTTATCATCAAAAGTTTACAAATAACAAATGTTGTCAAGGATGTAGAGAAAAGAGAATCCTTGTATACGGTTGGTGGCAATGTAAAATGGTGACACCATTATGTAAAACAGTATAGAGGTTCCTCAAAAATTAAAAATAGAACTTTCAAAAATTCCACTCTTATGTATATCTGAAAAAAAATTTAAGACAAAATTCAAAAAGATACAGGCACCTCAATATTCATAGCAGCACAAGTTACAATTCCTAAGATATGGAATAGATGAACGGATAAAGAAGTTGTGGAATGTATTTGCAGTGAAATATTACTCAGCCATGAAAAGTCTGCCATTTGCAGCAATGTGGATGGACACAGTGAATATTACACTGAGTGAAATGTCAGACACATGAAAACAAATATTTTATGATATCATTTATATGTGGGATCTAAAAAAATAATGCAAACAAATATATATGCAATAGAGAAACAGAGTCACAGGTGTAGAAAACAAATTAGTTATTACCAAACAGGAGAGGGGCAAGTTAGGGGCATGAGATTAAGAGATACAATGTACTATGTATAAAATAGATAAGCAATAAGGATGTATTTTGTAGCATAGAGAATTATAGATATTATCTTGTGATAACTTTTAAGGGATATAATCTGCAAAAATACTGAAACAACATGCTATATACTTGACACTAGCAGAATATTTTAAATTAAGTATATATCAATTACAAAAAAAAGTTGTGTGTATATATGCATACACACAGCAACAAGCATCAATTTAAAAAAAATCTTTCTTTTTATGTAATTGAATAACTTGCTGGAATACACACACACACAAACACACACACAAAATAAGGAAAATGTATTGAATCAATAAACACATCTGCCTCCATTGACAAAATGATTGAAGGTGGTGTGATTATCTGGGAATTGCAAAGGGTAAACAAGATATATCAATCTGCAGGGACCTAAAGTAAGGAAAGCACTGAGAAATGTTACAAGTAGTTCTGCATCTATACAAAGTGATATAATGTGACCTTATTTTATGAGATTATCAATGGAAATTTGGCTCTAGAAGCTGGGAACAGCTCTCAGCTGATGACTGCCAAGATGAGGACCTCAGCCCTGCAAACACAGCAATTATATTCTGCTGACAACATGAATGGGTGGGAAACAGAATCTAACAGACTCCAGAAAAGAAAACAATTCTACAGACACTTAAATTGTAGTCTGCTAAGACCCATTCCAGTCTGTTGTTCCATGTCAAGTTCTAACTGTTGCTTCCTGACCTGCATGCAGATTTTTCAAGAGGCAGGTCCGGTGGTCTGGTATTCCCATCACTTTCAGAATTTTTCACAGTTTATTGTGGTCCACACAGACAGAAGCTTTAGCATAGTCAATAAAGCAGAAATAGATGTTTTTCTGGAACTCTCTTGCTTTTTCCATGATCCAGCGGATGTTGACAATTTGATCTCTGGTTCCTCTGCTTTATCTAAAACCAGCTTGAACATCAGGAAGTTCACAGTTCACATATTGCTGAAGCCTGGCTTGGAGAATGTTGAGCATTACTTTACTAGTGTGTGAGATTAGTGCAATTGTGTGGTAGTTTGAGCATTCTTTGGCATTGCCTTTCTTTGAGATTGGAATGAAAACTGACCTTTTCCAGTCCTGTGGCCACTGTTGAGTTTTCCAAATTTGCTGGCATATTGAGTGCAACACATTCACAGCATCGTCTTTCAGGATTTGGAATAGCTCAACTGTAATTCCATCACCTCCACTAGTTTTGTTCATAGTGATGCTTTCTAAGGCCCACTTGACTTCACATTCCAGGATGTCTGGCTCTAAGTGAGTAATTCCACCATCGTGATTATCTGGGTCATGAAGATCTGTTTTGTACAGTTCTTCTGTATATTCTTGCCACCTCTTCTTAATATCTACTGCTTCTGTTAGGTCCATACCATTTCTGTCCTTTATCGAGCCCATCTTTGCATGAAATGTTCCCTTGGTATCTCTAATTTTCTTGAAGAGATCCCTAGTCTTTCTCATTGTGTTGTTTTCCTCTATTTCTTTGCATTGATCGCTGAGGAAGGCTTTCTTATTTCTTCTTGCTATTCTTTGGAACTCTGCATTCAGATGTTTATATCTTTCCTTTTCTCCTTTACTTTTCACTTCTTTTCTTTTCACAACTATTTGTAAGGCCTCCCGAGACAGCCATTTTGCTTTTTTGCATTTCTCTTCCATGGGGATGGTCTTGATCCCTGTCTCCTGTACAATGTCATGAACCTCATTCCATAGTACATCAGGCACTCTATCTATCAGATATAGTCCCTTAAATCTATTTTTCTCACTTCCACTGTATAATCATAAGGGATTTGATTTAGATCATTCCTGAATGGTCTAGTGGTTTTCCCTACTTTCTTCAATTTAAGTCTGAATTTGGTAATGAGGAGGTTATGGTCTGAGCCACAATCAGTTCCTGGTCTTGTTTTTGTTGACTGTATAGAGATTCTCCATCTTTGGCTGCAAAGAATAGAATCAATCTGATTTCTGTGTTGACCATCTGGTGATGTCCATGTGTAGAGTCTTCTCTTCTGTTGTTGGAAGAGGGTATTTGTTTTGACCAGTGCATTTTCTTGGTAAAACTCTATTAGTCTTTACTCTGCTTCATTCTGTATTCCAAGGCCAAATTTGCCTGTTACTCCAGGTGTTTCTTGACTTCCTACTTTTGCATTCCAGTCCCCTATAATGAAAAGGACATCTTTTTTGGGTGTTAGTTCTAAAAGGTCTTGTAAGTCTTCATAGAACCGTTCAACTTCAGCTTCTTCATCATGACTGGTTGGGGCATAGACTTGGATGACTGTGATATTGAGTGGTTTGCCTTGGAAAAGAACAGAGATCATTCTGTCATTTTTGAGATTGCATCCAAGTACTGCATTTCGGACTCTTTTGTTGACCATGATGGCCACTCCATTTCTTCTGAGGGATTCCTGCCTGCAGTAGTAGATATAATGGCCTTCTGAGTTAAATTCACCCATTCCAGTCCATTTTAGTTCGCTGATGCCTAGAATGTCAACATTCACTCTTGCCATCTCTTGTTTGACCACTTCCAATTTGCCTTGATTCATGGACCTGACATTCCAGCTTCCTATGCAATATTGCTCTTAACAGCATCAGACCTTGCTTCTATCACCAGTCACATCCACAACTGGGTATTGTTTTTGCTTTGGCTCCATCTCTTCATTCTTTCTGGAGTTATTTTTCCACTGATCTCCAGTAGCATATTGGGCCCCTACTGACCTGGGGAGTTCCTCTTTCAGTATACTATCATTTTGCCTTTTCATACTATTCATGTGGTTCTCAAGGCAAGAATACTGAAGTGGTTTGCCATTCCCTTCTCCAATGGACCACATTCTGTCAGATCTCTCCACCATGATCCGCCCATCTTGGGTTGCCCCAGGGGCATGGCTTAGTTTCATTGAGTTATACAAGGCTATCTGTGGTCCTAGTGTGATTAGATTGACTAGTTTTCTGTAAGTATGGTTTCAGTGTGTCTGCCCTCTGATGCCCTCTTGCAACACCTACTGTCTTACTTGGGTTTCTCTTACCTTGGGCGTGGGGTATATCTTCACAGCTGCTCCAGCAAAGCGCAGCTGTTGCTCCTTACCTTGGATGAGGGGTATCTCCTCACCACTGCCCTTCCTGACCTTCAATGTGGGATAGTCCTCTAGGCCCTCCTGTGCCCACACAGCCTCCGCTCCTTGGACGTGGGGTTGGTCCCCCGGCCGCCACCCCTGATCTGGTCTGTGGAGTTGCTCCTCCCAGCCGCCTCCCCTGGCCTCGGGCATGGAGGCGTGGGGTAGCTCCTCCCGGCCACTGCCCCTTGTTTCCCAAACAGGAAAAGGAGTACGTCAAGGCTGTGTATTGTCACCCTGCTTATTTAACTTATATACAGAGTACATCATGAGAAAATCTGGGCTAGAAGAAACACAAGCTGGAATCAAGATTGCTGGGAGAAATATGAATAACCTCAGATATGCAGATGACACCACCCTTATGGCAGAAAGTGAAGAGGAACTCAAAAGCCTCTTGATGAAAGTGAAAGAGGAGAGTGAAAAAGTTGGCTTAAAGCTCAACATTCAGAGAACGAAGATCATGGCATCTGGTCCCATCACTTCATGGGAAATAGATGGGGAAACAGTGTCAGACTTTATTTTTCTGGGCTCCAAAATCACTGCAGATGGTGACTGCAGCCATGATATTAAAAGACGCTTACTCCTTGCAAGAAAAGTTATGTCCAACCTAGATAGCATACTCAAAAGCAGAGACATTACTTTGCAAACAAAGGTCCGTCTAGTCAAGGCTATGGTTTTTCCTGTGGTCACTTATGGATGTGAGAGTTGGACTGTGAAGAAGGCTGAACGTTGAAGAATTGATGCTTTTGAACTGTGGTGTTGGAGAAGACTCTTGGAGAGTCCCTTGAACTGCAAGGAGATCCAACCAGTCCATTCTGAAGGAGATCAGCCCTGGGATTTCTTTGGAGGGAATTATGCTAAAGCTGAAACTCCAGTACTTTGGCCACCTGATATGAAGAGTTAACTCATTGGAAAAGACTCTGATGCTGGGAGGGACTGGCGGCAGGAGGAGAAGGGGACGACAGAGGACGAGAAGGCTGGATGGCATCACTGACTCAATGGACATGAGTCTGAGTGAACTCTAGGAGTTGGTGTTGAACAGGGAGGCCTGGTGCCCTGCGATTCATCGGGTCACAAAGAGTCGGACACGACTGAGTGACTGGACTGAACTGAACTGAACACCCATTCCAACCTCCTCACCTAGGTACTATAATGTAAGTACACTGGGAAAACAACATTACAGCACATGAAGTCATTTTAGGAGTTTATTTTCTGTCTAATAAATAATTATTTGAGAAAAAACGCAAAACTGTTATTAAAAAACTCTCTTATTTTAGTACTTTATTCAACTCACAGTCAGTATCTATAATGCATTATGTTCCAGATGAAAAGCTAAATCTTTGCCCTAAGGGAGTTTACTGTGCAGTGCAAATTTCCAGCTACTAAGATGGAATATTTGTGGTTTTCCTAGGGAATAATCAGTCATGCAGTTTGTTTCAAGTAGAGGGTACACGGAAGATGTAAGAGATAAAATTTGATTGTTAATGACTAAGATAAGTATGTATTTATCTAGGTAAGAAATATAGATGCTGTTGGTTTTTGGAAAACAGTTCTATTATGCTCAACTCTTACTTGGAAGATTAATCAGGAAGTTAATAAAAAAGATACACTGCCCAAATAAAAAAATTATAAACATAAATACCAGGAGTTTATTGAAATAGTTTAGGGCATTCTAGCAACAGGAGTGGAAAATGGATCCAATGACAAAATAGCACAGAAGTTAGACAAAATTAGTACTTGGTAACAAATCTGATGAAAGAGTGAAGAGAATAGATGACTAAAACATAATTTTCTGTTTATGGATATGAATGACTTAAATATTAGTGACACTTCCAACAGAAAATCAGAACTCACAAGTAGAAGCTGTTTTTTAAAAAAGTGGTAACTTGTGCTTTGGGCCCATCATCAAATATCTCAATGAGAATGAAAAAAATTTACTCAAATATTTGGATGTTTTCTTTTTCCTAAAATGTGCACTTAGAGGGTTTTATATATGATTATTTTATATGACTTTTTATAATATTTATATTATGGTATAGGTATTTGACAACATGGCCTTCGTTAGCTTGAATTCACCTTGTAAATACCTAGCCTAGTAATTTCTTAAGCATGACTGAGATACTGAAGGAGATTGCCAATTGAATCTGCAGATACTTTAACAAACATTAATACTTAACTTTTTTTTAACAGTGAATATGTTTACCCTGTCTAGGAAAAACAGTATCCTGAGATAATTTTAGCAATCTGAGAGCTACAAAGAATAAGCCTACAAGTATTGGTATGCAGGAAAACATTCAGTTACCTCAGTGCACCTAAATGCACAACTGTCTGGTTGACCCCTAGACATACCGTGCACGCATATTGGCCAGGCTGGTGAATTTGTTCATTGATAGTCCAAACATAGAGCTGTACCATTTTGTGGTATTATTACAGTCAACTTGCACATACTAATGAGCCTGGCCATTGCTTTATCTGGTCACATATGAATAACATTCTCTAGCTTTTTAGAATTATTTTATAACTTTTTATAGCATATTTGAAATACGGAATATCAGAAAACTGAAAATATTTCCAGTTAAATTTATTCTTTTTTCCCTAATATTGTCATTTCTTTTTAATTCTAGAGTCAAAAATGGAATTTAAACTACTAATATACAAGAAATAGAAAGGCAATATTTTCTTTAGCTAATCTGTTTTCAGTTTTGAAAGAACTCTTTCATGACAAAAAGAAGCATAAAGAAACAGCAGGTAATCTCTCAGACATTCTAAATTGTCTCTAAATTAGAACCCTCTTATGATTGTTTTAATATATTATTTTATATTTGTTTGACCCCTGGGATGGATATTTACTTGAGTGCAACATAGATAACATCATCATCAACTAAAGTACCATCCTCAACAGGGGAAAGAAATCAATGCCTTTCCTTTTATTAATCATTAAATTCTAGTTTAATTCTTCTGATGCTATTTGTTTATGTGAAATCTGCAAAGCAAAAACTCAACATTGAAATTCTAATGCTCACTATTCATTGAGGGTTCAGAGTTACAATAAATTATAAAATATCCCTCATATTTCTAGTTAATGACTCTGACTCAAGTTCTATCTAATAGTATTTAAATAATTAAATGGATGTAAAACTTTTAAAATTAAAAAAATGCAACTATGTGAAGACATTGCCTACATTAATAGCATGGTGCTAACTGAGAATAAAGCAGGTTGCCTTTATAAGAACTTCTTAATTCATTCTTCAGTATATCTCAGATATATATCAAGGTTGAGACTATACAAAACACAGCTAGGGAAACACTGTGTAAAAATTAAAATTAAGTCTTATTCTATAGATATATTTTCTATATGAAGTCTTTATGATTCATAAAATTCATAAAAGAGAAGTCTTTATGATTCATAAAATAATTCAGCATAATTGAGATATAAATAATATGGTTGATTAATTTCCTATTAAGATAATGTTTCTGAACCTTCAGCTTGAGAACATAGTTTATTCAATGCCTTCTAATCTTGTGCCTATATTAAGCTAATATGTAATATCGAGATCATCATTTTGCAGAAAGTATAAAAGAGAAATCAGTATGACATGAAGCTCAATGATATTCTAAGATCATTTTCATTGTTTTTCAGTCCATTATAATTAAGCCTTTTGTTTACTGGTGAAAAGGGCACTTTGAAAAGTTATATGAAAGATTGAAGTTAAAGGTGTGGTACAGGACATGAGCTCACAATGTGAGCAATACTAGGTAACAGTGAAAGAGGCAAGTAGTTGATATAATTTAGTAACTCAGTTTAGCAAAAGCATCAAAAGCTTTAAAAATCTGTATAACATTAAACTTAGTCATTCTACTTATAAAAACTGATACTAGAAACTTAAATGTACAATAGAGTAAAATTTTAGCAAAAAAGATTTTCATTGAAAGGTTTCTTTACTGAATAATTTTTAAAAATTAAATATATAACTGGAGTACAGATTAGATATGCATATTATATTCAAAAATGAAATAAGTATATAAAATTTAAAAATATATCACATGGGACTATTCAAAACAATTAAGTTGGAAATAACAGGTTGTTTACATTTAAATACAGATAGATTGGTAGAAATATACAGACAGTGGCATAGTGGTAAAGAACCCCCTGCAATGCAGCAGACCCAAGTTCAATCCCTGGGTTGGAAAGATCCCCTGGAGAAGGAAATGGCAACCCATTTCAGTGTTCTTGCCTGGGAACAGTGTTCTTGCCTGTCCCAAGGACAGAGGAGACTAGTGGGCTACAGCCCATGGGGTTGCAAAGAGTCAGACAGCAGTGCATGTGTGCATGCACGCAACGCATGCACACACACACACACACACACACACACACACACACACTTGACAGACAGTGAGGGACTTCCTGGTTGCCCAGTGGCTAGGAATCTGTCTTCCAAGTCAGGAGATGTGGATTGACCCTAGTCCAGGAAGATTCCACATGCCACAGGGCGACTAAAGCTGTGTATCACAACTTCTGAGCCCACCCTCTAGAGCCTGTGCTCCATAACAAGAGAAGCCATCACAATGAGAAGCCCACAAACCCCAACTAGAGAGTAGTTCCCACTCGTAGCAACTAGAGAAAGACTATGTGTAGCAGTGAAGACACAATGCAGCCAAAAATAATAATAATTGTAAAATTGAAAACAAAATACTAACAATGAATAACTCTGGGTAGTGATAATAATATAATTTTTTCTTCTTGCTTGCTCTCTTTCATATCTGTGGCATCAATTTTTCCCACCAAGAGCATACATTTTAACTCTCAATAAGGAAAGACAATTTTCAAAAAAGGATTGAGTCAGCTTACATAAAATATCAAAAAACTAAAACAGGCTAAATTTTTCAATTAATTACCTGAAATATTAATATTTTCTACATTATTCTAATTTAAAATAATAATAACACTTTAGTTGCTCATAAAGACATGGACTTTGAGGAGTGACTGGTGCTTGGTTATGTAAAAAAGTGGAAAATGCATTTTAAGTGGATGAGATTCTTCTATCAAATGACAGAGTTGAGGACACAGATTTGTTTAGGAAATATTGAGCAATATAGTGGAGCATGATGGAAGTTCAATCATACAGGTAGACTGCAGCCATTTATGAAGGGACTTAAATGCCTGACCAGAAATGTTAGGTTTTATCAGACAGGAAACAGTACCTGTCTACCTCAGCCACCTAAATTGGTATCCCTTTCCTCCCTGACTCCTTGCTCTCAGCTGTATTTACCCCCCGGGGGAGCCTGATGGGCTTGCGTCTGTGGGATCGCACAGAGTCGGACACGACTGAAGCGACTTAGCAGCAGCAGCAGCAGCTCTCTGCCTAATCTCTTTCCTGCCTCAAGGCTTTATGCACCTGCTAGTGTCTGTCTGGAATCTCCTTTCCTTGATTGTCACACAACTGGCTCATTTAGTCACTCAGATCATCACAGCTTGCAGTTCACCTTCAGGAATAAGCCTGACCTGACTATCCACCATGACTAGTCATACACTACATATTGTTGTATTTTAATCTACTAAGAAGCATTTACTATTAACTATTTTTAATTATTTGAAAAGAGGTATGGCAACCCATTCCAGTATTCTTGCCCAGAGAATCCCCATGGACAGAGAAGCCTGGAACATAGGGTCACAAAGAGTCAGACATGACTGAAGCGACTTAGCATGAGCACAATTTTTAATTATTACCTCTCTCTTTTTAATGTAGTCTCTTGTAGGCACACAATTCATCATCTTTCCCAGGACCTAGGGAAATGTCTGTGAAATATCTTGGATAAAGGAATGAATAAACAAATACTGATCCGATATTGACAGTCAGAACTGAGAGATAGCACAATATAGAGGACAAAAGAGATTTTATTTTTTTCCCCAAAAGAAGAACTCATAAAGGCAACAGCATCTAAACTATTCTTATGAGTTTAGCTTATCTATCACAGGAAGATAATTAATATTATTCTCACATGGGTCCTTGGACTGCAAGGAGATCCAACCAGTCCATTCTGAAGGAGATCAGCCCTGGGATTTCTTTAGAAGGAATGATGCTAAAGCTGAAACTCCAGTATTTTGGCCACCTCATGCAAAGAGTTGATTCATTGGAGAAGACTCTGATGCTGGGAGGGATTGGGGGCAGTAGGAGAAGGGGACGACAGAGGATGAGATGGCTGGATGGCATCACTGACTCGATGGATGTGAGTCTGAGTGACCTCCAGGAGTTGGTGATGGACAGGGAGGCCTGGCGTGCTGTGATTCATGGGGTCGCAAAGAATCGGACATGACTGAGCGACTGATCTGATCTGACAGTGTATATCATTTCCTAGACTCTCTTAAATATATTGAAATATGACTAGTAATATTACATAGTAATATGACTATTACTAGTCTGACACTTGATTATATCTTTCTTTACTTAAATTGAAAATAAACAATCAAATACTGCTTATTTCCTGACACCTCATACATACACACACACACACATACAATACCACAAACAGAAACAAGGAGCAATTGCTCTTAAATACTCAGGGGCAAAATGATACTAAACTGGTGAAGGTTAGTTATATATGTTACTGTTGATTAGTTGCTAAATTATGTCTGAGTCTTTTGCAAACCCATGGACTGAAGCCCAGCAGGCTCCTCTGTCCATAGGGTTTCCCAGGCAAAAAGACAGGAATGGGTTGCCATTTCCTTCTCCATGGGATCTTCCCAGTCCAGAGATCAAACCCATATCTCCTGCATTGACAAGTAGGTTCCTTACCACTAAGCCATCAGGGAAGCCCCATATATGTTGGGGCCCCATATATGACCAACACATAATATGAAATCAGAAAAAAAAAAAATGTACATTTTAGGATCAGCTCACATAAAACATCTACATGAAAAATTGAAAGATTAATTTTCAAAACATATTCAGAAGATAATTGTATCAATAATGAGTGGATTTAAAATCTTACATGATGGAATCTTAAAGAAAAACTCATGAACCTACTTTGGATAATCAATGTCAGACAATGTCAAAGCACTTTCATTTTGAGTGTAAAGCATGAGCTTTGGGCTCATGTTAGATATTTTTGATACTCAAGCTATAAACCACCAATGTTATGCTTTTTCTATGTTGTATTTATTCACCGTGTGACAAAAGCAGAAGTCAGAACACTGAAGAATTATACTTTTATAGAAGAGTTTCTCAGAGAAGGCAATGGCACCCCACTCCAGTACTCTTGCCTGGAAAATCCCATGGATGAAGGAGCCTGGTAGGCTGCAGTCCAAGGGGTCACCAAGAGTCGGACACGACTGAGTGACTTCACTGCCCTCTCTCTATTACACTCCGCTTTACTAAACCTTTCTTTTTATTAAATGTCTGCATTATCAATATGATTAACTTCCCAAAGTCCCTCAGTTCAATGTGTCTGCTTGAGCTGGTAAGAATGGATTTAACAATTATTGGTCAGTTGACTTGTCTAACTCAATGAAATTAAGCCATGCCCCTGGGGCAACCCAGGATGGGCGGGTCATGGTGGAAAGATCGGACAGGGTGTGGTCCGCTGGAGAAGGGAATGGCAAACCACTTCAGTATTCTTGCCTTGAGAACCACATGAACAGTAAGAAAAGGCAAAATGATAGGATACTGAAAGAGAAACTCCCCAGGTCAGTAGGGGCCCAATATGCTACGGGAGATCAGTGGAGAAATAACTCCAGAAAGAATGAAGGGATGGAGCCAACACAAAAAGAATACCCAGCTGTGGATGTGACTGGTGATAGAAGCAAAGTCCGATGCTGTTAAGAGCAATATTGCATAGGAACCTGGAATGTCAGGTCCATGAATCAAGGCAAATTGGAAGTGGTCAAACAAGAGATGGCAAGAGTGAATGTTAACATTCTAGGCATCAGCGAACTAAAATGGACTGGAATGGGTGAATTTAACTCAGAAGGCCATTATATCTACTACTGCGGGCAGGAATCCCTCAGAAGAAATGGAGTGGCCATCATGGTCAACAGAAGACTCCAAAATGCAGTACTTGGATGCAATCTCAAGAACGATAGAATGATCTCTGTTCATTTCCAAGGCAAACCATTCAATGTCACAGTAATCCAAGTCTATGCCCCAACCAGTAACGCTGAAGAAGCTGAAGTTGAATGGTTCTATGAAGACCTACAAGACCTTTTAGAACTAACACCCAAAAAAGATGTCCTTTTCATTATAGGGGACTGGAATGCAAAAGTAGGAAGTCAAGAAACACCTGGAGTAACAGGCAAATTTGGCCTTGGAATACGGAATGAAGCAGGGCAAAGACTAACAGAGTTTTGCCAAGAAAATGCATTGGTCATAGCAAATATCCTCTTCCAACAACACAAGAGAAGACTCTATACATGGACATCACCAGATGGTCAACACCGAAATCAGATCGATTATATTCTTTGCAGCCAAAGATGGAGAAGCTCTATACAATCAGCAAAAACAAGACCAGGAGCTGACTGTGGCTCGGACCATGAACTCCTTATTGCCAAATTCAGACTGAAATTGAAAAAAGTAGGGAAAACCACTAGACCATTCAGGTATGACCTAAATCAAATCCCTTATGATTATACAGTGGGAGTGAAAAATAGATTTAAGGGCCTAAATCTGATAGATAGAGTGCCTGATGAACTATGGAATGAGGTTCGTGACATTATACAGGAGACAGGGATCAAGACCATCCCCATGGAAAAGAAATGCAAAAAAGCAAAATGGCTGTCTGGGGAGGCCTTGCAAATAGCTGTGAAAAGAAGAGAAGTGAAAAGCAAAGGAGAAAAGGAAAGATATAAACATCTGAATGCAGAGTTCCAAAGAATAGCAAGAATAGATAAGAAAGCCTTCTTCAATGATCAATGCAAAGAAATGGAGGAAAACAACAGAATGGGAAAGACTAGGGATCTATTCAAGAAAGTCAGAGATACCAAAGGAACATTTCATGCAAAAATGGGCTCGATAAAGGACAGAAATGGTATGGACCTAACAGAAGCAGAAGATATTAAGAAGAGGTGGCAAGAATACACAGAAGAACTATACAAAAAAGAGCTTCACGACCCAGATAATCATGATGGTGTGATCACTGACCTAGAGACAGACATCCTGGAATGTGAAGTCAAGAGGGCCTTAGAAAGCATCACTATGAACAAAGCTAGGGGAGGTGATGGAATTCCAGTGGAGCTATTCCAAATGCTAAAAGATGATGCTGCGAAAGTGCTGCCCTCAATATGCCAGCAAATCTGGAAAACTCAGCAGTGGCCACAGGACTGAAACAGGTCAGTTTTCATTCTAATCCCAAAGAAAGGCAATGCCAAAGAATGCTCAAACTACTGCACAGTTGCATTCATCTCACACGCTAGTAAAGTAATGCTCAAAATTCTCCAAGCCAGGCTTCAGCAATATGTGAACCGTGAACTTCCTGATGTTCAAGCTGGTTTTAGAAAAGGCAGAGGAACCAGAGATCAAATTGCCAACATCCGCTGGATCATGGAAAAAGCAAGAGAGTTCCAGAAAAACATCTATTTCTGCTTTATTGAGTATGCCAAAGCCTTTGACTGTGTGGATCACAATAAACTGCAGAAAATTCTGAAAGAGATGGGAATACCAGACCACCTGATCTGCCTCTTGCGAAATCTGTATGCAAGTCAGGAAGCAACAGTTAGAACTGGTCATGGAACAATAGACTGGTTCCAAATAGGAAAAGGAGTACGTCAAGGCTGTATATTGTCACTTTGTTTATTTAACTTATATGCAGAGTACATCATGAGAAATGCTGGACTGGAAGAAACACAAGTTGGAATCAAGATTGCTGGGAGAAATATCAATAACCTCAGATATGCAGATGACACCACCCTTATGGCAGAAAGTGAAGAGGAACTAAAAAGCCTCTTGATGAAAGTGAAAGTGGACAGTGAAAAGGTTGGCTTAAAGGTCAACATTCAGAAAACAAAGATCATGGCATCTGGTCCCATCACTACATGGGAAATAGATGGGGAAACAGTGGAAACAGTGTCAGACTTTATTTTTCTGGGCTCCAAAATCACTGCAGATGGTGACTGCAGCCATGAAATTAAAAGACATTTACTCCTTGGAAGGGAAGTTATGACCAACCTAGATAGCATATCCAAAAGCAGAGACATCACTTTGCCAACAAAGGTTCGCCTAGTCAAGGCTATGGTCTTTCCTGTGGTCATGTATGGATGTGAGAGCTGGACTGTGAAGAAGGCTGAGCGCCGAAGAATTGATGCTTTTGAACTGTGGTGTGGGAGAAGACTCTTGAGAGTCCCTTGGACTGCAAGGAGATCCAGCCAGTCCATTCTGAAGGAGATCAACCCTGGGATTTCTTTGGAAGGAATGATGCTAAAGCTGAAACTCCAGTATTTTGGCCACCTCATGCGAAGAGTTGACTCATTGGAGAAGACTCTGATGCTGGGAGGGATTGGGGGTAGGAGGAGAAGGGAACGACAGAAGATGAGATGGCTGGATGGCATCACTGACTCGATGAATGTGAGACTGAGTGACCTCTGGGAGTTGGTGGTGGACAGGGAGGCCTGGAGTGCTGTGGTTCGTGGGGTCGCAAGGAGTCAGACATGACTGAGCGACGGATCTGATCTGAGCTGATCAGTTGACTAGGACTTGGACTCAACAGTAATTTACATTAAATGAGCTCTAGATACCAGAACTTCCTGATCATAATACAAACGAAAGAGCAAAAGGCATAAACAGATACAAATATTGGAGTACATATTTGAACTATGTGCAATCTATCCACCAACTTCTCAATTATCTCC
The DNA here is from genome assembly GCA_935064755.1 of Tragelaphus eurycerus. NCBI lineage: Eukaryota > Metazoa > Chordata > Mammalia > Artiodactyla > Bovidae > Tragelaphus > Tragelaphus eurycerus. The sequence goes on from CAKXYN010000006.1 coordinate 2,779,536, forward strand.
CAATGTTGACAATTGCATTAATGAGGGGAAAGTTTCCATATTCTTAGAAAATTTCATAGTTGTACCCTGCAGATCAGAGATGAAAGTTGGAGATTCTGCCATTGAAATAGGACTTTCTGGGCTGGCAGAGGCCACATGGCAGCACCTCACCCCCTGAGGCAGGGTGGGCAGAATTACTATAATGAGCAGCAGATCCAGAGCAGTGGTCAGAATATTTTGAACCACAGACATCTTTGGCTGTGATTTGTTGGTCACTAGAAATAAATTAGAAGCCAGCCTTCAAAACAGTTTTTTAATATATAATCACAGAGAAACATGAGGGCTTGTGAGCAAAGGTCTGATTTCATCACCACAATGGAGCCTCATCCTCTCATCAAGTTTCCATTCCAGAGCTAGATCACAGACCCAGAACCCTTTGAATGAAAGAGAAATCAGGTCCATTAAAGAAGGACCCCATGATCCCAGGCCAAGAATGATGTATAAACATTCTTTAAAGTTTCTCTGATAGAACCCCTTTGGCCATTTATAGGCAAAAAGTTAAAAGTGAAAGTCGCTCAGTCCTGTCTGACTCTTTGCGACCCCATGGACTATACAGTCCGTAGAATTCTCCAGGCCAGAATACTGGAGTGGGTAGCCTTTCCCTTCTCCAGGGGATCCTCCCAAGCCAGGAATCAAACCCAGGTCTCCTGCATTGCAGGCAGATTCTTTACCAGCTGAGCCACCAGTGAAATAAGTGAAGCTAGATGACAAAATGAAAAAAGGAAAAAGCACACAATTCAGAGATTGACAAATTGACACTGAGTTGATTTAATTAGGCTCCCAAAATACTATTGGAATAATTGGCTAAATTGAGACTTGTGGGAATTACATTTTGTTATTGCCTGTATCTATCTCTCAATGGATTTGCCAACCCAACTTTGGGTAATGTCCTCAGTTCCTGAAAGCAAAGTTAAAATAAGCACTTAGTGGAACTTATCCATTCTAGATTAGAGAGGGAATGTAGACTCTACAGAATAGAACAGATTGTCAGTCATATGGAGAAACTAACACAGGCTAAATTACTGGGACCTGTGAGAGAAGATGTAAACTCATTTTTCTGGTTAAAAATCAAGAAGTGTACCTTGGAGTGTAGCTCTAAGGAGAGCATGGGAGGTGTTCCCACAGGCAGCCTACTTCATTATTGGCCTTCAACATCAAAATATAACATACCCTCCATAGACAAAGCTCCAAATAACTACCTTAAAAATGTTTGGCAAAAGTGATAAATCTATTTTGCCAAAATCCCATCTTGGGCAATATTTTATTTCCATTACCAGCTTGTTTTTTCCCCCTGTTTTTCCTCAAGGTACATTTAATTTCCTTGAATAAACTCATTGTGGTCACTGTGAAGACAATCCTAAACCATTAACAAATGAAAATAGTATAAAAGGACATATGTCTTGTTAGCCGTGTTCCCTCAAAAGACTTCAGGGCTGAGGATGGAACCCAGAGTATTATTGTGATTAAATGAAAACCAGTCAGAGGAAACAAAACAATTTTAAAATGTCACTCAAGCCATCCCTGTTGGTTTAAATTATTCAGGAATTTAGTTGTATAAAGTTGTGGCAGTATGGTTTTTGCATTTTGTAGGGCTAATGTAATAAGTATCAGTCAGCTATCAAATAAAATACAATATTCCAAATTTTCCAGTGATATTATAGGTAAGCAAAATTTGCTGCCCCAAAATAAGTCTCTTTGGCATGAGGATTACTTTACTTCTGATGATCTTTAAGAAACAGAAGACTCCAGAAGTCTTTTTTTTTTTTTTTTTTTAACCTCTCCCTTAGTTGCCTAAAGATTTAGATAAAGAATCTGCTTTGGCAATAGAGCTATCACCAGAGATAATTGCACAAATACCTGTGCGAGGTAGAGGGTGGGGAACTCTGTGTCTCATTGCCTCTGGTGCTGCTGCTCCTGCTAAGTTGCTTCGGTTGTTTCCGACTCTGTGCAACCCCATAGACGGCAGCCCACCAGGCTCCTCTGTCCCAGGGATTCTCCAGGCAAGAATACTGGAGTGGGCTACCATTACCGTCTCAAGTGTGTACATGCACGCTAAGTCGCTTCAGTCCTGTCCAACTCTGTACGACCCTGTGGACAGCAGCCCACCCAGGTCCTCTGTCCACAGGATTCTCCAGGCAAGAATACTGGAGTGGATTGCCATTTCCTTCTCCACATTGTCTCTGAAGGCCCCACAAACATTTATTTACCAAACATTTGCTTTTCTATCTCCACATTACTTGCTTTCCTCTCCTTTGAAGTCTCAAACCCCTATCCTCAACATCCTCTTTTGTCTTTAGCTGAATAAGGTCTTTAAGGTGAGTGCTTCACCCATCTTGGTGACCTACTTAGTTTAACTGAATCTTTCCCATGTATACATGTAATACATTTAACTTGTGTTTGATTTTCTTCTGTTAATCTGTTTATGCCAGTTTAATTCCTAGACCAGCTAGAAGAAGCTAGTAGAGAAAAAATTCCTCCTCTCCAATGATACCAATAAATACTATAAATAATAAATTATTACATTTAGAGTATGGCACTTAGTTATAATATGCTGTTTGAATTACACAAGATTTTTTAAAAATTTATTGATTGTTTTAATACTAAATACATCTTATCTATCCTAAGGTTTTTATAGTAAAACATTGCATAATATTAAAAATTGAAATAAAGTTTCTGTTGAATTTATGCAGAGTCTTCAAAGAACAAAATATTGAAATGAAAATTCAGAAAGAAAATTATAAATTCAATCAACTAGGAAAACTATGAACTCCTTAAATAATGATGATCTCAGAAAGTAAAACATAGTATAAAGTGTGTGCATATAACCACTTCATTTTGGCTGATTTTTCTTGGTAAAAATCCAAACTAAAATACATTACTGCAGAAAATATTTAGACTTAAAATAATAAAATGTTTACTAAACTATTTTAAACATGCAGTATTTACGTTTTAAGTTTCCAGCATCTTATAAACTTGTCCTTATTAGAAAGGTTGTTAGCCTATCTAATCCTAGCAACTCTATGAGGTAAGTATTATTTTTTTATTTTTCAATTATTAAAATTAAGTCTGAGAAAAATACAATAGCTTAAATAACCTGCTAGAGACAGAATTTTCCACTGACTAGACAATATATGGACTCAAGTTTCTTCAGAACACAGTGCTGTTTATATGATGCTGTTGCTTCTTTTTTGAATCTTTATATTCCAAACATACATATATACATACACACAAAGTTAGCACAAGAAATTGTGTGTATTTCTGTACACATTTTTAAATCTCCTTGAAATGTATCTCATGCAGTGAATTACATTATTAACTATTCATATGCCAATAATATTTATTGACATATGGATAGTTACTCATGGATACTTTTGCAGGGATATTATCCTAGCACAGCTATTAATTAAAATTTGTACACTAGCAAATTTAAATATTACACATTATGCTTGCATATTACAAATTACTGCTTTGTTAAACAGAGCTGTAAATATTCATTTAAAAATACTGTGTTGCCAGCTTTTATTTTAATATCCTCAAATACATTAATATATTCTGAAATATATTAGGGTATAAGACTGAGTTCTATGATATTTTGTACATTACACTCCATTTCTTAAATAAAACCTCATTTTAAAACTTATGACTCATGTCATATATAATAGGTTAGCAATATAGATATATATCAAGTGACTTTTATCAGTTTATCCCACACTCAAAGATAAAAAAAATCTTTTATTCTATATGTAAATATTTATGAGGCATCCAGAAATACTTTCTTCACATTCACTATACTTTTGATAACATTGCTTTACATTTTCTACACAAGACAAATATGGAATCCCCACATATTACATAATATATTGGCTTAAATATATTTGTTTTTAGGTTTTTAAAGTTTGATTAGCCACTATAAAATGGAGCAAGAGCTTTTAATAAATCCATGCAATTAAGGTATCCCTCTATTGGTTCCAGTGCCACGACAATTTCTTGTTTCCTCTCCATAACACAGTTTCTATGTTAACCATTTCTGGAAAAAAACACAAGCCTACAAAAAAAAATTTATAGTTGATGATGTGTAAATCAAATTGGAAACATTTATGTGATGTAAATGAACTGAAAAGCAACTGAAGGAACAAGAGACATTTAACAAAAGATATTCTCTGGAATTTCAAGCATACACATGAAATGGTCTAAAATGTTCAGAATCTACCAAATTCATGTTCAGATGACACTTGAATTGTCAGGTGTTGCCTTATCATGAATTCTTTCCTGACTGAGTCATTTAAGAATCTCTGTGTTTGCTCTTCATTCCCTTCTTCTGCATCTTCTAGGGTATAGAAATAAACAGAATTTGCTAACATAAGTAGCCAACTCACCACAAGCAGAGTTGGCTTGCATGTAGAGTATTTTTATTATCTTATGAGAACAAATGTTTTCATCAGGAAATAGATCAACTGGAAATCTGTCCATGAAACACTGCTCAGATCAGATCAGGCCCTCAGTCGTGTCCGACTCTTTGCGACCCCATGAATTGCAGCATGTCAGGCCTCCCTGTCCATCACCAACTCCTGGAGTTCACTGAGACTCACATCCATCGAGTCAGTGATGCCATCTAGCCATCTCATCCTCTGTTGTCCCCTTCTCCTCCTGCCCCCAATCCCTCCCAGCATCAGAGTCTTCTCCAATGAGTCAATACTTCACATGAGGTGGCCAAAGTACTGGAGTTTCAACTTTAGCATCATTCCTTCCAAAGACATCCCAGGGCTGATCTCCTTCAGAATGGACTGGTTGGATCTCCTTGTAGTCCAAGGGACTCTCAAGAGTCTTCTAGAATATCACAGTTCAAAAGCATCAATTCTTCAGCACTCAGCCTTCTTTACAGTCCAGCTCTCACATCCATACATGACCACAGTTAAAACCATAGCCTTGACTAGACGGACCTTTGTTGGCAAAGTAATGTCTCTGCTTTTGAATATGCTATCAAGATTGGACATAACTTTCCTTCCAAGAAGTAAGCGTCCTTTAATTTCATGGCTGCAGTCACCATCTGCAGTGATTTTGGAGCCCAGAAAAATAAAGTCTGACACTGTTTCCACTGTTTCCCCATCTATTTCCCATGAAGTGATGGGACCGGAAGCCATGATCTTCGTTTTCTGAATGTTGAGCCTTAAGTCAACTTTTTTACTCTCCACTTTCACTTTCATCAAGAGGCTTTTGAGTTCCTCTTCACTTTGTGCCATAAGGGTGGTGTCATCTGCATATCTGAGGTTCTTGATATTTCTCCCAGCAATTTTGATTCCAGCTTGTGTTTCTTCCGGTCCAGCATTTCTCATGATGTACTCTGCATAAAAGTTAAATAAACAGGGTGACAATATACAGCCTTGACATACTCCTTTTCCTATTTGGAACCAGTCTGTTGTTCCATGACCAGTTCTAACTGTTGCTTCCTGACCTGCATACAGATTTCTCAAGAGGCAGATCAGGTAGTCTGGTATTCCCATCTCTTTCAGAATTTTCCACAGAGTTTATTGTGATCCACACAGTCAAAGGCTTTGGCATAGTCAATTAAGTAGAAATAGATGCTTTTCTGGAACTCTCTTGCTTTTTCAATGATCCAGCGGATGTGGGCAATTTGATCTCTGATTCCTCTGCATTTTCTAAAACCAACTTGAACATCAGGAAGTTCATGGTTCACATATTGCTGAAGCCTGGCTTGGAGAATTTTGAGCATTACTTTACTAGCGTGTGAGATGAGTGCAATTGTGCAGTATTTGAGCACTCTTTGGCATTGCCTTTCTTTGGGATTGGAATTAAAACTGACCATTTCCAGTCCTGTGGCCACTGCTGAGTTTTCCAAATTTGCTGGCATATTGAGTGCAGCACTTTCACAGCATCATCTTTCAGGACTTGGAATAGCTCAACTGGCATTCCATCACCTCAACTAGCTTTGTTCATAGTGATGCTTTCTAAGGCCCACTTAACTTCATTTGACTTCACATTCCAGGATATCTAGCTCTAGGTCAGTGTTCACACCATCATGATTATCTGGGTCATGAAGATCCTTTTTGTACAGTTCTTCTGTGTATTCTTGCCACCTCTTCTTAATATCTTCTGCTTCTGTTAGGTCCATACCTTTTCTGTCCTTTATCGAGCCCATTTTTGCATGAAATGTTCCTTTGGTATCTCTGATTTTCTTGAATAGATCCCTAGTCTTTCCCATTCTGTTGTTTTCCTCTATTTCTTTGAATTGATCACTGAAGAAGGCTTTCCTATCTCTTCTTGCTATTCTTTAGAACTCTGAATTCATGTTTATATCTTTCCTTTTCTCCTTTGCTTTTTGCTTCTCTTCTTTTCACAGCTATTTGTAAGGCCTCCCCAGACAGCCATTTTGCTTTTTTGCATTTCTTTTCCATGGGGATGGTCTTGATCCCTGTCTCCTGTATAATGTCACGAACCTCATTCTATAGTTCATCAGGCACTCTATCTATCAGATCTAGGCCCTTAAATATATTTCTCACTTCTACTGTATAATCATAAGGGATTTGATTTAGGTCATACCTGAATGGTCTAGTGGTTTTCCCTAATTTCTTCAATTTCAGTCTGAATTTGACAATAAGGAATTCATGGTCTGAGCCAGTTAGCTCCTGGTCTTGTTTTTGCTGACTGTATAGAGCTTCTCCGTCTTTGGCTGCAAAGAATGTAATCAATCTGATTTCGGTGTTGACCATCTGCTGATGTCCATGTATAGAGTGTTCTCTTGTGTTGTTCAAAAAGAGTGTTTGCTATGACCAGTGCATTTTCTTGGCAAAACTCTATTAGTCTTTGCCCTGCTTCATTCCATATTCCAAGGCCAAATTTGCCTCTTACCCTACATGTTTCTTGACTTCCTACTTTTGCATTCCAGTCCCCTATAATGAAAAGGACATCCTTTTTTGGGTGTTAGTTCTAAAAGGTCTTGTAGGTCTTCATAGAACCTTTCAGCTTCAGCTTCTTTAGTGTTACTGGTTGGATTACTGTGATATTGAATGGTTTGCCTTGGAAACGAACAGAGATCATTCTGTCGTTTTTGAGATTGCATCTAAGTACTGCATTTCGGACTCTTTTGTTGATCATGATGGCCACTCCATTTCTTCTGAGGGATTCCTGCCTGCAGTAGTAGATATAATCGTCATCTGAGTTAAATTCACCCATTCCAGGATGAATTTAAAAAGAAACATGCCCTGCTCTGTACCCTCCAGTCATTGTCCTCTTTGTAATAGATTGTAAAATCTCTTAAAAGATTACGTTATAAGAAATGCTTTATTATTTTAAATGCATTTAAAACTACAATAAGTGACATAATCTACACATCACACACAGTGTTATTACTTTACTAGAGATATACATAAGAAATATCTTTTTAATATAATAAATAAATATTAAATTACCTCTTAATAATAGGCTTATCAGATCTGAGTTGCTGCTCTGTTGTGTGTAAGCTGCTATTTATTGCTTTGATTGCTTTCCCAAAGATGATCATCACATAAATGATAATAACATGTGCCTTTAGTTATAAGCAGCATACAGAAAATACTTATTATACTGCAAGAATACCTGTCATTACCCCCTCTTAGACTATTATTAGTGAATAGTCCCTAGTCACCAGAATAAGTTTCTACTCTTCACTACGGTGACAGCTTCAAACTGCACATTCTCAGTAGGTGTCACGATACAAGAAGCTTCTCATCAATGTGGCAGGATATGTTTACTGCTTCACGGCAGGTAATGAAAGAATGATGTTTGGCCAAGACCTGCCCTTGCAGCTTGTCAGCTGTTCCATTTGAATATAGGATGCTTTGGATCAGGCGCTGAGTGTCACTAGGGCTTGGAGGACATAACTAACAAAAAAATCAATGGCCAGTTGTTTTTGAAATGTCAGGGAGAACTAAAGAAATATCTGAAATGTCAAAATGCACTTGAAATAGGATATAATGAACTAAAGGCACTGAAGTAATTTAGGGGTTCATACACAAAAGCCCTGGAGCAGGGCGGTGGAAGTCCTTCAATAATTTGTAGGTCTGTATTCTATAAACTACTGCAATTGGTTTGGTTCTAAAAAAGTTCTTAAGGACACAGAAAGGCATTGAAGAGAGGGAGCAGCAGTAATTTACAGTGGAATAATCAGTAGTCTGGAATAAGACAATTTAAAAAAGTGATTAAGCCTGAAATCATAAAACTTCTAGAAGAAAACACAGTAAGATCCTTGACATTGATCTTGACAATGAGTTTTGTTTGTTTGTTTTGTTTTTTGGATTTGACACTCAAAGCAACGACAACAAAAGCAAAAATAAGCAATGGGGCTACCCCAAATTAAAAAGCTACACACAGCACACAAAATAATCCAAAAAATGAACAGGAAACTTGCTGAATAAGATAAAATATTTGTAAATATAAGGTCTGATAATGGGTTAATATCCAAAATATGTAAGGAAATCATACAACTTAATTGCTAACCTTCCCACCAAACAATTTCATTTAAAAAATGGGCAGAGGATCTGAATAGATGTTTTTCTGAAGAAGATGTACAGATGGCCAAAAGGTTCATGTAAAGATGATCTGATGATCAACATTAATCACCAGAGAAATGTAAATCAAAATCATAATGAAATATCATCTCACACCTATTATCCAAAGACAAAAATAACAAGTGCTGGCAAGAATGTGAAGGAAAAGAAACCCTGGTACACTCTTGATGGGAATGTAAACTTATAGAGATACTATGGAAAACAGCATGGAGGTTCCTTAAAAAATTAAAAATAGACCTACTGTATGATCCAGCAGTTTCACTTCTGGGTATTTATTTGAAGAAAATGAAAACACTAACTCCCAAAGATATATGTACACCCATGTTTACTGTAGCATTATTTATAATAACCATGATATGGAAACAACCAAAGTGTCCATCAACAAATGAATGGGCAAAGGTATGTGTCTATGTATACTCACACAATGGAACATTATTCAGCCATAAAAACTAATGGAAATTTTGCCATTTGCAGCAACATGGCTGGAACTTGAAAGCATTGTGCAAAATGAAATAAGTCACACAGAGAAAATCAAATACTGTATGACACAACCTATATGTGGAATCTAAAACATAACAAAAAGCAAGCTCATTGATAGAGAAATTGATGATTACCAGAGACAGGGGTTAGGGAGAGGAAAAATAGGTGAAAGGAGGCCAAAGATACAAACTTTTGGTTATAAAATAAATAAGCCTTGGGGATATAATATACAGCATAGCAACTATAGTTAATAGTACTGAGTTGCATATTTGAAAATGGCTAAGAGAATAAATTTTAAAATATCTAATTACCAGAACAAAAGTTCCATAACTTTGTAGTGGTAAATCATAACTAGACTTATTGCGGTGATCATTTTGCAATACATAAAAACATCAAATCATTATGTTGTACACCTGTAACTAATATAACATGTGTCTTTAAAAAAAAAAAAAAAAAAGAAAAAATGTAGCCATGCATTCTTCAACTCTTCTATCCAAGTCTCTTTGAAATGCAAGGAATAGAATTCCTTTCAACTGAGCCTAACTGAAAAGGATATTCTAGGGCATGATTGAAGATATCTCAGAATTCAAAGGAGAGGCAGGTTTCCTGGGGACTGGAAAAGGAATGTTGCAAGACCAACCAAGGATTATGTTTGACAAGAAGGAGGTCCTGGTTCCCCCTTTGATTTTCTCAGTAAATCTGCTCCATTCTCCTAATCACTCAAAAGCTTCTCTGCCTGGCCAGCTGGCATGCATCTAGCACTGTCATTCCAGCACAAAATCTACAGGTCTCCTCAGGAACATACTAACTGTTAAGTGGTCACAGTATTTGAGTATAATTATTTTAATGGTAGGCAATCTGATGAATTAGTGTAGTCTCCAAATTAGTCTCTCTTTAGTCAGCTGAGGCAGGAGAATATTCTCCTTCCATTGTCCCTAAGAATCAGCTTTGAGAAAGGAAACAGAAAGCATCTCCCTTGCAGGGTCCTACAGCTACAGCATCTGTACATCATCCCAGGTGTTTCAACTCAGTGCTGGGCATCATCTGAGTGTCAGACACTCACTCCTATAGCATCTTGTGTCAGGCACATGTCCCCATTCAAGACAATTTTCCACAGATAAGATTCTTATACAATTTGCTTCTATTTTCATTCTTGAGAATTATATGCATTGAAAGCCAAACCCAGATATATATTTCCTGCCATGACCTGTATCAGAGCATCCAGCTAATCAAAATTTAACAACAGCCTCAGCTGACTAGAGATGATCAGGTCTTTGAATTTGAAGCCTGGCTTCCACACACATAGGTCTTCCTCAGACGTCCCTAAGAAGAGATTCCCAGCAACACAAGAAATCCTGCTCATGCCAGATACTCAACTGCAATTACTGATTTCTTTTCTTTTATTTCTTTTTTCCAATGGAAGTACCATGCTTAGTCGCTCAGTAGTGTCTGACTTTTTGCTATCCCATGGACTGCAGCCTGCCAGGCTCCTCTACCCATGGGATTCTCCAAGCAAGAATACTGGAGTGGGTTGCCATGCTCTCCTCTAGGGGAGCTTCCCAACCCAGGGATTGAACCCAGCTCTCCCTCACTGCAGGCAGTTTCTTTACCATCTGAGCCACCAGGAAAGCCCAGCAAAAGTACTGATTTAATCTAAAACACAATACACTGGGGATACCAGCTTCAGATGACAAGCTGAATTTTGTATCTAAATCCCAATGGTTCCACAGTGCCAGGAACAAGGAGAAAAGGCTTCATATAGTAATTTCCAAAACATAATAATATATTTATATCAAAAATATCCTTAATTTCATTTTTCATCATCTGGCTCCAGCCAGACACCGCAAACAGAAGTATATTTGTGTTCCCAACATTCTTAGAGTTACAAGGAATAACCAATAAATACAAATAAATATAATCAAACTGACCTTTCTCTAAATTTTCAATTCTCCTCCCTAAGTGGTTGTATGTTCTAGATTCTGAAAGTTTGTGTGAACTCTTTTTCTGTCATGAATTCATGAACTAATAGCTCCCTTCCTAGGTGAAGGATTGTAAATGCCTTCTTCCCAGCCACCACATCTTAACCTGCCTTGCATATTTTCTATACCCTGTTGCTTAATAATCACACTTAGCTCAAAAATTTTCCTTTCAATATAGAAACTTTTTTTTTAAACATAGAATCTTTGGAATACAGAAACCAAAATTCTGCTAAAGTTGGGTGAAATGAAAAGTAAGATTTCTGGACTTTTGGATCGCAGCCATTCTTTCTGGTGTGAAATGGTACCTCATAGTGGTTTTGATTTGCATTTCTCTGATAATGAGTGATGTTGAGCATCTTTTCATGTGTTTGTTAGCCATCTGTATGTCTTCTTTGGAGAAATGTCTATTTAGTTCTTTGGCCCATTTTTTGATTGGGTCATTTTAAAAGTAGATATTGAAAATAGTCCAAAGTATGGAACTGCCAGGACTCTGTAAATTGAACTTAAAGAACAGGAACTTGATTGGGAAGTGAGGAACTCCCACCCTCCAACAGGGAGAGTCCACATGGTGCCTGTCACCTCAGTCTGAGTTTATGTGTATTTGCTCCATTCTCTCCTCTCTCTTGAATTAGTTTAATTAGCTTTTTCACTTTGCAAATGGTGGACATCACTGTCCCGTGGTCTTTTAGATGAAATCCTTACTACTGACTCTAATATCTGTGTCTTTAGCCTTAAGAACTAAAGACACGATGTGACTGTGAGACAAAACTGCTAGAAAACAAGTTTGCTCAGAACAGTCCCCAAATGGGCTCCTCTTATGTCTCTTCTCCACTTTGAATCAATCTGGTATGATAAATCTTTAATCATTTTGGTTTTTAAAAGGGCTTAGAAACTTAAAGAAGGATGATATAGAAATTTATTCAGAGAGTTCCTGAAAGTCACCACCAAAGACCAGAAGATGAGAGAACCCACATGTCAGAATAGCTCTTGATTTATCCACTTTGTTCACTCATCTATAATATATTTCATTTGAATGAAAAATTCCACAGCTAGAAAAAAGCATTCAAAACACTCAATCTAGTCTCACACTGATCCACTCAAAAGTGTCTTTAAATAATGGAACTTTGAGATACTTTGTGGAAGGACATGGTTATCTATGTTTCCTCTGACAGGCTATCATTCATAAATCTAATTTCTTCATACATATATTTTATATGTTTACAACATATCATCTAAGTAAATACTTGATTACATCCCTTCTCAGGTAACTTCCTAGTAATATAATCCAAGCTAGATACACCAAGGGCATTTTATTTATTTGGTTTCCAACTTTGTTGCAAATGATAGAGGTCTGGTCCTTATACTGGGACACTTTATTAATTTATAAAGTGGGCCTCTCCATCTACTGGCTAGCTGTTTAAAAAAAGAAAAAGAAAATTTCCTTCTATTCTAAGTTCTTGGTAAAATGCCTTTAGCTGAGCTGAATTAGAAGATTCATACATTAAATTCTGCTATGATATCTGTGATGGTAATTTTATATGTTGAGTTAATTGCATCATAGGGTGCCTAGATATTTGTAAATGTAATTCTGGATGATGTGTCTGTGATGGTATTTTTGAATAATATTAGCATTTGGATTGATTAACTCAGTAAAGCAGATAGCCTTCCTCAAGTGGGTCATTCAATACACTGGGGCTTGAATTTAAAAAAGCGTGAGAAGAGGGAGTTCTGGGCCCTTCAGGTTCTGCCTGAATGACTAAGCTGGGACACTGCCTGTCTCTTGTCCTCAGACTAGGATTTACATCATTAGTAACACTTGTCCCGAGGCCTTTAGGCTCAGATTAAATTACAATACTGTTTTCCCAGGTCTCCAATTTGCAGATGGCATATCATGAGACTTCTTATCCTCTATAATTACTTGAGCTTACTTTAAAATACACACATACACACAATCTCCTATTGGATTCTATTTCTCTGGAAAACTCTTAATACAACATCATTAAACACAAAATACAGCAGTAGTATGGAGAAATTAAAGCCAGAGTGTACTGCTAAGACTCTATGAGAAAGACAGTCTGGTCTTACACCACTGGGGATGTGGAAGGCTTCAAGTGTGAGAAAAGGTAGAGAATGGGCCTTTCAGACATAGGTGATAATATAACTGAATATAAGTTGCATGTTTAGAGGACCCCAAATAGTCCAGTGTGTCAAAATGAAATAATATATAAAAAGGCTAGAGGAGTATATGATGGGAGTATACACTGAAGAAAAGATAAAGTATCAGTCAATAAAGTTTTTAAAACTGCAATTGCAAAGAGTGTAAAAATAATTGCCATTCACTAGCTAATTACTATATTACTATTATTTGCTATGGTGACTGGTATCTAAAGCTTCATTTAACCCTCAAATATGAGAGTACAAGCACTATTATCCCTACTTTGACAATAAAGAGACTGAGGACCTCATGAGTAAATGGTAAATCTGGGATATTAACTCAGGCCAATCTAGTTTTAAAACACAGCAAATTTCTATAATTATATATGAGTAATTCCAATTAGTCTAGTTGAAAAATAACATTCTTACTTCATTTGCATTTTATTTTGTATTTCACTACCCACTTAGCCCAAGAGAGCTTCTCAAATAGCCTGAGAAGAAAACAATTCATGATTTAATTTTTGTGAACCCTTGAAACAATGAACAACAACAAAATGTCTTCAACATTAAGCCGTATTACAAAAAAAAAAAAAAAAAAAAAAAGTCGACTAAAATTTTAGAACTTTGGGGATAGGAAAGTGATCATTATGATTTTTAGTGTATAATCTCCAGCAGCAGTCAGCAGTTTGCAAAGGAATGAAACATAGCCTTCATTTACTGCACCCAACACCAAGACACCTGAGTGTGACATGGACAGGAAAGGTAGGTGAAGGGAAGGGACAGGAATATCCTTTGAGGACATGCCCACAAAGCCTGTGTACATGGATTTGTGCAGTTAGTTCACTGACACCTGGAGCACACACATCACCATTGCCTTCACCCAAGGAAGTGACAGGAGGATAAGCCATTCACTTTCACCACAGCAAAGAGAGACAAGAGCTGATGAAATAGGGCAATGAATGAAAACATATTGAGTTCAGAAAGAGACACTGAATTACAGAAATTTTTAAAATGCACATGGCTTATACTATGGCACCCCACTTTTTATAATTCAAGAAAAATAATAAATTTAGATTATAAAACCATCTCATGCAGCATGAGATTGGAAGTATCCATCAGAATGAAATAAGTCGTCCAAAGTCTTCTCAGTAAAAGTTCTCTTCTACTACTGACTCAGGAAGAAAAGTCAAAGACTATGAGATTTGTAATTAAATGAAGGAAAGAACATCATTAAGAAACAGAAATAGTTTATTTTAGGGAATCATTTTTCTATTTATCTGACATCACAATTAAATTTAGATTGACATCATATAAACATAGATTCATTTGGTTTGATTATCTTCCATTATAATCTAGGAATCATACCAATATATACATTTTCACTATATTTTAATATTAACATTCAGTACTTAGCTTCTATGTTATATACAATTAACTCAATATGATTCTCAAATTATTATAACTATCTGTCTATATCCCTCTTTTGTTTTAGTGGACATGTGTTGTGTTTTTGTTTTTGTTTTTCAGCTGACCATCTCTATTCTTTGAGAAACTTCCCCCCCACCCCCACTTTTCTCTAATCACAGAAGTGACCCTTCTCGTTACCTTGGATGCAAGTTCTATCCAACGGTGACCTAATTAGGACATTTTTTACCTCAGTGACATTTTTTTTGCTCCACATGCAGAATCAATATAGCATTTTTGTTAGAATGAGACTGCTGTGCTCTAATCCTGACTCTGGCACTTATTAAATATGCAACTTTAAACTTTCTGTGTCTCAACTCCCTCATGTGCAAAAAAAGAGCGATAATAATAGTACATCCCTTTCAGAGTTTTTACAAAATTAATTGAGTTAATATTTTCAACATTTAGAAGAGTGCTTGGAATACAGTATGTGATATATAAATATTTGTTAAATAAATGTGCTTGTTTAAAATCATAAAGAATTATTCAGTGTTCTCATCAAGACTGATGTATGGACATGTGGAAAGAAACATGCTATTTTTCACTGTAGGGCATCACAATAAATAAAAAAGAGGTATCTTATTCCACTAAGGCTGCTGCTGCTGCTGCTAAGCTGCGTCAGTCGTGTCCAACTCCGTGCGACCCCATAGACGGCAGCCCACCAAGCTCCACCGTCCCTGGGATTCTCCAGGCAAGAACACTGGAGTGGGTTGCCATTTCCTTCTCCAATGCATGAAAGTGAAAAGTGAAAGTGAAGGCGCTCAGTCGTATCCAACTCTTTGCAACCCCATGGACTGCAGCCTATCAGGCTCCTCCATCCATGGGATTTTCCAGGCAAGAGGACTGGAGTGGGGTGCCATTGCCTTCTCCGCCACTAAGGCTACTATAATAATATACCACAAAGTAGGTGGCTTAAAAACAGCACAAATATATCTGTCACTTTTATGGGGTCTGGAAATCAGATATCAGGGTGAGGACATGGTGAGGTTCTATGTCTGGTGAGACCCACTTCCTGGTTCTTGGATATCTTTTTGTCATGTTCTCACATGGAGGAAGGGGTGAGACGCTTTCTCACACAATTTTTACTAAGGCACCAGTCTCACGGATGAAGGCTCTGCTCTGATGACCCAGTCATCTCCCAACAGCCTCAACCTCTTATTATCACCCTGTGTGCTAAGTCGCTTCAGTCGTGCCCAACCATCTGTGACCCTATGGATCCTCCTGTGTCCATAGGATCCTTCAGGAGAGAATACTGGAGTGGGTCACCATGCCCTCCTCCTTGTGATCTCAGTGAGCCAAGGATCGAACCCATGTCTCTTAAGCCTCCTGCATTGGCAGGAGGGTTCTTTACCACTAGGGCAACCTGGGAAGCCCATTAGGACTTTCAGGGTTCGGTAAATTCAACTTGGGAGAGACACAAACATTCAACCGTAGAGAGATAATTTTAAGGAGTCAGCAAATTTCCTGGTTACCACATAGGGAAATTAAATGAAGTCAGCAACATAACTAGCAGCAGAACCAAACTTTGGAGACAGACTGAGCCCCAAACATCATGTGAGTCCTTTAGTCCAACTGGAGCTAATGTCACTTAGGATTCCTCAGATACTGAAGCCAATAAATTCCTCTTTCTGTCTTTCCTAAAGTTTTTTTTTTTTTTTTTTTTTTTTAAAATGAGTTTCTGTTACTTGTCACTTAAAGACTCCTGACACATCTTACCTCATGTAAGATTTTAATATATTTTTAAGGGAACTTCAGCAAGTTTACACTTAAAGAATCATCTCAACTTGTAATTGTCAAAAGAGAAACATCTGGCTTTCAGCTATACAAATAAGTCTACCCCCTACCTACTAATATATATTCAGTATTTCATTTGGCTGAAAATTATGCCACTTCAGTTTTTGAGAGCTAAATTTTATTTCTTCTTAAATATTTATTGAGCAGGAATTAATTTATTTGCACTAATTAGTTTGCTACCACATCTTTTTGTCACCATAACTCCATTCACAATATGTTACATTTAAGAAGTACTAACTGTCTAATGCCACTAACAGTTTTACCACAGCAGACATGCCAAGAAAGTGAGTGATTTGATAAGGCTGCATAAAGGTTATCTAAAAGAACGTGAAATAATCAGTGCTAGTAATATAAATTGTACTTGGGAAAGTAATCTTAGAATGATCTAAAGAGTTTTTTTTTTTTTTTTTTTTAAATCTAGCTTCTGTAGATGCCCTATTATAAAAAGAAGCAAGACATATTTAAAGTGTAAAAGATTTTAAGTCACAAAAATATAGGTTCAATTCCTGGCTCATAAGGTTCCAGTTGGTTTTGGAAATGTACTTAACCTCTCTAACATGTATATTTTTCATTCTTAAAACTAGAGAATATAATGTCCACTATTCAAATCTGTAACATGGACTGCATATTACATCAAATCATACAGCAACATACTAGATATAGCAACAAAAACAGTAACAAACACATAAACAAAATATATAAAAATTCTAAACACTACTGCATCAGTCAATTACCAGTTGGACAAACATTACACTATAAACATTCCCAAGAAGAATTCATTTAAGGCAAGGAATTGGTTACTCAAAACACTGTGGAAAGGGGCAAGAGATTCAAAGATTAGTAAAAGATTTCAGGAGAAAAGGAAGTTTCAAGAATTTCAATAAAGCACCACTGATAGCTCAGTTAATGCACCAAAGCAGGAATACCACTGCTAACCTATTTGATCCCTTTCTGTTACTAGAAAAATGATTCTACTTCAAGACACTATACCCCTAATCAGTATAATTGGAGAAGGAAATGCAACCCACTTCAGTACTCTTACCTGGAGAGATTCTGTTAGAAAAATAGCTTTAATTTCATCTGTTAAATCTACTTAATTACATCTGTTAATTAAATTGTAATAAAATGTATTTCCATCTACAATATGAAGTTTGACTCCTTAGATGAAATGAAGTGTCATTGTGCAAGTGCACAACCTGCAGACCTCTAACTGGCTTAATTATGTTCCTTTTGATGAGGCTCAAAATAAAATTTTACTTCTCTATTACTACCTAAAATCTGTTAATGATATTAATCATGTCAATCACCAAGATAATCTATTTCCTTACTGTGTATGTTAATCACTCAGTCATGTTCGATTCTGCTGCCCCATGGACTGTAGCCTGCCAGGCTCCTTTACCCATAAAATTCTCTAGGAAAGAATACTGGGGTGGGTATAAATTCTCTTTTCCAAGGGATCTTCTAGACTCAGGGATTGAAGTCTTCTGCACTGCAGCAGATTCTTTACTATCTGAGCCACCAGGGAAGCCATTTCCTCACTGCTTCATCCTAAATAGTAATAGAAGAACTTAGAATGATTTTGCTTAAGATTTTAATTTTGAATATATGAATTCACAAGGGTTCATGATTTTTTCTTCCACTCATTTATTTTCCTATATTGAGACCTGTGTACATATATATGCATATATGCATATATACATATATGTATATATATGCATATATACATATGTATATGCATATATATGTACAGAATTAATGCCAAAGAATGCTCAAACTACCACACAATTGCACTCATCTCACACGCTAGTAAAGTAATGCTCAAAATTCTCCAAGCCAGGCTTCAGCAATATGTGAACCTTGAACTTCCTGATGTTCAAGCTAGTTTTAGAAAAGGCAGAGGAACCAGAGATCAAATTACCAACATCCACTGGATCATCAAAAAGGCAAGAGAGTTCCAGGAAAACATCTATTTCTGCTTTCTTGACTATGCCAAAGCCTTTGATAGTGTGGATCACAATATACTGTGGAAAATTCTGAAAGAGATGGGAATACCAGACCACCTAACCTGCCTCTTGAGAAATCTGTATGCAGATCAGGAAGCAACAGTTAGAATTGGACATGGAACAACAGATTGGTTCCAAATAGGAAAAGGAGTACATCAAGGCTATATATTGTCACACTGCTTATTTAATATATATGCAAAGTACATCATGGGAAACACTGGGCTGGAGGAAGCACAAGCTGGAATCAAGATTGCCAGGAGAAATAGCAATAACCTCAGATATGCACATGACACCACCCTTATGGCAGAAAGTGAAGAAGAACAAAAGAGTCTCTTGATAAAATTGAAAGAAGAGAGTGAAAAAGCTGGCTTAAAGCTCAACATTCAGAAAACTAAGATCATGGCATCTGGTCCTATCACTTCATGGCAAATAGATGGGGAAATAGTGGAAACAGTGGTCGATTTTATTTTTCTGGGCTGCAAAATCACTGCAGGTGGTGACTGTAACCATGAAATTAAAAGATGCTTACTCCTTGGAAGGAAAGTTGTGACCAAACTAGACAGCATATTTAAAATCAGAGACATTACTTTGCCAACAAAGGTCTGTCCAGTCAAGGCTATGGTTTTTCCAGTGGTCATGTATGGACATGAGATTTGGACTATAAAGAAAGCTGAGCACAGAAGAATTGATGCTTTTGAACTGTGGTGTTGGAGAAGACTTTTGAGAGTTCCCTTGAACTGCAAAGAGATCCAACCAGTCCATCTTAAAGGAGATCAGTCCTGGGTGTTCTTTGGAAGGACTGATGTTGAAGCTTAAACTCCAATACTTTGGCCACCTGATGCAAAGGGATAACTCATTGGAAAATCCCCCGATGCTGGGAAAGATTGAGGGCAGGAAAAGAAGAGAACGACAGAGGATGAGATGATCATCATCGACTAAATGGACATGGGTTTGGGTTGACTCCGGGAGTTGGTGATGAACAGGGAGGCCTGGCATGCTGCGATTCATGGGGTCACAAAGAGTCGGACATGACTGAGCGACTGAACTGAACAGTGAAATGTTTTCTTGGCTGGTATTTGATTTTTCTATTTTCAATAATCCAAATGTGATACAGATGTAAGCTCCAAGACTAGCTTTAATCATTTCTTCTCTCTTTTAAATTGTATTATTTTAGTGTGGAACTAGTTTGATTTCTGTTATTTATATAATTTAATGTTACTTCAGGATATGGCTTTTTATTGCTTTTCTAAACAATCTTGCCTAATCTTTAGTGTACATTTTCACCTGCTTTCCCCAGTCTGCTAAATTTTTATTTTATTATATTTAACTATTATCTCAAAATCAATTCTTCCAGTTTCTCCTTCTATAGCAAGTTATTTTCAAATTAACCATTCTGGACCTTCAAATTCTCTCATCTTTTCCCTCACATTTCTGTCACTGTATTTTACCTCTGTGCTTTGAGATAATTACCCCACTTCTTCTCAAGGCCACATATTCAAATTTCAAGAGTAAATATACTCATCATTTTATCTCCTGGGTTTTCTAATTTGAAAATCAAATTTTAGATTCCAGAAAGCAATTTGTATATTATGTTCAAATCTCTGTCACTTAATTTTTTTTTTATGTTATTGCTTTTAGCAACACCATTTCATTAAATTACATCTGCTAAGATTATTTTGATAATATGTGAAATTATCATTCTCTTTCTCCCTCTTTCCCTCAACCCCACATTTTCTAGGACCCACAGGTGAGTGCTGTACTTCCTCTAATGATAATCTGCCATTTTGTTTATTTTAGGGGTATAGGACCAACAATTGTGCTGGCCACCTCATGTGAAGAGTTGACTCATTGGAGAAGACTCTGATGCTGGGAGGGATTGGGGGCAGGAGGAGAAGGGGACGACAGAGGATGAGATGGCTGGATGGCATCACTGACTCGATGGATGTGAGTCTGAGTGACCCCTGGGAGTTGGTGATGGACAGGGAGGCCTGGCGTGCTGCAGTTCATGGGGTCACAAAGAGTCGGACACGACTGAGCGACTGATCTAATCTGACATGGTGATAGCATTGTTAGTTCAGTTGAGTTGTTCAGTCATGTCTGACTCTTTGAGACCCCCTACAGACTGCGGCACTTGAGACTTCCCTGCCCACCACTTTCCCGGAGCTTACTCAAATTCATGTCCATTGAGTCAGTGATGCCATCCAACTATCTCATTTTCTGTCATCACCTTCTCCTCCCCGCTTCAAACTTTCCTAGCATCAGAGCTTTTTCAAAAGAGTCAGTTCTTCCCACCAGGTGCCCAAAGTATTGGAGTTTCAGCTTCAGCATCAGTCCTTCCAATGAATATTTAGAATTAATCTCCATTAAGATGGACTAGTTAGATCTCCTTAAAGTCCAAGGGACTCTGAAGTCTTCTCCAACACCACAGTTCAAAAGCATCAACTCTTCAGTGCTTAACTTTCTTTATAGTCCAAGTCTCACATCCCTACATGACTACCGGAAAAACCATAGATTTGACTAGATGGACCTTTGTGGTCAAAGTAATGTCTATGATTTTCAACATGCAGTCTAGGTTGGTCATAACTTTATTTCCAAGGAGCAAGCTTCTTTTAATTTCATGGCTGGAGTCACCACCTGCAGTGATTTTGAAGCCCAAGAAAAAAAAAGTCTCTCACTGTTTCCATTGTTTCTCCATCTATTTGCCATGAAGTGATGAGACCAAATGATGTGATCTTAGTTTTCTGAGTGTTGAGTTTTAAGTCAACCTTTTCACTCTCCTCTTTCACTTTCATCAAGAGGCTCTTTAGTTCTTCTTCGCTTTCTGCCATAAGGGTGGTGTCATCTGCCTATCTCAAGTTACTGATATTTCTTAGTATCATGAGTATTTGGCTTTCCTGGTGGTTCAAACAGTAAATAATCCACCTGCAATACAGGAGATCCAAGTTAAATCTGTGAATCCGGAAGATGCCCTGGAGAAGAGAATGGTTACCTGCCGGGGTCCAGCCCCAGTGGATCCATGGAAATTTGAAGGAGAGACGGCATTGGTGAATACACTGGCTTTAATTAGATATTAATTAGGGATATAAAGAGTAATAGAATGAGGATAGCTCAGCAGGAAAATTCAGGGGAGAAAAGAGGCTGAGTAGCTTGGTTTACACAGAAAACCAATAAAACTTCAAGACAAGAAGTTTGCACCACTTACGTAGGCCACAGGCGTCCTCCATTCTCCCAAAGGAGAGGAGACACTGAGGCCTCCCCAGTCGGATCTTAGAAGCCCAAACAAAACTAGTAAGCTTGGCAGGCCTCCGTGCTCCAGATGCAAACTCAGCCAGAGGTTGAGAGAAAGAATGACATGAGGAGACCAGTATTTCAATGAACTGATCCCAATTCTTTATTTACCAGGGTCTGTTTTTATACACTGAGGTGTTATACAAAAGTCACGTGGGGTCAGCAGTCCTGACTTTTATTAAAGTCAGGTGCTTCAAACAGATGTATACAGAGGTCTTAGGGGTGTTACATCATCTTCTGGCCAGGGGGCCTGCTGAAAATTTATGACCCTCTCCTTGTGACAGCGGTCAGTCAACACTTATTTCTCCAGGGGTGATTATTCTTAAAACAGATGCCACCTTCCGAAGGTACCAGATAAAGTTACATTCCTATAGGGTGAGGGTGTAGTGGGTTTTAATTAAGTAAAGAATTTATTTAGCCTAAGGTCTAACATGATTAATATCAAAGGTTAATACTTATTTCTTCTATATATTCATTAATGTGTATAAGGGCAGGGGATGTGGAGACTTAGCAGCAGACATTGGCTCAACAAATGAAAAACCCTTCACCAATACAATTTCTAATCAGCCCACTATACTTTTACATATACAATACATATACAATACAATATACAGCTGTCTGTATACATATACAATATACAGATAGCTGTATATTGTCACCTTGCTTATTTAACTTATATGCAGAGTACATCATATGAAATACCAGGCTGGATGAAACACAAGCTGGAAGTTACAGGTTCTAACTTCTCTGAAGAACCTGTTTTTAGAAGGTTTAAAGCATCTCATGCCTCTCACAGTTGGGAGGCTATGAGCAATCACATGTGGCCGGACAGGCCTGTCAGGCAGGCTAGAGAACCTTCAGAGGAGTTTGGAAGTTTGGAACACTCCTGTCACGCCCAGGAATTATTATTAACTGGAGCCCTAAGTTAACTCCTTCTGCGAAAGAGGTGGTGGGGGACAGCCCCCAGTAAAGTAAGAGGTGTAGGTGAAAGCACAAAGTAGTAAAGTAGGCAGGATCTGGTTTTGGGGGTAGATGCTTGAGAAATTTCCAGGGGGACTCCTGAGGCTTAATCCCGCATTTGCGTATGTCGAGCATCCTTCCTCATTAACTTTGCCATGGGCGGAGCTCCTCACACTGGCCCCCAGCAGTTACCCATTGTAGACATTCATGGCATTGTACAGAAGGCAGTGATCAAGACCATTCTCAAGAAAAAGAATGGCAAAAAGGCAAAATTGTTGTCTGAGGACAACAATAGCTTAGAAAAGAAGAGAAGCTAAAGGCAAAGGAGAAAAGGAAGGATATACTGATTTAAATGCAGAGTTCCAAAGAATAGCAAGGAGAAATAAGAAAGCCTTCCTCAGTGATCAATGCAAAGACATAGAGGCAAAAAATAGAATGGGAAAGACTAGAGAATTCTTCAAGAAAATTGAGATACCAAGGGAACATTTCATGCAAAGATAGGCACAATAAAGGACAGAAATGGTATGGACCTAACAGAAGCAGAAGATATTAGGAAGAGGTGGAAAGAATACATGGAAGAACTATACAAAAGAGATCTTCATGACCCAGATAATCACAATGGTGTGATCACTCACCTAGAGCCAGACATCCTGAAATGTGAAGTCAAGTGGGCCTTAGGAAGCATCACTACAAACAAAGCTAGTGGAGGTGATGGAATTCCAGCTGAGTTATTTAAAGTCCTAAAATATATTGTTGAAGTGCTGCACTCAATATGCCAGAAAATCTGGAAAATTCAGCAGTGGCCACAGGACTAAAAAAGGTCAATTTTCATTCCAATCTCAAAGAAAGGGAATGCAAAGGACATTCAAACTACCACACAATTGCACTCATCACACACACTAGCAAAGTAATGCTCAGAATTCTCCAAGCCAGGCTTCAATAGTATGTGAACCATGAACTTCCATATGTTCAAGCTGGATTTAGAAAAAGCAGAGGAACCAGAGATCAAATTGCCAACATCCGCTGGATCACAGAGAAAGTAAGAGGGTTCCATAAAAATATCTATTACTCCTTTATTGACTACACCAAAGCCTTTGACTATGTGAATCAAAACAAACTGTGGAAAATTCTTCAAGAGTTGGGAATACCAGACCACCTGACCTGCCTCCTGAGAAATCTGTATGCAGGTCAAGAAGCAATAGTTAGAACCCAACATGTTACAAAGGACTGGTTCCTAACTGGGCATGGAGTACATTGAGGCTGTATATTGTCACCCTGCTTATTTAACTTATATGCAGAATACATCATGTGAAATACCAGGCTGGATGAAACACAAGCTGGAATCAAGATTGCTGGAAGAAATATTAATAACCTCAAATATTCAGATGACACCACCCTTATGGCAGAAAGCAAAGAGGAACTATAGAACTTCTTGATGAAGGTGAAAGAGGAGAGTGAAAAAGCTGGCTTAAAACTCAACATTAAAAAAACTAAGATCAAGGCATCTGGACCCATCACATCATGGCAAATAGATGGGGAAACAATGAAAACGGTGAGAGGCTTTATTTTCTTGGCCTCCAAAATCACTGCAGGAGGCGATATTAAAAGATGCTTGCTCCTCAAGAAGAGCTATAGCAAACCTAGACAACATATTAAAAAGCAGAGACCTTACATTGCCAACAAAGGTCCATATAACCAAAGCTATTGTTTTTTCAGTAGTCGTGTACAGGTATGAGAATTGGACCATAAAGAAGGCTGCACACTGAAGAATTGATGCTTTCCCACAGTGGTGTTGGAGAATACTTTTGAGAGTCCCTTGGACTGCAAGAAGATCAAACTGGTCAATTGTAAGGAAATCAGTCCTGATTATTCATTGGAAGGACTGATTCTGAAGCTGAAGGTCCAATACTTTGGCCACCCAATGTGAAGCACCGACTCATTAGACTCTGAAGATGAGAATGACTGAAGGCAGGAGAAGAAGGCTATGACAGAGGATGAGATGATTGGATAGCATTACAGACTCGATGGACTTGAGTTTGAGTGAGTTCCAGGCGTTGGTGATGAACAGGGAAGCCTGGTCTGCTACACTCCATGGGGTCACAAAGAATTGGACACAACTGAGGGACTGAACTGAACTGAACTCCAGTATGCTTCCCTGGAGAATTCCATAGACAGAAGAGCCTGGTGGACTATTCTTCATGGCAGTCTCTCCTGTTAGGTGTGTAGCAGCCTGTCAGGCATCTTTTCAGGCTTCAATCAACTTACAACCAAGAAAAGATCAGGTTGTACCTTGGCACCTGATATCGATATCAAGAGATCCTCATCAGAACTGTTCATGATTCCGTGTCGTTTTCTCTCATTATCCTCTTTTTCATAGGACAAGTTCTCTACATGAATCCCTGATAAAATATGCTGATAGCAATCAGAAGAATAGTGGCTTATATGAGGGGCAGACTGATCTGAAGGAGACATGAGGTAAATTTATGGCTTTAGGGAGACATTCTATATCTTGATTACAGGATATATGCATTTTCTCAACTCATAGAATTTAACACCTAATATCTGTGGGTACCACTATATGTAAATTATACCTCAAAAGAAAGTAAATAGTTCTTCAAAAGTACTAGAAGAAAATAGCAAATACACTATTATATGTTTAGTAATATATATACTTAGCTATCTTATGCATCTGTGTGTATGCTCAGAGATGTCTTGAATGTTGTTTTTTATTTTTATGAGCATTTGCATTTTTAAAAATTTATTTTTGGTAATTGTATGTGTTTGTTATTGATTGAGAGAGACTATTGAGAAAGACAGACTTAAAAGAAAGGAGTGATAATGTTAAAATCTACTTCTTTTCCAGTGTGGGGTGAACTGACAACTCTGCTGCGTGTTTGCTGGTCTCTTGTCAATGAGTCATATAATTCAAAAACACCCTTCCCCTGGCTTTCACAGCTTTCTTTTTATTATTTTTCTCCTCTGAATTTTTCTTCTTTTTTCTGGTATGCTAACATCTCTGTCAGTTGGAAGGAAGGTGGCTTTTCAGATTCTCTCTTAAGAACTGCTTCTGAATTGTGCTGCCTCACATTTTTCCTGGCATTTTACAGAATTCATTAACAACTTGGCTGCCTTCTTATGTCAATCCGATTCATATTTATAGACACAGCTTGTAGTCCTTTGGTAGATTAAATTGTATTTTAAACAAGAAAAATGTACAAAGGAAACAATTTCTGATTAAACGCTCTGAAAACCATTGAGCCAAGATGACTACTTATTTTAAACCTATGGACCTAAGTGTGTCCTGTTAGGATGTTAAATAAAACAAGAACAACAAGAAAGCTTATAGTTTATTAGCTTATTTGTTTTTGGTTTGTATTTATCTTGAATTTGTAAAGAATTACTTATTATTGTGCTAAATGTGAATAAACGATACATTTGTGAAAGACAAGCTTCTATTTATAGTCACTAATCCTCTCTCAGGGGGCTTTCCCAGTGGCTCAATGGTAAAGAATCCACCTGCAAGGCAGGAGCTGCAAGACATGTGGGTTTGATCTCTGGGTTGGGAAGATTCCCTGGAGAAGGAAACGGCAACACACTCCAGTATTCTTGCCTGGATAATCCCTTGGATAGAGGCGCCTGGGGGGTTACATTCCATGGGATTGCAGAGAGTCAGACGCACCTGGAGAAACTTAGCACACACGCGCACAACCCGTTCCCAAAATGGGAAACAGCCAAAAGACTTTCAGAGATTCATATTTTGGGGAAGAATTACTTGAGGTTTTTTTCTAGATTGAAAATTATACTTTAAAGAGTTAATAATCTATTTTTATGTCAATATTTCCATATCACAATCTCACTTTAACTACAAATTTTAATTGGAGACTTTTAGATGAAAAAATCTGAGGAAGTGATTGGCAGATGATGCCTATAAGTTTTCAAATATTAATTCAAATATTTATCCACAATCTGCTCCCACCCATTGTAATGAAAAGAGAAAGCCTCACACACTACAAAATATCTAACTTCCATTAGTAAAATATTATTATCCTGTGCAAATAATGTGTAGCATTACTGCCCAGAGGCTAAGATTATTAAAGCATTACTATACAAAAGCTGATACTATGTTTATGATAGAGAGTATACAGATGTCAAGTGTAGCCGTGTTGGGTCTAAAAAGATTTTGAAAACTGTGTTTTTCACTTCTTTACGAGCATTAAAATGCTACAAAGAGAAAAAGGAATCTGACAGCTACATTATGGATTTATGCAAATTACTTACAACAAACTAAACAAAATAGCAGACACCTTTGTACAAGAGGAAAATGTTCCAAAGCAGGTGCACTAGAATTCTTTCATGACTGTCAAAAACCGTACCCTGTGAACTCATCCTCAAATTAATTTAGAATACTTTCCTCCAAATATAGAAGTCTTCATTCAGACTATCAATTTACAGTAGCCTTCTAAATGACAAGAAATCTTTAATATACTGACCATCTGATTATAGCACACAACTAACTGAAAAGAAATTCCTTCCACAGTTTCAAGGATTTTTAGTATTAACAATTAACAATGTTCAAGTTTCAATTGTTTTTTCCCTTCAATCACTATTTGGCTATCTCACATTCTGTGTATTAAAAGAAAAGTTAATATCTATATCTATCTATCTCTAACTTATTGTCTTCCACTTTAGAATGTCCTCATATGATACAGAATAAATTAAACCTCACTGATTTCCATTATAATCATAGCTATTGTGCGGTGTTCATTGTCATTTGCTTTATTTTCTCTAGCAGGTAAGTAATGACCATCTTTCCAATTGTTTTTTAATAAGTTCTGAATACAGGGCAACCTACACTTTATTGGGCTTATTCGCAACTTCTTAAATCAACTTTTAAAAGTTAATATAAACAAATTTAACTGTTACATTCAAGATGAAAACACTTTGACACAGAATTTTTATGATTATTATTATAACTGAAGGTTTCAATTTTCTATCAAATATAGTTAAATTAATAAAATTTCCATTTAAAAATTCAACTTCTAAATCTTAAAAACAAATCAAATCTTAGAAAATTAAGTACACAATTTTAAAAGGTCCTATTAATAGCACTTAGTATATAAGATTATCTGTTTATGTAAATAAGCCCATAGAAACTTCTCACTATGAGTTTTCTAGAAAAACTTATCATTTGTATTAATATAGAATAAAGTGGTACCATGCTAATTATTCTTCCGTAGTGAGAAATTCTGAGTAATGAATTAAGCTAGACACATGCAAACTAATTTGAATAGAAGTGCTACAGCATTTATTTCATCATTATTAACTGCAACTGGTATTTCACTGTATATTCAATTGTGGCTTTTTTTGTAATAGTCATTGGCAAACAATGTGATTTAAATAAATATTCACAAAATACAACTTACAAATCACTAAGAAATATACTTTCAAATTTTCAACACCAGTAGTATCAAAGTTAAATAAAGACAGAATCAATTCACTTTTGTCTCATCAAAATAATAAATTATTGTAAATACCCATTTCCTGAAGTCAAACATTATAGTTGGTGAGTATGTACATTGTTAAAGATCCGGAAGACAGTATGGACTGCAATATAAAATACATCAAAACCTCTGGATGGGCGGGAGGTTTGGGGGAGAATGGATACATATATATGTGTGGCTGGGTCCCTTTGCTGTTCACCTGAAACTATCACAGCATTGATAATTGTCTATACCCCAACACAAAATAAAAAGTTTATTAAAAAAACAATAAAGAAAAATAAAATATCATATGTAAAACAGATGGCAAGGTTGAATGTGTTGTGTGACACAAGAGGCTTAACACAGTGTTCTATGACAACTTAGTGGGGTGGGATGGAAAGGGAGATGGGTGGGAGGGAGAGGACATATGTATACCTGTGACTGATTCATGTTGATATGGGGCAGAGGCTAGCACAATATTTTAAAGGAATTATCCTCCAATAAGAAAGAAAAAATAATAAATTTAAATTTATATATTTATATATATAATATATATATTGTTTATTATATATTGTATGTATATATATACATTATATATATGATATATAATAATAATATATTATATATAAAGACTGAGACTATAATATAGTGAAAGTCTCTCAGTCATGTCTGACTCTTTGTGACCCTATGGACTGTATCAGTTCAGTTCAGTCACTCAGTCGTGTCTAACTCTTTGCGACCCCATGAATCGCAGCACACCAGGCCTCCCTGTCCATCACCAACTCCCAGAGTTCACTCAAACCACGTCCATCGAGTCAGTGATGCCATCCAGCCATTTCATCCTCTGTCGTCCCCTTCTCCTCCTGCCCCCAATCCCTCCCAGCATCAGAATCTTTTCCAATGAGTCAACTCTTCTCATGAGGTGGCCAAAATACTGGAGTTTCAGCTTTAGCATCATTCCTTCCAAAGAACACCCAGGACGGATCTCATCCATGGAAATCTCCAGGCCAGAATATTGGAGTGGGTAGCCTTTCCCTTCTTTGGGGGATCTTCCCAAGCCAGGGATTGAACCCAGGTCTCCTGCATTGCAGGTAGATTCTCTACTAGCTGAGTCACAAGGGAAGCCCAAGAATACTGGAGTGGGTAGCCTATCCCTTTCCAGTGGATCTTCCCTATCCAGGAATTGAACCAGGGTTTCCTGCACTGCAGGCAGATTCTTTACCAAATGAGCCAAGAAAACCCTTTACAAAGTACCTATGTAGCAATCTCATTCCTGGGGATTTATTCCAAGAAAATAAATACTTTTTTTTTGCATTTTTGTTTACCACAGTAAAAATATGAAACTGCATTAAAAGTCCACCAACAGATTTATTAAATAAACAATACCTAAATCTGGAAACAGTATGTGTATTATATAAGAGAATGATATTTATCATTATTGAAAGATGTTCATATATTAAAAATTAAATAGAAAACAATCAATAACAAAACTGAGAATAAAGAGTTAACTGACCAGGCTTAACTGTTATTTTTTGAAAGAATTACTTATAAAGTGTCTCTTGGCTAGCATCTGGAAACTTAGATATTAAGAAGGTTCCCAACACCATTAACTGAGAAGAGCGTTTCTGCATAGTTCAGCTATACCTGCTTTTCTTCTGGAGATTGATGATATTCCAGGCAGAGGGTGCCTACTAGATCATCACCCAATAAAAACCCTGGGCACTGAGTCTGTTATGAACTTACCTGGTTGGTGACATTTCACATGTGCTGTCACACTCATTTTTTATGGAATTAAGTATGTCCTGTCTGATCCTCAAACTTTGCAGCTAGTTTCCCTAGACTTGCCTATGTGCCTCTTCCCTTTGCTGATTTTGCTTTTTATTCTTTCATCAAAATAAATCTTTATGACTATATGCCGAGATTGCAGACCCCTCCAAACCTGGGGGTGGTTGGTGACTCTCAACACTGTCTTTCCTGGGGAATCCCATGGGCAGAGAAGCCTGACAGGCTATTGTCCATGGGGTCAAAAGAGTCGGACATGACTTAACGACTATACCAATAAGAAAAGAAAGAAAGTGAAGTCGTTCAGTCGTGTCTGACTCTTTACAACCCCATGGACTGTAGCCTACCAGGTTCCTCCACCCATAGGATTTTCCAGGCAAAAGTACTAGAGTCGGTTGTCGTTTCCTTCTCCAGGGGATCTTCCCAATCCAGGGATCAAATCCAGGTCTCCCGCATTGCAGGCAGATGCTTTACTGTCTGAGCTACAGCTGGCTTACGTGGTAATAACACATACTTATAAATGAATTTACATGGGCGTCCCTGGTGGCTCAGATGGTAAAGAATCCGCCAGCAATGTAGGAGACCTGGGTTCGATCCCTGGGTTGGGGAGATCCCCTAGAGAAGGGAACGGCTACCCACTACAGTATTCTGGCCTGGAGAATTCCATGGACAGAGGAGCCCGGCGGACTATAGTCCATGAAGTAGCAAAGAGTTGGATATGACTGAGTACCTTTCATTTTCACTGTCATAAATGAATAAAAAAACAAACCAGCATGTTATGAATATAAGCAGTAAACTATACGTGTTTATATATATATATATATTTCTTTCTTAATATTTGTTATCAGTAGTGCTATCTTGTCTACAATGAGTTCTATAATTAATGAAAAATAAATACCACAGTTACATAAATGATTGAATTATATTCCTTCTGTTCCTAAAATTAAGAAACCTAAACAAATGCAATATTTACAAAAGTTATAATCGGAAGTGGTGAGACAGATTATTATCACTAAATGCACAGAAAGAATATATACAATATTGATCTCCTCACTGCTTTCAAAAGATTTTTATTTGCTAGGATACGTAAAAGCGTCCTATTGTTAGTTTGTTTCTCTGCACCTACAGAAGCCAAACATATTGAATTTTGCAAAGATCAGATCAGATCAGATCAGATCAGTCGCTCAGTCGTGTCCGACTCTTTGCGACCCCATGAACCACAGCACGCCAGGCCTCCCTGTCCATCACCAGCTCCTGGAGGTCACTCAGACTCGCATCCATCGAGTCAGTGATGCCATCCAGGCATCTCATCCTCTGTCGTCCCCTTCTCCTCCTGCCCTCAATCCCTCCCAGCATCAGAGTCTTCTCCAATGAGTCAACTCTTCGCATGAGGTGGCCAAAATACTGGAGTTTCAGCTTTAGCATCATTCCTTCCAAAGAGATTCCAGGATTGATCTCCTTCAGAATGGACTGGTTGGATCTTCTTGCAGTCCAAGGGACTCTCAAGAGTCTTCTCCAACACCACAGTTCAAAAGCATCAATTCTTCGGCGTTCAGCCTTCCTCACAGTCCAGCTCTCACATCCATACATGACCACAGGAAAGACCATAGCCTTGACTAGGCGAACCTTTGTTGATAAAGTAATGTCTCTGCTTTTGAATATGCTATCTAGGTTGGTCATAACTTTCCTTCCAAGGAGTAAGCGTCTTTTAATTTCATGGCTGCAGTCACCATCTGCAGTGATTTTGGAGCCCAGAAAAACAAAGTCTGACACTGTTTCCACTGTTTCCCCATCTATTTCCCATGCAGTGATGGGACCAGATGCCATGATCTTCGTTTTCTGAATGTTGAGCTTTAAGCCAACCCTTTCACTCTCCACTTTCACTTTCATCAAGAGGCTTTTTAGCCCCTCTTCACTTTCTGCCATAAGAGTGGTGTCATCTGCATATCTGAGGTTATTGATATTTCTCCCGGCAATCTTGATTCCAACTTGTGTTTCCTCCAGTCCAGCATTTCTCATGATGTACTCTGCATATAAGTTAAATAAACATGGTGACAATATGCAGCCTTGACGTACTCCTTTTCCTATTTGGAACCAGTCTGTTGTTCCATGACCAGTTCTAACTGTTGCTTCCTGACCTGCATACAGATTTCTTAAGAGGCAGATCAGGTGGTCTGGTATTCCCATCTCTTTAAGAATTTTCCATAGTTTATTGTGATCCACACAGTCAAAGGCTTTGGCATAGTCAATAAAGCAGAAATAGATGTTTTTCTGGAACTCTCTTGCTTTTTCCATGATCCAGCGGATGTTGGCAATTTGATCTCTGGTTCCTCTGCCTTTTCGAAAACCAGCTTGAACATCAGGAAGTTCACGGTTCACATATTGCTGAAGCCTGGCTTGGAGAATTTTGAGCATTACTTTACTAGCGTGTGAGATGAGTGCAATTGTTCGGTAGTTTGAGCACTCCTTGGCATTGCCTTTCTTTGGGATTGGGATGAAAACTGACCTTTTCCAGTCCTGTGGCCACTGCTGAGTTTTCCAAATTTGCTGACATATTGAGTGCAGCACTTTAACAGCATCATCTTTCAGGACTTGGAATAGTTCCAC
Organism: Tragelaphus eurycerus; assembly: GCA_935064755.1. Classification (NCBI taxonomy): domain Eukaryota; kingdom Metazoa; phylum Chordata; class Mammalia; order Artiodactyla; family Bovidae; genus Tragelaphus; species Tragelaphus eurycerus. Next base: position 2,812,130 of record CAKXYN010000006.1, read on the forward strand.
TGGAATTCCATCACCTCCACTAGCTTTGTTCGTAGTGATGCTTTCTAAGGCCCATTTGACTTCACATTCCAAGATGTCTGGCTCTAGGTCAGTGATCACATCATCATGATTGTCTAGGTCTTGAAGCTCTTTTTTGTACAGTTCTTCTGTGTATTCTTGCCACCTCTTCTTAATATCTTCTGCTTCTGTTAGGTCCACACCATCTCTGTCCTTTATCGTGCCCATCTTTGCATGAAATGTTCCTTTGGTATCTCTGATTTTCTTGAAGAGATCCCTAGTCTTTCCCATTCTGTTGTTTTCCTCTATTTCTTTGCATTGATCACTGAAGAAGGCTTTCTTATCTCTTCTTGCTATCCTTTGGTACTCAGCATTTAGATGTTTATATCTTTCCTTTTCTCCTTTGCTTTTCGCTTCTCTTCTTTTCACAGCTATTTGTAAGGCCTCCCCAGACAGCCATTTTGCTTTTTTGCATTTCTTTTCCATGGGGATGGTCTTGATCCCTATCTCCTGTACAATGTCACGAACCTCATTCCATAGTTCATCAGGCACTCTATCTATCAGATCTAGGCCCTTAAATCTATTTCTCACTTCCACTGTATAATCATAAGGGATTTGATTTAGGTCATACCTGAATGGTCTAGTAGTTTTCCCTACTTTCTTCAATTTCAGTCTAAATTTGGCAATAAGGAGTTCATGGTCCGAGCCACAGTCAGCTCCTGGTCTTGTTTTTGCTGATTGTATAGAGCTTCTCCATCTTTGGCTGCAAAGAATATAATTGATCTGATTTCGGTGTTGACCATCTGGTGATGTCCATGTATAGAGTCTTCTCTTGTGTTGTTGGAAGAGGGTATTTGCTATGACCAGTGCATTTTCTTGGCAAAACTCTATTAGTCTTTGCCCTGCTTCATTCCATATTCCAAGGCCAAATTTGCCTGTTACTCCAGGTGTTTCTTGACTTCCTACTTTTGCATTCCAGTCCCCTATAATGAAAAGGACATCTTTTTTGGGTGTTAGTTCTAAAAGGTCTTGTAGGTCTTCATAGAACCTTTCAACTTCAGCTTCTTCGGTAAGACAGATTATTATCACTAAATGCACAGAAAGAATATATACAATATTGATCTCCTCACTGCTTTCAAAAGATTTTTATTTGCTAGGATACGTAAAAGCGTCCTATTGTTAGTTTGTTTCTCTGCACCTTCAGAAGCCAAACATATTGAATTTTGCAAAAGTCAACCTATTTTTGTGTTTGACATTAAAAAAAATTAATATGTGATATGGATTTGAACATTATAAGTTTAGTTTCCTCCTGCACTAATTTTCTCAACAAGAGTAATTTCTATTGAAGTCTGAAGTTTATTGATTTATTTACTTATTATTTACTCATCTTAATGTACTTATAGGAGATAATTTGAGAAAATCTTTAGGGAAAAATTAACAAATGAATACAAAAGTGAAGAAATTTATAAAGACTGGTGAATTTGTTTCTAAAAGAAACTGCATGAATACAAAATCTTAAATAGTGCTTTAAATTTATTTACAACCAACTCTTAGTCTGATGAAGAAATTTATAAAGACTGGTGAATTTGTTTCTAAAAGAAACTGCATGAATACAAAATCTTAAATAGTGCTTTAAATTTATTTACAACCAACTCTTAGTCTGATGAATATTAATTGCTAATTAATGTCACCTAACAATGAAAAGGAGATCAGCCTTGGGATTTCTTTGGAAAGAATGATGCTAAAGCTGAAACTCCAGTATTTTGGCCACCTCATGCGAAGAGTTGACTCATTGGAGAAGACTCTGATGCTGGGAGGGATTGGGGGCAGGAGGAGAAGGGGACGACAGAGGATGAGATGGCTGGATGGCATCACTGACTCGATGGATGTGAGTCTGAGTGACCTCCGAGAGCTGGTGATGGATAGGGAGGCCTGGCGTGCTGCGGTTCATGGGGTCGCAAAGAGTCGGACATGACTGAGCGACTGATCTGATCTGAACAATGAAATAGGATTTTTTCCACTTGAAGTGCATACACTTCTGTTGTAGAATCTAAACTTTTGTTCTTTGGCCAAGAATTCATAAACTTCAAGGCACTTAAATATTTCACCTTCAAAGTATTTTACGTTTATAGATCAGAAATACAGAATCTTGGACTTCCCTGTAGAGCTCAGTAAAAAAATCTACCTGTCAGTGCAGGAAATACAGGTTCAATCCCTGATCAAAGAATATTCCACATGCCCTAAAGAAACTAAAGGCATGAGACACTACTGATGCCCACATGCCCAAGACACCAAGCTCTGCAATCAGAGAAGCTGCTGCAGCGAGAAGCCTGCACACCACAGGCAGACAGTAGCCCCCACTCACTGCAGCTACAGAAAAGCTCATTCATCATCAAAGACCCAGTACAGCCAAAAATAAATCAATAAAATTATTTTTAAAAAAGAAATAGAGAACTTTGAAAATAGGTTTAAATTTATTATAATTTTGCATTTGGTACAAGAGAAGAGGATAATTTTCATGTTCAGAAATATGAAAACAGCATGAATCTCAAAACTTTAAGAACTCAAGTTTCAAAAGTTCCCATTAATTTAGATCTCTTTTATTGTAAAATGGTACATGATACTTCATATGTCATAAAGCAGAAAGAGGAAATAGAAAACTCTAGTTAAGCGTATTTTGCCGTTTCTAAAAATTGTTAAATAAAATCTGCTCTATATATATCCTTCCAATCTAGAGGTTCACATCCTCTTTCAAATATATTTGTATCAACCTTGAATGAACCATGTTAGTCACTCAGTCATGTCTGACTCTTATGTGACCCCCATGGACTATATGAAGCACCAGTGGCTCAGACTGTAAAGAATCCGCCTGCCATGCAGGAGACCCAAGTTAAATCCCTGGGTTGGGAAGATCTCCTGTAGAAAGGAATGGCTACCCACTCCAGTTCTCTTGCCTGGGAAATCCCATGGACAGAGGTGCCTGGTGGGCTAGGCAACAGTCCCAGGTCATAGGGTAGCAAAGAGCTGGACAAGACTGAGTGACTAACACTTTTGCTTTCACTTTCAATAAATCATATTACATTTCAAAGTGTAAGTTCTTGCCTGTTAAACTACAGTTCTGATCTGGTGTATAGCAAGAAGATTTTCATTGTTACTGTTATTTATTAGCAATTTTTGGTTTTGATGGGACACACTGTGGAAAAACTGCAGAGAATGCTTTTGTTCTATGTTTTAAGGTGTCATTGAAAAGTCCTACCCCTTCTTACTTAACGGAAATTTTCTGGACCACTTTATTGTTTAAGGCCTCTGATGAAATCAAATGCTCTTCAGTGTTTGTTTATTAAGTTTGGCTGCCACTGTGGAAACAATTTAGATTCCTTGAAGAATGTGCCCAAATAATGAGACTGATTGATAGCTGAGTGAGATAAAAAAAAAAAAAAAAATCCCATAAAAGTAAAAGAGAAATCTATTTTTTATACCTTTAGGCTTTTTATTCCTTTTTTTTTTTTTTACATTTTGAATTCAATTATATATTGAATTATCGTCTAGTCTTTAATTAGTTGGATTCTCATTCTATATGTGTAAACCATAGAATAAAGAACAAAAGCCAAATTTCTAAGAAATATTTATGCCTTCATATCCTTGTTTTAACAATGAAGTATTAAGCTTTATTCTAATACTAACTTATGAAATAGTTTTTGTTTCTTTAAAAAAATGCTCACCATATATAAATTTTAAAAAATATTTCATGACTTTTAGGTGATTTATTCATTTATGCATACTAAGTCACTTCAGTCATCTCTGACTCTTTGCAACCCATGGACTATAACCCACCAGGCTCCTCCATCCATGGGATTCATTGCCATGCCCTCCTCCAGGGGATCTTCCTGACCCAGGGCTCGAATCCATGTCTTTTAAGTATTCGGCATTGGCAGGTGGGTTCTTTACCAGTAGCGCCACCCGAGAAGCCCCTTACTCATGTCTAACATCCTTTATTTTTCCATTGGTAACTGAGGATTTCACAATTAGGCCTTTCAGAGTCGTTATACATGACTTAGTCTGATGGTAAAGAAGGATTTAAAGGATTCCACTCACTTCTACAGAAATCCACTCCCTCAAAAAGCCAGGAATGAACCAATGTAGGGCAAAGAACAATTTTCCAGACTTCATATTAAAGCCATGATAACATGGGATGATGAAGGATAACTAAAGAATTGTATGGAAGGATAACTGGACTTAACTTCTAGCCAAACTAATATTCTTTTATCAAGTCTTGTATTCTGAAAATAGGTATAAAGAGACCATAGGAATAAATAAACAGCTACTTGAGAATAATATTTACATATCAAGTTTCCTGGACCAATATAACAAATCCACTTTTCATCTCTCTTTTCATCACTTCTCCATCAGTAATACCTGCTCTGCATAAGGGATACATGTTCTGGAATGGCTAAAGTTTTCTTTGGATAACTGTGTGTCTATAATGAGCAGATTCCCCAGCACTGTGAAGACTGTCTTCAGAATCTATGCCAAGTTTTGGGAGGGACTGACATAGGCATAGCCAGGTCAAAAAAGTCAACATAATTTTTTAGGTAATGCATTTTTTGATCTTGAGAAACACAGTAAGTGATTGATTCTCTTCAGTCCACAAATTTGCAGAATTATTCTAAGTCAATTTAAAAGAAAATTGTTAGACCTGCTGATTAACACATGTTGCTTTTGAAACAAATATTATAAAATCTTAAGGACAGAACAACTTTTATGAAGAATTTATAAGGCAAATCTATATTACAAATCAGGATTGTCAGTCCTTGAATAAAACTAAATTGTCTACCTGAAACTGCAGCTTGTTTCTAAGCTGAATTTTGGAGACACTGTGCTTTTGGATACATGCCAAGATCTCTATTTGACTTTCCAAGGTAGATTATGGCAGCCAGTTCATTCACTCAGTCGTGTCCAACTCTTTGCGACCCCATGAATCACAGCACATCAGGCCGCCCCGTCCATCAAAACTCCCAGAGTTCTCTCAAACTCATGTCCATTGAGTCGGTGACGACATTCAGCCATCTCATCCTCTGTCATCCCCTTCTCTTCCTGCCTCCAATCTCTCCCAGCTATATATATATATATATATATATATATATGTATATGTATATGTGTGTGTGTGTATATATATATATATATATATATATATATGTATGTATGTATGTATATATATATCAGTTCAGTTAAGTCACTCATGTCTGACTCTTTGTGACCCCATGGAATGTAGCACGCCAGGCTTCCCTGTCCACTACCAATGCCTGGAGCTTGCTCAGACTCATGTCCATCAAGTCGGTGATGCCATAAAACCATCTCATCCTCTATCATCCACTTCTCCTCCTGCTTTCAATCTTTCCCAGCATCAGGATCTTTCCCAAGGAGTCAGTTCTTTGCATCAGGTGGCCAAAGTATTGGAGTTTCAGCTTCAACATCAGTCCTTCCAATGCATATTCAGGACTGATTTTCTTTAGGATGGACTGGTTGGATCTCCTTGCAGTCCAAGTGACTCTCAAGAGTCTTCTCCAACACCACGGTTCAAAAGTATCAATTCTTTGGTGCTCAGCTTCCATTATAGTCCAACTCTCACATCCATATATGACTACTGGTAAAAGATAGATTTGACTAGGCAGACATTTGCTGTCAAAATAATGTCTCTGCTTTTTAATATGCTCTCAGTGTGGTCATAGCTTTTCTTCTAAGAAGCAAGTGTTTTTTAATTTCGTGACTACAGTCACCATCTGCAGTGATTCTGGAGTCCCCCAAAATAAGTCTCTCACTGTTTCCATTGTTTCCTCATCTATTTGCCATGAAGTAATGGGACGGGATGCCATGATTTTAGTTTTTTGGAGCTTTAAAACAGCTTTTTCACTCTCTTATTTCAATTTCATCAAGAGACTCTTTAGTTCTTCTTCACTTTCTGCCATAAGGGTAGTGTCATCTGTATATCTGAGGTTATTGATGTTTCTCCCAGAAATCTTGATTCCAGCTTGTGTTTCATCCAGGCCATTTCCTATGATGTAGTCTGCATATAAGTTAAATAAGCGGGGTGACAATATACAGCCTTGATGTACTCCTTTCCCAATTTGGAGCCAGTCTGCTGTTCCATGTCTGGTTCTGACTGTTGCTTCTTCACCTGCATACAGATTTCTCAGGAGGCAGGTCAGGTGGTCTGGTATACCCATCTCTTGAAGAATTTCCCACAGTTTGTTGTTATCTACACAGTCAAAAAAAGGTCAGTTTTCATTCCAATTCCAAAGAAAGTCAATGCCAAAGAATGCTCAAAATACCGCACAATTGCACTCATCTCACACGCTAGTAAAGTAATGCTCAAAATTCTCCAAACCAGGCTTCAGCAATATGTGAATCGTGAACTTCCAGTGTTCAAGCTGGTTTTAGAAAAGGCAGAGAAGCCAGAGATCAAATTTCCAACATCTGCTGGATCATGGAAAAAGCAAGAGAGTTCCAGAAAATCATCTATTTCTGCTTTATTGACTATGCCAAACCTTTGACTGTGTGGACCTCAATAAACTGTGGACAATTCTGAAAGAGATGGGAATACCAGGCCACCTGATCTGCCTCTTGAGAAATCTGTATGCAGGTCAGGAAGCAACAGTTAGAACTGGTCATGCAACAATAGACTGGATCCAAATAGGAAAAGGAGTACGTCAAGGCTGTATATTGTCACCCTACTTTTTTAACTTATATGCAGAATACATCATGAGAAACGCTGGGCTGGAAGAAATACAAGCTGGAATCAAGATTGCCAGGAGAAATATCAATAACCTCAGATATGCAGATGACACCACCCTTACGGCAGAAAGTGAAGAGGAACTAAAAAGCCTCTTGATGAAAGTGAAATTGAAGAGTGATAAAGTTGGCTTAAAGCTCAACATTCAGAAAACGAAGATCATGGCATCTGGTCCCATCACTACATGGGAAATAGATGGGGAAACAGTGTAAAGAGTATCAGACTTTATTTTTCTGGGCTCCAAAATCACTGCAGATGGTGATTGCAGCCATGAAATTAAAAGATGCTTACTCCTTGGAAGGAAAGTTATGACCAACCTAGATAGCATATTCAAAAGCAGAGACATTACTTTGCCAACAAAGGTCCATCTAGTCAAGGTTATGGTTTTACCTGTAGTCATGCATGGATGTGAGAGTTGGACTGTGAAGAAGGCTGAGTGCCGAAGAATTGATGCTTTTGAACTGTGGTGGTGGAGAAGACTCTTGAGAGTCCCTTGGACTGCAAGGAGATCCAACCAGTCCATTCTGAAGGAGATCAGTCCTGGGATTTCTTAGGAAAGAACGATGCTAAAGCTGAAACTTCAATACTTTGGCCACCTCATGAAAAGAGTTGACTCATTGGAAAAGACTCTGATGCTGGGAGGTATTGGAGGCAGGAGGAGAAGGGGACGACAGAGGATGAGATGGCTGGATGACATCACTGACTCGACGGACATAAGTCTGAATGAACTCCAGGAGTTGGTGATGGACAGTGAGGCCTGGAGTGCTGCCATTCATGGGGTCTCAAAGAGTCAGATACAACTGAGCAACTGATCTGAACTGACCCAGTCAAAGACTTTGGTGTAATCAATAAAGCAGAAGTAGATTTTTTTCTGGCATCATGCTTTTTTGTTGATCCAACAGATGTTGGCAATTTGGCTTCTGGTTCCTCTGCCTTTTCTAAATCCGGCTTGCATAACTGGAAGTTCATGGTTCACGAACTGTTAAAGCCTGGCTTGGAGAATTTTGAGCATTACTTTGCTAGTGTGTGAAATGAGTGCAATTGTGTGGTAGTTTAAATTTCTTTACATTGCCTTTCTTTGTGATTAGAATGAAAACTGATCTTTTCCAGTCCTGTGGCCACTGCTCAGTTTTCCAAATTTGCTGGCGTATTGAGTGCAACACTTCCATAGCATCGTCTTTTAGGATTTGAAATAGCTCACTGGAATTCCATCCTCTCCACTAGCTTTGTTTATAGTGATGCTTCCTAAGGCCCACTTGACTTCACCTTCCAGGATGTCCAGCTCTAGATTAGTAAGCCCACCATTGTGGATATATGGGTCATGAAGATTGTTTTTGTATAGTTCATGTATTTTTGCCACCTCTTCTTAATATCTTCTGTTTCTATTAGTTCCATACCATATCTGTCCTTTATTGTACACATCTCTGCATGAAATATTCTCTTGGTATCTCTAATTTTCTTGAATATGTGTATATATATTCAATAAATATATTTCATGTATATGAAAAAATATTCCTAAACAAGTTGAACTCTTCTGTCTGAACAAAGGAAGTGACTAGAAGAGTCTGGCATAAGTATTCACATAATCAGAAAAAAAACAAAAACAAAACAAAATAAAACTGTGGCTATCCATTTACATTGACAGCATAATATATGTTTTTGACTGAACTGACAAGGTTTTCTTTGGTCCCGACATATTAATTTAAATAATACTAACAACAGTTATCATTATAAAATATAAAAATCCAGAATATAAAGCTAGACAAGATCTAGCAACTCAAAATTCCCCTTCATTTATAACCATAAACCTGGAAATCTTCCTTGATTTTTCCCTTTCTTTCCTCTCCCTGATCTTTTCTATATCTATCTTGAATTTATGCACATTTTCCCCACCCTTAATAGTATTACTATGTTCTAGACTATCATAATCTTGTACCTCTTTTGCAGCTCACACAAATAATTTCTTGCCCTGATTTTGTATTTGTCATGATGTTTCACTTCCCTCACCACACTGGACAAACATTATCAAAACTGTTACCAGGCTTCTCCATTCCCTTATGATGTATAAAGCAGCAAAGAATGTTATTTACACAGTAACAGTGAGAAGTTGGGTAAACCACAAGATTATAACTTTGTTATGTCCAATCAGGCAACTGAGATCATAAGACAACTAGGTAATCTGAATTTCAAAGGGAAAGAACCCTCTAAGGAGAAATGGGACAATGAGGAGAGTTAACATATAAGAGGTTGAGAAGAAATTGAACAATTTGCTAATGATCAAAAGTACATTAGCTTGTCAGTCTAGAATACCCTGGAGACCAAGACATGAGGGGAATTTTACACACTTGTAAGATCTTTTCCTTGGATTTCCATTGGGTGCTCAGGTAGAAGATTAGGGGCAGAGGAACAAAGACCAGAGAGCCCACATTATTGATGCAGGCATGTAGGAGATAATTAGCCCACACCAAGGGCATGACTGGTGGCAAGAGATAAACTTCTAGGGGAGGTACACCAGATCTACTGCTCTTTTCCTTCCCTAACAAAGCTAATTTTTCCAATCATGTTAAACTTCTTTCAATTACTTGCATGGCCTATGTTATGTCCTATGTTGTCTTATTTTAAGGCTTCTGAAGATGCCATTCACTCTACCTTATAAATTTCTACCTACTCTTTCTCCTGGATAATTTGCTTGCTGATTCTTTAAATATTCACTTCATTTGGACATACTTTTCCTCAGTAAGTTTTCATTACCTGATTCCATCATTCCTATAAGAAGATATAAATTCATCCTTTGGATACTTCATCTCTCATATTCCTTTCTACACTTTGCATGTTTAGTTTTACTGACTTTTTCTTCCAGAGTCTAAGATTCTTGAGAACAGGGAGCAACCCCAATTTGTGCAAATTTTTATTCATAGCACCTAACACAGAAATACTGTTCAATATAGACTATTAATTGACTAAAATATCAATACAAGTTTTGTGGGAAAATTGCTTGCTGATACTTCAATCTTACATACTTTTTGTTCTTGCTGACTCATGTCTAGCCCTGATTATTTTCTTTTATTCATTACTTCTGGGTTTTTGCAGATTAATATATACTCTGCCAAATAAGTGCACTCTGTAACAGAAATGTGCTATTTTTAAAATAAATAGCACCATAATAACTCCTCTGCAGATTTTAATTGCCCACCTAAATATCATGCAAATATAAAGCCTCATTATCAACATCAGTATCCTTGCTTCCTATTAAGACTTTTCATTCACAATGGTATTAATAGCTTACATTGGAAGATACTAGCTAACAGACAAGTGTTCAGGTTTGATGATATTTGTGACCAGAAAACACAAATTTCAGAAGAAACACAAGGTATTACATTTGGAAAAGAAATTATTATCAACATGAGGAACTGTAACAGCCAAAATTCATTCACCAACAGTTTTATCATAGTTAGTGAACTACATCCATAAAATGAAATAGATTCTTTCCCTGAGAGATTCCTCAAAAAGCACAAATATAGTCCGAACTCACTGCTTTTTAAAGACATAACAGAATCTTGGAATTGGTGTCTGGAAAGAACAGGTGTTATGTATTTTCATATTTTTATTGTTAAATGTAACCCATCTTAAGAGAAAAGTTATATATGTTATATATAAACTTCATGTATTCCAATATCAATTTACTTATTTCTGTAAGAAAAGAGTGAAAAAATTGTCTTTTTCTGCTTCTACTGAAAGTTAAATCAATAAAATACAAATATTTTCCTCCTTTACTAGTTTAAAAATCACTGTTAATCTCTACTATATTTCTCTTTCTGTTGCTACTGCACAACTTGACAAAAACAGAATATATCTACAATTCTATTCTAAGTACCTTTTGCTTCCCTGGTGGCTCAGACAGTAAGGAATCTGCCTGCAATGTGGGAGACCCAGGTTCAATTCCTGGGTCGGAAAGATTCTCTGGAGAAGGAAATGGCTACCCACTCCAGTATTCTTTCCTGGAGAGTCCCATGGACAAAGCTACGTGAGGGGCTACAGTCCATGGGGTCACAGAGACTTGGACATGACTGAGCAAGTAACACTTTTAACTTTCACTTCAAGTGCCTTTGCAGTAACCCTTTGATCATTCTCAGGTGATGTCCTTATATTAGCTACTATATTTAGAGGCTCTGTGAAATGCAGTATCAAAATAATCATTTAGAGCTCAGTTTTAAGTTAGAAGAATCTTTATTACTCAGAAAGCTTTTCACTTCCTAGCTTCTTAGTTTTTTAGGAGAAATTCTAATAATAACAAAAATTAAAGTCTATCAATAACTAAAGCAAAAGCTTGTTCACAACAGTAGATCATTCTTCCAATTCACTGAAATCTACAATTAGTAATTACAAGTTACTTCTAATATCATTGATTGCTTGAATTTTTCAGTATTTCATTTGTAACTAAGGTGACATAAATATTGCTACAGCCAAGATTGTTAATGGTACAAGAGCAGCTGGTTGATATAAAATTGGTCTTTTAAACATGTTTCTATAGCCTTCTCATGAGTCCTTGAATTCTGTTTTACAATGGGAGCACACATGTTTTTTAGTTTATTACTATTTCATTTCACATTTATATTACAGCCTTGAGATTGAAAGAATTATTGCACTGACATTTATGAAGAGTAAACTTACAGTTTAAGTGTTGGACAATATTATTTTCTCCAAAAGAATGTTTAGTTTCCTATCGCTCAAATTAATTATAACTAGAGGACAAATTAAGAGCACAGATCTTAATTGTCTAACAGAATGTGGTCCACTGGAGAAGGGAATGGCAAACTCTTCAGTATTCTTGCCTTGAGAACCCCATGAATAGCATGAAAAGGCAAAATGATAGGATACTGAAAGAGGAACTCCCCAGGTGGGTAGGTGCCCAATATGCTACTGGAGATAAGTGGAGAAATAACTCCAGAAAGAATGAAGGGATGGAGCCAAAGCAAACAATACTCAGTTGTAGATCTCTGTTCATTTCCAAGACAAACCATTCAATATCACAGTAATCCCAGTCTATGCCCCAACAAATAACACTGAAGAAGCTGAAGCAGACTGGTTCTATGAAGATCTACAAGACCTTTTAGAACTAACACCCAAAAAAGATGTCTTTTTCATTATAGGGGACTGGAATGCAAAAGTAGGAAGTCAAGAAACACCTGGGTTAATAGGCAAATTTGGCCTTGGAATACAGAATGAATCAGGGCAAAGGCTAATAGAGTTTTGCCAAGAGAACACACTGGTCATAGCAACAACACAAGAGAAGACTTTACATATGGACATCAGCAGATGGTCAACACTGAAATCAGATTGATTATATTCTTTGCAGCCAAAATGAAGAAGCTCTATATAGCAAAAAAAACAAGACCAGGAGCTGACTGTGGCTCAGATCATGAACAACTTATTGCCAAATTCAGACATAAATTGAAGAAAGTAGGGAAAACCACTACATCATTCAGGTATGACCTAAATCAAATTCCTTATGATTATACAGTGGAAGTGAGACATAGATTTAAAGGACTAGATCTGATAGATAGAGTGCCTGATGAACTATGGATGGAGGTTCGTGACATTGTACAGGAGACAGGGATCAAGACCATCTTCATGGAAAAGATGCAAAAAAGCAAAATGGCTGTCTGAGGAGGCCTTACAAATAGCTGTGAAAAGAAGAGAAGCAAAAAGCAAAGGAGAAAATGAAAGATAGAAGCATCTGAGTGCAGAGTTCCAAAGAATAGCGAGGAGAGATAAGAAAGCATTTCTCAGCGACCAATGCAAATAAATAGAGGAAAACAACAGAATGGGAAAGACTAGAGATCTCTTCAAGAAAATTAGAGATACCAAGGGAACATTTCATGCAAAGATGGGCTCGATAAAGGACAGAAATGGTATGGACCTAACAGAAGCAGAAGATATTAAGAAGAGGTGGCAAGAATACACAGAAGAACTGCACAAAAAAGACCTTCACAACCCAGATAATCAGGATGGTGTGATCACTCACTTAGAGCCAGGCATTTTGGAATGTGAAGTCAAGTGGGCTTCAGAAAGCATCACTACGAACAAAGCTAGTCAAGGTGGTGGAATTGCAGTTGAGCTATTTCAAATCCTGGACTTCCCTGGTGGCTCAGACAGTAAAGCCTCTGTCTACCATGCGGGAGACCCGGGTTCGAGCCCTGGCTTGGGAAGATTCCCTGGAGAAGGAAATGACAATCCACTCCAGTACTATTGCCTGGAAAACCCCATGGACAGAGGAACCTGGTAGGCTACAGTCTATGGGGTTGCAAAGAGGTGGACACGACTGAGCAATTTCACTACTTCAAATCCTGGAAGATGATGCTGTGAAAGTGCTTCACTCAATATGCCAGCAAATTTGGAAAACTCAGCAGTGGCCACAGGACTGGAAAAGGTCGGTTTTCATCCAATCCCAAAGAAAGGCAATGCCAAAGAATGCTCAAAATACCACACAATTGCACTCATCTCACACACTAGTAAAGTAATGCTCAAAATTCTCCAAGACAGGCTTCAGCAATACATAAATGATGAACTTCCAGATGTTCAAGTCGGTTTTAGAAAAGGCAGAGGAACCAGAGATCAGATTGCCAATATCCACAGGATCATGGAAAAAGGAAGAGAGTTCTAGAAAAACATCTATCTCTGCTTTATTGACTATGCCAAAGCCTTTGACTGTGTGGATCACAATAAACTTTGGAAAATTCTGAAAGAGATGGAAATACCAGAGCACCTGACCTGCCTCTTGAGAAGCCTATATGCAGGTCAGGAAGCAACAGTTAGAACTGGATATGGAACAACAGACTGGTTCCAAATAGGAAAAGGAGTACATCAAGGCTGCATATTGTCACCCTGCTTATTTAACTTCTATGCAGAGTACATCATGAGAAATGCTGGGCTGGAAGAAACACAAGCTGGACTCAAGATTGCCAGGAGTAATATCAATAACCTCAGATATGCAGATGACACCACCCTTATGACAGAAAGTGAAGAGGAACTAAAGAGCCTCTTGATGAAAGTGAAAGTGGAGAGTGAAAAAGTTGGCTTAAAGCTCAACATTCAGAAAACTAAGACCATGGCATCCGGTCCCATCACTTCATGGGAAATAGATGGGGAAACAGTGGAAACAGTGTCAAATTTTATTTTGGGGGGATCTCACAAATCACTGCAGATGGTGATTGCAGCCATGAAATTAAAAGATGCTTACTCCTTGGAAAGAAAGTTATGACCAACCTAGATAGCATATTCAAAAGCAAAGATATTACTTTGCCAACAATGGTCCATCAGTCAAGGCTATGGTTTTTCCAGTGGTCTTGTATGGATGTAAGAGTTGGACTATGAAGAAAGCTGAGCACCAAAGAATTGATGCTTTTGAACTGTGGTGTTGGAGAAGACTCTTGAGAGTCCCTTGGACTGCAAGGAGATCCAACAGTCCATCCTAAAGGAGATCAGTCCTGGATGTTCTTTGTAAGAACTGATGCTAAAGCTGAAACTCCAATACTTTGGCCACCTCATGCGAAGAGTTGACTCATTGGAAAAGACCCTGATGCTGGGAGGGATTGGGGGAAAGAGGAGAAGGGGACGACAGAGGATGAGATGGCTGGATGACATCACTGACTCGATGGACATGAGGTTGGATGAACTTCAGGAGTTGGTGATGGACAGGGATTCCTGGCGTGCTGCAGTTCTTGGGGTCGCAGAGAGTCGGACACAGCTGAGCGACTGAACTGAACTGAACTGAAAGGGCAATTTTCAAGCCATAAGACTTTATAGTTTTTTCATTTTTTTTTAAGCTAAACACTTGTGCTTTTTTTTTTCCCACAAGAACCACATATTAATTATATTAACTTTTAAAATTTTACTTACATTTCTGCAATTTATGTAACTTGAGAAACTTAGCATTCTGTAATAGTCTATTCTCAATTTATCCTAAGGTATTTGATAATAAATGTAGTTTAATGTCTTGATGGCATTTTCTCTTTAAAAATAAAAAAGATAAAGAGTAATTAAATTATATTATTAGCATTGGTTGAATTAACTGAAATACTAATCTAAACGAAAAACAATGATAAACTTAGATCAGTTTTATAAAAATGTATTCAATTTTTACATAATAACAACAATAGTATTCTTATGACAATTATTTGCTTTTTTGTTTGGCTTTGTGCTATTTACTGTTCTCTGGAACTTGAATAGGCTTATCTTTGACAGTTCCAAGGAAAATGTTTCTAGATTGTTGTTTTTCAAAGATGTTTTACAAAATGTTCCTAGTTAAAACAAAAGAACAACCAAAAATGTAGTGGAAATGACAGCCTGATATTCTATGCACTTCTTCATATCTTCAATAACAGAATGAATCAGTCTATTTACTAATGTAGATCATTTCTTTCCAAACTTCAAGGTCAGGTATATTTTTATAAAGTAAAATATGTCTTATGCTTGGATGACTTTAAATTAGAAGCAATAAAATCTTTAAGAAAAAAATGTGTTGATTGTTGAGAAAATGATCAACTAAAAAGAAAATGTCAATGTAGACAAAATGTTAAGGCTAAATAGGGTAAAAGAAAAGCTGCAAAACCATCTCCAATAATTGCCCATGAAAATCTTCATGATTGTGATTTGTGATACTGAGGCACATTATACTTCCCATAATGACACTTATACACTTTAAGAGCCAATTCACTTAAAAGCAAAATGAAGCATTTAAGAGAGATATCATTTGCTTTACTAGGAAGTATAAGTAAGACTGAAACATTTAGGAGTTTATGAAATTCTTTAAACAGGATACATGATTATCCTTTTCTACCCTTTCTACCCTTTTCTACCTCTTCAGTACCTCTCATACTTAAATTTATGGTACTTTAAAATAACTGTGTATTTAAAAGTAATATGAGAGTCCGCCATAGCAGATATCTATTCCTAAATCCAGAGACTTATCTTTCTGAGACAAATGTGATTCACATAATTTATTCCATCAGTTTCATTTTATTAAAAATCTCTTTTCAAGTTTTCATGGCACAACTTGAGAAGTACTATTATAATCACTGCAGATGGTGACTGCAGCCATGAAATTAAAAGACGCTTACTCCTTGGAAGGAAGGTTATGGCCAACCTAGATAGCATATTCAAAAGCAGAGACATCACTTTGCCAACAAAGGTTCGCCTAGTCAAGGCTATGGTCTTTCCTGTGGTCATGTATGGATGTGAGAGCTGGACTGTGAAGAAGGCTGAGCGCCGAAGAATTGATGCTTTTGAACTGTGGTGTTGGAGAAGACTCTTGAGAGTCCCTTGGGCTGCAAGGAGATCCAACCAGTCCATTCTGAAGGAGATCAGCCCTGGGATTTCTTTGGAAGGAATGATGCTCAAGCTGAAACTCCAGTATTTTGGCCACCTCATGCGAAGAGTTGACTCATTGGAGAAGACTCTGATGCTGGGAGGGATTGAGGGCAGGAGGAGAAGGGGACGACAGAGGATGAGATGGCTGGATTGCATCACTGACTCGATGAATGTGAGTCTGGGTGACCTCCGAGACCTGGTGATGGATAGGGAGGCCTGGCGTGCTGCAGTTCATGGGGTCGCAAAGAGTCGGACACGACTGAGCGACTGATCTGATCTGATTATAATCTCAAGACTATTTTCCCCTGTCATCACTCCTTTATTATGTTCAAGCAGGATTAGTTCCTTTGGTTGCACTGACTTTTCCCATCAAATATAGTAAGATTCAACCTGGTGGATCTCTTCTGAGATTGGCCAGTTCAATATAGATTTCTCAACTTGTTTGTATTATCCATGACTCATTTACAAGAAACGGATTGTTAACTTTCTCCATTCTATGGACCAGAGAATACATGCATCTTTAATGGCAGTAGGACTATAAAACCTTTTTTGGCATATTTTGCACTGTTTTCACTTTACTGTATTTGCTAACCTTCTTTGCAATATAAATTACATGGCACTTTTATAAGGGTTATGAATGACCTCAGGAAAACAGATAACAGAATTCTGGCACATTAAAGACTCCTCCAAGTGTCAATTTTTCAGAGTAAAATTATTATTATATCATTTTTGAAAAAGAAATAACATACAAAGTGTGAAAATTGTGTAGAAATCTGCAAAAGGAGATAAAGCAAAGAAGTGAACTATTTGTATTATAAATGTTAAACATTTTAATATTGCTATAAACATAAGTAATCATTTTCTGAGTAGTCTTTCAATAGCACTATTGAACTTAGTACTTTAAATTCTTTGCCAAGGAGAGTACATTTATAATTTTTTAAAGTTTATTCAATTTTGATTTTATTTATTAAGTATTTACTCTATATGAGGAATTACATAATATAGTATTACGTAAAATACATAAATAAGTAAATAAATATAACTATTATCTGGTATATTGAACAGCATTTCTAAATTATTTTTTAAAAGCTTTTCCTTAGATTGAAAATTCCATATTTTATTTCTTTAAAAAGCCCTAATTCAGAGATAATTTTAATTGTACTCCAATAAATAGGAACCAGTCATTTTTCTCTTTATATGACTATAATTCTTCAATGTTCAGAAAATGCAGTATCTAAAAGTACCTAGACTTCTTAGATCCTTTATATATAACTGAAAATAAACATATAAAGAAAATGAAAAGATATAAAAACACTGAAGTGAATTTCTCAAATTTTAAATAATTTTAATATAAGGTAGGTTAAAAGTTATAGCAAACTCTACTTTTGAAAATAAATTTAAATAAACTTCAAATTCTGAATTTAGATAATTTGCCACATAGATTTAAATGAAGTGTTGTGGTGAGAGATTTATCTTTATTACAATAGCAATAATAATTTAAGAGATAACAAAGATAAATAGTACAATTGATCTTTATTACAATAATATTATAATATTACAATTATGATAGGACAATGATTTCAAATCCAAACATGATGTAGTTCCAAGGCTAAAGCAGATGGTATCATTAAAACTTGTTTGCAACTAGTACAAACATATATTCATACTCCAAACAATTATTTTTCAAATAAATTGGCTAAAATAGTTTTTTTTTTTTCAATAATTTATAAGTAGCATATATGGCAAATTACTCGGAGGTAACCACTGTTATCCACATTCCTTGATTTTACTGAGAACAAGTATCAAGCTCCAGAAAATGTAAAGATTACTTTGAGACATTCACACTCATTTTTCCTGCTATTTTAGAATTACCTGCTGCTTGGGTACCCAGTGGACTCAGTTTTAGGCAATAAGACTAAAGCAGAAATCTGACAAGAGATTTCTAGAAACGTTTCTCTTTCCTGCTAAATGCTAGCAACAGCTCTGACACTGACTTTTCTCCTCATGCCTGGAGATGGAACAGGCATCTTGAGGCAAGAAACAAAATGCTAGCCTATGATGATGATGTAGTAGGAAGCCAGAAGGATGAATCCTTAAGCTGTTTATCAATGCCAGCAACCAACCAATCTCCTTGAAGTTTTCCTACTATAAAAAATAAATGGGCTATCCATGCTGGTTTAGCACTAAAGATTTCCCTTACAATGCTGGAGATGCAGGTTTGAATCCCAGGGAAGAAATGGCAACTCACTCCAGTATTCTTGCTGGAAAATCACATAGACAAAAGAGCCTGGTGGACTACAGTCCATAGGGTCACAAAGAGTGGAACACGACTGAGCACGTATACATAAATAGGAAATAGATAAATGGCAAATGTGTGAGACACATCTTAAATAATGGTTCCTGACACTTGTAAGTAGATTCAAATACATATAATTTTTAGGATATATGAAAATTCAGTGTGTGTTAGTTTCTCAGTCGTGTCCAACTCTTTGTGACACCAAGAACTGTGGACCACCAGGCTCCTCCGTCCATGGAATTCTCCAGGCAAGAATACTGGAGTGGGTTGCCGTTTCCTCCTCCAGGGGATTTTCCAGACCCAGGGATGGAACCCAGGTCTCCTGCATTGGGAGGGATTCTTTTCATCTGTACCACCAGGAAATCCCCAGTGATATTATGCAAAAACAAATAAGTCTATAACCACAGAAGATAAAATCAGTGAGAATCTAACATCAATTAGCTGGGCAGAAAACAGGCATTTCAAGTGTTTTTATATGAATGAATAAGAATATAAATGGTCCAAGATAAAAGTTTGTTTTTCATGAAACTATTGTCATCTTTGACAAAATGACAATGATTATATCAATGATTTGCTTTAACTTGAAGCAGATAGTTTTCAAACAAAGTACAGAGTCCTTTATATCACTAAAATTTCTGTGATAATGGCAATCTTACATCTATAAATAAATCTACCCACTCACTCCTCCATCAAAAAAAAAAAAGTGCTGAAAAGAACTGAGAAGTAGATATAAAAAATAAACCCACTCAATGCTGTGAACCTTTAGCTCATTATATGGTATTCTTCCCTTTAATTGTTATGAATTATAAGACCCCATAACTCACCTCCAATCCCAACCTCATTCCCTCTCCATCAATGTCTGTTATTCAAATCAATTCCTTTTTATAAGTTATTACTTATCAAAGTTATATTACTATTGCTTTTTCTCTTATTATTTCTCTCTTTTTTTGGCTTACTGGTTTATCTCTCCTCCTCACTTATTGAAATAAAAACTACATCAAGGTATAGTTGAGATCCTTATGAAAACTGAAAGACTTAGAAAAGTTCCCAAAATATTGGAGGCAATAAATAATGATGAATTAAGTAATGATGGAAGAAATGATAATGCTAAATAAGCATAGTCCTCACACTATCCAAGTGTCCAGTATAGAACTAGGATCGATGAATATGAAATAATTTTAAGAAAACACTCATATGTTCTTGCTGTCAGAATGCTGCAAATTCACTTGCAGTTCAATGCAGGTTTTCTACAGAATAATTAGAGTTTGTATTATAAATGTTCATGGGGTCGCAAAGAGTCGGACACGACTGAGCGACTGATCTGATCTGATTATAAATGTACAGCTAATTTATTAGGACAATCACAATATTTTTTATTATTCATGATATGCAAATATTGGGTTGGCAAAAAAATTTTTTTCCATAAGATCTAAGGAAAAACTTGAACAACCTTTTTGGCAAATCCAATATATAAAAATAAAGAACCAATGAAATTGTTGCTCATTGTTCATAGACTAAAGTCTTATTTTGAATTACTGAAAATACTACACTAATGAAAATAATACAGAGTATCTTTAACTCCTCCCAACTCTCAACCATCTTCAGGCTTGTGCCATCAGTTGCCAGTTTTCCACGAGATGAAACAACATTCTAAAACAATGAATGGAAAAGAGACCTCACCTAATAGGTTTTTAAATTAAAAAGTTTTTAAGTTTCATTTTCTAATAATTTTACTATGTACAAAATTATAAAAGTGTGATAAAAATTCAAACAAGAGAGGATACACAATGAAAAATGTCTTTCTCTTACTTCAGAATATTTTCCTACTTGAGAGAGGCAACAGTCATCAACAGAGCCTTATGAATCCTTCTTTTGTTTTTTTCCAAACACACATAAATAATCAAAAATATATAAAAATATATATATATATAAAGTTCTTATATATATTGAATATATAAGACCTAAGGCTTTCCTCTTCCATTTTTTTTGTGCTTACCCCATATAATGGTTAGCCACATATTCTGGAGCTCTAACTCAATGTGAAGTCTTCTACTCTATGGCTACAGTGCCTACTGATTATCATGTTGGGTATACCCAGACTTTACGATGTCAGCAAAGTTTTAATGAAGATGTACATGCATATATCTGTGAGCATCAAAAAATAGATGCCAGGGAAATTTTCATAAATCTTGAAAAAAAAAAAACTATATTTGTTGTACCAGAGTATATTTTTCCGAAAAGGTATTTAAAAAGAAAAAAAAAATCTTCCTACAATCTTTCTAACATTGTACTTGATCAAAAATATTTTATTGATGACAAGCTGAAAAGTGGGAAATGTTTTTTCATTACTGTCTTAATTTTCACTATTTAAAATATGAAATAGCTCAGTCTGGGTGACTCCAAACATGTTTTGGTCTACTTATAAACCCTTAGTATTTTTTTATTCCATGTTTTGGCAGTCTATATGTGCCTTTGTTTCTTTTCTTCCTTCTCCCACTCCTTTTCTTTCCTTCCTTTTCATGTATTTAGTATTTACATTACTGATTTATAAGAATTATTTTGGCAAATTAGTCTTTTATCATAATCAATATAAATTATATTTAATTATTCCTTTTTATTTCTTATCAAATGTTTTTGCTATGCAGAAGGATTTGCATTTTATGTAATAAAATTTATCACCTTATACCTCTTGACTTCCAGGCGTTCTATAGTAAATAATGTGGTGAAATGATGTCTTGACAAGTTTAGAGTTTTCAATTCTCTTTTCTCACTGCCATGTCCAAGACCTTACACCTATTTATCTACATGGTAGATAAATAGGATCTTTTGAACAGAAATGGGGGAATAAAGATTAACGTTTAAGGTTTCCAACAACCCTCCACAAGAAAAACTGAACTTTTCAGCATTAAAATGGAATAACCAAAGTGAAGCTAGAGATCAGTCAGTCAGTTCAGCCGCTCAGTCATGTCCCACTCTTTGCGACCCCATGGATTGCAACACACCAGGCTTTCCTGTCAATCACCAACTCCCAGAGACTACTCAAACTCATGTCCATCGCTTCAGTAGTTCCATCCAACCATCTCAACCTCTATGATTCCCTTCTCCTCTCACCTTAAATCTCTCCCAGCATCAGGGTCTTTTCCAGTGAGTCAGCACTTCACATCAGGTAGCTAGAAACTTGAGATACAGTTATGCAACTACAATAAATTGGAGAGGAAGTGAAAGGAGATAGAGACATTGCCTTCCCTGAAGTGGTCTTAAGGAGACACAGATGTTACAGCCTTCACAAAATTTAACTTAAAATAAATCACAGACCTAAATGTAAAATGCAAAACTATAAAATTCCTAGAAGACAACATAGGAGACAATCTAAGTGACTAAGTATGGGGATGCCTTTTTAAATACAACATCAAATACATAACCTATGAAAGAAAAAAACTGACAAGCTTAATTAAAACTAAGGAATTCTGCAAAAGACAATATTGAGAAAATTAGAAGAAAAAAACACAGACTGGAAGAAAATACTTACAAAAGACATATCTGATAAAAGATGTTATCTAAAGCATATTATAAAACTCTTAAAACTCAACAATAAGAAATCAAACAACCCAATTAAATAATAGGCCTAAGACCTTCCCTGGTGGCTTAGAGGGTAAAGAGTCCACCTGTAATGTGGGAGACCCAGGTTCAATCCTTGAGTCAGGAATATCCCCTGGAGAAGGAAATGGCAACCCACTCCAGTACTCTTACCTGGAAAATTCCATGGACGGAGGAGCTTGGGAAGCTGCAGTCCATGGCGTCGCAAAGAGTTGGACACAACTGAGTGGCTTCACTTAAGACCTTAACAGATACCTTGACTAAGAAGATACAGAGATAGCAAATAAGCATGCAAGCAGATGTTGCACATCAGAATTCATCAAGGAAATGTAAATTGAAACAAAAACAATGTAATAAGTATGTAGTGTAGAAATACCACTACATATCTAATACAAATGGCCAAAATTCAGAGTACTAAAAACATAAAATGTAGACAGAGGTGTGGAGCAATAATAATTCTCATTCATGGCTGTTGGGAATGCAAAATGGTACAGCCACTTGGAAGATCGTTTGGCTGTTTGCTATAAAAACTAAATGTAATCTTACCACATGATCCAGCAATCATGCTCCTCGCTATTTACCCAAAGGAAATGAAAACATACCCACATAAAAAGCTGCACATGGAAGTTTGTAGCTGCTTTATGTTAAAATTTGGAAGCAAACAAGAGGTCAATGGACTGGAACAACGGACTGGTTCAAAATTGGGAAAGGAGTATGTCAAGGCTGTATATTGTCACCGTGCTTCCTTAACTTCTATGAAGAGTAAATCAGGTGAAATATTAGGCTAGATTAAGCTCAAACTGGAATCAAGATTGCTGGTAGAAATATCAATAACCTCAGATACACAGATGACACCATCCTTATAGCAGAAAGTGAAGAGGAACTGAGGAGCTCTTGAAATTGAAAGAGGAGAGTGAAAAAGCTGGCTTAAAACTCAACATTCAAAAAACAAAGATCATGGCATCTGGTCCATCACTTCATGGAAAATAGATGGGGAATGAATGAAAACAGTGGCAGACTTTACTTTCTTGGGCTCCAAAATCACTGTGGATGGTGAATGCAGCCATGAAGTTAAAAGTCGCTTGCTCCTTGAAAGGAGAACTATGACAAACCTAGACAGTGTATGAAAATATCAATCACTTTGCCAACAAAGATCCGCAGAGTCAAAGCTATGGTTTTTCCAGTAGTCATGTACAGCTGTGAGAGTTGGACCATAAAAAAGACTGAACACCAAAGAATTGATGCTTTTAAACTGTGGTGTTGTAGAAGACTCTTGAGAGTCCCATGGACAACAGGAGATCAAATCAGTCAATCCTGAAGGAAATCAACACTGTATATTCATTGGAAGAACTGATGCTGAAGCTGAAGCTCCAATACTTGGGCCACCTGATGCGAAGAACTGACTAATTGGGGAAGACCCTGATGATGGGAAAGATTTAAGGCAGGAGGAGAAGGGGATGACAGAGAATGAGATGGGCAGATGGCATCATCGATTCAATGGACATGACTTTGGGCATATTCTGGGAGACAATGAAGGACAGGGACTCCTGGCATGCTGCAGTCTGCTGCTGCTGCTAAGTCACTTCAGTCGTGTCCGACTCTGTGTGACCCCATAGATGACAGCCCACCAGGCTCTCCTGCCCCTGGGATTCTCCAGGCAAGAAAACTGGAGTGGGTTGCCATTTCCTTCTCCAATGCTGCAGTCTATGGGGTCACAAAAGGTTGGACACAACTTAGCGAATGAACAACAACAAAGAGGTCTCTCAGTAGGCGAGGGCTAGGCTGTAGTACATTCAGACAATGGAATGATTTCAGTGCTGAAAAGTAATGCACTATCGATCCATACAAAAATGTAGAGGAAACTTAAATGCATATTGCAAAGTGAAAGAACCCAATTTGAAAGTGCTACTTACTATATTATCCCAGCTATACGACATTCTGGAAAAGGCAAAACTACGGAGACAATAAAAAGATCAGTGGTTGCCAGGGGTTGGAGTGAGGGAGTATGGATAAACAGGTAGAAGGATTTTAAGGGCAATAAAAATATTTTGTATACTATTACAAAAATGAATATGTGTAATCATACATTTGTCAAAACCCATAAAATAGACAGCATCAAAAATGAAGCCTAAAGTAAACTATGGACTTTGGGTGATTATAATGTGTCAATGCAGATTTATACTTAGTTAAAATATATATATATATCAGATCAGATCAGATCAGTCACTCAGTCGTGTCCGACTCTTTGCGACCCCATGAACTGCAGCACTCCAGGCCTCCCTGTCCATCACCAGCTCCCGGAGGTCACTCAGACTCACATCCATCAAGTCAGTGATGCCATCCAGCCACCTCATCCTCTGTCGTCCCCTTCTCCTCCTGCCCTCAATCCCTCCCAGCAGCAGAGTCTTCTCCAATGAGTCAACTCTTCGCATGAGGTGGCCAAAATACTGGAGTTTCAGCTTGAGCATCATTCCTTCCAAAGAAATCCCAGGATTGATCTCCTTCAGAATGGACTGGTTGGATCTCCTTGCAGTCCAAGGGACTCTCAAGAGTCTTCTCCAACACCACAGTTCAGAAGCATCAATTCTTCGGGGCTCAGCCTTCTTCACAGTCCAGCTCTCACATCCATACATGACCACAGGAAAGGCCATAGCCTTGACTAGGCGAACCTTTGTTGGCAAAGTGATGTCTCTGCTTTTGAATATGCTATCTAGGTTGGTCATAACTTTCCTTCCAAGGAGTAAGTGTCTTTTAATTTCATGGCTGCAGTCACCATCTGCAGTGATTTTGGAGCCCAGAAAAATAAAGTCTGACACTGTTTTCACTGTTTCTCCATCTATTTCCCATGTAGTGATGGGACCAGATGCCATGATCTTCGTTTTCTGAATGTTGAGCTTTAAGCCAACCTTTTCACTCTCCACTTTCACTCTCAACAAGAGGCTTTTTAGCCCCTCTTCACTTTCTGCCATAAGAGTGGTGTCCTCTGCATATCTGAGGTTATTGATATTTCTCCCAGCAATCTTGATTCCAGCTTGTGTTTCTTCCAGTCCGCACTTCTCATGATGTACTCTGCATATAAGTTAAATAAACATGGTGACAATATACAGCCTTGACGTACTCCTTTTCCTATTTGGAACCAGTCTGTTGTTCCATGACCAGTTCTAACTGTTGCTTCCTGACCTGCATACAGATTTCTCAAGAGGCAGATCAGGTGATCTGGTATTCCCATCTCTCTCAGAATTTTCCACAGTTTATTGTGATCCACACAGTCAAAGGCTTTGGCATAGTCAATAAAGCAGAAATAGATGTTTTTCTGGAACTCTCTTGCTTTTTCCATGATCCAGCGGATGTTGGCAATTTGATCTCTGGTTCCTCTGCCTTTTCTAAAACCAGCTTGAACATCAGGAAGTTCACGGTTCACATATTGCTGAAGCCTGGCTTGGAGAATTTTGAGCATAGCTTTACTAGTGTGTGAGATGAGTGCAATTGTTCAGTAGTTTGAGCATTCTTTGGCATTGCCTTTCTTTGGGATTGGGATGAAAACTGACCTTTTCCAATCTTGTGGCCACTGCTGAGTTTTCCAAATTTGCTGGCATATTGAGTGCAGCACTTTCACAGCATCATCTTTCAGGATTTGGAATAGCTCCACTGGAATTCCATGACCTCCACTAGCTTTGTTCCTAGTGATGCTTTCTAAGGCCCACTTGACTTCACATTCCAGGATGTCTGGCTCTAGGTCAGTGATCACTCCATCATGATTATCTGGGTCGTGAAGCTCTTTTTTGTACAGTTCTTCTGTGTATTCTTGCCACCTCTTCTTAATATCTTCTGCTTCTGTTAGGTCCATACCATTTCTGTCCTTTATCGAGCCCATCTTTGCATGAAATGTTCCTTTGGTATCTCTGATTTTCTTGAAGAGATCCCTAGTCTTTCCCATTCTGTTGTTTTCCTCTATTTCTTTGCATTGATCACTGAAGAAGGCTTTCTTATCTCTTCTTGCTATTCTTTGGAACTCTGCATTTAGATGTTTATATCTTTCCTTTTCTCCTTTGCTTTTTGCTTCTCTTCTTTTCACAGCTATTTGTAAGGCCTCCCCAGACAGCCATTTTGCTTTTTTGTATTTCTTTTCCATGGAGATGGTCTTGATCCCTGCCTCCTGTACAATGTCACGAACCTCATTCCATAGTTCATCAGGCACTCTATCTATCAGATCTAGGCCCTTAAATCTATTTCTCACTTCCACTGTATAATCATAAGGGATTTGATTTAGGTCATACCTGAATGGTCTAGTAGTTTTCCCTACTTTCTTATATATATAAATATAAATGTACCATGCTGGTGAGAAATGTTGATATTATTAGAAGTAATACTAGGGCAGGAAGTATATTAAAAATTCCTGTGTTTTTCTTTCAATTTTGTTTTGAACATAAAACTGTTCTAAAAAAACTAAGCCTTACAAAAAAAGAAAAAAATAACCAGAAGAGGAAGGCAAAATGGGAACTCAGAGAGATTGGGGCATGAGAAACTTGCAATCCATTCCTGCTGACTTTGAAGCTGAGGGGTCCAACTGTAAGGGTTAAAAGCCAAGAAAAACAAAGAGACCCCTGGTGAAAACCAGCAAAGAAATAGAGACTTCAGTCCTATGACTACAAAGAACTTAACTTTCTAATGAGCTAAATGGATTTTGCAGTGGATCCCTTTTTACAGCCACCAGAAAAAAGCCCAGCCTAGCTAACACTGGAGCTTCATGAGACCCCAAACAGAAAATTCAGTCACATCATTCCAAATTTGTGATTTAAAAAACTGAGAAAATAAGTAGGTATTGATATCACCATCACATTTGTGGTAATTTGTTATTTAGTAATATAAAACTATGGAGAAGGCAATGGCACCCCACTCCAGTACTGTTGCCTGGAAAATCCCATGGACGGAGGAGCCTGGTAGGCTGCAGTCCATGGGGTCGCTAAGAATCGGACATAACTGAGTGACTTCACTTTCTCTTTTCACTTCCATGCATTGGAGGAATGGCACCCCACTCCAGTGTTCTTGCCTGGAGAATCCCAGGGACGGGGAGGCCTGGTGGGCTGCCGTCTATGGGGTCGCACAGAGTCGGACACGACTGAAGTGACTTAGCATAGCATAGCATAACAATATAAAAATAACACACATTTCTAACACACTAGTATAAAAATAATTTATATAATATATACGCATACAATGTACACAAAAATGATCCTTCCAATGCAATGATATAACAGCTTTTTGATGTCTTTTCTTTCAATTTATCTTGATCTCCACTTCACCTTTGCCACTCAAAA
This sequence comes from Tragelaphus eurycerus, assembly GCA_935064755.1. Classification (NCBI taxonomy): domain Eukaryota; kingdom Metazoa; phylum Chordata; class Mammalia; order Artiodactyla; family Bovidae; genus Tragelaphus; species Tragelaphus eurycerus. The sequence continues at coordinate 2,839,497 of CAKXYN010000006.1, forward strand.
TCATGGCCATACCCTATGCATTCTCACTATTAATACTTTTTTGTTTTGTTTTGTTTTAAATCTGCATATAAGTGGACCTTTACATTTCAAATCTGTGCTACTCCATGGTCAACTGTGCTCCACTTATAAAACCTTAAATTCCTTGAGTAAGAAGTATTACAATCACTTCTTAAAATACATCTTCAACTTATTTTCTCATCTTTTGCTTCTCTATACTCACTTAAATTAGAACCATGGGTTAAGTGGTGTCTGCACCCAAGCATCTAATCACTGCTGGAGATAAATACCACAGCATTGATGTTTTTAGGTCCTAATCGATTGCCTCAAATAGTCCTTCACTGTTACCAATAATTCCATTGGATTTCTTACTCCAGCCACTTTCACTCTCAAACTCTTCTATTCTAGACCAATGGCCTTCTTTTCAACATTTTGAAATTCTAAAGATGTTTTCAAAAAATAGAGTGCCATACTCAAATATTTTTAAGATTGCATCTAAAACTTTCCATCACAATTTTAAATATGTTTATATCTTATTCATAGGGAAGTAAAATATTAAATAATCTGTAAAGTAAATAAAGAATGTCATTAGTTGAAATAAACATGTTCTGTTTTTTTATAATAGATGCTACATCAGTTCAGTTCAGTCGCTCAGTCGTGTCCTACTCTTTACAACCCCATGAATCACAGCATGCCAGGCCTCCCTGTCCATCACCAAATCCCAGAGTTCATTCAGACTCACATCCATCGAGTCAGTGATGCCATCCAGCCATCTCATCCTCTGTCGTCCCCTTCTCCTCCTGCCCCCAATCCCTCCCAGCATCAGAGTCTTCTCCAATGAGTCAACTCTTCGCATGAGGTGGCCAAAATACTGGAGTTTCAGCCTTAGCATCATTCCTTCCAAAGAAATCCCAGGGCTGATCTCCTTCAGAATGGACTGGTTGGATCTCCTTGCAGTCCAAGGGACTCTCAAGAGTCTTCTCCAACACCACAGTTCAAAAGCATCAGTTCTTCAGTGGTCAGCTTTCTTCACAGTCCAACTTTTGCATCCGTACATGACCACTGGAAAAATCATAGCCTTGACTAGACGGACCTTTGTTGGCAAGTAATGTCTCTGCTTTTCAATATGCTATCTAGGTTGGACATAACTTTCCTTCCAAGGAGTAAGCGTCTCTTAATTTCATGGCTGCAGTCACCATCTGCAGTGATTTTGGAGCCCCCAAAAATAAAGTCTGACACTGTTTCCACTGTTTCCCCATTTATTTCCCATGAAGTGATGGGACCAATGCCATGATCTTCGTTTTCTGAATGTTGAGCTTTAAGCCAACTTTTTCACTCTCCTCTTTCACTTTCATCAAGAGGCTCTTTTGTTCTTCTTCACTTTCTGCTATAAGGATGGTGTCATCTGCATATCTGAGGTTATTGATATTTCTCCTGGCAATCTTGATTCCAGCTTGTGTTTCTTCCAGCCCAGCGTTTCTCATGATGTACTCTGCATATAAGTTAAATAAGCAGGGTGACAATATATAAGCCTTGACCTACTCGTCTTCCTATTTGGAATCAGTCTGTTGTTCCATGTCCAGTTCCAACTGTTGCTTCCTGACCTGGATATAGGTTTCTCAAGAGGCAGGTCAGGTGGTCTGGTATTCCCATCTCTTGAAGAATTTTCCATAGTTAATTGTGATCCACACAGATGCTACATATCTCATTGAATAAAGCACAGAAGCACTGAAAATATCATAAGAAATGTCACCTCTGGATTTTATCAAATGCATCCCCTCTCCTAAAATTTGATGTCTCACAAAACATTCCTCAGTTCAGTTGTTCAGTAATGTCCAACTCTTTGCGATCCCATGAACTGCAGCAAGCCAGGCCTCCCTCTCCATCACCAACTCCTGAAATCCACTCAAATCCATGTCCATCGAGTCGGTGATGCTATCCAACCATCTCACCCTCTGTCATCCCCTTCTCCTCCTGCCCTCAATCTTTCCCAGAATCTGGGTCTTTTCGAATGAGTTAGCTCTTCCCATCAGATTCAATGTATTGAGTTTCAGCTTCAACATAAGTCCTTCCAATGAACATCCAGGACTGATCTCATTTAGGATGGACTGGTTGGAACTCCTTGCAGTCCAAAGGACTCTCAAGAGTCTTCTCCAGCACTACAGTTCCAAAGCATCAATTCTTCAGTGCTCAGCTTTCTTCACAGTCCAAATCTCACATCCATACATGACCACTGGAAAAACCATAGCCTTGACTAGATGGACCTTTGTTGGTAAAGTAATGTCTCTGATTTTTAATATGCTGTCTAGGTTGGTCATAACTTTCCTTCCAAAGAATAAGCATCTTTTAATTTCACAGCTGCAGTCACCATCTGCAGTGATTTTGAGCCCAGAAAAATAAAGTCAGCCACTGTTTCCACCTTTTCCCCATCTACTTGCCATGAAGTGATGGGACCGGAACCCATTATCTTAGTTTTCTGAATGGCGAGCTTTAAGCCAGCTTTTTCACTCTCCTCTTTCACTTTCATCAAGAGGCTCTTCAGTTCTTCTTCATTTTCTGCCATAAGGGTGGTGTCATCTGCATATCTGAGGTTATTTATATTTCTCCCAGCAATCTTGATTCAAGCTTGTGCTCCCTCCAGCCCAGCGTTTCTCATGATGTATTCTGCATATAAGTTAAACTACTAGGGTGACAATACACAGCCATGATATACTCCTTTTCCTATTTGGAACCAGCCTGCTGTTCCCTATCCAGTTCTAACTATTGCTTCATGACCTGCATACAGATTTCTCAAGAGGCAGGTCAGGAGGTCTGGTATTCCTATCTCTTGAAGAATTTCCACAGTTTATTGTGACCCACTCAGTCAAATGCTTTGGCATAGTCAAAGCAGAAACAGATGTTTTTCTAAAACTATCTTCCTTTTTCCATGATCCTGTGGATGCTGGCAATTTGATCTCTAGTTCCTCTGTCTTTTCTAAACCAGCTTGAACATGTGGAAATTCATGATTCATGTATTGCTGAAGCCTGGCTTGGTGAATGTTAAGCATTACTTTACTAGCTTGTGAGATGAGTGAAATTGTGTGGTAGTTTGAGCATTCTTTGGGATTACTTTCTTTGGGATTGGAATGAAAACTGACCATTTCCAATTCTGTGGCCACTGCTGAGTGTTCCAAATTTGCTGACATATTGAGTGTAGCACTTTCATAGAATCACCTTCAGGATTTGAAATAGATCAACTGGAATTCCATCACCTCTACTAGCTTTGTTAATAGTAATGCTTCCTAAGGCACATTTGACTTCACATTCTAGGTGAGTGATCACACCATCATGATTATCTGGGTCATGAAGATCTTTTTTGTACAGTTCTTCTGTATAATCTTGCCATCTCTTCTTAATATCTTCTGCTTCTGTTAGGTCCATACCATTTCTATCATTTATTGAGCCCATCTTTTCATAAAATGTTTCCTTGGTAGCTCTAATTTTCTTGAAGAGATCTCTAGTCTTTCACATTCTATTGTTTTCCTTTATTTCTTTACATTGATCACTGAGGAAGGTTTTCTTATCCCTCTTTGCTATTCTTTGGAACTCTTCATTCAAATGGGTATATCTTTCCTTTTCCCCTTTGCTTTTCACTTGCCTTCTTTTCACAGCTGTTTGTAAGGCCTCCTCAGACAGCCATTTTGCTTTTTTGCATTTCTTTTTCTTAGGGATGATCTTGATTCCTGTCTCCTGTACAATGTCACAAACCTTCATCCATAGTTCATCAGGCACTCTATCAGATCTAGTCCCTTAAATGTATTTCTCACTTCCACTGTATAGTGGAAGGGATTTGATTTAGGCCATACCTGAATGGTCTAGTGGTTTTCTCCACTTTCTTCAATTTCAATCTGAATTTGGCAATAAGGAGTTCATGATCTGAGCCACAGTCAGCTCCTGGTCTTGCTTTTGCTGAGTATAAATATTCATGCTGCTAAACTATCCTGGGTTGTTGTTCTAAATTCAGAAGATACCACCATAGGGCAAAACACCCTCATTTCTAATAATGTTAAACTTCATACCTATTCTCTCCAATCAGTCAAAACCTTATTTCCTGGCATCACTGAACTTCATCATCTAGGTAAGTAACAATTCCACTTATCTATTTTTTCAAACCAAAATCCTGAGTCATCCTTGCTTTCCTTTTTTCAAACTCTACATTAATTTAACAACATGTCCTCTGAGTCTATCCTTAAAATATATTCGGAATTAGACTCTGTTGCCTTCCCTCTGCTGCTGCAAACCTTATTCAAGACATTATCTCTTGTCCAGACTTTTGCAGACCTTCATCATGGTCTTTATTCCTCTGTCATGGTCTACTTCCATCTATTCTTAATACAGCACCAGAGTGAAGTCACTAAAATATCAGTCAAATTATTTCACTTCTTTGTTCAAACTTTTTTATTTGACTTATTAGGCTCATATGCTCTATCACCTCCCTTTACACCTCTATTCCCATTCTTAGCTTATTTCCTCATCTTCTTTCTCATTCTTCTCTAAGTCCAAGGTCACGTTTTCTGCTGCTGCTAAGTCGCTTCAGTTGTGTCTGACTCTGTGCAACCCCAGAGACCTCAGCCAACCAAGCTCCCCCGTCCCTGGGATTTTCCAGGCAAGAACACTGGAGTGGGTTGCCATTTCCTTCTCCAATGCATGAAAGTGAAAAGTGAAAGTGAAGTTGCTCAGTCATGTCTGACTCCTAGCAACCCCATGGACTGCAGCCTACTAGGATCCTCCGTCCATGGGATTTTCCAGGCAACAGTACTGGAGTGGGTTGCCATTGCCTTCTCCATGCCAAGCACAATTCTGCCTTAGGCTTGGGGCTTTGCATTTGCCCTTTTTTCTACTTGGGACTCTCCTCCTCCAAAATATTTACAAGGTTTCAAACTTCATCTACTATAGATTTTGTTCAAATGACAGTGTAACACAACTATATTAAAGATGGTAACTGTACAGGAAAAATATACCCCTGCATGCTCTCCTTTACTTATATGTTCACAATATTTTATCAAATGTGTTGAAGTTTTCCCACATGTAGAAGTTCTCTGTGACATCAGCTGGCTATTATATGATTTAACCCAATTCTGGTACAGTTGCACAAGACTGCTGTTGCTAAGTCACTTCAGTCTTGTCTGACTCTGTGTGACCCCATAGACGGCAGCTGACCAGGCTCCCCCATCCCTGGGATTCTCCAGGCAAAAACACTGGAGTGGGTTGCCATTTCCTTCTCCAATGCATGAAAGTGAAAAGTGAAATTGAAGTCACTCAGTCATGTCTGACTCTCAGCAACCCCATGGACTGCAGCCTACCAGGCTCCTCCATCCATGAGATTTTCCAGGCAAGAGTACTGGAGTGGGGTGTCGACTGCCCCTCCCTTACTTCAGATACCAATTGCAAGTTCCAGGTTGTCACCTATACTTGTGCCCAATTAGCTATAAATCAAGATTCCCTTGAGTTTGATAATTTGCCAGCATGGCTTATGGAATTCAAGGAAAAACAAATATTTATCAGTTTTTATAAAAGTATGTGATTAAGGACATGGATGACCATCCAAAAAGAAAAGATGCAGAGCACAAAGCATGAGAGAAGGGACACAGAGGTTTCATGTCCTCACCAGATAGCCCACACTCAGTACTTCCATGTGTTCAGCAATGCAGAAGCTCTCCAAATCCTATACTTTGGGGATTTCTGTGGAGGCTTCATCACACAGGCATACTTGATCATTAACTCCACTTCTAGCCTCTCTCCCTTCCTGGAGGATGAAGAGTAGTGTTGAAAGTTCCAAGCTTCTAGTCATGACTTAGTCTTTCTGGTCTTTTAGGAGCTATTTAGGGTTTGCCAGGTGGCTCAGCTGGTAAAGAATCTGCCTGCAATGCAGGAGGCCCTTGTTCAATTCCTGGATCAGGAAGACCCTCTTGGAGAAGGGATAGGCTACCCACTCCAGTACTCTGGCCTGAAGAATTCCATGGACTGTATAGTCCATGGGATCGCAAAGAGTGGGGCATGACTAAGAGACTTTCACAGGAGCTGTTTAGGAACTGTCTCATTAGAACAAAAGATGCTCCTGTGACCCCAGGAATCTCATAGAATATAGTAAGTATGTGTCAGGAACTGGGGTCAAAGACTAAATATGAAAACAAAAGCTGCTTCTAGTTCAATTAGGAGCTCTGCACCAAGAACTGAGGAGAGAGACCAACATGTTTGTAAATGTGTGTATTTCACAGTAACATTTTAACATTTGGTAAAACCAATCTCCCTATCCTTCTCTTCTTATATAATTGCATATGTTTATTTATGCATATAAGCTTTAGAATACTATTGTTACTTTCACAGGTATCACAGTGAGTCTCAAGATTAATTGATAAGTTAAAAATACAGTGTCCTCCAGTAAAAGAATAAAGCTTTACTCTTACATGTTCAAGTTATTTTATTATCCTTCAGTAAAATTTTATCTTTATAATCTCATAGATTTGGTTTATGCCTTGTTCAGTTTATTTCGAGGTATTTCACTTTTGCAGTTCTGTCACAAACTGGCTTATTTTTCTTACTATACAATTTGTATTGCATACTATTGTATGGTCTGGCTAATAATAGCTAGGAAAACTTCTGTTTGCTTTAGTTCTGCAACTATTACCTTATGGATTTTTCTTATTGTAGTCACAAGTTTTTGAGTGTTAAGGTAAAGAATTATGTAATCTGCAAATCTTGTTTCTTATTTCCTAACTTTATTGACTAGTACTTCAAGAAGAATGTTAAATAAAGAAAGTAGTAGGATTCTTCCTGCTAATTACTGATTATAGTGGGAATTCCTCCTGTGTTTCAAAACTAACTTGATTGTGACTGTGGCTGAGTACATAGTTTCATTATGTTAAGGTTAATTCATCATTCCTATTTGATTAAAAGACCTATTATTACTATTAGACATGAATATAAAATTGTATATAATGACTTTTCAACAACTATGGCAGGAACACACATTTTTTTCTACTTGAGCTTTTCATATATTGAATTATATAAAACTCCTAATATGAATCCTGAATGGTCTAGTAGTTTTCCCTACTTTCTTCAATTTCAGTCTGAATTTGGCAATAAGGAGTTCATGGTCTGAGCCACAGTCAGCTCCTGGTCTTGTTTTTGCTGATTGTATAGAGCTTCTCCATCTTTGGCTGCCAAGAATATAATCGATCTGATTTCGGTGTTGACCATCTGGTGATGTCCATGTATAGAGTCTTCTCTTGTGTTGTTGGAAGAGGGTATTTGCTATGACCAGTGCATATTCTTGGCAAAACTCTGTTAGTCTTTGCCCTGCTTCATTCCGTGTTCCAAGGCCAAATTTGCCTGTTACTCCAGGTGTTTCTTGACTTCCTGCTTTTGCATTCCAGTCCCCTATAATGAAAAGGACATCTTTTTTGGGTGTTAGTTCTAAAAGGTCTTGTAGGTCTTCATAGAATCGTTCAACTTCAGCTTCTTCGGTGTTACTGGTTGGGGCATAGATTTGGATTACTGTGACATTGAATGGTTTGCCTTGGAAACGAACAGAGATCATTCTGTCGTTTTTCAGATTGCATCCAAGTACTGCACTTTGTTTTTCTGGGCTCCAAAATCACTGCAGATGGTGACTGCAGCCATGAAATTAAAAGACGCTTACTCCTTGGAAGGAAAGTTATGACCAACCTAGATAGCATATTCAAAAGCAGAGCCATCACTTTGCCAACAAAGGTTCGCCTAGTCAAGGCTATGGTCTTTCCTGTGGTCATGTATGGATGTGAAAGCTGGACTGTGAAGAAGGCTGAGCGCCGAAGAATTGATGCTTTTGAACTGTGGTGTTGGAGAAGACTCTTGAGAGTCCCTTGGACTGCAAGAAGATCCAACCAGTCCATTCTGAAGGAGATCAATCCTGGAATTTCTTTAGAAGGAATGATGCTAAAGCTGAAACTCCAGTATTTTGGCCACCTCATGCGAAGAGTTGACTCATTGGAGAAGACTCTGATGCTGGGAGGGATTGAGGGCAGGAGGAGAAGGGGACAACAGAGGATGAGATGGCTGGATGGCATCACTGACTCGATGGGTATGAGTCTGGGTGATCTCCGGGAGCTGGTGATGGACAGGGAGGCCTGGTGTGCTGCGGTTCATGGGGTCGCAAAGAGTCGGACATGACTGAGCGACTGATCTGATCTGATCTGAATATGAATCCATCTATACATTTAACCAACTTAGTTTAATGGAACTATGTATTACTTGGCTGAATTTTATATTGAAGTGTAAATGTTAATTTAACAGATAATTTTGAACTCAATTATATTTACTTCTTAATTTTTCTAATTTTAATTGTTTTATATGATTTTATTACATATTTTATTTAATCATCTCTGGTTTTGTTTTTTGTCCTTTTTTCTTGCATGGAAGAATATTTCTAATCTGTTCTTAGTACATATAATGATTAATTTTATAATTTCCAACATGTTATATAGCATTTTCTAAGCTCAACAAATATTATAAAGTTAATTTCCATATGAACTATTTGCCATATAAATATTTATTGAAAGCCCCTGGTGAAGATGCCTCCTAATAAGGCACATTTCCTGGTTTTAGGCAGCCTCCCCCACCTAACACAGGGCTTGTTCAGTGGACTCAAGAGCAGAAGATCAATATTCTCCAAGACATGGAGGGCATGCCTGGGTTCAGAAGCATGAATTAACCAGATCAAGTATGACTTGGTATGCAACCTCAGCTGTCAGACTATTTTGCCAATAAATTTAACGTACTTTGGGTCACCATATTTTAGGCACTAGCTAGACATTTTTGTGACAGATAGGATACCCCACACCCAAAGGCAAAGGAGAAGACCCAGCAAGATGGTAGGAGGGGTGAGTTTGTATTTAGAATCAAACTTTATTCCCACCAGAGATGCTCAGAGAGCTCAAACTTAACCTTATGTGCACCAGGACCCAAAGACCCCACAGGAACTGAGACAGAACTGTGTTTGAGTGTCTTCTGTGGAGGTATGAGTCAGCAGTAGACTGCCACAGGAGCAGGAGCTCTGAGTGCAACAGACTTGGGTTTGGGATTAGCCCTCTTGGAGGAAGTTGCCATTAACCCCACCACAGAGCTGCCAGAATTTACACAGGACTGGGAAATAGACTCTTATTGGGCATAAACAGAACCTCTGTGCACTAGGACCCAGGAGAAAGGAGCAGTGACCTCATAAGAGACTGACATGGGGGTGTCCAGGAATCTCTGGCAGAGGCATGGGTCGGTGGTGGCCTGTTGCAGGGTTAGGGGCACTGAGTGCAGCAGTACATGCATGGGACCTTTTGAAGGAGGCCACCATTATCTTCATTGCTGCTAAGTCTGCTAAGTCACTTCAGTCGTGTCCGACTCTGCGTGACCCCATAGACGTCAGCCCACCAGGCTCTCCTGCCCCTGGGATTCCCCAGGCAAGAAAACTGGAGTGGGTTGCCATTTCCTTCTCCAATGCATGAAAGCGAAAAAGTGAAAGTGAAGTCGCTCAGTCGTGTCCGACTCTTAGCGACCCCACAGACTGCAGCCCACCAGGTTCCTCCATCCATGGGATTTTCCAGGCAAGAGTACTGGAGTGGGGTGCCATTGCCTTCTCCGCCTGATTTCATTACCTCCAGGATAGTTTGGCCCCAGGTAAATAATAGGGAGGGAACACCCAAGTAAATAATAGGGAGGGAACACAGATCCACCTATCAACAGAAAACTGGATTAAAGATTTATTGGGCATGGCCCTGCCAATCAGAACAAGACCCAGTCTCTCAATCAGCCTCTCTCATCAGGAAGCTTTCATAAGCTTCACATCCTTCTCCATCAGAGGGAAGACAGACTGAAAAACACAACAGTAAACTAACCAATCTGATCATATGGACCACAGCCTTGTCTAACTCAATGAAACCATGAGCCACGCCCTGTAGGGCAACCCAAGATGGGTGATTCATGGCAGAGAGTTCTGACAAAACGTGATCCACTGGAGAACAGAATGGCAAACCACTTCAGTATTCTTGCCTTGAGAACCCCATGAACAGTATGAAAAGGGAAAAAGATAGGACACTGAAAGATAAACTCCCCAGGTTGATACGTGCCCAGTGTGCTACTGGAGATCAGCAGAGAATGAACTCCAGAAAGAATGAAGAGATGGAGCCAAAGCAAAACAACACCCAGTTATGGATGTGACTAGTGATAGAAGGAAAGTCTAATTCTGTGAATAGCAATATTGCATAGGAACCTGGAATGTTAGGTCAATGAATCAAGACAAATTGGAAGTGGTCAAACAGGAGATGGTTAAGAGTGAACGTCAACGTTTTAGGAATCAGCAACTAAAATGGACTGGAATGGGTGAATTTAACTCAGATGACCACTATATCTACTACTGTGGGCAAGAATCTCTTTGAAAAAATGAGTAGCCATCATAGTCAACAAAACAGTCTGAAAAGCAGTACTTGGATGGAATCTCAAAACGACAGAATGATATCTGTTCATTTCCAAGGCAAACCATTCAGTATCACGGTAATCTGAGTATATGCCCCACCAAGTAATGCTGAAGAAGCTGAAGTTGAATGGTGCTATGAAGACCTACAAGGCCTTCTAGAACTAACACCCAAAAGAGATGTCCTTTTAATGATAGGGGACTGGAATGCAAAAGTAGCAAGTCAAGAGATACTTTGTGTAACAGGCAAATTTGGCCTAGGAGTACAGAATGAAGCAGGGCAAAGGCTGGTCGAGTTTTGCCAAGAGAATGCACTGGTCATAGCGAACACCCTCTTCCAACAACACAAGAGAAGACTCTACAAACAGACATCACCAGATGGTCAATATCGAAATCAGATTGATTATATTCTTTTCAGTCAAAGATGGAGAAGCTCTATACAGTCAGCAAAAACAAGACCGGGAGCTGACTGTGGCTCAGGCCATGAACTCCTTATTGCCAAATTCAGACTTAAATGGAAGCATGTAGGGAAAACCACTAGATCATTCAAGTATGACCTAAGTCAAATCCCTTACGATTATACAGTGGAAGTGAGAAATAGATTCAAGGGATTAGATCTGACAGACAGAATACCTGAAGAACTATAGATGGAGATTCATGTATGGACAGAGGGATCAAGACCATCCCAAAGAAAAAGAAATGCAAAAAAGCAAAGCTGTCTGAGGAGGCCTTACAAATAGCTTTGAATAGAAGAGAAGCCAAAAGCAAAGGAGAAAAGGAAAGATATGCCCATTTGAATGCAGAGTCCCAAAAATAGCAAGGAGAGATAAGAAAATCTTCCTCAGTGAACAGTGCAAAGAAATAGAGTGAAAGCATAGAATGGGAAAGACTAGAGATCTCTTCAAGAAAATTTTAGATACCAAGGCAACATTTCATGCAAAGATAGGCAGAGTAAAGGAGAGAAATGATACGGACCTAACAGAAGCAGAAGATATTAAGAAGAGGTGGCAAGAATACACAGAAGAATTATACAAAAATGATCTTCACGACCCAGGTAATCTTGATGGTATGATCACTTGCCTAGAGCCAGAAATCCTGGAAGGTGAAGTCAAGAGGGCCTTAGGAAGCATTAAGACAAACAAAGCTAGTGGAAGTGATGGGATTCCAGTTGAGCTATTTCAAATCCTTAGATGCTGCTGTGAAAGTGCTGAATTCAATATGTCAGCAAATTTGAAAAACTCAGCAGTGGCCACAGGACTGGAAAGGCCAGTTTTCATTCCAATCCCAAAGAAAGGCAATGTCAAAGAATGCTCAAACTACTGCACAACTGTACTTATCTCACACACTAGTAAAGTAATGCTCAAAATTCTCGAATCCAGACTTCAACAGTACTTGAACGTGAACTTTCATATGTTCAAGGTGGCTTTAGAAAAGGCAGAGGAACCAGAGATTAAATTGCCAGCATCTGCTGGATCATGGAAAAAGCAAGAGAGTTCCAGAAAAACATCTATTTCTGCTTTATAGACTATGCCAAAGCCTTTGACTGTGTGGATCACAATCAACTGTGGAAAATTCTGAAAGAGATGGGAATACCAGATCACCTGACCTGCCTCTTGAGAAACCTGTATGCAGGTCAGGAAGCAACAGTTAGAACTGAACATGGAAGAACAGACTGGTTCCAAATAGGTAAAGGAGTACATCAAGGTTATATTGTCACCCTGCTTATTTAACTTATATGCAGAGTACATCATGAGAAGTGCTGGCTGGATGAAGCACAAGCTGGAATCAAGATTGCCAGGAGAAATATCAATAATCTCAGATATGCAGATGACACCACCCTTATGGCAGAAAGTGAAGAAGAACAAAAGAGCCTCTTGATGAAAGTGAAAGAGGAGAGTGAAAAAGTTGGCTTAAAGCTCAACATTCAGAAAACTAAGATCATGGCATCCTATCCCATCACATCATGGCAAATGGGTAAACAGTGGAAACAGTGACATGCTTTATTTTGAGGGCTTCCAAAATCACTGCACATGGTGACTGCAGCCATGAAATTAAAAGATGCTTGCTCCTTGGAAGAAAAGATATGACCAACCTCTACAGCATATTAAAAAGTAGAGACAATACTTCACCAACAATGGTCCATCTAGGCAAAGCTATGGTTTTCCAGTAGTTATGTATGAATGTACAGTCATGTACTGACATACAGTCAGTAGTCATGTGTGAATGTGAGAGCTGGACTATAAAGAAAGCTGAGTACCAAAGAATTGATGCTTTTGAACTGTGGTGTTGGAGAAGACTCTTGAGAGTCCCTTGGACTGCAAGGAGACCCAACCAGTCCATCCTAAAAGAAATCAGTCATGAATATTCATTGGAAGGACTGATGCTGAAGCTGAAACTCCAATACTTTGGCCACCTGATGGGAAGAACTGACTCATTTAAAAAGCCTCTGGTTCTGGAAAAGATTGAAATCAGGAGGTAAAGGGGATGACAGAGGATGAGATGGTTGGATGGCATCACTGACTCAATGGACAGGAATTTGTGTGAACTCCAGCATTTGGTGATTGACAGGGAAGCATGGGGTGCTTCAGTCCATTGGATCTCAGAGTCAGATGTGACTCAGGGACCATACTGAACTGACAGGTTACATGTCATCCCTCCCAAGGCAATATATATATATATATATATATATATATATATATATATATATATATCAGATCAGTCTCTCAGTCGTGTCTGACGTTTTGCGACCCCATGAATCACAGCACGCCAGGCCTCCCTGTCCGTCACCAACTCCCGGAGGTTATTCAGACTCATATCCATCGAGTCAGTGATGCCATCCAGCCATCTCATCCTCTGTCGTCCCCTTCTCCTCCTGCTCCCAATCCCTCCCAGCATCAGAGTATTCTCCAATGAGTCAACTCTTCGCATGAGGTGGCCAAAATACTGGAGTTTCAGCTTTAGCATCATTCCTTCCAAAGAAATCCCAGGGCTAATCTTCAGAATGGACTGGTTGGATCTCCTTGCAGTCAAGGGACTCTCAAGAGTCTTCTCCAACACCACAGTTCAAAAGCATCAATTCTTTGGTACTCAGCTTTCTTTATAGTCCAGCTCTCACATTCATACATGACCACAGGAAAGACCATAGCCTTGACTAGGCGAACCTTTGTTGGCAAAGTAATGTCTCTGCTTTTGAATATGCTATCTAGGTTGGTCATAACTTTCCTTCCAAGGAGTAAGCGTCCTTTAATTTCATGGCTGCAGACACCATCTACACTGATTTTGGAGCCCAGAAAAATAAAGTCTGACCGGGTTTCCACTGTTTCTCCATCTATTTCCCATGAAGTAATGGAACCAGATGCCATGATCTTCGTTTTCTGAACGTTGAGCTTTAAGCCAACTTTTTCACTCTCCACTTTCACTTTCATCAAGAGTCATTTTAGTTCCTCTTCACTTTCTGCCATAAGGGTGGTGTCATCTGCATATCTGAGGTTATTGATATTTCTCCCGGCAATCTTGATTACAGCTTGTGTTTCTTCCAGTCCAGCGTTTCTTGTGATGTACTCTGCATATAAGTTAAATAAACAGGGTGACAATATACAGCCTTGACGTACTCCTTTTCTATTTGGAACAAGTCTGTTGTTCCATGACCAGTTCTAACTGTTGCTTCCTGACCTGCATACAGATTTCTCAAGAGGCAGATCAGGTGGTCTGGTATTCCCATCTCTTTCAGAATTTTCCACAGTTTATTGTGATCCACATAGTCAAAGGCTTTGGCATAGTCAATAAATCAGAAATAGATATTTTTCTGGAACTCTCTTGCATTTTCCATGATCCAGCGGACGTTGGCAATTTGATCTCTGGTTCCTCTGCCTTTTCTAAAACCAGCTTGAACTTCAGGAAGTTCACGGTTCACATATTGCTGAAGCCTGGCTTGGAGAATTTTAAGCATTACTTTACTAGCGTGCAAGATGAGTGCAATTGTGCAGTAGTTTGAGCATTCTTTGGCATTGCCTTTATATTTTCCCCTCATTGGAATATAGACTTAACCAGGATTTGGATTTGCCACTCTTACTCATTATGCACCTATACACAATATCCTCTCTCAACTCACTAGTGCTATGTTATCATGCAGAGTACCGCTTCTTTCTTTGAGAGTCCATTTATAGAGACATACAACAGTTTATAAGCTGATGAAAATCAGTTACAAAGACAACTATTGATACCATGTGATATCTAATGCAAGAATACAACATACACATGGTACTATTTTTTTTTTTTTTTTCACAAAAATGGAAGCCCTAAACTCATGAATCAAGAGTTTTCTCCATCTCATTATGCAAATCTGATGATTCATTCAATTAAAAAAATGTTTTTCCCTATGCAGAGTGATTGCAGTACATGAGAGTGAAAATTTCTCTAAGAAAGTGCAAAACTACGTGCATATGACATACAACTGAGTAATATTTTCTTTCCTTTTTCTTCTAACCGTGCTAGTAGTAGTTAACTCTGCAATATAATTAATATATGGCTGAAAAGTACTGTTAGTGGGACAAACTTAAACTAGAACATAAATGGACATTACTCAGAGATCCTAAACTTAGACATATTCACAGAAAACATTTATAATTTGAATTGGTTCCCATTAGAAATGGTTTCAGCAAATTTGGATTATGTAAAGAAAAGTTGCAGTATGTTATATAGAAATTTTTATGTTTTTTTAATGTAAAAATGTAGGGCAAGTATATATATACACACACACACATATGTGCATGTTTTTAGAACATATTGGGCAGGGCAAAAGGTGTAACGCAATAGAAACTTGTTGTTATGTGTTCACTCAGCATCCAAACAACCTTCCAAATAGTTGAACCTCCATCCCCTTGTATGATTGATGACAGGCAGGAATTCAAGAAAGCAAATGGTTTCTCTATGCCCTGCAGGTTTCCAAGATATGGAAACATGATCTAGAATCTAACCTTAAGGATCAATGTACAGCCTGATATTAATCATGATGACAACTAAAAAGTCCACAGTATAGCAATGAGAAAGCTTTATTCCTGTAATGAAAGTAACGGGTAACAAGCGTCCTGTAGTAGAGGCAGCAACAATAGCATCATAACAGTTGTTTCTTGGCTACAAAGACTGTTCTGGCTCATTTTCAGTATCTGCACCGGGTACCCCTGCACTACCACAGATTGGTTAAGTTACCCACTTCTATCCAACCAATTTCATTACTTGTGATCAAGACGTTGAGTTAAAAATAGTATTAAAGTCTTGTGGGTGTTACATTCATTATGGTCCACAGTCGAGAGAGAGAGAGAGAGTTAGAGATAGAAATAGTTGTACAGGTACAGAAAGAAAGGGAGGGAGAACAAAAGAGAAAAAGGAGAAAAAAGTGGGAGAACAAAATCTATTCAATACATGCTTCTATCTCTAAATCCAAAGAAAAAATTCCTGTAGTTCTAAAAACACATCGGTTGAGAAGTGTTAATAGTAGAATATCCTTTGTACTTTTTTAAGATCAAGGAAGAACAATATAGAAAGAAAACAACATTTATGCATTTCTATAACACAATTGAAAAATAATCAGTTGTCAAAAAACCTAAAGGGGTTAAACCCCTTTATGAAAACACAATTTCCTTACTGGGTCAAAAAGGGAGACACCATTAAAGATTACAAGGACAACAGATACTTTTACTGACTACATTCTTAGGTTTATAACCAATAAAATTTTAATACTTAGAAATCCATACATTCCCTAAATAACTCCTGGATCAAAATTAAAATAAAAGTGAAATTTACAACCATACAAAAAATAATTAAAAGCAGATTCATACCAAAATCTATATTATGTACTATAAGCTACAAGGAAAATCTATAGGCATAAATGATATAATTATTGAAAGTGAAAAAAGATGAAAAGAAGAGAGAGAGGGAAGGAGGAAGGGAGGAAGAAAGTTAATTAGATTCATTCAATGTAATGAAGTAGGATAAGAAAAAAATTACACCCCAAAAAAAGACTGGAATAAAAATTTTAAATCAAGTTAGAATTTTTTTTAAAGAAAAATAAAAAAAAAATAACAAAAAAGGGAAAATGCTACTAAACCCTAAGGTTGAAAGTGTGAAAGTGTTGGTTGCTCAGTGAAGCAACCTGGCTCAAGGAGCCTGGTCAGCTCCCCCATCCAAGGAATCCTCCAGGCAAAATTACTGGAGTGGGTAGCCATTCCCTTTTCCAGGGGATCTTCTCAACCCAGTGATTGAACCCAGGTCTCCCACTTTGCAGGCAGATTCTTTACTATCTGAGCCATCTCTAAGGTGTTTTTTTTTTTTTTAATGAATAAAATGGATACTTTCTGAAAAGACTGATTAATGGTAAAAGAATAAAAGTTGTACATTAAAATAATATTATGAGAAAATTCAATATACAACTAGAGAAAATAATGTTGAAATATTAAAAGAAATGGCTCATCTTCTAATGAAACATTTTGTATGGAAGTGATGGTTTTTCAAGGTGAAAGAAAAAACCCCAACAGATACATGACCATACATGCTGCTGCAGAATACATTCCTGGGGAGTAGACCTTGTGCAACTGTGTGCATGATGGAAGAAGGGCAGGGTGGCCAAAGCCTTGCCTCATCTATAGTGGAATCAACACCAAGGACAATGGAGACACTTCTGTGGACCCCATGGCTCATAAGAACATAGTATGTAATCACTGCTGGGGATGATGAGAAATCAGAGGAAGTCTGTGTAGGAAAGCATCACGACAACTGGCGTGCTTAATCTCTTCAAGGTGATGACAACAGCAATGCAGGATGGAGAGGAAAAGGCTCCAACAACAAAGGGGGAGCTCTCTTGCTTGGGAGGGCAAATGTGAAAATAGCAATGGGGAGTCAGGGACACAGAGGAGTCGTGCTTTGCAGGTAGAATTGATAGCAGTAGATTACATATGGGAAGGTGTAATTAATGGATGTGAAGATTTCTAGAATTGGCTCCAGGTTTAGGTCATGTGCAGCTGGGGGGCATGCAAAATAAGGAGAATAGAAAGAAAAGAATAAAGTTACAGCAGATTGAGGGAAGGGCCTACGAAATGAACAAAGGGACAAAGCCCGCTTATGCTCTGTTGCTGGAAATTAAAGGAGGCCTTTCTGAGCTGTTTACCTACTGCAGTATTTTCACAGTGATATGTCTCACAGTATAGAAATACAAAAACAAACTGAAGAAGTGGAACTTCAGTTCAGTTCAGTTGCTCAGTGGTGTCTCTTTGTGACTCCATGGAATGCAGCATGTCAGGCTTTTCTGTCCATCACCAACTCCTGGCTGCTGCTGCTGCTGCTGCTAAGTCGCTTCAGTCGTGTCCAAGTCTGTCCCACACAAGAACACTGGAGTGGATTGTCATTTCCTTCTCCAATGCATGAAAGTGAAAAGTGAAAACAAAATCGCTCAGTCATGTCCGACTCCTAGGGACCCCATGGACTTCAGCCTACCAGGCTCCTCCATCTATGGGATTTGCCAGGCAAGAGTACTGGACCAACTCCTGGAGCTTACTCAAATTCTTATCTATCGAGTTGGTGATGCCATCCAACCATCTCATCCTCTGTTGACCCCTTCTCCTCCCGCCTTCAATCTTTCCCAGCATCAGGGTCTTTTCAAGTGAGTAAGTTCTTCCTATCAGGTGGCAAAAGCATTGGAATTTCAGCCTAAGCATCAGACCTTACAATGAATATTCATGACTGATTTTCTTTAGGATCGACTGGTTGGATCTCCTTGCAGTCCAAGGAACTCTGAAGAGTCTTCACCAACACAACAGTTCAAAAGCATCAATTCTTCGGCACTCAGCTTGCCTTATAGTCCAACTCTCACATCCATACATGACTACAGGAAAAACCATAGCTATGACTGGAGAAAGGAATGGCAAACCACTTCAGTATTCTTGCCTTGGGAACCCCATGAACAGCATGAAAAGTGGAACTTACCAACATAAAATATTCCAAAGCAAAATAGTTTAAAAATGCCAGTTTTTGCTGTGAAAAGTAACAGCTTATATTTGTTAGAATTAAGTTTATCTGAAAGCTACAGAAAACTAAAAATGAGAAATAACTTAAACAATGTAGAAATGTATTTACTTACTGTATAACCAGAACAGTCTTCTGGTTTAGCAATTCCAGAATTACCCAGGATCACAGCTTCTTCTGTCTTGTACCATTAACCTTGATGACTTTCACTTCATGGTCCAAACTAACTATTCCATAGCCAGACAACAGGAAGACACATCTTTGTAAGTACACCTTTCAAAAGTTACCTAAACCAGTTTCCCTTAAATCTCATTATTTGTCATGGATGGACATCTGATTCTGCTTCCCTAAAAGAGATAATATTGTTTATATTTGGGGCAGTCATGTGCCCATCTAAAGATGGAGGTTCTGTTATGGTAGAAGAAATGAATATTGGATTTGGGGGTACAATCAGTTAATTGAAATAAAAAAGTTTTGCATTTTAATATGTGCATAAATAATGCTATGCTTTGTTAACGCAATAGAAACTCCTTTGTAATGTTCTCTTTGCATGGACGTGTTTAGATCTAGGTTTCTTAAGTTGACAGATTCACCTTATTCCTATAACATCTATTATTGGTTTTTAACCTTCATGACTTTTTATTTGATACAAATTGCCACAGAAGCTCATGCTTTTGGGTTTCCTTGGTATCTTTTAGTTTTTATCTATTAATAATAGATGCATCAAAGTCTTTTATTGCCTGTTGTGCTATATTGCAAATCTGAACAAAGAAATTGAATGACACTCACACAAGTTCTTAGAGCATAAGCAGAAAATCTGTAATCAAAGATGTGCCAATGAAATAAAAGAGGACTTTGAAGAACAAGAGCATAAACCCAAGAAAGAGAAAAGAATAAATCAAGAGAAAGAGAAAAAAAAGGAATTTTCTCTGAAAGGAAGAAAAAACACAAGAAATAACATATTGAAGAAGTCAGAAAACATAAAAATAAGCCCATAAATCCAAGTGATATAATTAGAACTTTAATGGTATCAAAGCCTTTCTGATCATAACAGTATTAATAGTAGTATATACTACAAAACATAAGTCTAGAAATACTGCTAGAAATAAGGCTATATCTAAAAATACGATGGTTAAATATTCTGTCAATCACTTAGGTTAACTGATTTGTTTTATTGCCCTAGACAATTTAGTCAAAACAGTTCAAGCAGATCGATCACTTACAAAAATTTGAATACTTTCAAATGATACCTTCCTTCAACTGGAGGTGAAATAAGAAGGAAAGATACTAAGAGTAGCTCTGTTATTCTTGGTTCTCCTAAACTGTCTTGCTTTTAAATACATTTTTTTACTAAGTGCATGAAATTTAAAACAAACATTACGCAATGCATCCTGGCTTCTTATGGAACTGAATGAATGAATGATGAATTATCATCTATGTTTATTTCAAGGCAATAGTGATATGTTTAATTAGATTCTCCTCATGTAAGAAAGAGTGAAATATAACACATGAAGTACTTATGTCCAGAAAAACATACCACATCTGAATTTTTTTCAACATATAAAATTTACAATTCAGGAAGAAGTTCCTTGCACAGACAAAATAATTGCAATTCCTTCCTTTGAAAAGAAAATTATAAGTAAGACTAGAAACAACATTTAATTAAAATCAGAGATTTTCTACAATAAAATTTCCAGGAAGAAAACATGTATTTCAGACACTCATTTTTAAAAACAGCTACAGAAACCGCTTTCTTTCAAAAATGAAGGTTCTTGGCTGGAGAGTGAGGTGTGTGTGTGTGTGTGTGTGTGTACATGCATTCATGTGTGCATGCTGTCACTTCAATCATGTCCAACTCTTGTGAACATATGGACTATAGCCTTCCAGGCTCCTCTGTCCATGGAATTCTCTAGGCAAGATTACTGGAGTGGGTTGCCATACCTTCCTCCAGTAGATCTTTCCAACCCAGGGATCAAACCTACATTTCCTATGGCTCCTGCACTGCAGGTGAATTCTTTACTGCTGAGCCACCAGGGAAGCACACATATATGTTTATGTGTATACATACATACACACACACAGAGAGAGAGAGAGAATCTGAAATGAAATAAGGAGACAAGGGGAAGGAAGGGAAAAGAATTATTAGGGTCAACAGACCCCGTTTTCTATTTTGTATAGCACAGATTACCTAAACTCAATATCTCCACACTTGGCTCATATATTTGTTACTCATGAGAATTGTTTTGACTTTTGAGAAGTCTTTCATTTTGTACATTGACACTGTGAAAAATGTTTCCAGAAATGCAGATGCCAATAGTTCCAACACTAAGAGCCAAACAGCTCCTAAAGCAGTATTTTATAAATAACATATTTCATAGCTATTAAAAATAGAAAGTCAGAAAAAGATGTACATGGTAGATAATGAAATAGGAAAGAGAAACAAAATATAATGCAAACTATACATTTTAAAAGCTGAGATTAAGATGAAGATAAAGAAAAAAACTAGGTCATTTGTAGTGTTATGGATGAGCCTAAAATCTGTCATGTAGAGTGAAGGAAGTCAGAAGGAAAAATAAATATTATATATTATGCATATAAATGGAATCTAGAAAAAAATGGTATTAATTGAACCTATTTGCAGGGCAGGAATAGAGATGCAGATGTAGAGAATGAATTTGTAGACAGAGAGGGAAGGAGGAGAGATGAATTGAGAGTACCACTGACATATATACACTGTTGCTGCTGCTGCTAAGTTGCTTCAGTCGTGTCCGACTCTGTGCGACCCCATAGACGGCAGCCCACCAGGCTCCTCCGTCCCTGGGATTCTCCAGGCAAGAACACTGGAGTGAGTTGCCATTTCCTTCTCCAATGCATGAAAGTGAAAAGTGAAAGTGAAGGCGTTCAGTCGTGTCTGACTCTTAGCAACCCCATGGACTGCAGCCTACCAGGCTCCTCCGTCCATGGGATTTTCCAGGCAAGAGTACTGAAGTGGGGCGCCATTGCCTTCTCCCATATATACACTACTATGTGTAAAATAGAGAGCTAGTGGGAAGTTGCTGTATAGATAGGGAGCTCAACTGAGTTCTCTGTGATAATCTAGAAGTGGGAGATGCGGGTGTGGGAGAGAGGCAATATATGTACACATACAGCTAATTTACTTCACTGTACAGCAGAAACTAACATATCATACTCTAATTAAAAACAATTTTTAAAAGATGAAGAAAGTTTATTTTATGTTGAAATAGGCCATAAGAAATAAGTCATTTCAATAGCTTTAAACTTAAGTGTCAGTTTTCTTTCTTTCTTTTTTTTTTTTTGTCAATTGATATATATAAGCATTTACTTGGGAGGGCCTCAGGCGCTACTATCTTCATTTTCTGGATCTTTAAAAAATTATTTTTTTTGGAGTAAGTCCTAAGTTTTGATTAATAGTAATAAAATTAAATTATTCTAAACAAAACATGTCTATAAGCGATGGATAATAAAAACTTACATTTTGGGCATAATGAAGAATCACGCCTCAATACTTTAAACAAGTAAGACATAATGGGCTTGTATTCACATTGTGATTAGTTACTAGAAAAGATAATTTACTAATATGTTCTCATGTCACAAAATTACTCCCTGATTTTGATGACGTTTGTGGTATAATGGAGATTACTCAAGAACCTTTACATTCATGGATTTAACATTTATAATTTCAGCAATTCCCAAGGGATATAGTGATTCATAGCCCGTAGCAATTTAAATTATTGCTGAAGTACCCATTTGTGTGTGTGTGTGTTAATTGTGAGCAAACATTGCTCTAAAACTAGAAATGTCCTGAGTTAAAATCATAATAGAGGAGCAACAGAATTTTTCCAGAATCAACTCAATTTTATCTTTTTGTTTAACCTTAATTGTTTTAACCTTAAAGGGCCAATCTGGCAATGATGATTGTGATGTTACTTTGCTGCTGCTGCTGCTGCTAAGTCGCTTCAGTCGTGTCCGACTCTGTGCGAACCCACAGACGGAAGCTCACCAGCCTTAACCAATAGATCTATGTAGCTGTGTCATCTACACTAACATTTATTTATCCTTTTTTGTTTCATGATTTAAGTAAACCATTTCACACATGTGACAAGCAAATTGCATATTGTACATTGCTAATATTTCAGTTTCAAGCAATCTCTGGTTCAACAAATTCCATAGATATATATAAATTGTGTATCCTTTAAAAGTTAGGGCAAAAAAAAATTTACTTGCATATTTTACTTAAATTACACATGTAAATAAATAAAACATTCCATTAAACTAGAAAAATAGCTACTGAGGCCAAACATGATATTTCATGTTCTCCAAAGACTAAGCAGCCTCCAAATTTAATAAGATGCAATGACCCTGGAATCACATTGTCTGGGTTTGAATTCTGGCTCCTCCACTTACGCTTGTGACTTCAAGCAAGTTATTTACCCTTTCTGTGCTTGCGCCTTCTAGACTGTAACAGTAACGACCTCGTAAGTTTGTTTTGTGAGAATTAAATCAGATAACACCTAGCAGAGTACTTGGCACATTCTAAGGGCTCGGTAAATTTTAACTTTGCTGATGCTGACTCTTGGGCTGGGGGTCTAATTTGAGAGAGTGGGTTAATCAGGTTCTTAAGAGACTTAATTAATTTCCCAGACTATATTTCAGCACAGTATGAGGTTTTTTATTTTCTTAGTTACAATGCAATCTCGTTCATTCAACTGATAGGCATTTATTTTCCCCTTCCAATCTCATTCATTCAACTGACAGGCATTTATTTTCCCCTTCCTATGAAAGTGAAAATGAAAGTCGCTCAGTCTTGTCCAACTCATTGCTATTAATATGTTTTACTCAGTTATTATTAATATGTTTTATAATTTGTCAGTGTGCCCTTTGAACTCCCCCATAATCAGGCTGTCCAGTCCTTAAAATATATTGACTGTATCTTATTTATGTTTGTGACTCCCATGCTTAGTCTTCCATGTCCTACATAATATGTGCTCAACACACTGGATGATTATTAGGGCATATGAGTAGACTTCACCAGTATTTAATTACCCAAATACCAATAATCACAAACAATTATAGGATCTTCTTGAGAAATACTCAAAAGAAATTATATGAAAATATTTCACATTGGAACTATTTTATACAAAATGGCCATACGATGTGATCAACTTACTTTGAAATAATGAAGATTAGACAGAAACATTAAACTTGGGTTTATATTTTCAATGCATATGAAAATTTCAGTCACACAGAATATGTTCTTTGCTAGGACATCCACCAGATCAGGATAAACAATTATTTTGCATCCATTTCACATATTTATTTGATAACTTTTTTCTTGAGTGCTAACTAGTTTGTGAAATACACATAGGGTTCAAGTATGAAAGTCACTCAGTCATGTCTGACTCTTTATGACCCCATGGATTGTACAGTCCACAGAATTCTCCAGGCCAGAGTACTAGAGTGGTTAGCCTTTCCCTTCTTCAGGGGATCTTCCCAACCCAGGGACTGAACCCAGGTCTCCTGCATTGTAGGCAGATTCTTTACCAGATGAGCCACAAGTGAAGCCCAAGCATACTGGAGTGGGTACCCTATCCTTTCTCCAGAGAATTTTCCTGACCCAGGAATCAAACTGGGATCTCCTGCATTACAGGTGGATTCTTCACCAACTGAGCTAACCGAGAAGCCCCAAATTCTTCCCAAATGGGTTTTATAGTCAACAACATGAAACAGGAAATGAACACCTTCAAAGAAGCAGTTACATATTCACACAGGGTATAATGAGGACACAATAGAAAGAATCATCAGTTTTACCTGGATGTGAAAAAAATGTATTAGAAAAAGTAGCATTTAAATAATTGTGGCAACTTTTGAAGTACATACTCCAGGCTATGTTAAATGTACACAGCATCTGCATCACCAGAATGACTAAGTTTCAAATATAAATGACCACAGTGAAAGTGAGTTTTGCCGGCCAAGAAGTCTAAGCATCATGAAATCTGAAAGCAAAACAAAAAACCTGCTACCAAAATCCTGGGCCTATACACCAAACTCTGCTTCATTTTGTTCCCCAAGTACCTATGAGCACATCTCCTATTTCCTAAATAACTCTAAGAATATCCCTAGTTATAAAATTGTAAAATCATAGAAATTTATGTAATAGTAGAAACCAAGGTATGCAATGATGAATTTTCTAGAATATTGTTAAATATCAATCAGTGGTGTGCTGGGGCCACATTATTGTTAAAATGTCAGGAATTTTGTGATCTTTTACTAAGTTAAATGAATAAGCAAAGGTATACATATATATAATTTTCTAATAATTTCACTACATTTTGCTATCATCTATGCTCTTCAGCTTATTTCTGCTATTGCATGCATGGGGTGGAAATTCTATATAACACTGGCCACTGTGGAAGTCTAAACACTATGGAAACTATCAAATACTGCAAGTCAGATCAGGGCTCAATTTATTATTTTCCTTATGGTCTAGACTTCAGAAAGTGATGAATAAAATGTTATTTTAATGCAGATTAAAAGTAGGCATGCTTATAGTCACATTGTGAAGAGCACAAACAGTCAAGGAATAGACTTGCAGTACTCTAAAACTATTAACTGATTCAGCACAGACATTGCTTAAGTCATTGAAGAACTAGTGGAGTTCCTGCTGCTGCTGCTGCTAAGTCGCTTCAGTCATGCCCGACTCTGTGCGACCCCCTAGACGGCAGCCCACTAGGCTCTTCTGTCCCTGGGATTCTCCAGGCAAGAATACTGGAGTGGGCTGCCATTTACTTCTCCAATAATGGAGTTCCTACATAAGTTTAATTATTTCACTTTTGACTTAATTGTCAATTTAAATAAAAATATCAACTGATATTTATGTTAAAATTATACTCATTTCTCATTGACAACCATACTTTAGCTATATAGACAAGAGAACACCAAAATCATGGAATGGATTATGAATTAATCAATTGGTTACATAGAATTTACAACAAAGAATATTTTAAATTTATTTGCAAACTATGAGCTACATATCCTTATATATCTAAAATTTATAACTATACTTATACAAACATATATACATAAATTCTGTCTATATTCTCAAGTTTATCAAAAGTGTTGAAAGAATACATTTAAGCCTAAAACTGCATGTACACAGGTTTTGTCCAGGGTTAATTGAAGTGAATGGAATTGATGATAGCTAAATTAGTTCTTCGGGGAAGGCAATGGCACCCCACCCCAGTACTTTTGCCTGGAAAATCCCATGCTCGGAGGATCCTGGTAGGCTCTAGTCCATGGGGTCGCTAAGAGTCGGACACAACTGAGCGACTTCACTTTCGCTTTTCACTTTCATGCATTGGAGAAGGAAACGGCAACCCACTCCAGTGTTCTTGCCTGGAGAATCCCAGGAACAGGGGAGCCTGGTGAGCTTCCATCTATGGGGTCGCACAGAGTCGGACACGACTGAAGTGACTTAGCAGTAGCAAATTAGTTCTATAAACCTTACCCAAGTTTCCAATTTCAATCTCTAGCCTGCCCCCTTTTTATTTGTTCACTTTGTACTTCTTTTTCTGTTCCAATTATAACAATTGTTATTGATCTGTATAATTTTTGGTTTAATGTTCATCTTTACACACACACACACACACACACACACATAAGCCATTTAGAGTTGGTCTGTGTCTATCTTGTTCCCTCCCAAATACACAGTGTCTAATCACAGCATCTGAAATTGGCCATGGTGGGAATATTTACATCATGATTCACTGAAAATTGTTATTAAATACTTGCCTTATAAACATGTAAGTGAATGAATAGAAGAATGAATACCCCATCAATTACCTTACATTATTGTTATTTGAGCCCTGGACACTGATTAGAGCATTCAGAAAAAGTCTGAACTTGTCACTAATGTTCAGTAGAAGAGTAAAAAAGTCACTCTTTTAGTTGAACTCTTCCATAGCATTTAAACACTCAGAACTTCCAGGCAAGGTTTGCTCCCTCTTTCCTCTCCTCACCCCTCCACCTAAATTGAGTAAATGCTAAAAGAATAGAGAGAGATAGGCATTTGGAATGCAAGAAATGTAAAATATTATGCAATTTATAAGTCACCAATACTTTAAAGGAGGGCACAGCAACCCACTCTAGTCTTCTTGCAGGAGAATCTTATGGACAAGGAGCCTGGTCACAAAGAGTAGGAAACTGACTGAAGTGACTTAAAAAGACCCCCCAAAAAAACAACAAAAAAATAAGTGCTTCTCTCCATTTTTATTTTCCTAAACTCTCACTTCTGCATGTATAAACCAATAGCTTTGTTATGAGGAGGAAAAAAAAGGTGTGTGGGGGGGGGAGGGTGTGTTTTTATGGTTCTTTCAAGTTTTAGAACAATTACTGTATTTATTGGAGCTATCTCCCTAATGACTTTCTTAGGTCTGAAGGGGGTTCTGGCTTAGACAACAGTTCAGAAACCAGTAAGATTTTCCTTTTTTTCCTTCTCAGTTATCAATCAATCAATGATAGGAAGTATTGAATGTAACAATTGCCTTTTTAAGTAAGGATTATACTTTGAAACCACTTGTTTTTTTTTTTTTTTTTTGGAGAAGGCAATGGCACCCCACTCCAGTACTCTTGCCTGGAAAATCCCATCGATGGAGGAGCCTGGTAGGCTGCAGTCCATGGGGTCGCTAAAAGTCGGACACGACTGAGCGACTTCACTTTCACTTTCCTGCATTGGAGAAGGAAATGGCAAGCCACTCCAGTGTTCTTGCCTGGAGAATCCCAGGGATGGGGAAGCCTAGTGGGCTGCCGTCTATGGGGTCGTACAGAGTCGGACACGACTGAAGCGACTTGGCAGCAGCAGTTTTTTTTTTTTTTTTTTTTTTTTTACAAATTGTAGGACATTTAAGAATTGTTTTAAACACTTGTTGTTCAGTTTCTAAGTCATGTCCAACTCTCTGTGACCCCATGAACTGAGCAGGCCAGGCTTCCCTGTCCTACTCTGTCTCCCAGAGTTTGCCCAGGCTCATGTCCATTTAGTCAGTGATGCTATCTAACCATCTCATCCACTGCCACCATCGTCTCCTTTAAAGAGGTTTTTAAATAGATGTAAAGAGATCCAGTAAAGAGATTTTTAAATAGATGAATAAAAACCAATTATGTCAAATTACAGTAGTATGATTTTGGTATCAGATTTTAAACAGGACCTCTGGGCATTTAATCATGACACATTTTCATGTTTGTGTAAGCTGCTCATTACTTGGAAAACAAAAGAGAGCACATGGTTTTTTTAAAGTGAAGTTTTTCAATGAAAATTGCTAAGCACAATAATAGATACCCAAGGGAAAGTCATTACGTCATGAAGCAGACTTCTGGAAATCAAGATGTAAGTATTAAGGTGCATGAATGTACATGCTCAGTCATGTCCTACTTTTTGTGACCCCATGGACCGTAATCCTCCAGGCTCCACTGTCCACAGAGTTTTCCAGTCAAGAATACTGGAATGAGTTGCCATTTCGTGCAGAAGGAGAATCTTCCTGACCCAGGGATCAAATTCGTATCTCTAGCATTACCAGGAAGATTGTTGACCACAGTGCCACCTGGGAAGCCCAAGTGTTAATGTACTGGAGTTCTTAAAGAACTGTAAAGTGAAAGTCACTTAATTTTCCAAATTCTTTTCTACTTCTTAGACCTTAAGTTTTTCTTTCCCAGACCTAACACTGTAGAACCACAACATTCCAATTTCTAAATTGATAGAGCTGAAAAAGCTTCCTGTGTGAGAGTCGTCATAGAAGATTCCTGAACAGTGAAAAATCATCTAGAAATATATGTATATATCCAAAATAAATGAGGAAAGGGAGAGTTTATCACTTAGCAGTTTTGAGAGGAAAGATAGGGTTTCCTTTTGCAGAGTCTCCAGGCATCCATGTAAGCGTAATGTCATCACTCCATTAACAACAAGCAAAAAATGAAAAAAAAAAAAAACACCTTAACTTTGTAATTACATGTCTGTAAGTTCCAAAAGCATTTTTTTTCTTTCCAAAAATTTCCCATGACAAAGTCAACTCCTTGTGGAATGACCATTACTTCAACACTATGTCCCTCAGCATCAAATGTGCCCTCCAAAGCTTTGTTAAACTCAGCTTCCCAAGGAACCACAACTAAATGAGCATTGTTGCACCTACTTATGATTCATGGCTTAAAGCATTCTCAGTTAACAAATTAGAATTGAGAAATTTTAGTCTCTAGACATTAAAGGAGATACAAGTAGACAAAGGAAGTAAGAACTCATTGAATGGCAGAATATCATCTACTAGGAACTTCTACAGACCCATTGATTTGACCTACAGCCATCAACCCAGTGTGACACTTGAAGTAACCATCTATCATTGGATGCTCTGTGTGTAAAATCTTCCACTTCATAAATACATAAAAAAGGACATGTTGCTAGGATTAAAATACGCATACACTATGGGTGGGGCATGTACGGATGTAAGAGCTGGACTGTGAAGAAGGCTGAATGCTGAAGAATTGATGCTTTTGAACTGTGGTGTTGGAGAAGACTCTTGAGAGTCCCTTGGACTGCAAGGAGATCCAACCAGTCCATTCTGCAGGAGATCAGCCCTGGGATTTCTTTGGAAGGAATGATGCTAAAGCTGAAACTCCAGTACTTTGGCCACCTCATGCAAAGAGTTGACTCATTGGAGAAGACTTTGATGCTGGGAGGGATTGGGGGCAAGAGGACGACAGAGGATGAGATGGCTGGATGGCATCACTGACTCGATAGACATGAGTCTCAGTGAACTCCGAGAGTTGGTGATGGACAGGAAGGCATGGCGTGCTGTGATTCATGGAGTCGCAAGGAGTCCGACACAACTGAGCGACTGATCTGATCTGATCTGATGGGTGGGGCTCAAGCCTAAGAGATTTTAGGTGGGAAGGTCCCATGAATAAAGTCTCCTTGAGTTAGTTTAACTCACAGCTAAAAAAAAAAATTTCCTTTAGCTTTTTCAACCTTGGATTTGTAGCTTCATGTTTTGAAACAGTTATTGAATTGAAGGCTATTGGAATTAATGAGGTTATAAGCAGTCAACACATGGCCTTTGTGAAATAAAAAGATGTTTATACTGCAAAAGTAATGGACTGTAGCTGAACTAGCCAGACCACCC
Source organism: Tragelaphus eurycerus (assembly GCA_935064755.1). Classification (NCBI taxonomy): domain Eukaryota; kingdom Metazoa; phylum Chordata; class Mammalia; order Artiodactyla; family Bovidae; genus Tragelaphus; species Tragelaphus eurycerus. Next base: position 2,869,173 of record CAKXYN010000006.1, read on the forward strand.
AGTTCATCTCATTAAGAAACACACTCTGGAATGCTGTCAGGAAGTATAATTAAAAAAAAAAAAAAAAATGATGTGTCCCTCCCTCCAGCTACTCATATGACCAGCCATACTGTCTTTTCATGGTCCTCAACATTTTAAAGTGGATAGTTTATGTTTTTTAAAATAAATCAATAATCTGTTTCTCAGTTTTTGCTGAATTAGCTTTATATTATAATGCATATACATATTTGAAATATAAAGGTAAGTACAGTGTTGTTCAATGAGCTGAGATAAATGGAGTAGTTGATCTTTTCACTGTTTTGTGATGATACATAGGTGTTTAGGGATAGATGTCAATTCTAGGAAAAGCTGATGTGGCTAAAATGAAAAATAGCATTAGTGAAATACAGAAGCAAATGTGGTCAATAGCCTGCTATGGCAGTATTTTTCACACACCTTTTGACTACTTAGTTCAGTTAAATTCATGATCCATAAAGCATAGAGCAATAAAATCCATCCCTTGTTCTTCTGTTGAATAAAAGCATTGCTAATCATGCTTGAAAAGCCATTGCCTCTGTAAAGACACTGTAATTCCAGTTAGAAAACTAAAATAACTACAGATATTTTAACAAGCAGCTGATGAAAATGGCATTGTGAATCTTCTTCTAAAATTCTTCAAAGTAACTAATTAAAAAGGTCATGTTTATTCATGCTCCTACTCTGATCAAATGCCAAAGGAAAATGTCCACAGAAACCAATTCATATACAGAATTCCTCTTTTACCTATTTTGTTTTCTGTGAATATGATGACCCATAGATGGGACAAGAGAAAATGCTAATTTTGGATTAGTGCTAGGACATTTCATATTTTTCTCTACAAGTTCACATAAAAATAAATGAACTTGAACATAAACTGCTAATATATACTAAAAAAACACTTTAATGTATCATAGTAAGTTATATTTAGGGCTTTATTTTTCCTAATTCATCTCCTTCCACACATAATTAAATTCCTGTGTGGATCACAAAAACAAATTTCCAAACACATAATTATTTATCATAAATTTGGGAGTCTTCATCTTTTAATTAAACGTTCTCAGATAGTTTTGTAGAGAGAAAACTGCCTTGACCTTTTGGAAACTTAACACTGTAAAAAGAAGACTTACAATAAACTGAGAATCAACTTCAAAAAAAAAAAAAAAGCTATCATTGGAGTGTGACCAAAGAATACGAATGTAAGAAAATAGAAGGGTACATTCCTAAGTACATTTAACACTTAGGATAAAATTTTGAATATTCATTTAGGGGAAAATTGTTTTGGAGGCTTTAAATGAAAATATGAGGAGAAAAAAATGATTAAATTCTTCCCAGCTTAACGTAACTCCTCCAAAAATTAAAATATAATATTTAAATGATTATTAATATTATTCACATTTTTCTACAACTAATATTTGCTGTGGCTACTTATTTATATATGTAATGGATTCTCTTCAAAGGAATTTCAAGTGTAAGTCACCACTACAAATAAGTCAAGGATTGAAGGGCAGAAGACAAGTATATGTAGGTGGTCACAGATTTTCCCTTAAGTATCTCAAGTCACAGTTGACAAAGGTGAAGGTAGTTCCTCTTTGAGGGCCTTTATGGGGCAGTATTGAGCAAAAAGAAGCATTTCTAACTCCAAGCTTGCCTTGATGGTAATAACAATGCAATTTGACATCACTGAGCACCAACTATTTGATAGATGCAGCAACCCTACACTCAGTGTTAATATACTCATTTTAGAAATGAGAAAACAGAGTAGCTCATTTACCTCAGAACTAGTGAACTGTTTAGTAAAGTGAAAGAGTCAGGATAGAGGGCCCCTGTTTTTGTTCTATGCATGTCAGTTAATAGAAGTTGAATATCTGAGTTTGTCTGGTGATCTGATACCTTAGCCCACAAATTCAATTTTCATGAGGAGAGAGAGTCATCTTGGGAAAGGATTTGACCTAAAGAAGTGGTGACCCAGGTGGACCAGCCCAAATTAGGAGCACAGCCTTGGTTCTAAGGGGGTAGGAAGAAACAATTCTGATCACCTCAAGAAATCTGTCTTTCAAATTTACCTCCTGATCCAGCCTGAATGAACATTGAAGCCTGTGGATGGAGGATATAGTTACAGTAAAAACTGACAGAGTTGTCTCACTAGAAACTTCACAAGGCCCTGGGACACTGCAGTAGATAACAGTTAAACTAAAAGATGTACTAGAGAAATCATCTAAGGCAGGAAATTCACTCTTTTAACTTTGGTAACAATACTTCTCCTAGAACCTTCATTTCAATTTGGTTCAGATGCTCAGTCGTGTCCGACTCCTTGCGACCCCATGAATCGCAGCACACCAGGCCTCCCTGTCCATCACCAACTCCCAGAGTTCACTCAGACTCACGTCCATCGAGTCGGTGATGCCATCCAGCCATTTCATCCTCTGTCATCCCCTTCTCCTCCTGCCCCCAATCCCTACCAGCATCAGAGTCTTCTCCAATGAGTCAACACTTCGCATAAGGTGGCCAAAGTACTGGAGTTTCAGCTTTAGCATCATTCCTTCCAAAGAAATCCCAGGGGTGATCTCCTTTAGAATGGACTGGTTGGATCTCCTTGCAGTCCAAGGGACTCACAAGAGTCTTATCCAACACCACAGTTCAAAAGCATCAATCCTTCAGCGCTCAGCCTTCCTCACAGTCCAGTTCTCACATCCAAACATGACTACTGGAAAAACCTTAGCATTGACTAGACAGACCTTTGTTGGCAAAGTGATGTTTCTGCTTTTGAATATGCTATCTAGGTTGGTCATAACTTTCCTTCCAAGGAGTACGCATCTTTTACTTTCATGGCTGCAGTCACCATCTGTAGTGATTTTGGAGCCCACAAAAATAAAGTCTGACACTGTTTCCACTGTTTCCCCATCTATTTCCCATGAAGTGATGGGACCAGATACCATGATCTTTGTTTTCTGAATGTTGAGCTTTAAGCCAGCTTTGTGACTCTTCTCTTTCACTTTCATCAAGAAGCTTTTTAGTTCCTCTTCATTTTCTGCCATAAGGGTGGTGTCATCTGCATATCTGAGGTTACTGATATTTCTCCCAGCAATCTTGATTCCAGCTTGTGCTTGTTCCAGCCCCACATTCCTCATGATGTTCTCTGCATAGAAGTTAAATAAGCAGGGTGACAATATACAGCCTTGACATATTCCTTTTCCTATTTGGACCCAGTCTGTTGTTCCATATCCAGTTCTAACTGTTGCTTCCTGACCTGCATATAGGTTTCTCAAGAGGCAGGCCAGGTGGTCTAGTATTCCCATCTCTTTCAGAATTTTCCACTGTTTATTATGATCCACACAGTCAAAGGCTTTGGCATAGTCAATAAAGCAGAAATAGATGTTTTTCTGGAACTCTCTTGCTTTTTCCATGATCCAGCGGATGTTGGCAATTTGATCTCTGGTTCCTCTGCCTTTTCTAAAACTGGCTTGAGCATCTGGAAGTTCATGGTTCACGTATTGCTGGAGCCTGACTTGGAGAATTTTGAGCATTACTTTACTAGCGTGTGAGATGAGTACAACTGTGCTGCATTTTGAGCATTCTTTGGCATTGCCTTTCTTTGGGATTGGAATGAAAACTGACCTTTTCCAGTCCTGTGGCCACTGCTGAGTTTTCCAAATTTGCTGGCATATTGAGTGCAGCACTTTCACAGCATCATCTTTCAGGATTTGAAATAGGTCAACTGAAATTCCATCACCTCCACTAGCTTTGTTCATAGTGATGCTTTCTAAGGCCCAGTTGACTTCACATTCCAGAATTTCTGGCTCTAGGTGAGTAGGTCTCTGAATTTCCCAAAGTCTAAATTACCTGTGTGTTTCTTATGCCTATTGTATCCTAAAAACTTTTGAATACATCATTGCTAAACTTATCCATTCAAGCCCCATTTCATTACTATCATCCAAAAGAAACATGGGAGAAAGTTATGTATAAAAATATACAAAAAATTATGAGACTGTTCCTTATACAGTTACAAAACCACTGAGCAACCTGATTCCCAAGTGTTTACCCCAGATAAGTGAAAAAGTATGTTCACACAAAAATATGTGTATGAATGCTTACAGTAGCTCTATTATATTAATAAAGACCACAAACTGGAACAACCCACATGTCTTTCATGGGCAAATGAGAGTATACAAATTGGTGTAGGCAGTCAATGAAATATTACTCAGAAATAAAAAAAGAATGAATTAGTGATAAATACACAATTTCAATGACTCTCAAAGGCATTATGCTGAGTAAAAGAAACCAGTCTCAAAGGTTACATATTATATATGCTATTTAACTAATATCCTCAAATACCACTATTCTGGAGAAGAAGCTAGTGTTTGTCAAGGGTTATGGGGAGGAGGAAGCAAGTATAAGAGAATTTCTTGCAATGACCCAATTGTTCTACATCCTGATTGTGGTTATGTTACTCAAATATCAACATGTTAAAATTCATAGAACTGTACACCAACAGAAAAACTGTAAATTTTACTGATACCATTAAAAATGATGAATAAACAAATAAAAGTACCAATCAATGACCTCAGCATATAGGCTATGGTATCAATAAAATTATTTAATTTTAGATAAGAATTAAAAAAAAGACAACTATAAGAGAATTGGCATTTGGTCCTATCACTTCATGGCAAATAGATGGGGAAATAGTGAAAACAGTGTCAGACTTTATTTTTGGGGGCTCCAAAATCACTGCAGATGGTGACTGCAGCCATGTAATTAAAAGATGCTTACTCCTTGGAAGAAAAGTTATGACCAACCTAGACAGCATATTCAAAAGCAGAGACATTACTTTGCCAACAAAGATCCATCTAGTCAAGGCTATGGTTTTTCCTGTGGTCATGTATGGATGTGAGAATTGGACTGTGAAGAAAGCTGAGCACCGAAGAATTGATGCTTTTGAACTGTAGTGTTGGAGAAGACTCCTGAGAGTCCCTTGGACTGCAAGGAGATCCAACCAGTCCATTCTGAAGGAGATCAGCCCTGGGTGTTCTTTGGAAGGAATGATGCTAAAGCTGAAACTCCAGTACTTTGGCCACCTCATGCGAAGAGTTGACTGATTTGAGAAGACTCTGATGCTGGGAGGGATTGGGGGCAGGAGGAGAAGGGGACGACAGAGGATGAGATGGCTGGATGGCATCACTGACTCGATGGACATGAGTCTGAGTGAACTCCAGGAGTTGGTGATGGACAGGGAGGCCTGGCGTGCTGCGATTCATGAGGTTGCAAAGAGTCAGACATGACTGAGCAACTGAACTGAACTGATAAGAGTATTAGAGAAAAATAATTACAAACTATACCTCTCAATATCAGTTATCAGCTGTGAGTCAATCTAATTTTAAGAACAGAATAGGAAATAGATATAATTGCTAAGGCTCTTAAGAGCAAACACCTTACACCTACTGTTTTAGTTCCAAAAATAATGCATTCAGCTTGTCCTGCACCCTTAAGTTCTGAGTGGCACCAGAGACACCAAATAGAAAAAGTGAGGTTATTAACTTCAATACACCTAGTTTAGTGGAGATTTCCCTAAATGAGTCACCTCAGTTGGGTTACTGGACAACATGTAGTTCAGTAGATACTATACCTAGAATAACATTTTGTACTATTTGGCTGAATATCCTATTATGAGGCATATAGAACTCATCTGGCATTTTCACCCTTCTCTGGCATGGTACTTATCTATTTGCCTCTGCGCCATAAAACTCTAAACAGCTTCAAAGCCAAAGACTGTACTCAATGTAAATCTTCATGCTTGGCCCTGCTTTGTGCATTTCACATAGAAGGTATTTACACAGAAGTAACTACACAGGACTTCCCTTGGTGATCCAGTGGTTAAGAATCTGCCTGACAATGTAGGGGACACAGCTCGATCTCTGGCCTGGGAAGATCCCATTTGCTATGGAGCAAGTGAGCCTGTGTGTCATTAGCTACTGAACCCACATGCTCTGGTGGAGAAGGCAATGGCACCCCACCCCAGTACTCTTGCCTGGAAAATCCCATGGACGGAGGAACCTGGTAGGCTGCAGTCCATGGGGTCGCTAAGAGTCGGACGCGACTGAGCGACTTCACTTTCACTTTTCACTTTCATGCACTGGAGAAGGAAATGGCAACCCACTCCACTATTCTTGCTTGGAGAATCCCAGGGACGGCGGAGCCTGGTGGGCTGCCATCTACGGGGTCGCAGAGAGTCGGACACGACTGAAGTGACTTAGCAGCAGCAGCAGCCACATGCTCTGGAGCCCGTGCTCTGCAACAGGAGAAGCTAATGAGAAGCTGATGCACCACAACTAGAGAGTAGGCCCTGCGCAGCACAACTAGAGAAAGCCCACACAGAGCAATGAAGACCCAGTGCAACCAAAAATAAATAAAATTAATCAAAAAAGAGGAATAACTACAGTATTTAAAGAGGCTGAGAAGAGAACTTTATTTTAGGATTTCTTTCTTGCACTGAAAGCATGCATTCTGCTTCTTATTCCTTTAACTCACCTTTTCTACATTCTAGAAGTCACATTATAAAAGCCATAAATTGTAAAAATAAGATTGATCTGTTGACAACCATTGAAAACTCACTTTGATGAACTTCATAACTTCCCAAAATTATTTTAGAAATTTTCATGTAATTATATCTGGACAAGTACAGAGTAGGATGGGGTTCCTGTTAAAAGAATTTCAGAGAGGACCTCTAAGTCTTGTGTTTGTGTGTTTGCTTGATTTTATCACCACTCTAACGCTTAGAAGTTAAGATTCTTTTTCTCTTTTTAAACTCTTAGAAGTTAAGATTCTTTTGAGACATACTCAAGTATGTCTCAAATTTGAATAATATCATCTACACACACATTTATTTACTCATGAAAATTTAAACAACACATCAAAAATATTTTTTAATCTGAAACAGCTGAATTTGTTTGCCTGGGAAGGCAGCACATTTTCATCTGGTGTCTCCACATAGGACTTGAAAGGATCAGAATAAGGACAAAGAAGCAGAAATACAAAAAATCTAGTGAGATTCTGAGTTCAAATGTCTTATTGGTTCTCAAGGCTGAGTGTAAACTCTTCTTTGCAACTGGTCATTGCATTGGTTCACTTTTTTAAAGTGCAGGGATCATTCCCTAAGATGCCCAGGGTGGGCTACATAAAGCTCTATTGGGTTTGAGCCTGCTATTTTGTGACAGAGATCATGGTTTCCTTGCCTAGTCTATCTTGTTCCTCATCTTCTTCCTCCTCAATATCTGTGGTAGAAAATATGGGTCATTCTTTAATTCACACAAAGAAGGCTTTTTACTGAGAGCTTATAGTGCAGTCATGTACTCCCAAATCTCTTCGTAGTTGAATCCTAACTGATCTGATTGGATAGACAAACAAAATCATTTTCTCCTGTAGTACCTTTGCTCCCAAGGAGACACCATTTTTAAAGTGCTTTCCTCGGTCATGTAGCACTAGCTGTGGTCTTCTCACTTGCTTTATCAAGTCTGCAGAAAAGACAGTTAATCAGGAGGCAGCTGGAACCTAGAATTATTGCTGTCTTGGGCAGAGGAGTAGGACTGTCATCTGTGCTGGATAAACTTTCAGAACAGGCCAGAGAGGAGAAGAAAAACTAACATGGTCCAAAATCCTTCACAATTCAGTTACTAACCAAGTCCTGTTTTATATTAAGGTTCATGGTAGTGGCTTTTATGTAGCTCTCTTTGTCTCAGTTGAGAAAGTAATTTGACCACAAATTTCCATTTAATTTTCTATGGGGACTAAAAGTACACACAAATGAGATTTTTAACTGAAACAGGACTCCTGAGCTAGTGAATCATCCTTTAAATAAGGGAATACTTCCCCCCACCCATCATCTTGACCCCCTAAGTATTTAAGATGGTATCATTCAGGCTAGGAAAGCTTGGCTTCCTGCGGTTCCATTCATTCATGTCCCTCCTTTGGCATTACCATGAAGAAATCCACTGGCCAAGCCCATGTATCTCTGGCAATAACACCTCAGTTCAGTTCAGTCGCTCAGTCGTGTCCAACTCTTTGCGACCCCATGAATCGCAGCACGCCAGGCCTCCCTGAAATGGAAGGTAATAACTTATTCATGAAAAAAAGTGGATTGATGAATCACACAGGCCAACAGGCAGTACTTACGCATGGCTCTGAACTGGAGTGGGTGAAAAATACTCTTCTGTCTTTCGCCTTACCTTCCTTCAAAATTTTAAATCATCACTATTTATCATTAGCAAAATAAAAGTGAGTTCACCACAGAATAGACAGTAATTTGGTAATACAAAGGATTATCCAAATCACAAAAGATGTGGAAACAAACATTATACAGACCCTGCCATTCTTCCATCCTCTCTGGGTCTTAAGGATCTTTGCCATGAAAACAGTTGACTAAGGCACAACAGCCATTCACCGTGGATGAGGTGTGCTTGCTCTGCCACTCGCTGCTGGAGCTTCTGGCTCTGCTGTACTTTAGAGAGAACTTCCAGTTTTCCATCACAAGGTTTTGCTATCTGAGTTTACAAACAAAGCCTCTGCTTTCAGAGGCGTTTCTCACCACTGCTGGTACTAACCAGCTAACTTTGTAAGTTACAATTAACTTTCTAAGTTCACAAGGGCCAATTGGTTGCAAATACTTTTGTTTCTTTTTTTTTTTTTTTTTTCTTGCCAAAAAGCAGGGATGTGGTAATGAGCATCTCTTATTAGTCACTTCATTATTGTTTGAGGTTCATTTCACACAGCTCTATCCTCTTAAGTCATATTCACCATGCTTTTCATTTTCTGTATTCTGAGGTTTTGACATCTTGGGGCCTTGCTGACCCAGAAGAGACTGTCTTTTCAGGGTATAAATTTACTAATTTTTAGATAGTGAACTACTGACTTGTGAGCGTACTTTTTTTTATTTAAACTAGTCAACCTAAGGTCCCATAACCTAAGTGCCTTCCTTTATTAGGGTCTCTTAGTCCAAGCCATTGTCTACCTGCTCTAATCATCCCAGAATCAGGAAACAGACAAGCAGCTCCTATGACCAAGTGTCTGCTGAAATTATTCCAACTAGTCATTCCTAAAACTGCTCATCCTGCCTTGCTGTTTCCTTCTAAGGAAACTATAATAAGGCTCCTGTCTACAATTCTTCTCACTCCCTCTGCCTCCTGACTCATTTTGAAGTCTGCCTGTGTGGTTCCTTTACACTGTGGTTCCAGTTTCTAGGGAACTATCCAAGTATAATAACCTTTTCCTTTTGAATAGTCATTTCCACATCTGAGCATCTTACCAAACCAAAAAAAGCAAGAAAGCCTTAAAAGACTGATTTAAATCTTGTATTTTTTTTTCCTTTTAAAATCCGTAATTTTTTTTTTTAATTATTATTATTACTTTGCAATATTGTATTGGATTTGCCATACAGCAACATGCATCTGCCATGGGTGTACACGTGTTCCCCATCCTGAACCCCCCTCCCACCTCCGTCCCCATACCATCCCTCTGGGTTATCCCAGTGCACCAGCCCCAAGCTTCCTGTATCCTGCATCGAACCTGGACTGGCGATTCGTTTCTTATATGATATTATACATGTTTCAATGCCATTCTCCCAAATCTTCCCCCCTCCCTCTCCCACAGAGTCCAAAAGACTGTTCTATACATCTGTGTCTCTTTTGCTGTCTCGCATACAGGGTTGTTGTTACCATCTTTCTAAATTACATATATATGCGTTAGTGTACTGTACTGGTGTTTTTCTTTCTGGCTTACTTCACTCTGTATAATAGGCTCCAGTTTCAAATTGCTGAAAAATAGTTCTACAATTTTTAGTTGGTTTCTTTCACACAACAATGCAAATCAGCCAAAAATATGTATGTGCATATATAAATCGGAGAAGGCAATGGCACCCCACTCCAGTACTCTTGCCTGGAAAATCCCATGGACAGAGAAGCCTGGTAGGCTGCAGTCCATGGAGTAGCTAAGAGTTGGACACGACGGAACAACTTCACTTTCACTTTCATACATTGAAGAAGGAAATAGCAACCTGCTCCAGTGTTCTTGCCTGGAGAATCCCAGGGACGGTGGAGGCTGGTGGGCTGCTGGCTATGGGGTTGCACAGAGTTGGACACGACTAAAGTGACTCAGCAGCAGCAGCATATATAAATATTTCCTCCCTCTTCAGCCTCCCTCCCCGCCCCCCATTCCACTCTTCTAGGTCATCACAGAGCACCAGGTTGGGCTTCCTGTGTTATTTAGCAAATTCCCACTATCTATTTTACACATGATAGTGTATATATGCCAATTGTACTTTCTCAGTTGGTCCTACCCTCACTTCAAAAGATGACGGTCAGTCAAAAGTTTTCCTAAGTGTAATTATCACTAAGTCAACCATTTAGATGAACTAATTTAAGGTGGCACTAGTGGTAAAGAAACTGCCTGCCAATGCATGAGACTTAAGAGACGTGGGTTCGATCCCTGAGTTGGGAAGATTCCCTGGAGGACAGCATGGTAACCCACTCCAGTATTCTTGCCTGGAGAATCCAATGGACAGAGGAGACAGGGGGTCTACAGTCCGTACGTAGGATTGCACAGAGTCAGACACAGCTGAAGTGACTTAGCATACATGCATGCACAATTTAACTTAGCAACACCCGTACTTTAGTGAGATTCTTTGGCTTTTGTGAAAAAGCCACCATATTCATAATTGTATCCCTGTTTTAAATGCACCCTGCTCTTTTGTTAACTTTTATTACTTCATCACTAATGCTTCAGTTTCCTAACCTGTAAAATCTAATCACTCATTCTATCATTCAACACATAAAAAGTGAAATGCATACTATCGAGTATATGTCAGTAAATGTATTACAGTCACAAAGATAAATTTACGTATATTTCCAGAGATCTCAAAGAGCTGAAGAGGGAGGAAACTTACTTCTGAGTAACCACCCAAGTTTTATAGAGAAGGGAATTTAAATAAATCTATCCCTTAAATATTGGAGAAGAGCAGACTTGATATTCAAAAGGGCTACAGAGATATCAAAGCTTGAACCATCATTGGATTTACTTAAAATAGTGAAGATTCCAGAGTGGCTGCAATAGCTGTCCCTGGATGCTATACAGGTAAGATGTGATCAAATAATAAAGAATCTTAAATGACAAACTAAGGAATTTAGACTTTATCCTGAGGTTAAAAAAAAAAAAAAAAAGCAGATGAGTGTTACAACATTCTAGATTTCTACTTTAGAATAATAATATTGTTAGCAATTTGAAGGACTGTTAGGAGAAATAGGCCAAAAGTAGTGATATTGGTTAGCAGGTTATCACTAGTGTCCAAATGGGAAATAGTGTGTGTCTATATCAGACAGGGGCAGTAAAAGTATGATTTCAAAGGATAATTAGAAGATTGAATCTAAAAAAGAACCAGGATAATCTAACATGGGAAGAAAAAGGAAGTCTAGAAGGTTTCCAATTGCTTTTACATGGATAACTAGCAATACCATTACTGACAGAGAACAAAGAAAATGTCAATACACAACTCTACAGTTTCATTATTTACATGCTGAACACATTATACTAAAAGACAAAAGAAATTTCAAGTATGTTGAAATTTCTGATACAGACCAGAAAACTGTTAGAAGGAATTATAAAAAAGAATTAATTTTAGAAAACAAAGTTATATATTGCATCTTCAATTTTGTATAAAAATCATTATAATTATACCTCAAAAATCAATTGTAACAAAAGATAAAACATATTCATTAAGCACTTTGAAATGCTTTTAGATTAGACCTATTTTTAAAGTCAAACTTTTAGATTAGCCCATGTTACATTTTTACTTATTAAAGTCTCAATAAAAATTATTGACTCACACTTAGTCCACATTATTTCACCAATACCTCCCACAAATCAACTACACTTTTAGAAACTAAGATTCAGAGGCAGGTTTAATTGTCTCATATCAATAGTTAAAATAATTTTGAGTCACTAAATGTTAATATCATAAAGAATTCAAACCCACTGACTTTAATATATCTGATTGCCTTTATTGTGACAAAATTTTAAGTAAATTAGAGACATGTAAATGAAAAGATTTGACAAATATCTGCATAATAAAATAAAAAAAATCCAGTGCTTAAAATTTGTTATGAGCAATGTTTTATCCCAAGAAGCTCTAAAAAAAAATCAAAGCTGTAACATCAATATCACAGATAATACCATAATTATTATCAGATCAGATCAGTCACTCAGTCGTGTCCGACTCCTTGTGACCCCATGAATCGCAGCATGCCAGGCCTCCCTGTCCATCACCAACTCCCGGGGTTCACTCAGAGTAATGTCCATCGAGTCAGTGATACCATCCAGCCATCTCATCCGCCGTCATCCCCTTCTCCTCTTGCCCCCAATCCCTCCCAGCATCAGAGTCTTCTCCAATGAGTCAACACTTCTCATGAGGTGGCCAAAGTACTGGAGTTTCATCTTTAGCATCATTCCTTCCAAAGAAATCCCAGGGCTGATCTCGTTCAGAATGGACTGGTTGGATCTCCTTGCAGTCCAAGGGACTCTGAGAGTCTTCTCAAACACCCACAGTTCAAAAGCATCAATTCTTAGGTGCTCAGCCTTCTTCACAGTCCAACTCTGACATCCATACATGACCACAGGAAAGACCATAGCCTTGACTAGACGAACCTTTGTTGGCAAAGTAATGTCTGTGCTTTTGAATATGCTATCTAGGTTGGTCATAACTTTCCTTCCAAGGAGTAAGCGTCTTTTAATTTCATGGCTGCAGTCACCATCTGCAGAGATTTTGGAGCCCAGAAAAATAAAGTCTGACACTGTTTCCACTGTTTCCCCATCTATTTCCCATGAAGTGATGGGACCAGATACCATGATCTTCATTTACTGAATGTTGAGCTTTAAGCCAACTTTTTCACTCTCCACTTTCACTTTCATCAAGAGGCTCTTTAGTTCCTCTTCACTTTCTGCCATAAGGGTGGTTTGTTATCTGCATATCTGAAGTTATTGATATTTCTCCCAGCAATCTTGATTCCAGCTTGTGTTTCTTCCAGTCCAGCATTTCTCATGATGTACTCTGCATATAGGTTTAATAAACAGGGGGACAATATACAGCATTGACGTACTCCTTTTCCTATTTGGAACAAGTCTGTTGTTCCATGTCCAGTTCTAACTTTTGCTTCCTGACGTGCACACAGAGTTCTCAAGAGGCAGGTCAGTTGGTCTGGTGTTCCCATCTCTTTCAGAATTTTCCACAGTTGATTGTGATCCACACAGTCAAAGGCTTTGGCATATTCAATAAAGCAGAAATAGATGTTTTTTTTGAACTCTCTTGGTTTTTCGATGATCCAGCAGATGTTGGCAATTTGATCTCTGGTTCCTCTGCCTTTTCTAAAACCAGCTTGAATATCTGGAAGTTCATGGTTCACGTATTGCTGAAGCCTGGCTTGGAGAATGTCGAGCAGTACTTTACTAGTGTGTGCTGCTGCTGCTGCTGCTGCTAAGTCGCTTCAGTCGTGTCCGACTCTGTGCGACCCCATAGACGGCAGCCCACCAGGCTCCCCGTCCCTGGGATTCTCCAGGCAAGAACACCAGAGTGGGTTGCCATTTCCTTCTCCAAGGCACGAAAATGAAAAGTGAAAGTGAAGTTGCTCAGTCGTGTCCGACCCTCAGCAACCCCATGGACTGCAGCCTTCCAGGCTCCTCCACCCATGGGATTCTCCAGGCAAGAGTACTGGAGTGGGGTGCCATTGTGTGTGAGATGAGTGCAATTGTATGGTAGTTTGAGCATTCTTTGGCATTGCCTTTCTTTGGGATTGGAATGAAAACTGACCTTTTCCAGTCCTGTGGCCACTGCTGAGTTTTCCAAATTTGCTGGCATATTGAGTACAGCACTTTCACAGCATCATCTTTCAGGATTTGGAATAGCTCAACTGGAATTCTATCACCTGCACTAGCTTTGTTCATAGTGATGTTTTCTAAGGCCCACTTGACTTCACAGTACATCATTAAATATTAGAAGCAGACAATTTGTTTTAATATTATTATAAATATTTTATAGATAAACAGTTCCAATTGCTTGTACTATGCGAAGAGCTGACTCATTGGAGAGGACTCTGATGCTGGGAGGGATTGAGGGCAGGAGGAGAAGGGGACGACGGAGGATGAGATGGCTGGATGGCATCACTGACTTGATGGGTGTGAGTCTGGGTGACCTCCGGGAGCTGGTGATGGACAGGGAGGCCTGGCGTGCTGCGGTTCATGGGGTCACAAAGAGTCGGACACAACTGAGCGACTGATCTGATCTGATACTCAGAGAATATTTTCACAGAGAATGATGAGAAAAATAAATTATTCAGGAACAAAATCACAATGAGGAAAATGACCTAAAATGTGAACGTAAGTGCCTGTTTGGCAAAAGGCACTGGGTCAATGTCAGAGAACAAATTACCCACAGCACACCTCCAAGCTCTTCATGCCTGGAAACAATGTCAAATGTAACCTAATATTATTAAGTTTTAATATCAAGAAAAACATAGACATATCATATATCATATGAGGTATAAATTCTGATAAATCTACCCACTAACATCTTTTGGAAAGAAAAATGGAAACACAAGTTTCTAAAATAATGAGTACATTGCTATCAAATATCAGTCCTGGTTTAAATAATGTCTGGAATGTGGGGAAATTTTGTTTCTCTTTGATTTTATAACTTTTAATTTGTATTAGAATATAGCCAATTAACAACGTTGTGATAGCTTCAGGTGAACAGCAAAAGGACTCAGCCATACATAGAGATGTATCCATTTTGAATACATGTTGATTTTCTTGATCATTTGTTTAGTAATACAATGGTTATATTTTAACTTATGATAGTAAGTATTATAAAAAATGATTATCAATAAATTAGAATCCTGTGTTAAAGAAATGCTTCACATTACAGAAGATTGATAAAATGTTAATGAAAAAATTATGAAAGAAAAAAAGTTTTCAAGAAAGTCCTAATATGACATTTCCATGTAAGTTTGCCCTCATTCGCATATTTGCAAAAGGAATAATAAATGATTGTAAAATACAATGCATAAGATGATTTCTATATTAAATATACATGGATTAGTGTATCAGATCACTCGCTCAGTCATGTCCGACTCTTTGCGACCCCATGAATCACAGCACGCCAGGCCTTCTTGTCCATCACCAACTCCCGGAGGTCACGCAGACTCACATCCATCGAGTCAGTGATGCCATCCAGCAATCTCATCCTCTGTCGTCCCCTTCTCCTCCTGCCCCCAATCCCTCCCAGCATCAGAGTCTTTTCCAATGAGTCAACTCTTCGCATGAAGTGGCCACAATACTGGAGTTTCAGCTTTAGCATCATTCCTTCCAAAGAAATCCCAGGGTTGATCTCATTCAGAATGGACTGGTTGGATCTCCTTGCAGTCCAAGGGACTCTCAAGAGTCTTCTCCAACACCACAGTTCAAAAGCATCAATTCTTCGGCGCTCAGCCTTCTTCACAGTCCAGCTCTCACATCCATACGTGACCAAAGGAAAGACCATAGCCTTGACTAGATGGAACTTTGTTGGCAAAGTAATGTCTCTGCTTTTGAATATGTTATCTAGGTTAGTCATAACTTTCCTTCCAAGGAGTAAGTGTCTTTTAATTTCATGGCTGCAGTCACCATCTGCAGTGATTTTGGAGCCCAGAAAAATAAAGTCTGACACTGTTTCCACTGTTTACCCATCTATTTCCCATGAAGTGATGGAACCAGATGCGATGATCTTCATTTTCTGAATGTTGAGCTTTAAGCCAACCTTTTCACTCTCCACTTTCACTTTCATCAAGAGGCTTTTTTCTGCCATAAGGGTGGTGTCATCTGCATATCAGAGGTTATTGATATTTCTCCCAGCAATCTTGATTCTACCTTGTGTTTCTTCCAGTCCAGCGTTTCTCATGATGTTCTCTGCATAGAAGTTAAATAAACAGGGTGACAATATACAGCCTTGACGTACTCCTTTTCCTATTTGGAACCAGTCTGTTGTTCCATGTCCAGTTCTAACTGTTGCTTCCTGACCTGCATACAAATTTCTCAAGAGGCCGATCAGGTGGTCTGGTATTCCCATCTTTTTCAGAATTTTCCACAGTTTATTATGATCCACACAATCAAAGGCTTTGGCATAGTCAATAAAGCAGAAATAGATGTTTTTCTGGAACTCTTTTGCTTTTTCCATGATCCAGCAGATGTTGGCAATTTGATCTCTGGTTCCTCTGCCTTTTCTAAAACCAGCTTGAACATCAGGAAGTTCACGGTTCACATATTGCTGAAGCCTGGCTTGGAGAACTTTGAACGTTACTTTACTAGCGTGTGAGATGAGTGCAATTGTGCAGTAGTTTGAGCATTCTTTGGCATTGCCTTTCTTTGGGACTGGGATGAAAACTGACCTTTTCCAATCCTGTGGCCACTGCTGAGTTTTCAAATTTGCTGGCATATTGAGTGCAGCACTTTCACAGCATCATCTTTCAGGATTCGGAATAGCTCAACTGGAATTCCATGACCTCCACTAGCTTTGTTCATAGTGATGCTTTCTAAGGCCCACTTGACTTCACATTCCAGGATGTCTGGCTCTAGGTCAGTGATCACACCAGCATGATTATCTGGATCATGAATGAAAAGGACATCTTTTTTGTGTGTTAATTCTAAAACGTGTTGTAGGTCTTCATAGAACCGTTCAGCTTCAGCTTCTTCTGTGTTACTGGTTGGGAGATAGGCTTGGATCACTGTGATATTGAATGGTTTGCCTTGGAAATGAACAGAGATCATTCTGGTTTTTTTGAGATTGCATCCAAGTATTGCATTTTGGACTCTTTTGTTGACCATGATGCTACTTCATTTCTTGTCAGGGATTCCTGCCCACAGTAGTAGATATAATGGTCATCTGAGTTAAATTTACCCAATCCAGTCCATTTTAGTTTGGTGATTCCTAGAATGTCGACATTTACTCTTGCCATCTCCTGTTTGATCACTTCCAATTTGCCTTGATTCATGAACCTAACATTCCAGGTTCCTATGCAATATTGCTCTTTATAGCATCGGACCTTGCTTCTATCACCAGTGGTATACAAATCAACAATAAACATGATCTATTGATAAATGCAACATTTTGGATTAACCCCAAACACATTATGCTGAGTAAAATAAATGAGACTAGAATATTTACATCTGGTATGATTACATTTCTATAACACTCTTTGAAAGATAAAACTATGATGATGAAATGCAGGTTAGTGATTTACAGAGATTAAGAATGGGAGAAGGGAGTGATAACAAAGTGGTAGCACTAGATGACATCTTGGGATGATGTAATTGTTCTGTCTCTAATTATGGTGGTAGTTACAGGAATCTACTCATATGTTAAATTCATAAGACTGCATATTTTAAAGAGTCAGTTTTACTTAATGCTAATATAAAAATTAAAAACTGAACAAAATGATAAAGAAAACATGGTCCCAGTAATTTATGTAAACAAAAAATTAAAAGCTCTCTGTTCTGCCCTATTCTTCAAGTGGGAAAGGTCTGAAGGGGAACAGTAGAAGAAGGCTAAGTGCCTTTTTATGCTTATATATTTTATGTATATATTATTTTTCATAAAATAATTAATACTTTATTCCTTCAAACTGAGCCCTTGCAATTTTATTTTGGTTCCTCTCCCACAATTCTCATCTTTACACCATGAATTAAAATAATAGCATACAAAAGTAGTCCCAGAAGGAAAGGTATTTTTATGTACAAAGAGGAAAAGATACATCCTGCTTACTATCTATATGACATATTAAGTGATAGCACTGGATTTTAGTTCACAGGGGCTTTTGGAATTATAGTGTTGAAATAGGTACTTTATATGCAAATGTTTTCAAAGATCAATCTTCTGTCTCATAGATTATAAACTGCCATATTTCACTTGGTTTGAATCTGGCATATGTTAAAGTATTCCCTGTCGTGCTTTTATCATCAGAAACAGTAAATTATTCAAAGCTCAGAGGAATGGAACTAACAGCATGTTTATGGAGTTTCATCAAAACAGTTAGGGAGAATACAAATTAGTTAATTCATCAGTTTCATTTGTCTGTGTAATTGACTCTGCTTTTTGAAACTGCAATAATAAGATTTTGAAAAGGCTAAATACATGGTTCAGGAAAGGTATGATACAAGACTGGCTTATTTTATTTTACTGAAAATGGTGATGTTGACAGATTGGACAACATAATTTTGTCCCTAAGACTTTGGTCTCAACAAAAAGCTAAGCTACTTTGTTTTGTGTTTTAGTTACTACCCATTAGTATTTTTTTTTTTTTAAAAATAGTATTTATTTTTGTGTTATTCTCTAATCTATCTCCTAACAAATGAAAGGATAGTTCAATTGCAAGATAACTGTCCTTGATTTAGTCAGTAGCTATTTTATAGAACTCCAGTCAATGTATCATATTTCCTTCTTTGAAGTTTTATTTTTTTTTTCCACTGAAGTTTTATTTAACTGTTCAGAGATTGAGTTTTTCTTTTATATTTGGTGTATATGGAGACAGAAAAAAAATTAAATAATGAAGTATAATAGTACCAGTGGCAATCAGGTTGCTTTTTAAAAATTAAATATATATTTATATATTTAGAATATATATATATATATATATATATATTCTACAACAGAAAAATAAAATTTTCTTTGATACAAATCACGTTCCCCAGTAAGAAACTCTGGCTGTCCCTTTGCTTCATTTTCAATAATACTGAATAGTCTAAGAGAGGGAATCTTAAATTTTGCCGCCTGCTGCTGCTGCTGCTAAGTCGCTTCAGTTGTGTTCAACTCTGTGTGACCCCATAGACCGCAGCCCACTAGGCTCCTCTGTCCCTGGGATTCTCCAGGCAAGAATACTGGAGTGGGTCGCCATTTCCTTCTTCAATGCATGAAAATGAAAAGTGAAAGTGAAGTCGCTCAGTCGTATCCGACTCCAAGTAACCTCATGGACTGCAGCCTACCAGGCTCCTCCGTCCATGGGATTTTCCAGGCACGAGTACTGGAGTGGGGTGCCATTGCCTTCTCCGTAAATTTTGCCTAGTCCAACTAAAAGATAAGCTCTCCACAGGACTACAGTTTTATTTATTTTGTTTAACAGTACACAAATGGAATTAACCACTATTTTACAAAATGAAGAAAGCCTAGTCCCAATAAAGGGAAAGAACAGAACTAGGTTGTAGTAGATTGGGTTTCTAACAATGATCACAACACTTCTCTACCCCATATGCTCATTTAGAAAGTGATCTTGCTAGTCTCCGCTCAAGGGATAAGGATCTACTTTGGATCTGGACTGACCTTATGATTTGTTTTGACCAATAGAATGCAGCCAAAAGATGCCGTCCAACTTCCTAGTCTGAGACTGAAAAGATCTGCAGTTTTGCCTCTGCTACTTAGAAGACTTGCTCACAGGGCCTTCCTAGGTAAAGAACCACCTAGGCAGGCTATGTGGAGAGAGCTAAATGGAATGTAAGAGACAGGCTCAGCCTCCAGACCATCCTTATTAAGATGTGAGATAAGTGAAGCCATACCAGATACTCAGGACCAGCCTTCATCTTACTGCAACTCTTAATACCTGGGAATTGATGACACATGGAGCAGGAAAGAATTAACCCAATTTTTACCTGATGCTAGCAAAGACAATGGTTGATGCTTTAAGCCTTAAATTTTGAAACAATTTCTTAGATAGTAATAAAAAGCTAAAATGTAGGTCACATATCTAGTTTTGGTGTAACTCTTATAGAAACCAAGTTGTTTTCCCCCTCTTCAAATCCAAAGCCTATTATTCTCACATTTACTTTTGTTGTATAAAATTTAAATCTCTGTTCTTAATTTTAAAATAATAGGACATAATAAAAGCAATTTCTAGAGTCAGTCTCAATTTTATGTGACTTATTAAAAAGAAACAAAAATAATACTCTCAGAACACTTAACAAGATGTAATATGTGAATAATTAGCACCTGAACACATAATAAAGATGATTCTTAAACTAGAATCAAAATGTGAGCAACAAGGAATTTCAAGGTATTTTTTTTAAGGTAAATACATTTATATTTTCCTATAATATGATGAAAATAGGGAAAGTGCCTGAGGTATTGCCTCTGGATAAAGAAAGAGGGCTGCCAATTCCCATAAATTTAAAATAAGTGGAAATCCAAATAAGTATGCAGAACAAATTTTCTGCAGCTCAACATACTTTCTGTAGCAGAAATGCAATCTTTTGTTTTTGAAAGTTTTTGAAATTCAATCTCTTCAAATGGCTTATAAGTAAATATGTTATTAGTGTTTTGAAGTTATAAAATTTGAATAGTAGATTATAAAATCTGAATGTAAAATATTAAGGAATGAAATTAAACACAAAAGAATTTATATATTCAATTGTAAATATAACCCCATATTTTCAGATAAAATATAATACAAAATAAATTTATGAGTATTTATTAGTAGAATGTTATGTTCAGTTTGGTTAAAAAAACTATAAGGTAAAGGAAGGAAGAGATGAAGGGGAGGGAGGGAGAACAAAGAGAAAGAGGGAGGGAGTAAAGAGAAGGAGAAAAAGAATATGTGCTATATTACATTGAGGATATTATATTAGAAGTAAAGATAACATGATCAGAAACCAATGTGAGAATACTAATTCCTATAACTAGTTATATATGCGCAATCTGTAAAAACAGCTTTTTTTTTTTTTAAACTCCTCCCACTCCACGTCTCATGTCCTCATAGGCTGTCTGATTCTATCCCACACATTCAATCCTCAATACACAGAAGTTAAGACTCCTCCTGTAATGCCCACTAGTGAATGCAAATGAATTCTCTCAGTTCTTACATTACATGAGCTCTTTGACATGTGTGAAGCTATTTTGGCACACTGTCTCAATTTCCTCTTCATTACTCTTTTTAGTCTGAGTTAGAGTTCACCTCACCTTTTATGGGTAGAGGATTTTTAGGCCTGAAACTTGTTATCTAGAAAGATCTGTGAAGCTAGAGATGGAATAGAAAAAAGTAGCCAAGCTCCATGAGTTTCTTTCATAAATATGAGAAGTTCTTAAAAGGAAAAGCTATTATTAGGGGGCTTTACATCAATCCATCTTAATCTTGTTTTGACTTCATCTGTTTCTAAGTCCCAGTGAAGTAACTATAGAAAGGCAAATTTGGATTCACTGAGAATGTTCATGGATTCCTGGGGTCTCTGCTCTATCTACCCCCTTTACAGGTCTTAAGTTGTCTCTGATTTGTCAGATACACATGTCTTGGTAGCAGGTTTTACTTCAAAGGTCAAGAGAGAGATACTTATTGATGGACTTATGACAAGAAATGGGAGTCCTGAGACAACAGTGTCCCTCAAGAGTATGTACCTGACCTGCTATGCTTTTCATTCTTGATCATATTTCTGAGTGATTTTTATCCATTTCCATTCTAAAAACCAAATCTACATCCTTCTGATAGTTTATGGTGAACAATGTTGGATTCATGATCTCCGAAGAAGATGATTTAGCTTTAGGATCAGGGACCAGGCTTGATCACTCAAGAGCTTTTGTGTAGCAGAATTTTATTAAAGTATAAAAAAGGACAGAGAAGGTTTCTGACATACACATCAGTAAGGGGATGGAGAGTGCTCCCCTTGCTTGTCTTATCAAGGGAGTTACATACTTTTCAATTGTTTATTAACAATAAATAAAAAGAATGTCTCAAGGTTGTAAAGGCCTTCCAGACCCACTCTCACAATATAAATTTTAAGATAACAGGATTAGAACTAACAATAGAAAGATTTTACCAGACCCACTCCCATAATAACCATTTTAAGATGACAGAATTAGTCAAAAGGTTCTCAAGAAAGAAGGACATGTCCTCAAGCAGGATACATTGCTGCTATTTAATCATTGGTATAGAGATTAAGGACAAACATATCCTTGAGCAAGATGAGCTGTTCTGTAGTGTAATCATCAGCTCTGGGCTTAAAGAAAAAAAAAAAAAAAATATTTGTCCTTTTCTCCTCCTTGAGAACTCCAGACTCTTCTCTTCTTTTTGGGAACCCCGGACTTCTTATCAACCTACCTAGGAACTGATTCTCTCATTCCCCTCTTTTTAGGAGAATTATGTTGCCAAGGAAAAGGGGCATTGTTTCCATTCCATAACTACTTCCTGCTGTTGAGAGGCTTGTCCCTAAATTGTTGAGGCAACATGTTTTCCTAACCTCCACATTAAGTGTTTCTAATCCAGGGGTCCCAAGTAATAGTTGGAGGAGCCTGTGGCACTTGTAGGAGCCTGGACAAACATTTGTAACTTAAAAACTTTCAGATAGTTAGAAACAAATCCAGTTACACAGGTATAGATGTGAGGCAAAATAATCATTAAACCAAGTTAAAACATAATCAAAATTAAAAGTCACATTATGTTCATAGTGCGGGTACAGTATGTTATACCAGTTCATCTTAAGATTGTTAGATGTCATCAGATCAAGAAGAGGTGTCATACATGATTGTTGTTGGTGAAGGTATTCACAGAATTGAAGAAAGTATTTTCCTTGAAACAGAGAAATCCACCATCGGCAGTCTTTGATAAGGAGGTTGAAAAGCTGAAAGCTGAGTCATATAGTTAATGCTAAGGCTTCCTGATCTATGACAATATCTGTGCACAAAAACGGTCTGTCATTGAAATAATACCATTTTGGTGAGCAGTTAGAGCCCTCATTAAAGGTATGGGTAAAACTTTAAGCCAACTGTCTTGTGTGTCCTGAGTTAGTTTACACAGATGCCTCTTAAAAATGTGATTAGCCTTTTCCACTTTCCTGAGAATTGGGGTCTCTAGGAACAATGTAAGTGACATTATATTCCTAGAGCTTTCTACACCCCCTTGAGTTTTGGTAGCTTTAAAAACGGAGCATTGTTGCTCTGAACTTTGGGGTTTAAAATCCCACTTACATCATTAGAAGTCAGTGCAGGAAGATTTTGCCCATTTCTTAACCACGGTCTTCAGTGGATACTGCTTTTGATGTGAAAATAGGTGAGGGTCTTTGATCTTGATAGCAACAGGAACAGCATTTTGCACTCAACCCACAGTTTTCCATCAGCCCACACACTAGGATTTATATTTTTTTCACTTAAAGGGTGGGTTCTATATTCATGAAAACAGAGGCCTGAACCTTATTCAGTATATCCCTCCCCAGAAGGGGTGAGGGAGACTCTGGCATGGTTAGAAACTCGTGAGAAAACAGTTCAGAGTCCCAGTTGCAGCTTAAAGAATGACTGAAATAATAGCATTTGGCTCATCCAGACAGCCTCATTACAGTAGTGGGTCAGGAGGAAAGAGGATCAGGGGCTTCAGTAAGCACTGAGAAAATTGTCCCAGTGTCCAAAAGAAACTCAGCTGATTTACCCCCACGGTTAATACCCAAGGTTCCTCATGTGTTGTTCAGACAGGGGCTTGCATGGAGACCCTCAGTTCTGATTGTCCTGAGAGTCTGACCCCTGTGGTCTACACCTCAGAGGGCAGTCTCTTCTCCAGTGTGGTCCTCTGCAGACCAGACATGTAGCCAAGGGCAGCTTAGATGCCTGAGATGTCCCTTGAGATGTCCCTCCTGCCACAGTAATAAGTCCATCCCTTCACCTGGGTCCCTCTGGGCATTTTTTTCTCAGGCTGTTTCAGAATGGATCTAACAGCCATGCTGGGGCTTCAGTCTTTTGCCTGGTTCTTTTTTGCCTCTTATTTTCCTCCTCATATTCTCTACCATTCTATACCATCTGAGCCAGCTGCAACAGTTTTTCTAAAGACTGATTTGGTCCAAATGCCTGTTTTCATAACTTATGGTGTATACCTGGAGCCAACTGAGTGAGAAATCTATCTTTTAAAGTCATTTCTCCCTCTGTACTTTTGGGATCAATGTTAATAAATTGTGGAGAGCCTCCAGTAGTCTATCTAGGAATTTACCTGGTGTTTACTTCTGTTCTGTCAGTCTTAGCATGTGCTCATTTGAGTCCTTCAAGAATGCATACAGCAAATTGGCTCTGTTATGGGAACTGCTTGGCTCCACAGAAGGGAGGAGGGCTATTTCATGTTCCCGCTTTCCCCTTGTCTTACATTCAAACCATTCATCTCCAAAAATAGTAGCTACCACCAAAACTTGAGCTCTTGAGTCAGGAGTCAGCGTTTGTCCCAAGACATACATTACATTTGTCCAAGTAAATTCATAAAGTCAAGTTAGTGCTGTAAAGGCTTCTATGTACTTTTTGGATCCTCTCAATAGTCTCAACCACAATTGGTACTGTTTGAATTTCCACCAAGACTGAGGCAACCCCTCCTGGAAGGGTGCCCTGATTCTCAGCCTGTTCATTTGGGAGTCCCAGATACAGGGGCAAAGTAAGAGGACAGGAGGCAGCTAAAGGTTTTATAACCAAATCTGCACCCTTAGGACCTAAGTCTGGCATATCTTGTGGAAAGATAAAGAGCAACACATATGTCACTTCTACCCATTTCCCTTGTTTTCTACAGAACCAGTTTTAGTTGTAAAACAGTATTATAATTAAGTGACCCTTCAACAGGCCAGCATCCCCTGTCTTCCAAAGGATATCATGACCATTTGGTATCACAGAAGAAGTTCAGGTGAGTCTTTTAAATTTGGGAGATCAAACTTGTCCCAATTTTTTAAAATTCATTGTAAAAGAGTGGTTTTGGAACAGTTCGCTCCCATTTGTACAAGAGAAAAAAGTGGCATCTATAGCCGTGGCTTTTTTTACACTGGAGGTGTCCCTCCCTGCTCTACATGGGGGTGAAGACAGACTTTACACCGAAGCTTTGCTTCCCTGGTTGGACTTAGTCTGTCCCTTACTGATGCAGGCACCTTACTCATTTCTTTGTCCAACATATCCACTCTGAATATGCCACTCACCTGTTAGTCACTCAGTAGTCGCCTCTGTTATCAGATTGACTGTTGGGCATCTCAGGACCTGTATTCAAGTAACCCTTATTTTACTTAATAGTGGGCTCAAAGCACAAGACCAGTGATGCTGGCAAATTGGATCGTCTCTCACTGTGCCCAATTTATAAAATAAATTTTATCATAGGTATGTTTGTATAGAAAAATGCAAAATAAATACAGTAAGTCCCCTACATATGAACATTCAAGCTATGAAATTTCAAAGGTATAAAGCTATATTCCTAAGGCCAATCACATAAGTTAGTTCACATGTCTGAAGTATATTGTCACATGCTTGCATCCTCTACAAGTGGTTGTGTTTTGTGTACTTATACTGTACAGTACTGTATAGAGTACATTATTACAGCTTATTTATTTCAAGCCTAGGATGTCCACAAACACGCATAAAGACAGCAGTGATGTAGCTGGTACTGCTAAGTGCCAAACAATAACAGTGGAAACAAATGTAAAAACAATTGAGAGAGTGACGCAAGGCAAAAAGATGGTAGATGTCACTCATTCTTATAACATAAATTGTTCAACCATGAACATAATTCTAAAGAACAAAGTCACAGAACATGTAAAGTCTGATTTGCCAATGATGTGCACAATAAAATCAAAGAAGCATGGAAAAGTGATGGTGGAGATGGAGAAACATCTCACTGTGTAGATGCAGGATCAGCATCAGCATCAAGTCCCACTCAGCTTAATGCTGACTGAAGAGAAAGCTAAATGGTCTAGGAAGACTTGAAGAAGAAATCTGGTGAAGAATCAGAGGCTACATCTTTTAATACCAGCCATGGCTTCGTTCATAGATTCAAGGCTAGAGCCAACCTTCACAGTATAAATGTAAGTGGTGAGGCAGCAGATGCAAATATTCCAACTGCCTGGGAATTTCCTGAAATGCTTCAAGAAATTACTGATGAAGGCACTTATTTACCCAAGCAAGTTTTTAATGTGGATGAGACAGGACTGTACTGGAAGAGGATGCCAAGCCAAAGTTACACCAATGGAGGAAAAGTTGATATCAGGCCATAAACTAGCAAAGGATAGGCTAACTCTATTGTTTGGTGGCAATGCTTCCAGAAATATGAAACTGAAGTCTCTAGAGAGTTCTCATACAGAGAACCCCAAAATCCTTAGAAATATAGTCAAGGGCTCTCTTCCTATTGTGTGGAAGTATAACCCCAAAGCCTGGGTTACACAAGGTTATTTCCCAGAACTGGTTTTTCCACCACTTTATCCCAGAGGTAAAGAAATATTGCTTAAAGAAGAACTTCACATTTAACATTCTTCTGCTACTTGATAATGCTCCAAGCCATCCCCTATCCATGGACAACTTTCATCTCAATGTTGAAGTAGTGCATCTGCCACTGAATATTATGTTGCTCATCCAATCTATGGACCAGGGATGGATTTACAATAATTTTCAAGAAACATTACTTGTGTCACACATTTTGTTATGCAGGGCTCCCATTGTGGCTCAGCTGGTAAAGAATCTGACTACAATGCAGGAGACCTGGGTTCGATCTCTTGCTTGGGAAGATCCCCTGGAGAAGGGAAAGGCTACCCATCCCAGTATTCCTGCTTAGAGAATTCCATGGAATTTATAGTTCATGGAGTCAAAAAGAGTCGGACATGACTGAGCAACTTTCACTTTTTACTTTCAAAGGTGAGTGATGAATTGGGAACAACATTGAAATTAAAAGATGCTTAAAGTGTCAGACATTTGGGGGGGGGAGGGGAGGGGGCTCCAAAATCATTTCAGATGGTGACTGCAGCCATGAAATTAAAAGACGCTTACTCCTTGGAAGGAAAGTTATGACCAACCTAGATAGCATATTCAAAAGCAGAGACATTACTTTGCCAACAAAGGTCTGTCTAGTCAAGGCTATGGTTTCTCCACTGGTCATGTATGGATATGAGAATTGGACTGTGAAGAAAGCTGAGCACCGAAGAATTGATGCTTTTGAACTGTGGTGTTGGAGAAGACTCCTGAGAGTCCCTTGTACTGCAAGGAGATCCAACCAGTCCATTCTGAAGGAGATCAGCCCTGAGATTTCTTTGGAAGGAATGATGCTAAAGCTGAAACTCCAGTACTTTGGCCTCCTCATGCGAAGAGTTGACTCATTGGAAAAGACTCTGATGCTGGGAGGGACTGGGGGCAGGAAGGGAAGGGGACGACAGAGGATGAGATGGCTGCATAGCATCACTGACTTGATGGACGTGAGTTTGAGTGAACTCCAGGAGTTGGTGATGGACAGGGAGGCCTGGCGTGCTGTGATTCATGGGGTCGCAAGGAGTTGGACACAACTGAGTGACTGAACTGAACTGAACCCTCACCTACTTGGGCAACAGCTACTAAGGCAAAGCAGATAGTGGAGTCTTTAGGACACAATAGGGAGTAGTTCCTGCCAGAGTCCCTCAACTGCACCCACTGCTGCTTGCATTTTCATGGGGGGTTCAAGGAAACAAGAAATGAGAGATTGTAAAGAAATTAATATTAGGTTAACCATGTGTTCTTTCAGCCATAGGGGTGAGGACCTCCTACCTTAACAGGAGGTCTTCTGGAATCTGAGACTGAGCTGTGTGAGATTTCTGCCAAGTTTGGTTTTGCTGTCCCACTTTCCAGCATGGTAGGCTTCTTGTCACTTCCACTGAGCTGGGTTTCCTTCATATTCAGCTTCCACCATGTGAGCTTTTACCAAGTTGGGGTTCTGCTGTTCTTGGTCTCTACCTTGCTGGGGTCAAGCTGAGGTTGTTTCAACCAGGTTAAATCCGAGACTCAGAACCAGATATGTCTGGGGAGTGTGTAACTTCCTTGGTTCTATCTTGCTGCAGCAAAGATTTGAAATGGCGGACTGGCATTGCAGCTTGGTTACAGCTCAGTTTTATTTGGAAAGCAAAGGAAAATACATCCTCAAGGCGTGAGGGCAGGCCGATCCAAAAGAAGAGAGAGGCCCAATCTTGGCTCCTCTTCTTATTTTTTCTCCTCCACCTGAGCCTGCCCCATATAAATTGGGCTAGCAAGGAGGGCTGTGTGTTTCACCTGAGGTTCTCACTCCACTCCTCAGATTTTCTTTTGTTTGCGGGCTTTTTCCTTTCTTTGTCTTTTAGCCACTGCCATTTTGGACTCCTTTTTCCTATTCTAACCACCTAATAAATAGTACTATAAAATTGATTATATTAGTTGGATACCTAGGCTTACTTCATTGGACTTAATAACAAACTGGACATTGAAGAATTCACTGTGGTGGTGGTTTAGTTGTCACGTCATATCTGATTCTTTGTGACCCCATGGACTCTAGCCTACCAGGTTCTTCTGTCCATGGGATTTTCCAGGAAAAATACTGGAGTGGACTTCCATTTTCTTCTCCAGGGTATCTTCTGAACCCAGGAATAGAACCCAGGTCTCCTGCATTGCAGGCAGATTCTTTACTGAATGGAATTCATTCATACTTACTATATAGGGCTTCAGTACTCTCTGTGGTTTCAGGTGTCCACAGAGTGTCTTAGAACATATCCCTAGCAGATAAGGGGGAACACTGAATCATCCTTTGGTTCCTCTCTTCCTTTACTTGCTGTATCCAATCAGTCACAAAATATTGTCTATTACACCTAAAAAATACTTTCATCCTTTTCTCTCTTCCTGCTACTAATCATAAGGCCCTTTTTACTTGGACTACTAAAACAGATGCCTAACTTTATACTGTGCCTGTTATTTCTTCTGTCCTCTATTCATTTTCCACCATTCCACAATAGTAATATTTTGAATACACAAATGTGACCCTGGTACATTACTGATTAAATCCTTCACAAATGCCCCTTCAAGTTCGAGATAAATGCCAAAGTCCATTGCAAGACTTCAAGGCCCTAGTCAAACTTATTAGTTCCATCTTCATGCTTCCCTTATTCCTAACATTAAGATTCAGCTATACCACAGCATCTGAATCTCCCTAATGTGTCTTCTCTGCTCTTTAACGTACACTACTTCTTTCCAGAAATACAAATGTAAAACATCACATTCCTCACAAACCTATACACATTACTCCTTTCTATAAAGTGTTTGCTGAATTTCACTACCTAAATCCCCATATCAACCCACAATGGATGAGTTTCTATTTTCCACCATTGTGACTTTATCATATACATAACTCCCAAATTTGTTTCAATATCTAGCATCCCCATTAGACTCTAAACACCTTCTAAACAACATGAAACATGTTCACTTCTGATCTTCAGTACCTGGAAAATGCCTTTGGACACAATAATTACTTTAAAACTGAATGAACAACAACAACAAAAATGCACAAAGTAGTCATTAGGAGATCTTTAGGAAGTTTCTTAGTCTAATTTTGCCTGTAAAAATGAAAGATGATGTATAAACCCTTGAAAGCTTGATTTTATGAACTATAAAATCAGAGAACAAAAAAGACAATGCACAAAACAAAAAGATGGGCCAACAAGAATATGGTGTGATAAAACTTTTTCCAGTAGAGCTTGGAAGACTTATGAAAAAATAAGTATTAAGTTTATTCTTAATTAAGTTTACTCTTAAGTATTAAGTTTATTTTTAATTAAGTGCATTTTTAGTGGCTATCTTAAATGTGAAGAGTTGAGAGGAGAGCAGAGTGAGCTCATTTCCTGGGAGAACAAGAGTGAAATGGTTAGAGTCAAACCGAGCATAATGTTTGTTGGAGACATTACAGAGGTGGTTTGTCTGGACAAATGGTTGAACATATTTGAGGAGTTGTGAGACATGAAATTAAAGGAGACAAGTGTGGCTATTAGAAGATTTAAAATCATTCTTTAGAAGGTACCAATTACAATCATTAGAATATTTAAAAATAATTTGCTACAAAATTGGAGTAATTAAAAGAAATAACCAGATCTTGAATTCCTAATTATAAACATACTTTTTAAAGCAGCTTGTCAAGGCTGAAATAGTTTATTACAATTAAATAGTGATTTCATTTAGTAACACTTCATCCTAACACACAAAAAGACGACTCTTCATGCCTTGTTACAATCTTTCCTGTTTTATCCCTTGTAGTTTGTTCTAACAACTACAATCACTCAATGGCTCTAATAAAAACTTAATTTCTTTTTACCATCCCTTTTGTTTCACATCTCTTTACTCTGGTTTTTCTCTGTGTATGTCCTAAAAAATTCTACTTTGCAAATCTCTATTCATCCATCAAGATGAAGTGCAAATGTAATCTCCATAAAGTTCTTTAAGACCACACAGGACAGAATGAAAAGCTCTTCAGGGCTCAAAAGTAACTTTTCATTCCTATCCTACAACTCATGATGCAGTATCATCACTGCTACCAAAGAGCTTTCTTCAAACTTCTAGAAGCACCAAAGTGGGTCTTCATCTTGAACTTGATAACTTTGCAGAGTTTCTAATAAATGGAATGAACTCACTACAGATTGAACTAACTAATAAGTATTGATAAGAGAATTATATATTGAGTTTTGTTAATTGCCAAAAATTAATGGTTTTATTTTTGTTTCATACATAGTATTCTGCTTCAAAGAATATCCATCAAGAAAAGAGAAATATATTGCCTTTCAAGTGAGCCAAACTATAAAAAAATACTTATTATGGTCCCGACAGAAATAAAAATGATATTTTTGCATACTGCTGGTAGGAGTATAAACTTCTATAAACAGACTGGTAATATTTATCAAAAATCTTCTAAAAAGTTGATTTCTTTTAACCAGTAAATACTGTTTCTAGAAACATTTCTTATGAAAAACTTCAAAATGATTAAGAAAATGTACGTCTAAATGATAAAATGTTATGTAACCATTTAATTTTGTGTTTTCAGATATTATATAAAAAATAATAATTCAAAAAGTTATCTTTTTGAAACATTTTGGAAGTTAATGAACATTGACTTGTATTCAAATCCTATATTTGCTCCATATTAGTTAAGTGACTTTGACCAAGTTACTTACATTCTCAAACATAATCTTCACATCTATAAATTGAGCATAAGAATAGTAGTCATTTCACGTGAGAAACGAATGAGACTTAAAAATGTAAAAGACTCAGAACAATGACTAGCAGAGGATAAGTGATCAACAATTAGTCTACAATACCAATGACAATAATAATGATATAAGTGACTCATAAAAAATAAAATAGGACTTGTTTTTGCAGGAATTAGTAAGACATCAAGCTGTGCTGGTAGACTACAGTCCAAAGAGTCATAAAGAGTTGGACATGACTGAGCAACTAAGCACACACTCACAAGATGTGGTAATTCAAGTTTCATGCAGCTCAAGTGCTAGAATGGCATTTTATAGTGAACTGAAGAATAAGACACATGGAGAACAACTTCAATATTTTCTTTATGATAATTTTCTTGAAAAATACAGAATCCTATATTTAGTTATTATTCTGGGCATAGTCAATCTAGATGGCTTTCATTAATAGGAGTCCCTTTTCAGATATTTTAAAATACTTTATTTTTGACAAGATAATTCTTCCACCTTGCTAACTAATCATCTCAGAGCCTACACAATTATTTACATTGTGCTATTAATGGGGACTTTCTTTTTAAAGCTTAGGCAATCATTGTGACAACAATAAGTCAGGATTTTAGGATTATTTGAGCTGCCAGTTTCTTTTGTTCTTCCTTAAAAGAGATGTCACTCAAATCCATGCACATCTGATTGGTACTTCCCAAAGAACAAGGAGGAAAATTTGCACTTGTCATCAAGTCACTTATAATGATGTTAGAAAAGATGGAAACATTTGTAAATTTCTTTAGAGGTGCTCACTATGCAAATGTGCTGAGTGGGAAGTTTTTTTTAAAAAAGAGTTCTTTAAAACTGTATCTTTTTGAAAATCATTTTAAGGCCTCAATTAACTGTAGGTGAAGTGTTAAAAGTCATGTGATAACTGAAAATAAATTTAAAGTGATTGCTGCATATCAATCATTTTATGCCAAAACATTTACTTGGAAAGTATTTAGAATGAGATTACCTATCCAGTTAAAATTGTAACTTTAGTGAAATAAAATTAAACTAGTATATAATTATCATTGGGAAAGGGGTGACAAAGTACAGGAGAATGAAATGTGGTTTATTTAAAATCACACAAGTACAAAGAGAAACTTAAGCAACAATGAGTCATTTTCATTGATGACTAGATTTCCCTCTTTTGTCCTAAATCTGTGAGTGTGTGAATGTGTGTGAAATTTCTATGGAAAAAAAAAAAAAAAATATATATATATATATATGTATGTATGTATGTATCTGCATGTATATAATTCTTGCAAGAACACAATTCTTGTGGTAACTTTAACTAACAACTTTGCATGTTATAATCTAGATGATAATAGCAAAACTGGATTTTTAGTATTTAAACTTCAAGAATTTTGAAAATAAACTTCACAAATTCCTCAAATTTATATAAACCTGGCAGTCTTTATGTAAGTCACTTAGTATAACTGAATGATTCACTATTTCTGGGCTAATATTTGTAAAATGATAGTGCGGTGCTGGGATTTATGACATTTTCTAGCTCTGAACCCTCTGAAGGCACCAAAGTCCCCAATAAAACAAAAGTGGATTCTCATCAATACACACAGTACTGTTTATATAGAACTTGGATAAAATCATCCAAAAGGATGAAATTATTTGCATCAGGGTAACAATATGATGCAAGTTGTTAGTACTTATTATGCAAAGTTGAAGAGGACTTCTGAAGTCTGAGAATATGGAGAATGGGGAGAGAGGGAAATAGCTGTATCTAGTTATTATTAACTATATTTAGCTAATATAGTTCACTGAGGAAAGTGAGGCCACTTTATTGTAGCCAGCTGGAGAGAATTGTGATCAATGGAAAAGAACAGAACATAAATAATGGATGAATGAATATAGTAAGTCAAATCAGAATCCAAAGACGACAAAAACCAGGATGCTAAGAAAAGGTAATTTTGAGTAAAAGCAAACAAACAAAACCTTAGAACTAGAATAACAACAAAAATATCTTATGACTTCTGTAATCATCAATAAAATATAAAACAATAATCCAATCTCTGATTGGAATGTAATCAAGAATTAAATAAGAACTTTGGTAAAACACATTACTACAAATAATAATAGCTATCATTTATTAAGAACTTAGTATATTCTAGCACTAAAATTCATATTTTCTGA
Source organism: Tragelaphus eurycerus (assembly GCA_935064755.1). NCBI lineage: Eukaryota > Metazoa > Chordata > Mammalia > Artiodactyla > Bovidae > Tragelaphus > Tragelaphus eurycerus. The sequence continues at coordinate 2,902,359 of CAKXYN010000006.1, forward strand.
ACCTTGTAACTTGAGCATGGGAATTTTCCCAGGCATAGCTAGTCTGATTAACGTGAACAAAAGATTATTAAAAGGGGAAACAATCTGAATCATTGCAAGGAACTAAACAAATGTAGCAAGAAACTCTGTTCTGTAATACCTTTGAGGACAAAGGGTAAAATCTTGAGCTCTACTTAGTCCTCAATAGGAAATCTTCTGCCAAATTAGGCAATTAATTCACCTAATGTTATTTTCCAGTTGACTCATTGGAGAAGACTCTGATGCTGGGAGGGATTGGGGGCGGGAGGAGAAGGGGACGACAGAGGATGAGATGGCTGGATGGCATCACTGACTCGATGGACGTGAGTCTGAGTGACCTCCGGGAGTTGGTGATGGACAGGGAGGCCTGGCGTGCTGCAATTCATGGGGTCGCAAAGAGTCGGACACAACTGAGGGATTGATCTGATCTGATCTGATCTGAATGTTATTTTCCACAGAATCAAATACATTTCTTCTCAGATCAACTGTGTCAACAATCAAAAACTAAACAGCTTAAGATCTGACAATAAGATCCTAAGATATAAGGGCAATCATCCTCCCCAATTTGGATGTAAATAAAACTCTGAATAAGAGATTCTTTTGCAAGGTTTAATAATTAAAAACAACAAAAAAAAGCAAAACAAAAGAAAGTAACACGAAATATTTTTAGAAATTATAAAACATAGAGTAATGTATCAGATCAGATCAGTTGCTCAGTTGTGTCTGACTCTTTGCGACCCCATGAATCGCAGCACGCCAGGCCTCCCTGTCCATCACCAACTCACGGAGTTCACTCAGACTCACATCCATCGAGTCAGTGATGCCATCCAGCCATCTCATCCTCCGTTGTCCCCTTGTCCTTCTGCCCCCAATCCCTCCCAGCATCAGAGTCTTTTCCAATGAGTCAATTCTTCGCATTAAATAAAGAATATACTGTTTTTAATACATATAAAGAAAATAACCAAATGTGATTTATTTTAGGAAATAAATCATGAAAGCCTCAGCTTTTTAGCTTTAGGAAAATACTTAGATACCATGAAACAAAAATTTAAACATAAGATGAAAATATAGCACATTGAGGTCAAAGAGATAAGGCAGGTAGATACAGAAGTACTAGAAACATTCTAAGAGAAAAATTTTCTAATAAAATGTAAATATGAACGTATTTGTACATTCAAGTGTAGCTCCCTTGGGAAAAATTACATAAACACATATCAATATAAACACATATATATATGACCTGCCTCTTGACAAATTTGTATGCAGGTCGGGAAGCAACAGTTAGAACTGGACATGGAACAACAGACTGGTTCCAAATAGGAAAAGGAGTACGTCAAGGCTGTATATTGTCACCCTGTTTATTTAACTTATATGCAGAGTACAGCATGAGAAACACTGGGCTGGAAGAAGCACAAGCTGGAATCAAGATTGTCAGGAGAAATATCAATAACCTCAGATATGCAGATGACACCACCCTTTTGGCAGAAAGTGAAGAGGAACTAAAAAGTCTCTTGATGAAGGTGAAAGAGGAGAGTGAAAAAGTTGGCTTAAAGCTCAACATTCAGAAAACGAAGATCATGGCATCTGGTCCTATCACTTCATGGGAAATAGATGGGGAAACAGTGGAAACAGTGTCAGACTTTATTTTTGGGGGTTCCAAAATCACTGCAGATGTGACTGCAGCCATAAAATTAAAAGATGCTTACTCCTTGGAAGGAAAGTTATGACCAACCTAGATCACATATTCAAAAGCAGAGACATTACTTTGACAACAAAGGTTCACCTAGTCAAGGCTATGGTTTCTCCAGTGGTCATGTATGGATGTGAGAGTTGGACTGTGAAGAAAGCTGAGTGCTGAAGAACTGATGCTTTTGGACTGTGGTGTTGGAGAAGATTCTTGAGAGTCCCTTGAACTGCAGGGAGATCCAAGCAGTCCATTCTGAAGGTGATCAGTCCTGGGATTTCTTTGGAAGGACTGATGCTAGAGCTGAAACTCCAGTATTTTGGCCACCTCATGTCAAGAGTTGACTCATTGGAGAAGACTCTGATGCTGGGAGGGATTGGGGCAGGAGGAGAAGGGGAGGACAGAGAATGAGATGGCTGAATGGCATCACTGACTCGATGGACGTGAGTCTCAGTCAACTCCAGGAGTTGGTGATAAACAGAGAGGCCTGGCGTGCTGCGAATCACGGGGTCGCAAAGAGTCGGACACGACTGAGTGATTGAACTGAACTGAACTGATATAATATCAGATCAGATCAGTCGCTCAGTCGTGTCCGACTTTGCAACCCCATGAACCGCAGCACGCCAGGCCTCCCTGTCCATCACCAGCTCCCAGAGGTCACTCAGACTCACATCCATCAAGCCAGTGATGCCATCCAGCCATCTATGTGTATATTTACACACATACATATACACATAAGACTGTTTACATAGATGCTTAAAAGACATTTGATAAACTCAACAACCATTTTTATTTTGAATCAAGTTATAAAATAGGAACAGAAAAAACTTCCATAAACATTCAAACTCAGTATGTTTCATGGAAAAGATAATAACATCATTCTTACTAAAATTACAAAAAAGACAAGAAAGGCCATACATACTACGACTATTTAACACTGTCCTAGAGGTATTAGCCATTGCACACAGAGAATGAAATATGATGTCTAAAATTGCAAAGGTGTTAAAGATGTCACTATTTATTGAGGAAATACGTGAAAATTCTTGAAAATCAGGTGTAAAAATTACTGAGAGCAAGATAATTCAGTTCAAGCTGGTTTTAGAAAAGGCAGAGGAACCAGAGATCAAATTGCCAACATCCGCTGGATCATGGAAAAAGCAAGAGAGTTCCAGAAAAACATCTATTTCTGCTTTATTGACTATGCCAAAGCCTTTGACTGTGTGGATCACAATAAATTATGGAAAATTCTGAAAGAGATGGGAATACCAGACCACCTGATCTGCCTCTTAAGAAATCTGTATGCAGGTCAGGAAGCAACAGTTAGAACTGGTCATGGAACAACAGACTGGTTCCAAATAGGAAAAGGAGTACGTCAAGGCTGCATATTGTCACCATGTTTATTTAATTTGTATGCAGAGTACATCATGAGAAATGCTGGACTGGAAGAAACAGAAGTTGGAATCAAGATTGCTGGGAGAAATATCAATAACCTCAGGTATGCAGATGACACCACTCTTATGGCAGAAAGTGAAGAGGGGCTAAAAAGCCTCCTGATGAAAGTGAAAGTGGAGAGTGAAAAGGTTGGCTTAAAACTCAACATTCAGAAAACGAAGATCATGGCATCTGGTCCCATCGCTGCATGGGAAATAGATGGGGAAACAGTGGAAACAGTGTCAGACTTTGTTTTTCTGGGCTCCAAAATCACTGCAGATGGTGACTGCAGCCATGAAATTAAAAGACGCTTACTCCTTGGAAGGAAAGTTATGACCAACCTAGATAGCATATTCAAAAGCAGAGACATTACTTTACCAACAAAGGTTCGCCTAGTCAAGGCTATGGTCTTTCCTGTGGTCATGTATGGATGTGAGAGCTGGACTGTGAGGAAGGCTGAGGGTCGAAGAATTGATGCTTTTGAACTGTGGTGTTGGAGAAGACTCTTGAGAGTCCCTTGGACTGCAAGAAGATCCAACCAGTCCATTCTGAAGGAGATCAATCCTGGGATTTCTTTGGAAGGAATGATGCTAAAGCTGAAACTCCAGTATTTTGGCCACCTCATGCGAAGAGTTGACTCATTGGAGAAGACTCTGATGCTGGGAGGGATTGAGGGCAGGAGGAGAAGGGGACGACAGAGGATGAGATGGCTGGATGGCATCACTGACTCAATGGGTGCGAGTCTGAGTGACCTCCGGGAGCTGGTGATGGACAGGGAGGCCTGGCGTGCTGCGGTTCATGGGGTCGCAAAGAGTCGGACACGACTGAGCGACTGATATGATCTGATGGAATACAAATTAAAATATGAAGAAATAAAAAACTTTTATATTTAAAAAGAAGAGAGAATTTGTACTACTTTCAATAGCAATAACAATAATAACAAAATAACTTAAAGTCACCAAGAAATACATAGAACTTTATTAGACATTTTAGAAATATTATGAACACCTACGTGAAAGTGAAGGTGAAGTCGCTCAGTCGTGTCCGACTCTTTGCGACCCCATGGACTGTAGCCTACTAGGCTCCTCTATCCATGGGATTTTCCAGGCAATAGTACTGGAGTGGATTGCCATTTCCTTCTCCAAGGCATCTTCCCAACCCAGGGATCGAACCCGGGGCTCCCGCATCGTAGACAGACGCTTTACCGTCTGAGCCACCAGGGAAGTCTGAACACCTACAATTGAACAAGTATTTTTCAGTTCTTTCTAAATTTACCTGTAAATGAAATTCTATCCATGAATATACCAAGAGAATGTTTTTTAAATAAAAAAGCTAAATAATTTCTTACAGAAAATTAAACATAACAACTCTTTGAACACCCAGAAAGAGGAGAAACAAGAAAAGGAAAGAGAGAAGGAGAAGACTAATGATGGAAATCAGGCATTCCAGCAAAAAAAAAAAAAAAATATATATATATATATATATTTTTGTAGGTATGGCCCTTGGTTCTTGACACCATTGTGAAACAGTGTAGATTTGGGGATCTTCTCCCCCAAAATCAATCTGAAAAAAAAAATGCATGTATGAGAGATGAATATAGGATCCAGGTTACTAAAACGATAAAATAAAGACCAGAAATGGGCAATAATTGATCAAGCCACTAATAAAGTAAAAACCCATCAAGGATAAAGGGTAAAGTAAAAACCCATAAAGTACAGATAGATACTACTTTTAGCCCAAAGAACTAAAATACCACAACTCATTAAATAATAAGGAATTCCTTTTAGTTCTACATACCCGCTTCTGCAAGCTTCCTGTAAAAAATATTCTGACAGGATCACCAAGATTGTGAGTTCTCTTTCATCTTGTTATCATGTTTAATTTTTAATGTTTTTTAAAAAACAGCTCATTTTGTAATAATATAGCTACCACAATGCAAACAAAGACTATATTTAACCTTTTCTCTTCAGCATTATCTATTCTATGAAGCATGAAGAATCATGACACAGGCCTCTGATCTCAAAAAGCCTAAATTATAATTAGATCAGATTAGTCGCTCAGTCGTGTCTGACTCTTTGCGACCCCGGGATTCGCAGCACACCAGGCCTCTCTGTCCATCACCAACTCCTGGAGTTCACTCAGACTCACGTCCATCGAGTCAGTGATGTGATCCAGCCATCTCATCCTCTGTTGTCCCCTTCTCCTCTTGCCCCCAATCCCTCCCAGCATCAGAGTCTTCTCCAATGAGTCAACTCTTCGCATGAGGTGGCCAAAGTACTGGAGTTTCAGCTTTAGCATCATTCCTTCCAAAGAAATCCCAGGGCTGATCTCCTTCAGAATGGACTGGTTGGATCTCCTTGCAGTCCAAGGGACTCTCAAGAGTCTTCTCCAACACCGCAGTTCAAAAGCATCAATTCTTCGGCGCTCAGCCTTCTTCACGGTCCAGCTCTCACATCCATACATGACCACAGGAAAGACCATAGCCTTGACTAGGCGAAACTTCATTGTCAAAGTAATATCTCTGCTTTTGAATATGTGATCTAGATTGGTCATAACTTTCCTTCCAAGGAGTAAGCATCTTTTAATTTCATGGCTGCAGTCACCATCTGTAGTGATTTTGGAGCCCCCTAAAAATAAAGTCTGACACTGTTTCCACTGTTTCTCCATCTATTTGCCATGAAGTGATGGGACTGGATGCCATGATCTTCGTTTTCTGAATGTTGCACTTTAAGCCAACTTTTTCACTCTCCACTTTCACTTTCATCAAGAGGCTTTTTAGTTCCTCTTCACTTTCTGCCAAAAGGGTGGTGTCATCTGCACATCTGAGGTTATTGATATTTCTCCTGGTAATCTTGATTCCAGCTTGTGTTTCTTCCAGTCCAGCGTTTCTCATGATGTATTCTGCATATAAGTTAAATAAACATGGTGACAATATACAGCCTTGACGTACTCCCAATAGAAGCAATAAAATTTGACATTAAACATTTAGAAGACAGTATGAGATAGTATCTAAGAGCAGAGTTGTGCAGTTTAAGGTCATAATGCAACACAATTGTGAACAACCAGAAGAGAAAAGACTTTTTTTTTTTTTTTAAGTGACCAGTGTCCTTCACATTGTCAGTTCCAACAATAATCAGCAACTCAAACCCTGGACTAGCTGCATCTCCTCTCTCTTGGAGATAATAGATCTGTGGTTCTAGCATATTTTTACTGCTCATTTATTTTGCTGATATTTTATATAATATATATAATTTCTGACAATATTTAAGAAGGTTGCCATAGCAGAAGAGGTCTTGGGCAACATCTTATAATATTAGCTCTAAGAGTCACCAGGTCAGCAAAACCACAATGAGACAATATGATACCTAACTATTAGGATGGATGTTATTAAGTTAGTAAGCAGGAAATACATAAATAAACAAATGTTAGAAAGAATGTGGAGACACTAGAAACTTTGTCATCAATGGTGGGATTATAAAATTCTGCAGTCATTGTGAAAGATACTGTGGTGATTCTACAAAAAAATCAACAGAATCACCTTATGATCCAGCGATTCTACTTCTGAATATATGCCCAAAAGAAATTAAAGCAGAGACTTAAACAAATATCTGTATAACAGTGTTCACAGCAGGATAATTCATTCATAAAAGTAAAAATGTGGAAGCAACTAAAATGTCCATAGATAGATGAATGGATAAACAAGATGTGACATATACATACAATGGAATATTATTGAGCTTTAAAAAGTAAGAAAATTTTGACCCATGCTGCAACATGGATGACCTTGAAGACATTAAGCTAAGTGACATACTATTTCACTTCTATGAAATGCCTAGAATTTGGTAAACACAGAAAGTAGATGATAGTTTCCAGGACTTGGGCAAAGGAGGAACAGGGAGTAGTTGACATTAAACATTTAGAAGACAGTATGAGATAGTATCTAAGAGCAGAGTTGTGCAGTTTAAGGTCATAATGCAACACAATTGTGAACAACCAGAAGACAAAAGAGTTTTTAGAGTTTTACAGAGGTTTACAGAGTTTCAGTTTTGCAAGATGTAAAGAGCTCTGGAGATTGCTTGTATAAACAATGTGAATGTGCTTAATATCACAGAACTTAAATGTTTAAAATGGTAAATTTTATGTATGCATGAAAAGTGAAAGTGAATCAGTCATGTCCAACTCTTTGTGATCCCATGGACTTTATAGTCCGTGGAATTCTCCAGTCCAGAATACTGGAATGGGTAGCCTTTCCCTTCTCCAGGGGATCTTCCCAACCCAGGTTTCGAACCCACGTCTTCTGCATTGCAGGCAGATTCTTTACCAGCTGAGCCACAGGGGAAGCCCAACAATATTGGAGTGGGTATCCCATCCCTTCGGAGAAGGCAATGGCACCCCACTCCAGTACTCTTGCCTGGAAAATCCTATGGATGGAGGAGCCTGGTAGGCTGCAATCCATGTGGTCGCTAAGAGTTGGACATAACTGAGCAACTTCACTTTCTCTTTTCACTTTCATGCATTGGAGAAGGAAATGGCAACCCACTCCAGTGTTCTTTCCTGGAGAATCCCAGGGATGGGGGAGCCTGGTGGGCTGCCGTCTATGGGGTCGCACAGAGTTGGACACGACTGAAGTGACTTAGCATAGCATAGCATAGCATCCCATCCCTTCTCCAGCAGATCTTCCCAACCCAGCAACCAAACCAGGGTCTCCTGCATTGCAGGTGGATTCTTTACCAACTGAACTATAAGAGAAGCCCTTATATATGCATACTTTATTATAATAAAAATACTGTCAACAGGCTAAAAGCTTTACTGACTATATCAAGTGATAACTTTTCTAAATAGTTCATGGAGAAATAAGGCCACAGCTGATCCCCATGCTATAGTCCTTTGGGTAGGTCCTGTTGTTTTACTGTCTCCCTTGCATGTGCATCTTAAACCACTATTCCCTAGCTCTAGCACTCCTCAATTCAGGTCACTCTGAATTTGGGATGAAAGTGAAAGTGAAGTCGCTCAGTCGTGTCTGACTCTTTGCGACCTCGTGGACTGTAGCCCACCAGGCTCCTCTGTCCATGGGATTCTCCAGGCAAGAATACTGGAGTGGGTTGTCATTTCCTTCTCCAGGGGATCTTCCCGGCCCAGGGATCGAACCCAGGTCTCCTGCATTGCAGGCAGATGCTTTAACCTCTGAGCCACCTGGGAAGCCCAAATTTGGAATAATAGAGTCTTGTTTTCAGCCCTCTGAGGGGGGTGGCGGTGTTCTCTCATCTTACTCTTTTTACCCGTTTCCCAAAGGCTTGATGATTATTAGTAATTCAATCCTTGGTAAATGGATAGCCCTAGAAATTACTAGCATCCTTTTTTTTTTTTTTTTGGCATATCTGAAGTTGCAACACATTTTTATTCTCTGGATTAGATTCCTATGATCTCAACATTTGTCTGAAGCTTGACTGGATTTTTCATGCACCTATTTAATACCTGTGAGTTTTTAAAAATTGAGGTACAGTTGATTTACAATATTACATGAGGTTCAGTTGTACAGTGCAAGTGATTCAATTTTTATAGATTAAGCTCCATTTATGGTTATTATAAAATATTGGCTATATTCCCTGTGCCATATGATATATCCTGTTAGCATGTTTATTTTATATACAATAGTTTGTACCTGTTAATTCCCTGCTTCTATCTTGCCCCTGCCCCCACCTGTAACTTTCACTTTGCAGTAACTCATGGTCCTTGATAACTTCACTATGAATCCAGCTCCTTTTGCTTCTTATTTCCTTTATGGACTTTGTTGGAATATACCCTGCAAGCCTGTAAGTCTTATAGTTGCCCAGTCTCGAGATGGAAGAAATAACCCAGAGACAGTGACAGAGACATCAGAGCTTATGGGACAGGGGTCTTACACAAAGGGCACTGGAGAACACACCACAGTGTGCTGCAGGCAGGATATGACACCAGTCTTTGCTACTCAGAGGAGGAGGGTACCATTTACAGGAGAAACTGAGGTCAAGAAGGCTTGTCAGTGACCAGAGACTGACTAAGCCCTATAATTAAGAATACTGAATATTTATGCGAGTGAAAAGGGCCCAGTTGAGTAGGGGAGGTACAGAGAGCAAGAGAACAGCCATTCTGAGTGGCCTAACCACACAGGTCTATCCAAAGGAGATCTGCATTTTAACCAGTGTTCCAAGAACCTGAAATCAATAGCATCTAGTATTTGAAAAGGTGGGAACCAAAGAAAGGGATATTTACTATATGACAAAAACAAAAATGAGAAAAGAGTTTATATCAAATTTTAATATGGAATAACATTGGGTTTGTGAGATCTGATGAGATTACTTTTTGCATTATAGCAACCACTACAATTTTAACCCAGAGTTTCAATTATAAGTTTCTACTATGGAAAAGAATTGATTAAATTAAGGCAAATAGCTCTCCCAACTTCCTACACCATAAAGCCAAGCCTGTCATTTATTCTTGACAGTAAGATTAATCTATGCATGTTTTTTGAAGTTTATTCAAATGAAAGTGCCAGAAATTGAGAACATAATGGCTGATAACCTGAGCCCTGATGCTAAGTCCATCCTTACGCGTTGCTGAGGATAACCACCTGGAGGGGGCAGAACAGAGAGAACCTACAGGTTAAGGATGGTCGACTGTCTGACAGCAGGTGGCCTTCCTTCCGCTTTTGTGTGGAGAAAGGATGCTGAGACTCAATAGGGAGGGGAAGACAGAAAAGCAGACAGGTCTGAAACGAAACCACACAGAAAAAATTAACCAGGTGGGCAGCTGTGTCACAGCCAGAAACCAGCAAGTGCACAGGAAACTGAAACTATGAGACAATAAAAATCATTACTTTAAAAAAATTCATCAAGATTAAATGGAGATCTCAGCTATCAACAAAACACAGGAAATAAGGGAAGGTTCTAGGGCTGACTGAGAAAACTGAGGAGATTGGATTGATGAGGAAAGTCTCCTTGAGGCAGTTTCCTAAGTTTCTCCCTTAACCTAAAACAAGCTTTCTACTATTCCTCATGTCATTAGATTCCTGATCAGATGACATTTCTGGAATAGTAACAGGTCCAAATGATAATGCTCATTTACCAGTCACCTGGAAACATGGTTTAATAGTCTTTTTCTTCTTTCGTTTTCTAATGCTAAATAAAATGAAGTAAAATAAACTCTGGGAGGCAATTTTTCCTGATGGGAAATAAATGATAGATATTTCTCATATTATTGAGATTTTGTAAAACTAAATGCAACAAGAAGCTAATATTGTGTTTAGTAGTATGACTCTGAAATCACACTGTCTGGGCCCAAATCCTAGCTCCATCCCTCATTAGAAACATGTGTGGCCTTTTACAATTGACTCATCTTCTCTGGTCTTCAATCTCCCTGTTTATAAAATAACGATAATAGTGTCTATAAGATTCTTAAGAGGATAAATTGAGCAAATATATGTGAAACACTTAAAACAGTACCAGGTTGATAAAAAAAAAAAAAAAAAAAAAAGACTAGGCAAGTGTTTGGTATTATAAGAAGTTTTGAAAAGAAAAACAATCACAATGGAATATTACTCAGCCATTAAAAAGAATACATTTGAATCAGCTCTAATGAGGTGGATGAAACTGGAGCCTATTATACAGAGTGAAGTAAGTCACAAATAAAAACACCAATACAGTATACTAACACATACATATGGAATTTAGAAAGATGGTAACAATGACCCTATATGCAAGACAGCAAAAGAGATACCGATGTATAAAACAGTCTTTTGGACTCTGTGGGAGAAGGCGAGGGTAGGATGATCTGAGAGAATAGCATTGAAACATGTGTATTATCATATGTGAAATAGATAACCAGTCCAGGTGTGATGCATAAGACAGGGTGCTCAGGGCTGGTGCACTGGGATGACTCTGAGGGAAAGGATGGGGAGGGAGGTAGAAGGGGGTTCAGGATGGGGAACACATATACACCCATGGCTGATTCATGTCAATGTATGGCAAAAATCATTACAATATTGTAAAGTAATTAGCCTCTGATTAAAATAAGTAAGTTTAAAAAACTTTTGCTCTTTGATAAAAAAAAAGAAAACAATTATAACCTCAAAAGAAGGAAAGAAGAAAGAGGAGAAGAGATGATTACAGTCTTAAGTCTTCCAGCTGTTAATTTACATATCATAATATTGAGTAAACATTAAACTAAATAAACAAAGTACAATTAAAACAGGAAAATGGGAGAGGAATAGGTAGTTATATAGGTGAATTAAACCTTCATTGAAATAGACAATAGTTACTAACTAAATATCAAATATGTGGAGGTAATACTAAAAGAAATAACTAAAATAACTGAAAGTCTGGAGAGTGAAACTTAATGTTAAGAAAGTATTACTTGATATTTTAATATATCCCTTTGATAAACTTCATATATATATATATATATATATATATGTGTGTGTGTGTGTGTATGTGTGTATCTGTACACAAATACACAAGTTTTATTGGTACTTAAGAAACACAAGTGTTTAAATATATGGAATCACACTAAAATTTGGTTTGCTATATTATAGTGTATCATTTGTATAAACTTTTAGTCTACAAACAGACATCTGATTTAAAGTATCATAAGACATCATGCCTTAAATTGTTTTTAAAAGCAGCTAACTGGAAAACATTGCTTTGCCAACAAAGGTCAGTCTAGTCAAGGCTATGGTTTTTCCAGTGGTCATGTATGGATGTGAGAGTTGGACTGTGAAGAAAGCTGAGTGCTGAAGAATTGATACTTTTGAACTGTGGTATTGGAGAAGACTCTTGAGAGTCCCTTGGACTGAAAGGAGATCCAACCAGTCCATTCTGAAGGAGATCAGCCCTGAGATTTCTTTGGAAGGAATGATGCTAAAGCTGAAACTCCAGTACTTTGGCCACCTCATGTGAAGAGTTGACTCATTGGAAAAGACTCTGATGCTGGGAGGGATTGGGGGCAGGAGGAGAAGGGGAGGACAGAGGATGAGATGGCTGGATGGCATCACTGACTCGATGGATGTGAGTCTGAGTGACCTCCGGGAGTTGGTGATGGACAGGGAGGCCTGGCATGCTGTGATTCATGGGGTGGCAAAGAGTCGGACATGGCTGAGCGACTGAACTGAACTGAACTGAACTGGAAAACAATGTAGATGTTAAGTAAGCATTTTGGCTTGGGTACCAAAGTCACACCCCGGTCAGTCTCCACTGGTACGTGGCCTTGCTACTGCTGCTTCTGAGAGCTTCTGCCACAATGACAACTGGTAACAAGGTTGAAAATGTTCTCTATTTTTTGTAAGTTACAACAGGTGGAAAACATTCCGTTCTCCTAAACACTAGAAAGAAAGGGTCATTTCTCAGCCACATTACTCTTCAAAAGTTGCCATACCTTCATATTTAATTTTTTGGCATTAAATTTAAATAAAAACTTCATTTTCAGACAATTAAATCATTTTCAATGACTTACTAAAAAAAGTGAGAGAGACCTAGCAATATGACCTTGAGCAAGTTAGAATTCTCTGAACAATTAGTTCACTTGTGAGATGAAAGGGAGTTAAATTAGATTCCTGAGGACCCTTCTGTGCTTTAATTCTAGGATTTCTCAACTTTTATTCAGTAGGAATCAGTATTCTTGTCTGGGAAATTCCATGGAAAGAGGAGCCTCGTGGGCTACAGTCTGCTGCCGCTGCTGCTGCTATGTTACTTCAGTCATTTCCAACTCTGTGTGACCCCATAGACGGCAGCCCACCAGGCTCCCCTGTCCCTGGGATTCTCCAGGCAAGAACGCTGGAGTGGGTTGCCATTTCCTTCCCCAATGCATGAAAGTGAAAAATGAAAGTGAAGTCGTTTCCTTCCCCAGTGCATGAAAGTGAAAAGTGAAAGTGAAGTCACTCAGTCTTGTCTGACTCTTAGGGACCCCAAAGACTGCAGCCTACCAGGCTCCTCTGTCCATGGGATTTTCCAGGCAAGAGTACTGAAGTGCGGTGCCATTGCCTTCTCTGGGTCTACAGTCTATGGGGTCACAAATAGTCGGACATGACTAAAGGACTAAACAGCAAGGACAACCCAGTAGGAATATTTTTTCTTTCCAGTAACATCATACCCTTCTCCATCAGGCATTATAGATGATAATGGTGCTAATGTACGGAGACAAAATACAGTCTAATAAATTTGTTATCTTTTAGTTTGATGAGAATATAAGTTTTTATCAAACTCTAAATTGAAATGCCACTGCATCTGTCTAAATAATGGAGCTACAGTACTCTAAGACACAGTCAAAATGTTAGAAACAGTACTGCCTCTCAGTTGACTTTTAGCTCCACTTTTAAGGAAGAATGAGGAAAGTTTCTCATTTGTGACTCAAAAAGATAAAATTAAATAGGAGAAGACAAGTGAAAATAAAATCAGTCCAAATATTAAAAAATTGAAAATAGCAACAGCTTCTTTCACTACTTTTAAAACTCTCTATTACTCATAATTATTTAACTATAGGGTTTCCCTAGTGGCTCACTGGTAAAGAATCCCACTATTCTTTTATTACTATTTTTTAAGCAACTTGAAACAAGACTTTGTTAATAGAAATCTAGGATTTTAGAGAAAAATTAAAATCATTTAACCAACAAAAGAAATAAAAAGTCAAATTTTCAAACAAATCACAAGTTAGTGGACCTGAATCTATTTTTAATTTTTTTAAGTAAGTCTTAAAATTATATAATCATTAAAAATTAAAAGTAATTTTTATTCATGTAATTACTTGCTAAGCAAATAAATTAATTTCTTTTTTCTAATTACTTTTCAACTGCTTCCAATAATTCTTTTCCCTATAATAACTGGTCACAAAACATCCAATTTTCTTACAAAGGATACATGCAGTCAAAACTAATGACCCTAAAATAATTTCCCAAATTTGGATAGCCCAACCATGCAGCCATTTCTCATATGACTGCCTATCTACTACATATCAATTTTCAAATGTTTTATTGGATTTTCTGCTTCTACACAAGTGTTCTTAGAAGGAGGTAAGATGGAAGCGATTTTGACCTCAAGTCCTATGTGCTAAAATTTGAATCCTGGCCTCAATAGCTTATTAGCTGAAATACTATTTTAAGGAAAAAGAAAAAAGAAAGAAACACCAGTTGATTTAAAAGTTCAGTTCCCCATCTGCTTGCCAAAGAATAGTACCTCATTCATATGGATGCATGAGAAGTCATGTTCCTACAAGATGACTCAATTGTACCCTTGGGCCACAATGTACAGGTACATGAAGGGTGAAAAAGGCAATCTGAACCAATAAGAGTTCTTTCCTGGAAACTGAAATTAGGACTGTGATATTAACTGTCTACCATTCCTTGACTTGCTATTTATAGGAGAATCCTCATCAGTTCACACATACAATTCCTATTTTCTTGCATCCTCTAAAAAAATCCAAAAATTCATAGAGAGAAGCATGCATTTTACTGAATAACTGCTATACAGACTATGGTAAAGAATATTATTTCACACTACACACAGCAAACAAAAACTATTCCAGCAGTAATTCTGATCACCAAAGCCCTTCCCACCATGGTATGGTTTTGTTTTCCTCTGGTCCTTTTTCACTCTGGTTCCTCTCTCCAGATTCATCTGCTAAATACCTGTCTCTTTTTAATATGTAAAACAATCCAGCTTTGCTCTAGTTTTACTTCCAGCTTACAGATCCAAATTCACGTCCAGGTACATTAAAACAAGTGTATAAACAGTGGCCTGGACATACTCTTTTAAGAACATCACAGTGTCCCTGTTTATTACAAGGACATAGGTTTTAGCATCTTCCTTCCCCTGCTTTATAAACATATGCTGGAGAAGGAAATGGCAATCCATTCCAGTGTTCTTGCCTGGAGAATCCCAGGTACAGGAAAGCCTAGTGGGCTGCAGTCTATGGGGTCGCACAGAGTCAGACATGACTGAAGCGACTTAACAGCAGCAGCAGTGAATTTCATAAGGTAAATTTGAGAGGATAAAATACCCATGCATTTCCATCACTGGGTATAAATGAAAGGTTGTGAGGCTAAAAGGCATACTTGATGGTACTAAATGATGAAGGGGCTAAGACTTTTCTTGTCTTTGTCCAAACAACACAGTATGGATACATTGGGTGTGAGGAGAGGCAGTGCTAGGGAGCTTGGGCAGAGAAAAGAAAAGGGACTCAACCTTTCCCTTTTGTCATGACACCAAGCTGCTTTAATTAAGAGATGCTAAAAAAGGAATCTCACACAGTAGCTGGTCCATAAAATGAAGTCTCAGTCTGATCTCCGTGCTCTTTCCATAGACAAATGAATCTGAACCTGCCCTGTGTAAAGCTTCCTTTACCCCTATTTCACATCAAAGTTTCTCTGTTTTCTCAACATTCAACCTTTGAAAAGTGAAAGTGAAAGTCGCTCAGTTGTGTCCAACTCTTTGCGACCCCATGGAATTCTCCGGGCCAGAATACCAGAGTGGGTAGCCTTTCCCTTCTCCAGGGGATCTTCCCAACCCTGGGATCAAACCCAGGTCTTTTGCATTACAGGCAGATTCTTTACCAGCTGAGCCACAAACGTGCAACCTTTACTGCTCTTAAAATAAGAAAATGATGCTAGTTATATAAAAATCAGAAAATGAAATAAACAGGAGCTATTAGAATACCAAATGGAAAGAAGCAAGCCTTTACAAAACTGTTTCAAATATCTAATAGCAGTAACTCTAGGCATCATTCATATTTCTTAACTTCTCTCTTAGGTGATGGTGCTATCACCTTGATTCTAAGGAGTGCTAACAATTTACTCACCATTGATTTTATGTTTTCATTGGAAATGTCAGCATAGTGGACTATTATTGTTATTATTATGAGAATAGTTTAATCATGCAGGTCCCCTACAAAAGTCTAAGGGACTCCTCAAAGTTCATGGACCACATCTCAATAAATGCTAACCTAGACCTTCCCTTATCCTGCAAGCCTAGATTATAAACATGTGAGACAGAAGCCTGATGGTTTTGCAGGTAATGATCCATAACCTACATAGTCAAGGTAACATAAAAGTATTTTCTTATAAGAAAACACCAGTTCTAAAATCACTGCAATTTGACTGAATAAAAAATGTCATTTGGTCATCTAAATTTTTCATCTTATAAAGTTGTACATAGTTCTATAAATGGTCTAATAATAAAAATAATCAGTTTATATAATTTAAGTATCATAGATAAGGAAAACTACTTATAAAAACTTACACAAATAATTTATTATATTTAAAAGGAAACAAAGCATGTTGTCACCTTTCAGGATCTGGTTCTCACTGATTCAACAAAAGCCTGTATGGTAAATAGCTATTTGGGAAGTTCTATTCATCTTTGAAGGTTTCCCTGGTAGCTCAGCAGGAAAGAATCTGTGTGCCGATGCAGGAGATGTGGGTTTGATCCCTGGATTGGGAAGATGGACTGGAGAAGGAAATGGCAACCTGCTCCAGTATTCTTCCTGGGAAATCCCATGGACAGAGGAGCCTGGGGGGCTACAGGAGTCGGAAATAACTTAGCAACTAAAGAGCAACATCATTTCACTTTTGTAACTAAAAACCACCATTGTTTTAATGATGCAACACTATGTAGATATTATTACTTACTTGGTAGGTAGCCTTTACTTAATTTTATATGTACTGTATTTATATGCATTGTAATATATTCACATCAATTTATATGTTTCTTACAGATAATAGCCTAGAATGAAATTTAGTTATTCAAGATCATTCTCGGCATACATTGAAACAATTTTCAATATAAGTGAGGTATCTTCAAAAGGCCCACAATTATTAATAAACCACTACTACTTTCTCAATAGTGAAATTGTTCCTTCAGAATGCACAAAAACAAAATTTTCTACTTTTTGACTCCAAGTTTCCTTGAATGGATGTATATTTAATGTACCAGGCTACAATAAGTTAAATATAATTATCTCTTCAACCAAAAGCATAAAATGCTGGCAAAAAAATTTTACCTGACTCTAGAAAATTGAATCTGCATGAAATGCAAAAATCAAAATAGTATACTCTCCTCATTTTTAAGATCACATAAGAGTTAATATGGCTTCAATTAGTTTGTGGAATCAATACAGCTTCTCTAATAGTTTAATTAGTTAATTCTGTGATCTCCATAATAAAGCTGAATACTTAGGAACACTTGACTTAGAGCCAAAAATACCTGGCTCTTTCTAAATACCATAAATACCAGAACGCCATGAATACCTTCTACTTTCTAAAGATGTAATACTGAAAATTCACTTAATCTACTTTAAATTTTCTCATTTATAATATTTTGGCAATCTCATAGATTGAAGTTAGCTTCATAAGAGATATGTTAAAAAATCAAAGCAAATGTAAATTTATGCCTATAATTAAAACAGTCACAATCATAATATTATTTTAATTATAAAATACTGTTCAGCCATAAACTAACTTCTACTTTGAAATCAATATATTTGACAAAGTATGTCTATGTGAAATGCTGGGCTGGATAAATCACAAGCTGGAATCAAGGTTGCTGGGAGAAATATCAACAACCAAAGATGCAGATGATACCACCCTAATAGCAGAAAGTGAAAAGGAACCAAAGAGTCTCTTGATGAAAATGAAAGAGGAGAGTGAAAGAACTAGCTTAAAATTCAACTTTCAAAAAACTAATATCACAGCATTTGGTCCCATCACTTAATGGCAAATAGATGGGAAAAAAATGGAAACAATGACAGGCTTTTACTTTGGGGGGCTCCAAAACCATTTCAAACACATTTCATCACATCAAATCAAGATGGTAACTGAAACCATGAGATTAAAAGATGTTTTCTCCTTGGAAGAAAAGCTATGACAAGCCTAGGTAGCATATTTAAAAGCAGAGATGTCACTTTGCCAACAAAGGTCTTATAGTCAAAACTATGGCTTTCCCCATAGTCATGTATGGATGTAAGAGTTGGACCATAAAGAAGATATAGAAGGCTGAGGCTCAAAGAATTTTGAACTGTGGTGTTAGAGAAGACTCTTGAGTGTCCCTTGGACTCCATGTAAATCCAACCAGTCAATCCTAAAGGAAGTTAATCCTGAATCTTCATTGGAAGGATTGAACTGATGCTCTAAAACTTTGGCCACCTGATGTGGAGAGCCAACTCATTAGAAAAGACCCAGATGCTGGGAAATATTGAGGGCAAGAGGAAAAGGCAACAGAGGATGAGATGGTTGGATGGCATCACTGACTCAATGGTCATGAGTTTGAGCAAACTCCAGGAGATAGTGAAGGACAAGGAAGCCTTCTATGCTGCAGTTCAGGAGGTTGCAAACAGTCAGATACAACTTAATGTCTGAACAACACAATGTCTATGTTTTGGGTAATTGACTAGAACAGGGGTGGGCAAACCAAAGACTTTGGGCCAAATCTTGCTTTCAGAAATAAAAGTTTATTGGAACACAGGTATACCTATGTTCCAATAAAACATAATAAACATAATATAACATAATAAAACATGTTATGTATGTTGTCTACAGCCACTTTCCTGTTAAAATGGCACAGTTGAATAGTTGCAACATATGATATAGCCCACAAAGCCTAAAATATTAAGAACAATATTAACTTCCCAAATCAATTTTTTTCTGAAAAAGTAAGTTGAAGTTTTATCTTCCACTAACACTTTCACATTAATACCACAAAAACCAGGTCAAGTGAAATCATGGAGAAAACCCGAGACTAGAATATTTAAGCAACTGGCAGATAATATAGCATAGGATTTCTCAAAATCTGTCCATCCTACCAGTATCAGAATTAACTGAAATATTTGTTAAAGCATTATTTGAATGCTGTGCTTGAGGGCATTTTTTTAGGCAGAAGTCAAAGGGAGTCTGCAGTACCTAGAACCCAGATACTCAAAGTATGAACCAAGCAGTATTAATATCACCTATAATGTATTACACATATAGCATCTCAAGCTCCACACCAAGCCTGCCAAGTCACAACTTTCATTTTTTAAAAGGTTTAGGATTTTTAAAAGACCCTGAGGATGCTATTAATTTGTGAATGGCTTTGATTTAAAACATAGATAAAGATCAACCTGGAGCTGTTAGGCAAAAATAAAAGGACATGAGAAACCTCATTGAAAAAATTTCCCACAGCATTTATAAAACTGAAGCTCATACAGCCAGGGAATCCTGTCTGACAAATTTTGATTTATTCTTCCTCTTAACTAAGAAGACTCTTTACAGAAAAATGTGTAGCATATGAAACAAAACACCATTTTTGGAGTTTGCAACAGACCTATGCCCAAAGTTATGATAGCTTCCCCTCAGTTCTTGAAAGAGAATTCAGAAGCTTGCATTGGGGCAAATCCTATGCAGAAAAGAGCATCAGTTATATATGCACAGAGGTAAAGGATTTTAAGGTACAAAAAGTGGCTTAAAACTAATATACATCAACAAAAGAGGAAAACACTTTACCTCAGACCAAGCTTACCTTGACAACTACTATTCTTTATTTTTTTTTTATCAAGAATCTCTTTTATTGATTATCAGAAACATTACAAACATCTAGTATGAACAAATTGTAACATGACAGTATTTAGTTTGAACAATTAATACATTTCAGATATAATATTATACATATTTCAATGTTATTCTCCCCAATCATCCCACCCTCTCCCGGTCCCAGAGTCCGGGAGAGGTCTATACATCAGTGTCTCTTTTGCTGTCTCGTAAATAGGGTTATTTTTACCATCTTTCTAAATTTCATATATATGCGTTAGTATACTGTATTTGTGTTTTTGTTTCTGGCTTACTTCACTCTGTATAATAGGCTCCAGTTCCATCCACCTCCTTAGAACTGATTCAAATGTATTCTTTTTAATGGCTGAGTAATACTCCATTGTGTATATGTACCACAGCTTGCTTATCCATTCATCTGTGGATGGACATCTAGGTTGCTTCCACGTTCTGGCTATTGCAAACAGTGCTGCTATGAACATTGGGGTACACGTGTCTCTTTCAATTCTGGTTTTCTCAGTGTATATGCCCAGCAGTGGGATTGCTGGATCATAAGGCAGTTCTATTCCCAGTTTTTTGAGGAATCTCCAGATTGTTCTCCATAGTGGCTGTACCAGTTTGCATTCCCACCAACAGTGCAAGAGGGTTCCCTTCTCTCCACACCCTCTTCAGCATTTATTGCTTGTGGACTTTTGGATAGCAGCCATTCTGGTTGGCGTGAAATGGTATCTCATAGTGGTTTTGATTTGCATTTCTCTGATAATGAGTGATGTTGAGCATCTTTTCATGTGTTTGTTAGCCATCTGTATGTCTTCTTTGGAGAAATGTCTATTTAGTTCTTTGGCCCATTTTTTGATTGGGTCATTTATTTTTCTGGAATTGAGCTGTAGAAGTTGCTTGTATATTTTTGAGATTAGTTGTTTGTCTGTTGCTTCATTTGCTATTATTTTCTCCCATTCTGAAGGCTGTCTTTTCACCTTGCTTATAGTTTCCTTTGTTGTGCAGAAGCTTTTAAGTTTGATTAGGTCCCATTTGTTCATTTTAGATTTTATTTCCAATATTCTGGGAGGTGGGTCATTCAATTTATAGATTCAATGCAATCCCCATCAAGTTACCAACGGTATTCTTCACAGAACTAGAACAAATAATTTCTCAATTTGTATGGAAATACAAAAAACCTCGAATAGCCAAAGCTATCTTGAGAAAGAAGAACGGAACTGGAGGAATCAACCTGCCTGACTTCAGGCTCTACTACAAAGCCACAGTCATCAAGACAGTATGGTACTGGCACAAGGACAGAAATATAGATCAATGGAACAAAATAGAAAGCCCAGAGATAAATCCACACACATATGGTCACCTTATCTTTGACAAAGGAGGCAAGAATATACAATGGATTAAAGACAATCTCTTTAACAAGTGGTGCTGGGAAAACTGGTCAACCACTTGTAAAAGAATGAAACTAGAACACTTTCTAACACCATACACAAAAATAAACTCAAAATGGATTAAAGAGCTAAATGTAAGACCAGAAACCATAAAACTCCTAGAGGAAAACATAGGCAAAACACTCTCTGACTTACATCACAGCAGGATCCTCCATGACCCACCTGACAACTACTATTCTTTAGAATTGCATCTAGTTTCTTGTATTTCTAAAGAAGTTATTATTGAAATGCTTCCATTTCTCAAGAAATTCTGAAACTTTCTGCACTTTATCTTCCAGTAAAATTTGCAGAATTGCAACGCAGTTTTATATACAACTTCAATGTATTTATTTTACCTGAAATCAGGACAAGCAGTAGTGCAGTATTGTTATGAGGTTTTCTTTTAAAGATCCTATTTATCTTGATCAGAAATAATCTGACTCAGACTTCTTCAAACCTTTCTCTGGAATTATCCATTTACCTTGTTTTTCATACCTTTATTAGCTTTTTTCTCCCCAAAGTATTAAGTAGTTAACATTTCATAGTTACATATATTCATATAATGAAACAAATTATAGCATCTCTATTACTGTCTGTGGAAATTCTGTTTAGGATAAAAGTATAGTATGATAGGCTAAAGTTGATATGCAATTAGTCACACAAATTAATTATACAAAAAGGATAATCTCAGTTTTGTTCCTAAATTAACAATTTTTCCTGATTATTTTAGCTATCGATTTTCAATTTAATTATAGTTAAACTAGATAGTCAATAAATTAAAGCTAGGACCAATTAGTACTTCCACTTCTGGCAATGTGGATTACTTTCTTGCCAAAAGCACTGAAAAGGGAAATGATTTGAAGTCACATATTTTTAATACTATTTTGGTCTCTAATTAAAGCCATTTAATTAATACTTCTAATTAAAGTCATTCATTAATATAATATAGTTAACTGGTTATTTTGTTTTTCCTAACAAACTTTATTTAAATCTCAGAACTCAGAATTAACTCAAGCAAACTAAATTATAACTTTGACCAGAAAGTTTTCAACGTCATAACTTGACAGTTTTCTACAGTCATGGAAACTACAGATACATGGTAGAGGAAAAAATTTTCCAACAAACAGCTTTTGCATAATCCCAATAAAAAAGAGCTGAATAAGGCAGTGCTGCTCTTTCTCAAGTGTCTGTGTGGAGCTGTGGTGGGGAGAGGTGGAGGAGGTCTAGCTATAAACACTGCAGTGTCCCCTCCCAGTGCCCTGGGTTGCTCTTAAAGAAGCTCCAAGAATAAAATGAGCACATTGGAGCTGATGGTGACTAAGATCATCATCTACCAGGTTCAATACATCTCCCTACTCCCAGTAGCATGCAATTCCTTGGCTACATAAAAGAGAAAATATATCTTCCTCCTGGAATTGAAAGCATGTCTATATTTAGATTTCATTATTGAATGAAAAAAAGTAATAAGAATTTCACCTTCTGATTTAGGGAACAGAAATGACATGAGTAAGTGTAAATTTAACCTACTTCCATGTTGATGGAGAATAACTAGAAAGTAGATGAGGAGAATTATAGGCAAGAATAGGATAAAAATAAAACCTACCCTAATTATATATGACAGGTGTCCTTGCTGGATCTGTGTCAGGACTATCGCTCCTCACCTGACTATCCTAAATAAGGATGAGCAGAGTTGGGCTCTTGAACAGAGGCTTATTTATTAGGATGTATTTATCAAGATAGGAAACATAGGTGGTGGGTTGGTTAGTAAGATTATAATGTAGTTCTCTGGGAATTGTTAAGTTCTTAGTGTAATTGGCCACCTCTCTCACTCAAACTTGACTTCATTCACCTTGCCCAGTGAAAGAGGAAACTGCTCAGGAAGTAGAAGTTTGAGAGCAGTGATAAAATGTGCATAGATCAAGATGTAAAACAGCTGAGTTAGTTTTCTGTGGCATTTCCTTTGTCATGATAAGAACAAAATATATATGCATGTATTTTCTTTAAAAGAATTGTGTCATTTTGGTGATTTCACATATGAGTTAAATATTTGCATTTAAAACTGATAAAAAAAAATGTGGGGTTTAATAAAGACATGCACTGCTATTGCAATAGAATCACAGACTCTGCATTTGAATTCACAACAATCTTTACCAGGAAGAATTCTTCAACAACTAGCAGATTTCCATCAATATATTTGGTAGAAGTTCATCAAATCTTAATAAATCAAAATAATTCTTAGTATTGATTTTCTTTCTTTTCCCAAATCAGAAGACAAGAACTCAGCATCTAGATCACCTGAAAGAATGTTGGTTTCTTCAAGGGCTTCTGTTAATCAGTTACTTATATTCAGCACCTGATACTGGGAGTATATTTAGTGCTCTAGCCATTGGCTCAGAAGGTAAAGAATCTGCCTGCAATGTGGGAGGCTTGGGTTCGATCCCTGGTTCAGGAAGATCCCCTGGAGAAGGAAATGGCAACCCATTCCGGTATTCTTGCCTGGAGAATCCCATGAACAGAGAAGCCTGGTGGGCTACAGTCCATGGGGTTGCAAAGAGCCGACATGACTGAGAGACTAACCCTTTCACACTTTCACTTTCTAGCCACTGTCATTTTCTTCCTCAAACCCTGTCTGGCCTATAAACTCAATTCATCAATATAGCATCTTTTTTTCTAAGTATGTCAGTGCTGTCCATTCTAGGGGAAAGAAGAGACCAGAACTAGGACTAAACCTAATTCCAACCCTTTTTGATCTCTGTCCCAATCTTGGCCTCAGCTTTGGATGGAATTTTAATGATCCCATTTTCACTGGACAAATGGCCCCTTAAAACCCTATCAGAGATGCATTTAGCTTTAACCACCTACTCCTCTAGAGCAAATGGACCTTGGAAAGCTGTCAGTCCTTTATATGTCAGAGTCAATTTGAGCTGTTTCCTTTCCACCCAACACCTAATTGAGATGAGTCACACGAATAAACAAAATAAATTCCTCTGTTGGGGAGAAAAAGAAGATATGATTAATAATTTCAGATCATAGCTAACTTATGAGGCTAAATAAAGGTCTACAGTTTTGAGAAGCATGTAAGTAGAGATGCAGCCAGTGGGAAATAGTGCAGGAGAATGCTGAACTGTTGCCAAAGATGAATTTAATCAATCCTTATTGAATAATTTTTCAACCTATCATTTAGAATAAAGAAAGCAAATTCTTTCCTGCACCTAAAGTTGGTTCTTTGTAAAAACAGACTGTGAGGAAAATATGCATTCAGAAGAGGCCTAGCAGAGGACATCTGATATTAAGCAATGGAGAGAATTTGGGGTCAGAAGAGATTCTTAAATTTTTCAGATAAAATGTGAACTTGTACATTATTTTTTAGGAAAAAAATTGAATATAATATTGGCATACTGGATATAATATCAAAATAATAAATCCATCAGACATACATTGAATACCTATTACGTGCCTGGATAACTCCATTAGATCTAAGTAGAGATAACTGCTAAAAGAACATGGTGGTTTTTGGTGTTTGTATTTGAATGTCACACGAAAAATAGATTCTGTTGAATGGCTTTGTACATAAAATAGCCCAAGGTGACTTGAGATGCATGTCTTTTGAAAAAAATCATACTTTAAGGGGTGGTCCTAAGATGGCAGAGGAATAGGATGAGAAGACCACTTTCTCCCCCACAAATTCATCAAAAGAACATTTAAACACTGAGTAAATTCCATAAAACAACTTCAGAATGCTGGAGGACAGCAGGCACCCAGAAAAGCAGCCCATTGTCTTTGAAAGGAGATGTTTTATCAACCGTGCTGTATAGAAGGAGAAGTCTTGAGACTGCTGTAAAAATAAGACTGAAAACCAGAAGCAGGAGACTTAAGTCCAAATCCTGAGAACACCATAGAACTCCTGACTCCAGTGAACATTAATTGACAGGAGCTCATCAAACGCCTCCATACCTACACTGAAACCAAGCACCACCCAATGGCCAACAAGTTCCAAAGCAAGATATACCATGCAAATTCTCCAGCAACACAGGAACACAGCCCTGAGCTTCAATAAACAGGCTGCCCAAAGTTACTCCAAACCCATTGACATCTCATAACTCATTACTGGACACTTCATTGCATTCCAGAGAGAAGAAATCCAGCTCCACCCACCAGAACACCGACACAGCTTCCCTAACCAAGAAACCTTGACAAGCCACCTGTACAACCCCACCCACAGCAAGGAAACTCCACAATAAAGAGAATTCCACAAACTGCCAGAATATAGA
Organism: Tragelaphus eurycerus; assembly: GCA_935064755.1. Classification (NCBI taxonomy): domain Eukaryota; kingdom Metazoa; phylum Chordata; class Mammalia; order Artiodactyla; family Bovidae; genus Tragelaphus; species Tragelaphus eurycerus. The sequence goes on from CAKXYN010000006.1 coordinate 2,927,730, forward strand.
AAGGCCACCCCAAACTCAGCAATATAAACCAGATGAAGAGACAAAGGAATGCCCAGTAGGTAAAGGAACAGGATAAATGCCCACCAAACCAAACAAAAGAGGAAGAGATAGGGAATCTATCTGATAAAGAATTCTGCATAATGCTAGTGGAAATGATCCAAAATCTTGAAATAAAAATGGAATCACAGATAAATAGCCTGGATACAAGGATTGAGAAGATGCAAGAAAGGTTTAACAAGGACCTAGAAGAAATAAAAAAGAGTCAATATATAATGAATAATGCAATAAATGAGACCAAAAACACTGTGGAGGCAACAAATAGTAGAATAATGGAGGCAGAAGATAGGATTAGTGAACTAGAAGATAGAATGGTAGAAATAAATGAATAAGAGAAGAAAAAAGAAAAACGAATTAAAAGAAATGAGGACAATCTCAGAGACCTCCAGGACAATATTAAATGCCCCAACACTTGAATAATAGGAGTCCCAGATAAAGAAGACAAAAAAAAAAAAAAAAAAAAATACCATGCTAAAATACTTGAGGAGATAATAGTTGAAAACTTCCCTACAATGGGGAAGGAAATAATCACCCAAATCCAAGAAACCCAGAGAGTCCCAAACAGGATAAACCCAAGGTGAAACCCCCCAAGACACATATTAATCAAATTAACAAAGATCAAACATAAAGAACAAATATTAAAAGCAGCAAGGGAAAAACAACAAATTTTTTAAAAAGGGGGAAAAAAAGGAAATATAAATAGACATGAAGAGTGTTATCCTGGGATTTCAACATCCAAGAGCCAGGTCCTGACATAAAGAGAACAGGAAGAATAATTTGCTAACCAGATTTCCTCCCCATAATGTAAAGTCACAAAATTATCTTATTTGTGGCAGGAGAGAATAGTATTTATGGCTTCCCTGGGGGCTCAGAGGGTAAAGAGTCTGCCTGCAATGCAGGAGACCTGGATTTGATCCCTGGGTAAGGAAGATCCCCTGGAGAAGGAAATGGCAACCCACTCCAGTATTCTTGCATGGAAAATCCAATGGATGGAGGAGTCTTGTGGGCTACAGTCCATGGGGTCATAAAGAATGGGACATGCCTGAGCAATTAGCACTTTCACTTTCAGAATAGTATCTACACATACAGCAAGAGTCATTTGTGATTATGGTATAGTCTGGGTAGACTTAGAGTACAGGGGGTTGTTCTTTTATTCCCTAGATGTATACATTTTGGGAGTCAGCCAAGACAAACAGAAGAGGTCTATGTGAAGTGTTCAAGTGCTGGCCTTACAATCTGGGATGTCTTGGTAAACAATGGCAAGAGTAGACACACTTCTGAGCTGATCTTTGGAGATCAGCCAAAGAAAGAAAGTCATTATGATGGCACAAACAAGAGGACTTCACAGCAGACAAAACTCCTTAGATAGCCTCATCCAGTCATCCAGACTGCCAGAGGGCCATTGTAGTCTATGACAAAGCAGAGATAGGAGAAGCTGAAGACTAACCAGACAGGATCAGTTAGTTATAGCACAGCAGGAAACAGTTAAGTACAGATGCTGACAGAGGACCAGATATTGTCCTCCCAATGATATTAGGTATGACTCTACTGAACCCAACTGCCACCAGGAAAAGGGAGGGAAAGATTCCTGATATGGACTTAAAGACACCACAACCTTGGAAAATTACTTCCATAAATAAGTGAAAAGATCAAGTTTTCCACATAAAAGAAAATGGAGGCTCTATATAGAAATTAATCCTAGTTATAAGAAAAACCAGAAAGGTTTTATTTTTCTATACCTGAGTTTAGGGTAGTAAAACTCTTTTTATCAGTCAAACATGCTAAGTCTTCTTCATTCCTCAGCTAGAGAGAAAGTCTAGAGCTCCAGATCTGGGACCTCTTTGATGCAGAAAATAGTGACAGTAACAAGATGAGATATGGGTAAATCTATTTTGTTCACCCATTTGTTGATGACCTACATTGTTCTTTGTCAAATGAGGCACCTGAGATTTGAACTGGGTCTCAGTCTGTGTCTTATAAATCAGAAAGAGATTCCCGCCCCCGCCCCCCAACCAAGGTCCCCACTCATTTGCATGGGCACAGGGATTTAGATCATCAAGGCCTTGCTTCTTGATCCCAGAAATGAGAATATTGCCAGACCAGGAAACTACTGCCCTAATCACAAGGAAAATCAGGGGAAGAGGCCTATGTGAGTTTTCACAAATCTTCCTACTCTCCGCTTTCAAAATCTATTTTGTTGTTTTCACTTTTTATTAACAAACATCCTCCTACTCTTTTATTATTCATATTTTATCCTAAGGATCTCTGAATTATACTGATTGTTACCCAACCCACAATCCTCACTGTGTTTATCTGGCATGAAGCAAGGATATTTCAAGGCACTGTAATAAGGAAGAAACACAAGAAAAAAGCTCATATCAGAGATAGAATATTCCAGTACCCAGAAAGTCAGCAATCTTTCAAGACAGGTTTTGTTAAGAGAAAGAAGAGAAATAGGTTTTCTAAATTTTTTCATCTCCCTTAACTAACATAGGCAAAAAACTGTCTGTTGACAACACATCACAGAGATTAATTTGTATTATGTGTAAGAGAAGAAAGCTCACACTTATGAGCTTAAGGAGTTCCATGAGCAGATGAGAAATATAAATCGATCACAGAAATCAAAAGCCAAGGATCTTGACAACAATCCTTTTGTTTTAAGGTATAAGATAAGCTGTTGTAACAGAATCCTCAAAATAAAATAGGAGTAGGTTTCTCATTCATATAACAACAATTTAAATATGAGTCATTCAAATCTACCAGGGTAGCCCTGCTGTTCTGACCTTGTGGCTTTCATTTCTGGACTCAAGATGACTGTTTCATGTGTCATCACAGATCAGCTCAGGGGTGAGAGGAAAACAATAATGGAGGCCAACCAGCTTCCTTTTAAAGGAACCTAAGCCAGAAGTTTTACAAGTCACTATCACTCACATCTCATTACCCAGAATGTAGTTGCACAACTATACAAAGCTGCAAGGAAGGCTGAAAATGCCTTTAGTTTGTTACTGTATGTCCAACTAAAACTTTATTATTTTAGAAAAACTTATGGATTTTGGAGGACAGAGAGTAAAATGCCTAATGCTCTCTCTCCCTCTCTTTCTTATACACACATAGAGCAAATCAAAATTTTAGCATTTGTGAATATTTTAATAGGGTGACCAGCTTGCCCCAGTTTGTGAGAAACTTTTTCCCCACAAAACCCATCCAGGGAATGTCACCATACTAAGAATCCTTCAGTTTCAAGAAATCTGGGGCATTTGGACATCCTGTCAATATTACTCATGGGTTCTTAAAAAGTAATATTCATTTTTATACATGGCAAAACCAATACAATATTGTAAAGTTAAATAAAATAAAATAAAAAAGTAATATTATACTATTATAAACTACTCCTAGTGCAGTTCACTCTATAAATTTCATAACTCTTTAGTATTTATTTTAATGTACTTAGAGTCTAAAAATTCTTAAACTTAGAAATAAAAGTCACTGATACAGTTTATTAAAAGACTGAAAAGAAGTAATACTCAGAATAGTCTCTAAGAGAACATATTAAACAGACTTGAGAATATGTTACTAAGAAATTCATTAAATTTAAATGATCCCTAAGCAAATTTTTATATTCTCCTATAAATTATTTACCTCAGTTGAAACCACAAAAGATAATAACAAATATGGACACTGGGGTGAAGATGCTTACATTACCACTTGGGTTAGTAGAATCTTGGAAATCCACATTCTTAACTAGCATCTTAATTTTGAGTTATCCACTAAGCAATTATTTCTTGTGAGAACATCAGTGAAATTATTGGCATGGGAGAACTCACAGGAATACAGACCTACAGAACTCTATTCAGCTGAGAAATATAACTTGAGTTACCTAAGTAAACGCCTTCACAGGGCTGCAACTTCACATTACGCTTTTGGATTTATCAAGAGATCATAAAATAAATACTTGCAAAAAAGAACCGCCATTCTTCTCAGCCTCCACTGGTCTTCTTCCATCTGCTTATTAAATGGTTCCTTGGGTTCCATATCCACCTTCATTTCAGCCCTTACTATCTCCCTGGTTTTCTCATTTACTGTCATGGTTTTAACCTCTGTCTTCTCCACACATACTGGTAACTTCCAAATCACTATTTCACATCTATACTTTTCCTAAGATCTAAGTTCACATATCCATTTATTCAACTGAAAGACAAAAATTTCTAAACATCCTACACATATCTCAAAACTCAATGTGTCCAAACTTCTCTTTCTCCTCTATTGCCATTTTTGTTTGATGCTAGTTCATTGGACTGTGAAGAAAGCTGAGCGCCGAAGAATTGATGCTTTTGAATTGTGGTGTTGGAGAAGACTCTCGAGAGTCCCTTGGACTGCAAGGAGATCCAACCAGTCCATCCTAAAGGAGATCAGTCCTGGGTGTTCATTGGAAGGACTGATGCTAAAGCTGAAACTCTAATACTTTGGTCACCTCATGTGAAGAGTTGACTCATTGGAAAAGACTCTATTGCTGAGAGGGATTGGGGGCAAGAGGAGAAGGGGACAACAAAGGATGAGATGACTGGATGGCATCACTGACTTGATGGGCATGAGTTTGAGTGAACTCTGGGAGTTGGTGATGGACAGGGAGGCCTGGTGAGCTGCAATTCATGGGGTCACAAAGAGTTGGACACGACTGAGCAACTGAACTGAACTGAATTCATTTTCACCCATTTTTCTTCTATAATCTTAGTAAGTCTCTTTTTTCACTCTGACTCCTGACTGTCTGGAAACTTTCCTCCATATCTACCACTACTGGTTGATTTTAGGCCCATTTCATCTACTAATTTGATCACTGTTTTACTAAAATATACCAAAGAGTGGTCTAGGGGAGCTTATTAACTATTCAGATTCCTGGGTCTGGTCCCCAAATATGAATACAGTATATTGGGGTTGAGCTGCCTACCAAGGGTTGAGCTGAGCTTCAGAGAGAGCTGAGCTGCCAGGTAGTTGATTAAGAGAAGGGAAAATGAAAGTAACAGTCAAGCCTAGAATCGCTCACTGGGTAGTATAAGCAAATCTCAACAGGACCAAGTGCCCACAGACACCTCTCCTGGTCCATACTTCTCCATGGAAGGGCACTGACAGAGAGACAAATGGATTAGTATAGACATGGGGCTCTTGCGGTTTTATGGACCCAGAGATGTGGGGGCAGAAGGAAAAGCTTAGGAGTGGAAGAGTCTAAAGTATTGAATCAGAGTGGAGGAAAGAGTCTTGAAGGAGCTCCCCTTTCCCTGATAAGGAGGTCCTGGCATAGGCACCAAGGAATTCCTCTGCTGAAGACCCTCAATAATGAGACCTCCAAATGGATGCATCCAGGCTGAGAATACAGCTTGATGCAAGAGCACGAATATCCAAGAGAGCTTAAAGAAAGAAAGTGAAGTTGCTCAGTTGTGTCCAACTCTTTGTGACCCCATAGACTGTACCTACCAGGCTCCTCTGTCCATGGAATTTTCCAGGCAAGAGCACTGGAGTGGGTTTCCATTTCCTTCTCCAGAAGAGCTTGGTCCTTGATACAATGCACTGGCTGTGCACAGTCTTGGCTGGGGAGGGCAACTTCCTCCAAAGGGCCTTTCAGGTAAACTCCTTTGTAATTGCCCATGCTTAGACCTGGAAAATCACACTAGCTTTCTGGCCATGAGTTAGACATCTCACTGCCTCTTAGCAGCAGATGATTTTGATTCAGGCAACTGTGGTCTGTATTTTGAGTAATATTGGTCTAGACTGTGGAACAGATTTTAAACTGATTTTCCTGATTCCAATTTCTATTTTAATCTAAACAATCCTTTACATATTGCCAGAGTGAAATTATTTTAAAAATTCAATTCCAAGCATGCCTCTTATTTAACATAAAACTTTTCACAAGTAATCATTACCTGCATAAAAAAAGTAAAGACTAAGGTGTTTGTTTGAGTTATGGCCTACAGAGTCCTCTCATCATCTCCCCCTTCCCTTTCCTTTAAAAAACGAATAATACTAAAGTACTGGTTTTGGAGGGCAAGGTCTTCTATATAGTTTTTCTTTATCTCAACTGGTAACCCCTTTAGTGTGAAAAAGGAAATGAATAAAAGTTGCTTAAATTCAATTGAATCCAATTTTTCTCCTATACAGCTTCTTTCTATTAAAAACACGATTCATCACAAGCAAATGAAATTACTTAAAAACCTAATATTATATATTTCTCTCCGAGTTCAGAGCAACCAAAATGTTTATGGACCCTAAAAAGCTTTAATATTTACCTATTCTTATTAACCAATGAAGCAGAGACAACCAAGAACAGTTATCTTTTCATTTTGACTCTCAGAAAATCAGTAATTAAATTTTGTGCTAAAATCACGAAAACTTACCTATGTTTTAATTTAATTATATTTATGTCCTGCAATGTAAGGGGCCTCAAACTGATGAGAAAGTATCATTACCTAAGCAATATATAAAGTTAGATATACAAATATACACACAGACATAGCTCTCAAACTAATTCATCTTTTTATAAAGCAAAATAATATTTATGCACCTAGATTAAAGTTATCTAAAACTGCAAATAGTTTTTAAATTTTATTTGTATGGGAATAATGTAGCAAGAGTGCAGCAACTGAATTATAATAGATACTATACATGCTTTACAACCATAGCAGACATAACAGTTTTTAACTTTTCTTAATGGCATATGACTCTTGGTTTTAAACTCTACATTAGCGTGCTTAAAGTTTTCCTGACTTAATAATTCAAAATGTATTTGAATATGAAATAGTGCTAAGTCACTTCAGTCATGTCTGACCCTGTGCGACCCCAGAGACGGCAGCCCACCAGGATCCCCCATCCCTGGGATTCTCCAGGCAAGAACACTGGAGTGGGTTGCCATTTCCTTCTCCAATGCAGGAAAGTGAAAAGTGAAAGTGAAGTTGCTTAGTCCTGTCCGACTCTTCATGATCGCATGGACTGCAGACTACCAGGCTCCTCTGTTCATGCTATTTTCCAGGCAAGAGTACTGAAGTGGGTTGCCATTGCCTTCTCCATCAAACATCTCTACATTAAGGCATTACCAGGCCACTTTAAGATTATGCAATCTCTCCTTCCTAAAATATTCATTTTGTATTTTAATTTTTTTCCTTAACCCTTATCATGTGTGTGTGTATTCACATACATGTAGATTTACCTAGTAGTATACAAGACATAGTTTCTCAAGAGTACCTTGGACAGCAACATCAAACCGGTCAATACTAAGGGAAATCAACCTTGAATAGTCACCAGAAAGACAGATGCTAAAGCTGAAGCTACAATACTTTGGCCACCTTACATGAAGAGTTGACTCATTGGAAAAGACCCTGATGCTAGGAACAATTGAAGGCAAAAGGAAAAGGGAATTGCAGAGAATGATATGGTTAGATAGGATTATCAACTCAATGACATGAATTTGAACAAACTCTGGGAGATAGTGGAGGACAGAGGAGCCTGGAGTGCTGCAGTCCATGGGGTCACAAAGTGTCAGACATGACAGCAGTTGAACAAAAACAAAAAAATAGTATGTATAGTTATATACATAGTATAATTTAAATTTGTGCATTTATTGACATGACTCAGTGACTGAAAAACAACAAATTAACAGCATTTTTTACTAGAATGTAAGTTCTATAAAGTCAGTAATGTTTTACTATTTTGTTCATTGTCATATTCTGGTACCTAGAGTAGTATCTGGCATATAGAAGTTAATGGATATTTGTTGAATAAATAAATGAGTAAAACAATCCAAAGTATATCACAGTATCACAGGGTTAGCAAAGAGCCTAAAGAGACCTGGGGAAAATAGACTTAACTTTGCTGCTTCCTTCATCTGATAAAACTCTCCAGTAGATAATATAGAGAGACTATTATGCCACCACACAGTATATACATAGAATTTTTAGCACAAATTCTACAAATAGCTTTCTAGGATGCCATTCAGAAATTACTAGTAACAATTTGATCAAATCTGAACTCATTACAAGAGAGTCAAGATTAGTCTTAGGTTAAGTATTAGGTTGATGCAAAAGTAACTGCGGTTTTTGCATTATTGAAATTTGCCTTTGATATTGGAAGACATTCTTAAATAATATTATGCATCATTTTAATGCACATTTCTAACTTCATTTTTTTTTGCTAATGACTAATTACTTGGTGTTTATTCTATATGTATTTTAGACTATGGAAATGATATTAGACAAAAAGCAAATTTGAGCAATTTCTTATTCAAGTTCAAAATGGGTCATAAAGCAGCAGAGACAACTCACAACATCAACACTGCGTTTGGCCCAGGAACTGCTAACAAACATACCATGCAGTGATTGATCAAGAGTTTTGCAAAGGAGAACAGAGACTTGAAGATGAGGAGCACAGGGGTCAGCTATCAGGAGTTGACAACCAACTGAAAGCAATCATCAAAGCTGATCATCTTAAACTTACATGAGAATTTGCCAAGGAACTCAGTGTTTATCATTCTATGGTCATTTGAAAAAATAGGAAAGGTGAAAAAGCTCGGTAAGTGGGTGCCTCATGTGCTGACTGAAAAAAAAAAAAAATGTTGTTCTGAAGTATCATCTTCTCTTATTGTACATAACAACAACAAGCCATTTCTTGATCGAATTGTGCCATGAGATGAAAAGTGGGTTTTATACAGCAACCGGCAATAACTAGCTCAGTGGTTGGACTGAGAAGAAGCTTCAAAGCACTTCCCAAAGCCAGACTAACACCAAAAAAAGGTCATGGTCACTTTGGTGGTCTGCTACCTATCTGATTCACGGCTGGCTACTGCTGCTGCTGCTGCTGCTAAGTCGCTTCAATTGTGTCCGACTCTGTGCGACCCCAGAGACGGCAGCCCACGAAGCTCCTCTGTCCCTGGGATTCTCCAGCCAAGAATACTGGAGTGGGTTGCCATTTCCTTCTCCAGTGCATGAAAGTGAAAAGTGAAAGGGAAGTCGCTCAGTCGTGTCCGACTCTTAGCGACCCCATGGACTGCAGCCTATCAGGCTCTGCCGTCCATGGGATTTTCCAGGCAAGAGTACTGGAGTGGGTTGCCATCACCTTCTCCATCTGATTCAGTACAGCTTTCTAAATCCCAGTGGAACCATTACATCTGAGAAGTATGTTCAGCAAATAGATGAGATGGACCAAAAACTGCAATGCCTGCAGCAGACATTGGTCAATAGGAAGGGCCCAGTTCTTCTCCAAGAGAATGCCTGGTGGCAGATTGCACAACCAATGCTTCAAAAGTTGTCCAAATCAGGCTACCAGGTTTTGCCTCATCTGCCATATTCACCTGACCTCCCACCAACTGACTACCACTTCTTCAAGCATCCTGATAACTTTTTGCAAGGAAAATGCTTCCACAACCACTAGGATACAAACAATGTTTTCCAACATTTTGTTGAATCCTGAAGCATGGATTTTTACACTACAGGAATAAACAAACTTATTTCTTATTAGCAAAAACGTATTGATTTTAATGGTTCCTATTTTGACTAATGAAGATATGTTTGAGCCGAGTTATGATGATTTAAAATTCATGATCTGAAACTGCAATTACATTTGCACCAACCTAATAGAAAAATGAAAATTAAGTTAATGAAATAAACATTTGAATTCTTAGAGGTATAATTTTAACTCATATCTGAAACTTTTAATTTACTTAAAACTGTTATGTATTTTCACTTGTAAAATTTCATACCAGTCAGAAATTATCAATGACTTATATCAATATTTTTCAAACTATTCTTTTATTTCTTTTTACTGGAAGGACAATTGCTTTACAGTATTGCATTGGTTTCTACCAAACATCAACATGAATCAGCCAAAGGTTTACCCATGTCCCCTTTCACTTGAACATCCCGCCTACGTCCCTCCCCATCCCATCCTGCTAGGCTATTATCAAGCCCTGGTTTGAGTTCCCTGAGTCATATAGCCAAACTCTTGTTGGCTATCTATTTTACATATGGTAATGCATACTTCCCTGTTATTCTCTCCATATCTCGCACCCTCTCCTTCTCCCCGCCAGCCATGTCCATAAGTCTATTCTCAATGTCTGTCTCCATTGTGGCTCTGCAAATAGGTTCATCAGTACCATCTTTCTAGATTCCTTATATAATCATGGCAGATTCCCTGTGATAAAGACTCTGCCTGAAATATGGGAGACCTGGGTTCAATCTCTGGGCAGGAAGATACCCTGGAAAAGGAAATGGCAACCCACTCTATTATTCTTGCCTGAAAAATCCTATGGATGAAGGAGCCTGGCAGGCTACAGTCCATAGGGTCCCAAAGAGTCAGACACAACTGAGTCACTTCACTGTATAATCACACAACATCACCCTCTTCCTGAAAGGACTCACAGTGGGGACAAATGGCTCTGGGCATAAACCTAGATGTTTCAATCGGATGCTTCAACAAGGGCAGCCATCTGCTTTTATATTCACCAATGCTGGCTACAGATGTTGCAGTTTTCATTGCATCTCATCAACTTGCTGGGCATAGTTTTTAGATATAATGTTTTTGCCAGGATTCAGCATCTATTCTCCATCTATTCTTCATTTCTTCTACAAGGTGGATTCTGTGTGAGAGTTTTTCCAAATTAAGAAAAAAAAAAAAAAAAAACTAAAAAATATGCAATCAATATTGATATTTTTATTTTAAGAAGAATTACAAATTTAGTGAAATTGTGTTTCAAAATTGTTTTCTACTTTTTCTCCTACTAAGACCAAGAATAGTCTATGCACTTAGCCCATGTACTAATTAAGAGCAAGTCATGTCTCAGGAGCCACATTTCACTTTGCATTTCCAAAATCATTAACAGCAAATGTGACTTTGTTTTCCTTTAAAATGTCCTAGCAGCCTTATGTGGAGAAAGCAATGGCACCCCACTCCAGTACTCTTGCCTGGAAAATCCCATGGATGGAGGAGCCTGGTAGGCTGAAGTCCATGGGGTCACTAAGAGTCAGACACGACTGAGCGACTTCGCTTTCACTTTTCACTTTCATGCACTGGAGAAGGAAATGGCAACCCACTCCAGTGTTCTTGTCTGGAGAGTCCCAGGGATGGGGGAGCCTGGTGGGTTGCCGTCTCTGGGGTTGCACAGCGTCGGACACGTCTGAAGTGCCTTAGCAGTAGTAGCAGTAGCAGCAGCCATAGCCAGTATAAGGATATCAACTAGGGATGACATTTTAGTTTCTCATATGTTTATGTTCCATTTTAGAAAAACAGTTCATTCTAACTCCTGTGTCTCTCCTGTATTCTCACAACAATTCTGACACCAGATGTGTGGGTATTTTCCCCCCAAAAGTGAGAAATTCTCCATGACACCAGCTGGGTGTCTTATTGTTGAGCTCAAGTCTGACACTACCTGGAGACAGTGTCAAATTCCACAGGTTAAGGGCTGAGCCCCACAAACACTGCCCCCACTTCAAACACCAATTGCAAGTATCAGGTCCCCAACTTATCCACAAATCTGTAAAACTTGGCTATAAATTGGAGGTTCCAATGACCTCCTCCACCTTGGATTTAATTATTTGCTAGAGGAGTGTACTGAATGTCCCTACATTTACCAGTTTATTAAAGGATATAATAAAGGATACAGATGGATAGCCAGATAAAGAGATACAAATGTTGAGGTCTTGGAGGATCCTGAACACAAGAGCTTCTGCCACATGGAACTGGAGTGTATCACATTCCTTGTATATGGATGAGATTCCTGACCTAAAAGCTCCCTAAACCACATAGTATTGAGATTTTACTGAAGACCACATCAGATCAGATCAGTCGCTTAGTCGTGTCCGACTATTTGCGACCCCATAAATCACAGCACACCAGGCCTGCCTGTCCACCACCAACTCCTGGAGGTCACTCAGACTCACATCCATTGAGTCAGTGATGTCATCCAGCCATCTCATCCAATGTTGTCCCCTTCTCCTCCTGCCCCTAATCCCTCCCAGCATCAGACTCTTTTCCAATGAGTCAACTCTTCTCATGACGTGGCCAAAATACTGGAGTTTCAGCTTTAGCATCAGTCCTTCCAAAGAAATCCCAGGGCTGATCTTCAGAATGGACTGGTTGGATCTTCTTGCAGTCCAAGGGACTCTCAAGAGACTTCCCCAACACCACAGTTCAAAAGCATCAATTCTTCGGTGCTCAGCCTTCTTCACAGTCCAGCTCTCACATCCATACATGACCACAGGAAAGACCATAGCCTTGACTAGATGAAACTTTGTTGGCAAAGTAATGTCTCTGCTTTTGAATATGCTATCTAGGTTGGTCATAACTTTCCTTCCAAGGAGTAAGAGTCTTTTAATTTCATGGCTGCAGTCACCATGTGCAGTGATTTTGGAGCCCAGAAAAATAAAGTCTGACACTGTTTCCACTGTTTCCCCATCTATTTCCCATGAAGTGATGGGACCAGATGCCATGATCTTCGTTTTTTGAATGTTGAGCTTTAAGCCAACCTTTTCACTCTCCACTTTCACTTTCATCAAGAGGCTTTTTAGTTCCTCTTCTCTTTCTGCCATAAGGGTGGTGTCATCTGCATATCTGAGGTTATTGATATTTCTCCCAGCAATCTTGATTCCAACTTGTGTTTCTTCCAGTCCAGCGTTTCTCATGATGTACTCTGCATATAAGTTAAATAAACAGGGTGACAATATACACCCTTGACGTACTCCTTTTCCTATTTGGAACCAGTCTGTTGTTCCACGTCCAGTTCCAACTGTTGCTTCCTGACCTGCATACAGATTTCTCAAGAGGCAGATCAAGTGGTCTGGTATTCCCATCTCTTTCAGAATTTTCCACAGTTTATTGTGATCTACACAGTCAAAGGCTTTGGCATAGTCAATAAAGCAGAAATAGATGTTTTTCTGGAACTCTCTTGCTTTTTCCATGATCCAGCAGATGTTGGCAATTTGATCTCTGGTTCCTCTGCCGTTTCTAAAACTTGAACATCAGGAAGTTCACGGTTCACATATTGCTGAAGCCTGGCTTGGAGAATTTTGAGCATTACTTTACTAGCGTGTGAGATGAGTGCAATTGTGTGGTAGTTTGAGCACTCTTTGGCATTGCCTTTCTTTGGGATTGGGATGAAAACTGACCTTTTCCAATCTTGTGGCCACTGCTGAGTTTTCCAAATTTGCTGGCATATTGAGTGCAACACTTTCACAGCATCATCTTTCAGGATTTGAAATAGCTCAACTGGAATTCCATCTCAATTCATCATCATCTTTCAGGATTTGGAATAGCTCAACTGGAAGACCACATAGGGAATGGTAACACCATTCCCACCCCTTGTCCTCTCTCTGGACAATGGGTGGGGGTGGAGGTACAGGAGGACCTGAAAATTCCAAGCTTCTCATCATGGCTTAGTCTTTCTGGTGACCAGCTCCCACCCAGGAACCAGCCCAGAATTGTTTCAGAAAAACAAAGACACTCCTCTCAGTCAGAAAATTACAAGGACTTCGGAACCCCATCATGAACCAGGGTCAAAGACCAAATACCAGAACAGAAGATGCCCCTAGTGCTTAGGAAACTAAGAGGGCTTCAGGAGCTCTGTGCCAGGGACTTGGGATAAAAACCATTACTTTTTTATTATTATTATTTTACAGTTTTAAATAAACTATCATATTTCAGGGATTCCCTGGTGGCTCAGTGGTAAAGAATCAGTCTGCAATGCGAAGACCCATGCAAGTTCAATCAAGACCCAGGTTCAATCCCTGGGTCAGAAAAGTCTCATGGATAAGGGAGTGACAACTCAATCCAGTATTCTTGCCTGGAAAACCCATGGACAGAGGTGCTTGTTGGGCTATAGTCCATGGGGTCACAAAAGAATTGGACATGACTTAGCAACTAAACAAAAACAACAAATCATATCACAAGTCATTTTCCAAAAAAAAAATGCTCTGGTTGACATTGAATGATAAATAGTGTTTTTACACAGCTTATGATTAGTGTATTTTAATTTATATTCTATAACTGAGTCTACATTTAGGTATGAATAAGCTGTCATAAGACTAAAGAATTCCAAATAAAACAGGAGCATGACACAAATACATAAACTATGTAAAATATATTTGACTGAATTAGGAAAAATATGAGATCTAAAATAGATTTTTAATTGCATCTAGAAGTAGAAATTTTAAGCATAATTTATTAAATACATAAATCGATGCATTTGTTATTTGTTAATATACTGAAGACAAAACAAAGAAAATGTTCAGTTCAGAATTAGAGAAGGAAAACTTTCTTTTAGCAAACAGAAACTAGTCATTTTTCCAAGTAGGATAGAACTAGTATGTAGACCAATGTAACCATAAACTGAAAACTAGTTTCTTAAATGCTTCAAGTCAGTTGAGGATATTAGTTGAAGTCTATGAATTCTCTGGGGACAACTAGAAAATTATGGACACAGATTTAAACACTTTTAAGCAAACTGACCAACATAAGACAGATTCTAACTGCTCAGATTGTCATGCTAAAAAAAAATGTATCAGTTCATTTCTTGGATGATTTCCATATAGCACAAATTTAACTATATAAGTCTTCACAGGCTCAAAAAGAATACAAAGTATAGCCCTGCCTTTGTTACTTCCCTGGGCTCCTGAAGCAGCAAGGAAAAGATTCCACAGGAGAACAGAGAGCCGGGAATGACATCAATGGCCTCTTGACTATTGACTAGGCAGGGTCTGGATTGGAGGGCATTTTTTTAATTCAATTTGTTGATAGTCTAGTGAATTTAGTCTCACCCACTGTAAGAATGTGATGTAGTTTTGGGGAAATGGATCCACATGGAAACTTCATGAAACTCTGGGTATTTTCCTGAGGATGTAAGTATATACGCAAATCCATTCACAAAAATTTAGGTTATTTAAAGATTTAGGATGTACAATCACAGATCATAAATCATGTTCTCACAACACCCCCATGTTACCATCCGGAAAACAGATTCCATTCATTAATTATAGTAACGTATATTTTATACCTACATATTCTCCCATACAGTATTATTCTAAAAGGATGAGGACAGAGGGAAAAAAAGGAGATAAATATCTCACATTCAAAAATTTCACAATTTATAAAGGGAGATATGATTATACAATATTAAGGGTAAAATAACAGAATAAAAATAAAATGATTGCCTGCAGGAACAGCTCATATAGAAAACTGTGGGAACAGAGATGTAAGATCAGCTTTGCTTCAATCTACCTGTATTATGATTTTCCTGAAGGGGTCAGAGGAGACCTCACAGACAAAGTAGCTTTTAGATTGAATCTTGAAGAATAAAAAAAAACAATTTAGCCACAGAAATGACAAAAGGGCATTAACAGGAGGAGAAACCACAAGTGAAAAGGTGTAAAAAGAATGGCAAGTAATTTCAGTGACTCATGTGAAATGATAACTTGCTGCAAATGAGGTGGAATAGACTGGAACATTAGTGAGGAGGGGCAGGGGCTAGGTTATGGAGAACTAATGGATCTTGATGAAGAGATTTCTGTGGTCTCCATGGCTAATGGAGGCCTTTAAAGGATTTAAATTGCTGAGTGAGTGAGACTTGCTCTACAGAAAAAACATCTTGGCAGAGGTGTAAAAAATAGCACTAGGAATGAGGGGTAGAGTTTGTGGAGAGAGAGGACCAATCCAATGACAGCAGTTATCAATCTGTAATAATACAGACAATAAAAATTCTTATAGGCCTGGAAATGATTAGAAAAAAAGAATCAGCAGGTCTTGGTAAAGACCATCAAAATTAAATACCTTGCTCAAGGCCACATACTTAATTAGTAGCAAAGATGTATCTAGAATTAAGTTTCCTGACTTCCAGCCCATTTCTCTAATACTCTTTACCATTTCTTACTGTTTGATGAATTCAAATAAAGATTTCAAATTAGGAATTGAAAATTGCCTATTAATGTTGATGACTCTCCCTCAAAACCTTCCACTTATCTTTTAAACAAGCAAATTTGGAATAAACACATTGCTATTGGTTTCCTTTTAACAAAAACTTTATTGTAATTAAACTCAATCATTATCCACCCCCTCTTACAAATAAATTAAGTCTGCTAACATCAAGATTAAATTTTGCCTTTGGTTACCAGCTGAGCCAATGGTTTGCTGCATGACCAGAATGCATAAGTGTGCTACAATTTTGTCAACTAATGTATTTTCAGGAAATAAAATTCCCTGTGAATATCATCTCCTTTGTCTATGCCTTTTTAAAAAGACAGATATTGTTCACACATTTCTTCATAGGACAACAGAATACCTATGATATATCCGTTCAGTTCAGTTGCTCAGTCGTGTCCAACTCTGCGACCCCATGAACCGCAGCACGTCAGGCCTCCCTGTCCATCACCAACTCCCAGAGTTCACTCAAACCCATGTCCATTGAGTCGATGATGCCATCCAACCATCTAATCTTCTGTCGTCCCCTTCTTCTCCTGTCCTCAATCTTTCCCAGGATCAGGGACTTTTCCAATGAGTCAGCTCTTTGCATCAGGTGGCCAAAGTACTGGAGTTTCAGTTTCAACATCAGTCCTTCCAATGAACACCCAGGACTGATTTCCTTTACGATGGACTGGTTGGATCTCCTTGCAGTCCAAGGGACTCTCAAGAGTCTTCTCCAACACCACAGTTCAAAAGCATCAATTCTTCAGCGCTCAGCTTTCTTCACAGTCCAACTCTCACATCCATACATGACCACAGGAAAAACCATAGCCTTGACTAAACAGACCTTTGTTGGCAAAGTAATGTCTCTGCTTTTGAATATGCTATCTAGGTTGGTCATAACTTTCCTTCCAAGAGGTATGCATCTTTTAATTTCATGGCTGCAGTCACCATCTGCAGTGATTTTGCAGCCCAAAAAAAGAAAGTCAGCACTGTTTCCACTGTTTCCCCATCTATCTGCCATGAAGTGATGGGGCTGGATGCCATGATCTTAGTTTTCTGAATGCTGAACATTAAGCCAACTTTTTCACTCTCCCCTTTCACTTTCATCAAGAGGCTTTTTAGTTCTTCTTCACTTTCTGCCCTAAGGATGGTGTCATCTGCATATATGAGGTTATTGATATTTCTCCCAGCAATCTGATTCAAGATTGTGCTTCCTCCAGCCCAGTGTTTCTCATGATGTACTCTGCATATAAGTTAAACAAGCAGGGTGACAATATACAGCCTTGACGTATTCCTTTTCCTATTTGGAACCAGTCTGTTGTTCCATGTCCAGTTCTGTTGCTTCCTGACCTGCATACAAATTTCTCAAGAGGCAGATCAGGTGGTCTGGTATTCCCATCTCTTTCAGAATTTTCCACAGTTTCTTGTGCTCCACACAGTCAAAGGCTTTGGCATAGTCAATAAAGCAGAAATAGATGTTTTTTCTGGAACTCTCTTGCTTTTTTGATGATCCATCAGATGTTGGCAATTTGATCTCTGTTTCCTCTGTAGTAATCTACAGATACCACTGAGTTCTGTTATCATGTGCCCTCTTTGATATCAGAAAGATTTTGGTTTGGAAAAGGGCATCTTATTGCTATGAGTTGAAAGGTCAAAGAACTGAAGTATTCAAGTCCAGTCTTTATTCATTTTGTCTGTGTTGTTCTTAAGAACACAAAATTATATTCTGTTCTATTTGCTAAATCAGAATAATTGTTTTCACTTTGTGTGATAAATTAACATGTCGATTCTTGGTAATGGAAAACCAGTGAATCACTAAATTATTCTGTTGAATGAGGAATGGGGATATTTTCCAATTTAGATAGAAACACTTTTCAAAATGTATGTCAAAAAGGAATTTGAAGTCAATGTAAAATCAGAACACTAAAAAGAAAGTAAAGCTGTTTTTTCTACTAAAATAATTACTATAGGTTACTTAATTAAATAAAACGTTTTCACCAGCTTCCACTCCCTGCAGAGCACTGTGCTAGACACTAAATAGCTAATCATCCTGGTACCAGTCTTCACAAAGATCACAGTAGTTTGGAAAATATAGTCAAGGAATCAGACAATTTCAGTAGAGTTTGATAAAAGACACAATAGGAGTATTGTACAATATCACTTTTTGATGACTCAAATGATGGTATAGAAATAAAATTGAAATAGACAAAGGTTCTAGGCAACAATGGTTGACAATTTCTATTCTCTGCTAAAACCAGAAGTAGGATTTAATTATACTGCCATGCTGTTTTCTAACTCGGGTCTTTTAGAACTCAATATTTGACTCAGAAATCCTCATCTTTTGTCAAGAGAGTAAATCAATCTTTACCAAAGAATAAAGAGTACAGTGATTAAGGATGGTGAACCGCACAGTTTTAGTTGCACTGTGTGAATAATCATCCTTGTTTACTGAAAAATAGCTGCAACCCTTTCATAAAGCTAGCTTTATTTCATCCTTTGCAGCCTTAGTCATCTTCCTCACACTTTTGAATTTGAAGTTATTGAGTAACTAACCTTAAAAATATTCTTGGTGGAAATATCAAATTACCTGAATTGACAATGGAGATATATCATTTTTCATTAAATATCTGCCTCTCCAGAAGGCTTCATTAATAAATAGAGGCTGTGTGACTGACAACATGCTTACTTATTTCACACTAAATGTTATTATTCATCTCTTTAAGGATGAAAGGACAAGAAACTTATGGTGACATGGGAGGAAAGCAGAGCTCAAGTGTAGGGATATTTGATCCATCAGAGAACAACTGATCTGAGGACCAAGGAGAAGAACTCTGCCAGGTTTATACAAAAAGGATTTCATCTGATGCACCTCTATGTTAGATGAAGCAGCATTTTTTTTTTTTAGGAAGCTGGATTATAATTTCAAAAACCTAATTTCAGTCTTGTTCTCGGCCATTAATTAGCCAACTAGGTCTAGAGTGTGTATGTCATTTACGTTGATGTGGCTTCATTCTATTAATTAGTAAATGAGAGAATATCACCAGAGAACTTTCAAGGCCCTTCTACCTCTGAGTTTTAAATAATATGAACATTATGATGAGGAAAGAGCCATTGAAAATGGAGGCATTACATTGGGAACAGCTGCAGAAAGGAGCTTGGATTAATACAAATTTGGCCAAGGACCTGCCCCTTATTCAAGGAAGTTACTGCATTTTTTTTTTTTCAAACAATTCTACCAAATCCTGTTGGGTTCTTTCTTCTTTAATGTATTTTTTTTTTCACAATGATGCACTTTTTAAAAATATCAGGTTAAAATAAATATGTAATTAAGCAAAATCAGCCTGGCCAACTCCTTTCTATTCTAATAACAGAAACTTATCTATTTACATTCAATTGGATTTTATACTCATACCAGTAACTATAGATGTGTTGTTGTTTTCTATGTTAAATGTTCTTAAGGTTAATGTGATTATATCATTTCAAGTTAAGAACAGAAGTTTTCAGGAGAAAAACTGAATCATGCTTATTTTAAAAAGAAGAAGAACATTATGCAAGTTTTAAGAGTGCCACTAACTCCCAGCACTGGTTTGTCTTCATTTTGAAAAAACTTCCTTTACATTCAATTTACCGCATCTAGGAGTAAATTATTCAGGAAGTTGATAACGATTCATTACTTAACTACAGGAAAGTCTAAAGGAGTGGTTAGCAGCAGCTGTGTAAATTTGCTGCTCATTTATTCCAGATGCAGGGCATAATGTACACCCAGCAATTTGGGAAATGTAATATTATCTGTGTTGATTGTAGATATTCCAGCAAGATACTAACTATGTTTTTTAAGACTGCCTTAAAATGAAGCAACTATGTGGTGGTTAGGGGACAGTCTCAATCTAAGAGTAAAGTTTTCTTTAAAAAACATCAAAATTTGAGTAGAATAAGAGGCATTTGGAAGTGTCTTCTTCAAGAATAGTGTTCAGGATAGGCATGACCCAATGACACATTTTTTCAACTGAAATGCACCACCTTCACCTCCACAAGTGGTAAATATGGAAGCAACCAGCTGTTGTGCATACCAAATTGACAGCCTGTGTTGATTTTGACTCAGAATTAGTTCTGCTGTTGGGCAAGGTGGTGAATGTGGGGGAAATGTTTACATGAAGGAGTGGGAGGGTTTTCAAGTTGCCAAAGAATGGATACAATGAGAGATGAAAATCTCGCTTAATATTTATCCTTCATCCACCTATAAGAGAGCATGCATTCACATTTAAAATAATTCAACATAAGGTTGGGTTTGCAGTCTATGATAAATTTAGATTTAAGACTTAAAACACGGTTATTACAATGTAAATCAAAATTTGGACCAAAGATTACTATAAGCAATTTACCACCTATCAACAAGGATAGATCTCTTTTTTTCCTTGAATATTTTAGAAATGGAGTTCTATGGGGTTCTTTATGTGCCAGTACTGACAGCTGTTATTTACTGACTATTAAGTTTCACAACTCTGGGAGATCAGTATTATATTTCATCTTTACAGATAAGGACACTGAGCTAGAGATCAAAGAAACTGACTAAAATTGTATTTTGATGGCAGAGTTGAGATTTGAACCCAGGCAGATTGACTTCAGACTATACTCACACATATCAAACACACACACACACAGCCCCTTTTAATAAGGCTTTTGATTTCATTTGACAAGCATTCAATAAACACCTTTAGGTTGCAGTTATTACAACTGCAACTAGGAACAGGGATAAACACTACACAGCTTTCATTAATGCTTTAAGACTTCTCTCAACAACAACAGAACACAACATCAGAAGGTCAATATATCACAATTGTGTCTTACTGTCACAAACTTTGTTGTTTGCCTATTCCCCATCAACTCAGCTCAGCTATGAGTTCCTATTCAGCTGCCATGGACAGAAGCAGATATTTACATTCATGACATTTGGCTAAGACACATAAACTCAGATATTACAGGAACCAAATAATAATATTAAAGAAAATATGTCCTGATATCTAAGCCACATCTCCTGCACTTATAATATTCTCATTCATGTTAATTTAATCCTTCTAAAGACTCATTCAATTTACTGAGCACCATGATGTGGATAAAACTTTTCCAAGAAATAACCTAAGTTTGGGAACAATCTACAGGGAAGAAACTAAGTAGAGTTGTGGAGATTTTGCTCTACTTAAGTATGTTTTATAGTGTAGAGGGGAGCCAGAAGTAGTGGAATTTCCACCAGATTAAACATGAGCTCACAATTTAGTGTGTCACAGATCCAGGTTTGAGTCTGCTGGATTGGACACCAAGGATTTGATCACTCACAAAGTGGCATCAGACTTATTAGCATATTTCTTCCAGTTCCCCTTGTCCTGAAGTTCACTGGGCAACCTGAAGGACTCAGACAGATGTCCATGCAACCAGAGAGTGGCACTGCAGCTAGGGAACTCTGAGCATCAAAAATCTGCCACTTTAAAAGATCTAAAGAGACATTTCTCCAAAGAAGACCTACAGATGTCCAAGAGGTACATGAAAAGATGCTCAACATCGCTAATGACCAGAGAAATGTGTATCAAAACTATAATGAGGTACCACCTCACCCTGGTCAGCATGTAAAAAGTCTACAAATAATAAATTTGGAGAGGATGTGAAGAAAAGAGAACCATCCTACACAGCTGGTGGGAACATAAATTGGTGCAGCCACTGAGGAGATCACTATGGAGGTTCCTCAAAAAACAACTAAAAAGAGAGTTGCCATATGATCTAACAATCTCACTCTGGGACATATATCCAGAAAATAATTAATTTGAAAAGATACATGCACCCCTATCTTCAAAGCAGCACTATTTACAATATACAGGACACAGAAGCAACCTAAATGTTCATTGATAGATGAATGGATAAAGAAATGGTACATAGATACTCTGGAATACTACTCAGTTGTTAAAAAGAAATGAAATAATGTCATTTGCAGCTATGTGGATACACCAAAAGATTATCATACTAAGTGAAGCAAGTCAGAAGAAGGAAGACAAATACCATATGATATCACATTTATGTGGAATCAAAACTATGACACAAATGAATTTATCTACAAAACAGAAACAGATTCTCAGACAGAGAACAGACTTCTGGTTGTCAAGGGGGATGGGAAGGGTTGACAGTTGAATTGGGAATTAGAAGATACAAACTATTTTATATATATAAAATAATTGTGTGTATATATATATGTATATATATGTGTGTGTGTGTATATATATATATATATATATATATATATATATATAACAAGGTTGGATAAATAACAAGGTTACACTATACAGCATAGGGAACTATATTCAATATTCTGTAATAAAACATAATAGGAAAAAATCTGCCAATTTTATAGCAATTAGTAAACAAGCCTGCTCTTTTTCTAGAGAGAGAGCGAGTGCTGGGTAGGACTATGTAATATACTCCTATGAGGTAACGTATCACTCTGTAAAACTGTCTGCTACAGAAATAATCCAGCTTAGTGGTGAGTGAAAGAACGGTCTGAGGATTTTGGCATACCTAACAAGACTTGTCGAAGCATAAGAAGCCCAGAACAGACTGCCTCCCAATAATATTCAGGAAGCACTATAAAAGAAACTGGTTTTGTGTGTGACCCTAGGTATCTAAAGGATACATGCAAAATTTTAAACAACAAAAAACAGACAGGATGTGTGAAATATGGGATAATAAACTAAAAACAGACAGGATATATCATCTATACATATGTATGGATGTATAGATGATTCACTTTGCTGTACAGCAGAAACTACACAACATTGTAAAGTAACTATACTCCAATAATTCAAAAAAAAAAATCTCAGAAACTTCTATTTTTTTTATCAAGAATCTTTTTTATTGATTATCAGAAACATTACAAACATCTAATATGAACAAATTGTAACATGACAGTATTTAGTTTGAACAATTAATACATTTTAGATATAATATTATACATATTTCAATGTTATTCTCCCCAATCATCCCACCCTCTCCCGGTCCCAGAGTCCAAAAGTCTGGTCTATACATCAGTGTCTCTTTTGCTGTCTCGTAAATAGGGTTATTTTTACCATCTTTCTAAATTCCATATATATGCGTTTTGTTTCTGGCTTACTTCACTCTGTATAATAGGCTCCAGAAACTTTTAAATAACTTCTTGTGATTTGAAAATTACCTGATATCTCTCATATTTTTTTTTTTTACTATTTTATGAAATCACAAATGGGGGATGCTCTTATTTGACCCTAAATTTGAGCTAATGTAATCCATGCAACATCTTTGAAGAAGCTTCATTTCCTGCAGGTCATCTCATGGCAGAGGATATTTTGTGTTAGGCCATAGAAGGACAGGGTTAGAAGCTCTGTGGTGGCCATTGTGCTCACACATTAAAAAAGCAGGCTAATGCTTCTTTTATTGCTGGCTCTGCCTACTTCTCCATGACCTGAAGAAAGTCAATTAACTTCTCTGTGCCTGTACAATGAGGATAACACTACTTGGTCACACACCTCTGAATGGTGTTATAAGGAGAAACAAGATAATGCTCCTAATGCATTTGCAGAGAGTTCAAAAGAAACACAGAATTAGAGTACAATGCATTCTTAAATTTGAAAAATGTTCTAATCCAAATTCTTTGACAGGGCTAAGCTAATAGACAAAGGCATTTTTAACACTTTGCTAAACATAATTTGCTCCTGAGCATCTGTCGTAAATGTACTCCCTGAGCAGATGGAGCTTCTCATGCCATATTCAGCTTTGCCAAATCAACAATATAGTACCACTTAGCCCCAGAAGCACACATGATTTGCATTAGTAGATGCAAAAGGGCTTTCTTATCAGCCCCATCAGTGTAGAAGAGAACTAAAAACAAAGCAATTGAATCATGGTGCTTAAAACTGTTTTAGTCATTCCACCTTTCTTTAGTTTTTTAAATTGTCTTTGAAATATAGGCTTCCCAGGTGGCACAAAGTGATAAAGAACCCACCTGTCAATGCAGAAGACAAAAGAGAGGCAGGTTGGATCCCTGGGTCAAAAGGATCCCCTGGAGGAGGGAGATTTCTAAGAATACTCCAGTATTCTTGCCTGGAGAATCCCATGCACAGAGAAGCTTGGCAGGCTACAGTCCATAGCATCGCAGTCTGACACAACTGAAGCGACTGAGTGCACACATACAGCAAATTAGTTCAGCTATACATATATGTGAGGATCTACTGTGTACCAGGTATAAGACCACATGATGTGCTCACATATCAGACAAGAAATGGAAGCCCTGTTAGCACAAAACCCCTGAATTTCTTAGGGCAAGAAACTATTAGCAGCCTATGCTTTAGTATTTATTCTGTAGTACCCTGTGCACTTGTGTGGAGTCAAATCCTCTTCTTGGTAATCCAGAGCCTATTTGGGACCTGATTAAAAAATATGCAATCATGAAATCTCAGAAAAATTTCTTTCCAAGGAAGAATACTAAATAGCATAGAGAACAGATACCTGTGAAAAAAATGTCAAGAGGGTCTCTAGGATGGACCAGATAGACTCTTAAGAGAAATATGTATTCTCTAATGTCCCTGAACAAAAATTTCCATCATTTTTGCAATCTGAGGAAGTGACATAGGCCAACAATGCTCAAAAAAAAAAAAAAAAAAAAAAACATGGTCCATAGATAGGCATCATCAATGTCACCTGCGACTGCATTACCAGAAATGCAAATTCTGGAGCTGCAGCCCAGATCTACTAAATCAAGAACTTTCAGGCCATAGAAATCTGTATGAACAAGCTCTCCAGGTGACTCCTAACTTTCCCTAAGTTGATAAACCTTGATCTAAACTATCTTCCTCAATTCCAATCAGATAACAATTATTATAAACTGTTCATCTGTCTTTAGTGTAAATTCACATCAATGGAATATGTCATATAAGACAAATACAAATGCAGAATGGTGAATGGATTGGATTCTGTAATTTACAAGCAGGCTGCTCCAATTTTATGTCATCAGAAGTTAGCACATAATCTCTTGATACAAAGCACTCAAAATGGGAGATGTAGCAGAATGCATTTTCTTGGATGTTGTCTCAGCTGTACTTGTATCTGCCTGTTCTATTTAGAAAGAGCTAGAGAAATCAAGTTGGATCTCAAAGAGACACCTTAACTAGGTGATTATAATGCTGAACACAGGAATCCTGATCTCAGTGTGTTTGCTTTAGTTTCTGTCCAGCACAGTAGGATGTGATGTATTTTTCACTAATATCTTTCCCCTAAGGAAAAGGCATGGGAGGGAAGAGATGGGGGAAAGGCCTTAAAACTCATTGCTTTAATTATTTCTAAACAAAGAAAATTCACATTGATTCAATATGCACACTACTGATACAGTATCAGTAATGAGTGGCTCAGAGCATGGCCTTGAGTTCAGCACTTGGGTTTCAATGCAGTTCCTAGCTGGGCAATTTTATGCAAGTTACTTCACTTCTGTAAGCCTCAACTCCCTCATTAATTGTAGGATGGTGACAATAATATTTAACTTACAGAATTGTTATGAAAAATACATTAATATTTGTAAGAATTTGGAACCGTGCTTGGCATATAAAAGAACAATATAAGTATACAAATGAAAATAGTCTGAGTATTCTAGATTATGCAATATGCAATATATATATATATATATATATATATATATAACTGAATCACTATGCTATACATCTGAAACTAACATTGTAAATTAACTATACTTCAGTAAATATGAACACACACAAGTCTATTTTACTTTACACAATGTCAGTTAGTCTGTATCAGTAGTGTGCACACTGAATTTTGTAAATAAAATCATTTCCCTATGGCTTCCATTGTGACAACCAAGGAAATATATCCACAGAAGAGAAAGTCTCCATAACATCATAGAACCACACAAAAGTGTATTACATTACAGGATGGGAATTAACAGCATGGAAATGGAGTCAAGAGGCCAAGTCTATGTGGTAAGCTATGTGACTCTTGGTAAAACTTAAATTATCTGAGTTTCCATTTTCAATACTAAAGTAAAAGGTGAATGATTCCTGAATTTTTTTATCTCTTAATCTTTATTTACTTGCAAGCCGTTTCTCAAAATTATGTATTTTAAAAATAACTCAATAATCACATATTGGTAATAACAATAAGTCAACTGAACCAGAGAATGTGCAAAATTCTATCCTATAATTTCAGAATACTTTGTAGCTACCATAGATACACTGGAGAAAAAATATCTGCCCTTACAGAGGAATGTTCAGTGAACAGTCAGTGTTTTTATCTTGTATACTGAAAAAGAAAACAATGTGTCTAAAAAAGCTACCTTAGATGCTCCCCTTTCTCCCTAGAATTTTTTTCTCGTGTTTGGAAGTATCATGCAAATACCCTATATATTGATGCTGCTATTGCTGCTCTCAGTTCTAATCAATGCATTTACAATAAGGATGCTCTTCCCTTTTAACAAGCTAGAATAACATTATAGCTGAGTGGAGATTTCCACTCGTGGCAAGGCAAAGTATCCCACAAGGAAGATTAAAGATGCAGGAAACATGAACAAATTGTCATCATCAACAACTATTTTAAATTACCTACTTCCAGGCAAATGCCGAGTTCTTTGGATGTGCTACAGAACAAGATGATTTTTTTTTCCCTCAGTAAGCTTTCAGTAATCTGGGCAAACAGACAAGTAAGTACACTTAAAAAAAAAAAAAAAAAAAAAAAAGGACCTTGCTGTATGTATCCTCTCTGGGAAGATTTAGGCTAGATAGTAGAGAAGGTAAATTGCATGGGCTCCTGACTACCTGTCTGTGTAAAGAGCATCACACAACATGAGGTGAGGCCAAGGAATTAGAGAAGGAGGAGGAAGTAAGAGACAATATGAGGTCCAAGCATTACAAAAGATTAGAAAGATTTTACCCTTTTGTGAAAGAAAACCTTTGTCTTATTACTAAAACAAAACACATTAAAAATCAAGCTGATATGGAGAGAGAAACATGGAAACATATATGTTACTACATGTAAAATAGATTGCCAATGGGAATTTGCTGTATTACTCAGGGAACTCAAAACAAGACTCTGTAACAACCTAGAGAGGTGGGATGGGGAGGGAGGTGGAAGGGAGATTTGAGAGGGAGGAGACATATGTATGTCTATGGCTGACTCATGTTGATGTTTGGCAGAAACCAACACAATATTGTAAAACAATCATCCTTCACTTAAAAATAAATAAATTTAATTATTCAAAAAGCTAGTTGAACATCCTAATTTTAGAAATAAGCCCCAGGGAGAGACCATGGCTTCTTCATGGCTGTGCAGGGAGTTACTGAGAGAACCTGAGTTACAACTCACATCCCTAGGCATAGGTCACCCCTCCATATTCTCTCTCTCTTTTTTCTGTTTTTGAAAGCAAGTAGAAGGACAGAGTCAGAGAAGGCAATGGCACCCACACTCCAGTACTCTTGCCTGGAAAATCCCATGGACAGAAGAGCCTGGTAGGCTGCAGTCCATGGGGTCGCTAGAGTCGGACACAACTGATCAACTTTACTTTCACTTTTCACTTTCATGCACTGGAGAAGGAAATGGCAACCCACTCCAGTGTTCTTGCCTGGAGAATCCCAGGGATGGGGGAGCCTGGTGGGCTTCCATCTATGGGGTCGCACAGAGTCGGACACGACTGACGCGACTTAGCAGCAGCAGAAGGACAGAGCATCTAAAAGATAAAAGCACAACCTACGTATTTTTATCAACATAAATAAACAATCTATTATTTTATTTTATTATTATTTTATTTACTATTTTATTATCTTGTATTTCTTAATGGACAGAGAAAGGTGAAAAAGCTGCAAAAAGTATTTGAATTATAATAGGGACACTGCTTTAGGAAAGAGTGATTTATCATCTATGTCTGAGCCATCAATTACCTGACAAATGTAGCCAAAGCTTTTAGTTTATCAATTAGCTGATTTATCTACAGGGTAAATTCATAGCCTTAAACACTTATTGGCTTTTCCAAAAATAAGATAATGGGAAACTGTTTAAAATATAAACAACCACAGTTGAAGAAATAGATAGTATAACAAGGAAAGTCTGAATTAAAAGCCCAGAACTCATAATTTATTTTTGTGCATTGTTCTTCATAGATGATTCTCGAGTTTGCTTTCTAACAGTATAAAAATGCTACAGCTATATAATGACTTGTGAATCAGTGGGAAAATTATAATTTGTTCATCATGGTGTACAAAAAAAATCTAGTATCCAGTTCAGTTTCCAGCACCAATAGTATCATTTTCAAAAATTTCATTTACATACTTAAACCATAAGCACAAATATAAATACCAATTCTGAATTATCTATACAAATGGAGATCAAAATGGTAGATAATTCAAAGTAATTTAAATTAAATATTTGTATTATTTTAATTACATTTATATATGGCCAGAGTAAATGTTCTTGGAACTGACTCAAGTAATGTTATCTACTGAGAAGCTTGACTGAGGTTTTTCATGTTGATCCATACTTAATTCATCAATATAAAATACGCCTGTGGGAAACAGTAAACACATCACTAGACAATTGATGTCAATTCTGTGTTAAGTAGAAACAGACTGACCAAAAGAAAATCTCTCTGGAAAAGAAGTAATGTTTGTATGTGATGTCTTATAACTGGTGAATTATATATGAAGCTGGAATCTATGAATTGAGTAATTTTAAAAGAATCTGTTATTCTGTTACAAATATTTTCTAATTTTCCTTGTTAAGACTTCTTAGATACATCCATCATATAAATAAAAGTGGGCATTTAATTTGCAAATTTATGGGGATTTTAAAGAAACTTTGATATTAATTTCTCATATAAATGCTCTCAATATAATTGACTCATTTAGCATGTTTTCTAACCAGACTGCACTGAAAACATATTAAGTAAATCATCAGTTTAAAAAATTCTGTTAAAAGCTGTTTGATGGGTGGCACCAATAATTATCTGTTTGGTTTCTTGGTTTGTGATGTTTTCTCCTTTGATTTCCAATATTTGAGGATTCTATTAGTCATTGATCATTATTTACTATCAAGGGGGACATGACTTCAGTTTGCCATCATAACCTGCAGAGTTCTCCTGGGTTGCTTAAACTTGAGTGTGCAAATTACTGTTGCAGTGGCAGCGTCTATAAATCTTCTACAACTTTGTTTTCTTATTTGTATCTAGTGCCTACAATGTGCTAGGGTCCAGGCTGGTAAAAACAAGAGAAATAAGTTTGTGCCTGCTCACTTTCCAATTCTCTGTTACCTATATCAGACTGTGAATGCTTTCCAATCCTAAACTTATAAATATGTTCATCCACTCTTACCAAAGAGTTATTTTTCTCTTGATTCTCTGGAGCAACTTGGAAGCTTCTAATAATGGGTAACCTTTGACCAGTGTTATTCACTTAGCTTAACTAAAAGGAAACAAAGAACATACAG
This sequence comes from Tragelaphus eurycerus, assembly GCA_935064755.1. Taxonomy (NCBI): domain Eukaryota; kingdom Metazoa; phylum Chordata; class Mammalia; order Artiodactyla; family Bovidae; genus Tragelaphus; species Tragelaphus eurycerus. The sequence goes on from CAKXYN010000006.1 coordinate 2,957,208, forward strand.
TGTGACTTCTTTGGTGCACAGAGATAAACCACATGATGTGGGAGCCTTTTTGTAGTCTAATGATATGCTGCTGCTGCCAAGTCGCTTCAGTTGTGTCCGACTCTGTGTGACCCCATAGACAGCAGCCCACCAGGCTCCGCCATCCCTGGAATTCTCCAGGCAAGAACACTGGAGTGGGTTGTCATTTCCTTCAACAATGCATGAAAGTGAAAAGTGAAAGTAAAGTCACTCAGTCATGTCCGACTCTAGCGACCCCATGGACTGCAGCCTACCAGGCTCCTCCATCCATGGGATTTTCCAGGCAAGAGTACCGGAGTGGGTTGCCATTGCCTAATGGCATAAAAGACCACAAAACAACCACTGTTTCTGGAGATAATCAAATATTTTACATAACCAAAAATTTATTTATTATTTTAGTTACCTTTTCATAAACTCTAACATGAATGTGCAGATATTCTTCCTCTCAGCTTTCTTACGGGATTCCCGGGCGGTGCTAGTGGTAAAGAAATCTGCCTGCCAATGCAGGAGACATAAAAGACACAGGTTCAATCCCTGGGTCAGGAAGATCCCTTGGAGGAGGGCATGGCAACCCACTCCAGTATTCATGCCTGGAGAATCCCATGGAAAAATGAGCCTGGAAGGGTACTGTCCATAGAATCACAAAGAGTTGGACATGAGTGAAGAAACTTAGAGTGCACGCAAAAGCCTCTTGATGAAAGTGAAAGTGGAGAGGAAAAAGTTGGCTTAAAGCTCAACATTCAGAAAACTAAGATCATGGCATCCAGTCCCATCATTTCATGGGAAATAGATGGGGAAACAGTGGAAACAGTGTCAGGCTTTCTTTTTCTGGGCTCCAAAATCACTGTAGATGGTGACTGCAGCCATGAAATTAAAAGACGAATATTCCTTGGAAGGAAAGTTATGACCAACCTAGATAGCATATTCAAAAGCAGAGACATTACTTTGCCAACAAAGTTTGGTCTAGTCAGATCAGATCAGATCAGTCGCTCAGTCATGTCCGACTCTTTGAGACCCCATGAATCGCAGCACGCCAGGCCTCCCTGTCTATCACCAACTCCCAGAGGTCTCTTAGACTCACATCCATCGAGTCAGTGATGCCATTCAGCCATCTCATCCTCTGTTGCCCCCTTCTCCTCCTGCCCCCAGGCTATGGTCTTTCCTGTGGTCATGTATGGATGTGAGAGTTGGACTGTGAAGAAGGCTGAGCGCTGGGAGGAATTGATTCTTTTGAACTGTGGTGTTGGAGAAGACTCTTGAGAGTCTCTTGGACTGCAAGGAGATCCAACCAGTCCCTTTTGAAGATCAGTCCTGGGATTTCTTTGGAAGGAATGATGCTAAAGCTGAAACTCCAGTACTTTGGCCACCTCATGAGAAGAGTTGACTCATTGGAGAAGACTCTGATGCTGGGATTGGGGGCAAGAGGAGAAGGGGACAACAGAGGATGAGATGGTTATATGACATCACTGACTGGCTGGACGTGAGTCTCAGTGAACTCCGGGAGTTTGTGATGGACAGGGAGGCCTGGCATGCTGAAATTCATGGGGTCGCAAAGAGACAGACATGACTGAGAGACTGATCTGATCTGATCTGATCTGACAGCAACTGAAGCAACTTAGCATGAACACATGTTCCTAAGACAAAGATGACAGATAAAATATTAATTCAAGAATGTCATAAAAGAGTACTGACCAAATCCTGACCCACTTTACATCAGTGAGAAATAGATTCAAGGGATTAGAACTGATAGACAGAGTGCCTGAAGAACTATGGACAGAGGTCGGTCATCACAGAAGGTGATGATCAAAACCATCTCCAAGAAAAAGAAGTGCAAAAAGGCAAAATGGTTGTCTGAGGAGGCCTTACAAATAGCTGAGAAATGAAGAGAAGCAAAGGACAAAGGAGAAAAGGAAAAATATATCCATCTTAATTCAGAGTTCCAAAGAACAGCAAGGAGAGATAAGAAAGCTTTCTTCAGCGATCAGTGCAAACAAATAGAGGAAAGCAATAAAATGGGAAAAACTTGAGATTTCTTCAAGAAAATTAGAGATACCAAGGGAACATTTCATGGAAAGATGAGCACTAAAAAGGACAGAAATGGTATGAAACTAACAGAAGCAGAAGATATTAAAAAGAGGAATAATACACAGAAGAACTCTACAAAAAAGATCTTAATGACCCAGATATCATGATGATGTGATCACTCACCTACAGCCAGATATCCTGAGTGCAAAGTCAAGTGGGCCTTAGGAAGCATCACTACGAACAAAGCTACCGGAGGTGATGGAATTCCAGTTGAGCTATTTCAAATCCTAAAAGATGATGCTGTGAAAGTGCTGCACTCAATATGCCAGCAAATTTGGAAAACTCAGCAGTGGCCACAGGACTGGAAAAGGTCAGTTTCATTCCAATCCCAAAGAAAGGCAATGCCAAAGAATGTTCAAATTACTGTACAATTGCACTCATCTCACACACTAGCTACATAATGCTCAAAATTCTCCAAGTGAGGCTTCAACTGTGAACTTCCAGATGTTCAAGCTGGATTTAGATAAGGCAGAGGAACCAGAGATCAAATTGCCAATATCCAATGGATCATATAAAAAGCAATAAAATTCCAGAAAAATATCTCCCTTATTGACTATGCTAAGCCTTTGACCATGTGGATCACAATAAATTGGAAAATTCTTCAAGAGATGGGAATACCAGACCACCTTATTCACCTCCAGAGAAACTTGTATACACATCAAGAAGCAACAGTTAAAACTGGACATGGAACAACAGACTGGTTCCATATTGGGAAAGGAGTACATCAAGGATATATCTTGTCACCCTGTTTATTTAACTTGTATGCAGTGTACATCATGTGAACTGGTGGGCTGGATGAAGCACAAGCTGGAATCAAGATTGCCTGGAGAAATATCAATAACGTCAGATATGCACATGACACCACTCTTATGGCTGGCTGAAAACGAAGAGAAACTACAGAGCCTCTTGATGAAATTGAAAGAGGAGAGTGAAAAATCTCGCTTAAAACTCAGCATTCAAAAAATGAAGATCATGGCATTTGGTCCCATCACTTCATGGCAAATAGATGGGGAAACAATAGAAACAGTGACAGACTTTATTTTCTTGGACTCCAAAATCACTGCAGATGGTGACTGTAACCATGAAATTAAAAGACGCTTGCTCTTTGGAAGAAAAGCTATGACCAACCTAGACAGTGTATTAAAAATACAGTGCATTAAAAAAAAAAGTACTTTGCCAACAAATGTCCACATAGTCAAAGCTATGGTTTTTCTAATAGTTGTGTATGGATGTGAGAGTGGACCATAAAGAAGGCTGAGTATGGAAAGATTGATGCTTTTGAACTATGGTGTTGGTGAAGATTCTTGAGAGTCTCTTGGACTGCAAGGAGATGAAACCAGTTAATCCTAAAGGAAATGAATCCAAAATTTTCTTTGGAAGGACTGATGCGGAAGTTCCAATACTTTGGCCACTGATCCACTGATGTGAACAGCTGACTCATTAGAAAAGAGCCTGATGTTGGGAATGATTGAAGGCAGCAGAAGGGGCCAACAGATGAGATGGTTGTCTGGCATTACTGACTCAATGGACATGAGTTTGAAGAAACTCTGGGAGATGGTGAAAGACAGGGAAGCCTGGCTTGCTGCAGTCCATGGGGTCACAAGCAGTCAGACATAAGAGAGCAAATAAACCACAGCAAAGTGAGCATGCACAAACTTATTTCTCTTGTTCTCACTAGCCTGGCACATTGCAGGCATTAGATACAAACAAGAAAATAAAGGTATAGAAGTTTTAGAGATGCTGCCACTACAACAGTAATTTACACACTCATGTTTAGGCAACCCAGGAGAACTCTGCAAGTTATGATGGCAAACTGAAGTCATGTTCCCCTTGACAGTAAATAATGATCAATGACCAATCAGATCAGATCAGATCAGTCGCTCAGTCATGTCCGACTCTCTACAACCCCATGAATCGCAGCACACCAGGCCTCCCTGTCCATCACAAACTCCCGGAGGTCACTGAGACTCACATCCATCTAGTCAGTGATGCCATCCAGCCATCTCATCCTCTGTCATCCCCTTCTCCTCTTGCCCTCAAGCCCTTCCAGCATCAGAGTCTTCTCCAATGAGTCAACTCTTCGCATGAGGTGGCCAGAGTACTGGAGTTTCAGCTTTAGCATCAATCCTTCCAAAGAAATCCCAGGGCTGATCTCTTTCAGAATGGACCGGTTGGATCTCCTTGCAGTCCAAGGGACTCTCAAGAGTCTTCTCCAACACCACAGTTCAAAAGCATCAATTCTTCAGCACTCAGCCTTCTTCACATCCAAACATGACCACAGGAAAAACCATAGCCTTAACTAGGCGAACCTTTGTTGGCAAAGTAATGTCTCTGCTTTTGAATATGCTATCTAGGTTGGTCATAACTTTCCTTCCAAGGAATAAGCATCTTTTAATTTCATGGCTGCAGTCACCATCTGCAGTGATTTTGGAGCCCAGAAAAGTAAAGTCTGACACTGTTTCCACTGTTTCCCCATCTATTTGTCATGAAGTGATGGGACTGGATGCCATGATCTTTGTTTTCTGAATGTTGAGCTTTAAGCCAACTTTTTCACTCTCCACTTTCACTTTCATCAAGAGGCTTTTTAGTTCCTCTTCATTTTCTGCCGTAAGGGTGGTGTCATCTGCATATCTGAGGTTATTGATATTTCTCCCAGCAATCTTAACTCAAATATTGGAAATCAAAGGAGAAAACATCACAAAGCAAGAAACAAACCAGATAATTATTCGTGTCACCCGTCAAACAGCTTTTAACAGAATTTTTTAAACTGATGATTTACTTAATATTTTTTCAGTGCAGTCTGGCTGGAAAACATGCTAAATGAGTCAATTAAGTTGAAGCACAAAGAGCTTTATTAGGACTGAAACAATAGAGTAAACTTCAGGCATTAATCACAGATGACTACAGAGAAAAAGTCATAAGAAAAGGGAGCAGAAAGCAGTGACAGAATGAAAACACTCTGGGAAAGAGTATGTTCTTATTCACCATGATGATTAATTTCTGATAAATAGCTTGCCTTTCCCTCTCATTTCTTTTTATCTAAAGGTCTACTCTACTATAACAAAACTCTGTTCTACTAAAACTAACTGTGGGTGTCATTTAATAATTGTTTAAATCCCCTCTAATTTGCATGGATTAATTAGCATATATACAAGATAACAATAAATTCTGAGGTATGTAGCCATGTCATTTTTATATGAAAAAACAGAACTGATTTACAGAATTGTTACTCTTTTTTACTTTTATGCTAAGAAACTTTCGGATGCCAGATCATTTTGATTTGCATTCCAGATTGTCAGTCTCAAATTCTGAGCCATACATACAAACAATGTGAATATAGATTACATACACCATTTCCTATGATAATCATCATGGGAAGCAAAATGTCGATAATAATAAAAGCTACCCAAAGTCTTGTCATTTTTTTCTCTTGAGGAAAATGCAAACAAGCATGTGAATCACCTTAATTTCTGCTTGTAAATAGTAACTCAAGTGCTTTCTTCAGAAATAGAAGTAGAGTGATGTCATTCATCATAATTGCACTCAAAATAGCAATAGTCTTGAAATTTTTGATGGGGAGGAAAATGATGAATGTTTTATACCTCACTTAGGAAAAATGTTATTGCCTCTGACCTTCAAAATGCATTTAGTCTACTTCATGAATAACCTGTATTTACTGAAAGCATTATTCACTTAAGGCCAAAGGAGACAGTAATTAGATGCCCTCCTTTAAAATTTCAACCTTTTGAACATGTTGACCCTATTTTAGGAATCCACCACATTTAAAGCTTCAGTAATAATATGAGCAACTGTTTGTCCATAAGAAGAGACAGTCACATTTCCACCAATTAATTGTTTGCTTTCAATGAAGTACAAACCTATATCATAGCATCTACCAGAAAAGCTAAGTTCTAAACTAGGAAATAAGTAATTCAGCTCTCCCTTGGCATTTTTCTTGGAGAAGGAAATGGCAACCCACTCCAGTACGCTTGCCTGGAGAATCCCATGGAGGGAAGAGCCTGGTAGGCTCCAGTCAACGGGGTCACAAAGAGTTGGACACGACTGATTCTATCCTTATATATATATATATATATATATATATATATATATATATATATAAACACACACACACACACACACACACACACAAAATTACATATTCTGAGTTGTTTTTCATATTCTTCTTTAAAAAAAGCAACAAAAATGAAATATAGGTATTTATGGTGTTCATGACAACATGGAGGTTTTTAAACATGTATATACATATATATAATTTTTAATATTACCATGGAGCAATGTTATCACTATAATATCAATAATGTAAATATATTTATCTTTCTATATCTTCAAAACATACCTCCAAATAAGAGAGATTCCAGCTACATCTATTAATATATGTGCACATCAACTCGACTAAATTCTTTCATTTGACCTGTCAGAATACTTTGTACATTTAAAAAGATCCCAGAGAGACCAAAGAGCCTCAGAAAATTGGAACAACAATCTAAAACTTTGAATGTTTTTAAAAATGAAGTACTTTTATGTCTTCAAGCCACAAATATTCTTCACTATAATCATCCATCCGAAATCTCACCACTTCTCATTACCTCCACCAATGTCACCTATAAAATCTTCCCATGTCCCTTGCTTTCGCAGCAGTCTCCAAACCCTATTACTTGCATCTACTCCTTCATTGAGACTTTCTATTTCTCACAAGCATTCTTTTCACTTACCTTCCAAAACGTAAAAATGTCTAACCACATTGCCATTGAATTTGGACCCTGGCTACTTCTAAGTCATCTTTTTCGCACTCCCCTTTTGACCTATCAGATCTAGCCACACTTCACCTACATACACATGCAGACACACATTCAATGATGAAGTGCTATCCAATCTCTCTTATTTCATTCAAATCTCTGCCAAAGACCTTTTTGACTACTGTATCTTGACAGTATCCTGATCTACCCACTGTCCAACTCCTTTTTCTCACTTTTCTTCTCTGAGTACACACTTATTGTCATCCAATGTATTATTGCTTTCCCGATGATGAGGTGAGGGGCTGTGTCTCTTTAGTTCACTGCTAAATATCCAGCACTTTGAACAGTGCCTATAGATTGAAGGTGAAAATGTGAGACCAGATTCTCTAAAACTTCTAGAGGAAAACATAGGTAGAACACTCTGACATAAATTTCAGAAATACCTTTTTTGATTTGTCTCCCAGAATAATGGAAATAAAAACAAAAATAAACAAATGGAACCTAATTAAACTCAAAAGCTTTTTCAGCACAAAGGAAACCATAAACAAAGTGAAAAGGTAACCAAAAGATAGGGAGAAAGTATTTGAAAATGATGTGAATGACAAGGAGTTAATTTCTAAAATTCATAAACAGCTCATGAGGCTTATTATCATCAAAACAAACAATCCAATCAAAAGATGGACAGAAGATCTAAGTAGACATTTCTTCAAAGAAGACATACAGATGGCCAAGAGGCATATGAAGAGATGTTCCACATAGCTAATTGTTAGAGAATTGCAAATCAAAACTACAATGAGATACTACCTCATACCAGTCAAAATAAATATCATCAAAATGTCCACAAACAATAAATGCTGGACAGAGTGTGGAGAGAAGGGAACACTTCTCCAGTGTTGGTGGGAATGTAAGTTGGTATAATCAGTATGGAGGACAGCATGGAGGTCCCTTAGGGAACTAAAAGTATAGCAACCATATGACACTGCAATCCCACTTCTGGGCATATATCTGGAGAAAAATGTTATCTGAAAGGATACGTGTATTCCAATGTTCATTGCAGAACTGTTTACAATAGCCAAGACATGCAAGCAACCTAAATATCCATCAACAGAGGAATAGATAAGGATGATGTGCTACATCTACACAATGGAATATTACTCATCCATTAAAAATAATGAAATAATGCCACTTGCAGCCAGCCACATGGATGGACACAGACACTGTCATACTGAGTGAAGTGAGTCTGACTGAGAAATATCCTGTGATATTCCTCATATTCAGAATCTAAAAAAAAAAAATGATGCAAATGAACTTCTTCACAAAACAGAAACAGACTTAGAGAACAAACTTATCCTTACCAGGAGGAAAGGCAGGGGAGAAGGGACAGTCATGGAGTTTGGGATCAACATATACGCATCGCTGTAATTTAAAATAGATAACAAATAAGAACCTATTGTATAGCTTAGGGAAGGGGACTCTGTTCTAAGTTATGTGGCAGCCTAGTTGGGAGGGGAATTTGGGAGAGAACACGTCCACATATATGTATGGCTGAAGCATTCTGCTGAGCACCTGAAACTATTACAACATTGTTAATTGGCTATATTCCAAAATAAAATAAAGTTAAAAAACAAACAGTGTATAGTACATTCTAGGAGAAGGCAATGGCACCCCACTCCAGTACTCGTGCCTGGAAAATCCCATGGATGGAGGAGCCTGGTAGGCTACAGTCTATGAGGTCGCTAAGAGTCGGACATGACTGAGCAACTTCACTTTCACTTTTCACTATCATGCATTGGAGAGGGAAATGGCCAGCCATTCCAGTGTTCTTGCCTGGAGAATCCCAGGGATGGGGGATCCTGGTGGGCTGCCATCTATGGGGTCACACAGACTGAAGCAACTTAGCAGCAGCAGTATATTATAGGTACTCAGTAAATATTTATTAAACAATTGCTCCATTGGGGATTCAAATTCAGCAACTTTAGTCTATGTTACAGGTTTCTCTACTTCTCTGATTGTATTGTGTCAGGAGATGGTACTTGTGTGTGTGTGTTTTGTGTGTGTGTCTATTTAGTGTGAAAGCAATAGAATTTCTCTGTAAAAGAACAACTAAAAGGAGAAAAATGGTAACTACAACCACCATGAGTTATTAATTCTATTACTCAGAAATAAACATTACTAAAAATCTAGTGAATATCTTTCTAATCCTTTTGTGTTCTTATGCAAATTCTACCACTAATTTTAAGTGTATTTTATAGTTAACTCCTCATGTTTATTGCATTTGGAGTGACTCAAATTTATTTTTAAAATATGCATACTGAGGAAAATGTTTTGCAAGTCCCTAGAGCCCAAAGAAATATCAATAACCTCAGATATGCAGATGACACTACCCTTATGGCAGAAAGTGAAAGAGGAACTAAAGAGCCTCTGGATGAAGGTGAAATAGGAGAGTGAGAAAGCTGGTTAAAACTCAACTTTCAAAACTCTAAATTCATGGCATCTGGTCCCATCACTCCCCGGCAAATAGATGGGGAAACAATAGAAACAGTGGCAGACTTTACTTTTCTGGGCTCCAAAATCACTGCAGATGGTGACTGCAGCCATGAAATTAAAACATGCTGCCTACTTGGAAGAAAAGCAATGGGAAACCTAGATAGTGTATTAAAAGGCAAAGACATCACTTTGCCGACAAAGGTCCATCTAGTCAAGGACATGGTTTTTCCATTGTCATGTATGGATGTGAGAATTGGACAGTAAAAAAGGCTGAGCGCTGAAGAACTGATGCCTTTGAACTGTGGTGCTGGAGAAGACTCTTGAGAGTCCCTTGGACTGCAAGATCAAACCAATCAATCCTAAAGGAAATCAACCCTGAATACTCACTGGAAGGATTGATACTGAAGCTAAAGCTCCAATACTCTGGCCATGTGATGTGAAGAGGCAACACATTGGAAAAGTCCCTGACTCTGGGAAAGACTGAAGGCAGGAGAAGATGGCAAAGGTGATGAGATGGTTGGATGGCAGCACTGACTCAATAGACATGACTTTGAGCAAACTCCAGAAAACAGTGAAGGACAGGGAAACCTGGTGTGCTGCAGACCAGGAATTCGCAAATAGTAGGGCACAACTGCCCCACTCCAGTACTCTTGCCTGGAAAATCCCATGGATGGGGGAGCCTGGTAGGCTGCAGTCCATGGGGTCGCTATGAGTCGGACACGACTGAGTGACTTCACTTTCACTTTTTACTTTCCTGCATTGGAGAAGGAAATGGCAACCTACTCCAGTGTTATTGCCCAGAGAATCCCAGGGATAGAGGAGCCTGGTGGGCTGCTGTCTATGGGGTTGCACAGACTCGGACACGACTGAAGCAACTTAGCAGCAGCAGCAAGCAGGGAACAATTGAGTGACTGAACAACAAGTCCAGATCCAACAAAATACTTCAAAGTAGTTTTAATGTGTTTCAGTGGCCCCAGAAACTTTTGTCAAAATTTTATATGTATACTAATTCCCCAAGAAAAACTTCCCTCTTTTTTTTTTAAAATTTGGACTACATTGTTCAGAAATATTTGCTAAAATAAAAATGCTTTAAAGATGTTCTCTTCCTAAATCTCTATAAAGTGCAATAAAAAAAAAATTAGGACTATATGTTAGTTTGACTTACTGTTTTAACTGAAAGCTATTTTGCTATGAAATTGCAATTTCTCTTTGAAAAAAAATTGCCTGTCAAAAGGTAAAAAAACTTTGTACTATCCCAATCCAGTGTGACAGTTTCTATGTTCTCAGGATTCAACAAAATGAAATATAAAGGTATAAGGAATAAAAATGAAACATAAAAACAGAAGACAGAAGAGAGGATGATAAAATGTAATAGTTTTATCATAAGGCACAAAAATTTTAAAATGAATATGACACAATAATGAAAAGCATACACACTTAAGGTAGGAATTTATGGTATTGGTTTTGCTCATTCTATTCTCAAAATACTCAAGGATTTAAAAAATAACTTATTTTTAGTCCAAAGTCTTCTCACATTCTTTTCAATTCTCCTGATGCTGAATATAGCCAAGTGTGTAGCCACTTAAGCTGCACACATTCACAGTCTTTGGGAAAAACACACTTTTCTTTTACATCTACCTCAGCCCCTTCTAGTAGTACTTGCTATAGACTATAGAGCAAAGGTGATTTTTTCAATGATTTAAAGGATGTACAGAAGCAGTTGAACATGAAAGTGAAAAAAGAATAAAGAAAAAAGGGGGAGAGGATGACAAAGAACTATTTTTGTCTTAAAAGGTCACCACGAAATATGTATTTAAAGGCATAACAGCAGTAGCGATCAGCCATAGTACTCCACAGGAAAAGGCTTTCACCACAGGGTCTGGATTGCCACTCCTTCACTGGGAACTTCATATTAACGCCACTTCTTAGGAGGCATCTTTGGGAAATGGTTCATATTTTCTTTACTAAGTCATTCCTGGTGGGGGTGTTCTCTAGCTAGTTTGATATCCTGAAAGTGTTAGTCACTCAGTCATGTCTGACTCTTTGCGACCCCATGGACTGTAGCCCTCCAGGTTTCTCTGTCCATGGGATTTTTCAGGCAAGAATATTGGAGTGGACAGCCACTTCCTTCTATAGAGGATGTTCCCTACCCAAGGATCAAAGCTGGATCTCCTATATTGAAGGCAGATTCTCTACCATCTGAGCCACGAGGAAAGCCTCAATTTGTCTCATTTAAATATATATGATTTTATTTCTAAACATCATGCTCAACTTGATACAAATGTAAGAGAGTAAATCCCTAGATAGACTGATAAGAAGCCTGGGGTTCCCAAGGAGGAGAAAGGGGTCTGGGGCTCTAGAAGTGGAGATAGGAATCTGTGGTTCTCAAGTATGAGGAAAGGACAAACATTTTTTTTTTTTTTGCCTCTACATTCCTTAGACTTAGTCTTTTTTTTTTTCCTTTAAGCCTGGAACTTATGATTATACAAGAAACAACTCAGTTTAAACTCTGTACTAGGGATTATATAACAACAATGTATCTTGTTTGAGGACAGTTTCTCCTTCCTGAAAACCTTCTGACTAATCCTGATATCTTAGAATGTATATTATGGGAGTGGGTCTGGTAGACTCTTTCTATTGTTCAAGGTAAGGTTTTTACAACCTTGAGACATTCTTTAGATTTATTGTAATAACTAATTTAAAAAGTATATAACTCCCTTGCTAACACTAGCAAGGGGGGCACTCTGCATGCCCCTTCTTATGTCTGTCAGAAGCTGTCTTCTGTACATTTTTATATTTTAATAAAACTCAGGGAAAAGACTCATAGAGTTTTGCCAAGAAAATGCACTGATCATAATAAACACTCTGTTCCAACAACACAAGAGAAGACTCTGTACATGGACATCACCAGATGGTCAACACCGAAATCAGACTGATTATATTCTTTGCAACCAAAGATGCAGAAGCTCAATACAGTCAATAAAAACAAGATTAGGAGCTGACTGTGGCTCAGACCATGAACTCCTTATTGCCAAATTCAGACTTCCATTGGAGAAAGTAGAGAAAACCACTAGACCATTCAGGTATGACCTAAATCAAATACCTAATGATAATACCATGAAAGTGAGAAATAGATTTGAGGGCCTAGATCTGATAGAAAGAGTGCCTGATGAACTATGGAATGAGGTTCGTGACACTGTACAGGAGACAGGGATCAAGATCATCCCCATGGAAAAGAAATGCAAAAAAGCAAAATGGCTGTCTGGAGAAGCCTTACAAATAGCTGTGAAAAGAAGAGAAGTGAAAAGCAAAGGAGAAAAGGAAAGATATAAACATCTGAATGGAGAGTTCCAAAGAATAGCAAGAAGAGATAAGAAAGCCTTCTTCAGCGATCAATGCAAAGAAATAGAGGAAAACAACAGAATGGGAAAGACTAGGGATCTCTTCAAGAAAATCAGAGATACCAAAAGAACATTTCATGCAAAGATGGGCTCGATAAAGGACAGAAATGGTATGGACCTAACACAAGTACAAGATATTAAGAAAAGATGGCAAAAATACACAGAAGAACTGTACAAAAAATATCTTCATGACCCAGATAATCACGATAGTGTGATCACTGACCTAGAGCCAGACATCCTGGAATGTGAAGTCAAGTGGGCCTTAGAAAGCATCACTATGAACAAAGCTAGTGGAGGTGATGGAATTCCAGTTGAGCTATTCCAAATCCTGAAAGATGATGCTGTGAAAGTGCTGCACTCAATATGCCAGCAAATCTGGAAAACAGCAGTGGCCACAGGACTGGAAATGGTCAGTTTTCATACCAATCCCAAAGAAAGGCAATGCCAAAGAATGCTCAAAATACCACACAATTGCACTCATCTCACACACTAGTAAAGTAATGCTTAAAATTCTCCAAGCCAGGCTTCAGCAATATGTGAACTGAGAACTTCCTGATGTTCAAGCTGGTTTTAGAAAAGGCAGAGGAACCAGAGATCAAATTGTCAACATCTGCTAGATCATGGAAAAAGCAAGAGAGTTCCAGAAAAACATCTATTTCTGCTTTATTGACTATGCCAAAGCCTTTGACTGTGTGGATCACAATAAACTGTGGAAAATTCTGAAAGAGATGGGAATACTAGACCACCTGATCTGCCTCTTGAGAAATCTGTATGCAGGTCAGGAAGCAACAGTTAGAACTGGACATGGAACAACAGACTGGATCCAAATAGGAAAAGGAGTACGTCAAGGCTGTGTATTGTCACCCTGTTTATTTAACTTATATGCAGAGTACATCATGAGAAACACTGGACTGGAAGAAACACAAGCTGGAATCAAGATTACTGGGAGAAATATAAATAACCTCATATATGGAGATGACACCACTCTTATGGCAGAAAGTGAAGAAGAACTAAAAAGCCTCTTGATGAAAGTGAAAGTGGAGAGTGAAAAGGTTGGCTTAAAGCTCAACATTCAGAAAACGAAGATCATGACATCGGGTCCCATCACTTCATGGGAAATAGATGGGGAAACAGTGGAAACAGTGTCAGACTTTACTTTTCTGGGTTCGAAAATCACTGCAGATGGTGACTGAAGCCATGAAATTAAAAGATGCTTACTCCTTGGAAGGAGAGTTATGACAAACCTAGATAGCATATTGAAAAGCAGAGACATTACTTTGCCAACAAAGGTTCGTCTAGTCAAGGCTATGTTTTTTCCTGTGGTCATATATGGATGTGAGAGCTGAACTGTGAAGAAGGCTGAGCGCCAAAGAATTGATGCTTTTGAACTGTGGTGTTGGAGAAGACTCTTGAGAGTCCCTTGGACTGCAAGGAGATCCAACCAGTCCATTCCGAAGGAGATCAGCCCTAGGGTTTCTTTGGAAGGACTGATGCTAAAGCTGAAACTCCAGTACTTTGGCCACCTCATGAGAAGAGTTGACTCACTGGAAAAGACTCTGATGCTAGGAGGGATTGGGGGCAGGTGGAGAAGGGGACGAAAGAGGATGAGATGGCAGGATGGCATCACTGACTCGATGGGCATGAGTCTCAGTGAACTCCGGGAGTTGGTGATGGACAGGGAGGCCTGGTGTGCTGCAATTCATGGGGTCGCAAAGAGTCGGACACGACTGAGCAACTTATCTGATCTGATCTGATTGTACACAAAAGCTCTTGGGTGATCAAGCCTGGTTCCTGGTCCCAAAGGTAAATCTTCTTCTGCAATCACGAATCCAACATCGTTCACCATAAGCTATCATATTCCTCCATAGTTCATAATTCTACTGCAATCACTGTCATGGATTTTAACGCCTTATAAGCCTTTTCTTACATGAACATGGGGTTCAAGAGAATCCAATGAACAGTATGAAAACGCAAAAAGATAGGACACTGAAAGATGAACTCCCCAGTGTCATGCGAGTGTATGTTCCCTGGTTCTTTGTCTCATCACAACAAGATTTGGAGTGACAGACATTAAAGCCCTTGGCACATCACAGCTCTTGGGTCTTGGACAAACCGTGTTATAGCTCTTTAGCAAATCAGTGTTTCAGCTCTATTTTATTTAGAAGATAGCAGGAGAATCCATCCTTGAAGTGTGAGGGCATGCCAACCCAAAGACTTGAAGAGAAGAGAGTGGAGGAGTGTGCCGGGGAGGCAGAGAGAGAGAGAGTCAGAGAAGGAGAGAGAGAGAAAGAGCGCATGCACATGGGAGAGAAAGAGTTTCTGAGAAAGCGCTTTGGCTCCTCCTTTTATATGTTTTTTTCCTCCAACTGGGCTTGCCCTATGCAAATTGGGCTTAGCCAGGAGTGCTGTTTGTTCTGCCTGAAGTCTTCGGACCTTCCTTTGACCTTCCTTGTCTTTTAGCCACCGCCATTTTGGACTCCTTTTCCCTATTCTACCTACCTAACACCAGGTTGGTAGATGCTCAATATACGACTGGAGATCAATGGAGAAGTAAATCCAGAAAGAATGAAAAGACAAAGCCAAAGCAAAAACAACATGCAGTTGTGAATGTGACTGGTGATGGAAGCAAGGTCCAATGCCTTAAGAGCAATATTGCATAGGAACCTGGAATGTTAGGTCCATGAATCAAGGCAAATGGAAGTGACCAAACAGGAGATGACAAGAGTGAATGTCGACATTTTAGGAATCAGCAAACTAAAATGGACTGGGATGGGTGAATTTAACTCCAATGACCATTACATCTACTACTATAGACAAAAATCCCTTAGAAGAAATGGATCAGCCAGAATGATCTCTGTTCATTTCCAAGGCAAACCATTCAATATTACACCAATCCAAGTATATGCCCTGACCAGTAATGCTGAAGAAGCTGAATTTGAACTGTTCTATGAAGACCAACATGACCTTCTAGAGCTAACACTCAAAAAGGATGTCCTTTTCATTATAGGGAATGGAATGCAAAAGTAGGAAGTCAAGAAACATCTGGAATAACAGGCAAATTGGCCTTGGAGTACAGAATGAAGCAGGGCAAAGGCTAATAGAGTTTTGCCTGGAGAATGCACAGGTCATAGCAAATACCCTGTTGCAACAACACAAGAGAAGGCTCTACACATGGACATCACCAGATGGTCAACACCAAAATCACATTGATTATATTCTTTGCAGCCAAAGATGGAGACGCTCTATATAGTCAGCAAAAACAAGACTGGGAGCTGACTGTGGCTCAGATCATGAACTCCTTACTGTCAAATTCAGACTTAAATTTAAGAAAGTAACAAAAACCACTAAACCATTCAGGTATGACCTAAATCAAATACCTAACCATAATACCCTGAAAGTGAGAAATAGATTTAAGGGACTAGATCTGATAGAGAGCCTGAAGAACTACGGACAGAGGTTCGTGACATTGTACAAGAGACAGGAATCAAGACCATCCCCAAGAAAAAGAAATGCAAAGAAGCAAAATGGCTGTGTGAGGAGGCCTTACAGATAGCTGTGAAAGGAAGAGAAGCAAAAAGCAAAGGAGAAAACAAAAGATATATACATTTGAATGCAGAGTTCCAAAGAATAGCAAGGAGAGATAAGAAAGCCTTCCCCAGTGATCAGTGCAAAGAAATAGAGGAAAACAATAGAATGGGAAAGACTAGAGATCTCTTCAAGAAAATCAGAGATACCAAGGGAACATTTCATGCAAAGATGGGCTCAATAAAGGTCAGAAATGGTATGGACCTAAGAGAAGCAGAAGATATTAAGAAGAGATGGCAATAATATACAGAAGAACTATACAAAAAAGATCTTGATGACGCAGATAATCACCATGTGTGATCACTCACCTAGAGACAGACATCCTGGAATGTGAAGTCAAGTGGACCTTAGGAAGCATCACTATGAGCAAAGCTAGTGGAGGTGATGGAATTTCAGTTGAGCTGTTTCAAATCCTAAAGATGATGCTGTGAAAGGACTGCACTCAATAAAAAAGTCAGTTTTCATTCTAATCACTAAGAAATGCAATGCCAAAGAATGCTCAAACTAGTGCACAATTGTACTCATTTCACATGCTAGCAAAGAAATGCTCAAAATTCTCCAAGCCAGGCTTCAGCAATACGTGAACTGTGAAAGTCCAGATGTTTAAGCTGGTTTTAGAAAAGGCAGAGGAACCAGAGATCAAATTGCTAACATTTTCTGGACCATCGCAAAAGCAAGAGAGTTCCAGAAAAACATCTATTTCTGCTTTACTGATTATGCCAAAGCCTTTAACTGTGTGGATCACCATGGAAAATTCTTTTTTTTTTTTTTTTTTTCTCCAGAAAGTGCTGTATTTCACAATTTTCATCAGCTTGACGCTCTCTGACAATTGAATGCATCAAGTTTAATAATGCCGTCACCACCTCCACCTTTTCAAACAGGGACTAGGGCTCTAGTTACTATTTTTTATTTTTTTTTATTTTATTTTTTATTTTGCTTAACTTTACAATATTGTATTGCTTGTATTATGGAAAATTCTTAAAGAGATGGGAATACCAGACCACCTGACCTGCCTCTTGAGAAATCTGTATGCAGGTCAGGAAGCAACAGTTAGAACTGGACATGGAACAACAGACTGGTTCCAAATAGGGAAAGGAGTACCTCAATGCTGTATATTGTCACCCTGCTTATTTAACTTATATACAGAGTAAATCATGAGAAATGCTTGGCTGGATGGAATCAAGCCAAGCTGGAATCAAGATTGCTGGGAGAAATATCAATAATCTCAGATATACAGATAACCCCACCTTTATGGCAGAAAATTAAGAAGAACTAAAGGGCCTCTTAATGAAAGTGAAAGAGGAGAACGAAAAGTTCGCTTAAAGCTCAACAGTTAGAAAACAATGATCATGGCATCCAGTCCCATCATTTCATGACAATAGATGAGAAACAGTAGCACACTTTTTTGGGGGAGGGACTCCAAAATCACTGCAGATGGTGACTGCAGCCATGAACTTAAAAGATGCTTGCTCCTTGGAAGAAAAGTTATAACCAACCTAGACAGCATATTAAAAAGCAGAGACATTACTTTGCCAACAAACGTCCATCTAGTCAAGGCTATGATGTTTCCAATAGTTATGTAAGGATGTGAAAGTTGGACTATAAAAAAGCTGAGCGCCGAAGAATTGATGCTTTTGAACTTTGGTTTTGGAGAAGACTCTTGAGAGTCCGTTGGACTGCAAGGAGATCAACTAGTATATCCTAAAGGAAATCAGTCCTGAATGTTCATTGGAAGGACTGATGTTGAAGCTGAAACTCCAATACTTTGGCCATGTGATACAAAGAGCTGACTTATATGAAAGGATACTGATGCTGTGAAAGATTGAAGGTGAGAGAAGAAGGGGACAACAGAGGATGTGATGGTTGGAAGGCATCACTGATTCAATGAACATGAGTTTGAGTAAACTCTGGGAGTCGGTGATGGACAGGGGGGCCTGGCGTGCTGTAGTCCATGGGGTCACAAAGAGTCGGACATGACTGAGTGACTAAACTGTACTGAACTGAAGCCTTTTCTCCTTCATTACTCCTCCAGACCTTTTCTGACTAAACTTGACTATTGATTTTTTAAAATAAAATTTGAAGTTAGTCTATCCAGTGAAAATATTAAATCCTTGGGGCATTTTTAATGTGATTCCATTAAAATGTTAGATTCACCAGTTGACAAGAAAAAAATTTATTATCAGGATAATAGTATTTCTTTTTTAAATGTCACATGCCTTTTCATTTCTTTAAGTCTTATATTAATGTTAAAAAATTTTCCTAGATATTGCTTATTTTTATTGTTTATTTTTAATTTTTAAAAAAGCTCTTTAAGCATTTTGTGGATGTTTTCTAACTGGTTGATGGGGCTTCCCTGGTGGCTCAGTGGTAAGGAATCACCTGCCAATGAGTGGATGAGAGTGAAATCCCTGGGTCGGGAAGATCCACGGGAGGCGGACAAGGCAACATACTCCAGTATTCTTTCCTGGGAAATCCCGTGGACAGAGGAGCCTGGCAGGCTACAGTACATGGGGCTACAAAAGAGCCAGACACAACTTAATAACTAAACAATGACAATAATAAAAGCCATATATGATAAGTGCACACTAACATTATACTTACCGTTAAAAAAAAAAAAAAACACTGAAAACTATTCATTTAAGATCAAGAAAAAAGACAATGAAGCTGACTTTTGCCATTTCTATTCAACTTAGTACTATAAGTCCCATGAATTTAGGCAAGAAAAATGAAATTAAAAGTAATCAAATTAGAAGTGAAGAAGTAAGACTTTCCCTATTTGTAGATGACATGATATCATATGTAGACAACCCAAAAAATCCCACAAAAGAAATGTTAGAAGTAGTAAATTCAGCAAAGTTACAAAAAGAAAATTGAGAAAACAATCCTATTTACAATAGCATCAAAAGGAATAAAATACTTAGGAATAAGTTTATCCAATGAAGAAAAAAATTTGAACACTGACATCACTAAAATATTGCTAAAAGTAAAGATGATGGAAAAATAGTTTACACTTACATAATATGGGTTTCAACTGCACAGATCCACTTACATGTAATTTTTTTCAATAAATATGCAGTACAGTACTACACAGATGGTTAAATCTGCAGATCCAGAACCACAAATACAAAGGGCTGACTATAAAGTTATAGACGGATATTCACCCATGCTGGATGTCAAGTGTCCCTAACTCCCATGTTGTTCCAACATGTGTGCTCAGTCATTCAGTCATGTCTGACTCTCTGTGACTCCATGGAATGTGGCCTGCCAGGCTCTGTCCATAGGATTTCCTAAGCAAGAATACTGGAGTAGGTTGTCATTTCCTTTCTCCAGGGGATCTTCCCAACCCAGAGACTGAACCCACCATTTCTGTGTCTCCTGCATTGGCAAGTGGATACTTTACCACTTATCCACCTGGAAAGCCCATGTTGTTCAAGAGTCAATTGTAAATAGAATTGCAATCCCTGTGAAAATCTCAATAACAAATTTTCAGAAGTTAAAAAGTCCTAAAATGCATGAGATACTACAAGAGACCCCAAAAAGAAAAGCTAAAGGCTTTATACTTCCTGGCTTCAAAACATAACTCAAAGCTAAAGTAATCAAAATAGTATGTCATTGGTATAAAGATAGACATATAGATCAAAGGAACAGAATATAGAGCATGGAAATAAATCAAACACTTAAGGTCAAAGATGGACAAAAAGTGTGACAAGACTACACTATGGAGAAAGGACAGTCTCTTCAAATAAGAGGTGCTGGGAAATCTGGATCAACACATGTGAAAGAGTGAAATTGGACTCTTATCTTACATCATTCACAAAAATCACTGAAAACTGATTAAAGACCTGAGCATAATATCCAAAAAATACAAAACTAATTGAGAAAAATCAAAGTGTCTGATAACATTGGCACTGATAGTGATGTCTTGATACAATATCAAAAGTATAAGCAACAAAAACAAAGACAAATAAATGGGACTATAACAAACTTAAGAGCATCTGTACAACAAATAAAACAATCAACAAAGTGAAATAGCAGTCTAAAGAATGGGAGAAATTATTTGCAAATCATACATCTGAAAAGATGTTGCTAGTCGCTAAGTGGTGTCTGACTGCAGCCCTCCAGGCCCTCAAGGACTACAGCTCTCCAGGCTCCTCTGTTCATAGGTATTCCCAGGCAAGAATACTGAAATGGGCTGTCATTTCCTTCTCCAGGGGATCTTCCTAATCCAGGGATCAAACTCCCTTATCCTGCATTGGCAGGCAGATTCTTTACCACTGAGCTAGCAGGGAAGACCATCTGATAGGTAATAACACAAAAAATATGTAAGAAATCCCTACAATTAAATAGCAGAAATCAAATAAACCATTATAAAAATGGCCAACAGGTATATAAAAAGATGCTTAACATCACTAATATCAGAAAAATATAAATCAAGCCCGAATAAGACATGACCTCACAGCTATAAGGATGACCATTATAAAAATAAGAGAAAATAGCAAGTGCTGGTGAAGATGGATAAAAATCGGAAACTGCTCATTGCTGGTGGAAATATTAAATGATGTTGCCCTCATGGAAAACAACATGAAATTTACTAAAACAAACAAAAATAGAACTACCATATAATTCAGAAATCCCACTCTGGGTCTTTAACCAAAAGAACTGAAGTCAGGATCTCAAAGGGATATGTGCTATCCAATGTTCATGACAATTCAAATTACCACACAACTGCACTCGTTTCACATGCTAGCAAAGTTATTCTCAAAATCCTTCAAGCTAGGCTTTAGCAGTACATGAACCAAGAACTTCCAGATGTACAGCTGGATTTGGAAAATGCAGAGGAACCAGAGATCAAATTTCCAACATCCACTGGATAATAGAAAAAGCAAAGGAATTTCAAAAAACATTTGCTTCTGTTTCACTGACTATGGTATGAAAGTCTTTGACTGTGTGGATCACAACAAACTGTGGAAAATTCTTGAAGAGATGGGGACACCAGACCACCTTACCTACCTTCTGAGAAAACTGTATGTGGGCCAAGAAGCAACAGTTAGAATGAGACATGGAACAACTGACTGGTTCAAAATTGGGAAAGGAGTATGACAAAGCTATATATTGTCACCTTGCTAATATAACTTATACACAGAGTACATAATGTGAAATGCTGGGCTGGAGGAATCACAAGTTGGAACAAAGATTCCTGTCAGAAATATCAACAACCTCAGATATGCAAATGTACCACTCCAAAGTCAGAAAACGAAGAGGAACTAAAGAGCCTCTTGATGAAGGTGAAAGAAGAGAGTAAAAGCTGGCTTAAAACTCAATATTCAAAAAACTAAGATCGTGACTTCCAGTCCCATCACTTCATTGCAAACAGAAGAGGAAAAAGTAGAAGCAGTGATAGATTTTATTTTCTTTGGCTCCAAAATCATTGCAGATATTCACCTCAGCCAGAAAATTAGAAGATGCTTGGGCCCTGGAAGGAAAGCTATGACAAATATAGACAGTGTATTAAAAAGCAGAGACCTCACATTGCCAAAAAGGCCCAGATAGTCAAAGCTTTGGTATTTCCAGTAGTCATATATGGATGTGACTTGGACCATAAAGAAGGCTGAACACTGAAGAACTGATGCTTTGAATCACGGTGTTGCAGAAGACTCTTGAGAGTCCCCTGGACTGCAAGGAGATCAAACCAGTCAATCCTAAAGAAAGTCAACCTGAATATTCATTGGAAGGACTGATACCGAAGCTGAAGCTCAATTAAATTGGCCAGCTAATGTGAAGAGTCTACTCAGTGGAAAAGATTCTGATGCTGAGAAAGATTGAAGGCAAAAGGAGAAGAGCATGGCAGAGGATGAGATGGTTAGATAGTATCATCAACTCAGTGGACATAAATTTGAGTAAACTCTGGGAGAGAGTGTAGGAGAGAGAAGTTGGTGTGTTGCAGTCCACAGAGTTGCTAAGAGTCAGAAATGACTTACTGACTGAACAAAATAACAGTTCATGACAATAGCCAAAAAGTGAAAGAAATACCACTTGATGGATAAAGACAGTGTGTTCTCTAAATACAATGGAGTCACTTGACTGCCAGGTGGTTAACACAGTAGAAATAGATTCTTAGTCTCAGAGAATGAATTTATGATTATCTAAAGAGAGAAAAGTTTGGGGAAGGAAGAAAGGCAATGCCAAAGAATGCTCAAACTACCGCACAACTGCACTCATCTCACACACTAGTAAAGTAATGCTCAAAATTCTCCAAGCTAGGCTTCAGCAATACATGAACTGTGAACTTCCAGAAGCTCAGGATGGTTGTAGAAAGGCAAGGAACCAGAGATCAAATTGCCTATATCCATTGGATCATCAAAAAAGCAAGAGAGTTCCAGAAACACATCTGTTTCTCCTTTATTGACTATGCCAAAGCCTTTGACTGTGTGGATCACAATCAGATCAGAACAGATCAGTCGCTCAGTCATGTACAACTCTTTGCGACTCCATGAATCGCAGCACACCAGGCCTCCCTGTCCATCACCAACACCCAGAGTTCACTGAGACTCACATCCATCGAGTCAGTGATGCCATCCAACCATCTCATCCTCTGTTGTCCACTTCTCCTCTTGCCCTCAGTCCCTCCCAGCATCGGAGTCTTTTCCAATGAGTCAACTCTTCGCATGAGGTGGCCAAAGTACTGGAGTTTCAGCTTTAGCATCAGTCCTTCCAACGAAATCCCAGGGCTGATCTCCTTCAGAATGGACTGGTTGGATCTCCTTGCAGTCCAAGGGACTCGCAAGAGTCTTCTCCAACACCACAGTTCAAAAGCATCAATTCTTCAGCACTCAGCCTTCTTCACAGTCCAGCTCTCACATCCATACATGACCACAGGAAAAACCATAGCCTTGACTAGACGAAACTTTGTTGGCAAAGTAATGTCTCTGCTTTTGATTATGTGATCTAGGTTCGTCATAACTTTCCTTCCAAGGAGTAAGTGTCTTTTAATTTCATGGCTGCAACACCATCTGTAGTGATTTTGGAGCCCAGAAAAATAAAGTCTGACACTGTTTCCACTGTTTCCCCATCTATTTCCCATGAAGTGATGGGACCGGATGCCATGATCTTCGTTTTCTGAATGCTGAGCTTTAAGCCAGCTTTTTCACTCTCCACTTTCACTTTCATCAAGAGGCTTTTTAGTTCCTCTTCACTTTCTGCCATAAGGGTGGTGTCATCTGCATATATGAGGTTATTGATATTTCTCCCAGCAATCTTGATCCAACTTGTGTTTCTTCCAGTCCAGAGTTTCTCATGGTGTACTCTGCATATAAGTTAAATAAACAGGGTGACAATATACACCCTTGACGTACTCCTTTTCCTATTTAGAACCAGTCTATTGTTCCAAGTCCAGTTCTAACTGTTGCTTCCTGATCTGCATACAAATTTCTCAAGAGGCAGATCAGGTGGTCTGGTATTCCCATCTCTTTCAGAATTTTCCACAGTGAATCACAATAAACTGGAAAATTCTGAAAGAGATGAGAATACCAGATCACCTGACCTGCCTCTTGAGAAACCTATATGCAGGTCAGGAAGCAACAGTTAGAACTGGACATGAAACAGCAGACTGGTTCTAAATAGGAAAAGGAGTACGTCAAGGGTGTATATTGTCTCCCTGCTTTTTTAACTTATATGCGGAGTACATCATGAGAAACGCTGGACTGGAAGAACCACAAGCTGGAATCAAGATTGCCGGGAGAAATATCAATAACCTCATATATGCAGATGACACCACCCTTACAGCAGAAAGTGAAGAGGAACTAAAAAGCCTCTTGATGAAAGTGAAAGTGGAGAGTGAAAACATTGGCTTAAAGCTCAACATTCACAATACGAAGATCATGGCATCCAGTCCCATCACTTCATGGGAAATAGATGGGGAAACAGTGTCAGACTTTATTCTTCTGGCTCCAAAATCACTGCAGATGGTGACTGCAGCCATGAAATTAAAAGACACTCCTTAGAAGAAAATTTATGACCAACCTAGATCGCATATTCAATAGCAGAGATATTACTTTGCCAACAAAAGTCTGTCTAGTCAAGGCTATGGTTTTTCCTGTGGTCATGTATGGATGTGAGAGTTGGACTGTGAAGAAAGCTGAGTGCTGAAGAATTGATGCTTTTGAACTGTGGTGTTGGAGAAGACTCTTGAGAGTCCCTTGGACAGCAAAGAGATCCAACCAGTCCATTCTGAAGGAGATCAGCCCTGGGATTTCTTTGGATGGAATGATGCTAAAGCTGAAACTCCAGTACTTTGGTCACCTCACACGAAGAGTTGACTCATTGGAAAAGACTCTGATGCTGCGAGGGATTGGGGGCCGGAGGAAAAGGGGACAACAAAGAATAGGATGGCTGGATGGCATCACCGACTCAATGGATGTGAGTCTCAGTGAACTCCGGGAGTTGGTGATGGACAGGGAGGCCTGGTGTGCTGCAATTCATGGGGTCGCAATAGCTGCAGTCCATGAGATCGCTATGAGTTGGACACAATTGAGCGACTTCCCTTTTACTTTTCACTTTCCTGCATTGGAGAAGGAAATGGCAACCCACTAGTGTTCTCCAGTGTTCTTGCCTGGAGAATCCTAGGGGTGAGGGAGCCTGGCGGGCTGCCATCTATGGGGTCGCACAGAGTCGGACACTACTGAAGCGACTTAGCAGCAGCAGCAGCAGGCTTACTACATTCTTATTTTATGATATGGCTATTTTGATACAATGTCTTTTCAGTGCAAGTAAATTTTTCATCATGGAAATGCCAAATATTTAACAAAATTTTCAGTGTTTATCAGGAAGTTTGACATGTGTATGTACTGAGTCATGTCCAACACTGTGTGATCCATGGACTGTAGCCTGCCAGGCTCCTCTGTACATGGGATTTTCCAAGCAAGAATACTGGAATAGGTTCCTATTTCCTACTCAAGGGGATCTTTCAAATTCAGGAATAAAACCCATGTCTCTTGTGTCTCCTACACTGGCAGGTTGGTTCTTTACCACTGTGCCACTTTCAGTTCTTTACCACTGAAGCCCTTGGCATCATACATATACATATTTGACAATGCACTAATTATGAGGAACTATCTGTATCTCTAGTGACAATCCCTGGTTGTGCACACTCTTTCAGATAAATCATGTTTAGCCTGCCAGTTTCTGACCTCACAAATTAATTCACCAAAGCCATTTGTAGGAAATAACAGAAAAGTGACTGAATGTATTTAACTCTAAATGGCCATCTCAAAGCAACTGTAATGACATTTTCATCCTTCTGAATACAAATCTGATGTAAGTCCACTCATACAACATTAATGGGCAATGATTTGCCCAGATTCATAATGAGCAGAGCAAGATGACCAACAATACTAGTTTAGTATTTGAAAAATCTTTCAGATCTTCCTAGAAAAAGAAACACAATCTGTTATCTAAATAGTAAAAGTCTGTAGGTTATTCACCTTGACAAGGAACTAAATAACTGTCCTGGCCACGGTCAGCCCAAAGATGAGGCTACACAAAGGATAATGGTCTAGAAACCCAAATACAATTTAAAACAACCCTGTCTCCCAAATGGACTAAAGTAAAAAACCAGAAAAACAGTAGACAAATGACTCTTGTAGGTTAGACATGGTGTGGGGTGCCTCAGTTCAGATCAGTTGATCAGTCATGTCCAACTCTTCGCAACCCCATGAATCACAACACGCCAGGCCTCCCTGTCCATCACAAACTCCCGGAGGTCACTCAGACTCAAATCCATCAAATCAGTGATGCCATCCAGCCATCTCATCCTCTGTCATCCCCTTCTCCTCTTTCCCCCAATCCCGCCCAGCATCAGAGTCTTTTCCAATGAGTCAACTCTTCGCATGAGGTGGCCAAAGTACTGGAGTTTCAGCTTTAGCATCAGTCCTTCCAAAGAAATTCCAGGGCTCATCTCCTTCAGAATGGACTGGTTGGATCTCCTTGCAGTCCAAGGGATTCTCAAGAGTCTTCTCCAACACCACAGTTCAAAAGCATCAATTCTTCAGAGCTCAGCCTTCTTCACAGTCCAACTCTCACATCCATACATGACAACAGGCAAAAACATAGCCTTGACTAGATGGACCTTTGTTGGCAGAGTAATGTCTCTGCTTTTGAATATGTTATCTAGGTTGGTCATAACTTTCCTTCCAAGGAGTAAGTGTCTTTTAATTTCATGGCTGCAACACCATCTGAAGTGATTTTGGAGCCCAGAAGAATAAAGCCTGACACTGTTTCCACTGTTTCCCCATCTATTTCTCATGAACTGATGGGACCGGATGCTATGATCTTCATTTTCTGAATGTTGAGCTTTAAGCCAGCGTTTTCACTCTCCACTTTCACTTTCATCAGGAGGCTTTTTAGTTCCTCTTCATTTTCTGCCATAAAGGTGGTGTCATGTGCATATCTGAGGTTATTGAGATTTCTCCTGGCAATCTTGATTCCGGCTTGTGTTTCTTCCAGCCCAGCATTTCTCATAATGTAATCTGCCTATAAGTTAAATAAACAGGGTGACAATATACACTTTTGACATACTCCTTTTCCTATTTGGAACCAGTCTGTTGCTCCATGTCCAGTTCTAACTGTTGCCTCCTGACCTCCATACAAATTTCTCAAGAGGCAGATATGATGATCTGATATTCCCTTCTCATTCAAAATTTTCCAGTTTATTGTGATTCACACAGTCAAAGGCTTTGGCATAGTCAATAAAGCAGAAATAGATATTTTTCTGGAACACTCTTGCTTTTTTGATGATTCAGCAGATGTTGACAATTTGATCTTTGGTTCCTCTGCCTTTTCTAAAATCATCTTGAACATCAGGAAGTTCACAGTTCACGTGTTGCTAAAGCCTGGCTTGGAGAATTTTGAGCATTACTTTACTAGCATGTGAGATGACTGCAATTGTGGTAGTTTGAGCATTCTTTGGCATTGCCTTTCTTTGGGGTTGGAATGAAAACTGACTTTTTTCAGTCCTGTGGCCACTGCTGAGTTTTCCAAATTTGCTGGCATATTGAGTATAGCACTTTCACAGCATCATCTTTCAGGATTTGGAGTAGCTCAACTGGAATTCCATCACCTCCACTAGGTTTGTTCGTCGTGATGCTTTCTAAGGCCCACTTGACTTCACATTCCAGGATGTCTGGCTGTAGGTCAGTGATCACACCATCATGATTATTTGGGTCATGAAGATCTTTTTTGTACAGTTCTTCTGTGTATTCTTGCCACCTCTTCTTAATATCTTCTGCTTCTGTTAGGTCCATAACATTTCTGTCCTTTATTGAGCCCATCTTTGCATGAAATGTCCCCTTGGTATCTCTAATTTTCTTGAAGATCTCTAGTCTTTCCCATTCTCTTGTTTTCCTCTATTTCTTTGCATTGATAGCTGAGGAAGGCTTTCTTATCTCTTCTTGCTATTCTTTGGAATTCTGCATTCATATGCTTATATGTTTCCTTTTCTCCTTTGCTTTTCACTTTTCTTCTTTTCACAGCTATTTATAAGACCTCCCCAGACAGCCATTTTGCTTTTTTGCATTTCTTTTCCATGGGGATGGTCTTGATCCCTGTCTCCTGTACAATGTCACAAACTTCATTCCATAGTTCTTCAGGTACTCTACCTATCAGATCTAGGCCCTTAAAATATTTCTCACTTCCACTGTATAATCATAAGGGATTTGATTTAGGTCATACCTGAATGATCTAGTGGTTTTCCCTACTTTCTTCAATTTAAGTCTGTATTTGGTAATAAGGAGTTCATGTTCTGAGCCACAGTCAGGTCCTGGCCTTGTTTTTGTTGACTGTGTACAGCTTCTCCCTCTTTGACTGCAAAGAATATAATCAATCTGATTTCGGTATTGACCATCTGGTGATGTCCATGCATAGAGTCTTCTCTTGTGTTGTTGGAAGAGGGTGTTTGCTATGACCAGTGCATTTTCTTGGCAAAACCCTATTAGTCTTTGCCCTGCTTCATTCCGTATTCCAAGGCCAAATTTTCCTGTTACTCCAGGTGTTTCTTGACTTCCTACTTTTGCATTCCAGTCCCCTAGAATGAAAAGAACATCTTTTTTGGGTGTTAGTTCTAAAAGGTCTTGTAGGTCTTCATAAAACCATTCAACTTCAGCTTCTTCAGCATTACTGGTTGGGGCATAGACTTGGATTACTCTGATACTGAATGGTTTGCCTTGGAAACGAACAGAGATCAGTCTGTTGTTTTGGAGACTGCATCCAAGTACTGCATTTCGGACATGTTGACCATGATGGCTACTCCATTTCTTCTGAGGGATTCATGCCCACAGTTGTAGATATAATGGTCATCTGAATTAAATTCACCCATTCCGTTCCATTTTAGTTCCCTGATTCCTAAAATGTCTACATTCGCTCCTGTTATCTCTTGTTGACCACCTCAATTTGCCTTGATTCGTGGACCTGACATTCCAGGTTCCTACGCAATATTGCTCTTTACAGCATCGGATCTTGCTTCTATCACCAGGCACAACCAGAGCTGGGTATTGTTTTTGCTTTGGCTCCATCCCTTCATTCTTTCTGGAGTTATTTCTCCACTGATTTCCAGTAGCATATTGGGCCCCTACTTACCAGGGGAGTTCCTCTTTCAGTATCCTATCATTTTGCCTTTTCATACTGTTCATGGTGTTCTCAAGGCAAGAATACTGAAGTGGTTTGCCATTTCCTTCTCCAGTGGACTACAGTCTGTCAGATTTTTCCACCATGACCCGCCCATCTTAGGTTGCCCCACTGGCATGGCTTAGTTTCATTGAGTTAGACAAGGCTGCAGTCCTAGTGTGATTAGATTGACTAGTTTTCTGTGACTATGGTTTCAGTGTGTCTGCCCTCTGATGCCCTCCTGCAAAACCTACCATCTTACTTTGGTTTCCCTTACCTTGGGTGTAAGGTATCTCTTCACGGCTACTCCAGCAAAGCGCAGCTCTTGCTCCTTACCTTGGACGAGGGCTATCTCCTCACTGCCACCCTTCCTGACCTTCAATGTGGGGTAGCTCAGATGCATTAAAAAGGAAGATGAAGATTCATTTAACTGTCCCAAAAGACTTAAACAGAAAACAGCTCTTTTTGTATAGACACAGGGAATTAAAATATCTATCTGTTGGTAGGTTTGTGAGTTCTCTAGAAGTGAGACATGTTTAGGAGGTGGTCCACCTCCCCTATTAGAAAACCTAAGGTTAGAGCACAAGTTATGAAACTGAAGTTTTAAGGAACTTAGTCATAACTTTTAAAATTACCTAGCAGACAGTTGGTATTTTAATTTCAATATGTGTAAGTTTTAAATTATTTTAAAAATAAAATGTTCCTGTTGCACTATATGAGAACTTTCAAATGAGCACCATAATTTGTTTCAGTGAATAACTCTTAATACAGAGCTTCTCACTGTGCTTGTATCTTTGCTCCAGTCAGCTCTACACCTGACTTTTTTTTTCATCAAAGGAATAATGAAGGTGGTTTCCTGCATTTTTGGAGATAATACTATGCAGGACAGTGGTTCTTAACACTGACTGTACATTTGTCTCATTCAGAAGTTTAGGGAAAAAAATGCCAAGGCCCTGGCCTGACCCAAAGAGTTCTGAATTCATTTTCTGGGGTGGAAACTGGCCATTAATAATCATAAAGCTTCCTTAGGTGATTTTAGCATTGCAGATAGGATGCTGCCAACAAGTGTAGTGGTTCAGGAAACAGGATGGAGAGTTAGATTGGTTTAGCTCAGATCAGGACTCTGCCAACCAAAGCTCAAAGGCCAAATCTAGCCAGTTGTTCATTTCTGTTAGTACCTTTTTTTTTTTTTAAACACAGCCATACATTTAGTACTTTCTGTGCCTGCTTCCTCCGTATGAAGGCAGAGTTGACTATTCGTAACAGAGACTATATGATCCCCAAAGCCTAAAATATTCACTATGGTCACTTTACAGAAAAAGAAAAAAAAAAAAAGTTTAATTCTAGATCTTGTTTCAGATATCCTAAAATTGTTGCTAACTGGAAAACATTTAATATGCAGTACTTTCATGGTTGGGGTGGGGGTAGGGGGGAAGGGGTGGGGGGTGATGACAGGAGAATGGAAGCCCTAATTTGAAGAATTTTCATTCTATGGTGTAAACATTTAATTTCAAGCCACCAAAAACAGATTTCATACACAAAGTTGGGAAGATATGCACACAATTCACTCTCACATGTCATTTCATTATTTTTTGAGATGTATCAAAGTTGTTACATGCATCAAAAATGCACTACCATTTTTTAATATAAATTTATTTTAATTGGAGGCTAACTACTTTACAATATTGTATTGATTTTGCCATACATCAACATGAATCTGCCATGCTTGTACACATGTTCCCCATTCTGAACCCCCCTCCCACCTCCCTCCCCATACCATCCCTCTGGGTCATCCCAGTGCACCAGCCCAGAGCATCCTGTATCATGCATCAAACCTGGACTGGCAGTTCATTTCACATATGATATTTTACATGTTTCAATGCCATTCTCCCAAATCAGCCCACCCTCACCCTCTCCCACAGAGTCCAATAGACTGTTCTATACATCTGTGTCTCTTTTGCTGTCTTGCATACAGGGTTATCATTACCATCTTTTTAAATTCCATATATATGCATTAGTATACTGTATTGTTGTTTTTCTTTCTGGCTTACTTCACTCTGTATAATAGGCTCCAGTTTCATCCTCCTCATTAGAACTGATTCAAATGTATTTTTTTTTAATTTTATTTAATTTTAAAATATTATATTGGTTTTGCCATATATCAAAATGGATCTGCCACAGGTATACATGTGTTCCCCATCCTGAACCCTCCTCCCTCCTCCCTCCCCATACCATCCCTCTGGGTTGTCCCAGTGCACCAGCCCCAAGCATCCAGTATCATGCATCGAACCTGGACTGGTGACTCATTTCATATATGATATTATACATATTTCAATGCCATTCTCCCAAATCAGCCCACCCTCTCCCTCTCCCAGAGTCCAAAAGACTGTTCTATACATCAGTGTCTCTTTTGCTATCTTGCATACAGGGTTATTGTTACCATCTTTCTAAATTCCATATATATGTGTTAGTATACTGTATTGGTGTTTTTCTTTCTGGCTTACTTCACTCTGTATAATAGGCTCCAGTTTCATCCACCTCATTAGAACTGATTTAAATGTATTATTTTTAAAGGCTGAGTAATACTCCATTATGTATATGTACCACAGCTTTCTTATCCATTCATCTGCTGATGGACATCTAGGTTGCTTTCATGTCCTGGCTATTATAAACATAGTGAGTGGTACCCCACTATATGAATATACCACAATTTGTTAAATCATGTCTCCTCTTAAGGATGTTTGGATTTTTTTTCAGTGATTTGCTAAGATGTTATACACATGTTTTTGCAATATTTATAGGCACAAATGTGTTAAATACACCTGCATAAATATTTAGGAACAGAAGTGCTGTGTCAGATACATATTCAACTATGTAAGAAAATACTAAACTCTCACAATGCAAAGAAACTTGTATTCCAAAAAGGAACTGTCCATATTTTACAACCCATCAAAAATATGTAATATTGTAAAGCAAACCATAAATAAAAATCTATACAGAATTTTATGGTATAAAATTTTAAATTGCACACAATAAAATCATGATTATTTTTTAGATCAGAGGGAAGCAATAATCAATGCATGGATTATGCAAATAAAACCAAGAGAAAAATAAATTCTATCATCAAATGTCTAGTGAGAGAATACTTCAAATGTCTTTCTCCAGATTTTTTATAGGATTAAAGTTTTTAAAAATCACACATTCAAATATAAGTTATTCAGTTATCGGTACTCTTTGCAACCCCGTGGACTGGAGCCCATCAGGCTCCTCCATCCATGGGATTCTCCAGGCAAGAATACTGGAGTGGGTTGTCATTTCTTTCTCCAGAGGATCTTCCCAACCCAGGGATCAAACTCAGGTCTCCTGCATTGCAGGGAGACACTTTGACCTCTGAGCTACCAGGTAAGCCCTAATATATATAATATTACTACAATCATATGCTATGTATCTGATAATGTTTACAGGTCTTATTTTTAGGAAATCAAAATAACCTTGCTTAAATTATATGAACATTTTCAATGTATAATCCATTCAGCATAGGGGTAAAAAAAAGGACCTTAATTCTTAGAAATAACTCTTATCAGCCTTGTTTTGGAGAAGACAATGGCACCCCACTCCAGTACTCTTGCCTGGAAAATCCCTTGGACCAAGGAGCCTGGTAGGCTCCAGTCCATGGGGTCACTAAGAGTCGGGCACGACTGAGTGACTTCACTTTCACTTTCATGCATTGGAGAAGGAAATGGCAAACCACTCCAGTATTCTTGCCTAGAGAATCCCAGGGATGGGGGAGCCTGGTGGGCTGCCGTCTATGGGGTCGCACAGAGTCGGACACGACTGAAGCGACTTAGCAGCAGCAGCAACAGCAGTAGCAGCAGCAGCAGCAGCAGCAGCCTTGTTTATTATACATTGTGCACGATTCAAAAACAATTCAACTATTTTTCCCTTTGTCCTTCACGTTACTTAGTCTCACAATATTTCTAGCACATAAGTGTAATAAAAAAGTCAGAAAACTGTTAGAAGAGTCATTTTAGTTTACATCTAAACTCATGATCAAAAAATCATAAGACCTCTAGGCCAAAAGATTACATTTTGTGACTGAAGATTGAAAAATATGATTGAAAATTATATCCCAACAAAGTGTTTAATTTCACTTTGAACCAGCTCATAACGAGATTGTTTTTCAATACCAATGTCTTGTAATTATTAAGCTCTATACCAAAATGGTGCTTTTTCAAACTTTAGCTCTTATGAAGTTATAGAAACAATGAGAAAATATACAATTTTGTTGGAGAGAGGCTGAGTACCATGTTATTAAACAGATTTATTCTTGGAGTGTTCATAAGAAATGGCACTACTGGAATTTTATTTTCTTTCTCCTCAAGAAGGCAGGAGTTCAGAGAAACAGAAAAACTCTTTACAAAGTAAAATGATAAAGAAAAAGGGGAAAGGATGTGGAAAAGGCAGAATCAATTGAAATAAAGCTAAAACAAATCCATAGTCACCAATATTAAAAAGAGATAATACTGTCCCAATATCTCTTAGGTCATAAAATGGGTATAAAATGTGCTTCTAAAACAAATACTTTTAAATGGGAGCTGAAAGAGACTATATGCAAAGATATAAAACTCTTGATATGATGTTTTGTTCTATTTTAATCTTTGGATGCAGTATTTAGAAGTGGGACTGAATGTAAAATATAGGAAACAAAGGTACAATGTTTAAGAAAGAAGTCTGTGAAATTTTCAAATTGTGCAGTCAAATGAGAAAAGCTACATATAATAACACAACATGGTAAGAAATGCAAAATAAAACCAGGAGTGAGAACTCATGAGGTTGTATTTGTAGGAGTAAACCCTAACTGGATCAACAGAGATCTGGAAAGCTCAGTGACTTAAGTAATCATATAACTTTTCAAAAGGGACCTTGCTCTATGCTGGTTTTCAGAAACCCAGGCTCTTTCCTTTCTGTCCTGGTATCACACTGCCAGTCTACAAGGTCTATATATTTCATTAACATCTGACTTTTACAGCTCTCTGCCCCATGGGGCTTGTTTTAAAGTTTACAGTGTGATTCGTGTGGATTTTGTTTTTCATTCAATATTTAGACATTCTCTGGCAAATACAGTTACCTGAAAAACTAAGTAGTCTCCTGATTTATTTGGTTCCAATAAGCTGTCTGAACTGGTGCACTCACAGTCAGTCATGTCTGACTCTTCGCAACCTATGGATCATAGCCTGCCAGGTTCCTCTGTCTATGGGATTGTCTAGGCAGGAACACCAGAGTGGGTTGCCATGCCCTCCTCCAGTAGATCTTCCTGGGGATTGAAGTTGGGTCTCCCTCACTACAGACAGATTATTTACCATCTAAGCCACTAAGATAACCCTCTGACCTGGCAGTCATACTCAAATTTCCTTATATCCTCCTCAAATCTGCTTGTATTTTTTTGATTGCTTGCCAGACCCACATACCCATTCCCCCTCAATTTAACAGTGGCTATTTTGGACTCCAAAATCACTGCAGATGGTGACTGCAGCCATGAAATTAAAAGACGTTTACTCCTTGGAAGGAAAGTTATGACCAACCTAGACAGCATATTAAAAAGCAGACATTACCTTGCCAGCAAAGGTCCATCTAGTCAAGGCCTAGTAGTCATGTATGGATGTGAGAATTGGATTATAAAGAAAGCTGAGTGCTGAAGAATTGATGTTTTTGAACTATGGTGTTGGAGAAGACTCTTGAGAGTCCAATGGACAGCAAGGAGATCCAACCAGTCCATCCTAAAGGAAATCAGTCCTGAATGTTCATTGGAAGGACTGATGCTGAAGCTGAAACTCCAATACTTTGATGCACCTGATGCAAATGACTGACTCATTTGAAAAAAACCCTGATGCTGGGAAAGATTGAAGGCAGGAGGAGAAGGGGACGACAGAGAATGAGATGGTTGGACAGCATCACCAACTCAATGGACATGAGTTTGAGTAAACTCTGAGAGTTGGTGATGGACAGGGAGGCCTGGCGTGCTGCAGTCCATGAGGTCACAAAGAGTCAGAGATGACTGAGTGACTGAACTGAACTGATCTTGCAAGTATCTGAAATAATAATCTAGGGGGTGAATATAGCACCATTAATCTCATATTTGCTGCAGCCTGAGTCAATATTCAGCTGCATAATCTCTATGCATCTTATGCATAGCTCAAAGCTTTTTAGAAATCTAACCCTTCATTGTCTTTGGTCTTGAAACTTTTATAACACTGAAAGACCCTTAATTTCTCAATTCTATTTCCTTTCACCTCTGGTTGCTAATTGGTAAATATTAAAAATTCAGAGCTCACTTAATTTTTGTAATATTGTAGCAATCAACACACTTTTTTCTTTGTTTTAACCTACTGATTTAAAGATGTATGTGGTCCACTTTCATTATTATAGGAACTGCTTTTACCAAATACCTTGCCATTATACAACAGAGACATTTTACCACCCTCTGATAACAGTTCTTACACAACTCACCAAGCTATATTTAAATATGCCACATATTTAAGGCTTTGTTAAAGCATCCTCTCACTTTCTGTACACAATTCCTGCAAGCTGCAGAACTACAAAATCCCCTAATTTAAACAGGATAGAGGTTTACTTGTCACATTGTAATCCAACATGAGTCACCATGGGGCTGCTGGAAGGAAGGAAAAGAAGCAGTTCTGCTCTGTGCAATCATTTAGGGATTCAGCCTCCTTCTCTCTTACAGGTCTATTAACCTCTAGGGAAGGGGTCAAGAAGTTTTTTATGTAAAGGGCCAGTGATAATACTTTAGGCTTTGTGGGTCATATGATCACAGTTAAACCACTCAACACAGCCACTGTAGCCAGAAATCAGCATTAATCAATGGACATGTGTCTATTCCAATAAAATATTATTGACACAAGAAGGTATCCAGCTGGATTTGGCCCACTGGCTATAATTTGCTAACCACTGCTCCAGGACTTCAAAGACTTATTGAGTTTTCTGTCTACCAGAAAAGTGAATAAACACTGAATGGAATAGTTCATGAGGGGCCAGGCCTACAAGTGGCATGTATTACTTGTACCTACATTTTATTGGTCATAATTTAGTATGACTGTCACCTAACTACAGG
Organism: Tragelaphus eurycerus; assembly: GCA_935064755.1. Lineage (NCBI taxonomy): Eukaryota > Metazoa > Chordata > Mammalia > Artiodactyla > Bovidae > Tragelaphus > Tragelaphus eurycerus. Next base: position 2,993,324 of record CAKXYN010000006.1, read on the forward strand.
CAAAGCAGGACAACATCACACACTTTGTGCTCCTGAAACAATAAGGAAATCATTAGCAAACAGCTAACATGTCTCTTCTAGGCATATATAAAAGGAAAATATTAATGCCCAGTAGTATATTTGGAATAACTGGCATTTTTAACAGCTAAATAAATGGCAAAAGAGAATTACAATAGATTGTTACTTGTAGAATTCCTACCTGACTGGTCTTTCTGAGTGTGTTTCTGCTTTTTGCTACATAAGTCTTCCTTCCATAACAAAAATAAGATATAAAGTTATGTTTTTAGAAATGACATTCAATGTTTTCATTTATGATCCTATTTCAATGACAGCATCCTTGTTATGTCAATATGATAATTTCTATCATATAAGGAATACTGAAGCTCAAAGAAATTCTGTGATACACAAAATCACAGCTAGTAAAATAGTCAGGTAAGTAGATTTTCTCTAACTTCAAGTTCATCCTCTTTGCACAAAGCCATGAACAGTTCCTATGGAAGTGGAAACCTGTTCTTTGTTGTTTTAGCAGCCGAGACTTCTTTTTTAATAGAGGAGATGATGAATTGCTTCAGGTACTTATCATGATGGCCTTTCCCTCAACATTGTTTCTTTAATAATCAGTAAGGAAAGTATACTTATTTGGAGAAGATGAAGACACTGAGGTTAATATTTCAAAAAGAAGTGGTTCAGTTTAGTTTGTATAAAAGAAGGGCTTCCCAGGTGGCACAGTGGTAAAGAAACCTCCTGCCAATGCAGGAGACCCAAGAGATGTGGATTTGATTCCTGTGTTGGGAAAATCCCCTGAAGGAGGAAGTGGCAACCTGCCCCAGTATTCTTGCCTGAAAAATTCCATTGACAGAGGATCCTGGTGCACTACAGTCAAGGGGGTCACAAAGAGTCAGACATGACTGAGTGACAGAGCCCATAATGTATAAAGAAATCCTTCACTTCTAAAAGAAATCCCTCACTTCTAAAAGAGATTCTAAAATCCCTCACTTCTTTAGTTTTTACTTAATAAATGCTATTCATTTGAATCTTCTATGGTTAGAGACACTTTGGAAATCCATTGCTCCTTCACAGTCAATTATGTCTTTGGGATTCCCTTCTAGGTGAAGCCTTACCTAGTGAAATGCATTATATCTCTTATGTGCAATTTAAAAACAATACAAATGAATACACATGCAAAACAGAAACAAACTCAGGTTTAGGGGCTTCACTGGCTCACTGATAAAGAACCTGCCTGCCAATGCAAGAGATGTGGGTTCAATCCTGGGTCAGGATGATCCTCTGGAGGAGGAAATGGCAACCCGCTCCAGTACCCTTGCCTGGAGAATCCCATGGACAGGGGAGCCTGGCAGGCTACATTCCATGGGGTTGCAGAGTCAGACACAACTTAGCAATTACACAGAACTACACACATACCCTACTTTCTTCAATTTCAGTCTGAATTTGGCAATAAGGAGTTCATGGTCTGAGCCACAGTCAGCTCCTGGTCTTGTTTTTGCTGATTGTATACAGCTTTTGAACTGTGGTGTTGGAGAAGACTCTTGAGAGTCCCTTGGACTGCAAGAAGATCCAGCCAGTCCATTCTGAAGGAGATCAATCCTGGAATTTCTTTGGAAGGAATGATGCTAAAGCTGAAACTCCAGTATTTTGGCCACCTCATGCGAAGAGTTGACTCACTGGAGAAGATTCTGATGCTGGGAGGGATTGAGGGCAGGAGGAGAAGGGGACGACAGAGGATGAGATGGCTGGATGGCATCACTGACTTGATGGGTGTGAGTCTGAGTGACCTCCGGGAGCTGGTGATGGACAGGGAGGCCTGGTGTGCTGTGGCTCATGGGGTCGCAAAGAGTCGGACACGACTGAGCGACTGATCTGATCTGACACACATACCAAGTTTGGGCTTCCCACGTGGCACTAGTGGTAAATAACCCATCTGCCAATGCAGGTTAGATGTAAGAGATGTGGGTTCCATCCCTGGGTCAGGAAGATCCCCTGGAGGAGGCCACAGAGACCCACTCCAGTATTCTTCCCTGGAGAATCCCATGGACAGAGAAGCTGGGTAGGCTACAGTCTATGGGGTTGCAAAGATTCAGACACAACTGAAGCAACTAGCAAGCACATATCCCCTTTGGCAATCTTCTCAATGTCCTGAGTGCTGATGATAACCATTGTGAAAATTGCAAAAGGGTTCACTGTGCTCCCAGTGGTCCAGTATCTCAGGCAGAGAAATAACTGGGTTCTCAGCCCGCAGCCATCCTCTTGGCTTTTCGCCATTGGGTAATATAATGGCCTCAGTGATGGGCTGAAAAATACCAACTCTAAATCTCTGGAACTTGTGAATATTAACTTCAGTGGGAAAGTTTTACAGGTGTAGTTACATTAAGGATGGTGAGATGACGAAATTATGCTGGATTACCTGGATGGGTTCTAATTGCCATAATCTTTGTCCTTATAAGAGATAGTCAAAGGGGGGTTAGACAGACAGACACAGAGAAAAGTGTAGAGACAAGACAGACACAGAGACTGACATGATGAGGCCACAAGGCAGGGAACCTGGCTGCCCTCAGAAGCTACAAGAGAAAACAGATTCTCTCCTAGAGCCCTCCAGGTGAGTGTAGCCTAATGACACAATTTCCATTATTTTAGCCACCAAGTTCATGGCAATTTGTTACAGCTGCCACAGGAAACTAATACAGGTGGTATATTAATAAATGCAACTCTGGAACAATCTCTACTCTGTGAAGAACAGTGCAAGAGAAAGAAACATTTTTTTTTCTTTTCAGATGTATCATTTCATTCTTGCCACCTCTCCTCCTAGAGTTTATTTAATATCATGAGTTAAACAACATTCTTTATTCTATGCTACCACCTATTATTTGCTTACCCATTTTGTCCAAATCAATTCAATCATCTAACTGCAATTTTCCAAACATTACATTTATTCATTTCATCTACATTTCCCAATCTTTTATTTCAGTCCTTGCCATGTTATCTACTTTCCTCTGGACCACTGACCAAGTATTTTCTTACCAATTCTAAGCTTTATTTCCCATATTCTTTATACTTAAAAAAGACTGTGTCATTGCTTGTGTCCAACAAAACACTGCAAATGTAGATCCTAAGGCTATAGTCCCAGAATTGCTCCTCCATAACTAGTACAGAAAACTTCAGATCTAGGTAAACTGAGGTTCTCAAGTAAAAGCAGAAAGAAACTGTAAGTGTGAGAGACTGAAGTGATGAGGCCGCAAGTCAGGGAACATGGCACCCATCATCAAATGTAGCATACTCAAATCAGCACCATAAAATGCAGAAAGTTATTTGGGTTGAAAGAATCCATCTAAACCTTATGAGGCCACCATCACCCTAATACCAAAACCTGACAAAAATGCCACAAAAAAAGAAAACTACAGGCCAATATCACTGATGAACATACACGCAAAAATCCTTAACAAAATTCTAGCAATCAGAATCCAACAACACATTTAAAAGATCATACATAATGACCAAGTGGGCTTTATCCCAGGGATGCAAGGATTCTTCAATATCCACAAATCAATCAATGTAATACACCACATTAACAAATTGAAAAATAAAAGACATGATTATCTCAAGAGATGCAGAGAAAGTCTTTGACAAAATTCAACATCCATTTATGATAAAAACTCTCAAGAAAGCAGAAATAGAAGAAACATACCTCAATGTAATAAATGACATGACAAGCCCACAGCAAATATTATCCTCAATGGTGAAAAATTGAAAGCATTTCCCCTAAAGTCAGGAACAAGACAAGGGTACCCACTTTCATCACTACTATTCAACATAGTTTTGGAAGTTTTGGCCACAGCAATCAGAGCAGAAAAAGAAATAAAAGGAATCCAAATTGGAAAAGAAGAAGTAAAACTCTAACTGTCTACAGATGACATGATCCTCTACATAGAAAACCCTAAAGACTCCACCAGAAAATTACTAGAGATAATCAATGACTATAGTAAAGTTGTAGGATATAAAATCAACACACAGAAATCCCTTGCATTCCTATACACTAATAATGAGAAAATAGAAAGAGAAATTAAGGAAACAATTCCATTCACCATTGCAATGAAAATAATAAAATAGTTAGGAATATATCTACCTAAAGAAACAAAAGACCTATAATATAAAACTATAAAACACTGGTGAAAGAAATCAAAGAGGACACTAATAGATGGAGAAATATATCATGTTCATGGGTCGGAAGAATCAATATAGTGAAAATGGGTATACTACCCAAAGCACTCTATAGATTCAATGCAATCCCTATCAAGCTACCAATGGTATTTTTCAAAGAGCTAGAACAAATAATTTCACAATTTGTATGGAAATACAAAAAAAAAAAAAAAACCTTGAATAGCCAAAGCTATCTTGAGAAAGAAGAATGGAACTGGAGGAATCAACCTGCCTGACTTCAGGCTCTACTACAAAGCCACAGTCATCAAGACAGTATGGTACTGGCACAAAAACAGAAATATAGATCAATGGAACAAAATAGAAAGCCCAGAGATAAACCCATGCACCTATGGACACCTTACCTTTGACAAAGGAGGCAAGAATATACAATGGAGAAAAGACAATCTCTTTAACAAATGGTGCTGGGAAAACTGGTCAACCACTTGTAAAAGAATGAAACTAGAGCACTTTCTAACATCATACACAAAAATAAACTCAAAATGGATTAAAGATCTAAATGTAAGACCAGAAACTATAAAACTCCTAGAGGAGAACATAGGCAAAACACTCTCCGACATGGATCACAGCAGGATCCTCTATGACCCACCTCCCAGAATATTGGAAATAAAAGCAAAAATAAACAAACGGGATCTAATTAAAATTAAAAAGCTTCTGCACAACAAAGAAAACTATAAGCAAGGTGAAAAGACAGCCTTCAGAATGAGAGAAAATAATGGCAAATGAAACAACTGACAAACAACTAATCTCAAAAATATACAAGCAATTCCTGCAGCTCAATTCCAAAAAACAAATGACCCAGTCAAAAATGGGCCAAAGAATTAAACAGACATTTCTCCAAAGAAGACATACAGATGGCTAACAAACACATGAAAAGATGGTCAACATCACTCATTATCAGAGAAATGCAAATCAAAACCACTATGAGGTACCTTTTCACACCAGTCAGAATGGCTGTGATCCAAAAGTCTACAAGCAATAAATGCTGGAGAGGGTGTGGAGAAAAGGGAACCCTCTTACACTGTTGGTGGGAGTGCAAACTAGTACAGCCACTATGGAGAACAGTGTGGACATTCCTTAAAAAACGGGAAATAGAACTGCCTTATGATCCAGCAATCCCACTGCTGGGCATACACACCAAGGAAACCAGAATTGAAAGAGACACGTGTACCCTAATGTTCATCACAGCACTGTTTATAGTAGCCAGGACATGGAAGCAACCTAGATGTCCATCAGCAGACGAATGGATAAGAAAGCTGTGGTACATATACACAATGAAGTATTACTCAGCCATTAAAAAGAATACATTTGAATCAGTTCTAATGAGGTGGATGAAACTGGAGCCTATTATACAGAGTGAAGTAAGCCAGAAAGAAAAACACCAATACAGTATACTAAGGCATATATATGGAATTTAGAAAGATGGTAACAATAACCCTGTATGCAAGACAGCAAAAGAGACATAGATGTATAGAACAGTCTTTTCGACTCTGTGGGAGAGGGCAAGGGTGGGCTGATTTGGGAGAATGGCATTGAAACATGTATAATATCATATGTGAAATGAATCAACAGAGCAGGTTCAATGCATGATAAAGGATGCTCAGGGCTGGTGCACTAGGATGACCCAGAGGGATGGTATGGGGAGTGAGATGGGAGGGGGATTCAGGATGGGGAACACGTGTACACCCGTGTCAGATTCATGTTGATATATGGCAAACCAATACAATATTGTAAAGTAATTAGCCTCCAATTAAAATAAATAAATTTATATTAAAAAATAAAACTTTCTTCTAAATGGCAACTTACTAAAAAGTTAAGCTTTAAAGTGAAATTTCATTGGCAGAGCACAGAAAGCAAAATAAAGAGCCATGAGTAGATAGGAGGAAGAGAATTCAACCTCTGATCTGCCTCCCCATTTTCCCTTTCTATCTGTCATTCTTTTACATTATTTTCCCTTAAGTCTGCACAGTCCTTCTCACAATGACTCCTTAGAAGGAACAAAGAGTGAAACTAGGCAACTTAAAAATAAAAAGTTATCAGAGGTAAAGAGAATAAAGTAAAGAAACTAGGGTCTAGTATTTATATTCTCCCATTACTCTTCTTATTTTCACTATCAAATCTATTCCTCTTCTATTAAGAAAAAAAAAAAAAAAAAAAACAAACAAACCCAAAGAATCAATGCTTATACCCTGAGAGACCTAATTCTGAACCTACATTTAGTTAGACATCTACATATACATAATGCATACATACTATTAGAAAATGAGATTTTTTACATCATGTAAGAATTAGTATAGATATAATAATAATAATAATATGTTCTGAGCTATTGCTAAAGATAATAAGGAAAGTTAGGTCTTGTCTGATGAGAAGTATGAATGGCCTGGGATTTTACCCGCTTGCAAAGCCAGAAGTTAGTTCGCCACATTGTGTGGACACGGGCAGAAGACATGGCACAGTAAGTAGCAGGAGCTTCATGTTATATCAGGTCCCCTTGCCCTCCACGTCTCCTTGGGCAACAGAGAGAACATCCAGAGTGAATTGCATGCAGAGGGTTTGTTCATGGCTGAGGAGAAGCTTATACAATCACCAAAAACAAGACCAGGAGCTGACTGTGGCTCAGACCATGAACTCCTTATTGCCAAATTCAGACTGAAATTGAAGAAAGTAGGGAAAACTACTAGACCATTCAGATATGACATAAATCAAATCCCTTATGATTATACAGTGGAAGTGAGAAATAGATTTAAGGGCCTAGATCTGATAGATAGAGTGCCTGAAGAACTATGGAATGAGGTTCGTGACATTGTACAGGAGACAGGGATCAAGACCATCCCCATGGAAAAGAAATGCAAAAAAGCAAAATGGCTGTCTGGGGAGGCCTTACAAATAGCTGTGAAAAGAAGAGAAGCGAAAAGCAAAGGAGAAAAGGAAAGATATAAACATCTAAATGCAGAGTTCCAAAGAATAGGAAGAAGAGATAAGAAAGCCTTCTTCAGTGATCAATGCAAAGAAATAGAGGAAAACAACGGAATGGGAAAGACTAGGGATCTCTTCAAGAAAATCAGAGATACCAAAGGAACATTTCATGCAAAGATGGGCACGATAAAGGACAGAGATGGTGTGGACCTAACAGAAGCAGAAGATATTAAGAAGAGGTGGCAAGAATACACAGAAGAACTGTACAAAAAAGAGATTCAAGACCTAGATAATCATGATGATGTGATCACTGACCTAGAGCCAGACATCTTGGAATGTGAAGTCAAATGGGCCTTAGAAAGCATCACTACGAACAAAGCTAGTGGAGGTGATGGAATTCCAGTGGAGCTATTCCAAGTCCTGAAAGATGCTGCTGTGAAAGTGCTGCACTCAATACGCCAGCAAATTTGGAAAACTCAGCAGTGGCCACAAGATTGGAAAAGGTCAGTTTTCATCCCAATCCCAAAGAAAGGCAATGCCAAGGAGTGCTCAAACTACCAAACAATTGCACTCATCTCACACGCTAGTAAAGTAATGCTCAAAATTCTCCAAGCCAGGCTTCAGCAATATGTGAACTGTGAACTTCCTGATGTTCAAGCTGGTTTTAGAAAAGGCAGAGGAACCAGAGTTCAAATGGCCAACATCTGCTGGATCATGGAAAAAGCAAGAGAGTTCCAGGAAAACATCTATTTCTGCTTTATTGACTATGCCAAAGCCTTTGACTGTGTGGAGCACAAGAAACTGTGGAAAATTCTGAAAGAGATGGGAATACCAGACCACCTGATCTGCCTCTTAAGAAATCTGTATGCAGGTCAGGAAGCAACAGTTAGAACTGGTCATGGAACAACAGACTGGTTCCAAATAGGAAAAGGAGTACGTCAAGGCTGCATATTGTCACCATGTTTATTTAACTTATATGCAGAGTACATCATGAGAAATGCTGGACTGGAAGAAACACAAGTTGGAATCAAGATTGCCAGGAGAAATATCAATAACCTCAGATATGCAGATGACACCACTCTTATGGCAGAAAGTGAAGAGGGGCTAAAAAGCCTCTTGATGAAAGTGAAAGTGGAGAGTGAAAAGGTTGGCTTAAAGCTCAACATTCAGAAAACGAAGATCATGGCATCTGGTCCCATCACTTCATGGGAAATAGATGGGGAAACAGTGGAAACAGTGTCAGACTTTGTTTTTCTGGGTTCCAAAATCACTGAAGATGGTGACTGCAGCCATGAAATTAAAAGACGCTTACTCCTTGGAAGGAAAGTTATGACCAACCTAGATAGCATATTCAAAAGCAGAGACATTACTTTACCAACAAAGGTTCGCCTAGTCAAGGCTATGGTCTTTCCTGTGGTCATGTATGGATGTGAGACCTGGACTGTGAAGAAGGCTGAGCGCCGAAGAATTGATGCTTTTGAACTGTGGTGTTGGAGAAGACTCTTGAGGGTCCCTTGGACTGCAAGGAGATCCAACCAGTCCATTCTGAAGGAGATCAGTCCTGGAATTTCTTTGGAAGGACTGATGCTAAAGCTGAAACTCCAGTATTTTGGCCACCTCATGCGAAGAGTTGACTCATTGGAGAAGACTCTGCTGCTGGGAGGGATTGAGGGCAGGAGGAGAAGGGGACGACAGAGGATGAGATGGCTGGATGGCATCACTGACTTGATAGGTGTGAGTCTGTTTGACCTCCGGGAGCTGGTGATAGACAGCGAGGCCTGGCGTGCTGCGGTTCATGGGGTTTCAAAGAGTCGGACACGACTGAGGGACTGATCTGATCTGAGGAATATCAAGTCCAGAACCCCCGCCACACACCCCCCCCACCCCCCGCCCATGATGTTATACTACGTAGCAAGCAATTCTGCCTGACATTTGCTCTCAAGGGAGACAGCGTGTTTTCTACATTGATTGGCAAATAAACTGGTCCTCTGCTACAAAGTGGCACTCTTTCTACAAGACTGTTTGCTGTAGAAACACCCTAGAGAACAAGGATGGTCAGCACTTCTGCTCAAAAATATGCAGAAATGTGAGAGACCAACGGAAAATTGCTACTCATCTGCTTCTTTGACATGATGAGAGAAACACATTAGAATGTTAGATTCCTAGCTCAATTGTGAGCTGATAAAAAGAAATATCAAGCAGATATGCTTGGCTTTTCCAACTGATTTGTATATATTTGCAGAGCTTCTGAGCTGCTTGAGTTTATCTTCTCTTATCTCTTGATTAAATTAAAAAATAAATGTACCAAATTATACCCACTATGGAGAATAATATGGAGATTTCTTAAAAAACTAAAAATAGTATTGCCATATGATCCAGTAATCCTACTCTTGGAGATATACCCACAAAAGATGAAAACTCTAATCTGAAAAGACACATGCACCTCAATGCTCATAGAAGCACTATCTACAATAGCCAAGACATGGAAGTAAACTAAATGTCCACTGACAGAATGAATGAATAAAAAAGATGTGGTATGCATACACAGTGGAATATTGCTCAGGCATAAAAAAGGAATAAAGTAATGCCACTTGCAGCTACATGAATGGACCTATAGATTATCACACTAATTGTAGTGAGATAAAGAAAGACAAATATCATATATCACTAATATGTGGAATCTAAAAGAAGATACAATTGAACTTATCTTAAAAAACATAAATATATTCACAGACATAGAAAATAAATTAATGGACTAATGGACTAAATCATGTCTGACTCTTTTGCAACCTCATGGACTGTAGACCTCCAGGTTCCTTTTTCCACAGGATCTCCCAGGCAAGAATAATGGAGTGGGTTTCCATTTCCTTCTCCAGGGAATCTTGCCAACCCAGGGATTGAACCCATGTCTCCTGCATTACAGGTGGATTCTTTACCACTGAGCCACCATGGAAGGGCAAACCTAACAGTGACCAAAGTAGAAAAGGTGGGAAGGAGATAAATTAGGAGGTTGGGATTAACATATACACACTACTATCTATAAAGTAAACAATAAGGACCTATTGCAAAGCACAGAGAACTACACTTAATATCCTGTAATACCCATAACTGAAAAGAATATAAGAAAGAATATATATATGCACACACATATATGTATATGTGTAACTGAATCATTTTGGTATACATTTGAACATTAACTATAGTTAATATATTATTATATTACTATTGGGCATTAGTTCTAGAAGATCTTGTAGGTCTTCATAGAACCATTCAACTTCAGCTTCTTTGGCATTACCAGATGGGACATAGACTTGGATTACTGGAATACTGAATGGTTTGCCTTCGAAAAAATCAGAGATCATTCTGTTGTTTTTGAGACTGCATCCAAGTACTGCATTTTGGACTCTTTTGTTGACTATGATGGCTACTCCATTTCTTCTAAGGGATTCTTGCCCACAGTAGTAGATATAACAGTCATCTGAGTTAAATTCACCTATTCCAGTCCATTTTGGTTCGCTGATACATAAAATGCTGATATTCACTCTTGCCATCTCCTGTTTGACCATCTCCAACTTGCCTTGATTCATGGACCTAACATTGCAGGTTCCTATACAATCTTGCTATTTACAGCATCAGAATTTACTTCCATCAACAGTCAAATCCACAACTGGGTGTTGATTTTGCTTTGGCTCCATCTCTTCATTCTTCCTGGGGTTATTTCTCCTCTGATTTGCAGTAGCATATTGGGCACCCACCAACCTGAGGAGTTCATCTTTCAGTGTCCTGTCCATAAGACCTTCTAGAACACCCCAAAAATATCCCCTTTCATTATGAGGGACTGGAATGCAAAAGTAGCAAGTCAAGACAAACCTGGAGTAACAGGCATTTTGGCCTTGGAGTACAAAAAGAAGCAGGTCAAAGGCTAACAGAGTTTTGCCAAGAAAACACACTGGTCATAACAAACACATTCTTCCAACAACAGAAGAGAAAATTCTACACATGGACATCACCTGATCAGTTTAGTTCAGTTCAGTCACTCAGTCAAGTCCAATTCTTTGCAAGCCCATGAATTGCAGCACTCCAGGCCTCCCTGTCCATCACCAACTCCCGGAGTTCACCCAAACCGATGTCCATTGAGTCGGTGATGCCATCCAGCCATCTCATCCTCTGTCATCCCTTTTTCCTCCTGCCCCCAATCCCTCCCAGCATCAGAGTCTTTTTGAATGAGTCAACTCGTCGCATGAGGTGGCCAAATGACTGGAGTTTCAGCTTTAGCATTATTCCCTCCAAAGGACACCCAGGACTGATCTGCTTTAGAATGGACTGGTTGGATCTCCTTGCAGTCCAAGGGACTCTCAAGAGTCTTCTCCAACACCACAGTTCAAAAGCATCAATTCTTCAGTGCTCAGCTTTCTTCACAGTCCAACTCTCACATCCATACATGACCACAGGAAAAACCATAGCCTTGACTAGGCGAACCTTTGTTGGCAAAGTAATGTCTCTGCTTTTGAATATGCTATCTAGGTTGGTCGTAACTTTCCTTCCAAGGAGTAAGCGTCTTTTAATTTCATGGCTGCAGTCATCATCTGCAGTGATTTTGGAGCCCAGAAAAACAAAGTCTGTCACTGTTTCCACTGTTTCCCCATCTATTTCCCATGAAGTGATGGGACCAGATGCCATGATCTTCGTTTTCTGAATGTTGAGCTTTAAGCCAACTTTTTCACTCTCCACTTTCATTTTCATCAAGAGGCCTTTTAGTTCTTCTTCACTTTCTGCCATAAGGGTGGTGTCATCTGCATATCTGAGGTGGACAATACAAAAAACAGACTGATTAAATTATTTGCAGCCAAAGATGGAGAAACTCTATACAGTCAGCAAAAAGAAGACTGGGAGCTGACTGTGGCTCAGATCATGAAGTCCTTACTGCTAAATTCAGACTGAAACTGAAGAGAGTAGGGAAAACCACTAGACCATTCAGGTATGACCTAAATCAAATCTCTTATGATTATAGCAAAAGTGACAAACAGATTTAATGGATTAGACCTGAAAGACAGACTGCCTGAGGAACTATGGACAGAGGTTCATGACATTACACAGGAGGCAGTGATCAAGATCATCCCCAAGAAAAAGAAAGGCAAAAAGGAGAAATGGTTGTCTGAGGAGGCCTAGAGAAATCTGAGAAAAGAAGAGAACCTAAGGCAAAGGAAAAAAGGAAAAATATACCCATTTGAATGCTGAGTTTCAGAGACTAGCAAGGAGAGATAAGAAAGCTTTTTTTAGTGATCAATGCAAACAAATAGAGAAAAAAACCAACAGAATTGGTAAGACTAGAGATCAATGGCACCCCACCCCAGTACTTTTGCCTGGAAAATCCCATGGACGGAGGAGCCTGGTAGGCTCCAGTCCATGGGGTCGCTAAGAGTCGAACACGACTGAGCGACTTCACTTTCGCTTTTCACTTTCATACATTGGAGAAGGAAATGGCAACCCACTCCAGTATTCTTGCCTGGAGAATCCCAGGGACAGGGGAGCCTGGTGGGCTTCTGTCTGTGGGGTCGCACAGAGTCGGACACGACTGAAGCGACTTAGCAGCAGCAGCAGCAGCAGAGATCTCTTCAAGAAAACTAGAGATACCAAGGGGATATTTCATGCAAAGATGGGCATAATTTAGGACGGAAATGGAATGGATCTAACAGAAGCAGAAAATATTAAAAAGACTTAGCAAGAATACACAGAAGGACTATACAAAAAAGATCTTTGACCCAGATAACCATGATGGTGTGATCACTTACCTAGAGCCAGACATCCTGGAATGCAAAGTCATGTGGGCCTTAGGAGGCATCACTACAACCAAAGCGAGTGGATGTGATGGAATTCCAGCTGAGCTATTTCAGATCCTAAAAGATGATGGTGTGAACTCAGTAGTGGCCACAGGACTGGAAAAGGTCAGTTTTCATTCCAATCCCAAAGAAGGGGAATTCCAAAGAATGTTCAAACTACTGCACAATTGCACTCATCTCACACGCTAGTAAAGTAATGCTCAAAATTCTCCAAGCCAGGCTTCAACAGTACGTGAACCATGAACTTCCAGATGTTCCAACTGGATTTAGAAAAGGCAGAGGAACCAGAGATCAAATTACCAACATCCAATGGATCATCACGAGAGCTTCAAAAAACATCTACTTTTGCTTTAATGACTATTCCAAAGCCTTTGACTATGTGGATAACAGCAAACTGTGGAAAACTCTTAAAGAGAAGGGAATACCAGATCATCTGACCTGCCTCCTGAGAAATCTGTATGCTGGTCAAGAAGCAATATTTAGAACTGGACATGAAACAACAGACTGGTTCCAAATAGGAAAAAGAGTAGGTCAAGGCTGCACATTGTCACCCTGCTTATTAAATTTATATGCAGAGTACATCACGTGAAATGTCAAGCTGGATGAAGCACAAGCTGGAGTCAAGATTGACAGGAGAAATATCAATAGCCTCAGATATGCATTTGATACCACCCTTATGGCAGAAAATGAAGAACTAAAGAGCCTCTTGATGAAATTGAAAGAGGAAACTGAAAAAGTTGACTTGACTCAACATTCAGAAAACTAGAATCATGGCATCTGGTCCCATCACTTTGGGGAAATAGTGAGAGACTTTGTTTTCTGGGGCTCCAAAATCACTGTAGATGGTGGCTGCAGCCATGAAATTAAAAGACACTTATTCCTTGGAAGAAAAGCTCTGACCAACCTAGACAGCATATTAAAAAGCAGAGACATTACTTTGCCAACAAAGGTCCATTTAGTCAAAGCTGTGGTTTTTCCAGTAGTCATATATGGATGTGAGAATTGGACTATAAAGAAAACTGAGCACCAAAGAATTGATGCTTTTGAACTGTGGTGTTGGAGAAGACTCTTGAGAGTCCCTTAGATTGCAAGGAGATCCAACCCATCACCCCGAAAGGAAATCAGTCCTGAATATTCATTTGAAGGACTGATGCTGTAGCTGAACCTCCAATACTTTGGCCACCTGACGCAAAGAACTGACTCATTGAAAAGACACTGATGATGAGAAACATTAAAGGCAGGAGGAGAAGGGGATGACAGAGAATGAGATGGTTGGATGGCATCACTGATTCAATGGACATGAGTTTGAGTGAGCTCCAGGAGTTGGTGATGGAGAGGGAAGCCTGGCCTGCTGCAGTCCATGGCATTGCAAAGAGTTGGACATGATCAAGCAACTGAACTGATATTAGTAGTAATAATAAATCTATTATACGTCAATAAAAATTAAAAAGTAAAGAATTTGTTAAAATAAATGTAACAATTAAACAGCAGTTTAAGATAAACAATCTCCACATCAGTGCTATATTAATTCAGACATATATCGTGCACTCTTAACACAAGGGTACCACACTGTTTGTGACTCATCCATTATCACATTGCCCTGCTGCTGCTAAGTCACTTCAGTTGTGCCCGACTCTGTGCGACCCCATAGACGGCAGCCCACCAGGCTTCCCCATCTCTGGGATTCTCCAGACAAGAACACTGCAGTGGGTTGCCATTTCCTGCTCCAATGCCCTAGTAACTTACTATTTTGATGTACTGTATTAGAAAGATATAGGAGTTCATGATTCAAACTCAAGACTTCATTTTGTGACTTACATACAGATTTTGCCAATATTACAGAAAATTAACATTAGAATAGTTAGTTCACCAGGTTTCTTCAAGCTCGTGCTGGTGGAATGTAACTGTAGCATCAGCAATACCACTACACTGAGGCAAGTTCTGACACAGGTGGCTCCTATAGTTCCCAAAGTATCATGTGAAAAAAACTGCAAGAGAAATTCAAGATAAAGTTCAATTGAGTCAACAAATATTAAAGGGATGATGTTCAAAAAAACAGAGTAATAGTCTGAGCCTTAATTCAACATTTTTCTATTCGTTTTTCAAATCTAGTGGGTCATGTGTTTCAAGTTGATCATGATGTTTAATTCTGAGTATCTTGAACTCTGCTGCAGCATGATTTCATGACTAAATGCATAAAAAAAATATAAAAAGCAAGTGTCATTGTCTTATTGCTTTTACCAGTGTCTGCTTATGAAATTTAGTTCTTGAAGCTTGAAAATTAATACATGCTATTACCAAATCAGGCAACTCCAATGCTGTTCTGACATCACAAATGGCTACAGACACCTCTGGACATTTCCTGTGAAAACTTCATCCTTTAACTTTTGGTCTGATTCTTTAAAAGCAATAATACCCTTTTCAGAAGACAGAAAAGAAAGAGATATCTCCATCTCTTTTCTATATTTTTCTAATATTTCTATGAAAATATTTTCTATATTTTCTCCATTTTCTCCCAATAATATTTTCTAGACATGTAAGTATTGTTTCTCTTGTATAATATCTAGCCATTTCCAATGATTGCATAATGATCTATCCAATGGCTCTACTGTGATATAGTTAATTCCCCATTTTAACATGTATATATATATGCTGTTGTTATTGTTACTAATGTTACTATAAAAATTATGCAAAGGACATTTGTTGTATATAGCTTTTGCAGAATTATTAAAATAAAATTCTAGTGAATCCCAAAGGAAATCAACTCAAGATTCATTGGAAGAACTGATACTGAAGCTTCAACACTTTTGTCACCTGATGTGAAGAGCTAACTCATTGGAAAAGACCCTGATGCAGAGAAGGATTGAAGGTAAAAGGGTGCAGCAGAGGATGAGATAGTTAGATAGCACCACTGACTCAATGAACATAAATTTGAGCAAACTAAGGGAGATGTTTATTTAACTTATATGTTTATTTAACTTATGTTTAACTTTATTTATTTAATAAACCATGTTTATTTAGCTTATATGCAGAGTACATCATGAGAAATGCTGGACTGGAAGAAACACAAGCTGGAATCAAGATTGCTGGGAGAAATATCAAAAACCTCAGATATGCAGATGACACCACTCTTATGGCAGAAAGTGAAGAGGAACTAAAAAGCCTCTTGATGAAAGTGAAAGTGGAGAATGAAAAGGTTGGCTTAAAGCTCAACATTCAGAAAACGAAGATCATGGCATCTGGTTCCATCACTACATGGGAAATAGATGGAGAAACAGTGGAAACAGTGTCAGAATTTATTTTTCTGGGCTCCAAAATCACTGCAGATGGTGACTGTAGCCATGAAATTAAAAGACGCTTACTCCTTGGAAGGAAAGTTATGACCAACCTAGATAGCATATTCAAAAGCAGAGACATTACTTTACCAACAAAGTTTCGCCTAGTCAAGGCTATGGTCTTTCCTGTGGTCATGTATGGATGTGAGAGCTGGACTGTGAAGAAGGCTGAGCGCCGAAGAATTGATGCTTTTGAACTGTGGTGTTGGAGAAGACTCTTGAGGGTCCCTTGGACTGCAAGAAGATCCAACCAGTCCATTCTGAAGGAGATCAGTCCTGGAATTTCTTTGGAAGGACTGATGCTAAAGCTGAAACTCCAGTATTTTGGCCACCTCATGCGAAGAGTTGACTCATTGGAGAAGACTCTGCTGCTGGGAGGGATTGAGGGCAGGAGGAGAAGGGGACGACAGAGGATGAGATGGCTGGATGGCATCACTGACTTGATGGGTGTGAGTCTGAGTGACCTCCAGGAGCTGGTGATGGACAGGGAGGCCTGGCGTGCTGTGGTTCATGGGGTCGCAAAGAGTCGGACACGACTGAGTGACTGATCTGATCTGATCTGATCTGAAGGGAGATGGGGAAGGACAGGGGAACCTGGCATGCTACAGTCGAAGGGGCTGCAAAGAGTTGGACATGACTGAGCAAGTGAACAACAATTATTTCTCAAGATAGAATTTCAGAGCAGGAGTATAGCATCAAAGTTAAGGAAAACTTATTATGAAATTATAAAAGTTATATAGCACATATATTCCTTATATATTTCTTCTTTTTCCTCTAGACACATCACCCATACTAACTTTCATGGTGACTATTTTCCATTAAGATAAAGAAGGCACAGTTCCTACACTAGTTAATGGGGGGAAAAGTCATTCAAATAATGAACTCTTAAGGAATTTCTCCAATTTGCTAAGAAACAATGACTTTCCAGGATTGACTTTAAAGACCATAGTGAACATAAAGCACTAATTTCCATAAAAACAGGCTAGAAGTTAGGTGCTATAAATCAAATTGTACAGATAAAGAAATTGTGTCTCAAAAGGACTAGGTAATATATCTAAGGTCTTATCTAGTAAGAGGCAAAGCTAGAATTTAAACCCAAGTCTGTCTTGACATTTATCAACACTATTCTCTCCACTAAAATACAACATACCCAATAGCCCTTCCATGGATGAACAAGATCATGTGTATGTGTTTGTGTGTGGTGGGGGTTGGGTGGGGGTGGGGCAATGATCCTAACAATCCTCAAATCTCACCTCTACATTACTGTCTTTAGTGAATTATAATCATGGGGCTGTCAAAGATTTTAGTGAAGAATAAATCACACTCAAAATATCTCTTGCTCCATGGTTAGCACAGCATGGATCTATTTCATTTAATCCACCCTACAATAGTTGAGTCCATTGTAAGTTTTCTGCAAATTTCCAATTCAACTACATTTAAAAGTGGGTTTCTTCCAGTTTTTCTTTTTAGTTATACTATACAAAGCATTCCCATTTTGCTCCTTATTTTTGATAAATTTTGGCCTAGTCAAAAGGGATAGTAAACACATGGCAGTTTTGTGTAAAGTATGAAAGTGTTAGTGGCTTAGTCATGTCTGACTCTTTGCAACACTATGGACTGTAGCCCACCACGCCCCTCTGTCCATGGAATTCTCCAGGCAAGAATACTGGAGTGGAATGCCATTTCCTTCTCCAGGGGATCTTTTGGATCCAAGGATCAAACCTGGGTCTCCTGAATGGCAGGTTCTTTACCCTCTGAGTCACTAGGGAAGCCATTCTTATGTATATTGAGCTATATTTTCTTTAAAATGTTTCTCAAAAGTATTCAAGTGAAGAAGTATTTTAAAACATTGGTTCAATGTTTATGACTTCTTAGTGTCATGAACATTTCCTTAGAGAAAAATGCCCCAAAGTTGGCTCCATATGACTAGTATCAATGATGCCAATGGCTCCAGTACATTTGACAGAGATGACAGACACATAACTGTGTAACCTAGACCAGTTAACCTTTTAAGAAATTAATAGATTTGCTTCCAGGACCTCACTTTTGTTTAGACACCTTTCTTTTCATGATTTGTACGTGGTAAATCACAATATTTCCTCTTGTGCATTTGAATCCAGTAAGAAAACAACAAATACAATGCTCATTAAGTTAGCACTCTCTCTAAAATAAAAAAAACTGCAAAGTACCTACAAGAGAGATATTAAAATACAATTTTGAAAATGTTCAAAAATAAATATGTTAATACTATAAATTGGAGTTAAAAATCAATATGTATTTTATTGGATCAGATCAGATGAGTCGCTCAGTCGTGTCCGACTCTTTGTGACCCCATGAATCGCAGTATGCCAGGTCTCCCTGTCCAACACCAACTTCCGGAGTTCACTGAGACTCATGTCCATCGAGCCAGTGATGCCATCCAGCCATCTCATCCTCTGTCATCCCCTTCTCCTCCTGCCCCCGATCCCTCCCAGCATCAGAGTCTTCTCCAATAAGTCAACTCTTTGCATTAGGTGGCCAAAGTACTGGAGTTTCAGCTTTAGCATCAGTCCTTCCAAAGAAATTCTAGAGCTGATCTCCTTCAGAATGGACTGGTTGGATCTCCTTGCAGTCCAAGGGACTCTCAAGAGTCTTCTCCATCACCATAGTTCAAAAGCATCAATTCTTCGGCGCTAAGCCTTCTTCACAGTCCAACTCTCACATCCATACATGACCACAGGAAAAACCATAGCCTTGACTAGACAGACCTTTGTTGGCAAAGTAATGTCTCTGCTTTTGAATATGCTATCTAGGTTGGTCGTAACTTTCCTTCCAAGGAGTAAGCGTCTTTTAATTTCATGGCTGCAATTACCATCTGCAGTGATTTTGGAGCCCCCCAAAATAAAGGCTGACACTGTTTCCCCATCTATTTGCCATGAAGTGATGGGACCAAATGCCATGATCTTCGTTTTCTGAATGTTGAGCTTTTATTGCATAGAGAGATTTTAATAAAAGTACAGAAGAATCAAGTTGCATGAACATTAAGATGTTTCTTATTTTAGGAAATCAACTACTTTATTGCAGGTTTGCAAGCTCCTCGATAAACGAGTAATCATTAATATCAAAGCTTCTTTTGAGGGAGCTACTTTATTCAAATAATAGATCAGACACTATCCCAACACCTACTGATGGCAGGTGCCAATAGAAAATAATAAATACAGTTTGTAATAATAGTTAAAATCTACGGAAGACTGATTATGTACATTACTTCACAATAATTCTACAGAGTTGTTGCTGTTATCATGATCATCATAATTATCTCCATATTATGGGGAGAAAACTGAGGCAAAGAGAGTTTTTTAATTTAATAATGGCTGCTGTAATAAATAAACAACAAAATGCATAATGGCCCCAATAAGACAGTTTATCATTCACAACAAATCTATTTCCACTATGGCTCTCCCCAAGTCAAGATTCAGAGAACATGGGTTCTATATAATCAAAATTTGAGGACTCATCTATAATTACACAGAAGGAAAAGAGAATAGATCAAAGAAATAGGTTTTTATTGGCACTGCCTAGAAGAGGAACAGCATTTGTCCTGACATTATGCTGGCTGGAGTTTCATCACACTTCCATCCTGCAAAAGAGCCTGGGCAGTGTGGTCTTTTGTTTTCATACAAAGAAGTGGTTTTGGTGTCAGTAGACTTCCCTGGTGGCTCAGATGGTAAAGCATCTGCCTACAATGCAAGAGACCCAGGTTCAATCCCTGGGTTGGGAAGATCCCCTGGAGAAGGAAATGGCAACCCACTCCAGTATTCTTGCCTGGAAAATCCCATGGACAGAGGAGCCTGGTAGGCTACAGTCTACGGGGCTGCAAAGAGTCGGACACGACTGAGCAACTTCACTTTTAGTCAATGTTAATCTCAGGATCAATGCATATATAGTAAGTATATATAATAATTCTTTCTGATTAATAAAGCAATATATGTTTTGAAAATTTAGAATATACAGAAAAATACAAAGAACAGCATTAAAAAATCACCAAGAACACCATCATTTCCCAATTTGGGGGAAATTGCCATTAGTATACTTTATGTTTTCTTCTGTATTTTCCACTGCATATACTAATATTATCTTGTAAATTTTGTATTTATCCTTTCTTAAAGAAAATATATCAATATGAGTATATAATATTTTTACTCTATGGTATATCAGTATTTTAATTAGTCAATCATCTATTTGGGGGAATTTAGGTTTTTTTACTTTGTGAATAATCCTATCAAGCTAATTATTCTATTTCTAGAATTCTATTATTTCTTTATAATAGGTTTCCATAATTTGGGGCATGAGTCCAAGAGCATAAAATTTTAGAAAAGTATATCCCAAAGAATTTCATGTATCTACCACCAGAATTCTGAAGTGCTTGTTCTGTTTTCTCAATTTATTGTCATAATAATTCCCGGGCTACAGACCTTCTTGTACACTGGAAAATGCAGTTGTATCTGTTGTATCTCAGCTGTAGGGTATCTTGAACAACCTCAGCGAACTGAACCTCAAATTCTTAAACTGCAGTAGTTGGGTGGTTATTATTACTAAAATAACCATTAGAATATAAAGCAGTTTACAGGAAGATCACACTCTGATAGAAAGTTGGCAAAAGATAAATATTATTTCTCTTTCTTTCTTGGGAAAAAAAAATACACTGGTTTATACTGTGTTTACCAAAAGATGACTCATATAATTATCATGACCTTCCCACTAACATATTCATTAATAAGTTCCACCTACAAGCTCATCAGATACCAGGTCAAATGCATTAACTCATACAAAATATAATGAAAATAGTTATCAGTTTGATCACCTTAACATGACTACAGAAGTATAAAATGGCCAATCTAGTTAAAACAATTCATTTTAAATGTTAAATCTTGACTTCACTTTCCTTAAACACTTCCAAATTAACTTGGAGAAATTCTACTCAAAATATACTTGGAAATATCTAATGACAGTTTAGATCTAAAACAATAACAGGATGCTGTAATAAAAGGAGCACAGATAACTGATTCTTACCATTATGTACTCTGTTGTGGTAGACAACGATCTGCTATGAACCTTAATTTCCCCGTCTTACTATGAGATTATACCTGTATAGAAGCCTGACTTCTTAAAAACAAACTTCATAAGACTGTCACAACCAAAGTAATATTAATCCATCTAGAAAAATAATTTTAAAGTATCTTAAAGTTCCCCTCATCAAATGAAATAATAGGAGCAACAAAAAGAATAACTTAATGGATTTGAAACATAATCTATGTTAAAACTAAGAAGTTAGAGTCTTTCTATTCTGACGGTGAAAGTAAGAGATATCAGAGTTGCAATCCTAGTAAAAATAACTAGAAAGCTAGAAAAATGCATAAAATAACTTTCACACATATTACCCAATCTTTGTGAAAAAGAGAAATATACAAAATGAGCTCTAATTTCATGTTGGCTATCTCCCTGACAGCATTTCTAAATCGTGGCAAGTAAAGTATAAAACAAGTAGTCTTTCTGGGGACAGAAATCAAGAGTTAAGGGTGGAGAAGGTGCACCACCTGAAAGAAGTCACCTGCCCAGGAGCTGCTGCCGGAGAGGCCCACCCACCTGTTCACCTATCCCCCTGCCCCCTTTATAATGCAGCCTGCTTCTGCAAAGTGGTAGGATCAGGATGGGAGGGACTATGTCTTCATTGAATTTTGTGTTGAAGACAGTAAAGATGCTAATGTAAATTTTGAAAAATCAAAACTTATATTCAGTTGTCTTGGAGGAAGTGATCATTTTAAACATTTAAATGAAATTGATCTTTTTCACTGTATTGATCCTAATGATTCCAAGCATAAAAGAGGAGACATAAAAGAAGAGACATAAACTTAAAAGCTTCTGCACAACAAAGGAAACTATAAGCAAGGTGAAAAGACAGCCTTCAGAATGGGAGAAAATAATAGCAAATGAAGCAACAGACAAACAACTAATCTCAAAAATATACAAGCAACTCCTACAGCTCAATCCCAGAAAAATAAATGACCCAATCAAAAAATGGGCCAAAGAAATAGACATTTCTCCAAAGAAGACATACAGATGGCTAACAAACACATGAAAAGATGCTCAACATCACTCATTATCAGAGAAATGCAAATCAAAACCACTATGAGGTACCATTTCACGCCAGTCAGAATGGCTGCGATACAAAAGTCTACAAGCAATAAATGCTGGAGAGGGTGTGGAGAAAAGGGAACCCTCTTACACTGTTGGTGGGAATGCAAACTAGTACAGCCACTATGGAGAACAGTGTAGAGATTCCTTAAAAAACTGGAAATAGAACTGCCTTATGATCCAGCAATCCCACTGCTGGGCATACACACTGAGGAAACCAGAATTGAAAGAGACACGTGTACCCCAGTGTTCATCACAGCACTGTTTATAATAGCCAGGACATGGAAGCAACCTAGATGTCCATCAGCAGATGAATGGATAAGAAAGCTGTGGTATGTATACACAATGGTGTATTACTCAGCCATTAAAAAGAATACATTTGAGTCAGTTCTAATGAGGGGCATGAAACTGGAGCCTATTATACAGAGTGAAGTAAGCCCGAAAGAAAACCACCAATACAGTATACTAACGCATATATATGGAATTTAGAAAGATGCTAACAATAATCCTGTATACTAGACAGCAAAAGAGACACTGATGTATAGAACATTCTTTTGGACTCTGGGAGAGGGAGAGGGTGGGACGATTTGGGAGAATGGCATTGAAATATGTATAACATCATCTATGAAACGAGTAGCCAGTCCAGGTTCGATGCACGATTCTGGATGCTTGGGGCTGGTGCATTGGGATGACCAGAGGGATGGTATGGGGAGGGAGGAGGGAGGAGGGTTCAGGATGGGAAACACATGTATACCCGTGGTAGAATCATTTTGATATATGGCCAAAACAATACAATATTGTAAAGTTAAAAAAATAAATTAATTAATTAGAAATAGAAAAAAAAAGAAAAAGAAAAAAGAAGAGACATATGTTGTTTATGAAAAAGAGAATCTGGCCACTCATGGCCAAAGTTAACAAAAGAAAGGGAAAGCTGAATGGGCTTAATGTGGAGTTCAATAAATAGAAAGACTGGGAAGATGATTCAGATGAAGACATACATGTCTATTTTTGATCGTTTCTCTGAGATGATGAACAACATGAGTGGTGATGAGGATTTACCAGAAGTAGATGGAGCAGATGATGATTAACAAGACAGTGATGAAGAAAAAATGCCAGATTTGGAGTAAGAAATGTTGTCATCATTGGATTTTGAAAAAGAAAAATAACTTCTCTGCAAGATTTCATAATTGAAAGCATTCCTGAGTTGATAGCTCTAAAGGCAGATGCTGTATTTCCCTCCTTTGATTCATTTTTCAACCTGTTTGTTTTTTCAAAGACCTCACTAAGGATTGATATGTACCATCGTATGGGGCAATTTTAAGTCAGCTAAGGCAATAACCTTGTACATGAACATTTCCCAGATTTCCATGGTGCTGTTGAGGTCCTAGGCAATGGATAAAGCACTTGTGATAAATTAAAAAAAAAAAAAAAATTCACCTAAATCTCCTTTACTTCATAACAGATACTAACATGATAGGAAGATCTCAGCTTAGGGAAAGTAACTAAATTTTAGATTTTAGAACATGGACTCAAAAGTGGCTAAAACAATTGATTGATACTTTAAACTGGTAACATGTTCCTCTGATATAACCTTCAGGATTGTTTCACTGAAATTTTTCTTTTTCAAAAAATTTACTTCGCATTATTGTATGTAAATCATCACCTATCATTGTTCCAGATATATCTTAGCTAAAACTAGTGAACTCCCTAATTTAGATGGTTTTCAAACCTGTACATTTGGTATTGTTTTACCCTTAAATTTTTACATCTCTTAGCATGGAGAATGAAGAAAGGCTGTACATTGTTGCTTGAGAGTCTGTACATTTGAACCAAATTTGTATTTGCACTGTCAGAGACCAAAGTTGTATTTGCACTGTCAGAATGGCAAATGGGTGGGGAAAAAAATGTTAATACACTATTGGATTTTTGTTTTCCTTTTTTTTTTTTTTTTTTGATTCAGCTTTTACCTGGGCTGAAAACCTTAATTTAATTTATGTTCATGATGGTGGGGATATTTTTTAATGTCTACATTCTGTCTAATAAACTGTTGGAAGACTTTTTGGCTATCCTTTCCTGTGTCTGGTTTACTGTAATTTCATGTATTACCATTTACTGGTATGGAGTTTTATTTTTACTTGAGGAAGAATTTGGGAATATTCCTCTGCTCGGGGGGGTGGGGAGGAAGGCTTGAAGTAATGTCACAGAAAATCTTTTGAAAGTGGGTCTGTAGTAGAAAACTGTAGATGCACTTTGCAATAGTTGGAAAAGAACTGTTGTGATTTGATTGAAATAAAATGTGTTGTCCTCCTCTAACAAAAAATGTTTAGGGCTATACAGCTAAGATTAGGGGGAAAACAGGCACAGAATAAATGTCCCAAAAATATGAGAAAAAAATTTCCTTCAGTGCTTAGCAAACCCCTAAGTACTAACACTAAGTGAGACTTGGAGAGTACTAATGAACATGAGATTCATGTTCATTTGAGAGCTAAGCAGAGACTTGAAAGACTATCCCATACTGGAAATACATTATAATTTAGGTCTGAGCCAGAAAGCTGTAATTAATACCATGGATTTCCACTGATATCCTCAGAAACCTTAAGAGTAAACACATCATAGGAGTAAAAACTAAATAAATACTAGGTGTGAGGGCTAGTCCCTAAAAAGAGAGGCAAAAATAGACTAGCTTACCTTGATAAAATCTAAAAGTATACCTCATTAGTCTTCAGGAGATCTACAGAATCTTACCTGAAATAGTTTAACACTGTTTAAAGGATAATAATATAAGCAGGATTCTTTACTATGTACTAATCACAATGTTCAATATGCAATCAAAATTCCTAGATGAAGGAAAGTGATTGATAATGAAGAAATAAAATACATAATAGAAATAGAACATAAATGATCCAGTCTTTGAAGTTAATAGGAAACAGTAACACCAAAATAGTATATTCGACTATTGCTATAGGCCAGGTGTGTGCCCCCAAAAACCAAATGTTGGAATCCTAATGTTCAGTTCAGCTCAGTCATGTCCGACTCTTTGCGACCCCATGAATCGCAGCACGCTAGGCCTGCCTGTCCATCACAAACTCCTGGAGTTCACTCAGACTCACGGCCATCGAGTCACTTATGCCATACAGCCATCTCATCTTCTGTCGTCCCCTTCTCCTCCTGCCCTCAATCCCTCCCAGCATCAGAGTCTTTCTCCAATGAGTCAACTCTTCACAGGAGATGGCCAAAGTACTGGAGTTTCAGCTTTAGCATCATTCCTTCCAAAGAAATCCCAGGGCTGATCTCCTTGCAGTCAAAGGGACTCTCAAGAGTCTTCTCCAACACCACAGTTCAAAAGCATCAATTCTTCGGTGCTCGGCCTTCTTCACAGTCCAACTCTCACATCCATACATGACCACAGGAAAGACCAAAGCCTTGACTAGACGGACCTTTGCTGGCAAAGTAATGCCTCTGCTTTCCAATATGCTATCTAGGTTGGTCATAATTTTTCTTCTAAGGAGTAAGCGTCTTTTAATTTCATGGCTGCAGTCACCATCTGTAGTGATTTTGGAGCCCAGAAAAATAAAGTCTGACACTGTTTCCACTGTTTCCCCATCTATTTCCCATGAACTGATGGGACCAGATGCCATGATCTTCATTTTCTGAATGTTGAGCTTTAAGCCAACTTTTTCACTCTCCTCTTTCACTTTCATCAAGAGGCTTTTTAGTTCCTCTTCACTTTCTGCCATAAGGGTGGTGTCATCTGCATATCTGAGGTTATTGATATTTCTCCCAGCAATCTTGATTCCAGCTTGTGCTTCTTCCAGCCCAGCATTTCTCATGATGTACTCTGCATATAAGTTAAATAAGCAGGGTGACAATATACAGCCTTGATGTACTCCTTTTCCTATTTGGAACCAGTCTGTTGCTCCATGTCCAGTTCTAACTGTTGTTTCCTGACCTGCATACAGGTTTCTCAAGAGGCAGGTCAGGTGGTCTGGTATTCCCATCTCTTTCAGAATTTTCCACAGTTTGAGGGAAAAGGAGTATAAAATGGTGGTGGCTAAAAGACAAGGAAGGGAAAAGTCCGTGAAAATAGAACAAAAGAAGGTCAAAAAAAGGTCCTAGGACCAGAGTGAAGACTTCAGGTAGAACAGAACTTTGGGCTAAGCCCAGTTTGCATAGGGCAGGCCCAGATGGAGGACAAAACCTATAAGAGGAGAAGCCAAAGCATTTTCTCTCTTTCTCTCCCGCGTGTGTGTGTTCTTTCTCTCTCTCTCTCTCTCTCTCTCCCTCCCCCACACTCTTCTCCACTCTCTTCTCTTGGAGTCTTTGGGGTGGCATGCCCTCACGCTTCAAGGATGGATTCTCCTGCTATATTCTAAATAAAATAGAGCTGTAACACTGATTTGCCTAAGAGCTATAACAGTTTGTCCAAGACCCCGAGAGCTGTGATGTGCCGGGGGTTTTAATGTCCGTCACTCCAAATCTTTGTTGTGACGAGACAAAGAACCGAGGAACATACACTCGTGTGACACTAACATCCAATGTGATGGTATTAGATGTGGGAACTTTGGGGAGTGAGCAGGTCTTGTGGAGCACTCATGATTGATTAGTACTCTTATAAAAGAGAATCCACAGAGCTCCCTAGCCTCTTTCACTTCTGATGACACACTGAGAAGTCTGCAGTCTGCCACTCAGAAAAGAGCTTTCACCATAACTGGACCATTCTGGTACCCTGATGTTGTTTCTGTTCTTATAAGTCACTAGATCCATGGTATCATAGAGGCTCAAAAAGATTAAGAAAATTATATTAAAGAAAATGTATCTTATTTTTACTGTACAGGAAATGAATGTTCAAATCAATAACATAAAGAAATTAAAATCAAAAACTCATTTGAAAAACAACATCAATCAGACTGGATATGGCAGAAGATGGTAATACTAAATTTCAGTAAAAAAAAAAAAAAATCAAATTGAAATTCAAAGGAAAACAATAAAGAAGAGCATAAGAAATACTTGGGACATGTTCAAAGGGCTAATGTGTATCCATCTGGAATTCAAGAAAGTGAGGAGAGAGAGAAAGCAAAAAAAAAAAAAGAAAGAAAGAAAGAAAGAAAAGCTTTATTTCAGGAAATAGAGAATTTATAAATCTTATAAAAGGTTCAAAACCTCAGGTCTAACAGTAAGCAAAATCAAGAAAAATAAATTTGAAGAGAATTGCACACCAGCATATCACAAAGGAAAAGAGATATATTCATTCTAAAGGAGCAAAATTGAGAATACTGGTTGAGTTTTCAAATAAGTATGGAAGCGAGAAGACAGTGAAAGGAAAAAACAGAGAGCATGGGGCTCTATACCTAGCACAATTATCCTACCAAAAAATAGTCAAAAGTTAAATTATTTTAAAGAAATCTTGAAAGACTTTATTGTCAAAAGACCTGAAAGAAATGTTAAGTTATTTGATGTGCTTTACAATGATTTATGATGCTGTGAAAGTGCTACACTCAATATGTCAGCAACTTTAGAAAACTCAGCAGTGGCCACAGGACCAGAAAAGATCAGTTTTAATTCCAATCCCAAAGAAAGGCAATGCCAAAGAATGTTCTACTACCGCATAATTGGACTCATCTCAGTTCAGTTCAGTTCACTTCAGTCGCTCAGTCGTGTCCGACTTTTGCAACTCTATGAATTGCAGCATGCCAGGCCTCCCTGTCCATCACAAACTCCTGTAGTTCACTCAGACTAACGGTCATCGAGTCAGTGATGCCATCCAGCCATCTCATCCTCTGTCCTCCCCTTCTTCTTTTGCCCCCAATGCCTCCCAGCATCAGAGTCTTTTCCAATGAGTCAACTCTTCGCATGAGGTGGCCAAAATACTGGAATTTCAGCTGTAACATCATTCCTTCCAAAGAAATCCCAGGGCTGATCTCCTTCAGAATGGACTGGTTGGATCTTCTTGCAGTCCAAGAGACTCTCAAGGGTTTTCTCCAACACCACAGTTCAAAAGCATCAATTCTTCGGCGCTCAGCTTTCTTCACAGTCCAACTCTCACATCCATACATGACCACAGGAAAGACCATAGCCTTGACTAGATGGATATTTGTTGGCAAAGTAATATCTCTGCTTTTGAATATGTTATCTAGGTTGGTCATAACTTTTCTTCCAAGGAGTAAGTGTCTTTTAATTTCATGGCTGCAGTCACCATCTGCATGATTTTGGAGCTCAGAAAAATAAAGTCTGACACTATTTCGGCTATTTCCCCATCTATTTCCCATGAAGTGATGGGACCGGATGCCATGATCTTCATTTTCTGAATGTTGAGCTTTAAGCCAATTTTTCACTCTCCACTTTCACTTTCAACAAGAGGCATTTTAGTCCCTCTTCACTTTCTGCCATAAGAGTGGTGTCATCTGCATATCTGAGGTTATTGATATTTCTCCCAGCAACCTTGATTCCAGGTTGTGCTTCTTCCAGCCCAGTGTTTCTCATGATGTACTCTGCATATAAGTTAAATAAGCAGGGTGACAATATACAGCCTTGACGTACTCCTTTTCTATTTGGAACAAGTCTGTTGTTCCATGTCCAGTTCTAACTATTGCTTCCTGACCTGCATACAAGTTTCTCAAGAGGCAGGTCAAGTGGTCTGGTATTCCCATCTCTTTCAGAATTTTCCACAGTTTATTGTGATCCACACAGTCAAAGGGTTTGGCATAGTCAATAAAGCAGAAATTGATGTTTTTCTGGAACTCTCTTGCTTTTTCCATGATCCAGTGGATATTGACAATTTGATCTCTGGTTCCTCTGCCTTTTCTAAAATTGGCTTGAACATTAGGGAGTTCATGGTTCATGTACTGCTGAAGCCTGGCTTGGAGAATTTTGAGCATTACTTTACTAGCATGTGAGATGAGTGCAATTATGCAGTAGTTTGAGCATTCTTTGGCATTGCCTTTTTTGGGATTGGGATGAAAACTGACCTTTTCCAATCTTGTGGCCACTGCTGAGTTTTCCAAATTTGCTGGCATATTGAGTGCAGCACTTTCACAGCATCATCTTTCAGGACTTGGAATAGCTCCACTGGAATTCCATCACCTCCACTAGCTTTGTTCATAGTGATGCTTTCTAAGGCCCATTTGACTTCACATTCCAGAATGGCTGGCTCTATGTCATTGATCACATCATTGTGATTATCTGGGTCGTGAAGATCTTTTTTTGTACAGTTCTTCTGTGTATTCTTGCCACTTCTTCTTAATATCTTCTGCTTCTGTTAGGGCCATACCATTTCTCTTGTTTATCAAGCTCATCTTTGCATGAAATGGTCACTTGCTATCTCTAATTTTTTTGAAGTGATCTCTAGTCTTTCCCATTCTGTTGTTTTCCTCTATTTCTTTCAATTGATAGCTGAGGAAGGCTTTCTTATCTCTTCTTGCTATTCTTTGGAACTCTGCATTCAGATGCTTATATCTTTCCTTTTCACCTTTTCTTTTCACTTCTCTTCATTTCACAGCTATTTGGAAGGCCTTCCCAGACAGCCATTTTGCTTTTTTGCATTTTTTCCATGGGGATGGTCTTGATCCCTGTCTCCTGTACCATGTCATGAACCTCATTCCATAGTTCATCAGGCACTCTTTCTATCAGATCTATGCCCTTAAATCTATTTCTTACTTCCACTGTAGAATCATAAGGGATTTGATTTAGGTCATACCTGAATGGTCTACTTGTTTCCCTACTTTCTTCAATTTAAGTCTGAATTTGGTAATAGGAAGCTCATGACCTGAGCCACAGTCAGATCCCAGTCTTGTTTTTGTTGACTTTATAGAGCTTCTCTATCTTTGGCTGCAAAGAATGTAATCAATCTTATTTCGGTGTTGACCTTCTAGTGATATCCATGTGTAGAGTCTTCTCTTGTGTTGTTGGAAGAGGGTGTTTGTTATGACTAGTGCATTTTCTTGGCAAAACTCTATTAGTCTTTGCCCTGCTTCATTCCATATTCCAAGGCCAAATTTGCCTGTTACTCTATTAGTCTTTGCACTGCTTCATTCCATATTCCAAGGCCAAATTTGCCTGTTACTCCAGGTTTTTCTTGACTTCCTACTTTTGCATTCCATTCCCCTATAATGAAAAGGACATCTTTTTGGGTGTTAGTTCTAAAAGGTCTTGTAGGTCTTCATAGAACTGTTCAGCTTCTTCAGCATTACTGGTTGGGGCATAGATTTGGATTGCTGTGATATTGAATGGTTTGCCTTGGAAATGAACAGAGCTCATTCTCTCGATTTTGAGATTGCATCCAAGTACTACATTGGAGGACCCCATGCCTGAAGGGTGGCAGCCAAGAAGAGTTACACCACGTCTGAGGTCAGGGGCAGCAGCCGAGGAGTGCCAGGCTGCAATGGCACAGGAACGGCCAAGAGGATCTACCCCATGTCCGAGGTCTGAGGCCGTGGCCAGGAGGAGCCACCCCAGGCCCAAGGTCAGGGGTGGAGGCCGGGAGGAGCTACTCCACGCCCCCACGCCTGAGGCCAGGGGCAGCAGCCGGGAGGACCAACCCCATGTCCAAGGATCAGTGGTTGCATGGGCGCAGGAGGGCCTAGAGGAGCTATCCCACATTGAAGGTAAGGAAGGCCAGCAGTGAGGAGATACCCGTCATCCAAGGTAAGGAGCAGCGGCTGCACTTTGCTGGAGCAGCCGAGAAGAGATACCCCACGCCCAAGTTAAGAGAAACCCAAGTAAGACAGTAGGTGTTGCAAGAGGGCATCAGAGGGCAGACACACTGAAACCATACTCACAGGAAACTAGTCAATCTAATCACACTAGGACCACAGCCTTGTCTAACTCAATGAAACTAAGCCATGCCCGTGGGGCAACCCAAGACAGGCGGGTCATGGTCTAGAGGTCTGACAGAATGTGGTCCACTGGAGAAGGGAATGGCAAACCACTTCAGTATTCTTGCCTTGAGAACCCCATGAACAGTATGAAAAGGTAAAAGGATAGGATACTGAAAGAGGAACTCCCCAGGTCAGTAGGTGCCCAATATGCTACTGGAGATCAGTGGAGAAATAACTCCAGAAAGAACGAAGGGATGGAGCCAAAGCAAAAACAATACCCAGTTCTGGATGTGACTGGTGATAGAACCAAGATCTGATGTTGTAAACAGCAATATTGCATAGGAACTTGGAATGTCAGATCCATGAATCAAGGCAAATTGGAAGTGGTCAAATAAGAGATGGCAAGAGTGAATGTCGACATTCTAGGAATCAGGGAACTAAAATGGACTGGAATGGGGGAATTTAACTCAGATGACCATTATATCTACTACTGTGGACAGGAATCCCTCAGAAGAAATGGAGTAGCCATCATGGTCAACAAAAGAGTCTGTAATGCAGTACATGGATTCACTCATCTCACATGCTAGTAAAGTAATGATCAAAATTCTCCAAGCCAGGCTTCAGCAATACATGAGCTGTGTACTTCCAAATATTCAACCTGGTTTTAGAAATACAGAGGAACCAGAGATCAAATTGCCAACATTCAGTGGATCACTGAAAAAGCAAGAGCGTTCCAGAAAAACATCTATTTCTGCTTTATTTACTATGCCAAAGCCTTTGTCTGTGTGGATCACAATAAACTGTGGAAAATTCTGAAAGAGATGGGAATACCAGACCAACTGACCTGCCTCTTGAGAAACCTGCATGCAGGTCAGGAATAAACAGTTAGAACTGGACATGGAACAACAGACTGGTTCCAAATAGGAAAAGGAGTACCTCAAGGCTGTATATTGTCACCATGCTTATTTAACTTATACGCAGAGTACATCATGAGAAACGCTGGGCTGGAAGAAGCACACGCAGGAATCAAGATTGCCAGGAGAATCATCAATGACCTCAGATATGCAGATGACACCAGCTCTTACGGAAGAAAGTGAAGAAGAACTAAAGAGCCTCTTGATGAAAGTGAAAGAGGTGAGTGAAAAAGTTAGCTTAAAACTCAACATTCAGAAAATGAAGTTCATGGCTTCTGGTCCTATCACTTCATGGCAAACAGACGGGGAAATAGTGGAAACAATGGCTGACTTTATTTTGGGGCTCCAAAATCACTGCAGATGGTGACTCCAGCAATGGAATTAAAAGATGCTTACTCCTTGGAAGGAAAGTTGTCACCAATATGCTGTTGCTGCTGCTGCTGCTAAGTCACTTCAGTCGTGTCCAACTCTGTGCAACCCCATAGACTACAGCCCACCAGGCTCCCCTGTCCCTGGGATTCTCCAGGAAAGAACACTGAAGTGGGTTGCCATTTCCTTCTCCAATGCATGAAAATGAAAAGTGAAATTAAAGTCACTCAGTCGTGTCTGACTCTTAACAACCCCATGGACTGCAGCCTACCAGGCTTCTCCGTCCATGGGATTTTCCAAGCAAGAGTACTGGAGTGGGGTGCCATTGCCTTCTCCATCACCAACCTAGATAGCATATTAAAAAGCAGAGACATTACTTTACCTACAAAGGTTCATCTAGTCAAGGCTATGGTTTTTCCAGGAGTAATGTGTGGATGTGAGAGTTGGACTTAAAGAAAGCTGAGCTCAGAAGAGTTGATGCTTTTGAACTCTGGCGTTGGAGAAGACTCTTGAGAGTCCCTTAGACTGCAAGTAGATCCATCTTAAAGGAGAACAGTCCTGGGTATTCACTGGAATGACTGATGCTGAAGCTGAAACTCCAATACTTTGGCCATCTGATCAAAGACCTGACTCATTGAAAATACCCTGATGCTGGGAAAGATTGAGGGCGGGAGGAGAAGGGGACGATGGAGGATGAGATGGTTGGATGGCATCACTGACTCAATGGACATGTGTTTGGGTGGACTCCGGGATTTGGTGGTGGACAGGGAGGCCTGGTGTGCTGCGATTCATGGGTTTTCAAAGTCAGACATGACTGAATGACTGAACTGAACTGAACAATTATTTCAGAGGAAACAAGAAGGGATGAAGAGTGTTAGGGTAAATAAGCGAGTAAATGAAAAGTAATATTGACTGATTAAGAGAACAATAAAAATAACATTGATTTAACACGCATAAAACTAAAATATAAAATATAAGACAAAGAAAGGACAGAATTGTGTAAATGGAAGACCTACAGGAAAAGTTTTTTTGTGAATTGGGAAGTCAGTAAGTATTACTTGACATATATGGGAAATTATATATAATAAATTTCATTTTAAAATCTATATGATGATATGGAAAAAATATACATTATATGTATATATTTGGAGAGAGAGAATGAGAATTTTAAATATTATTTTTAAAGACTCTTTAGATACACACAATAAAATACACACAGATAAAAAAACCTGAGATTTTTGTCACTCACAACTAAGGAGAGGGAAGGTAGCAGGTACATTGATATTTGCTTTAGCTGAATCATGGGTATTTGAGGGCATTTATGCTTTTCTGTCTCTATGTAGAAAATTAATCTTTTCTGTGGCAAGTGGCAAAATGGAATTTTGGCATTACATTCACAACCCATACAACTTTATAAAATTGTAACCCCCATACCAAAATACCTTTTATATGAACTCTCAAGATTAATACCTAATTTTTCTTCCTGTCCAGTATATTTTTCTGCATTTTCCAAAGGAAATTTAACTGGCCTCAGAGTTTGCCAGTTTCTCCTCACTTTCATCACTGTAACATGTTGACTTCCAAGAATGAAGTAGGTTATGCAGAAACCCTTTTAAAATGAGGACTTCTACTTAGAAGAAATAGACAGTATTCTTTGAAGGGAACAAGGTGATGGAGAGACTAGGACCTCTCATTGCTGATTTGTTCTTATTATTTCTCTTAAATATCTTCATCTAATTCTCGAGCTTGCCATTAAATGACTGCTATTACATGAACAACACCTAACACAGACCTAGCAAATGGCAAATATTTCACTGCTAATATCATACCCAGCACTCTTCCTATATAATAGTTTCACATATCATGTATTTTCATATATATTGTTTCATTATGTCATGTGATTTCAAAATAGAAATTATCGGCATGGTTGAATCAAAGAAACAACCAACAGAAAAACACAGCTTCAAATGTAGGATATTTATAGAAGATTAAGGACTCTAGGCAAAAGTAACTATGTAAATGAATACTAACAAGGAATACAGTGCATGCACCTTGCATGTTGACTAAAGAATGAAATCAAGCTATCACCCCCAACTCATTGACACCAAACTATTTCTCTTTCCCTAAATATTCCATAAGACATAACAATACTTAATTTCTCCTTTTATAGGTCTCCCTGTTTGCAGTGAGGAGGTTAACAATAGTTTTCTGTTAAGAATTTGAAAGTAAGAGTTATAACCATCCATGGAAGATAAAATGGTAAGGGCAAACTGGTACCAAAATATTTTTCTTAATGTCATTTGCTATACAAAAAATAAATTGCATACAGTAGGGACTTCTAGATCAGAGGAAGTTAGAAAATTAAAGATTTTACTATTGTTTAAGCGGAGCCTGGTGGGCTGCCGTCTATGGGGTCACAGAGTCAGACATTACTGAAGTGACTTAGCAGCAGCATACATGTGCAATATTTTTGCCAAATGAAAGGCCTATATATTAAATGCATGTGTGCATGTATATGTTTTATACACACATATAATAGGCACACACACAGAGACATGAACACCAGATTACAGAAGCCTAGAAATCAGTGTACTGTGTACAAACTGGAAACCCTGAAAATTTGGCAGTATAGTTTGGAGACCTGATAGCTGAGAGGAGATGGTGTAGATTCCATTCTTCAGGACTGTGAAGACCTGAGAATCAGGAGCTCTGAGGACAGGTAAGATCCATGTCCCAGGTCCAACAGTCAGACAACAAAAGCTAATCCTCTCTTCCTCCAATTTTTATTCTATTTGGTCCCTCAGTGGATTAGATGATACCCATTTACACTGGGGAAGGCAATCTGTTTTACTCAGTCTATCAATTCAAAC
Source organism: Tragelaphus eurycerus (assembly GCA_935064755.1). NCBI lineage: Eukaryota > Metazoa > Chordata > Mammalia > Artiodactyla > Bovidae > Tragelaphus > Tragelaphus eurycerus. The sequence continues at coordinate 3,028,788 of CAKXYN010000006.1, forward strand.
ACTAATATCTTCTAAAATCACCCTCACAGACACACCCAAAAAACCTATTTAACCAGTTTCTGGGCATCCTATGGTGGACTCAAATTGACACAAAATTAATTATCACAGTAAATGTTACAGGGATGTCAGATTTATCTTTATTGGGTATTCAGCACTAAAATTCAAACACATCTGAGTATGGGAAGTAGAAATGGGAAGTCTGCCTACACAGTGCTTTTTTGTATGAAGACAAACAACTTTCTAAAATGAAGCACTGGAATACAGCTAACCTCTCAAATGCTCCCAATACCAATGTCTCTATTTCCTTTAACAAGAAATCATATTCTAATATCAAATAGCTGGTTTTTTTTTACTCACATTTATTCCAGTTTCCCATGTAGTCACATTCAAACTCTTAGAGGAAAAGTGTGCTAAGGATGAATCGGTTGTATGGCTTCTTCTTTGAAATTTATTCCAAGACTTTGAGAAACAAGACAATTCACAGAATAGAGTGAATCTCTGTTCAGCAGAAAAATACCCTTTCAACATAGCCGACAGCACAGTTTTGTCACACTGCAGGCTGCACAATAAAAACATGGCAGTAAACAGCCCTCACTTGTATCCTTGTGGGTGAAACACAAGAGCTGCAGGAGGAAGAACTCTGCATAACAACCATGAGGACAGATCCAGCCCACGTGGCTCCACTGGCAGTACAGGCCTCAAGAGTGGAAACCATAAATGAAGGCTAAAACAGGGAAAGGGAAAACTGTCCAAGCCCACACGGTAGCTGTCAGAATGTGATCAGGAACATTCAAGGAAATATTCAGAGCAACATAACCTGAATAAAATCTGGGTCCTGTTGGCAGGAAAAGATGAATTGTGTGAACTGTAAATAACTGCTAGTGATTAGCCATTGGACGTTCTGAAGGGATGCTGACATGGAAGAAGGGCCTAGACTCAGAAAACAAATTTAGTTCCTGCAAATCCATTTTTAGCCACATTTGGAGTCATATGGGAAAATATATGTACAGTGCTATTTAAATTTAATAGCTATAAATTCTACTCTGAAAGTGAATAAGCATGGGAGAAATAAACTAAAAATACACCCAATAAGGAAAATAAGAAAAAAAAGCCCAATGTCTATTTATTTTGGTTATATGACTAAGGAAATGTTGTAGATTAGTACCATAAAGATAATAGAGAAGTGATAAAATTTTTACTAAGAAGTAGCATAATTTCTGGGGGGAAGGCAATGTCACCCCACCCCAGTACTCTTGCCTGGAAAATCCCATGGACGGAGGAGCCTGGTGGGCTCCAGTCCATGGGGTCGCTAGGAGTCGGACACAACTGAGCAACTTCACTTTCACTTTTCACTTTCATGCACTGGAGAGGCAGATGGCAACCCACTCCAGTGTTCTTGCCTGGAGAATCCCAGGGACGGAGCCTGGTGGGCTGCCGTCTATGGAATCGCACAGAGTCAGACACGACTGAAGCGACGCAGCAGCAGCAGCAGCATAATTTCTGAGGTTCCCTGGTGGTTCTGTGGTAAAGAATCCACCTGCCAATTCAGAAGACATGGGTTTGATCCCTGGGTTGGGAAGATCCCCTGGAGAAGGAAATGGCCACTCATTCTAGTATCATTGCCTGGGAAATCCCATGGACAGAGGACCCTGGCAGACTACAGTCCATGGGGTCGCAAAAGAGCTGGAAATGACTTCTCAACTAAACAACAACAAAGAATAATTTATAAAAAGAAACAAATAAACCAGGAGCCTATTTTAGCAAAGCACAGGCTAGTATTATGATACAGAGGCTCTGAAGCTAGCAATCCTAGCTTCAGCAGTCCTAATACACCAGGTCTGAATTTCATGTGTGTTACTCATTGATGCTCAGACAAATCACAGACCTAAGTCTCTACTTTATGTTCTGTAAAAGATCTTAGACTATTGAAGGAATCAAGTGAAGCAACATACATAATACATTTAGCATAGAGCCTTGTGCATATCAAGGACTCAATGAGTATACACAATTCCATTACTGCCTTCATATCTTCCTTAGCTAAATATGAACAAGTTCTATGTATAGATATTTATCAATATAATACAGGATTACTAAGTCATTTTAGCTGAGAAGCATTTTGGTGTTACACATTCTGATTACACCTTCACCTACCTATACTGGTCAAGAAAAATTAATACACATATTCATACATAAATACACAATTCAAAAGCTGGCAATAAAGAGCAGGATTATTTCATACTCTGCTTTATAACTGGGGCAATGGTCTGGATATTCTCCCATGTACAACTATGTCAGCATCTCTGTAATTTCTTAATCTAATAATATTGCTAATGATGTTACTTTGTGCAAAGGGTAAAGAATCAGTTAATATTTGTAAGATCTTCTGAAATGTTTTAAAAAGCCTTACAATTTTAAAGAGGAGATAACTTAATGGTTTTTATTTCTTACAGTTTTTCATAGCATTTCACTTCTCAACTTTTTTTCCTACAGTCAGTCTGCCAAAGAATTAGCATTCTATAATAAATGCTTTCATTCTTTGAAATGTCAGCACCTTCCTCCTAAAAATTAGTCACTTTTCACAATACTGAGACAAATGGATATATACTTGAACTTTAATATGAAGGATATGGTGATATAATGAATGGAAGTGTCCTGAAAAGGTGGCTTTTACTTTAGGTGCATAAATGCATGCATGCATGCTAAGTCGCTTCAGTCATGTTTGTCCTGTGTGACCCAAAGGACAGCAGCCCACCAGGTCCTCTGTCCACAGAATTCTCTAGGCAAGAGTACTGGAGTGGGTTGCCATTTCCTTCTCCAAGGTGGATAAATAGGAAAGTTAAAAAAAGTATGATTCCTGAAGTTAATAATTACTTTGCTTAAAAATCAGTAGTTTTGTGTTACTTCTTAAAAAAAAAAAAATGCATTCTATTTATTATTCTTATGCACAATTATAGTACAGTGGTTCAAAAGTTCACCAGTTATAAAGATAATTAAATATGAGTTTTACAGGAGCAGCTTCCTTCTATCTACATGACAGACTAAGGTACTTGTATAGGAAAGGATATTTTCTCAACCATGGCAATATGATTAACTCATGTTTCTTTTACTGAGTTTTCTATTTTGAATGGGGCCTTTTATCATCAACTTCCTCCATCACTTCATCAGAGAACTCTCCTGTCTCCCTTGAGTTTTGGCATAGGTGAAAGTGGTAACTTAAATGCATTTCAATTGACTGTAAAGATATGATTTGGTAAAAATCCATTAAAATAATCTCCTGAATGTCCTGATGCATTAAACACTTACAGGTACACCTATTGCAGGCAGGTAATGTGTTTATCTTCATTTTATGAACAGTCTTCAAGGGAAAAAGGGAGACCAGAAATTGACAGCTGGTCCAGACACAATTTCCACACATTGTATGTATGCTTGCACAAAGCTTTTATTCTGTTTGTACAGATAATAATGTAGCTCCGCAATTAGCTCTGGAAGGCATATATTGCAGGCTGAAAGTTACCTGGCAAGCATTCAAGACACAGGTTTACATTTTATTTTTCTCTATGCAGGGAATATTCTTTAAGAAATGAATTTCACATATTAGAGAAAAACTATTTCTTTTCATAAAACATGAACAAATTGCAAGAATGAAATCTCTTTATTGTCAATCTGTTTAATTAAAGTCTAGCTTTGGATAGCTCAAGAACGTATAACTTCTGGTAGGTGTGAAATTGCTAAGAGACAAACTAAAAAGTACCAAAATAAAATAAGATATCAAAGAATCACTAATAACCTAGGCTAACAGATGGGACCCATTAAAATCTTTGTGTTAGAAATACCTCACTGCACCGTGATGAATATTTTTTCATAAAGTGACTTCTTTCATCAGATAGTCAATATAGGAATGAATTGTTGAAATAATTTTGAAAGATTTCTAGTTTTGCTAGAGTTATTTACCAATTCTAACAAATAAAAAATAAATATTTTCTAATCCTTTGAGTCTGTATGGTACCATTAAGTAGTCACATCTAAGAAAGTTATGCAAAATTTACTGACTTTTCATATTATGCAAAATACATTCAAATATAGTTATACAGCATCCAATGTATTTATTATAGTCTTAGTGGGAGCTACAGGAGTTGCAGAGATAAATAAATATAGATTCTACCACCAGTGAACTTACAGCTTATTTGAATAGATGAACATTATATGATACAACTACAATTTAAGGTAGAAATTTATTTTTTAAGAGTGATTAGATGTTGTCTTTGTGTGACAAAGAACAAATAACTAGGTTTAACTTAAATATACAGTATGAGAAAGTGAATTGGGGAAAGTAATTTAGGGATTACAGAGGGGGACTGGAATTGAAAAATCAGAGAAAATCGTGAATACTCATTGAAGAATACTCGTGAATATTCCATTGAAAAAAAATACCTAAAAAGCCTAATGGTGTAATTAATCAGGACATTTTTTGGTAAAAAATGAAAATTTCCCAAAAGATTGCAATCAACTACATAGTGAGCAAAACCTAAGTTTCTATAATCAAAATGAGTTTGGAGAATACCATGCATAATATTTTCTTCCTAATGGAAAACACTATATATTACTATAGTAAAGGATTTGAGAACTCTTAGCTTATTTTTTTTAACCCACATTCCCTGAAATATTTGAAGATAATTTCTTTCAATGTCCCTTAGTCATTGTGATTCATGAAAACATGTTAAGGAACATATTTTCTTGTGGAATAAAGAAATATAGACAGTAAAGAATGGGAAGGTTATGAGCACAGAGTTTGGATTCAGGCTGCTCAGCCATTTACAAGTTCTGTGGCCCTGGATAAGTTACTTTGACTTTTCTAAGCACCAGTTTCCTCACCTCACAGTATGGATAATGGCTATCTCATAGGCTGTTTATAATAGCCAATTATTACATAATAAAATATAAAGCACTTATCAACTACAGATACAGATCAGCATTTAATAGCATCATTTGCTGTTGTTGTCCAACTGCTCAGTCATGTCTGATTCTTTGCAACCCCATGGACTGCAGCACAGCAGGCTCCCCTGTCCCTCACTATCTCTCAGAGTTTGCCCAAATTCATGTCCATTGAGTCAGTGAAGCTATCTAACCAACTCATCCTCTGCTGCCCCCTTACCCTTTGGCCTTCCACCTTTCCCAGCATCAGGGTCTTTCCCCCTTCATGGATCACAGCTTCGTGCAGCCAAAAGGGCTTGTGTCTCTCAATGAAGCTATGAGCCATATCATGCAGGGCTACCCAAGACAAATGGGTCACAGTGAAGAGTTTTGACAAAACATGGACCACTAGAGGAGGGAATGGCAAACCACTCCTCTATTCTTGCCACGAAAACCTCATGAACAGGATGAATAGGCTATAGTATCATCAGATCAGATCAGATCAGTCGCTCAGTCGTGTCCGACTCTTTGCAACCCCATGAACTGCAGCACGCCAGGCCTCCCTATCCATCACCAGCTCTCGGAGGTCACTCAGACTCACATTCATCGAGTCAGTGATGCCATCCAGCCATCTCATCCTCTGTCCTCCCCTTCTCCTCCTGCCCTCAATCCCTCCCAGCATCAGAGTCTTCTCCAATGAGTCAACTCTTCGCATGAGGTGGCCAAAATACTGGAGTTTCAGCTTTAGCATCATTCCTTCCAAAGAAATCCCAGGGCTGATCTCCTTCAGAATGGACCGGTTGGATCTCCTTGCAGTCCAAGGGACTCTCAAGAGTTTTCTCCAACACCACAGTTCAAAAGCATCAATTCTTCAGCACTCAGCCTTCTTCACAGTCCAGCTCTCACATCCATACGTGACCACAGGAAAGACCATAGCCTTGAGTAGGTGAACCTTTGTTGGCAAAGTAATGTCTCTGCTTTTGAATATGCTATCTAGGTTGGTCATAACCTTCCTTCCAAGGAGTAAGCGTCTTTTAATTTCATGGCTGCAGTCACCATCTGCAGTGATTTTGGAGCCCAGAAAAAGAAAGTCTGACACTGTTTCCACTGTTTCTCCATCTATTTCCCATGGAGTGATGGGACCAGATGCCATGATCTTCGTTTTCTGAATGTTGAGCTTTAAGCCAACCTTTTCACTCTCCACTTTCACTTTCATCAAGAGGCTTTTTAGCCCCTCTTCACTTTCTGCCATAAGAGTGGTGTCATCTGCATATCTGAGGTTATTGATATTTCTCCCAGCAATCTTGATTCCAACTTGTGTTTCCTCCAGTCCAGCATTTCTCATGATGTACTCTGCATATAAGTTAAATAAACATGGTGACAATATACAGCCTTGACGTACTCCTTTTCCTATTTGGAACCAGTCTGTTGTTCCATGTCCAGTTCTAACTGTTGCTTCCTGACCTGCATACAGATTTCTTAAGAGGCAGATCAGGTGGTCTGGTATTCCCATCTCTTTCAGAATTTTCCACAGTTTATTGTGATCTACACAGTCAAAGGCTTTGGCATAGTCAATAAAGCAGAAATAGATGTTTTTCTGGAACTCTTTTGCTTTTTCCACGATCCAGCAGATGTTGGCAGTTTGATCTCTGGTTCCTCTGCCTTTTCTAAATCCAGCTTGAACATCAGGAAGTTCCACGGTTCACATATTGCTGAAGCCTGGTTTGGAGAATTTTGAGCATTACTTTACTAGCGTGTGAGATGAGTGCAATTGTGCGGTAGTTTGAGCACTCTTTGGCATTGCCTTTCTTTGGGATTGGGATGAAAACTGACCTTTTCCAATCTTGTGGCCACTGCTGAGTTTTCCAAATTTGCTGGCATATTGAGTGCAGCACTTTCACAACATCATCTTTCAGGATTTGGAATAGCTCCATTGGCATTCCATCACCTCCACTAGCTTTGTTCCTAGTGATGCTTTCTAAGGCCCACTTGACTTCACATTCCAGGATGTAGTATCATAGGATTGTTTTAATAATGAGACTGCTGAGTTTGAAATCTGGGCTAGATGAAGCAGAAGCTGGAATCAAGATTGCCGGGAGAAATATGAATAACCTCAGATATGCAGGGGACACCACCTTTACGGCAGAAAGAAAAGAAGAACTAAAGAGCCTCTTGATGAAAGTGAAAGAAGAGAGTGACAAAGTTGACTTAAAATTAAACATTCAGAAAACAAAGATCATGGCATCTGGTCCCATCACTTCATGGCAAATGGATGGGGAAACAGTGACAGACTTTATTTTGGAGGGCTCCAAAATCACTGCAGGTGGTGACTGCAGCCATGAAATTAAAAGACGCTTGCTCCTTAGAAGAAAAGTTATGACCAACCTAGACAGACTATTAAAAAGCAGAGGTATTACTTTGCCAACAAAGGTCCAAAATAAAAGGTATGGTTTTTCCAGTAGTCTTGCATGGATGTGAAAATTGGACTATAAAGAAAGCTGAGCACTGAAGAATTGATGCTTTTGAACTGTGGTGTTGGAAAAGACTCTTGAGAGTCCCTCAGACTGCAAGGAGACCCAACCAGTCCATTCTAAAGGATATCAGTCCTGGGTGTTCTTTGGAAGGAATGATGCTAAAGCTGAAACTCCAATAGTTTGGCCACCTGATGCAAAGGACTGACTCATTTGAAAAGACCCTGAGGCTGGAAAAGATTAAAGGTGGGAGGAGAAGGTGGCAACAGAGGATGAGATGGTTGGATGGCATCACTGATTCAGTGGACATGAGTTTGAGTAAACTCTGAGAGTTGGTGATGGACATGGAAGCATGGCATGCTGCAGTCCATTGGGTCACAAAGAGTCTGACACAACTGAGCAATAGAACTAAAATGAACCAAAATCAAAAAGGTGAAGCACTTGGCCGAAGTTGCTAGTGAGTGGAAGCCAACATGACATTTCATTTGGCCTTGCTGCTCCACTACTTTGCTTGTGTTAATAACTAGTGCAATATTGTGGATTATGAAAAATATATACTTGGTCATTCAGATAACCAAATATACGTATTTGATCTTCATCCAAAAATCCTAGGTCTCAATTCCCTAAAGCCTTGGTATCTCCTGAGTAGTAAGAGCAACAAGAGTATCTTTGGTTTCTTGTCCTCATTCCTGGAATCACTTCAATGGCATGAAGGTGGAATAGATGCCTTGTTATGCATCAGTTCAGTTCAGTCCCTCAGTCATGTCTGACTATTTGTGACCCCATGAATCACAGAATGCCAGGCATCCCTGTCCATCACCAACTCCCAAAGTTCACTCAAACTCATGTCCATAGAGTCGGTGATGCCATCTAGCCATCTCATCCTCTGTCGTCCCCTTCTCCTACTGTCCCCAATCCCTCCCAGCATCAGAGTCTTTTCCAATGAGTTAACTCTTTGCATGAGGTGGCCAAAGTACTGGAGTTTCAGCTTTAGCATCATTCTTTCCAAAGAAATCCCAGGACTGATCTCCTTCAGAATGGATTGATTGGATCTCCTTGCAGTCCAAGGGACTCTCAAAAGTCTTCTCCAACACCACAGTTCAAAAGCATCAATTCTTCAGTGTTCAGCTTTCTTCACCATCCAACTTTCACATCCATACATGACTACTGTAAAAAACCATAGCCTTGACTAGATGGACCTTTGGTGGCAAAGTAATGTCTCTGCTTTTGAATATGCTATTGATGTTGGCAAGAATACACAGAAGAACTGTACAAAAAGATCTTCACAACCAAGATAATCATGATGGTGTGATCACTGACCTAGAGCCAGACATCCTGGAATGTGAAGTCAAGCGGGCCTTAGAAAGCATCACAACGAACAAAGCTAGTGGAGGTGATGGAATTCCAGTTGAGCTATTCCAAATCCTGAAAGATGATGCTGTGAAAGTACTATACTCAATATGCTAGCAAATTTGGAAAACTCTCAGTGGCCACAGGAATGGAAATGGTCAGTTTTCATTCCAATCCCAAAGAAAGGCAATGCCAAAGAATGCTCAAATTACCACACAATTGCAGTCATCTCACATGCTAGTAAAGTAGTGCTCAAAATTTTCCAAGCCAGGCTTCAGCAATACGTGAACCGTGAACTTCCTGATGTTCAAGCTGGTTTTAGAAAAGGCAGAGGAACCAGAGATCAAACTGCCAACATCTGCTGGATCATGGAAAACGCAAAAGAGTTCCAGAAAAGCATCTATTTCTGTTTTATTGACTATGCCAAAGTCTTTGACTGTGTGGATCACAATAAACTGTGGAAAATTCTAAAAGGGATGGGAACACCAGACCACATGATCTTCCTCTTCAGAAATTTGTATGCAGGTCAGGAAACAACAGTTAGAACTGGACATGGAACAACAGACTGGTTCCAAATAGGAAAAGGAGTATGTCAAGGCTGTATATTGTTGCCCTGTTTGCTTAACTTATATGCAGAGTACATCATGAGAAACGCTGGACTGGAAGAAACACAAGCTAGAATCAAGATTGCCGGGAGAAATATCAATAACCTCAAATATGCAGATGACACCACCCTTATGGCAGAAAGTGAAGAGGAACTAAAAAGTCTCTTGATGAAAGTGGAGAGTGAAAGAGTTGTTTTAAAGCTCAACATTCACAAAACAAAGATCATAGCATCCGGTCCCATCAGTTCATGGGAAATAGATGGGGAAACTGTGGAATCAGTGTCAGACTTTAGTTTTTTGGGTTCCAAAATCACTGTAGATGGTGACTGCAGCCATGAAATTAAAAGACGCTTACTCCTTGGAAGGAAAGTTATGACCAACCTAGATAGCATATTTGGGGAAGGCAATGGCACCCCACCCCAGTACTCTTGCCTGGAGAATCCCATGGATGGAGGACCCTGGTGCGCCGCAGTCCATGGGGTCACTAAGAGTCGGATACGACTGGGCGACTTCACTTTCACTTCTCACTTTCATGCATTGGAGAAGGCAATGGCAACCCACTCCAGTGTTCTTGCCTGGAGAATCCCAGGGACGGGGGAGCCTGGTGGCCTGCTGTCTCTGGGGTCGCACAGAGTCGGACACGACTGAAGCAACTGAGCAGAGCAGATAGCATATTCAAAAGCAAAGACATTACTTTGCCAACAAAGGTTCATCTAGTCAAGGCTATGGTTTTTCCAGTGGTCATGTATGGATGTGAGAGTTGGACTGTGAAGAAGGCTGAGTGCCAAAGAATTGATGCTTTTGAACTGTGGTGTTGGAGAAGATTCTTGAGAGTCCCTTGGACTGCAAGGAGATCCAACCAGTCCATTCTGAAGGAGATCAGCCCTGGGATTTCTTTGGAAAGAATGATGCTAAAGCTGAAACTCCAGTACTTTGGCCACCTCATGCGAAGAGTTGACTCATTGGAAAAGACTCTGCTGCTGGGAAGGATTGGGGGCAAGAGGAGAAGGGGACGACAGAGGATGAGATGGCTGGATGGCATCACTGACTCGATGGGCATGAGTCTCAGTGAACTCCAGGATTTTGTGATGGACAGAGAGGCCTGGCGTGCTGTGATTCATGGGGTTGCAAAGAGTTGGACACGACTGAGTGACTGATCTGATCTGATCTGATCTAGGTTGGTCATAAATTTTCTTCCAAGGAGTAAGCGTCTTTTAATTTCATGGCTGCAGTCACCACCTGCAGTGTTTTTGGAGCCCAAAATGAAGCACAAGCTGGAATCAATATTGCCGGGAGAAATATCAATAACCTCAGATATGCAGATGACACCATCCTTATGGCAGAAGAGGAACTAAAGAGCTTCTTGATGAAAGTGAAAGAGGAGACTGAAAAAGTTGGCTTAAAACTTCTTGTGGTGTTGGAGAAGACTCTTGAGAATCCCTTGGAAAGCAAAGAGATAAAACCAGTCAATCCTAAAAGAAATCAACCCTGAATATTCATTGGAAGGACTCATGCTGAAGTTGAAGTTCCTATATTTTGGCCACCTGATGTGAAGAGCTGACTCATTAGAAAGGACCCTGGTGCCGGGAAAGACTGAAGGCAGGAGGAGAAACAGACAACAGAATGAGATGACTGGATGGCATCATTGACCCAATAGACAGGAGTCTGAGCAAACTCTGGGAGATGGTGAAGGACAGGGAAGCCTGGTGTCCTGCAGTCCATGGGGTCACAAAAAGTTGTATATAACTCAATGACTGAACAGCAACAAAAATGAAGACTCCATAAAATGGGCTTGCTAAACAAAGTATACACATATGCATTTGTTCTAGATAATATTAGAGTTTAAATGAGCTAAAATCAATAGGAAGAATAGTATACAAAAGAAAAAAATCTCTCACATATATGAATAGAGTATACATATTAATTTTAATAGATGAGTGAGGACCCCTTGAACATCCATCAGACAGTAAGAATTGCCTCCCTGTTTCTAATCTTTGATTGCAGAACTAAGAGGTTTGTCAAGAGTCATGGTTATTGCTTTTTGTGTCTACTATGAACTAAATATGAACGTATTAAACAAGACTATATTTAATCTTTATAGATCTTTAGCTTATATAACTTCTGGAGATAATTATTCTCAACCTCTCCATTAAATATGCAAAAGTAGCACTTTTTAAAAAGTTTTGGTTTAAATTTACTAGAGCTACTAAATTTGAAAACTATGAAAGTTTTTCTTCATGCCACAGAAAATATTTTTGTTCATTCTATAGAAATTAATTTTATAGTCTGAATCTTTAGGTATTTTAGATCTGATAAACTTTCAATAGATATACATTTTAAAACATTTTTCATTTGTGAGTGTCTGCTCTAAGTATTTACTGAGGTAACATGCAGCATTGTGTAACACAGAGGGGAAACTCTAAAAAGTTATTTTTCTTCATATTATTCCTCAAATCCTTTTCACCCAAGAAATTACTTTCAGCAAATCTCCCCTTTCTTTATTAGAATCTCCAGCCCTGACTGACCCTCTTTCCTCAGAAATCCTTCCCTTTTTCCATTTGATCCTTTCTTCTACTTTCTTTAGAAATAAATATACTGAAAATTTTAAAGATTAATGCTACCTTAAACTCAAATAATATTTTATAATAATTGCATCATTTTTTTTTCTTTTAGAAAAATAAGGGACTAAAGATACAAAGCTTCCTGCCTAACTCTCTCCATTCCCATCTTTTCTTTATCCCCCCCCATCTCCCTCAGCACTAATCTTTAGCTAGAATATAGGGATTATATATCCCTATGAAACTGTATAAGCCATTATTTTCTATGTGTAATAAATAATACATAGCATTGTTTTGTGTACTTTCCAACCATAAATGGTTATGATGTTCATCCCATTCTGCAACTTGCTCATTCCTTCAACAAGGTATTCCTCTTGAGTACTGGGTCACATTCCACTTCATAAACCAAAAATTATTCTCATTTCTGTTAATGAGCACGTAAGTCATTTCTATTTTTTCTGTAACACTCCCCCACATGTTAGTTAATTAGTTAACTAATTGTGTGTTAGTTGCTCAGTCATGTCTGACTCTTTGTGACTCTGTGGACTGTAGTCCACCAGGCTCCTCTGTCCATGGAATTCTCCAGGCAAGAAAAGAATACTATAGTGGGTTGCCATTCCTGTCTCCATGGCATCTTCCCAACTCAGGGATCAAACCCCGGTTTTGATCAAATGCCTGCATTGCAGGAGGATTCTTTACCATCTGAACCAGCAGGTAAGCTATCAAATTATGGTCCAGGAATAAACAGCATCAGTTGGGAGCTTGTGAGAAATGTAGACTCTCAAGGTTCACCCTAGACCACTGTATTAGAAAAATACACTGTAACAGGAGACCCCTTAGTTTGCATGTGAATTCAAATTTGAAAAGCACAGTTATTTTACTTCTAACTGTAGGTGCTACTATTACAGTTGATGCTATAGCTGCCATAGCTGTTATGTGTCCTTATAAAAATGCAAGAATTTCTATACAAAATGAAGTCATGAGGATTTAGCACATTCAAATTATCAACTCTTCTAAAAGTTCCTCTTTAAAAGGAGTGGACCTATTTACACAGCAAGTAGCAATGTTAGAGAGTCCTCAGTTTTCCTCATCTTACACAACAATTGATACAGTCATGTTTTCAAGTTTCTGACAGAAATTAGTCAAAATGATATTTTATTATTGTTTTAATTCAAATTTCCCTGGTCACCATAATGCTGAACCTTGGAAATGTTTACTGATAATCACTTCCCACTTTTGTAAAATGTCTATTACATAAATGTTTATTTTCTACTCAGGTGTTTTGTCATTTTTTTTTCTTAATTAGAAGTTGATTACATATTGGGAAACCTATTTATTCCTCTCAATCTATTACAAAGATCTTCTCCCATCCATGTTTTGTTGTTGTTGATCTTTTTAATTTGTTTATAGCATCTATTTCTCCTTTCAGAATTGAGAAGTCAAAGTTATTGCCCTTTGTCATATGTCTATATGTGTATACATGTATATACATGCATGTTTTGTGTCATTTTTACCTAATTAAAATTAATATGTACCTTTATGAGTATTCTAAACATACTTATTTAAAATATTTGGCCATATTTTCTATAAAATTACTTTCATCTGAAATAAATTCAATTACTAGTTGTTCATTTTGTTAGTAATTGTTATTACTAACTAGCATTTTGAAATTTTAAGTGCAGACCTATTTTTTAATTTAAGCTATGGTCATTTGTCTTTTGGGCTTAGTTTTACTTCTTTCTCCCTATTCACATACTCTTCTAGGTCAGTTTTGCAGTTTTATCTTACAATGGCATTATAGACTTCCTTTTCCAAAAAACTGTATGAAACATCTTAGATATGGTTGTTGGGGTGGAGGAAGAATTGCCTGGTTGCAGGGTGACAGGCAGGTCCATGATGATCTATGGATCTGTGGCCCCAGACAACAGGTCAACTTTCCGAGTCACCATTTTTTATTCCTCATTTATTATGAGGTAGGAAATTTGGACCAGGTCAGTGGGAAAGATGTTGGGAGTCACCCAACACTTGACTTTTTCAGTCAAATTGGTTTTAGTCTATAGTCTCACAAAAAGCTCTTTTTAATGTTAATTTCCCTGAAAAAGCTGGTTTCTCACCTAAATTTTTTGGACTCAGATCCCAACAAGCTGGTGGCTTCTGCCTATTAAACTCTCCGTAATTCTGTTCTGCTTCTAGTCCATGGAGATATTTACTTGATTTGTCTGTTATGTTTTATCTTTCTATTTTTATATTTTATCTATCATTGCTATGGATTTGAAGTTTGTATTGCACTGGAGTATGAACTAAGCCATCTTGTCCAGAAGAAATGTCCTTTTGAATATGACTCAATCTACTGCCTTTCTTGTTTTTGGTTTTGCTTGTACTTTAAGCTAAATGATGCCCTAAGAAAACAAAGAAACCCAAAGATCTTCCTCCTAACAAGGCAATACCTTTTCTTCAATATTTTTGTCCAAGTCCATGAGGTCATTAATATTTACATCTCATAGATTTTTGTTAGAGTAAAAGTAATCATGCAGCAAAGCACCTAGCTCAGGTCTGGAATACAGTAAACACTCAGTCAACTTAGCTCATCACTATTAATCTTTAAACCTGATTTGTTTACTGGTGACTCAAAACATCATCACGAGTTTTTATAAATAGGTAACATACATCCAGCTCATATACTAAAAACACAGTGTGAGAGTTAAAATCCCCCAAAAGGTTCCTTAGTTACAATGAAAGAAAAAAAAAAAAAAAATCATTCATTCCTCTGGTCTTGCATTTTATTCCTACAAGTCCTTTGTGAACTATGATTGACAAGTTGTCTTTCTCCTTCTTTTACTCATTGAAACACGGATACTCACGTTGGAAAGAATTTTAAAGATCATTTATTTGTACTCCCTCAGTTTATAGATATAAAGGTTGCTCCTCAAAGAATAAACTATTTTGGCCCCATTTACCCAGCTAATGATTGATGTAATGGGTCTCAAATTCTGTTTTACTGCTTCTAAAACTCCTAATTTTATTTTAGGTCTTTTTTATATAAAAAATTATAACTCCCATTAAACCCCATTTATAATGCCCATTAAACCCCATTTATAGATTGATGAGACATGTACAACAAAGACTTTAAATGGAGATTAATATCAGACTAAATAGATATAAAATGATACCACACTTTTCCTACTGCCCTGTTCAAATTCCCAACCTCACCATAAATCTTTCTATTAAACAGAAAGCTTGTTTGTTCCCTGGTTTTCAAACTACCCACCTGTTTTCAAGCATATTTTTAACTTCTTTCTATTAGAAAGACAGAAGGACAGTAGAATTTCACCCAAATTATTGTGAACCACAAATAGATCATTTTGAAGTCTCTCAGAAATTATACTGTACACAGTGAAAAAAGTTATACTGCAAAATACCTAGATGTTACGTGAGATGTTTTCATTCACTATTATCTCTCCCTTGTGTTTTAACTTTGCCTGAGGAAAACCACATGGGGCATAAGCTGTACATAGGTTAACATGAGTCAATCAATGTGATAGTATCTATGTATACCTAACATAGGTGCATTCCATCTTATACAGATCTAAACTTGCTAGCACAAGTTTTTAGGCAACAGAGCCTCCAATAGCTTCTCTCCCAGGAGAGCTGTCTCTGTTGACTGGCACTAATTATTATAATCATCCTACATAGACGGTGCGACACTGCTGCCATTATGTTCTTTCCCTGTCACAAGCAGAGTCTGTTTTTGGAGTTGAGTGCACAGCAGAAAATTGTCTCCTGGAGGCTCATAAAATTTCAACAAACAAAAATGAATTGATTTTTCCTATTTCTACACATATTACCAGGCATTTTAAAGGACAATATTTCTCAATTTTAGAAAACGTAAAACAGATTTCACAAGACAGTAAGAAGTAATTATCTTGAAATCTGAAGGATGGCTATCTAAAAGAGACTTTATCTAGACATTTAAATTCCAACATGTCCTAAATCCTCACCCTCAGAATTCCATCTGAGTCATGGCTGATCCTGGGTAAGTTTAGGAAATTGATAATGCTGTCTCAGAAACACTCAATCTTGCTTTCTAAGAGTTTTTCTCATTTCAAAGCAACATTTTCTTACAAAACCAAGAATTCACTGCCCAAAACTTCTCCTTCAGTTTTAGCAGCCCTGCTTGTGTCAGGTTTCTTAATGGCAGGGGGTAGGGGAATGTGCAGGAGGACTCTTAGGTATTCAGAAAACACATTTTTATTAGCAATGTAACTTTGAAGAATTTACTTTGCTTCTTCGATTCCTAACTCATGAAACACAGGTAAGATTTCTGCTCACCAGGTTATTGTGAGGGTTTGTGCAGGTGCTACACATGAAAAAGTATTATAAGTAGTAGTTGACACCATATTAGTCATGTCTATACCAGTAAAAATTCAAGCCAGTGTACCATCTCTGCACACTGAACATTTCCTTAAATTATGAAGATCCACATAATTTTAAGGTGTAAAAGACTAATGAATCAATGAGGTAGTTTGGGGACAAGACAGTCTTTTCCCTCGCCACAGAAATTGACACCTGCCTTCTGTGGATATCTGACACTGTCTCTAAGCCAATTTCAGTACAGAGAATTCCACAGTTAATAATTCAGGACATTTTTCAGCACTAGGCTGATGAAGCTTGATGTTTTCATCGTTACCTAGGACCTAAAGCTACTTGCTCTTAGTTGCTAAGTTGCTAGGAATTACCAAGATCACCCTCATGAAATAGTACATGAAATAAAACTACCATCAAGAAGTAGAGAAACCCAACTTAATCTGGCTTAAACACAAAGGAATTTATCAGCCCAGACATGAACTGGCTTCAAGCATGAGTGAACCAGTGCATACAATGATGTCAGAAACCTTTCTCTTTCCATCTCGGTTCAGCTTGCATCTGGGTTGGCTTCTTTCTCAGAATGATCTCCACATCAGGCACGATGATGGCCAGGTTCTCATCTGTCTAGATTAGCCACCCCCAGCAGAATGAGAGCTTTCACTTTCCAACAGTTTCCCCCAAAAAACAGGGAAGATGCACAACGCAAGTTGTGGAAGGTCTGTTTTGGATCTGAGGCAGAACTGAGCAATTTAGAATGGAGAATAGACACTTCCCCAAAGAAAATAAAGTTGTTATGAAGACTCTTCAGTAGATGCTAGTCAGGCAAAAACAGAAGTCTGCTACATAACCCAGTCTCCATCATTCAAAACACTCTGGGTACAGGCCACCAGAACTTAAACTCGCCAGATCCCATAGGAAAAGAAATCCACGTTATGGACAACTGAGGTTGAGGTGCTTGATAAAAAGTCATAAAACTTAGGGTTTAGTTCAGTTGCCCAGTTATGTCTGACTCTTTGCGACCCCATGGACTGCAACATGCCAGGCCTCCCTATCCATCACCAACTCCTGGTGTTTACTCAAACTCATGTCCTTTGAATCGGTGATGCCATCCAACCATCTCATCCTCTGTCCTCTGCTTCTCCTCCCACCTTCAATCTTTCCCAGAATCAGGGTCTTTCAAATGACCTGGTTCTTTGAATCAGGTGGCCAAAGTATTGGAGGTCTTAGGATGGACAGGTAAGATCTCCTGACTGTCCAAGGGTCTCACAAGAGTCTTCTCCAATACCACAGTTCAAAAGCATCAACTCTTCAGCACTTAGCATTCTTTATAATTCAACTCTCACATCCATTTATGATTACTGGAAAACCACAGCTTTGATTAGACAGACCTTTGTTTGTAAAGCAATGTCTCTGCTTTTTAATAAGCTGCCTAGGTTGGCCATAACTTTTCTCCCAAGGAGTAAGCGTCTTTTAATTTCATGGCTGAAGTCACTATCTGCAGTGATTTTGGAGCCCCCCAAAATAAAGTCTGTCACTGTTTCCACTATTTCTCCACCTATTTGTCATGAAGTGATGGACCCGATGCCATGATCTTTATTTTCTGAATGTTGAGTCTTAAGCCAACTTTTTCACTCTCCTCTTTCACTTTCATCAAGAGGCTCTTTAGTTCTTCACTTTCTGCCATATGAGTGGTGTCATCTGTATATCTGAGGTCATTGATATTTCTCCCGGGAATCTTGATTCCAGTTTATGCTTCATTCAGTCAAGAATTTCTCATGATGTACTCTGCATATATGTTAAATAAGCAGGGTGACAATATACAGACTTGTACTCTGTTCCTTTCCTGATTTGGGACCAGTTTGTTGTTCTATGCCCAGTTCTAACTGTTTCTTTACCTGCATACAGATTTCTCAAGAGGCAGGTCAGGCGGTCTGGTATTCCCATCTCTTTCACAGATTTTTCCACAGATCCACAAAAAGGCTTTGGCATAGTCAGTAAAGCAGGAGATGTTTTTCGGGAACTCTCTTGTGTTTTCTATGATCCAATGGATATTGGCAATTTGATCTCTGGTTCCTCTACCTTTTCTAAATCCAGCTTGAACATCTGGAAGTTCGTGGTTCACGTACTGTTGAAGTCTGGCTTGGAGAATTTTGAGCATTACTTTACTAGCATGTGAGATGAGTGCAATTGTGCAGTAGTTTGAGCATTCTTTCACATTGCCTTTCTTTGGGATTGGAAGGAAAACTGATCTTTTCCAGTTCTGTGGCCTCTGCTGAGTTCTCCAAATTTGCTGGCATAATGAGTGCAGCACTTTCACGGCATCATCTTTTAGGATTTGAAATAGCTCAACTGGAATTCCATCACCTCCAGTAGCTTTGTTCGTAGTGATGCTTCCTAAGGTCCACTTGACTTGGCATTCCAGGATGTCTAGCTCTAAATGAGTAATCATGCCATTGTGATTATCTGGGTCATGAAGATCTTTTTTGTACAGTTCTTCTGTGTATTTTTGCCACCTCTTCTTAATATCTTCTGCTTCTGTTAGGTTCATACCATTTCTGTCCTTTATTGAGCCCATCTTTGCATGAAATGGTCCCTTGGTATCTCTAATTTTCTTGAAGAGATCTCTAGTCTTTCCCATTCTATTGTTTTCCTCTATTTCTTTGCAGTGATTGCTGAGGAAGGCTTTTTTTTTTTTTTTATCTTTCCTTGCTATTCTCTGGAACTCTGCCTTCAAATGGCTATATCTTTCCTTTTCTACTTTGCCTTTCACTTCTCTTCTTTGCACAGCTATTTGTAAGGCCTCATCAGACACCAGTTTGTCTTTTTGCATTTCTTTTTTTGGAGATGGTCTTGATCATTGCCTCCTGTACAATGTCACAAACCTCATTCCATAGTTCTTCAGGCACCCAATCTATCAAATCTAATCCCTTGAATCTATTTATCACTTTGACTATATATTGTAAGGAATTTGATTTAGGTCATACCTGCATATTGTCACCATGTTTATTTAACTTATATGCAGAGTACATCATGAGAAATGCTGGACTGAAAGAAACACAAGTTGGAATCAAGATTGCCGGGAGAAATATCAATAACCTCAGATATGCAGATGACACCACTCTTATGGCAGAAAGTGAAGAGGGGCTGAAAAGCCTCTTGATGAAAGTGAAAGTGGAGAGTGAAAAGGTTGGCTTAAAGCTCAACATTCAGACTACGAAGATCATGGCATCTGGTCCCATCACTACATGGGAAATAGATGGGGAAACAGTGGAAACAGTGTCAGACTTTGTTTTTCTGGGCTCCAAAATCACTGCAGATGGTGACTGCAGCCATGAAATTAAAAGACGCTTGCTCCTTGGAAGGAAAGTTATGACCAACCTAGATAGCATATTCAAAAGCAGAGACATTACTTTGCCAACAAAGTTTCACCTAGTCAAGGCTATGGTCTTTCCTGTGGTCATGTATGGATGTGAGAGCTGGACTGTGAAGAAGGCTGAGCGCCAAAGAATTGATGCTTTTGAACTGTGGTGTTAGAGAAGATTCTTGAGGGTCCCTTGGACTGCAAGAAGATCCAACCAGTCCATTCTGAAGGAGATCAACCCTGGAATTTCTTTAGAAGGAATGATGTTAAAGCTGAAACTCCAGTATTTTGGCCACCTCATGCGAAGAGTTGACTCATTGGAGAAGACTCTGATGCTGGGAGGGATTGAGGGCAGTAGGAGAAGGGGACGACAGAGGATGAGATGGCTGGATGGCATCACTGACTTGATGGGTGTGAGTCTGGGTGACCTCCAGGAGCTGGTGATGGACAGGGAGGCCTGGTGTGCTGCGGTTCATGGGGTCGCAAAGAGTCGGACACGACTGAGCGACTGATCTGATCTGATCTGATCTGAATGGTCTAGTGGTTTTCCCTACTTTCTTCAACTTAAATCTGAATTTGGCCATAAGAAGTTCATGATATGAGCCACAGTCAGCTCCCAGTTTTGTTTTGCTGACTGTATAGAGTTTGTCCATCTTTGGCTGCAAAGAATATAATTAATCTGATTTCAGTATTGACCATCTGGTGATGTCGATGTGTAGAATCTTCTCTTGTGTTATCAGAAGAGGGTGTTTGCTATGTCCAATGAATTCTCTTTGCAAAACTCTGTTAGCCTTTGCCCTGTTTTATTTTGTACTCCAAGCCCAAATTTTCCTATTACTCCAGGTATTTCTTGACTTCCTACTTTTGCATTCCAGTCCTTTATAATGAAAAGGACATCTTTTAGGGGAGTTAGTTCAAGAAGGTCTTGTAGGTCTTCATGATGCTGCTAAGTCACTTCAGTCGTGTCCGACTCTGTGTGACCCCATAGACGGCAGCCCACCAATCTTCCCCATACCTGGGATTCTCCGGACAAGAACACTGGAGTGGGTTGTCATTTCCTTCTCAAATGGATGAAAGTGAAAAGTGAAAGTGAAGTCACACAGCTGTGTCCGACTCTTAGCGACACCATGGACTGCAGCCAACCAGGCTCCTCCATCCATGGGATTTGCCAGGCAAGAGTACTGGATTGGGATGCCATTGCCTTCTCCAGTAGGTCTTCATAAAACCATTCAACTTGAGCTTCTTCAGCATTACTGGTTGGGGCAGAGACTTGGATTACTGTGATATTGCATGGTTTGCCTTGGAAATAAAGGAGATTTGTGAGATTGCATACAAGTACTGCATTTCAGACCCTTTTGTTGACTCCAATGGCTACTCCTTTTCTTCTAAGGGATTCTTGCCCACAGTAGTAGATATAATGGTCATCTGACTTAAATTCACCCATTCTAGTCCATTTTAGTTCACTGATTCCTAAAATGTTGATGTTCACTCTTGCCATCTCCTGTTTGACCATTTCCAATTTGCCTTGATTCACGGACCTAACATTCCAGGTTCCTATGCAATATTGCTCTTTACAGTATCAGACTTTACTTCCATCACCAGTCACATACACAACTGTATATTGTTTTTGCTTTGCCTCCATCTCTTCACTCTCTCTGGCATTAGTTCTCCACTGATCTCCAGTAGCATATTGGGAACTGACCAACCTGGGGAGTTCATCTTTCAGTGTCCTACCATTTTGCCTTTTCAAACTGTTCATGGGGTTCTCAAGGCAAGAATACTGAAGTGGTTTTCCCTTCCCTTCTCCAGTGGACTACGTTTGTCAAACTCTCCACTATGACCTGTCTGTCTTGGGTGGCCGTACATGGCATGGCTCATAGTTTCATTAGTGATAAGGCTGTGGTCCATGTGATTAGATTGGTTAGTTTTCTGTGATTGTGGTTGAGGGTGTGTGGTGCTAACTGCCAGGTTTTACAAAAATCAGTGTGATATTCCTCCTAGAAATAGAGCTAAGAATTATTTTCAAATTTAGTGCCAGTTAAAACTAATTGTTACAGAACCACTTCTCTGTATAGTGCTGAAAAGAAATATTGTGCTATTTGTAAAACCCATATTATATAAAGCCAGAGTGTTTTTTACATTCTAACTTAATTTTCTGTGGGGAAGTGGCTTTGTGGAACTTTGGAAACTGCAGACTGATGATAAAGCCCCATGATACTGTTTGCAAGTTGCAAGACCTTGGCAAAATTTGTCAACCACTAAGGCCTCAGTGGGTTTATCTGCAAAATAGAACACTATTGAACTGACTAAATGCAGAGGACTTAACCAGAGGAGCCTTTGAGCATTTTCAATACAAAGAAAATTCAGTTTCAAGTAAAAATAAAAGGTACAAAAGGAAAAGTAACGTTAAGGGCATAAAAACACTATATACTTCTATCAAAATTTTTATCTAATGAGATGAAATCCTGTTTAAATATTAATATCATTATAGAGAAATGTTTACTTATCATTCTTATCCAAATGTCTTAGAATAAAGAATAAATATTTTCCTCCAAACCAATTTGTCATTATAATGAATTAGAGAGATGGCAAATATTGTTTAGAATTTTCTTCTGAAAATAGAATAATGGAACAAAATGCCAAGAACATTAGACCTTAGTCTTGGTTTTCTCTCCAACATTTAGACAAATTTGATAGGTGCTTATCACTCTATGTGACACTACCAACTGTACTCCCTATGTTTTCATATGACACAGACAATAGGAGAATCAGTAGTAATTAGAAAGATTCTTTAAAGCTAAATAAAAATAGAACACAATATAAACACAAGAGAATGTTTTGAGGGAAGAAAAATGTTTTCCTTGAAATCCAAGCTACTTGGCTTTTTTAATTCTTATTTTTAATTCCACAAGTTTTGCTCAATTAGAGACTTTGTATTAAAGTTGTCTTTTTGTCTATACTTTGCCTTCTGCTTCAGAGTTCACTTATATTAAATCTAGTACAGTGGCTAAGGACACAGGCCTTATCAGGTAAACCTGAATTTCAGTCCCAACAACATCACTTCCTAAGTGTGAAACTTTAAATAGATTAAATAACCATTCCACTTCTGTTTTCTCATCTGGAAAATGAAAATAACATTTTTATCTACTTCAGAGAATTCTTATGGGGGAAGGATAAGGTAATACATATAAAGTTACCTACAAGAGCCTCACACAAAATAAGCACATGATAAATATATATTATGGCTATTATTTCTATTTCATATAATAAACACCATTTCACTGCCTAGCTAAGAAGGTCAAGAAGTCTATCACATGTAAAAGTTCATTGTTTAATAGTTGATGCTGTTCCTAAGTAGGTACAGATTTTCACAAACTTGAATAAGGATAAAATGAATCTTATCTTTAACCCCAAAGTACAAGTTGCTCATGGATAAAATAAACATTTCTATTTCTATCTAGGAAAACAAGATCACATTTGTTAACCACACTGAAATACAAGAAAAATCATTGCTGTTTTGTTCCTTCTAGTACACACAGGCCCCATGAAGGATGAGTATGTAATACTGGAACATTTCTATTGTGAACATACCTCACTATTCAAATCTTCTTTTCTGCCTATCTCAATTTACTCCCCTTGAATGCTCAAGTTCATAGAATGTCTTTGTAAGAGGATTTACCACACTGTATTGCAATTTTTTTTGGTTTCATGCTTACCTTCCCAATTTGACTATGAACTCTTTAAAATGTCTAAATGGTAATTATCTTTTATTTCCAGAGTTTAGCATGCTGCCGGGTAAATAATAAGCATGCAGTAAAAAGGTATCAAGCAATTTAATTTGTACAGAGACTTTTCAAATCTCCTTTAACTTACATATGAGAGATTTCTTTGGAAACATTATGTCTTAGCCATTATTGCAATCAGATATTCTTCCTCTTTAAGGCTTTAAGAACAGCTGTAATCTCTCTACTATAGAAGCACATAAATATATGTGAAAAATACTGATTTTAAAGCACTCCTATTATTATGTTCAAAAGGTTTCAGGTCATCTCATTCAAGAATACAGAAAAACTAATCATAATTCTTTTTTTTTTTAATTTTATTTTACTTAACTTTATAGTATTGTATTGGTTTTGCCATACATCAAAATGAATCCGCCACAGGTATACCTGTGTGTTCCCCATCCTGAACGCTCCTCCCTCCTCCCTCCCCATACCATCCCTCTGGGTCCTCTCAGTGCACCAGCCCCAGGCATCAGGTATCAGGCATCAAACCTGGACTACAGGATTTGAAATAGCATATGAATCACTTGTATTAGTAAATGAGTCATGATACTGCATATGAATAGACCATATGAAAAGACCATTCATAAACCATCTTTTAGACCCCATCTGATATTTTTGTAATCTGTCTATGGATACATCAATCTGGATCTCTCTTTAGTCTTAATATGGTATATAAAATACTAAAATATAATCCTTAATATAAACATTTCTTAATGTGGATTCACATTTTTTATTTCAAATTATGTATTTCTTAGCTTTGAAGTAGAAATATTTGGATAAAACCATTTCCTTTACAAATTTGACCAGGCTACAGAAATATGTAATCTCTCTTAATTCAACTCCTGAAACTCTTAGCAGAAATACTTTCAGCCTATTCATGTATAATACTGTCTTGGAATCTTCCACTTTAACTATTTTCAACACATTTCCCAAATGCTAATAAAAACGTATATCTCTATCAGAAAAACAAGTAACCCAATCAAAAAGTGGGAATAAGACCTAAACAGACATTTCTCCAAAGAAGACATACAGATGGCTAATGAACACATGAAAAGATGCTCAAAATCACTCATTATTAGAGAAATTCAAATCAAAACTACAATGAAATGTCACCTCACAGCAGCCAGAATGGCCATCATCAAAAAGACTACTAACAATAAATGCTGAAGAGTGTGTGGAGAAAACGGAACCCTTTTGCACTGTTGGTAGAAATGTAAATTGATATAGTCACTATGGAAGATGCTATGGAGATTTGTTTAAAAACTAGAAATAAAACCACCATATGACCCAGCAATCCCATTCCTAGACATATTCCTTGAGGAAACCAAAATTGAAAAACACACATGTATCCCATTGCTTATTGCAACATTATTAACAAGAGCTAGAATATGGAAGCAACCTAGATGTTCACTGACAGAAACATGGATAAAGAAACTGTAGTACATATCCATAATAGAATATTACTTAGCCATAAAAAGGAATGCATTTGAATCAGTTATACTGAGGTGGGTGAAACTAGAGTCTATTATACAGAGTGAAGTAAGACAGAAAGAGAAACATAAATGCTGTATACTAACACTGGTCATAAAAAACACCCTCTTCCAACAACACAAGAGAGGACTCTACACATGGACATCACTAGATAGTCAACACCGAAATCAGATTGATTATATTCTTTGCAGCCAAAGATGGAGAAGCTCTATACAATCAGCAAAAACAAGACTAGGAGCTGACTGTGGCTCAGATCATGAACTCCTTATTACCAAATTCAGACTTAAATTGAAGAAAGTAGGGAAAACCACTAGACCATTCAGGTATGACCTAAATCAAATCCCTTATGATTATACAGTGGGAGTGGGAAATAGATTTAAGGGCCTAGATCTGATAGAGTGCCTGATGAACTATGGAATGAGGTTCGTGACATTGTACAGGAGACAGGGATTGAGACCATCCCCATGGAAAAGAAATGCAAAAAAGCAAAATGGCTGTCTGGGGAGGCCTTACAAATAGCTGTGAAAAGAAGAGAAGTGAAAAACAAAGGAGAAAAGGAAAGATATAAGCATCTGAATGCAGAGTTCCACAGAATAGCAAAGAGAGATAAGAAAGTCTTCTTCAGTGATCAATGCAAAGAAATAGAGGAAAACAACAGAATGGGAAAGACTAGAGATCTCTACAAGAAAATTAGAGATACCAAGGGAACATTTCATGCAAAGATGGGCTCGATAAAGGACAGAAATGGTATGGACCTAACAGAAGCAAAAGATATTAAGAAGAGATGGCAAAAATACACAGAAGAACTGTACAAAAAAAAAAAAAAAAAAAGATCTTTATGACCAAGATATTCATGATGGTGTGATCACTGACCTAGAGCCAGACATCCTGGAATGTGAAGTCAAGTGGGCCTTAGAAAGCATCACTACGAACAAAGCTAGTGGAGGTAATGGAATTCAAGTTGAGCTATTCCAAATCCTGAAAGATGATGCTGTGAAAATGCTATACTCAATATGCCAGCAAATTTGGAAAACTCAGCAGTGGCCACAGGACTGGAAAAGATCAGTTTTCATTCCAATCCCAAAGAAAGTCAATACCAAAGAATGCTCAAACTACCACACAATTGCACTCATCTCACATGCTAGTAAAGTAATGCTCAAAATTTTCCAAGCCAGGCTTCAACAATACGTGAACCATGAATTTTCTGATGTTCAAGCTGGTTTTAGAAAAGACAGAGGAACCAGAGATCAAATTTCCAACATCCACTGGATCATTGAAAAAGCAAGAGAGTTCCAAAAAAACATCTATTTCTGCTTTATTGACTATGCCAAAGCATTTGACTGTGTGGATCACAATAAACTGTGGAAAATTTTTCAAGAGATGGGAATACCAGACCACCTGATCTTCCTCTTGAGAAATTTGTAATTTACATATTTGCTTCTTTTATATCAATCATTTAAATTATATTGCATTTTTAGCTAACTTACAAATTAAAAATCTAATATTATCAATGGAATATCTATATAGTGGGGGGAGGACAGAAAGAAACCTAGAAAGAAAAGAAGAGAGAAAGAGAGTGAGTACCCTTTTCCTTCTACACTAGGAAAAAACACAACTATTTCTTTAAGACATCATTTTTGTTTTTATTTCTTTTTCAAACAATAAGTCTATGTACCATTTTTCTAATATTTTCTGTGCATGCCACAATAAAAGTCACAATGGATCTTCCTATTATTTTCTGGGACATTGGCAGGAGAAAGTAACACCTAATGGAAACCAGACTGAAGTCTCAACATTTGGCCTCATTTCTGCCTCTTCCTGACCAGGTGATGGTCAACTGAGCCTGTTTTCTCAACACAAATGCTTACCACAAAAGACTTTAATGATGGTAAAAGAATAGAATACACATAAACTGCATAGAAAAGGCAGAGGACCAGAGATCAAATTGCTGACATCCACTGGATCATCGAAAAAGCAAGAGTTTCAGAAAAGCATATATTTCTGCTTCAATAATATGCCAAAGTCTTTGACTGTGTGGATGACAATAAATTGTGGAAAAAACTGAAAAAGCTGGGAATACCAGAA
Source organism: Tragelaphus eurycerus (assembly GCA_935064755.1). Classification (NCBI taxonomy): domain Eukaryota; kingdom Metazoa; phylum Chordata; class Mammalia; order Artiodactyla; family Bovidae; genus Tragelaphus; species Tragelaphus eurycerus. The sequence goes on from CAKXYN010000006.1 coordinate 3,055,770, forward strand.
CACCTGACCTGCCTCTTGAGAAATCTGTATGCAGGTCAGGGAGCAAAAGTTAGAACTGAACATGGAACAACAGACTGGTTCCAAATAGGAAAAGGAGTGTGTCAAGGCTGTATATTGTCACCCTGCTTATTCAACTTCTATGCAGAGTACATCATGAGAAACGCTGGGCTTGAAGAAGCCCAAGCTAGAATCAAGATTTCCAGGAAAAATATCAATAACCTCAGATATGCAGATGACACCACACTTACGGCAGATAGTGAAGAGAAACTAAAAAGCCTCTTGATGAAAGAGAGTGGAGAGTGAAAAAGTTGGCTTAAAGCTCAACATTCAGAAAACGAAGATCATGGCATCTGGTCCCATCACTTCATGGCAAATAGATGGGGAAAGAGTGGAAACAGTGTCAGACTTTATTTTTCTGGGCTCCAAAATCACTGCACAGGGTGACTGCAGGCATGAAATTAAAAGACGCTTGCTCCTTGGAAGAAAAGTTGTGACCAACCTAGATAGCATACTGAAAAGCAGAGACATTACTTTGGCAACAAAGGTCCGTCTAGTCAAGGCTATGGTCTTTTCTGTGGTCATGTATGGATGTGAGAGCTGGACTGTGAAGAAGGCTGAGCGCCGAAGAATTGATGCTTTTGAACTGTGGTGTTGGAGAAGACTCTTGAGAGTCCCTTGGACTGCAAGAAGATCCATCCAGTCCATTCTGAAGGAGATCAGCCCTGGGATTTTCTTTGGAAGGAATGATGCTAAGGCTGAAACTCCAGTATTTTGGCCACCTCATGCGAAGAGTTGAGTCATTGGAGAAGACTCTGATGCTGGGAGGGATTGAGGGCAGGAGGAGAAGGGAATGACAGAGGATGAGATGGCTGGATGACATCACTGACTCAATGGACATCAGTCTGAGTGAACTCCAGGAGTTGGTGATGGACAGGGAGGCCTGGTGTGCTGCGAATCATGGGGTCACAAAGAGTCAGACACAACTGAGCAACAGAACTGAACTGAAACTACATAGAAAAATGAGAACATTGTTACAAATAAATGTTTAATTTATTTTTCAATGTTTCAGTTCAGTTCGGTCGCTCAGTTGTGTCCGACTCTTTGCGACGCCATGAATCACAGCACGCCAGGCCTCCCTGTCCATCACCAACTTGCAGAGTTCACTCAAACTCAAGTCCATTCGAGTCGGTGATGCCATCCAGCCATCTCATCCTCTGTCGTCCCCTTCTCCTCCTGCCCCCAATCTCTCTCAGCATCAGAGTCTTTCCCAATGTGTCAATTCTTCGCATGAGGTGGCCATTGGAGTTTCAGCTTTAGCATCAGTCCTTCCACTGAACCCCAGGACTGATGCCCTTCAGAATGGACTGGTTGGATTTCCTTGCAGTCCAAGGGACTCTCAAGAGTCTTCTCCAACATCACAGTTCAAAAGCATCTATTCTGTGGCACTCAGCTTTCTTCACAGTCCAACTCCCACATCCAACATAACCACTGGAAAAAAAAAATAGCCTTGACTAGATGAACCTTTCTTGGCAGAGTAATGTCTCTGCTTTTTAATATGCTATCTAAGTTGGTCATAACTTACCTTCCAAGGAGTAAGCATCTTTTAATTCATGGCTGAAATCACCATCTACAGTGATTTTGGAGCTCAAGAAATAAAGTCTGACACTGTTTCCCCATCTATTTCCCATGAAGTGATGGGACCAGATGCCATGATCTTAGTTTTTTGAATGTTGTGCTTTAAGCCAACTTTTTCACTCTCCTCTTTCAATTTCACCAAGAGGCTTTTTAGTTCCTCTTCACTTTCTGCAATAAGGGTAGTGTCATCTGCATATCTGAGGTTATTGATATTTCTCCCAGCAATCTTGATTCCAGTTTGTGCTTCTTCCAGCCCAGCATTTCTCATGATGCACTCTGCATAGAAGTTAAATAAGAAGGGTGACAATATATAGCCTTGACACACCCCTTTTCCTACTTGGAACCAGTCTCTTGTTCCATGTCCAGTTCTAACTGTTACTTCCTGAACTGCATACAGGTTTCTCAAGAGGCAGGTCAGGTGGTCTGGTATTCCCATCTCTTTCAGAATTTTCCACAGTGTATTTTGATCCACACAGTCAGAGGCTTTGGTGTAGTCAATAAAGAAGACATAGATGTTTTTCTGCAATTCTCTTGCTTTCCAATGATTCAGCAGATGTTGGCAATTTGATCTCTGGTTCCTCTTCCTTTTCTAAAAACAGCTTGAATATATGGAAGTTCATGGTTCATGTACTGCTGAAGCCTGGCTTGGAGAATTTTGAGCATTACTTTACTAGTGTGTGAGATGAGTGCAATTGTGTGGTAGTTTGAGCATTCTTTGGCACTGCCTTTCTTTGGGATTGGAATGAAAACTGATCTTTTCTAGTCCTGTGGCCACTGCTGAGTTTTCCAAATTTGCTGGCATATTGAGTGCAACACTTTCACAGCATCATTTTTCAGGATTTGAAAGAGCTCAACTGGAATTCCATCACCTCCACTAGCTTTGTTCGTAGTGATGCTTTCTAAGGCCCACTTGACTTCACATTCCAGAATGTCTGGCTCTAGGTCAGTGATCACACCATCGTGATTATCTGGGTTATGAAGATCTTTTTTGTACAGTTCTTCTGTGTATTCTTGCCACCTCTTCTTAATATCTTCTGCTTCTGTTAGGTCTATACCATTTCTGTCCTTTATTGAGTCCCATCTTTGCATGAAATGTCCCCTTGGTTTCTTGGTTTCAAGATTTCTTGAAGAGATCTCTAGTCTTTCCCATTCTGTTGTTTTCCTCTATTTCTTTGCATTGATCTCTGAGGAAGGCTTTCTTATCTCTTCTTGCTATTCTTTGGAACTCTTCATTCAGATGCTTACATCTTTCCTTCTCTCCTTTGCTTTTCACTTCTCTTCTTTGCACAGCTATTTGTAAGGCCTGTCCAGACAGCCATTTTACTTTTTTTTGCATTTCTTTTCCATGGGGATGGTCTTGATCCCTGTCTCGTGTACAATGTCATGAACCTCCGTCCATAGTTCATCAGGTATTCCATCAGATCTAGTCTCTTAAGTTTCTCACTTCCACTGTATAATCATAAGGCATTTGATTTAGGTCATATCTGAATGGTCTAGTGGTTTTCCCTACTTTCTTCAATTTAAGTCTGAATTTGGCAATAAGGAGTTCATGATCTGAACCACAGTCAGCTCCCAGTCTTGTTTTTGCTGACTGTATAGAGCTTCTCCATGTTTGGCCGCAAAAAAATATAATCAATCTGATTTTGGTGTTGACCATCTGGTGATGTCCATGTGTAGAGTCTTCTCTTGTGTTGTTGGAAGAGGGTGTTTGCTATAATCAGTGCATTCTCTTGGCAAAACTCTCTTAGTCTTTGCCCTGCCTCATTCCGTACTCCAAGGCCAAATTTGCCTGTTACTCCAGATGTTTCTTGACTTCCTACGTTTGCATTCCAGTCCCCTAGAATGAAAAGGACATCTCTTTTGGGTGTTAGTTCTACAAGGTCTGGTAGGTCTTCATAGAACAGTTCAACTTCAGCTTCTTCAGTGTTACTGGTTGGGGCATAGGTTTGATTACCGTGGTATTGAATGGTTTGCCTTGGAAATGAACAGAGATCATTCTGTCATTTTTGAGATTGCATCCAAGTACTGCATTTTGGACTCTTTTGTTGACCATGATGGCTTCTCCATTTCTTCTAAGGAATTCCTGCCTGCAGTAGTAGATATAATGGTCATCTGAGTTAAATTCACCCATTCCAGTCCATTTTAGTTCGCTGATTCCTAGAATGTTGATGTTCAGTCTTGCCATCTCCTGTTTGACCACTTCCAATTTGCCTTGATTCATGGACCTGACATTCCAGGTTCCTATGCAATATTGCTTTTTACAGCATCAGATCTTGCTTCTATCACCAGTCACATCCTCAACTGGGTATTGTTTTTGCTTTGGCTCCATCCCTTCATTCTTCCTGGAGTTATTTCTCCACTGATCTCCAGTAGCATATTGGGCACCTACCGACCCGGGCAGTTCCATTTTGCCTATTCTGTTCATGGGGTTCTCAAGGCAAGAATACTGAAGTGTTTTGCCTTCAGTGGTCCCTTCTCCAGTGGACCACATTCTGCCAGACTTCTCCACCATGACCCTCCTGTCTGGGTAGCCCCACACTGCATGGCTTAGTTTCATTGAGTTAGACAAGGCTAACTTGTCTGTGTGATCAGATTGGCTAGTTTTCTGTGATTATGGTTTCAGTGTGTCTGCCCTCTGATGCCCTCCTGCAACACCTACCATCCTACTTTGGTTTCTCTTACCTTGGGTGTGGAATATCTCTTCACGGCTGCTCCAGCAAAGCGCAGCTGTTGCTCCTTACCTTGGACGAGGGGTATCTCCTCATGGCTGCCCCTCCTGACCTTGAACGTGGAGTAGCTCCTCTTGGCCCTCCTGCACCCTAGCATCCACTGCTCCTTGGACATGGGGTTGCTCCTTTCAGCCGCCGCCATGACCTCGGAAGTAGGGTAGCTCCACTTGGCCGCCGCCCGACCTCAGATGTGGGGTAGCTCCTTTCAGCCACTCTTGTGCTGACGCAGCCTTGCACTCTCAGTCTAGACACTAGAGTTTGGTGACTTAGACAGGAAAGAATCTGCCTGCAATGGAAGAGACCTGAGTTTGATTCCTGGGTCATTAAGTTTGCCTGGAGAAGGAAATGGCTATTCGCTCCATTATTCTTGCCTGGAGAATTCCATAGACAGAGGAGTCTGGTGGACTACCATCTATGGGTCACAGGGAGTTGGACACAACTGAATAACTATCACTATCACAATTTTTTCTCTCCAGATTTCATGTTTAATCAATAATTTCTATCCTTCTCTTTCTTCCCCCACCTTTCAAATTTTACATTTAAAGAGTCATCAAGAAAAGGTGGGGAAGTGACTTCAATAGAAAGCAGCAACTCACTACTATGCAGAGCTTCCAACTTCGTTTCTGAAAAATTTCAAGCATGTAGAATACACCAATGGCTTCTTTCTTGCCAATCCAAAGACCTCTTTAAAATTCTCATCTCTCTTGACCTCTCTACAGGATGTGACACTGTTAAACCTGCTGTTATTCTTGAAATATTTTATTACAGTGGCTTCTTCAATAGCATCTCCTTACATTTCCCAGTTCAGCTCTGACTTTCTCCTTTATTCTCTTTTAACAGTTCCTCCTCCTTTGCCCACCGTCTAAGCCATGGGTTCTCTGTGGTTTGTTCAGCTCTTTTCTCTTCATTCATCTACTTAACACAAATTGTTTTATTTCTTTTGAGATTTTTAAAGGATAGTTTTGTCTTTTTTTCCCCAGGTTTACTGAGTTATATTTGACAAATAAAATTACATGTATTTAAATACATGTAAAATGTGATGAGCTGATACATGTATGTATTATGAAACAATTCCCAGAATCAAGTTAATTAACACGCCCATAATCTCACAGTCACCCTTCTTTATTTTTGTGGTGAGAATACTTAAGACTGACTCTCTTAGCAAATTTCAAGTATGTAATACAGTATTATTAACTAGAGTCACCATGTCATACAATACATTTACAGAAAGCTTATATCCGTCAACCTACATCTCTTTATTTCCTCTCAACTCCCAAACCCTGGCAACCACCAATCTACTTATTTTTGCCATCAGCTCACATTTTTTTAAGATTCTACATAAGTGATACTATACAGTATGTTTTTTTTATCTTTGTCTGGATTATTTTGCTTAGTATCATGCCCTCCAACTTCATCCATGTTGTTTCAAATGTCAAGATTAATGTTTTTCTGAGGGTAAATGATATTCTATTGTGTTTGTGAATGTTTATGTGTTACATTTTCTCTATCCATTCATCCATTGACATAAACTTGGTTGTTTCCATATCTTTCCTACTGTGAATAATGCTCAGTGAACTTGAGAGTACAAATATCTACTGATTTCATTTCCTTTGGATATATATCCAAAAGTAGAATTGTTGGATCATATGGTAGTTCTATTTTCAATTTTTGAGGAATCTCCATATATACTGTTTGCCACAGTGGCAACCTTTATTGCAAAATAGTTCACATAACATATAATTTGCTTCTCTAATTGGCACAATGCAATGGTTCTCAGCATATTCACAGAATTGTGCAACCATTGTCACTATTTTAGAACATCTTCATAATTCTAAAAAGAAACTCCATAGAGATTAGCACTCACTTCCTATTTCTCCCAAACATCAATGCATTCCTTAGCCTTAAGTAAACACTAATTTACTTTGTCTTTATAATTCAGCCTATGCTGAACGTTTCATGTAAATAATATCATGTAATATATGGTCTTTTGGAACCAATTACTTTCCTCTGGTACAATGTTGTGAAGGTTCATCTATTTTTGTGTCCAAATTATATTGCACTGTAAAGATATATCACACTTTGTTTATTCATCACTGGGTAGTCATCTGCATCATTTCCATTTGAAGGCTGTCATGAATGGCATGAACATTCATGTACAAGTTTTTAAATAAACAAATGTTTCAGTTCTTTTGGGTGTATACGAAGGAGTAGAATTTTTGGTCGTATGATAACTCTATTTAAATTTTGCAAACTAATAAACTGTTTTCCACAGGAGTTACATCATTTTACATTTCCATCAGCAATGTATATGGATTCCTTTTACTCCACAACATCACCAACATTTGCTGCTGTCTTTTGATTCTAAACATGATAATCAGTATAAAGTGGTATCTTATTGTGGTTTAAATTGTATTTCTATAGTGACTAGGGCAGAGAAGGCAATGGCAACCCACTCCAGTACTCTCACCTGGAAAATCCCATGGGCAGAGAAGCCTGGTAGGCTGCAGTCCATGGGGTCGCTAGGAGTCGGATACGACTGAGCAACTTCACTTTCACTTTTCACTTTCATGCATTGAAGAAGGAAATGGCAACCCACTCCAGTGTTCTTGTCTGGAGAATCCCAGGGACGGCGGAGCCTGCTGGGCTGCTGTCTATGGGGTTGGACACGACTGAAGCGACTTAGCAGCAGCGGCAGCAGCAGTGACTAGTAATGATGTTGAGCATTATTTCACATGCTTATTTCCCATTCGTACATATTCTCTGGAGAAATTCAAGTCAGAGTCTCTGTCCACATTTTAATTCAGTTATTTGTATTATTGTGTTATTATATATATATATATATATATAAAATGTATTCTGAATACCAGTACCTTTAGACACATTGTCTCCCACACTGGAGTTTGTCCTTCTCACTTTCTTGATGGCATCTTTTGAAGCACACAAGCTTTTAATTTTGATGAAGCTCGGTTTATTTTTTCTATATCATTTATGTCTTTGTGTTATATCTAAGGAGTCATGATCTAATGCAGGGTCACAAACATTTACTCTTATATATCCTTCAAAAGACACTACAGTTTTAACTCTTCCATTTAGTCTATGATTTATTTTGAATTAATTTTTGTACATGGTATAAGGTAGCTATCCAAATGCATTGTTGTACATGTGATTATTCAGCTTTCCCAGCACCACTTTTTGAAAAGACTATTCTTTCTCTACTGAATCATTTTGAAAACTTTTTATAAAGTCAATTGATTGTAAACATAAGGGTTTATTTCTGGAATCCCAGTTCTATTCCACTGATCTATGCTAAGCTGCTTCAGTCGTGTCCGACTCTGTGCGACCCCATAGACGGCACCCCACCAGGCTCCCCAGTTCCTGGGATTCTCCAGGCAAGAACACTGGAGTGGGTTGCCATTTCCTTCTCCAATGCATGAAAGTGAAAGTGAAGACGTTCAGTCGTATCTGACTCTTAGCGACCCATGGACTGCAGCCTACCAGGCTCCTCCGTCCCTGGGATTCTTCAGGCAAGAACACTGGAGTGGGTTGCCATTTCCTTCTCCACCACTGATCTATACCCCTATCCTTATGTTAGTACCATACTGTCTCAACTACTATAGATTTATAATAAATACGGAGATCATGAAGTGTCAGCCTTCAAACTTTGTTCTTTAGTTCAAGATTGCTTTGACTACTCTGGGCCTCTTGTATTTTCAAATGAGCTTTAGAATTGGTTTCTCAATTTCTGCCACAAAGCCCACTGTGATTTTAGGGGTGGTGCTGAATCTGTAAACAAATTTTTAGCATGTATTCACTTCCTGTATCTGCTGTAACAAGTCACTAAAAACTTGGTGGCTTTAAAGTATAAATATTGCTTCTTTCTTGATTCTGAAGGACAGAATTCTAAAACAAGTTATCAGCAGGGTCACATTTTCTTTGGAGGTTGTAGGAATAATCTTGTCCTTGTATCACCAGCTACTGGTGGCTACTGGCATTCCTTGACTTGTGGCCATATACTACAATCTCTGCTTCTGTGGTCACATTGTCTCTTCTTCATTCTGTATCAAGTCTCCTCTGCCTCACTTTTCTAAGAACATATATCAAGATCTTTAACTATACGTGCAAAGACTCCTTTTCTGAATATGGTAACATTCAGAGGTTTCAGGAATTAGAAAGAGAACATATCTCTTGAAGGGATCACAATTTAGCCCACTACAGGAAGTATTCCCATTATAACAATATTATTTTATAATCCATGAACACAAATGTCTTTTCGTTTGTTTAGATCAGATCAGATCAGATCAGTCGCTCAGTCGTGTCCGACTCTTTGCGACCCCATGAACCGCAGCACACCAGGCCTCCCTGTCCATCACCAGCTCCCGGAGGTCACTCAGACTCACATCCATCGAGTCAGTGATGCCATCCAGCCATCTCATCCTCTGTCGTCCCCTTCTCCTACTGCCCTCAATCCCTCCCAGCATCAGAGTCTTCTCCAATGAGTCAACTCTTCGCATGAGGTGGCCAAAATACTGGAGTTTCAGCTTTAGCATCATTCCTTCCAAAGAAATTCCAGGATTGATCTCCTTCAGAATGGACTGGTTGGATCTTCTTGCAGTCCAAGGGACTCTCAAGAGTCTTCTCCAACACCACAGTTCAAAAGCATCAATTCTTCGGCGCTCAGCCTTCTTCACAGTCCAGCTCTCACATCCATACATGACCACAGGAAAGACCATAGCCTTGACTAGGCGAACCTTTGTTGGTAAAGTAACGTCTCTGCTTTTGAATATGCTATCTAGGTTGGTCATAACTTTCCTTCCAAGGAGCAAGCGTCTTTTAATTTCATGGCTGCAGTCACCATCTGCAGTGATTTTGGAGCCCAGAAAAACAAAGTCTGACACTGTTTCCACTGTTTCCCCATCTATTTCCCATGTAGTGATGGGACCAGATGCCATGATCTTCGTTTTCTGAATGTTGAGCTTTAAGCCAACCTTTTCACTCTCCACTTTCACTTTCATCAAGAGGCTTTTTAGCCCCTCTTCACTTTCTGCCATAAGAGTGGTGTCATCTGCATATCTGAGGTTATTGATATTTCTCCCGGCAATCTTGATTCCAACTTGTGTTTCTTCCAGTCCAGCATTTCTCATGATGTACTCTGCATATAAGTTAAATAAACATGGTGACAATATGCAGCCTTGACGTACTCCTTTTCCTATTTGGAACCAGTCTGTTGTTCCATGACCTATAGTTATATATGCTAAGTCACTTCAGTCGTGTCCGACTCTGTGTGACCCCATAGGCGGCAGCCCGCCAGGCTTCCCCGTCCCTGGGATTCTCCAGGCAAGAACACTGGAGTGGGTTGCCATTTCCTTCTCCAATGCAGGAAAGTGAAAAGAGAAAGTGAAGTCGCTCAGTCATGTCCGACTCTTAGCGACTACATGGACTGCAGCCTACCAGGCTCCTCCGTCCGTGGGTTTTTCCAGGCAAGAGTACTGGAGTGGGGTGTCATTGCTCTCTCTCTCTCTCTCTCTCTATATATATATATATATATAGTTATAGTTATAGTTCCATAGTTATAGTGATTCTCAGCATGAATGACAGAGCTAACAGTGTTGTATCATTCTCTACCCAGTTCAGAGACCTTATAGTTTCTACAACCTAACACTGCTCAACAGGTATTAATTACTTCTTAAGAGCCATGTATAGGGGATATATACCATATCTCTTCATATAATACTCTTGAGTCAAGGACTCATATATGAAAATACAAATAATCTGAATTACCTAAAAACACACTTTAGGTACTTTATTTATAGTCTGACTTCAGTTTCCTGGGATTACTGTTAAGGTTAAATAAAAGTGTATATTTCAAGTGTCAGGCACTATGCCAGATACAATTATCATATAATAAATGGCATCCTTTCATTTTTACAGAGAGATGAGGATTAATGGAAACTGTTTAGTAAAGTACTTAGGATCTACAAAAGGCTTGAAAACTCCTCAAAAGATTTTGGTATGGCTGTTGCACTGATGATAATGAGGATACTGAAGACACTAAATCCAGAAACACGGTTCAAATCCTAGTCCTACTATTTGTTCTCTACATGAGACTGACAAAGTCCCTGAGCCTTATTTTCATCATATATAAATGGAGACGATGCCCATTTCCCAAAACTGTTGGGAGAAGCAAATGAAATGATGTTTAACACATTATCACTTATAGTGTAAAGCCAAGTACCAATATTTCTTATTGCCATAACTGATGCAATTTTGCATAAGTAGAACAACCATTTGGTAACCTTTGAATTGAAATCTATTGAATTTTAATACATCATTGTACATGTGTGGAATAATTAGGTTCTCATATTTGATTATGTTCAGATATCAATAATAGTTGCTTGAGATATGGCCAAAGTAGCAGAGTAGGAAGATTCTGAGTTCACCTTCTCCTAGGGGCACACGTGCATGTGCACACACACACACACACACACACACACACACCCAATAATTAAAAAAAAAACAACTATTTATCTATTTATAGAGCTACCATGTACAAAAATGACGTGAAGACCAGCAAAAATACTTTTCACAACTAAAGATATAAATAAAGAAGCATAACAAGATGGGTAGAAATGGAAGAGACACAGGATACTCAAGATCCACACTCCTGACTACGTAACCCACAAACAGGATGGTAATCACAATTGGAGAGGTTCTCCCCTAGGAGGAAGAGGTCTGAGCCTCACATCAGGCTCTGAAGCCTGGGGGTCTGGCACCAGGAAGACAAGCCCCTAAAATACCTGACTTTGAAAGTCAGAAGGGTTTGTATACAGGAAAGCTGGAGTCCTTTAGGAAACAGACTTCTCTTGTAAATGGTGTGTACGAAATCACTGCAAGTCCTAGCACAGAAGAAAGTAATCAGTAAGGAGCCTGGTCAGATCTACTTGCTGATCCTGGAAGAACCTCCCAAAGAAGCAGGAATCAACTGGGACTTCATTTGAGGTCACAGACACTGGCAAAATGGTTATCATCAAAAAAGAAAAAAATAACAATAAATAACATATATTAGTGAGAATGTGGAAAAAAGGAAACCATAATAACTATTATAAGGATAGGAAATTGATGCAGCCACTATGGAAAACAATATGGAAGTTCCTGTAAAAATAAATAATAGAACTACAATGATTCAGCAATTGATTGAATATGATTTGAGTTGGCAATTCCACTTCTAGGTTTTTACCCAAAAAACACAAAAAATTGAAAAGATATATGTATTTTAATGTTCGTTGCAGTATTATTTATAGTATCCAAGCTATGAAGGTAAAATTAAGTCTCTACGAACAGATGAACATATAAAGATGTGGTGTACATATAAAGATATGTATGTGTTTGTGTATGTACAAACACACACAATAAATACACAATGGAATATTAGTCATAATAAATGAGATCTTGCCACTTGCAACAACATGGGTGAATCTAGAGGGTATTATGCTGAGTAACATAAGTCAGACAGAGAATGACAAATATCACATGATCTCCCTTTAATGTAGAATTTAAAAAAATAAAAATTCATAGATATATAGAGAATTAAGTGGTTATCAGAAGAGAGGAAATGGGGCTTTGGTGAAATAGTGGAAGGAGATTAAGAGGTAAAACCTCCAGTTATAAAAGAAATAAGCCATGGGGGTATAATATACAGCCCAAGGAATATGATCAGTAATATTATAATAATTTTGTATAGTGACATATGGTTACTAGACTTCATGGTAGTGATTGTTTCACAATATATACAAATATGAAATCATTATATAGTATACCTGAAACTAACATAATATCGTATGCCAATTATAATTCAATTAAAAAATTTAATAAAATGTTTTAAAATGTTTAAAACACATCTTCCCAAATAATATTTGCTTTAGCAGTGAAATGTTTAAAGTTCAGAAATAATCTCTCATTGAAATAGCACCTAACAAAAAGCATTTAGAGAGTGCTTTTTGGCAACAACTTTAAAACTTAAATTTTATCTAAAAGAATCTATACACATCTTTAAAAACAAAGGAGTTTAGGGCAGAGGACAAAGAGTTCCAGCTGTATTTTTATTCCAGAGGATAAAGATAAAGGGGCTTGGGGTTAGAGAACTAAAATTGTTCTGGTTTCTGTCCCTCTGCTAAAGGAAATCTTCATTAAGATGTTAGAAGGAAAAATGCCCAGCTAACCTGTAACTAGCTTCCTAACTTTTCCAATAAATAGGAAATCCCAGGGACAAGGTTCTGACCCATGGCTATCTAATAGCTTCTCTACAGTAAAGCAGCAATGCTTTTCAGAAGCAACTTTTAAACAAATAACAAACACAGAATGAGCCCTGTGTGACCCCAATGAAATCATTTGACACCACTGAGTCCCATTTTTTCTATCAGCAAAATAATACTACCCCCTATCCACATTCAAAATGTCGTCATGATAAAGGAGTTGATTCTGTAAAAGCACAGGGAGTCTGAGAGATGAAACATGCTCTATGAACACAAAGTACAACCCCTTAATAATTTATAAGTTCTTGTGTTTCTGTTTTGTTTAGTTTTTGATACTGAGATCTGGAGTGGTTATTTTAGAGAACTGTTTTTCTGTTCTATTTTTTCACTTCTATAAAACTGTGTAAGTGAAAGGTCTTGCTACAACTTCAGAATCAACAGCACACAAGACAGTAACTACAGGAGAACTTTCTGAAATATCTGCCATAGTTAAAGACTGTCATTTATCTTTTTTCCTATGTAAGACTCCTATCCACTCAAGAAATATTTATTGAGGCTAGACTTCCCATCAAAAATTGTACAAGTGAAAAATCAGGTCACCATGGTGATGAAATATCTGACTTTGCTTCCACATCAGAAGAAGATAACTAACAACTATTCAAGAACAAGATACCACTGAGAGAATCCTAGAATATGAGGGTGAAGCAGAAGCAGCTCCCTGCACCTCAGTGATGAAGACAGGTTTCATGAGAAGGTAAGAGAAGTGGCTGCACTTTGATCACTTTACCTCTCCTCCAGGCCAGTGAAGCACCACAGCAACAGCTCCCCTGAATCTCCAGTTCCTCCAGCACTGAAATCACTTAGTGGGAGCTCCTATTCTGATCTTGCTCTACAGGCACTCTGAATGTGACATATCAAGGAAGAAAGGCTTGGAACTACTGGCAAACAAACCTTGGTGAATTGAATTCATACTTGCAGCACCCAAATAATAATAACCACCATAGCTTTGCTGATTTGCAGAACCATGTTTGGGGCTCACTTTGACCAGGGATCTCAGCAGGGTGCAGATATGCCTAATTTGGATACTCAAACAAGGAGTTTTCCAGTCCTAAAGCCTGGCTTACTCATGCCTAGGCAAGTTGTCACAGCCTAACCTACTGTGGAGAGGACCTTCTAGCCCCTTATGGCCAGAAAGACTACTCATAATAGCTTGGATATTTGTGTTCCAGTGGTGCCCTAGTCCAGAGAGTGGACACAAGCCTCCAAACCATCATGGCCCCCACAGCCAGCTGTGTCAAAAGCCAGCACATCCACCAGCAGGCTGGCACCACTGCTGGAATCCCCTAGGTCCCACCCACCAGTGAGCTAACACCAGCTCTGAGAAACCGCAACCAGACACATAAGAATCTGAGTCTATCAATCAGCAGGCCAACATCCACTCTAGGAACCCCAGGGCCCTGTATTCAGGGACTTTGTAACCTGGTTTTGCATACCAGTGAGCAAGCACTAGCCCCAGGACCCTCTGGACCTGTTGACCAATGAACCTACACCAGTCCCAGGGCCCTGCAGTCAGAGTCCCCAGAAGCTGGCCTCACCCACCAGTGGGAGGAAACCAGACCTGAACCACCGTAGCCTACATTATCAGTACCTAGATCAGTTACCAGCAACAGCTATATATAAACCTCATGGTAACCTAAAACTGAAAATCTATGATAGATAAACAAAAGAATCCAAGCAAAACACTTAAGACACTCATAAAATCGCAAGGAAAGAAAACAAAAGAATAAAGGAACAAAAAGAACTACTAAAAGCCAAATAAGTGACATAATGGGAAAAGTCCATAATTGTCAATAATTACTCTAAATTATCAACATCCATTGATAACAGAAAAAGCAAGAGAATTCCAGAAAAATATCTACTTCTGTTTTATTGGCTATGCTACAGTCATTGACACAACAAACTGTAGAAAATTCTAAAAGAGATGGGAATACCAGACCATCTTACCTACATCCTGAGAAACCTGTATGCACATCAAGAAGCAACACTGAAAACCAGACATGGAATTACAGACTCGTCCAAATTGGGAAAGGAGTACATCAAGGCTGCATATTGTCACCCTGCTTATTTAACTTATATGCAGAGTACATCATGTAAAATGCCAGGCTGGATGAAGCACAAAATGGAATCAAGATCGCCAGGAGAAATATCAATAACATCAGATATGCACCACTTCTGACACCACTATGTCAGAAAGCAAGAAGAACTAAAAAGCCTCTTGATGAACATGAAAGAGAAGAGTGAAAATGTTGGCTTAAAACTCAACACTCAAAAAACGAAGATCGTGGCATCTGTTCCCATCACTTTATCGCAAATAGATAGGGAAACAATGGAAACAGTGAGAGATTTTATTTTCTTGTGCTCCAAAATCACTCCAGATGGTGACTGCAGCCATGAACTTAAAAGATGTTTGCTCCTTGAAAGAAAAGCTATGACCAACCTAGACAGCATATTAAAAAGCAGAGATATTACTTTGCCAACAAAAGTCCATGTAGTCAAAGCTGTGGTTTTTCCAGTAGTCATATATGAATTTGAGAGTTGGACCATAAAGAAGGCTGAGCACTGAAGAATTGATGCTTTTGAACTATGGTGTTGAAGAAGACTGTTGAGAGTCCTTTGGACAGGAAGGATATCAAACAGTCAATCCTAAAGGAAATCAATCCTGAATATTCATTGGAAGAACTGATGCTGAGCTGAAGCTCCAATACTTTGGCCACCTGATGCCAAGAACTGACTGATTAGAAAAACCCTGTTGCTGGGAAAGATTGAAGGCAGAAGGAGAAGAGAACAACAGGGGACAAGATGGTTGGATGGCATCACCAACTCAATGGACATGAGTTTGAGCAAACTCCAGGAGTTGGTGATGGACAGGGAAGCCTGGTGTGCTGCAGTCCATGGGGTCACAAAGAGTTGGACATGACTGAGTAACTGAACTGAACTGATGCTAACTTTAAATAGATTAAATGTTGAATCAAAAGACAAGAGTGACTGAATGGATAAAAAACAAGATCCATCTATGTGCTGCCTACAGTATTCTTGGGCTTCCCTTGTGGTTAAGCAGTAAAGAATCCACCTACAATGAAAGAGATATGAGTTTGATTCCTGGGTCAGGAAAATATTCTGGAGAAGGAAATGGCAACCTACTCTAGTATTCCTGCCTGGGAAATCCCATGGACAGAGGAGCCTCAATTCAGTTCAGTTCAGTCGCTCAGTCCTGTCTGACTCTTTGCAACCCCATGAATCGCAGCACACCAGGTCTCCCTGTCCATCAACAACTCCCGGAGTTCACTCAGACTCACGTCCAGCGAGTCAATGATGCCATCCAGCCACCTCATCCTCTGGCGTCCCCTTCTCCTCCTGCCCCCAATGCCTCCCAGCATCAGTCTTTTCCAATGAGTCAACTCTTCACAGGAGGTGGCCAAAATACTGGAGTTTCAGCTTTAGCATCATTACTTCCAAAGAACATCCAGGGCTGATCTCCTTCAGAATGGACTGGTTGGATCTCCTTGTAGTCCAAGGGACTCTCAAGAGTCTTCTCCAACACCACAGTTCAAAAGCGTCAATTCTTCAGTGCTCAGCCTTCTTCACAGTCCAACTCTCACTTCCATACATGACCACAGGAAAAAACATAGCCTTGACTAGATGAACCTTTGTTGGCAAAGTAATGTCTCTGCTTTTGAATATGCTATCTAGGTTGGTCATAACTTTCCTTCCAAGGAGTAAGTGTCTTTTAATTTCATGGCTGCAGCCACCATCTGCAGTGATTTTGGAGCCCAAAAAAATAAAGTCTGACACTGTTTCCACTGTTTCCCCATCTTTTTCCCCATGAAGTCCCCATCACTTCATGGAACCAGATGCCATGATCTTCATTTTCTGAATGTTGAGCTTTAAGCCAACTTTTTCACTCTCCACTCGCTTTCATCAAGAAGCTTTTGAGTTCCTCTTCACTTTCTGCCAAAGGGTGTTGTCATCTGCATATCTGAGTTTATTGATATTTCCTCCGGCAATCTTGATTCCAGCTTGTGTTTCGTCCAGTCCAGTGTTTCTCATGATGTACTCTGAATATAAGTTAAATAAGCAGGGTGAAAATATACAGCCTTGATGTACTCCTTTTCCTATTTGGAACCAGTCTGTTGTTCCATGTCCAGAGGAGCCTCAGGGAGCTACAATCCATGGAGTCACAAAAGAGTTGGACATGACTGAGCAATTAAAATGACAGTAATAAGATACTCAATTTAGACATAAAGACACACATAAACTGCAAGTGCAGGGAGGAATGGAAAAAGGTATTACATATCAATGGAAAAAAAAATTCAGGGCAACAATATAACAGACAAGAGTTTAAAAAAGACTGTAACAAGAAACAAACAAGACATTACATAATAATCAAGAGATCAATCTATTAGATATAACAGTTATAAATATATATATACCCAACATATGAGCATCTACATACAGAAAGCAAATATTAACAGAAATAAATGGAGAAATTAACAATGACACAATAATAGTAGAAGACTTTAATATCTTATATCCATTAACAGATCATTCAGACATAAGATTATTAAGGAAGTACTGGCCATCTAGGACACATCTGATCAGATGAATTTAATAGCTATTCATAGAACATTTCATCTGAAAGCAGAAGAGTACACATTATTTTCAATGTATTTGGAACATCTTCCAGGATAGATCACTTGCTGTGACCCAGAACAAGGCTTGGTAAATTTAAGACTGAAATCATGTCAAGCATCTTTTCAGACCATAAAGCTATGAGGTTAGAAATCAGCTATAAAGAAGATATAGAAAATAACCATGTGGAATCCAAACCATAGATACTAAGGCAATGAGAGACTAAAGAAATTAAAGAGGAAATCAAAAAATACATAGAGACAAATGAAAATGAAAATGCAATAACCCACAATTTATGAGATGCAGGAAAAGCAATTCTAAGAGGGAATTTTATTGCAATAGAAGCCTACCTCAGAAACAAGGAAAAAATATAAAATGAAAACCATTACCTTACACCTAGATGGACTAGCAAAAGAAGAACAACAACGAAAAAAACAGTGTTAGTAGGAGAAGAGAAATCATAAAGATCAGAGCAGAAAGGAATGAAATAGACACTAAAACCAATAGAAAATATCAATGAAACTAAGAGCTCATTCTTTGAAAACATAAAGTAAATTGATAAACTTTATCCAGACTCAACAAATAAAAAGGAGTGCCAAAATCAATAAAACAGAAGAAATCACAACCAACACCACATTAATACAAGGGATCATAAGAGATCACCATGAACAATTATAATCCAATAAAATTGACAACATAGAAGAAATGGATAAATTCCTAGCAATATACAATTTCTCAAAACTGAATTAGAATGAAATAGAAAACATGAATAGACCAATTACCAGAAATGAAATTGAATCAGTAATTAAAAAAAAAAAAAAAAACTCCCAACAATAAAGGCCCAAGATGAGATGGTAAGTTTTTAATCATACAAGTGGAGAAGAGTTATTACCTACCCTTCTGAAATTACTCCAAAATATTACAGAGGAAGGAAAGCCTCTCAAACCAGGAGACAAGGGAAGAATCACCCTGATATCAAAATTAAAGATGCCACAAGAAAAGAAAACCTGAGGCCAATACCACTGATAAATATATAAAAAATCTTCAACAAAATATTACCAAACTTAATTCAATGACATATTAAAAGAACAACACACCATGATCAAATAGAATCTATCCTAGGCATGCAAGTATGATCCAATATCCATAAAATCAATGATACATCACATTAACAAAGTGAAAAATAAAAGTCACACATTTATGTCAATTAAGGCAGAAAAAGTTTTTGTCAAAATTCAACATCCAGTCATAAAGAGAATACTCAACAAAGTGGGTACAGAGAGAACATAACATAATATTCCCACATTCATGCTCAGTCGTGTCTCACTCTTTGTGACCCCATGGACTGTAGCCTGCCAGGCTCCTCTGTCCATGGAATTTTCCAGGGAAGAATAGTGGAGTGGGTTACATTTCCTTCTCCAGCAGATCTTCCCAACCCAGGGATTCAACCTGCATCTCTTATGTTTTCTGCATTGGTAAGTGCTTTCTTTACCACTGCACCACCTGGGACGCCCAATAAGCACACAATTAACACCATACTAAATGGTGAAAGCTAAAAGCATTTCCTCTAAGATCAGGAACAAGATGAGGATGTCTACTGACATCTCTTTTATTCAACATAGTATTGGAAGTCCCAGCCATAGCAATCAGGCTAGAATAAGAAATAAAAAGCATCCAAATTGAAAAGGAAGAAGTAAAACTGGCACTGTCTGCAGATGACATGAGAGAAACCACAGCTAGTCCTAAAGATGTCACCCAAACATTAGAATTAATCAATTAATTCTGTCAGGTTGCTTGATTCAAATTTACTATACAAAAATCTGTTGCTATTTTATATATTAAAAACAAACCATGGCTGATTCATGTGAATGTATGGCAAAAACCACCACAATATTGTAAAGTAACTACACTCCAATTAAAATTTTAAAAATATATAAATTAAAAAAAATTTTTTTAAACCAGCAGAAATAAAAATGAAGAGTATAATAACATTTTCAATTACATCAAAAAGTATAAATTACCTAGGAATAAATCTAAATCAGAGATAAAAATCATGTACTCTGATAATTATAAGAGACTGATGAAAGAAATTGAAGATGAGACAAATGGAAAGAAATACCATATTCTTGATTGGAGTGAGATAAATCAGACAGTAAATGATTAATACTATATAATTTCAATTATATGGGGAATCTTAAAAAAAATGAACACAATAACAAAACAGAAACATTCTTAGATAATGAGGACAAATATTTAGCTGCCAATAGAGGACAAGATTAGAGCAGGAGTGAAATAGGTGAGGGAGATTAAGGGGTGCAGAAGTACAAATTTCTGTTGCAAGATACAGCAATCATGGGTATGAAATGTACAGTGTGAGGAATATAGTCAGTAATTATGTAATACTTTTTTCTGTATGATAACTGCTGGTAACTAGACTTATTGTGATCATTTTGAAATGTATAGAAATATCTAATCACTGTGTTGTATGACAGGAACTGATATAGCATTGCTGGTCAATCATACTTCAAATATAAATGAGATCAGATTCGTGACAGAGACAAAGAGTAGGTGGGTAAAGAGGAATTGGACTAAGGCAGTCAAAAGGTTATAAGATAATTAAGTAGAGAGATGTAATGTACAACATGATGACCATAGCTAACACCGTTGTATATAGGAAAGTTAAGAGAATAAATCCCGAGAGTTTTGTGCAAGAAGAAATTATTTTTCATTGCTCCTTTCTTTTCATTTTATTGTATCATGTGAGGAGATGGATGTTAGCTGAACCTATTGTGGTAGTTATTTTACAATATATATAAATCAAATACATATATATATATATATAAATATATTTACAATATATATATAAATCAAACCACCATGCTGTATGCCTTAATCTTATGCAGTGAAGTATATTATTTCTTATTAAAACTGTGGAATAAAGGAAGCCCGGAGAATACTCAAGACAAGGTTAGGTCCCATGTTGGAGACAATCTAAAAGAAGACAGATACAGAAACAAAGAGTCAAAACGTGATGCTGTTACCACTGTTTTTAAGGTGGAACATAGCCATGGAAGTGGCTAATTTATTGTTTGGTTTGAATCATTTTAATCAATAATAGCCACTATTATGGCTGCTGGAGCCTCTTTGGACCATGTAAGACCCAGCAGCTGGGCAAAGGAAAAAACCAAGACTACTAGTCTGAGAACAAGAAGATCTAAGCTCTGGGCCTACTGCTGACATTAATTAGTTGGGTAAGCCTTATGTCACCATCTGCAAAAAGGTTTGCTAGGCGATTGCTAAAATTCCCTCCTGCTCCCACATTTACAAAACCTTCCTAGTATTATTTCTTGCTATTCACCTTTTCTTCCATCTCCTCGGCACTGTGTCTTTAAATCATTTGAAGAGAAATTGAATATTTATTTTCCTTTATCACAGAAAACCAACACTATTATTAGGACAGATGAGAGGCTCACAGACCACTGTCCAGAAAATGAGATTTCAAACTGACCCTTTGTAAACCTACCAAAACCCGGCCTATATGCATGCTTTTCCGCTCTCTGGAAGATGCCTGGGCCCTCTCCAATGTTTTTACGGGGTTACAAAACAGATTAGTTTAAGTGGACTGACAGCACCAGCAGCATTACAGTATGTTAATGAAGGGCCCTGACAAAGCTTCCCGAAGGGAAATGGATGAAGGAATTGGCTAAATCGGCTACGTATGAAAAATTGATCAACAAAGTACCAAATAATGAACAGCCGTAGGACATTTCTACTGCTCGAATAAAGAAAACAGATGATTTTTCAGTTCAAATTCTCTGTTGTTAACACTTGGAAATACCTAGGCCTCTGTGACCCTCAAGAATTATCAAGTCAGGGCCCACTCACAAAACAGGCTCAGGATGAAATAGCTCAGGCTGCCAGAGTAGGGCTGGGGAACTGACAAGAAACAAACTACCTACCCAGCTGAGAACTGTCAAAATTTCACATACACACACACAAAGGATATTTTAAACAAGCCATTATTTGAGGGTGGCAAAGGAAGCAGGGAATGCTTGGATTTCTTCCCCATCCTGAACTTCATCTTTGGATTTTGAAGCAGAAAGGCAGCTTTATTTAGGATAATGGTTTAACCAAACCCTATATTTCTGTGAACTCATGTCACTTTTACTCTGCAACCAGCTTAGCTTCCTAGCATTCCAGGAACAAAAGCCTCAGCTGGCAGAGGAACAACTCTGATACGGCCTCTCTGCTGAGCTTCCTGGGCATGTATGTGTAAAATCCACTTCCTGTTCCTGGGGATGCCAGAACCCCAAATCCCACATGCAAGCTCAGGCCATCAAATAAGTGCTCTTGACTCCCAGGGGATTCTTTTGCTCTCACCATGTTTATCGCTTCTGCTTTTCCTTTCAAGGGTTTTTAACTGACATTTCAAGTAACGTCAGACTCAAATTCAGTTTGTCAGCATGGATGTGCTCTGCTCCTCCTTTTAAGAGAAAAGCTTAAAGCTCAGTAATTAAAATGCTGATTAACTTTTAAATACTCAAAGAGTTTTATTTTGTTTCTGAGAACCTCACACTTCAAGCTGGGATTCTTTATGTGGGGCAGAGGGGTGCTGCTGCTGCTGCTGCTGCTGCTGCTGCTGCTGCTGCTGCTGCTGCGTCGCTTCAGTCGTGTCCGACTCTGTGCGACCCCATAGACGGAAGCTCACCAGGCTCCCCTGTCCCTGGGATTCTCCAGGCAAGAACACTGGAGCGGGTTGCCATTTCCTTCTCCAATGCATGAAAACGAAAAGTGAAAGTGAAGCCTCTCAGTCGTGTCCAACTCTTAGCGACCCCATGGACTGGAGCCTACCAGGCTCCTCCGTCCATGGGATTTTCCAGGCAAAAGTACTGGGGTGGGGTGCCATTGCCTTCCCCGAGAGGGGTGCTGCTTCTTATCAAATGTGGCGTATTAAGAAAAAGGGCAAGGGAAACTGAACTAAATGCACCAGGGACAGTAGGAGCACAAATGAATCCCAAGGAGGAGTATAAGTTCTGTGGAGCATAAAGCTTTGCAAATGTCAATGACTGGGAGAGACTGGAGCACTGACCTTCAGGTGTAGCAAGGGGGAAAATGATATAG
The DNA here is from genome assembly GCA_935064755.1 of Tragelaphus eurycerus. Taxonomy (NCBI): domain Eukaryota; kingdom Metazoa; phylum Chordata; class Mammalia; order Artiodactyla; family Bovidae; genus Tragelaphus; species Tragelaphus eurycerus. The sequence continues at coordinate 3,078,193 of CAKXYN010000006.1, forward strand.
CAATGGGACTGGAGATGTAGGAAGGAGCCAGATCACAGAAAGGAGGTTGATTTAATTCTAAGAGTAATAGGAATACAATCAAGGTTAGGGTTAAGGAAGGATCTGATGTGAGCAGATAGGCTCTTAAATAATATGTTTTAAGAATTTTAATTATCTATCAATGTATTTATCTGCACACTGAATGCTCACTTATGTGCTAGTTAATATTCTAAGGAATTTACATAGTGTCCTATGAGATAGGTATGATTACTATCCCTCTTTAGGGTGGCTCAGATGGTAAAGCGTCTGTCTACAGTGCAGGAGACCGGGTTCAATCCCTGGGTTGGAAAGATCCCCTGGAGAAGGAAATGGCAATCCACTCCAGTACTATTGCCTGGAAAATCCCATGGACAGAGGAGCCTGGTAGGCTACAGTCCATGGGGTCGCAAAGAGTCAGACACGACTGAGCGACTTTACTTTCACTTTTCACTTACAGATAGTAAGTGATGCACAACAGGTCAAATCACTTGCCCAGGGTAACACATCTTATAAGTGGTAGAGCTGTGATTTGAGCTCAAACAATACGACTAAAGCATTTTTGAGTTTTAACCCATCATAGCATTACTTCCGGAGAAGACAACTCCAGTTACTCTTGCCTGGAAAATCCCATGGACAGAGGAGTCTGGTAGGCTACAGTCCATGGGGTTGCGAAGAGTCAGACATGACTGAGCGACTTCACTCTCACTTTTCACTTTCATGCATTGGAAAAGGAAATGGCAACCCACTCCAGTGTTCTTGCCTGGAGAACCCCAGGGACAGAGGAGCCTCGTGGGCTGCCATCTATGGGGCCACACAGAGTTGGACACGATTGACGTGACCTAGCAGCAGCAGCAGCAGCATTACTTCAATGCCCAGTCAAAGGTTATTGACAGTACCCAGTATTTACAACACAAACTGTGTGTAAAATAATTTATATAAAATTCATTCTAGTTTTTAGTCTTCTCATTAGACAGTATTATTAAATACAATGAGTTCTGTGCTTTCCACTATTTTTTATTTTCCCACTGAATGAGGGATTTTAGATATTCATGGTCAAGTGTTTCATGTGAATTTTCCTTAGGAAGGAACTCAGAATGATGTTACATGTAACATAATCCATAAGACAAAAACCCTTGCTGGGTACAATAATCTGGGCTCTACTACAAAGCCACAGTCATCAAGACAGTACGGTACTGGCACAAAGACAGAAATATAGATCAATGGAACAAAATAGAAAGCCCAGAGATAAATCCACGCACATATGGACACCTTATCTTTGACAAAGGAGGCAAGAATATACAATGGAGAAAAGACAATCTCTTTAACAAGTGGTGCTGGGAAAACTGGTCAAACACTTATAAAAGAATGAAACTAGAGCACTTTCTAACACCACACACAAAAATAAACTCAAAATGGATTAAAGATCTAAACGTAAGACCAGAAACTATAAAACTCCTAGAGGAGAACATAGGCAAAACACTCTCCGACATGGATCACAGCAGGATCCTCTATGACCCACCTCCCAGTATATTGGAAATAAAAGTAAAAATAAACAAATGGGACCTGATTAAACTTAAAAAGCTTCTGCACAACAAAGGAAACTATAAGCAAGATGAAAAGACAGCCTTCAGAATGGGAGAAAATAATAGCAAATGAAGCAACGGACAAACAACTAATCTCAAAAATATACAAGCAACTCCTACTGCTCAGTTCCAGAAAAACAAATGACCCAATCAAAAAATGGGCCAAATAACTAAATAGACATTTCTCCAAAGAAGGCGTACAGATGGCTAACAAACACATGAAAAGATGCTCAACATCACTCATTATCAGAGAAATGCAAATCAAAACCACCATGAGGTACCATTTCACGCCAGTCAGAATGGCTGCGATACAAAAGTCTACAAGCAATAAATGCTGGAGAGGGTGTGGAGAAAAGGAAACCCTCTTACACTGTTGGTGGGAATGCAAACTAGTACAGCCACTATGGAGAACAGTGTGGAGATTCTTTAAAAAACTGGAAATAGAACTGCCTTATGATCCAGCAATCCCACTGCTGGGCATACACACTGAGGAAACCAGAATTGAAAGAGACACGTGTACCCCAATGTTCATCGCAGCACTGTTTATAATAGCCAGGACATGGAAGCAACCTAGATATCCATCAGCTGATGAATGGATAAGAAAGCTGTGGTACATATACACAATGGAGTATTACTCAGCCATTAAAAAGAATACATTTGCATCAGTTCTAATGAGGTGGATGAAACTGGAGCCTATTATACAGAGTGAAGTAAGCCAAAAAGAAAAACACCAATACAGTATACTAACGCATATATATGGAATTTAGAAAGATGGTAACAATAACCCTGTATACAAGACAGTAAAAGAGACACTGATGTATAGAACAGTCTTTTGGACACTGTGGGAGAGGGAGAGGGTGGGATGATTTGGGAGAATGGCATTGAAATATGTATAATATCATGTATGAAACGAGTCACCAGTACAGGTTTGATGCACGAAACTGGATGCTTGGGGCTGGTGCATTGGGACGACCCAGAGGGATGGTATGGGGAGGGAGCGGGGAGGAGGGTTCAGGACGGGGAACACATGTATACCTGTGGCGGATTCATTTCAATATATGGCAAAACCAATACAATATTGTAAAGTTAAAAAATAAAATAAAATTTAAAAAAAAAAAGACAAAAACTCTTAACCTTCAAATATCCCTTTTCCCTTTTCTACTGTAATTGACACATATTCCCTGAGGGTACTTCTTTCTTTTCAGCCATTGTAGCTGCTATATTCTCTCCCAAAGATAAAGAGGTTGCCTCTACTTTGCTCCTCTAAATAACTCTTAGACCAAACCTCTTCCCTTCTCCTTCAAACCCCACATGCTTCTCATCTTTATTCAGTCACATAGTGACCTTCATGGTATGTCTCATCTAGTGACTTCACCCTTTTTATCTGGGCCAGCCCTTCCTTGACTTCCTTCTTTAGCCAGTTTAGACTTACCATCTTATCTCCATGACTTATCATTATAAACATACTCTTATAGATGCCTCATATGGCCTTTTCTCTCCCATCACAATTGCCTGGAAACCTCCTGAATAAACTCAACTGTTTTTTTCAGTCCCTGACTCTTAAAGCCAGAAAAGAGCTTCGAGAGTATAAATCTGTGAGTGCCAACTTCAAATACACTTTATACTCCACTTCTGCCTCAAGGGAGTGTCTGACTTAGGCCATAGGCAGATTATTTGGGAAACATTGCAGATGTCTGAGCATGACCTCATGCCAATTAAATTAATTTCTAGGGATTAGGTAAACTTTAGCATATTTTTAGGGCTTCTCTTGTAGTTCAACTGGTAAAGAACCTGCCTGCAATTCAGGAGACCCCAGTTTGATTGCTGGGTTGGGAAGTTCCCCTTGAGACAGGATAGGCTACCCACTCCAATTGTCACAGGCTTCCCAAGGGTTCAGACTATAAAGAATCTGCCTTCAATGCAGGAGACCTGGGTTCTATCCCTGAGTTGGTAAGATCCCCTGGAGGAGGGCATGGCAACCCACTCCAGATTCTTGCCTGGAGAATCACATGAACAAAGGAGCCCGATGGGCTACATTCCATGGGGCTGCAGAGTTGGACATGACTGAGTGACTAAGCACATGGTTTTTTAGCATGTTTTTAAACTGTCTAGATGATTCTAACGTGAAGCCAAAGTTTGTTTATTAAAAAAAAAAAAAAAAACACTGCTGTTACCACTTTCAGCTGCTGATCTCATTCCACATTTCCATGAGAATCAGAAGCTATTAGATGAGAAATCCTTCATTTTCCTCCAGCGAGTCCACAGAACACTGTCTATTCTATCTCCAGATTTTGTCACAAATCGGCCCACATTTCACCATCTCTACTTAGAGCCCTAGCCCAAATCACCATCATCCCTTTCCTGATCTCTGAAGCTTCCCATCAGCATCTCTAATTCTACATGTTTTGTTTGCTATAAATCATTCTCCACCTACCTTCTAGACTGCTGTTGTAAACATTTAAAACATTCTGTGACTTCTTATCTCACTGAGATTACAATGAGATAATCTTTGCCAAGGCCTTCAATATCTTTGTCCTCCATCCCCTTTAATTACTAAAGTGCATCCATTGTACACTCCATTTCTCTCACCAAATAATTCAAACACTAGCCTCAACCATTCCATAAATCAAGAGCCTCCTATGCTGCTGCTTCTGGCATGACCTCTGGCCTACCATCATCCCCACTTCCACCTTTAGACTGGCTAACTCCTACTCATAGTCAGGCTTTCTATCCAAGTACCTCTTCCACAGAGAGAAGCTTCGTTTCCCAATAAAATTCTCTTCCCTCCTATTTTTCTTTATTATTAAATCCTGAGTTTTCCTTCTTAATACTTCTCATGTTTTGTAATCATTATTTCAAGTTTGTGTTTAGATATTTAATGGAGATAAATTCCCTGAGGTCAGGAGCCATGCTGAATTCTTCTCCACTACATGCAAAGTCCTTAGTTTGTTTTCTGTCACATGCTGGAAAAGCAATTACTTATCTCCTGGTCATTTGCTATGTTAAAAAATTTTAGACCACTCTGAGCTTGTTTTCCAAGGAATCTTGGTGATTGATTCCCTACAATTCTTTTCAAATGAAACTCAAACAATAATTTATTATGATTGTAATGTTGTCATACTGTATTAGACACACTTCAGATTTGATTATACCATCATTCTGGCCATATGTAAAGCATTCTTTCTCATAAAAATTCATGAATAATTATGGCCTCTGATATCCAGATTATAGTCTATTCTCCAATACAACACATCTAGGATTAACTGCACATCAGTGTATGTCTCCATCTGATAAATGGATTATCTTTGTCTTTCATTTCTTAGTTTGTCATTGGATCAAATTAAATGGTTATATACTAATTCAATTTTATTGTCACTAAAAGCCTCATCTTTTGGCTGTACTGATCATTTTCATGAACGTATTTTCAATTTAATTTACTCTTTATCTGAATACTTTGTTCTATATTCTCTGATTTGTTCTTTCATTAATTTTTGAGTTGGATGCTAAACTCATTAATTTCTATTCATTCTCCTTTTCAACTATAAAAATGAAGGCCACATAAATAACCTTCTGTATCACAGACTGGCAAATTGCAGCCTTCAGACCAAATCAAGGCCCTGGTATATTTCCCCAGGGCTAAGAATGTTATTTACATGTTCAGAGTTGTAAATACAAAATGAAAAAGGAATATGTAACAGAAAGCATGTGTAACTCAGTTTAGTTTAGTTCAGTCGCCAAGTCGTGTCCGACTCATTGTGACCCCATGAACTGCAGCACACCAGGCCTCCCTGAGTCCACACAAACTCATGTCCATTGAGTCGGTGATGCCATCCAACCATCTCATCCTCTGTCGTCCCCTTCTCCACCTGCCCTCAATCTACCCAGCATCAGGGTCTTTTCAAATGACCCATAGCTCTTTGCATGAGGTGGCCAAAGTATTGAAGTTTCAGCTTCAACATCAGTCCTTCCAATGAACACCCAGGACTCATCTCCTTTAGGATGGACTGGTTAGATCTCCTTGCAGTCCAAGGGGCTCTCAAAAGTCTTCTCCAACACCACAGTTCAAAAGCATCAATTCTTCTATGCTCAGCTTTCTTCACAGTCCAACTCTTACATCCATACATGACCACTGGAAAACCATAGCCTTAACTAGACAGGCCTTTGTTGGCAAAGTAGTGTCTTTGCTTTTTAATAAGCTGTCTAGGTTGGTCATAACTTTCCTTCCAAGGAGCAAGCATCTTCTAATTTCATGGCTGCAGTCACCATCTGCAGTGACTTTGCTGCTGCTAAGTCGCTTCAGTCCTGTCCGACTCTGTGCCATCCCAGAGACGGCAGCCCACCAGGCTCCCCTGTCCCTGGGATTCTCCAGGCAAGAATGCTGGGGTGGGTTGCCATTTCCTTCTCCAATGCATGAAAGTGAAAAGTGAAAGTGAAGTCGCTCAGTTGTGTCCAACTCCTAGCGACCCCATGGACTACAGCCTACCAGGCTCCTCTGTCCATGGGATTTTCCAGGCAAGAGTACTGGGGTGGGGTACCATAAAGTCAGCCACTATTTCCACTGTTTCCCCATCTATTTGCCATGAAGTGATGGGACCAGATGCCACGATCTTAGTTTTCTGAATGTTAAGCTTTAAGCCAACTTTTTCACTCTCTATTCTCACTTTCATCAAGAGGCTCTTTCATTCTTCTTCACTTTCTGCCATAAGGGTGGTGTCATCTGCATATTTTAGATTATTGATATTTCCCCCATCAATCTTGATTCGAGCTTGTGCTTCACCTAGACCAGCATTTCTCATGATGTGCTCTTCATATAAGTTAAATAAGCAGGGTGACAATATACAGCCTTGACGAACTCCTTTTCCTATTTGGAACCAGTCTGTTGTTCCATGAACAGTTCTAACTGTTGCATCCTAACCTGCATACAGGTTTCTCAAGAGGCAGGTCAGGCGGTCTTGTATTCCCATCTCTTTCAGAATTTTCCACAGTTTCTTGTGATCCACACAGTCAAAGGCTTTGGCATAGTCAATAAAGCAGAAACAGATGTTTTTCCGGAACTGTCTTGCTTTTTCGATGATCCAGAGGTTCATGTAGTGTTGCCAATTTGATCTCTAGTTCCTCTGCCCCTTCTAAATGTAGCTTGAACATCTGGAATTTCACAGTTCATGAAATTTTAAAGTTCATGAAGCCTGCCTTGGAGAATTTTGAGCACTACTTTACTAGTGTGTGAGATGAATGCAATTGTGCAGTAGTTTGAGCATTCTTTGGCTTTGCCTTTCTTAGGGATTGGAAGGAAAACTGACCTTTTCCAGCCCTGTGGCCACTGCTGAGTTTTCCAAATTTGTTGACATATTAAGTGCAGCACTTTTGTAGCATCTTTTTTCTGGATTTGAAATATCTCAACTGGTTTCTCTCCCCCCCCTTCTCTTTTTTTGTTTTTATTTTTTCTCCGGGCCATTTTTTTTTTTTTTCTGTCTGTGTTTCTGTTGTGGGGGGTGGTTGTTTCTCTCCTCCTTTTTTTTTTTGTTTTTTGATCTTTTTGTTGTTTTTTCTTACAGTTCTTCTGTATTCTTGCCACCTCTTCTTAATATCTTCTGCTTCTGTTAGGTCCATACCATTTCTGTTCTTTATTGAGACCATCTTTGCATGAAATATTCCCTTGGTATCTCTAATTTTCTTGAAGAGATCTCTAGTTTTTCCCATTCTATTTGTTTTCCTCTATTTCTTTGCATTGATTGCTGAGAAAGGCTTTCTTATTCTCTCTCTTGCTATTCTTTGAAACTCTGCATTCAAATGGGTATATCTTTCCTTTTCTCCTTTGCTTTTCATTTTTTTTTTTACAATTTTTTGTAAGGCCCCCCAGACAGCCATTTTGCTTTTTTCCATTTCTTTTCCTTGGGGATGGTCTTGATTCCTGTCTCCTGTACAATGTCACAAACCTCTCTCCATAGTTCATCAAGCACTCTGTTCACCCATGTGTAGCTCCAGAAGCCTAATAATATTCACTTACTGGTTCTTTACAGAAAAATTTTTTTCTTCTTGTTGTGAACTATTTTTTTCTCCTTCTTTTTTTTTTTTTTTTTTTTTTTTTTTTTTTTTTTTTTTTTTTTTTTTTTTTTTTTTTTTTTTCCTCCTTCTCCTATTTAATTTAAACATGTCCTTTTAATATCATACTGAGTGTCAATTTGTATTTTGTGTAATTGTTGATACTAACTTATTTTTGGTAAGATGACTTGGCATGTTTAATTGAAAATATTTGATAGAAGTGCAGACTTACTTCATGACTTACCATATGATCTATATTTTTGCATGATCTACGTGTACTTTAAATCAATCTGTATCTTTGAAATGTTGGTTGTATATTTTTATTCTTATTCATTAAATATAGTTGTTTAATCTGTTTGTTCAAATCATCTACATATTTATTGACATTTTGTTCAATCTATTAACTACTAGGTAAGAAAGGCTAATCTCTCTCATAAGTGATAAATTTATCAATTTTTCCAGTACTTCCAATTATTTTTGCCATATATATCTTAAAGCTCTATTGTTAGTTGCATACAAGCTTAAAGTCTCTTGGTGACTTGAACCTTTAATCTTTATAAATAGAGGACTTATCAACATTAGCAATGTTTTCTGCCTTCAAAATAATCTTATCTGACATTAATATACTTACAGCAATATTCATCCAATTACTATGGCTCATCTTTTCATATCACTTTATTTCTATCTTTACTATATCATTATAAATAGAAGTTAATTGGATATTATAAATATATGTAGACCTCACAGTCTTAATCAGAAACTGTACTTTAATTAAATTTTTTGCTGATATATTTTAATTCCTTGCTACCTTATTTTGCACCTTGTTTTTCTATTTCTGGTTTTATTTCCAAATTAGTTTTAAACTCATTCTATTTTTTCTAGCAGAAAAAAATACACTCCAATTACCATAAAAATACTGAAATGCATAGTTAACTTGACAAAGTTTATGGTTAATCAACTTATTTACCAGTCTTCTTAATAAGGACACCACAGTGCTTAAACTGTAATTATCTCTTCATATTCTTTTAGTTTCTCTTGCTTATCTTAAATTCCTTCAAATTAGACTATAAATATCATACTTATTCTCTTTTTGTTGAACAGTTTATCTAAATGCTTGTCATGTCTTCTTCCTTAAGTGTCCCTTATGCAGTCAGTCGTCACCATTCCTAGATTCTGGATTTGTGAATTTGTGTATTTGCTAAAATTTAAAACCCCTGAATCAATCGCTGTGGCACTTTCACAGCCATTCACAGATTATACACATGCTCAGAGCCACAAAAAATATGAGTCCCTCAAAATATATGTTCCAAGATGAGGTAAAACAAGATAATACTCAGCTTTCTTTCAGCTTGCAGTCTGTAAACAAGGGTCCTTTTCATGGTCTATTTAGTGCCATGTTTTTTGTATTTTTATTGGTGATTTCATTATTTAAATAACCCACAACCATAGTTTTGAGGTTCTGTCTAGTGTTCTTAAGCACAGGAGACTCTGATGGGCCTTTCAGAGAATTTATGTCTGTTAGATAAGTTTGTTCAGACATGAGTTTCAGTGGGGTTGGCCATGAGTTTAATATTAATGATTGAACAATAAAAATAAGGTTTCCTTAAACATAAACATCCAAAGTCAAGGTCATATATGGATTGGCTGGCAAAAATATTATGATCAAAGACTCACAGAAACCTAACTGTATTTCCCCTAGGAGAAATGCTTCAGTAGTTTGTAACGTAGTGTTCGTGGTGAATTCACAAAGCATGATTGCACCACATAACAAGAGTCAACTATACTATGATTTCCCTTCTTCTTGGAATACCTTATTTTGAAATATCTTAATGAGTCTATTTGCTGTAAAAATTCAAGTTTTCATTTCTTTAAGTATGGTGGTGATTTAGCCACTAAGTCATGTTCGACTCTTGCGGCCCCATAGACTGGAGCCCAGCAGGCTCCTCCTGTACATGGCTTTCCCAGGCAAGAATACCAGAATGGGTTGCCATTTTCTTCTCCAGAGTTTCTTCTTGACCCAGGGATCAAAACCAAGTTTCCTGCATTGCAGGCAGATTTTTTACCTCTGAGCCACCAAGGAAGTTCTATAACTTCATCTTTTTTTTTTTTCTTGAAAGACAGTTTCACTAAATAGAGAATATCAAATTGATAACTGCTTTTACCACACTGAAACTGTTTCTTCATTGTTTTCTGTTTTCCTTTAAGCTGAGAAATCAGCTATCAGGCTAATTGTGCCTTTTAAAGTAATTTCTCTTTTTTTCTTTGATCACTTTTAAACATCTTTACTTTGCTGTTCTAAAACTTGCTAAGCTTCTTAATTGATGTTTTTCTTCAGTTCTAGAAAATGAACCTTTAGTTGTTTTTCCCTCTGAATATTTTATATCCTCCATTCTCTTTTTCTGGCACACTGAAGAGCTCAATCTATGCTCCATCTCTCTAAAACTTAACATTTTTAATTTCTCTGCTTGCTTTTACCTGTGAATATTTTCTTTAGATTAGCTTCAAACCACTGTAAACTCTCCATTATATTTTTCTGAACTTTTACTATCTATTGACTAAGTCCAATTATTATATATAATAGTTTCTAATACTGAAGTTTAATTCCTTTTCTTAAAACTTTCTACATTTTATATTCTCTTTTCCTTCATTATTTGCAATGCCTATTTTATCCCAACAGAGAAAGCAATGGCACCCCACTCTAGTACTCTTGCTTGGAAAATCCCATGGACAGAGGAGCCTGTTAGGCTGCAATCCATAGGGTCCCTAAGAGTCAGACACGACTGAATGACTTTACTTTCACATTTCACTTTCATGCATTGGAGAAGGAAATGGCAACCCACTCCAGTGTTCTTGCGTGGAGAATCCCAGGGACGGGGGAGCCTGGTGGGCTGCTGTCTATGGGGTCGCACAGAGTAGGACACGACTGAAGTGACTTAGCATAACATAGCATTTTATCCCAAACATAAACCTTTTAAATTTTGTATCTGCTTAGTTGGCTCAGTGGTCAAGAATCCACCTGCAATGCAGGACATGCAGGTTTGATCCCTGGTTTGGTAAGATAACCTAGAGAAGGAAATGGCAACTTGCTGTAGTATTCTTGCCTGGGAAATCCTACTGACAGAGGAGCCTGGTGGGTTACAGTCCATAGGTGTCACAAAATCAAACATGACTGAGCACACATGCACACACACACATTTCTGATATCTGCCATCCACAAAGTTCAGATTATTCTGTTCACTATTCCAGCTTATGCTTCTACATGGTGATTTTCTACCTTCTGATTTTTTGCTTGTTTTCATAATCTTTGCACCTTTTTCTATGGTAAGCTTTTGAAGTCTGGGCTTAAATTGTTTCTCTCTAGAGAGGAGTTGCATTAGGTTCTTCCAGGTATATAGGGACACATCTGACCAGAGACCACCTGAAACTAAATTTCAAACTAAATCCACAAGGTTTAACTCCCTGCCCTTGTCTAGAAAAATGCTCTGGGATGACATTTCCTTTCTCACTCTACCCAAGCCAAGAAAGACACAGGCTCATTTTTGTTCATGATCCCTTAGAGGCAGGTATTTCTGTAGTTCACCACTTGGTTATTCACTTTCAGAGGATCCTGACTAATACAAAGTGAGCAGTGAAATACAAAGAAGCTACAAGAGACTAAAAATAACTGTGTGCATGCATAGCTAGGGCAAATTCTAGACAACAAGATACAAAAAAAGACTCACAAATTCCAGTTGTCACTTTTAAAGAGCCAGAAGCAAAAACAGGGAACAAAGCAGGGTAATGCACATGCTCCTGCACTCAATACCACCAAGGCCACCCAAGCCACCCCTCTGGCCCGACCCCTGGGCATACCCCTAGCCTCACTCCTAAATACACCCTTATGTAGAGAAGACTGCATTTTCCCAGAAATCATATATCAAAGCCTAATCCCCAATGTGACTGATTCAGAAATAGGGTCTTATTTGGAGACAGGGTCTATAAGAAGGTCCGTTCAGTTCAGTTGCTCAGTCGTGTCTGACTCTTTGTGACCCAAAGGATCGCAACACGCCAGGCCTCCCTGTCCATCACAAACTCCCGGAGTTCACTCAGAATCACGTCCAGCGAGTCAGTGATGTCATCCAGCCATCTCATCCTCTGTCATCCCCTTCTCCTTCTGCCCCCAATCCCTCCCAGCATCAGAGTTTTTTCCAATGAGTCAACTCTTCACATGAGGTGGCCAAAATACTGGAGTTTCAGCTTTAGCATCATTCCTTCCAAAGAAATCCCAGGGCTGATCTCTTTCAGAATGGACTGGTTGGATCTCCTTGCAGTCCAAGGGACTCTCAAGAGTCTTCTGCAACACCACAGTTCAAAAGCATCAGTTCTTCAGTGCTCAGCCTTCTTCACAGTCCAACTCTCACATCCATACATAACCACAGGAAAAAACATAGCCTTGACTAAATGGACCTTAGTTAGCAAAGTAATGTCTCTTCTTTTCAATATGCTATCTAGGTTGGTCATAACTTTCCTTCCAAGGAATAAGTGTCTTTTAATTTCATTGCTGCAGTCACCATCTGCAGTGATTTTGGAGCCCAAAAAAGTAAAGTCTGACACTGATTCCACTGTTTCTCCATCTATTTCCCATGAAGTGATGGGACCAGATGCCATGATCTTCATTTTCTGAATGTTGAGCTTTAAGCCAACCTTTCCACTCTCCTCTTTCACTTTCACCAAAAGGCACTTTAGTTCCTCTTCACTTTCTGCCATATGGGTGGTGTTATCTGCATATATGAGGTTATTGATATTTCTCCTGGCAATCTTGATTCCAGCTTGTGCTTCTTCCAGCCCAGCGTTTCTCATGATGTACTCTGCATATAAGTTAAATAAGCAGGGTAACAATATACAGCCTTGACGTACTCCTTTTCCTATTTGGAACCAGTCTGTTGTTCCATGTCCAGTTCTAACTGTTGCTTCCTGACCTGCATACAGATTTCTCAAGAGGCAGGTCAGGTGCTCTGGTATTCCCATCACTTTCAGAATTTTCCACAGTGTATTGTGATCCACACAGTCAAAGGCTTTGGCATAGTCAATAAAGCAGAAATAGATGTTTTTCTGGAACTCTCTTGCTTTTTCGGTGATCCAGCGGATGTTGGCAATTTGATCTCTGGTTCCTCTGCCTTTTTTAAAACCAGCTTGAACATCTGGAATTCCACGGTTCACATATTGCTGAAGCCTGGCTTGGAGAATTTTGAGCATTACTTTACTAGCGTGTGAGATGAGTGCAATTGTGTGGTAGTTTGAGCATTCTTTGGCATTGCCTTTCTTTGGGATTGGAATGAAAACTGACCTTTTCCAGTCCTGCGGCCACTGCTGAGTTTTCCAAATTTGCTGTCATATTGAGTATAGCACTTTCACAGCATCATCTTTCAGGATTTGGAATAGCTCAACTGGAATTCTATCACCTCCACTAGCTTTCTAATGGAGTGATGCTTTCTAAGGCCCATTTTACTTCACATTTTAGGATGTCTGCCTCTAAGGTAGTTAAGATTAAATGAGGTCATGAGGGTAAAGTGCTAATCAATGGGGCTGATGTTCTTATAAAAAGACAAAGAAGCACCAGGAGCTCCCAAACACAGAAGAAAGGCCATGTTGAAGACATAGCAAGAAGGTACAGTCCATGATGAGATCACAAAGAGTGATTCAAGACTGAATCAAGAATCAAGGTCACGACTGAGTGACTGAACAACAGCTATCTACAAGCCAGGAAAAGAAGCCTCACCAGAAACCACCCTGACTGCACATTGATCTTGAGCTTCCAGCCTCCAGAACTGTGAGAAAATAAATTTCCACTGTTTAAGCCACCCAATCTGAATTATTTTGTGATGGCACTCCTAGAAGACTAATATAAAAATATGGATATATGAAAATAAGCTTAAAAAATACACATTCATAATAGAAATATATATTTGTATTAATATCATGACTGACTTATACAATGGAATGTTTTTTCAAACAATATACAGTAGAACAAAACAAAACTTCCCCATGTCATTTGAATTTCACTGATAGCTTAAAAATATCAATAGTTCATGCCATCTAATATACACTGATAACATTTTTTGATACCTACACTAATTAAACTTTTCATTTGTATCTCATCTAGGAAAATACAAAGCTTTCACAATAATAAACTAAATCTGTTCATATAAGAAAAGATATGGTCAGTACTTGCTTAACACTCTCTTAAATAGATGAAGAAAAAAAAATAGGACACACAATAAAGACTATTTTTAGATAGAAAATGAAGACATAGTTTCAAAATACTTTTAACCCAAAGGATAATAAATATACAATATATTAAGTGATGCCGCAAAAGCAGTACTGTGAAAATTTATAGATTTGATTGTTTATATTTAAAAAAAAAAATAGAGGAAAGGCTGAAAATTTAAAGACTTGCACTTCCAAACAGAAGTAGTACAGAAAAATCAGAACTTTAAAAAAACAGAAGGGAATGACAAAGGAAAAAGTAGAAATCAGTGAAGTAGATATAAATAATAAACATGAATAAAACATTTTAAAACCATAATTGGTTCTTTAAAAAGATTAGTAAGCTTCACAAACTACTAATAAGATTGATCAAGAAAAAAACAGAATGCAAACACTAATCATCATATAAAGTAATGACATTGAAAGAAAAATAAACAGATACTATGAATAATTTTACACCAATAAATTTGAAAATTTGGATGAAATAGACAAACCACTTTGAAAATACAGCTTACTAAAAAAGACCACAAATGAAATAGTAAATCAAAATATATACCTACCCAGTTGAATCTATTACTTGAAATCTTCCCCAAAATATGTCAAGCTTCCATACTTGTAACCATAAATATTCCCTAGCCAAAAGGTTTTAGCATAAACTCTTTTAGAAAAAAAAAAGAAAAAGAAAGAAAATGTCTCTAAGATTTTGGAAGGACTAGCACATCTTGATTCAAAGAGCAGAGTAGGACCAAAGAAACCTTAATCACAAACTAGTCTCTCTCAAACATAAATCCTTAACAAGATATCAGTAAATATAACTCAGCTATACCTAAAAAGGGTTATATAACACAACCAAGTGAGATTTATCCCAAGAATGAAAGGATGATAAATCAATTTTAAGAAAAACAAATAGTAAGGTATTATAGTATTGATTTTTGAGACTAAGATGTATATAACGTAATTTTTGTAAAATCTTAAAGTCTCTTTCCAAATCAAATTAAACTATATGAAAACAAGTTAAAAAACCAGGGTGTAAAACCAATTTCAAAATACTCTTACAGTGTACTTGCAGTAAGGTCTTAAACCAAAACTTACTCTAACAAGTAATCTCAAATTCGGGTCTAACTTAAGTTTGTAGTGGTGTTTTATCTCAACAAGCTGAAGTAAAAGATGTTCATTTAAAAAAAAATCTAAAAATAATAAATACTGGATAGGGTGTGGAAAAAAGGGAACCCTCCTACACTGTCAGTGGGAATGTAAATTGATAACATCCATTATGAATAACATTATAGAGGTTCCTTAAAAAACTAAAAATAGAGCAACCATATGATCCCAGAATCCTACTGCTGGGCATATTCCTGGAGAAAACCATCATTCAAAAGGACACATGCACCCCAATGTTTGTTTCAGCACTATATACAGTAGCCGGGACATGGAAGCAACTTAAACGTCCATCAACAGACGAATGGATAAAGACGATGTGGTACACAAACACAGTAGAATATTACTCAGAAATAAAAAAGAACAAAATAATGCCATTGGCAGCAACATGGATGAACCTAGGAGGCTGCCCAAGTGATACTAGTGGTAAAGAAGCCGCCTACCAATGCAAGAGACATAAGAGACTTGGGTTTGATCCCTGGGTGGGGAAGATCCACTGGAGGAGGTCATGGCAACCCACTCCAGTATTCTTGTCTGGATAATTACATGGAAAGAGGAAGCTGGAAGGCTACAGCCCATAGGGTTTCACAGAGTTGGACATGACTGAAGTGACTTAGCATGCATGCATGCAAAAATGGACCCTAGAGATTGTCCTGAGTGAAGTAAGTCAGACACAGAAAAACAAGCATCATATAATATCACTTATATGTGGAAAATAAAAAACTTATTTACAAAACAGAAGTAGAATCATGGACATAAGAAACAAATTTATGGTTGCCAGGGGGAAGGGGTAGGGGGGAAATATATTAGGAGATTGGGATTGATATACACACACTACTATATATAAAATAGATAGCTTATAAGAACCTACTGTATAGTATATTGAATTCTATTCAGTACTCTGTGATGGTCTACATAGGGAAAGAATCTGAAAAAAATAAAGAAGTAACTGATGTTATTCCCCAGATGAAGTATTGTATGATTTCTCTTCAGTGCTCTTTTATTTTTTTTTATAAATCCAATGATTTATATGGTATCCTTATAAACAATATTTATATATTTTTTAATTTCCAGTAAATTACAAAACTATTTTATGCTATGCACATAGCATTTGCACTCACATTACTAAGAACAATACATCAAATTTTTGTCCAGTATAAGTGAATGACCAAGATATCATCAACTTCTTACTGTACAGATAGAATTTATTACCTGCTAAAGTAATAACAATGCCATGCTTAAACCTGTTAACATTAGGTAACAAACATTTTTGTCACTAGAAATATGCTGTGTTTATATTTTAAGCAAATATGTTATGAAATTAATTAAGCTATAAGCTGAATTTCATTGCTTTCAAAAGGGAATACTTGTATAATAAAAAACTTCATCTCTCTCAAGTTAATTAATTGAATGAAATATCATGTAATCAAATTTTAACATAGTTGCTAACATTTTCCAGTAGGTTATTTCAAATATGAGTCTTCAAACTCTTATTCAAAGTAATAAATTATAGTGAAGATCAATTTAATACTATATCCCATTAAGAGTTTGAATGAACTGTTAATTCTAACTTTGTAATTAACCAATCGAAGGTTTTATGGTTACATATACTGTTGTTAATCAAGTTTTATTTTCATTATTGGTCATAATAAAGTACTAATACTGTCTCTTAAAATGTTCATAAGCCTAATACATATTTTTTACCTGAAATATTTCTTCAATAATCTTGGGAAAGTCACAGATACTATAAATAAATTTAACTACTTTCCAGTTACCTAAGAAATTTAAAAGCTTAAAAGTTAGGGTAATGTTTCAGTAGACAAATACAATGTTCAATTAAGATACTGCATTCTCGCATAATACAAAATTTGGAAAAATCATCTACTTAATACCAGTTACCAGTTAACTTTGTATCCAGCTAATTTTGCTCTATGTCGAAGAAAAAAATTAAACAATATTTATTTGGAGGAAAAAATATTTGAATAATAAGTTCTTCAGTTGTTTTTGGAAAACATGAATTTACACACATGAGTGCTGATATTATTTTTTCTGATGTTAGAAGATGTGGTAGAAAAGAAGACTCATGTCATGTGTCAAAGCCCTCAAAGAAAACAGATTAACTGGGAGGTCAGAAGCAAAAAGCAACCAGAGAGGCACTGGGTCACACATGTAGGTGGGCATATACCTAAAAGCAGAAAAGTATAAAAGTGACAACAGGAGCAAGGAGAAAATCAAAGATCTGAAAAAGAGAACATAATCACTAGATATTTACTAAATAAACATTTGCAGAATATGTGTTTCGAACAAGTGAATTAAAAATGAATGGATAAATCTGATAACATCACTTCTGCTTTCTAGTACAAGTATGGGAGATTAACCAAGTATGGGAATATAATGAAGTATGGAAGAAAGAAAGAAAAAAAAATGTAAGATTCCCAAAGAAGAATTTAATATTGATTAAGTCAGGGAAACAAGAACATGTCTTTAAAACACAGAAGATTTGAGAGTGGTTACAGGGTAGGAGGAGAAGGGCTCAACAGATGATGAGATGGTTGGATGGCAGTACCAGTTCAATGGACATGAATCTGAGCAAACTTCAGGAGATAACGAAGGACAGGGAAGCCTGGCGTGCTGCAGTCCATATGGTTGCAAAGAATCGGACATGACTTAGCGACCGAACAACAACAGAGAAGTTGAAAAGGAGACTGATCATCAGTGCCTAAAATATTCAAAGTTTGCAATTGATGTACAAAAAATATTTGTTGGTAAGATTGAAGATATCTAAGAAAAAATGACTATGCAAGCACAAAGGCATCACTCTTTGGGAAAACATTTCTTGCTACATATACTCATAACATCCTTTTAAAATATCCAATATTTGTTTAAAACTTTGACTTCCCAAATAGATTGTGTATTCCCTGATGAAGGAATCATGTTCAACATTTTGCCATTTGTCTCAAAACTTACTATGGTGCTTGGCACATGATAAACATAAACAAAATGTGAATGAGAAAGAAGAAAATAAAGAAGAGAGAAGGTGAGAGAGGGAGGAAAATGAGATGGCGGGAGTAGCACAGAAAACAAGCTGGATAATGGATGGAAATTAAGGTTGAAAATAAAGCCATGCTTAAATTGATTCCATGGCAAATCTCTCCAAAGAACATAGATGCAAAACTCCTCATCAAAATACCAGTAAATTGAATTCAACACAGTACTAAAAGGATCATATTCTACATGGAATTTACTTCAAGTTCACAAGGATGGTTTAACATCTGAAAATTGATTAATGTGATATATCATAGTAATAAGATAATGGATAAAATCCCCATGATCATCTCAGTAGCTATCTAAAGAGTATTTAACAAAATTCAATATCCACTTAAGATAAAAACTTTCAACAAATACAGAGGAAACATATTTCAACATAATAAGGCCAAATATGTAAAGCCCACAGCTAACATCACAGTCAATGATGATTCAGGAACAAGACAGAAATGCTTACCTTTGCCACTTTCATTTAACACAGTACTAGAAATCTTAACTAGTGTAACTATCTTCCCAGATGGTGCTAGTGGTAAAGAACCTGCGTGTCAGTGCAAGAGACATAAGAGATGTAGCTTTGATTCCTGGATCAGGAAGGTCCCCTGGAGGAAGGCACGGCAATCCACTCCAGTATTCTCGCCTGGAGAATCCCATGGACAGAGGAGCCTGGCAGGTTATAGTCCATAGGGTCGCAAATACTCTAACACAACAGAAGCAACTTAGTACTGGTACTAGAGCAAATAATCAAGAAAAAGAAATAAGATATCTAAGTCAGAAAGGAAGAGGTAAAACTCTATTTTCAGATGGCATATTACTCTTTTAAAACCCCAAACACTCCAAAAAATCATTACAAAAAATTCAGTAAAGTTGAGGAGTATAAAATCAATGTACAGAAATCAAGTACATTTCTATACACAAATAACAAACTATCAGAAAAATAAATTAAGCAATACCTTTACAATTTTATCAAACCAAATACCTAGAAATAAATTTTATCAAGGTGAGATCTATATACTGAAAACTGTCATTGATCAAAGAAGCTGAAGACACAAATGAATGGAAACATATTCTATGCTCACAGATTAGCATTTATATTGTTAAAATATTCATACTTCTCAAAATGATCCACAATATCAATGCAATCTCTACCAAAATTCCATCATTTTTCACAGAATTTTGTTTTAATCTAAAATTTGTAGGAAATGCAAAAGACTTCAAATATCCAAAGAAATTGTGAGGAAAAAACAAGAATCAGGAGGCATCAAACTTCCTGATTTCAAGCTAAACTAAAAAGTTAAAGTCATCAAAGCAGCATAATACATGCATTAAAAAGGCATATGTACAATGGAACAAAATAGAGAGTACAGAAATAAACTCATGAATATATGGTCAAAACCAAATTATGACAAAGTAGCCAAAAATATAAAAAGGAGACAGGATAATGTTTCCAATAAATGGTGTTGGAAATCCTGGGCAGCCATATGCAAAAAGGTGAAGCTATATCCCACTCTTACACCAAATGCAAGATGAACTCAAAATAAATTACAGACTTGAAAACCTGAAACCATAAAACTAGAAGTAAACAAGAGGGCAAACTCCTTGATAGTGGTCTTGACAATGAATTTTTTGGATTTGATGCCAAAAGTAAAGACAACAGATGCAAAAATATGATGACTTAGTTTCCTCTGACTACATCAAATGAAAATATCTATCAACAAAATTATGTCAACCTACAGAATGAGATAAATATCTGGAAACCATATATCTTATAAGTAACTAATATCTAAAGTATGTAAAGAAGTTATGCAGGCAAATAGCAAAGAAAAAAAAATCTGATGAAAAAAATGGTAGAGGATCTGAACAGCTATTTTTCAAAAGAAGAAAATCGATGGCCAACAGGTCCATGAAGAGGTGCTCAACATTATTAATCATCAGGGAAATAAAAATCAAAACCATAATGAGCTATTACTTTATACTTGTAAAAAATGGCTATTTTCAAAAAGATAAAAAATAACATGTTTTGATGAGGATATAGAGAAAAGGGAACCCTTGTGCACTGTTTGTGGGGATGTAAACTGATTTAACCATTATAAAACATATAAAGTTTTCTCAAAAACTTAAAAATATAATTAGCATATGATACAGAAATTCCACTTCTTGGTTACATATCATAAGTAAACATAATCACTATCTCAGAGGTATCCACATCCTTATGTGTACTGCAGCATAGTTTATAATAACAAAGACACCAAAATAACCTGTCTTTACCAATGAATGAGTGGATGAAAGGGTGTGGCATATACATATGTCTATAAATACATATAGATATATGTATATATTCAGTTCAATTCAGTTGCTCAGTCGTGTCTGACTCTTTGCGACCCAATGAATCGCAGCACGCCAGGCCTCCCTGTCCATCACTAACCCCTGCTGCTAAGTCGCTTCAGTCGTGTCCGACTCTGTGCGACCCCATAGATGGAAGCTCCCCCGTCCCTGGGATTCTCCAGGCAAGAACACTGGAGTGGGTTGCCATTTCCTTCTCCAATGCATGAAAGTGAAAAGTGAAAGTGAAGTCGCTCAGTCGTGTCCGACTCTCAGCGACCCCATGGACTGGAGCCTACCAGGATCCTCCGTCCATGGGATTTTCCAGGCAAAAGTACTGGGGTGGGGTGCCATTGCCTTCCCCGCACTAACCCCTGGAGTTCACTCAAACCCATGTCCATCGAGTCGGTGATGCTATCCAGCCATCTCAACCTCTGTCATCCCCTTCTCCTCCTGCTCAATCCCTCCCAGCATCAGAGTCTTTTCCAATGAGTCAACTCTTCACAGGAGGCGGCCAAAGTACTGGAGTTTCAGCTTTAGCATCTTTCCTTCCAAAGAAATCCCAGGGCTGATCTCCTTCAGAATGGACTGGTTGGATCTCCTTGCAGTCCAAGGGACTCTCAAGAGTCTTCTCCAACACCACAGTTCAAAAGCATCAATTCTTCGGCGCTCAGCTTTCTTCAAGTCCAAATATCAAATCCATACATGACCACAGGAAAAACCATAGCCTTGACTAGACAAACCTTTGTTGGCAAAGTAATGTCTCTGCTTTTGAATATGCTATCTAGGTTGGTCATAACTTTCCTTCCAAGGAGTAAGCGTCTTTTAATTTCATGGCTGCAGTTACCATCTGCAGTGATTTTGGAGCCCTCAAATATAAAGTCTGACACTGTTTCCACTGTTTCCCCATCTATTTCCCATGAAGTGATGGGACCGGCTACCACGATCTTTATTCTCTGAATGTTGAGCTTTAAGCCAAACTTTTCACTCTCCTCTTTCACTTTCATCAAGAGGCATATATAAATATAAATTGGAATATTATTTGACCACATAAGAGAAAGAAATCCTGCCATTTACAACATTTGAGAAGGAACTTAGACCATTTTCTCACCTAAAGCAAGAGATCTTTCCAATATGCCTAAGAACTACAGTTTTTGCTGAAATCCCTGTACATTTAGGAGGTTAATTAACCTGGGAAGGGACCCCTTCTGTCTCAAGCCACTTGTTTTATTGGTAGACCAGTCATTAATTTTCTATTCCCCTTGAAAGTTCTCTCCTGCTGATCTCTTCTGAACCCATAAATATTTTAATAGTATAAAAGTAATTAAAGAAAACCTACTTATTATTTTTAAAAGTATTGAAGGAATACACGTGAAAGCAAAGACCCCTTTGACTTCAACTTACAAAGTCTTCCTTTTAAAATTTCTGCATCTAAATAAAGATATAAGTAATTCTAATGCCTTTGCTACTAATGAGCAGTATGACTTTTTTCCTTAGAGACTTCTAAGAACTCTTAAACTCATTTTTAAGACTTTAAAAAGAAGCTATAGAAATCTTAACACCTCTCATCTATCCAGTCATTAATCTATTATTTAAAAAAAATGTTATTTAGTGACTACTTTGTTTGGGGTCCTTGCAGTACACTGAAGATACCACAGTGAATAAAAAAGACATGGTATCGGACCTTAGATACTTACTACTTAAAGGAAGAAGTAGATGTAGAATGAGAAATTTATCTGCCTCATAAAATTATCTCAAATTCAAATTTGCCAGATCTGTACATAGACAGATAAGACTAATAAGATTTTCCACCATTATTTATTTTGTGCCTAATTTATCGTACCAGAAATGTCCAAACATGAATGCTGAAAGTAAACTAGCCCAGGTAACATGATTCTTCAGAGCCAGAGTCAAACAAACATAATCATATATCTTAGTTCATATTGTATAGAATTTTAGTTTCTTGGGGTCTTGCTGAAGTTAAAATGCCTGCATATTGAAATACATCAACCATATAGTCATATTAATCAAGTAAAAGTTGGATTCAGTCAGTTCAGTCACCTAGTTGTATCTGACTATTTGCGACCCCATGGACTGCAGCACGCCAGGCCTCTCTGTCCATCACCAACTCCAGGTGTTTACTCAATCTCATGTCCATTGAGTCAATGATGCCATCTAACCATCTCATCTTCTGTCATCCCCTTCTCCTTCTGCCTTCAGTCTTTCCCAGCATCAGGGTCTTTTCCAATTAATCAGTTCAGCGCATCAGGTAGCCAAAGTACTGGAGTTTCAGCTTCAGCATTACTCCCTCCAATGAATATATAGGACTGATTTCCTTTAGGATTGACTGGCTGGATCTCCTTGCAGTCCAAGGAACTCTCAAGAGTGTTCTCCAACATCACAGTTCAAAAGCATCAATTCTTTGGCACTCAGATTTATTTATAGTCCAACTTTCACATTCATACATGACTACTGGAAAAACCATAGCCTTGACTAGATGGACCTTTGTTGGCAGAGTAATGTCTTTGCTTATGAGCCTGGTAGGCTGCCGTCTATGGGGTCTCACAGAGTTGGACACGACTGAAATGACTTAGCAGCAGCAGGAGCAAGAGCTAGGTTGGTCATAGCTTTTCTTCCAAGGAGCAAGCATCTTTTAAGTTCATGGCTGCAGTCACCATCTGCAGCGATTTTGGAGCCCAGAAAACTAAACACTCTTACTGTTCCCATTGTTTCCCCATCTATTTGCCATGAAGTGATAGGACCAGAAGCCATGATCTTCGTGTTTTGAATGCTGAGTTTTAAGCCAACTTTTTCACTCTCCACTTTCACTTTCACCAAGAGGCTCTTTAGTTCTTCTATACTTTTTGCCATAAGGGTGGTGTCATCTGCATATCTGAGGTTATTGATATTTCTCCCAGCAATCTTGATTCCAACTTGTGTTTCATCCAGCCCGACATTTCACATGAAGCACTTTGCATAGAAGTTAAATAAGCAGGGTGACAATATACAGCCGTGATGTACTCCTTTCCCTATCTGGAGCCAGTTTGTTGTTCCATGTCCAGTTCTCACTGTTGCTTCTTGATCTGCATACAGATTTCTCAGAAGGCAGGTCAGGTGGTCTGGAATTTTCATGTCTTGAAGAACTTTCCACAGTTTGTTGCAATCCACACAGTCAAAGGCTTTGGTGTAGTCAATAAAGCAAAAGCCGATGTTTTTCTGTAACTCTCTTGCTTTTTCAATGATCCAATGGATGTCCACAATTTGATTTCTGGTAACTCTTCCTTTCCTAGATCTAGCTTGAACATCTGGAATCTCACAGTTCACGTGCTCTTGGAAGCCTCTTTTGGAGAATTTTTAGCATTACTTTGCTAGCATGTGAGATGAGTGCAATAGGGCAGTAGTTTGAACATTCTTTGGCATTGGAATGAGGTTCGTGACACTGTACAAGAGACAGGGATCAAGACCGTCCCCAAGAAAAAGAAATGCAAAAAAGCAAAATGGCTGTCTGGGGAGGCCTTACAAATAGCTGTGAAAAGAAGAGAAGCGAAAAGCAAAGGAGAAAAGAAAAAATATAAGCATCTGAATGCAGAGTTCCAAAGAATAGCAAGAAGAGATAAGAAAGCCTTCTTCAGTAATCAATGTAAAGAAATAGAGGAAAACAATAGAATGGGAAAGACTAGAGATCTCTTCAAGAAAATTAGAGATACCAAAGGAACATTTCATGCAAAGATGGGCTCGATAAAGGACAGAAATGGTATGGACCTAACAGAAGCAGAAGATATTAAGAAGAGGTGGCAAGAATACACAGAAGAACTGTACAAAACAGATCACGATCCAGATAATCACGATGGTGTGATCACTCACCTAGAGCCAGGCATCCTGGAATGTGAAGTCAAGTGGGCCTTAGAAAGCATCACTACGAACAAAACTAGTGGAGGTGATAGAATTCCAGTTGAGCTATTTCAAATCCTAGAAGATGATGCTGTGAAAGTGCTGCACTCAATATGCCAGCAAATTTGGAAAACTCAGCAGTGCCCACAGGATTGGAAAAGGTCAGTTTTCCTTCCAATACCAAAGAAAGTCAATGCCAAAGAATGCTCAAACTACCACACAACTGCACTCATCTCACATGCTAGTAAGGCTCAAAATTCTCCAAGCCAGGCTTCAGCAATATGTGAACCATGAAATTCTAGATGTTCAAGCTGGTTTTAAAAGGCAGAGGAATCAGAGGTCAAATTGCCAACATCCACTGGATCATGGAAAAAGCAAGAAAGTTCCAGAAAAACATTCTGCTTTATTGACTATACCAAAGCCTTGGACTGTGTGGATCACAATAAACTGTGGAAAATTCTGAAAGAGATGGGAATACCAGACCCCCTGATCTGCCTCTTGAAAAATTTGTACGCAGGTCAGGAAGCAACAGTTAGAACTGGACATGGAACAACAGACTGGTTCCAAATAGGAGAAGGAGTACGTCAAGGCTGTATATTGTCCCCCTATTTACTTAACCAAATCCCATGGATGGAGGAGCCTGGTGGGCTGCAGTCCATGGGGTCGCTAAGAGTCGGACACGACTGAGCGACTTCACTTTCACTTTTTCGCTTTCATGCATTGGAGAAGGAAATGGCAACCCACTCCAGTTTTCTTGCCTGGAGAATCCCAGGGGCAGGAGAGCCTGGTGGGCTGACGTCTATGGGGTCACGCGGGGTCGGACACGACTGAAGTGACTTAGCAGTAGCAGCAGCATATGCAGAGTACATCATGAGAAACGCTGGACTGGAAGAAACACAAGTTGGAATCAAGATTGCCGGGAGAAATTTCAATAAGCTCAGATATGCAGATGACACTACTCATATGGCAGAAAGTGAAGAGGAACTAAAAAGCCTCTTGATGAAAGTGAAAGTGGAGAGTGAAAAAGTTGGCCAAAAGCTCAACATTCAGAAAAGGAAGATCATGGCATCCGGTCCCATCGCTTCATGGGAAATAGATGGGGAAACAGTGGAAACAGTGTCAGACTTTATTTTTCTGGGCTCCAAAATCACTGCAGATGGTGACTGCAGCCATGAAATTAAAAGACGCTTACTCCTTGGAAGGAAAGTTATGACCAACCTAGATAGCATATTCAAAAGCAGAGACATCACTTTGCCAACAAAGGTTCACCTAGTCAAGGCTATGGTTTTTCCTGTGGCCATGTATGGATGTGAGAGTTGGACTGTGAAAAAAGCTGAGGGCTGAAGAATTGATGCTTTTGAACTGTGGTGTTGGAAAAGACTCTTGAAAGTCCCTTGGACTGCAAGGAGATCCAACCAGTCCATTCTGAAGGAGATGAGCCCTAGGATTTCTTTGGAAGGAATGATGCTAAAGCTGAAACTCCAGTACTTTGGCCATCTCCTGTGAAGAGCTGACTCACTGGAAAAGACTCTGATGCTGGGAGGGATTGGGGGCAGGAGGAGAAGGGGACGACAGAGGATGAGATGGCTGGATGGCATCACTGACTCGATGGACATAGTTTGAGTGAACCCCGGGAGTTGGTGATGGACAGGGAGGCCTGGTGTGCTGCGATTCATGGGGTCGCAAAGAGTTGGACACGAATGAGCGACTGATCTGATCTTACTTGGGATTGGAATGAAAACTGACCTTTTCCAGTCCTGTGGCCACTGCTGAGTTCTCCAAACTTGCTGGCAAATTGAGTGCAGCACTTTCAGAGCATCATCTTTTAGGATTTGAAATAGCTTAGCTGGAATTCCATCAGCTCCACTAGCTTTCTTCATAGTTGTACTTCCTAAGGCCCACTTGACTTTGCATTCCAGGATGTCTGGTTCTGGTTGGGTGATCACGTCACTGTGGTTATCTCGGTCATGAAGATTTTTGTATAGTTCTTCTGTGTATTCTTGCCACCTCTTCTTAATATCTTCTGCTTCTGTTAGGTCCATACCATTTCTGTCCTTTATTGTGCCCATCTTTTTCCATTTTCAGGTGGAAACTTGGATTACCTATACCATTTATCCAATGTGATCACTGTTTCATTGACATATATAGTATGCATGCATATTTCCAGACATATGAAATTTACAAACTTTCAAGGGAATCAGTTACACTATTAAACAGATCTTAGTTTCCAAATTGAATAGAAATATATTTCCCTATGACTTCTATTTTCCCATTAAATTATTTGAAGTCATATAAAATAAACCTACTTTTCTTCTATTAATATTCTTCAGACTCTTATACATGTCAGGGAGCAGTATCACATGACTATGTTCATGTTTTGGCATAGCCAGGGATGACTGAGCAAATGCTACTGTATGTGCAGGTAACATATTCCTTCCTTATATTACCATATAGGAGGATGAGAAATAAACTGATTAAAATGTTGCATGAGTAATTAAAATATTATCTGAGGCAGAAACCTGTTACTTTTCATGCCAGAGTAAAATAAAGGCATCTATAACCATTTATCAAAAGATAGCCATTATTAACATATCTATTATTAAGACTTCTCTTCTTCAGACTTCATATCTTGAGATTCTTCAAGCTAATTTCAATCCCCTCAGCACATTAATAATATTTCACTATTAGCATGTCAATTTGCTACTGTCTCCATAAAATAGGCCCCTTGAATAAAGTAATAACTAAGACATAGGAAATTATATTTCAATCTTCTTAATCCAGCTTTACATGTTTGTATTAGTATATGGAAAAGGATACAATGCAAAGATCTTTCTCTGTGTCTTTTGTTGATAAGGCATGACAATAGTCTTCCTTAGACTACCTAAATTCACTTGATAAGCTGTTCCCAGCCTTCTCCAAGCCTGACTTAGATATTCTTTGGCAGTCTTGGAATCCTGCCCATAGACTACTGGAAGAGGTACATAGCATTTTGAGTAACAGTAGTGTCCCAGGACATGAAAGCAGGTTTCAACATCTGCTTTCAAGTTGTCTTCAGATACAATCACACAAAATAAACTTAATTATGAATTAAACTTTTAAGTCAAGTTATCCATTTGCACAAAGTGAATTCTGTAGGCTACAATGAATGTCATGGGGGGTGGGCACATAAAGAGAATAAAGTCGAAATTTGCCCAAAATCTTAGAGTACGTGATGTAAGTTTGGATCTAGAGTCTCAAAAGCTAAGAGTTTAGACAGAGCACACTATCAAAATGTTAGGCCAACTAATACATGTAATAATCATTTCTGAGCATAAACTCATTTGCTGGGAACATTTTTATATCTCCTAGAAACATTCTGGGATATTTCCTGGTCTGATACATCAAGTGTAATCTCTTAAACATTTACAGCTCTGAAGGAGACATTTTACTAAATAGTCATGTATTGTCCACAGTAGAAACATTTGAGTAAGTAGAAAGCCATCTTTCTAAAATAAATTTTCTGTCAGAAAAAAATTGTGCCCACTTCTTACATGATCTTTTACTTACCTCACCAATTTGATTTCCCTATTTTCCTTTAAAAGATGCCTACTATGTCTACAAACAACCTAACCTACAAACTTTCAGGGATATGATATGACCTTTTAAAAAGCAGTTATAACCTAGAACTCCTGTTTTAACCACTGTCCCAGGCAATTTGAAATGCTAAAGCTAACCCTTTTTCCTTAACACTAATTATCAACAAAAATTAATTCACATAATTACTATAAGTGGATCACATTTTACCTATCAACAAAGATCAGATCAGATCAACAAAGATACTCAAAGCAATACATCTTTGCTCTTCATCCCCAAATTTCCCAACCTCGACAGACTGGTTTTTCTTCTAAACAGAGGGAGCAATTTCATTATTTTAACTGGTAATGTCATTCCTCTCAGACCTGCCTCTATTCCTCTATTCATTTCTATTCTAGTGTTCTCTCTTAGAATTTTGCATTTGGAATTGAACAGCTTTCAAAAAGAAAAAGCTGGTGTCTAAAAAAATGGGCTCCTCTCTTTAATGCCCTGGTTGACAGGATACAAGAGTACTTCAGGAGTTTACCTATCAAATGAACTGCTCCTTGAACTTGGCAACAGTTTACACTTTCAAATGCCAGCAACTCCCAAAGGAGCTTTGGATTTCAGCTAATTTCAGCTACAAATGATTCCTACAGTGGGTTTCTTCCATTAATTATGCTTAAGAACAAGTTCAGATTGTCAGCATGGATTTTAAAAGAACTTTTTTCCAAAGGTTTCTTGTTGCATTAAAGCCCCTTTGCACTCCTCTGTCACTGAAACCCCGTGGTACTCACTCCAGGGAGGCGCTCAGCGTTGATGTGTGTCTCCTGTCTTCCGTGGCAGCTGATCCATGTACTGAAGTGACAACGTGACATAGAAATCCCATCCTTTCTAAGAACAGTCCTGCTTGATGTGTTTTTATTTTTCAAGAGGAGGTACTGTGAAGGAAAAATATTGGATGAGATAATTATTAGCATTATCATTTTCATGATTGCTATTATTAATCTCTGAACATTAATCCCTATGTGTTTTCCTGAGATTACACCCCTTACCAACCACCCCAACAAAAACAAACCAACCCAAAGCAGTGGCTGAACACCCACGTCAGCACTTTTAATATAGCTCAGATTAGTTTAGCTCTAGCTCAAAAAACACTTCATTGTTTCAAGTTGTTAACCACAGTCTTATAAAATGAAGCATGTTTACTGTCATTTCGCAAAAGTCATTTCTTCCTTTATGAATTTGGCACTGAAGAATTTCAAAGATATCAGTGTGAGGCTGTTATCGTGCACCAGCCAAAGCTGTCAGGTCTCATTACCTCCAAGACAAAAATTACAGACTAATGCATTACACGCATGACTAGAAACACACCGGCACCCTCTCCGTTCTGCGGTAATGGGATGACACCCGTCGCCCGCAAGCTGAACTGCAGCCGGTTCCCCTCCCCCTTTGCATCGCATTGCACAGAAGTAGAGAGATGATAAACACCCAGGTCAAAATCGAATTGCTGGATTTACTGCCGACAGGACCCAGCAGAGCCGCTGTTCCTGTGAATGCAGTGCATTCATTTTCACAAACCCCATTTCAAGGAGTCTGTCATGAAGCAAACACACTTCTTATCTGCCTGAATATTAGCATAGCAGCTCCTGGCCCCCATTTATCTCTTCTACAAAGGGAAGAAGAAGTCAATTTGAGGGGTTTGTTCTGATTCTATAAAATAAATTGCTTTCAGTGATTATAGAATGATGTCATCCTGGCTGATGTGGGTTGATTTTTTTTGCAACTATTTTTTAATTTTCCAGTCACTTTTTAAACATGCACTCTTGTTTCTCTGTGAGGTTTATATCGTACACTTTACAGGTAAATCCTGGAACACATCAGGCATCTCCAAAACAGACTGATGAGGTGACATTTTAAAACCCAACACACTGATGGTGACAGTGAAGTGTCCCTCCTCCTGCTTATGCATCTATCATATACACTGGGCCAAAAAAGAACTCAGTTATTTCATCCTGCCCAAATTTAAGCTATAAACTCTAGCCTCACTGCCCTAAATCATTAATGTTTATGGTGGACACCTGTGAGATCTAAGCTGACCAAAAAGAAATGATGGAGCTTAAATGTACAACAGATAAATACATTGGTCTGTCTGTGTATGGTGCAGAGAGAATAAGAGCTTTGTCCTGAGCTGGAAGGAGTCATTTTCCTGCCTTAACTAGGCAGATGCCTGAGCAAACCACTCATATTTCCAATCTGGAAATTTTTTAAATTGTCAAACTGTAGAAAACTTGCAAGAAAGCTTAGATTATTTGAGAGAATAAAACAAAAGAGGAAGAACATAAGCTTTGCTGTGAGACTGACCTGGTATGAATAAAGGCTCTACTATTTAAGCACTTGGGTGGCCTTGGGCAAGTTTCCTAATCTCAGTTTCCCCTTATGTAGAATGAGGAAAAACAATGCCTATTTTATAGGGTTGTTGGGAGGAGTAAAAACTATAAAGTTTGAAATTCACAGCAGGGAATTAGAACACAGCATGGTACATTAGAAAAATTCAGTGGGTGTTAGAGGTTATTATTATTTAACTGCAAATATGTTTTTAATTTATCTATTGAATATTTTCATTTGCTAAAATGTTATGAGTTTTATAGTCTTAGAATAAGTATCTCAGCTATTCCACCTACTTACAGCAATGTTTTCTAGGATCACTATCTCCCTCCTTCTCTTTTAATGTTGATCAATTACATTAAGTGCCTACTCAGCTGTGAACATCTTCCAAGTCATAACTGTGAGTCTTTGGGTGAGCACAACATTGGCTCACATGGACATGTGGGCATAAGTCTCACCCTTCCTTCACTACCCTTCACTTCCCCTAAGTTGTGAATCAATCAGAATTCAAACACAATACTGTCCATTCATTTTCTAGTTCAGTATTTCATTTCTGTTATCCTAACACAATACACATTAGTGGCTTTAGAGTGTAATTTAACCTAATGCTTTTTTTTTTCCCCCTTAATTGATCACCCATGATGACCAGTGCATTATATGTTAGGTCCTGGAATAAATCATTAGAACATAGTCTCTTCCTTCTAGGAGAGTTCAGTGCAGAAGGGTGAAGTAAAATGCCCAAATAACTGAAATAGAAGATTTTAATTATTAAATGAAATAGCATTTAAGAAAAATAAAAATCCTACAGAATTATTATACACTAAGAGAACTAGAAACAGCTTCTATGAGATGGCATTTGGCACAAGCCTTGATATATGCTTAAGCTCTTTTTAAATTAGAAAAAATGGGATGGGTTTGGGAGGTAAAATAGATACAAAAATAAAACACAATTCAGGCAGATGAAACTTTTGTATAGGCAATAGTAGATGTAAATCATATTGCTGTTTTGTTGAGTCACTAAATCATGTTTGACTCGTTGTGACCCCATGGACTGCAGCAAACCAGGCTCCTCTGTCCTCTGCTATCTCCTGGAGTTTGCTCAAATTCACATTCTTTGTGTCATACTGAAGAGGATTTTAACTGCTTAAGTAAAATTTGGTTCTGAAATTATAGGCAACATTAAACACTAGAAGTGTTTGAACAGAAATAGAAAATATTTTCACTTTCAAAAGAAATCTAGTAGCAATGTGAAAGTAATATCATAATGGAGACTGATGAGATATTAGGACATCAATAGAATCCTACTTCAAGAAATAACTAACAAAAGCCTGAACCTTAAGCTCCCAAGTGATAGAACTTGGGTCTCCTGCATTGTTAAGAAGATTCTTTACAACTAGCGTGACCTGGGAAGCCCAATGTGGTATTACACTCCTGGTAAAATACCTATTACAGAGCTTTGTTCATTTAAAGGTGGATAAGTTCATTCTTGGAGAAGGAAATGACAACCCACTCCAATGTTCTTGCCTGGAGAATCCCAGGGACGGGTGAGCCTTGGGGGCTTCTGCCTATGGGATCGCACAGAGTCAGACACGACTGAAGTGACTTAGCAGCAGTAGCAGCAGCAAGTTCATTCTAAAGGAGATCAGCCCTGGGTGTTCTTTGGAAGGAATGATGCTAAAGCTGAAACGCCAGTACTTTGGCCACCTCATGCGAAGAGTTGACTCATTGGAAAAGACTCTGATGCTGGGAGGTATTTGGGGCAGGAGGAGAAGGGGACGACAGAGAATGAGATGGCTGGATGGCATCACCGACTCGATGGACATGAGTTTGAGTGAACTCTGGGAGTGCACTTTTTCACTTCATGCATTGGAGAAGGAAATGGCAACCCACTCCAGTGTTCTTGCCTGGAGAATCCCTGGGACAAGAGAGCCTGGTAGGCTGCCGTTTATGGGGTCCCATAGAGTTAGACACAACTGAAGCGACTTAGCAGCAGCAGCAAGTTCATAATAAATAACTGGGTCATCTCTTCCTTTCACGGATATCAGCTCCTTATCACATTCTATTCCACACATATTGATGGAAAAGCCTGAGAAGGTCACTCTGTCTTAACTTGTCCCTTAATGCAGCACTAGGAGCAGGGCATGTTACTCTCCTTTCTGCAGTGCAGAGGAAATGGAGATCAGAGAGTAGGCCTGTAACTGACTCCATCCCCACAGACTCTTTTCCGAGCTATTATTACGGGCAGTGTAAGGCCATGGGCAGCCATGAAATATGTCTCCTCTTCTCCATTCCTGGGGAAATAACTTAAATTTTCTACTTTTATAAAACATTTCTTTTTTCTTCAATGGATTCAAAATGTGCTTTTAATAATCCTTTCAATAGCCCTCTGAAGGAAAATTTTATACAAGAATTATCATTCTGTCCTTACAGATTGGGAAAACTGAGCAGAGAGATTGAGTGTCTTGCCTGAGGCCATGTAGCAAGTTAATTTTAGAGCCAAGAATAGTCATCTTTACTGTTTCCCTGACACCTTAGCACAGGCTGCATCACTGTGAGTACATTCCTTGTGAACTGTGTCAAAGGCAGCAAGTATTACTATGATAACCACATTCTAGGTGCTGATAAATAAAACCAGTATGATGACTATCACAGATAAGAATTAAGCTCTAGAAAAGGAAGATCATTAGGTTATATTCTCACCTCTCTTTTCCTCATATATTTAACTTATTTATAAATGTCTCCTATGACCTATGTAAAAAAAAAAAAAAAAAGTGAAAGTGTTAGCCACTCCATTGTGTCCAACTCTTTGCTACTCCATAGACTATAGCCTGCCAGGTTCCTCTGTCCATAGGATTCTCCAGGCAAGAATATTGGAGTGGGTAGTCATTCCCTTCCCCAGTGGATCTTCCCAACTCAGGTCTCCTGCACTGAAGGCAGATTCTCTACTGTCTGAGCCACCAAATTAGTTTTTTCCTTTTTTATTTATTTTATCCAGTTCCTCACCAAAGCTGAAGTTTAGGCAGTTTAAGTTTCTACCCAGTGGGGCAACTTGCCTCTCAGAATCACATAATATACTTTGTCTTACCTTGTGCTCTCACAATTAAAAAAAAAAAAAAAAAAAGACACAAAAATGTTGTAAGCTCCAGATGTATTATTTAATGAATTTGGTATTTGTATCAGAGATGCTTTTCTCTGGTGGCTCAGTGATAAAGAATCTGCCTACCAATGCAGGAGACGGAGGTTCCAACCCTCAGTTGGGAAGCTCCCTAGGAGTAGGAAATTGCAACCCACTCCAATATTCTTGCCTGGGAAATCCCATGGACAGCCTGGCAGTCCATGGGATCATAAAGAGTCAGACATGACTTAGTGACTAAACAACAACAACAACAATTACAGGTCATAAGTAATAGGACATCCAACTACCAGAGATGTGATGGAGATAGGCAATCTCTGGATTGATTCAGTAACATAATAATATCACTGCATCCCTAGGCTCCTAGACTGCACCCTTTTTCATAATGACACTTCTTATTACCTCATGGTGGTAAGAGGGCTGCTTTGATTGGGCATCAAATCCTTATTCAAAAATGGAAATGGGAAGTGGCAGAAGTGTGCCAGCTGTGACGGACCACGCAAAAGTGTGGCCGAGAGTAGCTACCCCACACCCAAGGTCAGGGGCAGCAGCTGAGAGGAGCAACCCTTCATCCAAGCAGCAGTGGCTGCGTGGGTGCAGGAGGGCTGATAGGAGCTACTCCACATTCAAGGTAAGGAGGGGTAACCTCGACCAAGGTAAGGAGCAGAGACTGCGCTTTGCTGGAGCAGCCGTGAAGAGATAGGCCATGTCCCAGGTAAGAGAAACCCAAGTAAGACAGTAGGTGTTGTGAGAGGGCATCAGAGGGCAGACACACTGAAACCATAATCACAGAAAACTAGCCAATCTGATCATCCGGACCACAGCCTTGTCTAACTCAATGAAACTAAGCCATGCCATAAGGGGCCACCCAGGACAGGCGGGTCATGGTGGAGAGGTCTGACAGAATGTGGTCCACTGGAGAAGGGAATGGAAAACCACTTCAGTATTCTTGCCTTGAGAACCCCATGAACAGTATGAAAAGGCAAAATGATAGGATACTGGAAGAGAAACTCCCCAGGTCAGTAGGGGCCCAATATGCTACTGGAGATCAGTGGAGAAATAACTCCAGAAAGAATGAATGGATGGAGCCAAAGCAAAAACAATACCCAGCTGTCGATGTGACTGGTGATAGAAGCAAGGTCCGATGCTGTAAAGAGCAATATTGCATAGGAACCTGGAATGTTAGATCCATGAATCAAGGCAAATTAGAAGTGGTCAAACAGGAGATGGCAAGACTGAATGTTGACATTCTAGGAATCAGCGAACTAAAATGGACTGGAATGGGTGAATTTAACTCAGATGATCATCATATCTACTACTGCAGGCAGGAATCCCTTAGAAGAAATGGAGTAGCCATCATGGTCAACAAAAGAATCCGAAATGCGGTACTTGGATGCAATCTCAAAAATGACAGAATGATCTCTGTTCATTTCCAAGGCAAAATATCATGGTGATCCAAGCCTATGCCCTACCAGTAACACTGAAGAAGCTGAAGTTGAACTGTTCTATGAAGACGTATAAGACCTTTTAGAACTAACACCCCAAAAAGATATCCTTTTCATTATAGGGGACTGGAACACAAAAGTAGGAAGTCAAGACACATGGAGTAACAGGCAAATTTGGCCTTGGAGTATGGAATGAAGCATGGCAAAGTCTAATAGAGTTTTGCCAAGAAAACACACTGGTCATAGCAAACAGCCTCTTCCAACAACACAAGAGAAGACTCTACACATGGACATCACCAGATGGTCAACACCGAAATCAGATTGATTATGTTCTTTGCAGCCAAAGATGGAGAAGCTCTATACAATCAGCAAAAACAAGACCAGGAGCTGACTGTGGCTCAGATCATGAACTCCTTATTGCCAAATTCAGAGTGAAATTGAAGAAAGTAGGGAAAACCAATAGATCATTCAGGTATGACCTAAATCAAATCCCTTATGATTATACAGTGGAAGTGAGAAATAGATTTAAGAGACTAGATATGATAGACAGAATATCTGATGAACTATGGATGGAGTTTCATGACATTGTACAGAAGACAGTGATCAACACCATCCTCATGGAAAAGAAATGCAAAAAAGCAAAATGGCTGTCTAGGGAGGCCTTACAAAAGCTGTGAAAAGAACAGAAGTGAAAAGCAAAGGAGAAAAGGAAAGATATAAGTATCTGAATGCAGAGTTCCAAAGAATAGCAAGAAGAGATAAGAAAGCCTTCTTCAGCAATCAATGCAAAGAAATAGAGGAAAACAACAGAATGGGAAAGACTAGAGATCTCTTCAAGAAAATCAGAGATACCAAGGGGACATTTCATGCAAAGATGGGCTCGATAAAGGACAGAAATGGTATGGACCACACAGAAGCAGAAGATATTAAAAACAGGTGGCAAGAATACTCTTAAGAACTGTACAAAAATGATCTTCATGACCCAGATAATCACAATGGTGTGATCACTCACCTAGAGCCAGACATCCTGGAATGTGAAGTCAAGTGGGCCTTAGAAAGCATCCCTATGAACAAAGGTAGTGGAGGTGATGGAATTCCAGTTGAGCTCTTTCAAATCCTGAAAGATGATGCTGTGAAAGTGTTGCACTCAATATGCCAGCAAATTTGGAAAACTCAGCAGTGGCCACAGGACTGGAAATGGTCAGTTTTCATTCCAATCCCAAAGAAAGGTAATGCCAAAGAATGCTCAAACTACCGCACAATTGCACTCATCTCACATGCTAGCAAAGTAATGCTCAAAATTCTCCGAGCTAGGCCGCAGCAACACGTGAACCATGAACTTCTAGATGTTCAAGCTGGTTTTAGAAAAGGCAGAGGAACCAGAGATCAAATTGCCAACATCCACTGGATCATGGAAAAAGCAAAGAGAGTTCCAGAAAAACATCTATTTCTGCTTTACTGACTACACCAAAGCCTTTGACTGTGTGGATCACAATAAACTGTGGAAAATTCTGAAAGAGATGGGAATACCAGACCACCTTACCTGCCTCTTGAGAAGCCTATATGCAGGTCAGGAAGCAACAGTAGAACTGGACATGGAACAATGGACTGGTTCCAAATAGGAAAAGGAGTATGTCAAGGCTGTATATTGTCACCCTGCTTATTGAACTTATATGCAGTGTACATCATGAGAAATGTTTGGCTGGATGAAGCACAAGCTGGAATCAAGATTGCCAGGAGAGATATCAATAACCTCAGATATGCAGATGACACCACCCTTATGGCAGAAAGTGAAGAAGAACTAAAGAGCCTCTTGATGAAAGTGAAAGTGGAGAGTGAAAAACTCAACATTCAGAAAACTAGGATCATGGCATCTGGTTCCATCACTTCATGGGAAATAGATGGAGAAACAGTGTAAACAGTGTCGGACTTTTATTTTTCTGGGCTCCAAAATTACTGCAGATGGTGACTGCAGCCATGAAATTAAAAGACGCTTACTCCTTGGAAGGAAAGTCATGACTAACCTAGATAACATCTTAAAAGGCAGAGATATTATTTTGCCAACAACGGTCCATCTAGTCAAAGCTATGGTTTTTCCAGTGGTCACGTATGGATGTTAGAGTTGGACTGTGAAGAAATCTGAGCACTGAAGAATTGATGCTTTTGAACCATGGTGCTGGAGAAGACTCTTGTGAATTCCTTGGACTGTAAGAGATCCAACCAGTCCATCCTTAAGGAGACCAGTCCTGGGTGTTCTTTGGAAGGACTGATGCTGAGGCTGAAACTCCAATACTTTGGCCACCTCATGAGAAGAGTTGACATATTGGAAAAGACCCTGATGGTGGGAGGGATTGGGGGCAGGAGGAGAAGGTGACGACAAAGGATGAGATGGTTGGATGGCATCACTGACTCGATGCGCATGAGTTTGGGTGAACTCCGGGAGTTCATTATGGACAGGCAGGCCTGGCGTGCTGTAATTCATGGGGTCGCAAAGAGACACAACTGAGTGACTGAACTGAACTGAACTGAGTACTAGCAACTATCAGGTATCTATGTCTTATCAGGAAATAAGAGTCTATACTAAAATCTTTCTAGGAGAATTTTGTTCCTATTTCATTGACTAGACCTAGATTATGAAAGAAATAAAGAAAGTCGCTCAGTACTGTCCGACTCTTTGTGACCCCATGGACTGTAGCCTACCAGGCTTTTCCATCCATGGGATTTTCCAGGCAAGAATACTGGAGTGGGTTGCTATTTCCTTCTCCAGGGGATCTTCCAGACCCAGGGATTGAACCGGGATCTCCAGCATTGTTAGCAGATGCTTTACCATGAGGCCACCTCTAACTTAAAAGAAAAGCTAGAAAAAATTATCTTGGCTTTACACACAAGAGGAAGAAAGATAAACAGAGATGGAAACCAGATATCAATCACAATTCTCATGTCAATCTGTGGAGATTTGTAAAACATAGTATACATGTCCATGACTTTGGTTTTGTAAAACTATATTTTTTGTGTAAGGCAAAATAATAATTTGAAAAGAAATCAAAGAAATGAAGGAAATAAGGATATTGGAGAAATGCTGAAGTGAAATGATTTAACAACAATATTGTAAAGTAAATTAAAATAAATAAATTTATATTAAGAGAGATTAGATATAACTGTATAAGCTGAAAGGCACCTTTTACAAGGAAAATTCTGATACCCTTTTGAAATATTCTATGAAAATCCACATAGAGAATCAGGGTATGTAATTCAGCTTATCTGAACTCACAATTTGAGTTCTTAGTTATTTTTTACTCCTTCTTCAATAATAATGTAATGGTCAGGATTACTTTATAAAGATAGCTTCATGTGGTATTACTTATACCCTTTCAGTAAAATAATCCTTAACTTGCCAATCATTCAGTAAAATATTGGAAAATTAATATAGAAAAGCAGACTTAATTTTCTTATTTCCAATGTCTACTTCCAGTATATCTAAGAGATGCTTGATATCCAATCATAATTGGGGCTTCAGCAGATAATTGAGTTTTCCACCTACAGATCCTAGGAGTCAGAAATTTTCCCCTGGGTGGACCTAGCTCAAAGACTGACCAATCCATCAGGATTCTACAAAACTCCAACTAGCAAGAGTAAGGCATAGCAAGAAAGCATTTTAAATGGCACCTTGGAGTTGATACTGTGATAATTTCCAATGTCGCTGCCACTCTGCTGTATGTATTTTAAATAAAAGCATTTTATTATTCAGTCATGTCCTGTAGCAAGTAAATCTAGAGTGGCACCAGGTTATAAATTTAATAAGTAAGTATGGTTGTCCATTGTGATGTTTTAATGTCAAGCACAAGAAAGGCTCTTTTTCCTCATTTTCCTAAGGTCCAGTAAGTGTTAAGCATTCTCCAAGGTAAGAGGATATTGAGCTGCTAATCTTCTAAACTGTTTGAATATACTACTCTGATAATAACACCATCATCAGCAACATAGTAACAAATCTTTATGGATCAATTCTACTGTGTCAGGTCCTGTGCTAATTACTTGATGTGTCTCAATGTATTCCTCAGAGTAACTCTATAAGGTAGAAAACATTATCCCATTTTATAGACAAGAAAACTGAGGGTTAAGGACATCAAATAACTTATCTATGAGAAAATATCTTAAGTCATTCCTACCAACATTCTATAAGAAAGATTTCTGTTTGTATTCTAGCCTTCTAGGTACACTAGAAAACCCTTTCAATCCAGAAAACATAGGCATGTCTAACACAGTATAGGGTTTACTGTAGCACAGATTCTAAATAAAGCATTATTAAATTAAAATGCACCATTTAACTGCTCATATAACTTGTTTTAATCTTTCAAGGAGCATTACCTTTTTGAAATAATAAAGAATGCAATGGAAAGGAGGGACAGGGATAGTTCAACTTACTGTCACCAAGGAAGCCTTTACATACCATCTTCCATGAGGTATATTCTCTAACAATGTAGACCTGTGGTTACAGGAAAGCAAGCGAAGTCAAACAGTTCATATCTTAATTGTCTTCTAAGTTTTTATAGCACCAAGAAAAGGCATGACCCTACCAAGCAAGCTGGCAGGAAAATATGTCTTCTTAAAACTTTATGACCTTGAAGCACTCATCTCTGAAAACTTCTTTCACCCATAGGCAGACATATTTATCCATCATCCTATATGTGAAAGAAAATGAATCTATGGCAACAAGTTTGCTAAAAGAAATAGATTTTTT
This sequence comes from Tragelaphus eurycerus, assembly GCA_935064755.1. Classification (NCBI taxonomy): domain Eukaryota; kingdom Metazoa; phylum Chordata; class Mammalia; order Artiodactyla; family Bovidae; genus Tragelaphus; species Tragelaphus eurycerus. The sequence continues at coordinate 3,117,751 of CAKXYN010000006.1, forward strand.
TAAAAAGAAAAAACACTTGGGTGCATTTGTAGCCCACTTCTTATTTTCAAAGGAATCTCATGTGAAAAGCCATGGAAAATGTCACAGTGATATATTTTTAGGCTTAATTCCCTAGCTATCTATACATCCAAGGGATATTTGGCTTCTAAGGAATATCTGAGCGCCAAACAATAATTAACATTCAGGCTTCCCAGGCGGTTCAGCAGTAAAAAGAATCTGCCTCTCAATGCAGGAGACACAGGTTCAATCCCAGGGACAGGAAAATCCCCTGGAGAAGAAAATGGCAGTATTCTTGCCTGAAAAATCCCATGGACAGGAGAGCCCAGCGGGCTATAGTTTATGGGTCACAAAAGAGCTGAACATGACTTAGTGATTAAATAACAACAACAAAACAGTATAAAAGCTTCCACAAACATTGACTCTAGTTTATCAAAATAATATTAGTTTCTTAAGGTGTCTATCCAATATTTTCATAAGATTTGGTATCTCATATTCTTCACTTTTAAGAAATAACTTTTAAAAAAATGCTATGTCTCTGCATAGCCACACACATACACTCACACATGTAGGTGTTGATTTAATTAGAAGAGAAATATTTTGGAAGTCCTAGTTGTGATATGAAGTTGAGAAGTATCTGTGATATGATGTCCTACCAGCCATATTTAATCTGATTTGACTGTTTTCCTCTTATTTAAAACTAGTTTGACTGTCATTTGAGGTCGATATCTTCTACAAAGTTGCCATAAACACTAAATGAGCAAGTACTATACCCATGCTCCTCAAGAAAATACAAGGCTAGGTTCCTGGGAGTCCCTGGTCACATTGCCATCAACCAATGAATATTAATCTTCTTTACATCTGTTTCTGTTAAAATATTCTTGATTTAATATATACTGATATTCATCAACTTTGAACTCATGGACAACAGCACTCTAATGCCTTAGCCAAGCTTTTCTAACACGTGTTTTTCTTCACAAGGGACTTCACAAGCTTCTTGTGGTTAGGAAGAGTAGACAGCATTGTTCTTGTTGGCCACATTAAACAGCAAAATCACTAACAAAAAGCACAAAGATGTGAAAAAGACAATGCAAAATTAAACAAACATCAAAAGGGACATGTTTCAGTCTGGAAGCTGAAACAAGAAGGGAGGGCATAGTTTTTATCCATCTCAGCTGGGAATGTTACCTGGGGGGCAACTAATATTTTTCCCACTTTGTGCATGTCTGCGAATGGCCTTCAAAGTGCTGAGAGTATTAACTTTGAGGTTCCAAATAAATTTTAGCAAGCAGATGAGTGAACAGAATTGGCTAATAATGAGGACTAACTGTACTGGGGAAAATTAAAAATCAAGCTCTGATTTTCTTAGATATAATTCTTTAGGTTAGATAGAAATCTTGGAACGTATTTGTCCTTAATATTCAAAGGTGTGTAGATGTCCTGCTCTAATTTTTGTATGATCCTAGATCTCAGAAAATGAATAGATCAGGCATGTGAAAAGATGCTTAACATCACTAATTATTATAGAAATGCAAATCAAAACAACAATAAGACATCATCTCACACCTATGAAAATGACTATCATCAAAAATTCTATAAATAAATGTTGGAAAGGATATAAAGAAAAAGGGAATCCTTGCACACTGTTTATGGAAATACAAATTAGTGCAGTCACTAGGGAAAATAGCATGGAGCTTCCTCATAAAACTAAAAGTAGAATCACCATATGATCCAGCAATTCTGCTCCTAGATATACAGTCAGTAAAGTAAGAACATGTTAATTTAAGAAGACACATTTGCCCCAGTACGCATAGCAGTACTATTTATAATTGTCAAGGTATAGAGGGTATGAGATTAAGGGGTACAAACTACTATGTACAAAATAGTTGAGCAACAAGGATATATTGTATAGCACAGGAAATTATAGCCATTACCTTGTAATAACTTTTAATGGCATATAAAAATCCTAAACATCACTAATTAGAGAAATGCAAATAAAAACTACAAAGACATATCACCTCACAATGAATGGTCAGAATGGACAAAGCCAAAAAGTTTATAAATAATAAATGCTTGAGAGGGTGTAGAGAAAAGGGAACCCTCCTATACTGTTGGTAGGAATCCAAATTAGTGCAGCCACTATGGACAGCAGTATAGAGGTTCTTTGAGAAACTAAAAACAGAGTTACCTTATTATCCTGTGATCCCGCTCCTGGCATATATCTGAAGAAAACCATAATTTGAAAAGTTACATGCACTCCAGTGTTCACTGTAGCACTATTTACAATAACCAAGAAATGGAAGCAACCTAAATGCCCATCAAGAGAGGAATGGATAAAGATATGGTACATATAAACAATGGAATGTTATTCAGCCATTAAAAAAAAAAAAAAAAAAAAAAACCAAAGAATGCCATTTGCAGCTCCATGAATGGTCCCAGAGATTCTCATACTCAGTTAACTAAATCAGGGAAACAAAAATGTATGTTATCATTTATAAGTGGAATAAAAAAAAAGGTACAAATGAATTTATTTGCACAACAAAAACAGACCCATGTACATAAAGAACAAATTTGTGCTTACCAAAAGGGAAAGAGGGGAGAGGATAAACCAGGGGTTTTAAATTAACATATGCATACTACTATATATAAAATAGATAACCAACAAAGTCCTACTGTATAGCACAGAGAACTATACTCTCTGTATTTTGTAAAAATCTATAAGGGAAAAGAATCTAAAAAAGAGTAGACATAAAATGTATATAACTAGACCAATTTGTTGTATACCTGAAACTAACACAATATTGTAAATCAACTATATCTCAATTTAAAAATTACTGAATCACTACACTATATGCCTGAAACTAACATAATATTGTAAATCAACTATACTCCAATTTTAAAAAAAGAAAATGAACAGAAGGCAGGCTCCAGCAAAGATTGATGAAGGCGTTGATTTGCAAGGGTCCAAGAAGCCAAAGCCAGAACAAAAAGGCTGATTCCAAATTGTTAATGTCATGTTAGTTCTAAGTGACTTTCATTCATTTATTCAGCAAACAATTTATCATCATACTAACTTTGCCAGGCTATAGGTACAAAGAGCGAATGCATTATAGTCACTCCCTTCCAAGACTATTCTCAGCTTCGTGGGGATTGTCTATAAGCCAAATATTTGTAGTTCTTTCTGCTTACACAGGAAATGGAAATGCTGGCTTGTATTTGCTTCCACATTTATTTTCCCACACTTTTCCTGGTCTCCTGGACAGATCACACTGGGACAGTGGGGTGAAGATTAAAATAATGACCATATCTCCTTCCCTGAGGGTTCGTATAGGCTGAAATGCATGTGAGAGCAAGATGGAAATTGTCAGAGAACATATTCATGTTAACCCGTTATCATTGACAATAATGGGAATAAAGTTATATCATTATAAGTCACTTGCTTAGTTTTTTCCTATGAAAGAACAACTATTTTGAAAAAGTACCATATATTGATTTTTAGAAAGCTAATATTTTTTAAGACATGATGAAAATGGCTGGTATGTACTTTCCCTTGTAGTTTAAGGATTTCAAACCATCAATATAACCATGTAACAAAGATTTATCATGCCTCTGCTAACAGAATGTAAGTTGAAATTCAATGCTAGTACAAATAATTTATATTTCTAGAACTTAATTTTTAATATATAAAATTAAGAAACAGTAACACAAATTCATTTGCAGATGATCTGAACCTGAACATACTGCATTGAAAGTGATTCACATCTTCTCAAACTTGCATTGACAATGGCGGTAACATGATCAATCGTTCCAGTCAGTATGTGACAGAAGAGGGTCTTAAATCATATCTTAAAGTCAGTTTTTCATCATCCTTTTCTTAACCCTAACTATCCTATTCTCAAGAGCTGTATACTGCTTATATTTTTATCCTCATTTTAACAGTATTCTATTTTAACAGGTTCTAGGATGTTCAGGAGATCAAAGCAGCCAATCCTAAAGGAAATCAACTCTGAATATTTACTAGAAGGACTGATACTGAAGCTACAGCTCTAATACTTTGGTTACGTGATGCTAAGAACTGCCTCATTGGAAAAGACCCTGATGCTAAGAAAGATTGAAGGCAAAAGGAAAACGGGGCAGCAGAGGATGAGACGGTTAGACAGCATCACCTACTCAATGGACATGGATTTGATCAAACTCCAGCAAATAGTGGCGGACAGAGTAGCTCAGAATGCTTGAGTTTGTGAAGTCACAAAGAATCAGACACAACTTAGAAACAACAACAGCAACATATGTTCGTTATAATGTATCATTAATTTTATCTATTTTTCCTGATAAAATAAAAAAGTGAATTGGTCACAAAAGAATTAAGTGTCCCAATTCTTCTCATGTTAATAGAGTGCTAGTGTATTTGTATGTACTTTGCACAAAGGAATAGCATTTCTCACTTTGGTAAACATGATTCTGAGGGGATGAACGCACATCAGTAATCATGTGACTATAGCTTTACCATGGCATTACCATTAGCACATGCTCACCTACACACCATTCAGTATACAAGCACTTATTAAGGGTCTGCTACTTTCCAGGTACTGCCGAAATAATGCTGCTATTAGAAACCACTGGACCGCACTGTCTAATTTTAATAGATACTAGGCAGAGTTTTGTTTTGTCTAGTGATTAATACTGCTGCATATATCTCACCTAAAGTTAAAGAATGGAAAGGAAGTCACATTTTGAATGCTGACTATATGTTGGGCACCATACTAGAAGTTCTTTATACAGCTGATCTCATTTAAGCCTTATATTAAACAAGAAAGGAAAGTCATCAAATATTTACATATGAAGAAGCTGTGTCTCAAAGAGAATAAATACATTTTTACCATTGATGTGCAATTTTATAGTGGTAGAACTGGAAATTAAATCCAGTTTAATCTGAATTCTATTCCATTCCACTCTTCTTTGCTTTTTGGAGTTATGAAAACACCCCTATTTTCAGGAATCTACTAAAGTAGGCACCCTTAAGTGGACAATATCCCATGTTCTTATCAAGGAGTGGATGTCTTTATGTTCAGTCAGTGCTTCAGGAAGAATCCAGTGTCATCTGTAGGTAAGAGTAAGTGCCAGGAATGGCATCATAGCTGAAGAACAGATCAAGGGTTTAGGGTAAATAAAATTTAAAATTCTCCTATTTCTGCTCTTATCAAGGAACATCTTGGTCTATAATTTTTCTTTCTTGATATTCTCTTACAGTGAGTTTACCAGACAGAGATACATTCAAGAGCTATATAAACCTATAAAATTCCTAAGGAAAAAATAGAGTCCCTCCCTTTGGGGATACTGACATACACAGCTCCCAAAATCCCTGGGAAATAATATGTGATCACGTTTTTCACATGCTTCTACTTCTTTTGTTTCATTGATTGCAAGTGGCTTTAGTCTAGACTTCCCAATGCCTTCTCCAAGTGTTTTTCTTCTGCATAAAACATGAAATTGTCAAGCGTGGAGTACACAGTTCATTGCAGCCACCAGAAGTCATTGATTCCTGCATTTATTTTTTCCAGATTTCAAATCTATTTTTCATGCTGCTTGTCATATAGGGCTGACATGTGTCACAGGATGCTGCTACATGCTGAAGCGATGCATAACCAGACAAAATTTTCAAAGAATAATACGTTTTAAATGCCTGTTTAGTTTGATGTACTCAGAAAATTGCCCCAAAAATCAACATTCATGATAGTAATATAAAGAGAACAAAGATATTTCTCATTCAGGCCCAGAAAAGCTCATAAACAAACCTCAAAGAGAGAGTCTCCAGCTGACTTTAAATGCACAGAGTTAACAACATTTATTAAAATATCATTGAAAGGTTGGCTGCCAATATCCTTTCAACTCTCTCCTTGATATCCTACAGTCTTGGATTTCAGTCCCCTCAGATTCTCATTTAATTGTGGTGCTGATTCTCTCTGAGCTCTCTGGAGAGCCCTTCGTTTACTAAGGATCAGTTTTTCTCATCTTTTAAATCTTGCCTGTACTCTGGAAATTATTATGAGCCAAAGGAAATGAGAACAGGAAGAAGAAAGTCATTTTTATCCAATAGCACAGCATTTATTCGCATATTTCTATAATAAAACATATATATACACACACACACATTTATGCATACACATAATCTGTATGTATGGATAAAACAGTATCACTGAATTAAATCAATAGAATAATGTGTCACAAAGTAAGTGGCAAGGCTTGCCGTAGCCTGGTGACCTATGATCTGGGCAAAAACTCTGGATAGGTTACAAATCAAGAGAACTAAACATTGTCTCCACTTCACTGTGAAGGTGTATAAAGTATAAAAATAAAGAATCATCATGCCACACTGCCTGCTCTATCCTAACACACACAGATGCACATACATACTATTATCTGGACTCACATCCCATAGAGAAGCAGAGAAAATGCTGTCACAATCTTCTCATTTGGCAAATTTCTTCATGCAGAGTGGGCATGGTGAAATAAGGAAAAGACGAGAAAGTTGTTAATAAGATGGAAAAATACAGTATTCCTTCTAACAATACCTTAAATGTTACTTTTCTATATTAATAGGAAGTATTCATACTTGACACTTTGAGTCATTCAGAACAGCTGTGAAATTCATTCATCCCACGTGGCTTCCGGGCTGTGTTTTCAGTGCCTTCTAATATTTTCGGTCTCAACTCTTGCCGCTTGCCCTCATTATTTCTGCTACACAACACTAACATGTTGTGCGGAGCTGCACAAAATTGCCAATAATGAAAATTTTAGGCTGTAAAAATGGTAGTCTGATGTTCCATCTCAGAATTCAGTTTACCCATCTCACCACGTCAATTCTCGCTGCACTCTAATCTTTGCTGCGGTTAGCTTTTCTTCACTTGCTTTCCTATACCCAGTCCTTTCCAAGGCTTCTTGGATAATTCTAACTCATCCCTTAAGTCTCTGTTTGTAAGCCTCTTTTTTTAGCAAACTTTTCACTGAAAAAATAAAAGGAGGGGGTTCTGTGCTCTTCCTCATCAGAAAAGGATGTGTGTGTGTATCTCTCTCTCTCTTTCTCTCTCTCTCTCTCTCTCTCTGTCTCTCTCTCTTTATATATATATATATATATATATATATATATATATATACACACACACACACACATACACAGGATACATCTATCTGTGTGTGTGTGCATATATATATATATAAATATTGGGGATTCCACTGTTGTTCTCACATGTAGTTATCTACAGCATCTGCTCTTTAGAACACAGTCCTATCGTATCCCTCTATCCACTTTATTTTTCTGTTTCTGACAACTCACCCCATGCTAGAAATACCTGCATAGGTTATGGATGTATTCATTCTGCAAGGTTTTTAAAGCTTATTTCAATGACATTACCTTTCTTAGCCAGATAAGCAATCACAACAACCTGCTGCAAATGTGTTATTCCCCAAATTGGATAAATTCCCCCAAAGTCTAGACTTTCTGCTCAAAACTAGCAGAAACGGTTTCTAAGTGATGGGTAAAGCTATATTTGTCACCTTATTAGTCACCAGTACAAGTCCAGGTGCTGCCAGTCCCTAATCTGATTCTTATCTATATGGATTGAATATCTGTGCAGATGCTAGGATGATTCAGAAAAACAGCCCCATGAGATGCTATTATAGATCCAAATATTACTCCCACTGTTGTCTGAGCCTGAATTCTTTGAAGTGGATAAAACTTTTCTAACTTGGCAAAAATCTATTGCTGATTTTTAAGGGATGTTTCTAATATATTTCCAGTGGATCAACAATAGCACAGACACAACTTTTCACTTTTATTTTCAGGAAAAGGGGTCACCATAGTAGGACAGCAATTATTGATGTTAGAGAAAGACAACCTAAAGAGTTTTCTTCTGTGAAAATATATCTCGAGATAATCTTTTCATGTAATTACTATCAGATATCATAAAGCAAATATACAGGACAATACTGAAATTTGGACAATAAAAAATTTGGACTACTAACAAAAGTGCCACACTTCAGGTTATTTAAATTAATTCCTTAATATTTAGCTTAAAAGAGCCACTAAATTTAATACAGTCATAAACAAACTTAGTGCCCAGAAAAAAAGTAATAAAAATTGTACATACATTAAAAAAAATTTTGTCCTGAAATATATTCATAGATACACAAAAGTATAAAGGAATGAATTTTAGAACTATATATTTCACATCAAAATCAACCAGATTAAACAATCTATTGAGTGAAGTATATTCAGCTATTTCATTTAACAACTATTTACCAATATTTATCCAGTACCTACCACCGTACTGTGCGCAGCAAAGACAGGGGAAATGAATAGAAGAGACTGATACACAGAAGTGCTCCGTAGGGAGTAAGAATAAACAAACAAAAAGAAAAATATAACTAACAAGTACCGTAATCCATCACTCCACCTTCTGTAAACCGTGGAAAGAGTCTAGAAGGACACATTTCTGTAGGACCTCAGCAGAAAACACAAATTCACAGCACAGTATTAAATATTCTTTTACATTGATTTGTTTCCACCAACCAAAATATTTCACCAACATGCAAACAGTTAAGAGCCATCACAACCATAGCACATGCCCAGAACAGAGAGTTCAGGTTTTTGTTACTTGCTGGTTTATAATGTTTCTGATTAATTAGCCACAGAGAGGTACAGGGGTAAATAAATGCTACTGAAATTTATGCTTAGAATCATTTTTCCATGTTTTACTTTCTGAAGCTTCATGGCAGCTTCTTTTGTGTTCAACCTCAACTCTCCCCACACACTTCAAAGAGCTTAAAATTAAAAGGCCTGAAAGATGAGGGTGGGGGAGGGATAGATAGGGAAATGGGGATTGATATGTATATACTGTTATATTTTAAATGGATAACCAAAAAGGACCTACTATATAACACAGGGAACTCTGCTCAGTGGTATTTGGCAGCCTGGATAGGAGGGGAGTTGGGGGAGAATGGAAAGGTCCACCTAGTTAAGCTATGGTTTTTCCAAGTAGTACGGATGTAAGAGTTGGATTGTAAAGAAAGCTGAGTGACAAAGAATTGATGCTTTTGACCTGATGTTGGAGAAGACTCTTGAGAGTCTGTTGGACTGCAAGGAGATCAAAACCAGTCAATCCTAAAGGAAATCAGTCCTGAATATTCATTGGAAGGACTGATGCTGAAGCTCCAATACTTTGGCCACCTGATGCGAAGAACTGACTCACTGGAAAAGACTGTGATGCTGGGAAACATTAGAGGCAGGTATAGAAGGGGATGACAGAGGATAAGATGGTTGGATGGCATCACTGACTCAATGGACATGAGTTTGAACAAGCTCCAGGAGCTGGTGATGGACAGGGAAGTCAGGCATGCTGCTGTTCATGGGGTCACAAAGAGTCAGACACAACTGAGCGAATAAACTAGACTGATATGTGTGGTTGGGTCCCTTAGCTGTTCACCTGAAACTATCCCAACATTGTTAATCAGAAAAGTTTAAAAAAGCCTTTCAAATGATGACAAATTATAACAGTAATGATCAAAATCACCTGACTATTCAGAAGAGATAATTACAAAGGATTATTATATTATAACAAAAGAAAGCAGCAAGCAGAGGAAAATGATAGGGAAATTTATGTGTATATTTTAACCAAAGACAAGATTGATTTTTGTTTGTTTTTTCTTTCTAGAGCTAAAGCTCTTAAGATAAACTCAATTCTTACACAGAAAATCCCAGGCTGAGAAAGAGATTTCTTAAGTCAAAAGGAAACTTTTCTTTGTCAGGTGGCCTTTGAACTTGTTGAGCTGAATCTATCAACAGGGTCAATTTCATTGTCCTTTCAAAGTAGCTATGGTTAGTTTTTCCATTTAAAGTGAGCACTTACCTTTACCACCATGTGCCACCAATTATGTAGAATGAGATTATTACCAAAGGGTGAAATAAGAAATTCTAAATCTCATACACTTTGAGGTTGAAAACCTATTTGTATCATCTACTGCACATTTTAGGGATCTCACACATTTTGTGTGTCTTATCTTTTTCTAAGAAATAAAGATAAAAATAAGTAAGGTCACAACCTGGAGAAGAGACAATATCTTTGCCAACAGAGCCAACATAAAATAAGATTTCACCTGTCAGACAATCCTGGCTGAATAGCTAAATTGTGCCATATTTTGAAAATCCATGACATACATGACTTCTCTGGCCAATAGGGATTAAGAGGAACCACATGTACCTTAATGACTAAAACAGCTAAAATTTTGTGCTAGAGAGAATAGTTCTTAGCCATTGGACGTTAAACAGTGCAGAACTGTGATTTCTGAGGGAACAAAACAAAGAAGGTGATCTATAAGATTACCTTAGCTTACCTCCTTGAAAAAGTTTGCTAAGGCACCTGGAAGGGAAACGATAAAGTGAAATTGTCTCACTTAAATGAGGAGACAGAGCTGAAGTCCAGGGGGAACAAGGTGGTTTTGGAGAACTGAGGACTCAAGGAATAGAGCTACACAAACAGTAAACTCCAAAGATCTATACTTCCCCAGAGCAGTCTTGTTATTGTTCAGTCACTCAGTCATGTCCAACTCTTTGTGACCTCATGAACTACAGCATGCCAGGCCTCCCTGTCCTTCACTATCTCCAGAAGTTTGCTCAAGCTCATGTCCATTGCATCGGTGATGACATCCAGCCATCTCATCCTCTGATGCCCTCTTCTCCTTCGGCCCTCAGTCTTTCCCAGCATCAAGGACTTTTCCAATGAGTTGGCTGTTCATATCAGATGACCAAAATATGGTTGTGAGAGCTGGACCGTAAAAAAGGCAGAACATCAAATAAGTCTTAGTACTGATTAAATCATGAATGTGAAGAAACAACTCCAGGCCAGGATTAGGAGAAATAATCCTCAGAGTTTACACAGGGCTAGAAATCATTTATACTGTCATCAGCCTGAGTGACAAAAATTCTTATAATTTACAAGATGTCAGGTAGACTAGTCAGAGTGCTCATTGCTACTGCTACTGCTGCTAAGTCACTTCAGTGGTGTCCGACTCTGTGTGACCACATAGACGGCAGCCCACCAGGCTCCCCCGTCCCTGGGATTCTCCAGGCAAGAACATTGGAGTGGGTTGCTGCCGGGGTCCAGCCCTAGTGGATCCAGGGAATTCGAAGGGGAGAAGGAGTTGGAGAGGGTCTGGAAACGATTAATTAGGCGTTAATTCAAGATATAATGGGTAATAAAAATGAGGATAACTCAGTGAGAACATTTAATAGAAAAAAAGAGGCTGAATAAAATTCCAAAGCAAGGAATTTGCGTCACCTACATAGGCTGCAGGCGCCTTCCCGTTCTCCCGAGGGAGAGGAGACACTAAGGCCTCCCTGGTCCGATCTTAGAAGCCCAGGCAAAATTAGTAGGCTTGACGAGCTTCCCTGCCCCAGAAGATAAATTCAGCCAGAAGGAGAGAGAAAGAACAACACAGAGACACCAAATTTCGGTGATCCAAAAAGGGGTCATTTTATTTTTCAAAGTAGTTTTATACCTTAAGTTTTGCATAGAGGATAATGGGGGAAGGGGTGGAGTCACGCAAGGACAGCAGTCCCTGAGTCAGGCTTTCAAACTTATCACATGCAAGAGTTTAGGTGAATTACATCATCTTCTGGCCAGGAGGCCTGTTAACATTTTAAGGAACTTAAAGGTGATTATTCTAAAGTCAGGCGCCACCCTCCAAAAGCATTGGCTTGCATATCTATAGGGCAAAGTTGTGGTGGGTTGTAACAAAGATTAACTCAAGGGTTCCAGGTTACAAACATTAAGGCTAACTACTTACATTTCTATAAACCAATTATACCAATCAATACACTGCCAAGGACACAATACGTAAGGGATATGGAGACTTAGCAGCAAACATTGGCCCAACAAGTGAAAAACCCTTCACCAATACAATTTCTAATCAATCTTTGAACTGCTCAAAGGAATCTGTGTTTAGACAGTTTAGAACATCTCATGCCTCTCACAGTTGGGAGGCTCTGAGCTATCACATGTGGCCGGAAAAACCTATTCAGGCAGGCTAGAGGATTTCCAAAAGGAGTTTGTAGGCTGAAACACTGTCACACCCAGGAATTATTAACTGGAGCTGTAAGTTAGCTCTTTTTTCAGAGAAAGGTAGTGGGGGACAGCCCCCTGTAAAGTCAGAGGTGAGAACACAAAGTAGAAAGTAGGCAGACTCCGGCTTTTCTTGGAATAGGTGCTCGAGAACCTCCAAGGGACTGCTGAGGCTCGATCTCGCCCTTGCGTTATTGAGCCTCCTTCCTCATGACCTTTGTCATGGGTGGAGCACTAATCCAAACCTGCTCCCAACAGGTTGCCATTTCCTTCTCCAATGCATGAAAGTGAAAAGTGAAAGTGAAGTCCCTCAGTCGTATCCGACCCTCAGCGACCCCATGGACTGCAGCCTTCTAGGCTCCTCCATCCATGGGATTTTCCAGGCAGGAGTACTGGAGTGGGGTGCCATTGCCTTCTCCACAGAGTGCTCATTAGTGGGGCTAAATCTACACTAAACACCTAACTAATCTGAAAAGATCTGGTCCTGGTCCCATCTAACAAGTCTATAAAGACACAAAAGGATCAATAAATTTAATGAAGTCCCGGGCCAACACCTAAGAATATTCAGAAAAATACAAAAATATCCAGCACCTAAAAAGAAAATTTTCAATTTTGGTAGATGCCCAAAAGGTATCCAATCAAAAAATTAGACATACAAAGAAGTTAGAAAATACAGCCCGTAATAAGGAGAAAAATAAATTGATAGAAACAACCAGAAATTATACACGATAGAATCTTCAGACAAGGATATTCAACCAGTTATTAAACAGCCACTTGAGCTATGTTACATACATTCTAGAGGGCAGAAGGAAGACTGACCATGTTAATTAGAGACATACACTCTTAATAAGATGCACTCAGAGTACATCATGTGAAATGCCAGGATGGATGAATTACAAGCTGGAATCAAGGCCACTGGGAGAAATATCAACAAACTCAGATATGTAAATGAAACCACTCTAATGGCAGAAAGTGAAGAGGAACTAAAGAGCTTCTTGATATGAAAGAGGAAAGTGGAAAAGCTAGCTTAAAACTCAACAGTCAAAAAAACTAAGATCATGACATCTAGTCCCATCACTTCATGGCAAATAGATGGGGAAAAAATGGAAATAGTGACAGACTTTATTTTCTTGGGCTCTATAATCACTGTGAATGGTGACTGCAGTCACGAAATCAAAAGACCTTTGCTCCTTGGAAGAAAAGCAATGACAAATCTAGACAGAGTACTAAAAAGCAGAGACATTACTTTGCCAAAAAATGTCCATATAGTCAAAACTACGATTTTTCCAATAGTCATGTATGGATATGAGAGTTGGACCACGAAGAAAGCTGAGCACCAAAGAATTGATGCTTTCAAACTGTGGTGATGGAGAAGATTCTTGAGTGAACCTTGGACTGCATGGAGACCAAACCATTCAATCCTAAAGGAAATCAGTCCTGAATATTCATTGGAAGGACTGATGCTGAAGCTTCAATACTTTGGCCACCTAATGTGAAGAGCTGACTCTTTGGAAAAGACCATGACACTGGGAAAGATTGAGGGCAGGAGGAGAAGGGGGTGACAGAAGATGAAATGGTTCGATGGTATCCCTGATTCAATGAACATGAATTTGAGCAATCTTGGAAAATAGTAAAGGACAGAGTAGCCTGGCGCTCTGCAGTCCATAGGGTCACAAAGAATCAGACATAATGACTGAACACCACCATCCAAAATCTAACTTCTGGTAAGGAAAACTACAGAATGTAAAAGGAAAAACATATGGAGTGTTATTAGCAGCAGATTAAACAAAGCATAGGAAAAGATTATTTCACCTAAAGACACAGCAATAGATATTATTCAAATTGAAATACAAAATAAGGGGGAAAAGGAGTATTTTAGAAAGGAATAGAGCATCAGTAAGTTATCTGACAGCTCAAGCTATCAGTATCCATGCAACTGGATTCTCCAAAGGAGAATGGAGAAAAGTAGAAAAGAAAAAATACTTGAAGAAATAATAGCCAAAATATTCCTAATTTTATATAACTATAAACTCACTGCTCCAAAAATTTCAACAACTTCTAGTAATAGAAACATGAATAAAACTATCCAAAGGAATAAATTCCTTAAGAAGTGGCAATGAGAAAATCTTAAAAGCACACAATATAGAAAAAAAAAAAAGAATGAGACTATGTTTTTCATTTGAAGCAAGGCAATCTAAAATACAGTGGAGCAGTATCTATAAAGTAGGGAAGAAAAAAAATCTATCATCCTAGAATTCTATATACAGTAAAATTATTTTTCAAACATGAATGAGAAATAATGTATGTTTCAGACATCAAACTGTTGAAAAAAATCATCACCAGCAGATCTGTAGTGCAAGAAATGATATAACGGAAGTCCTTCACACTGAAAGAAACTATACCAAAATACAGATTTGTGCAAAGAAATGAAAAATACTTTAAGGAAATGAATCTCTTGAATGTTGTAAAAGGACACTAAAAATTGAGACACTAATACAAAAAATACTGGGCTTTCTCAGTGGCTCAGCAGTAAAGAATCCACCCACAATGCAGGAGGAGCAGGAAACCCAGGTTTGACCCCTGGGTTGGGAAGATCCCCTGGAGGAGGGCATGGCAACCCATTCCAATATTCTTGCCTACAGAATCCCATGGACAGAGGAGCTTGTCAGGCTACTGTCCATAGGGTCACAAAGAGTTGGACACAACTGAAGTGCCTTAGCATGCACAACATATAATTTTGTCACACTAAAGCATTAGGTTACCACAAAAGAAAGAAAGTGAATTCTCTCAGTCATGTCTGACCCTGAGACCCCATGGACGGTAGCCTGCCAGGCTCCTCCGTCCATGGGATTTTCCAGGCAAGAATACCAAAGTGGGTTGCCATTTCCTTCTCGAAGGTTACCATATGCAACATTTACAATGGAAATGGTTAAGAACCACTTTTGTGACTCTTGCAGCCTTGGCCAGGTGGACAGGAAAAGTGGTCAAAGAATTAGAAGATTGAATTTGCTGCACACCCTTTTAGGAGGGACTTTTGCCACAGAGGTCCCCACCACCTCTTTTGGTAGGGAACATGGGGGTACTTTCTATTACTGCTCAAGCCTGGGGAATAGAGGTATCTGGAAACATTTGGACAGTTCATATTTGGAGTCATGAAGGACTTATCCCTAACTGACATTTGATAAATGTCACCTAATGCCTGCATGCAGGTCAGGAAGCAACAGTTAGAACTGGACATGGAACAACAGACTGGTTCCAAATAGGAAAAGGAGTATGTCAAGGCTGTATATTGTCTCCCTGCTTATTTAACTTATATGCAGAGTACATCATGAGAAACGCTGGGCTGGATGAAGCACAAGCTGGAATCAAGATTGCTAGGAGAAATATCAATAACCTCAGATATGCAGATGACACCACCCATATGGCAGAAAGTGAAGAGGAACTAAAAAGCCTCTTGATGAAAGTGAAAGAGGAGAGTGAAAAAGTTGGCTTAAAGCTCAACATTCAGAAAATGAAGGTCATGGCATCTGGTCCCATCACTTCATGGGAAATAGATGGAGAAACAGTGGAATCAGTGTCAGACTTTATTTTTTTGGGCTCCAAAATCACTGCAGATGGTGACTGTAGACATGAAATTAAAAATGCTTACTCCTTGGAAGGAAACTTATGACCAACCTATATCGGCATGTTAAAAAGCAGAGACATTACTTGGTCAACAAAGGTCTGTCTAGTCAAGGCTATGGTTTTAACAGTGGTCATGTATGGATATGAGAGTTGGACTATAAAGAAAGCTGAGTACCAAAGAATTAATGCTTTTGAACTGTGGTGTTGGAGAAGACTCTTGAGAGTCCCTTGGACTGCAAGGAGATCCAACCAGTCCATTGCAAACGAAATCAGTCCTGGGTGTTCATTAGAAAGACTGATGTTGAAGCCAAAACTCCAAAATTTGGGCCACCTGATGCGAAGAGCTGACTCATTTGAAAAGACCCTGATGTCAGGAAAGATTGAAGGCAGGAGGAGAAGGGGATGACAGAGGATGAGATGGTTAGATGGCATCACTGACTCAATGGACATGGGTTTCAGTAAACTCTGGGAGTTGGTGCTGGACAGGGAGGTCTGGCGTGATGTGATTCATGGGGTCTAAAAGAGTCGACATAACTGAGCAACTGAACTGAACTGAATGCTACAAAACAGAGTCAGTATATCTTGTTTTGACTTTCAAGTTTCTCAAGCAAGTGATGTGGATGTTTCCTAGGGTAAGTAGGAACTATAAGGAAGAGGGTCAATATCATCCAATCTTGGGTGCTGTTCTACAGAGCAACCTAGAGAGATGGTGGGATCACAGTAGTAAGTACTTGAAAGTAGAAGTGAACACCAGATTCCAGAAAAAGGTGTTGCAAACAGCTGTCTTAAAGAGACAACCATCTGCCCAGACAAATTTTAGAGGTACACAATAGAAAATGTAAGTGACCATGTTTAGAGTAAAAGACCAGCATTGAGGACATAGAAGACTTTTCTCTATATATCTTATATACTGTTTGAGCCTTTTTCTGTCCTTACTATGTGGCATTGTGGCCTTCTGCCTAAAGAACCTTTATTTTGTTCAGGAAACTGTGTCCAGTTCTGAGTGACAGATTTAAAATGTACATTAGTCATAACAATTATGTCATGACTATATACATAACAATAAGTCATGACAATTATGTTCCCTGATTTCCAAAACCCCTAAAAAGAGGGAGAGCATGCAACCTATAAGTAGACAGTTTGTACCACGTTTTACCTTTTGCCTCTTTTCTTTCCATAAATGCCAAACTGCTGGCTAGAGCAGGAGCACACATGCTGCAGTACTGGGAAAGGACAAAAGAATCACACTGTGATCCTTACATTGTGAATGAAAGTGTTAGTCCCTTAGTCATGTCCAATTCTTTGTGACCCCATGGACTGTAGCCTGCCAGGCCCCTCTGTCCATAGGATTCTCCTGACAAGAACACTGGAGTGGGTTGCCATTTCCTTATCCAAGGGATCTTCCTGACCCAGAGATCAAACTCGGGTCTCCTGCATTGCAAGCATAAGGGCTTCTCCAAAGGCTCAGACAGTAAAGAATCTGCCGGAAATGTAGGAGACTCCAGTTCAATTCCTGGGTCGGGAAGATCCACTACCCACTGCAGTGTTTTTAGGCTTCCCTTGTGGCTCAGCTAATAAAGAATCCACCTGTGGAGGGAGAACAAGATGGCGGAGGAGTAGGTGGATATGGAATACATCTCTCTCCACAGATACATCAGGAATACACCTTAAGATACAGAAGTGCATACAGAACACCAGCTGAGAGTGTACAGGAGTACCTGACCAGAAGAAGAGAATATATAGAACCACACAAAACTCAGTAGGACGAAGGAACTAGGGGGAAAAACAGGAGTGTTACTAGGACTGGACCTACCCTCGGTCAGAGGGGGAAATGAAGCAGGGGTCCGATTCCCACATCAGGGTAATTGTCTGAGTCAGAGGAGAAACATTTAAGGCTGAGAGTAAAACAGCTGATCTGTGGGACCCCAGCCAGGGTGCCCCTTTAAGTGCCTGATTTGCTGATCTACAGAATAGCACCCCAACCAGGGGGCCCCTCTAAGTGCCTGATGCACCGGACAACAGAGAAGGATCCCAGGTAAAGGAGCCCTCTAAGTGCATGAATGGGTGGAACTATGGAGAAAGACTAGCCAAAGAGGCCTTCTGATTGCCAGCCACCAGAGGCTTGAAAAAAGACTCTGATAGGGCCATAACTCCTACAGCTGAGGCAGTCTGTATCACTGCACACTTGGTGCCTCCAGGGTCCCCGTGACCTAAGCAGTTGTGCCACCTTCACACTCAACTCTCACTGGGGCAGAGCTGCCACAGGCAAAAAAAAAAGAAAAAAAAAAAAAGTCTTGCATCTGCATGTGCAGTCACTTCAGTTGTTTCCAACTCTTTGCAATCCTGTGGACTGTGAACTGCCAGGCTTCTCTGTCAGGGGGTTCTCTAGGCAAGAATACTGGAGTGTGTTGGCCAACACTGGTTATCATATCCTTCTAGAGCACTATATTTCCTACTGCCCTAGCTACCAGCTCCCCTGAGTACCTGGTGCTGGACGAACCCCTGTGACACAAGCATCTGCAACACCTCTGCACCTGACCCTTGCTGGGGCAGACACAAGTCCTCCAGGACAGCCTCGGGAGCAAACCGCAGTGGATGATCCACATGCAGAGGTAGATATAAAACCACGATTGAAACCTAGGGGCAATGAAGCTTAGGAAAAGACTCAAAACCTTCCCACCAGCTGTACAAGCTGCAGATTAAATCCATACAATCAACTACACAGACTCTGTCTACACAATATATAAAAGGACATTAAGAACTCCCACAAAAGAAAATGCACTAGTTCTGATAGCTGTGGACATTGCAGGCAAGAATACACAGGAGTAGTACTAGATCAGAATCTGAGCTGTACCCACAGCAGGTCCAGAGACCAGCACAGTGTTGGAGGGTATCCTAGGGAGGTGAGGTGGACTGTGATTACCAGCGAGGGAAAGGACCCTGACATCAGTGACTCAATGAAAACATTATTCATATGTTTTGACTTCTTCTGTAGAGTCTTTTGGAATTTTTTTTCTTTTTTCTTTTTTTTGACCCACTGTTATACTTGTCTATTTTATTGGCACTATGAAATGTAGTTAAGCTTTTAAATTGTTTTTTTTTTTTTAATCTACATTTTATTGTTGTTATAAACGTCTCCCTCTACATTGTCCTTCTGTAGTTCTGTGGAGTTCTCTTTTTTATTTCCTCTTCCCCATTCCCCACCTTTTTTTTTTTTTTAATCTTTTCTCTTTTTATAATTGTTATTTTTAATTTTTAACCTATTTTTTCTACATTTATTCCTTTGTTTCCTTTCCTTACTGTTCTTTTTTTTGACATTTATTCCTTTGTTTCTTTTCCTTACTGTTCTTTTCCCCCTTTAATGTATATAAATCTTCTTTATCTACCTCTATTTAACTTTGCATATATATTCTTTCTCTATTTTGTTCTTTCCTTTCCTCTCAACAAATTTGTTAGTTTTGGTTTTTTGTTTGTTTGTTTGTTTTTGCTTTGTTCCTCACTTGGCACCTTGCTTCAGTATTGTTTTCCATTTTATGCTTTAGTTAGCTTTGTTCCTAACTGATAGATATAATATTTGATTTCCTTTTTTTGCTGGATCAATCTACTGTACTTTATTTTTGTTGAACTGTTTTGATTTTGTTTATGGATATATATGTATATATTTCATTATTTTAATTATTATTTGCCTGATTTTGTAACCACCATTTGTCTGTGGTTCATCTCTGGTTTCTTGTTTGGGGGTATGTGTTTTAATCTCACTTAATGTCATAACAAACCACTTGTGGAACCTTCATTCCTGACCAGAGAGATCAAACCCTGAGCCTTTGGAGTGAAAGCGCTGACTCCAAGACCCTAGACTACCAGAAAACTAACCCTAGGGAGTATCAAATAGTGAGAACTCACACAAAGGAAACCAGTTCAATACCAGACCCAGCATCACCCAATCACCAGTAGCACCCTGTGCAGGACACCTCATCCAAACAACAAACAAAAATACAAACTCAATCATCAACAGACAAGATTACCAGCTCACTCAGTCTTGCCCATCAGAGGAAAACCAAACAAACAAACAAATCTCAGCATAAATCTCACTTTATACAAAGCTTACACAAACCACTGGACAAACCTTAGGAGGGCAGAAACCAAAAGGAAGGAAGAATGCAACCGTAAAGCCTTGAGAAAAGGATACCTCAAACACAATAAGTGTAAAAAAAAAAATTTAGAAAGAAAAAAGAAATAAAGAAAAGGCAGAGAAATGCTGCACAAATGAAGGAACAAAGAAAAAAACACAGAAGTCCAAATAAATGAAGATGAAATAGGCAAACTACCTGAAAAAGAATTAAGAATAATGATAGTAAAGATGATCAAAAATCTTGAAAATAGAATGGAGAAAATGCAAGAATCAATTAACAAAGACCTAGAAGAATTAAAGAATAAACATATAGTGACAAACAACACAATTAATGAAATTAAAAATATTCTAGAAGGATTCAATAGCATAATATCTGAAGCAGAAGAAAGAATCAGTGAGCTGGAAGATAAAATGGTGGGAATAACTTCTGAAGAGCAGAATAAAATAAAAAGAAGGAAAAGAACTGAGGATAGTCTCAGAGATCTCTGGGACAGTATCAAACACACCAACATTCAAAATATAGGGACCCCAGAAGAAGAAAAGAAAAAGAAAGGGTAGGAGAAATTTTTTGAAAAGATCATACTTGAAAATGTCCCCAACATGGAAAAGGAAATAGTCAATCAAGTTCAAGAGGCACAGAGTCCCATACAGGAAAAACCCAAGGAGAATACACCAAGACACATACTAATCAAACTAACACAAAGACTAAACACAAAGAAAGAATATTAAAAGCAGCAAGGGAAAAACAACAAGTAACAAACAAGGGAAACCCCATACATTTAATAGCTGATCTTTCAGCAGAAAGTTTCTGCTGCAGAAGGGACAGAACTCAAACGGAAAGGAATGGCAGGATATATTTAAAGTACTGAAAGGGAAAAATCTACAACAAAGATTACTGTACCCAGCAAGGATCTTATTCAAAATTGATGGAGAAATCAAAAGCCTTTCAGACAAGCAAAATTTAAGAGAATTCAGTACCACCAAACCACCTTTACGACAAATGTTAAAGGGACTTAATATAATCAAGAAATACAGGAGAACAAAAAGATCTACAAAATCAAACTCCAAACAATTAAGATAATGGCAATAGGAGCAAATATATCAATCCTTACTTTAAATGTAAACAGATTAAATGCTCCAACCAAAAGACACAGACTGGCTGAATGGATATAAAAACAAGACTCATATATATGCTGTCTACAAGAAATCCACTTCAGACCTAAATACACATATAGACTGAAAGTGAAAGGATGGAAAAGCACATTCCATGCAAATGGACAGCAAAAGAAAGCTAGAGTAGTAATCCTCATATCAGACAAAATAGACTTTAAAATAAAGATTACAAGAGATAAGGAAGGACACTACATAATGATCAAGGGATCAATCCAAGAGGAAGATACTGCTGCTGCTGCTGCTAAGTCACTTCAGTCGTGTCCAACTCTGTGCGACCACATAGACGGCAGCCCACCAGGCTCCCCCGTCCCTGGGATTCTCCAGGCAAGAACACTAGAGTGGGTTGCCATTTCCTCCTCCAATGCATGAAAGTGAAAAGTGAAAGTGAAGTCGCTCAGTCGTGTCTGACTCTTAGCGACCCCATGGACTGCAGCCCACCAGGCTCCTCCATCTGTGGGATTCTCCAGGCAAGAGTACTGGAGTGGGGTGCCATTAAATATCTGTACACCCAACATAAGACCGCCTCAATACATAAGACAAATAGTAATAGACATAAAAGGAGAAATTGACAGTAACATAATAATAGTAGGAAACTTTAACACCCCACTCCCACTAATAGATCATCAAAACAGAAAATTAATAAGGAAACACAAGTCTTAAATGATACATTGGATGAGATGGATCTCATTTATATCTTCAGGACATTTCATTCAAATGCAGAAAAATACATCTTCTTCTCAAGTTCACATGGAACATTCTCCAGGATAGACCACATCTTGGGTCACATATCAAACCTCAGTAAATTTAAGATAATTGAAATCCTATCAAGCATCTTCTCTAAACACAATGCTATGAGACTAGATGTCAATTACAAGGAAAAAAAAACCTGTTAAAAATCCAAACATATGGAGATTAAACAATATGTTTCTAAATAACCAACAGGTTACTGGAGAAATCAAAACGGAAATAAAAAATCTTCTAGAAACAAATGACAATTAAAGCATGACAACTCAAAACCTATATGCTGCAGCAAAAGCAGTTCTAAGAGGGAAGTTTATAGCAATACAATCCTACATTAAGAAATAAGAAAAACGTTGAATAGACGACCTAACTTTACACCTAAAGCAACTGGATAAAGAACAACAACAAAAATTAAATCCCCCCCCCAAAAAAAAAAAAAAAAAACAAATTTTCTTTTCTGAAGAAAAGAAATCATAAAGATCAGAGCAGAAATAAATGAAAAAGAAATGAAAGAAATATTAGTAAAGATTAATAAAACTAAGACCTGGCTCTTTGAGTAGATAAACAAAACTGACAAACCTTTATCCAGACTCATCAAGAAAAAAAGAAGAATCAAAACGAAAAAATCAGAAATGAGGAGAGGTTACAACAGACAATGCAGAAATACAAAGGATTATAAGAGACCATTATGAACAACTGATGCTGCTGCTGCTAAGTCGCTTCAGTCATGTCCAACTCTGTGCGTTCCCATAGACGGCGGCACACCAGGCTCCCCTGTCCCTGAGATTCTCCAGGCAATAACACTGGAGTGGGTTGCCATTTCCTTCTCCAATGCATGAAAGTGAAAAGTGAAAGTGAAGTCGCTCAGTCGTGTCCGACTCTTAGCAACCCCATGGACTGCAGCCTACCAGACTCCTCCATCCATGGGATTTTCCAGGCAAGAGTACTGGAGTGGGGCGCCATTGCCTTCTCCATATGAACAACTATATGGCAGTAAAAGGGATAATCTGAGAAAAATGGATAGATTCTTAGAAAAGTTCAATCTTCCAAGACTGAACCAGGAAGAAATAGAAATTATGAATAACCCAATTATAAGCACTGAAATGGAAGCTGTGATCAAAAAGCTCCCAAAAACAAAAGCCCAGGACCAGATGGCTTTACAGGAGATTTCTATCAAACATATAGAGAAGAACTAACATCTATCTTAAACTCTTTCAAAAAATTGCAGCAGAAGGAACACACCAAACTCATCCTATGAGGCCACCATCACCCTGATATCAAAACCATACAAAGACAACACACAAAAAAAGAAAACTACAGGCCAGTATCACTAATGAACATAGATGCAAAAGTCCTCAATAGAAGTTTAACAAACAGAATTCAACAACACATTAAATAGCTCATACCCCATCATCAGATCAGATCAGATCAGTCGCTCAGTCATGTCCAACTGTTTGCTACCCCATAAACTGCAGCACGCCAGGCCTCCCTGTCCATCACAAACTCCTGGAGGTCACTCAGACTCACATCCATCGAGTCAGTGATGCCATCCAGCCGTCTCATCCTCTGTCGTCCCCTTCTCCTCCTGCCCCCAATCCCTCCCAGCATCAGAGTCTTCTCCAATAATCAACTCTTCGCATGAGGTGGCCAAAATACTGGAGTTTCAGCTTTAACATCATTCCTTCCAAAGAAATCCCAGGACTGATCTCCTTTAGGATGGACTGGTTGGATCTCCTTGCAGTCCAAGGGACTCTCAAGAGTCTTCTCCAACACCACAGTTCAAAAGCATCAATTCTTCGGCGCTCAGCCTTCCTCACAGTCCAGCTCTCACATCCATACATGACCACAGGAAAAAACATAGCCTTGACTAGGCGAACCTTTGTTGGCAAAGTAATGTCTCTGCTTTTGAATATGCTATCTAGGTTGGTCATAACTTTCCTTCCAAGGAGTAAACATCTTTTAATTTCATGGCTGCAGTCACCATCTGCAGTGATTTTGGAGCACCAGAAAAATAAAGTCTGACACTGTTTCCACTGTTTCCCATATACCATGAGGTAACTAAAACTGAAAAGGACACATGTATCCCATTGCTTATTGCAGCACTATTAACAATAGCTAGAACATTGGAAGCAACCTAAATGTCCATTGACAGACAAATGGATAAAGAAGCTCTGGTACATGCACATAATGGAATATTACTCAGCCATAAAAAGGAATCAATTTCAATCAGTTCTAATGAGGTGGATGAAACTAGAGCCTATTACATAGAGCAAAGTAAGTCAGAAAGAGAGAGATAAATGTTGTATACTAACAGTATATACGGAATCCAGAAAGATGGTACTGAAGAATTTATTTGCAGGGCAGCAGTGGAGAAACAGACATAGAGAATGGACTTATGGACATGGGGTGAGGGGAGGAGAGGGTGAGATTATGGAGAGAATAACATGGAAATTTAAATTACCATATGTAAAATAGATGGGCAACAGTAATTTGCTGTATGGCTCAGGAAACTCAAACAGGTGTTCTGTATCAACCTAGAGGGGTGTGATGGAAGGGAGATGGAAGGGATATTCAAAAGGGAGGGGATATATGTATACCTATGGCTGATTCATGTTCAGGTTTGACAGAAAACAAAATTCTATAAAGCAATGATCCTTCAATTAAAAAACAAAACAAATATATATATATATTAAAGAGCATTAGGAAACAAACAAATGAAAGAAAAGAATCCACCAGCAATGTGGGAGACCTGGGTTCAATCCCTGGGTTGGGAAGATCCCCTGGAGAAGGGAAAGGCTATCCACACCAGAATTCTGGCCTGCAGAATTTCATGGACTGGATAGTGTGTGGGGTTGCCAAGAATTGGACACAACTGAATGACTTTCACTTTCTACATTATGGAAACAGTAAATCAAAGCCAGAACCTCCTGACATCTTGTTACCCAAGATCACAAGCATGTGCCCACCAGCTTCAGCAGCTCACTTTTGAAAAATTGTTAGAAATGCACCTCAGGCCTCACCTCAGACCTACTGAATCTGAAATAACATGTTATTGACAAGATTCTAGGTGATTCATGGACACGTCAGAGTACAAGAATCACTACTCTACAGAAAAAAATAACCCCATTTAAGTTGTTCTCAGATATAACATTAACTGAAGATAAAAGTATTTTAATCATATGTATGTATTGCATTCTCAACGTTTAAAAAATTACTCTAAATAAACATGTGATATAAAAAAATTTACGTAAACTTTAAAAAAGGTTAAGGGCCTTTTTTTGTTTGTTTTAAAATTTCCTTTTAGCATAGGTATGAATGAGTAAAAAAATAGTAATGGTAAGTGAGCTTGCTCTTTCTTTAAGGATCAAAAATAACTTCAAAATAATTACAACTGTGTAAGTTTTAACCTGTTGGCCATCTTGTATAAAAACTGTCAGTTCAGTTCAATTGCTCAGTTGTGTCCAAGTCTTTGTGACCCCATAGACTGCAGCATTCCAGGCCTCCCTGTCCATCACCAACTCCCGGAACTTGCTCAAACTCACATCCATCGAGTCGGTGATGCCATCCAATCATTTCATCCTCTGTCGCCCTCTTCTCCTCCTACCCTCAATCTTTCCCGGCATCAGGGTCTTTTCCAATTATCAGTTCTTCCCATCAGGTGGCCAAAGTATTGGAGGTTCAGTTTCAGCATCAGTCTTTCCAATGAATATTCAGGACTGATTTCAGTTAGGATTGACTGGTTGGATCGCCTTGCAGTCCAAGGGACTCTCAAGAGTCTCCTCCAACACCACAGTTCAAAAGCATCAATTTCTCAGTGCTCAGCTTTCTTTACAGTCCAACTCTCACATCAATACTGATTACTGGAAAGACCATAGTTTTGACTAAATGGACCTTTGTTGGTAAAATAATATCTCTGCTTTTTAATATGCTTTCTAGGTTTGTCATAGCTTTTCTTCCAAACAGTAAGGTGTATTCTTGCCTTGGGAACACTATGAAAAGGCAAAAGGATATGACACTAAAAGATGAACTCCCCAGGTCAGTAGATGCCCAATATGCTACTAGAGAAGTGTGGAGAAATAACTCCAGAAAGAATGAAGAGACTGAGCCAAAGCAAAAACAATGCCAAAACATCTGTAATAAAAACTGTAGCTTAATATTTAAAAAGCTACAATAATGAGCTAATACAGATTTAAAGATATAATCAGTTTTCAAAATTTTTATAAAGCTGTTCTTATTGGCTCTAGATTTGAATTTTATCCAATGTTCAAATGTAAGCAGTGCAATAATTCTATCAAAATAAATTCTTTGTATATACATGCATGCATGCTCAGTGGCTCAGTCATGTCCAGCTCTTTACAACCTCATGGACTACAACATGCCAGGCTAGTCTGTCTGTGAAATTTTCCAAGCAAGGATACTGGAGTGGGCGGCCTTTTTTTTTTTGGCTGGTGTTTAAATCCTAGATGCTGACTAAAAGGCACAGACTCAAATCACCTGCATTCAGTAAAAACAAGTTCCCACCACTAACATTTTCCATTTCTGCTCACTGCTCAATTGAACTGCTTATGTATCCTGGCTCTGCTGTAAAGAAATTCTGGGCTCAAATCCCAGGATTGATTCCACTGACACAGGATTGTCAGCTACAGAATTCTTTAAAATGTGCTTTCCTACTACATTTATTTAACTCAAAGATTTGAAGCCTTAGTTGCCAAAAGTCTTACCCTAACAAAAATTTCACAGGAGAACTAAGAGAATCAGAAAGCAGTGACTGAATCAATCATTTTCATACCCAGATGCTGACTGTATCTACAGAATAGAAAATGAATCTATTTGATAAACTAAACAGCTATATAAAGTGTACTCATAAATACATTTTACAAACATGCATACAAGGCTCAAGTAGAACAAGGCTGAAGAAGTAACTTAAGCATATAATCTCCATCAAATATGTAACAGCATCACTGCCATTCTGATTTCATCATCACATTTTATATAAAGAACAAAGGAAAAGGATATTAAAGTAACTACCTTTGGTTTCACACCGATATTGAAAATATCTGAATGATTATGACTTTGTAAAAATCCCATCAAACCAATTGTGCATTGAAAGTGTTTTTTATTTTAGTTTATGACTACTTTCAAAACCCACCTCTAGCAGCTATTTTTCAATAATCAAAGTCTGAAAGGCCTTGTACATCTCACAGCACTCTAATTTTCTCTATCTTACTCATGTCTATACCCAGGTCTCCTATTTGACTATGAGCCCCACCCCATCCCTGGGACTTTCCTAGGTGAACCTCTCTCCATTTCTTCTGTTCACAGATATACAGTTGCTCTGTTTTGCTTATTGTTCCATTTTATCAATGGATGGCTAAGATTTCTCTTGCTTGCTTCTGAGAGACTAGTTTTAAAGGCAGTGATTAGGAGTGAAATGATAAAGTTGCCCTAGGGCTGAGTGGAATTAAAATAGAAGGTCTTGGATTCCTGTCTGCTGATAATTAGCTGAAAGTCTGTGAATCAGGCTCCTAACCTCTCTGAGCTTCATGTTCTCAGTCAAGAGAGGGGTTTGCTCTAGATTCAGTTGACCAAAGGAACAACTATGATCCCCCAAACCCCACCCTGACCCCCAAGCTCTTTAACTTTCTGAGCACACGCTTAGGGGGCTTCCTCCCTAGCCCACCCATCTCTCTATTGTCATGCACACAACTGAGAAAAAGTTCCCATGGGCCCTCTCAGAGAACATGCTTCACAAGATTTAAAATCCAGTTGTAAAGGCCTTTCCAACATGATTACTGTTTTAACTGTAGGTAAGGTAGTAGCCTACATACAAACTTTAATGAATTCACACCAAATTGTCACACATTTAAGCGATGCAGCAATTCAAAATCAGGTTTCTCCTCCAAGATTAATTATGGCTGTCTGACACTATTACCCATTGAAATGTTTTAAAAGCCCACAATACCTAGAATTTCAAACGTGTCACACACCAGCAATTCCTATTAGTGAAAACGGGAATATGACAACTGAATATAACCAGAGGAGGAAAGCTTTTCCAGGTAGTTTTATAATACACATGGCCCAGCTTGCACTTCTACAGGGCAGGATGAGAGCTAGCACTGACCTTGGCAGGACTACCCAGGACACCTTTCTATTAGGCTAAGGTTTCTTTTTAAATGCTTTGGAACCTGGGAAAGGAAGAGGAATTCTGTTGTCAACAACCAATTGTGTTGCTTGGTGTCACCTTTTCTGTTTCCTGACACACATTTGCATTGCAATTGCCAGAGAAAATTTCTCTTTTCCCTTCTAATTGGATTGAATTGCTCCTAGATCTTTCTTCTGGTCCCCAAAAGCAATAATGAGAGGGTGGAATACTTTAAGCTCAGTGGTAGAATTATTTAAATTGCTTACAAATGGATGGATTCTTATACCAAGGTAGGTGTTTGCTTCTCCTCCAGCTCCTTCCTTCCTTCCCCCACCCCTCTCTTTTTTTAAATGAGTTTCTTTGGTTATATTCTTTCTTACAGACATCCAATTGCGTTTGTTTTCACTTTGTCTTTGGGTGTGTAACTCTGTACATTTGTGGCTTCAAACTGTGCTTAAGTAACAGGCCAGTAACAGCCCCCTACACTAGGAGGGTCTTGCTGTATTTTTTGTATGCAATCTGTTCCCATTTCTTAGGCAACACAAACCTGGGTATGGAGAGGAGAAAGGAAAAAAAAACTGCCTTGAGGCAAAACCTGTTCTTGTGGAATTCAGAAAGCCTTTCTCAGGACTTTCCACTTTTCTATCTAAGCTTTTCCAACATCCTTTCCTGCCCTCTGAGCTCTCTTCCCCACTCCACCACAGTTCCCCATCTCTCCAAAATTTCATCAATCCCCCCTTGCATGTGGGGAAAATTATGAACAAGTACACATAAAGAGGTTAAGTGTATAATGTACTTGTCTCTTCCAAAGGTATTATCAGTGTTTAAACTATGTAAATCATTAACAGTGAATTCTGTTGTTGTTTTTCAGTTGCTGAGTCATGACTGACTCTTTGCGACCCCAAAGATACAGCATCAGGGTCTTTTCCAATGATGTCTTAGATTCTGCCTTATCTGTACTTTTTAATGATTCTTAGAAGCAGGATGTCTTTTTATTCACTCTAGATATCGCTACATAACAAGCCCTCTACTCATTTGGTTTCCTTTGCCTAGAACTATTCTAGAGTGGTAAATGGCACCAGAGCCTATATCCCATTTCTTTAATACCTTCTCATAACATGCACATCATTCACAGCATGGATCACAGACATAAACACATGTACCTCCATCTTCTGTTTATTAGCTACTTCCTTTGAGGCTTACCTGGTGGCTCAGACAGTAAAGCATCTGCCTGCAATGCGGGAGACCTGGGTTCCATTCCTGGGTCGGGAAGATCCCCTGGAGAAGGAAATGGCAATCCACTCCAGCACTCTTGCCTGGAAAATCCCATGGATGGAGGAACCTGATAGGCTACGGTCCATGGGGTTGCTTCACTTTCACTTTCACTATAATTTACCACCTTATGTTAGTTTTGGTTCCTCTGCCAAAACACAGAACAAGGTTATCAAGGAACACTGACACCCATCTATAAGATATCCCTTTGTATCAAAGATACTCCTTTCTTTCAAAGGGGCACAGAATTCTGGTTGATAAATGGTAAAGATCCTATCATCAGTATAATATTGCTCTCTGCTGACTTTAAGATCCTTCACAGATGGCATGAATGCTAAAATGGTTGCATTATGGCACATCAAATCCATAGTGTGATATTTTTTATCAATTTAAAAACAAAAAATTCCATGCTATGTGGTTTCTAAACTCTATCTAAATAATGTGCTGCATGAATATCTCATTAACATGTAAGGAAAAAAGGAAGGAAAGCAACTGCTCAAAAGGCCAGTGTATTCTGAACCACTATGGGGAAAAAATTGGTGACAGAACAAAAAAGATAAACTGAATCAGAACGGGTATTTTTTTCTACATTTAAAATTTTTTCATGAATAACTATGAATAAAATAATGAGTTAATCAACACTCCTTGCTTTCAGAGAGTCCCGTACCTAGTACCAGAGAGAGAAATAAAGCATGCATACACACAAACACACACACACACATATCACATAGACAATATGCAATGGCAAGCTGGTAAGTAGTCTGAAGAGAGATTACAAGGGGCCCAAGAGCATATGGATGGAGAAGGAAATGGCAACGTACTCCAGCATTCTTGCCAGGAGATCCATGGACAGAGGAGCCTGGTGGGCTATAGTCCATGGGGTCGCAGAGAGTCAGACACGACTGAACGATTCTCACTCACTCATTCAAGAGCATATGAAAAGGGATCATGACCCAGTCTACTGGGACCAGGAATATGAAATAGAAATATTTCAGCTGTGATCTGAAGGGTGAGTAGTTTAAAGAGGTAAAGAAAGTTCAGAAAGCACTGCCTTGACAGATCTTGAAAAGACTCCGAACAGGAAGAAAACCTGGGCTATTTTAGTAACAGAAAGAAGGTCAGAATGGCAGTATTCAAGAGATCAAAAAAGAGTTTGACATTGTATAAGCTGGGAGAAGTAGGCAACAACCCAACCATAGAGGCCTTCCAGACAAACTATGTTAAGAATTTTGGTAAAAATCAAGAGCAATTGGAAGAAATGGAAGTCTTTAGGCTGTTTGAATACAAAAATGATCACACAGATTACACAATGTAGAATAAATCAGACAGTACAGAAAGTTAATATGGGCAAAACTCTTACAGAAACAACAAACACATTCACAAAATAATTCATTTGATAATTATAGTTTAGAATAGGGCAGTGCTTGTAAAAAGAGATAAATGGAAAGATTGGGGACATATTTTGGAGGTAAAAGATCTATGTTTGATGCTACTTACTGAAACACATTTGCTCAATCAGGATTGTTGGGGACTCAATAATAGACATGTTGAATTTGGGGTGTCTCTGAGAGTTCAATCCCTGGGTCAGGAAGATCCCCTGAGGTAGGAAGTGGCAGCCCACTCCAGTACTCTTGCCTGGAAAATTCCACGGACAGAGAAGTCTGGCCACCACAAAAAGTCACGTATGACTTAGTGACCAAACACACACACAGATACTGAGAGCTATGAGGATGTAACCAGTAGCTAATTTACACTGCAGTTTTACAGTTCAAAAGAGAAGATTGATTTAGAGATTAGAAGTGAGGAATTGTTGGCATACAGATGAATTAATGCCCTGGTTAAAAATAAAGAGGAGTTAAAGTTTTTGAGAATGCTGAAAGAAGATAATCCCAAAAAAGGATCTATGCAAAATAATGAGGGTCTGGCTACCTATCAGTGATCAGTGGAGGAGAACATCTTTTAGGAAAAAAAGGGATAAAACCTTAAATGAGTAAATACAGAGATAGATTTGGTTACGGGATATTTCAAGGGAATGAGAAGGAAATCAATACGGACAGAGACTCAGAATTTTGTATCCTTCATCTCAAGGCCAATAAAATAGTGTCATCCACAAAGCAGAAGATTAATAAAGAAAGAAAAAACAGCAATAAAGAAAGGTCAAAAAGAGTCTAATTTGACAAAGGATTTTTACATTGGGTTGGAGAAGAAACTCATCATTTAATTCAAGTATGTTTCTTCTCTATATTAGATAAAGGACTCTGGGGGTGATTGAAGGAAGTGGTGCAACACATTAATTTCTAGTTAAGAAGATCACTGCCGCTCCTTTAACCATTTGTGAGAATGTCAGGGAATAAATCAAAGGTTAATTTTGAGAAAACATTCATTTTATAGTATAATATACCAATAAAATGATATTTCCTTAGATTCAAAAAGAAACACGACTGCCTCATTTCATGTCATTTTTCAATTGCTCATTTACCATAAAATATCAACACTCAATACTTTTAAGTAAAATTAAATTTCCACTTCCCTTCAGTTAAGGTTTTTATTTAAATATTTCACTAGAAATTTTATACTTCTACTCAAGGCTGCTATTAGAGCCAAGACGTGAGATAAAGCTATACCAGGGCAAGAAATCTGATTGATTCTACTTTCCTTCAAAGAAACTTTGAAAATAGCAATTTTTTGCAAAAGTAAATATTTTAATTTTTTAATATTATACTTTTAAAGAGAAAAAGTACTTTTTAAAAAAATAGTTTGTTTTTATTTTTTGAAAGTCTGTATGAAGTTCTACAGAATTTTTTCAACAATAATTTGATAAGGAAAAAAATAGGGGAAGATAGAATCTATATTTTAAGAAACTTAAGAGCTAGAAAACCAATTTTACTATGTAGACTTTATTTGGTTTCTGATTTAAACAAACTTAAAAAAATTCTGTATTGGAAATATAACCACTTAGTATTTGATGATACTAAAAATTACTGATCATTTTAGAGGTGATAATGATATTGTGTTTATATTTTTTTAAGTCCTTATTGCTTAGAGATATATATTAAAAAATATAGTTTTTGAATTGAATAAATTTTGCACACTTTAACTGAAATTTAGCATGCTATCCAAGGCCTACTGAAAATAAAAATAAATATTTATGTTGTAGGCCACCACATATGTATGCTAACACAAGTAAAGCTGTATATGGTCAAACATTCTATTATCAACTATGTCATTCTTTCTTCATCCAGAAGATTCTACAGGCTCCTGACTTCAGGCAAATTTGCTGCTATCGACTATACTAATAGGATGAAACTGGTAAATAGTATACACTGAAACTTCAGTGTTTTTATTTGGAACCATAAGATCACTTGTGTTTATTCCTTCCCATGTATAATATTAGTTATCTTCTCCCAATATATACCAACATCCTTCTTGTTAATATCTTTCTTTATTGAAGTATAGTTGATTTATAATATTCTTTTAGTTTCAGGTGTACAGCAAAGTGATTCAGATATACACATACATATAATATATATAATAATACACAAGTTGGAATCAAGATTGCTGGGAGAAATATCAATAACCTCAGATATGCAGATGACACCACTCTTATGGCAGAAAGTAAAGAGGGGCTAAAAAGCCTCTTGATGAAAGTGAAAGTGGAGAGTGAAAAGGTTGGCTTAAAGCTCAACATTCAGAAAACGAAGATCATGGCATCTGGTCCCATCACTACATGGGAAATAGATGGAGAAACAGTGGAAACAGTGTCAGAATTTACTTTTCTGGGCTCCAAAATCACTGCAGATGGTGCCTGCAGCCATGAAATTAAAAGACGCTTACTCCTTGGAAGGAAAGTTATGACCAACCTAGATAGCATATTCAAAAGCAGAGACATTACTTTACCAACAAAGGTTCACCTAGTCAAGGCTATGGTCTTTCCTGTGGTCATGTATGGATGTGAGAGCTGGACCGTGAAGAAGGCTGAGGGCCAAAGAATTGATGCTTTTGAACTATGGTGTTGGAGAAGACTCTTGAGAGTCCCTTGGACTGCAAGAAGATTCAACCAGTCCATTCTGAAGGAGATCAATCCTGGAATTTCTTTGGAAGGAATGATGCTAAAGCTGAAACTCCAGTATTTTGGCCACCTCATGCGAAGAGTTGACTCATTGGAGAAGACTCTGATGCTGGGAGGGATTGAGGGCAGGAGGAGAAGGAGACGACAGAGGATGAGATGGCTGGATGGCATCACTGACTCGATGGATGTGAGTCTGAGTGACCTCCTGGAGCTGGTGATGGACAGGGAGGCCTGGCATGCTGCTGTTCATGGGGTCGCAAAGAGTCGGACACGACTGAGCGACTGATCTGATCTGATCTGATAATATATATAAATATTTTTCAGATTCTTTTCAATTATAGGTTGTTACAACACACTGAATACAGTTCCCTGTGCTATAGAGTAGTTCTTCATTGTTGATCGATTTTATGTATAGAAGTGTGTATCTGTTAATTATTTTACCTTTTCTCCCCATAGTATTTGGCACAATGTGTTTTCATAGTAAGTGATCAATAAATCATCCATTGTGTATCTTGTTGTATGTGTGCCAGGGTCCACTTAAGTTGAAATTGAAGGTCATTTCATATATACAGTCAACAAAAATAAGACCTGGAGCTGACTGTGGTTCAGATCATCCATCAGCTCTTTATTGCAAAATTCAGGCTTAAACTGAAGAAAGTAGGGAAAACCACTAAGCAATTTAGGCATGACCTAAATCAAATCACTTATGATTATACAGTGGAAGTATATTCAAAGGGAAATATATTCAAGGGCTTAGATCTGGTGGACAGAGTTCCTGAAGAACTGTGGATGGGGGTTTGCAACACAGGAGTAGGTACAGGAGTCAATGACCAAAACTATCCAAAAGAAAAAGAAATACAAGAAAGCAAAGCAGTTGTCTGAGGAAGCTTTACCAATAGCTAAGGAAAGAAGAGAGGCAAAAGGTAAGGGCAAAAGTAAAGATATACCCAACAGAGTGCAGAGTTCCAGAGAACAGCAAGGAGAGATAAGAAGGCCTTCTTAAATGAACAATGCAAAGAAATAGAGGAAAACAATAGAATGGAAAAGACTAATGATCTCAAGAAAACTAGAGATCTCAAGGGAACATTTGCAAAAATGGACAATATAAAGGACAGAAATGGTAAGGACCTAACAGAAGAACAAGAAATTAAGAAGAGGTGGCAAAAATACACAGAACTGTACAAAAAAGGTCTTAATGACCCGGATAACCACAATGCTATGGTCACTCACCTAGAGCTCAACATCCTGGAGTGAGAAGTCAAATAGGCCTTAGGAAGCATTAATATGTAAAAGTTGGGTTTAGAAAAGGCAGAGGAAACAGAGACCAAATTTCCAACATTCATTGCATCATAGAAAAATCAAGGAAATTCAAGAAAAACACCTATTTCTGTTTCATTGACTATCCAAAAGCCTTTGATTGTGTGGATCACAACAAACTGTGGAAAATTCTTAAAGAGATGGAAATTACAGACCATCTTACCTGTCTCCTGATAAACCTGTATGTGGGTCATGAAACAAAAGTTAGAACCTTACATAGAACAACAGACTAGTTCAAAATGGGGAAAGGAGTATGACAAGGCTATATATTGTGACCATGCTTATTTAACATATGCAGAGTACGTCCTGCGAAATGCCAGGCTGGATGAATCAGAAGCTGGAATCAAGATTGGTGGGAGAAATATTAACAACCTCAGCTATGTAGATGGTATCTCTTTAATGGCAGAAAATGAGGCGGAACTAAGAGCCTCTTATTTCCTAAGAGCAGTGGCAGCGATGGACCGCCCAAGGTCAGGGCAGGTGACAGAGAGTGCCAGGCTGCGACAGTGAACCCAGGAGCGGCCTAGAGGACCACCCCACATCCGAGGTCAGGGGCAGCGGTGAGACGAGCTACCCTATGACCGAGGTCAGGGGCAGCGGCCGAGAGGAGCAATCCCATGTCCAAGGAGGGGTGGCTGCACGGGATCAGGAGGGCCAAGAGGAGCTACTCCACATTCAAGATCAGGAGGGGCGACCGTGAGGAGATACCCCTTGTCCAAGGTAAGGAGCAGCGGCTGCACTTTGCTGGAGCAGCCATGAAGAGATACCCAACGTCAAAGGTAAGAGAAACCCAAGTAAGACAGTAGGTGTTGTGAGAGGGCATCAGAGGGCAGACACACTGAAACCATAATCACAGAAAACTAGCCAGTCTGATCACACAAACCACAGCCTTGTCTAACTCAATGAAACTAAGCCATGCCATGTGGGGCCACCCAAGACGGGAGGGTCATGGTGGAGAGGTCTGACAGAATGTGCTCCACTGGAGAAGGGAATGGAAAACCTCTTCCTTATTCTTGCCTTGAGAACCCCATGAACAGTATGAAAAGGCAAAATGATAGGATACTGAAAGAGGAACTCCCCGGGTCAGTAGGTGGCCAATATGCTACTGGAGATTGAGAAATAACTCCAGAAAGAACGAAGGGATGGAGCCAAAGCAAAAACAATACCCAGTTGTGGATGTGACTGGTGATAGAAGCAAGGTCCGATGCTGTAAAGAGCAATATTGCATAGGAACCTGGAATGTCAGGTCCATGAATCAGGGCAGATTGGAAGTGGTCAAACAGGAGATGGCAAGAGTGAACGTTGACATTCTAGGAATCAGTGAACTAAAATGGACTTGAATGGGTGAATTTAACTCAAATGACCATTATATCTACTACTGTGGGCAGGAATCCTTTAGAAGAAATGGAGTAGCCATTATGGTCAACAGGAGAGTCTGAAATTCAGTACTTGGATGCAATATCAAAAACAACAGAATGATCTCTGTTCGTTTCCAAGACAAACCATTAAATATCACGGTGATCCAAGCCTATGCCCCAACCAGTAACTCTGAAGAAGCTGAAGTTGAACTGTTCTATGAAGATCCACAAGACCTTTTAGAACACCCACCCAAAAAAGATGTCCTTTTCATTATAGGAGACTGGAATGCAAAAGTAGGAAGTCAAGAAACACCTGGAGGAACAGGCAAATTTGGCCTTGGAATACAGAATGAAGCAGGGCAAAGGCTAATAGAGTTTTGTGAAGAGAACGAACACCTTCTTCCAACAGCACAAGAGAAGACTCTACACATGGACATCACCAGACAGTCAACACCGAAATCAGATTGATTATATTCTTTGCAGCCAAAGATGGAGAAGCTCAATAAAGTCAGCAAAAACAAGACCGGGGGCTGACTGTGGCTCAGATCATGAACTCCTTATTGCCAAATTCAGACTTAAATTGAATAAAGGAGGGAAAACCACTAAATGATTCTGGTATGACCTAATTCAAATCCCTTATGACTATACAGTGGAAGTGAGAAATAGACTTAAGGGACTAGATCTGATAGTCAGAGTCCCTGATGAACTATGGACAGAGGTTCATGACATTGTACAGGAGACAGGAATCAAGACCATCCCTATGGAAAAGAAATGCAAAAAAGCAAAATGGCTGTCTGGGGAGTCCTTACAAATAGCTGTGAAGAGAAGAGAAGTGAATAGCAAAAGAGAAAAGGAAAGACATAAGCATCTGAATGCAGAGTTCCAAAGAATAGCAAAGAGCGATAAGAAAGCCTTCCTCAGAGATCTATCCAAAGAAATAGATGAAAACAACAGAATGGGAAAACTAGAGATCTCTTCAAGAAATTAGAGATACCAAGGGGACATTTCATGCAAAGATGGGCTCAATAAAGGACAGAAATGGTATGGACTTAACAGAAGCAGAAGATACTAAAAACAGGTGGCAAGAATACACAGAAGAACTGTACAATAAAAGATCTTCATGATCCAGATAATCACAATGGTGTGATCACTGACCTAGAGCCAGGCATCCTGGAATGTGAAGTCAAGTGGGCCTTAGAAAGCATCACTATGAACAAAGCTAGTGGAGGGGATGGAATTCCAAGGGAGCTATTTCAAATCCTGAAAGATGATGCTGTGAAAGTGCTGCACTCAATAAGCCAGCAAATTTGGAAAACTCAGCAGTGGCCACGGGACTGGAAAAGATCAGTTTTCATTCCAATCCCAAAGACAGGCAATGCCAAAGAATGCTCAAACTATCACACAATTGCACTCATCTCACACGCTAGTAAAGTCATGCTCAAAATTCTCCAAGCCAGGCTTCAGCAATACATGAACTGTGAACTTCCAGATGTTCAAGCTGATTTTAGAAAAGGCAGAGGAACCAGAGATCAAATTGCCAATATCCTCTGGATCATGGAAAAAGCAAGAGAGTTCCAGAAAAACATCTATTTCTGCTTTATTGACTATGCCAAAACCTTTGTGTGGATCACAATAAACTGGAAAATTCTGAAAGAGATGAGAATAACCAGACCACCTGACCTTCCTCTTGAGAAACTTATATGCAGGTCAGGAAGTAACAGTTAGAACTGGACATGGAACAACAGACTGGTTCCAAATAGGAAAAGGAGTATGTCAAGACTGTATATTGTCACCCTGCTTGTTCAACTTATATGCAGAGTACATCATGAGAAACGCTGGGCTGGAAAAAGCACAAGCTGGAATCAAGATTGCTGGGAGAAATATCAATAACCTCAGATATTCAGATGACACCACCCTTATGGCAGAAGGTGAATAGGAAGTAAAAAGCCTCTTGGTGAAAGTGAAATAGGAGAGTGAAAAAGTTGGCTTAAAGCTCAACATTCAGAAAACGAAGTTCATGGAATCTGGTCCCATCACTTCATGGGAAATAGATGGGAAACAGTGGAAACAGTGTCAGACTTTATTTTTGGTGTCCAAAATCATTGCAGATGGTGACTGCAGCCATGAAATTAAAAGATGCTTACTCCTTGGAAGGAAAGTTATGACCAACTTAGATAGCATATTCAAAAGCAGAGACATTACTTTGTCAACAAAGGTTCGCCTAGTCAAGGCTATGGTCTTTCCTGTGGTCATGTATGGATGTGAGAGCTGGACTGTGAAGAAGGCTGAGCACCGAAGAATTGATGCTTTTGAACTGTGGTGTTGGAGAAGACTCTTGAGAGTCCCTTGGACTGCAAGGAGATCCAACCAGTCCATTCTGAAGGAGATCAGCCCTGGGATTTCTTTGGAAGGAATGATGCTAAAGCTGAAACTCCAGTATTTTGGCCACCTCATGCGAAGAGTTGACTCATTGGAGAAGACTCTGATGCTGGGAGGGATTGGGGGCAGGAGGAGAAGGGGACGACAGAGGATGAGATGGCTGGATGGCATCACTGACTCGATGGATGTGAGTCTGAGTGACCTCCAGGAGGTGGTGATGGACAGGGAGGCCTGGCGTGCTGCAGTTCATGGGGTCGCTTAGAGTCGGACACGACTGAGTGACTGATCTGATCTGATCTGATCTGAACTGCAAGGAGATCCAACCAGTCCATTCTAAAGGAGATCAGTCCTGGGTATTCATTGGAAGGACTGATGCTGAAGCTGAAACTCCAATACTTTGGCCACCTTATGTGAAGAACTGACTCATTGGAAAAGACCCTGATGCTGTGAAGGATTGGGGGCAGGAGGAGAAGGGAACAACAGAGGATGAGATGGCTGAATGGCATCACAGACTTGATAGACATGAGTTTGTGTGAACTCCGGGAGTTGGTGATGGACAGGGAGGCCTGGCGTGCTGTGATTCACGGGGTCGCAAAAAGCTGGACACTACTCAGTCACTGAACTATACTGAACTGAAGAGCCTCTTGATGAGAGTGAAAGAGGAAAGTAACATTACTGGCTTAAAACTTAACATTCAAAAAATTAAGATCATGGCAGCTGGTCCCAACACTTCATGTTACATAGAAGGGAAAAAGTAGAAACTGTGACAGATTTTACTTTCTTGGGCTCCAAAATCACTGGGGATGGTGACTGCAGCCATGAAATTAAAAGACGCTTGCTCTTTTGATGGAAAGCTATGACAAACCTAGACAGTATATTAAAAGCAGAGACATCTGTTTGCTGACAAAGGTCCATATAGTCAAAGCTATGTTTTTTTTTGTTTGTTTTTTTCCCAATAGTTATGACCAGAATGTGAGAGTTGGACCAGAAGAATGCTGAGTGCTGAAGAATTGAAGCTTTCAAACTGGTGCTGGAGAAGACTCTTGAGAGTCCCTTGGACACTAAGGGCATCAAACCAGTTAATCCAAAAGGGAATCAACCGTGAATATTCATTGGAAGCACTGATGCTGAAGCTGAAGATCTAATACTGTGGCCACCTGATGAGAAGAACTGACTCATTGGTAAACACCCTGATGCTGGGAAATATTGAAGGCTAAAGAAGAAGGGGATGACAGAGGATGAGATGGTTGGATGTATCATCAACTCAATAGAGGTAAGTTTGAGCAAATTCTGAAGTAGTAAAGGACAGAGAAGCCTGGCATGCTGAGTTCACGAGGTTGCAAAGAGTCAGATAGGACTTAGGGACTGGACAACAAATGATTTTGCAATAGTCATATACGGATATAAGAGTTGGACCATAAAGAAGGTGAGCACTGAAGAACTAATGCCTTCGAATTGTGCTGAAGAAAACTATTGAGAGTCTCCTGGACTGCAAGGAGATCAAACAAGTCAATCCTAAAGGAAATTAACCCTGAATATTCATTGGAAGGACTGATGCTGAAGCTCCAATGCTTTGGCCACTTAATGCAAAAAATCAACTCATTGGGAAAAGCCCTGATACTGGGAAACACTGAAGGCAAATGGAGAAGAGGGTAGCAGAGGAGGAGATGGTTAGATAGCATCACCACCTCAATGGACATGGGTCTGAGCAAACGCCAGGAGATAATGAAGGACTGGGAAGCCTGGTGTGCTGCAGTTCATAGGATTACAAAGAGTCAGGCATGACTTAGTGACTGAACAACAGCAATCAAGAAATAGTAATAGCAAAACATCTATCAGATCAGATCAGATCAGTTGCTTAGTCGTGTCCGACTCTTTGTGACCCCATGAATCGCAGAACCCTAGGCCTCCCTGTCCATCACCATCTCCCGGAGTTCACTCAAACTCATGTCCATCGAGTCGGTGATGCCATCCAGCCATCTCATCCTCTGTTGTCCCCTTCTCCTCCTGCCCCCAATCCCTCTCAGCATCAGAGTCTTTTCCAATGAGTCAACTCTTAGCATGAGATGGTCAGAGTACTGGAGTTTCAGCTTTAGCATCATTCCTTCCAAAGAAATCCCAGGGCTGATCTTCAGAATGGACTGGTTGGATCTCCTTGCAGTCCAAGGGACTCTCAAGAGTCTATACAGGCTTTCATTATGAGATTACAGGGCTACCCTGGTGTCATTAGTGGTTTAAAAAAATAAAAAAAAACCCACCTCTCAATGCAGGAGAAACAGGAGATATGGGTTTGATCCCTGGGTCAGGAAGATCCCCGGGAGAAGGACATGGTAACCCACTCCCTTATCCTTGCCTAGAGAATCCCATGGACAGAGGAGCCTGATGGGCTACAGTCCACAGTGTTGCAAAGAATTGGACACAACTGAAGCAACTTAGAATGTATGCATTGGAAGTTTAGATATGATTTAGTAAGTAGAAGGTTACCTCTAGACCTTGTGTAATGATTTTTGGCATCAATTACACTTTGCAAAAGATGTTTCCTTCCATAGACCCATAGATGTAATTTCTTTTTAAAATATTTTCAGGAAATCATGACAATAAAAGAGGCTCCCTCTAGTTATTTTCTGGCCCCAAGAATCAATAACCATTTAACGTTCCTGAAAATACCAACATCTAGCCAGTAACTACCAAAATATCATTGCCAAGTAATAGATGTCTGAGCTCCCTGTATCTTGACTCCTCTGATAAGAACTGACCCTCACCACAACATCCTAGGAGGACAAGCAGAGCAAATGGAAGCCCAGTCCACAAATTCCTAGGCTCATGAGCCTCAGCTCCTTCACAGAAAACAAATTCACATGAAATGCAAAGTAACCAAAAAGTACAAAGGAGCAAAAGCAATCAAAGCCTAGAGGGGAAGTCAAAACTATTTGAGGCAATATTTTCTACTTCTGATGGTTATTTTTTGTATGTTATTTATTACTTAGAAGAAAGTTTTAAAGAAAACAGGTAAAGATATGCACAGCATATGTGTACCTAGGAGAAGCTTCCTGTTATTAGTAGTGCACCATTTCTTATTAAAAATAAATAAATAAACAATATATCAGGGGAAAAATGTTACAGAGTTTTATATAATAAAATAAAATAAAATAAAGCTTTATATAATAAAGAATTTGTCCAGTATTCAACCTGAGTTCCTACACTTTATATAGAAGATTCACATTTGAGACTCTCTTGAGACCTAAATCAATGTGTCTCTTCATTTGGCTGTCTTGATGTTATTCTTCATTAAAAAATTGTAGTTACAACTAGAGCACTTTCTTGAGTTCAATGAATCATTCTAGCAAGCTATCAGATCTAAGGGGATAATAGGAACCCCTGACTTGTAGCCTGAGAAACCTGGAGCGTGTGGCTGGTATCTGATGTGAGGGGAGCTTAGTGGAGGCTGGTGACCTCAGCATGTGCTTTGCACTAAGCAGTTAGTACCAAAACTACCTTAATGGGTAAATCACAAATTGAGGGGGGGAGTATTAGCATCTGAATTATTATTCCCATTCATGAAGACCAGAATTGAAAGAGACACGTGTACCCCAATGTTCATCGCAGCACTGTTTATAATAGCCAGGACATGGAAGCAACCTAGATGTCCATCAGCAGATGAATGGATAAGAAAGCTATGGTACATATACATAATGGAGTATTACTCAGCCATTAAAAAGAATACATTTGAATCAGTTCTAATGAGGTGGATGGAACTGGAGCCTATTATACAGAGTGAAGTAAGCCAGAAAGAAAAACACCAATACAGTATACTAACGCATATATATGGAATTTAGAAATATGGTAATGATAACCCTGTATACGAGACAGCAAAAGAGACACTGATGTGTAGAACAGTCTTTTGGACTATGTGGGAGAGGGAGAGGGTGGGATGATTTGTGAGAATGTATAATATCATATATGAAATGAGTCACCAGTCCAGGTTCGATGCATGATACTGGATGCTTGGGGCTGGTGCACTGGGACGACCCAGAGGGATGGTAAGGGGAGGGAGGAGGGAGAAGGGTTCAAGATAGGGAACACGTGTATACCTGTGGCAGATTCATGTTGATATATGGCAAAACCAATGAAATATTGTAAAGTTAAAATATAAAATTAAAATAAAAAAATAATAAACTTTTAAAGATCATCCAACTAAAAAAATTTTTTACTGGAATATTTCTTCCATTACTATGTGCCATGTCAGGCTGTGTAATTCATGTAGCTTTATTTTTTTCTTTCCTGCTTCCCCATGAAAATGGAATAAATAACTCAATCTGAATTATAGTCATTTTGTGATAAGGTATGCTGATAACTGTGACTGTGAGCACTGGTCATTTTTAATAAAAATAAGTTGTCAGCCTGACCTAAGTATGGAATGGAAAGTACAACTTTCTTTAACTCATAATTCTTGATATTCCCATTCCTCTACTGAAAAAGAGATATTCCATATTTGCTTGGAAAATCCCTCTTCCATGCTCCTGTGATTTAATTTACTCTATAAACTCAGTCTTCATTATAAAGCTAACTGAAGCTAAGTTCTGCCTAAGAAAGCAACTGTCAGCATTTCCAGATCTTATTTAGGGCATTATCTACATATTATTTACACTGTCAAAAAATGGGATGATGACAATAGTTTTAAAAATTCTTATTGACTATTCAATATAAGAATACAATACTTTAAAGTAAGTTAATTAATTAATAATAAAAAGAATACAATGCTTTTTCTCTATCAACAGTGACCAAAACTAACAATGATTCAAACTACAATTTCATTGTCTACATTATAAACATAACTTTTAACATAATTTACAAATAATGGCTAACCAATTCATCATACATATTTCTCCTGATTTTGTTCCCCTAATATAATTCTGAGTTTTTCTTCCTACAGAAAATCCTTAACTTGTCATCTTTCAAACTCTTTCTCACTGACTCTGTGTGTGTGTTCATGCACACACTCCTGTGCACCCATATGCCCTTGTCAGTTTTCTAAACCCTATACTTTCTACCACACTTGAATGTGGGGGAGGGGATGAGGGGGCTGGGAGTGGAAGCAGAGCTCAAAATGAATGTTATAAGCTACCAATGTAGCAAACCCCCTACAATTAAATCCAAGTTCCTACGGCAACACTTTAAAAAATAGCTGTCCTCTCCTTTAATACCCCAAATATTGTGTTTTGAAATGTAATAAAACAGAATTCTGGACAAGAACACTGTTACCTACCAACGATTCTTGATGACTGACTTGCACATTATTGGCATTCCTTGGGCTGCCCTGATTCCCAGGGAAGTGGCCTTTCAAGGATAGCTAACAGCTTTCTAAAATTCTTCTCTAAACATTTCAGCTGTAGAACATTCTTCACCAAATTATGACTCAATGGCTCTGACTCAATGGCTCTTATGTGCAAACCTCTTTTCCATCTCAATGGCAGACAGTTGAGCCTGTCTTGAAATTTATGGACACAAACCATTATGAAAACAGCAAGGACATGAATCAGGAGGCAGACTGTAAGGTATGCGTGAGGCCAGACAGTACCCCCAGAGACACAGACCAGCTCTTGGAGAATCCAAGGAATAGAAACTTTAAGAAATTAGTAGTTGCTGCAAACCCGTGATGGCAGACATCAAGCCTAAATACCAGTTTATTCTTTCCTTTAAGCCTCAATTTAAAAATAATTTTGGCTAGTAATCAAGAGGAAGGAATAGGCACATGCTGTAAGAATCTGAAGTAGTATTTTTTTTTTTTTCAATTCTCTTTTTTATATGCTGGAAATAATAGCCAACTCCTATAATATAATCCATGGCACAACTGTATGAGGTGATTGATTCTGAAGGGCTAAAAGGGAACTCTCGTGCAAAGTTTTCTAAATTTTCAGTTCAAGTACATTGAATATACATTTTAAAATATATACTTGTTTGCATTTAGGGGTGGTAAACATTTTACCTTTATTACTATATAAACCATCACATACATTTCATACATATGTGAAACAACATAAACATTTCATACATATATGAAAACTTATAATACTAAGAAATTTAGGAATTTGAACTGAATTATAGGCCATTCTTTTTAGGAAAAGATTGAGATTATGGACTACCATTTTAAAGCTAGAAGGCTATAATAACTATTGGGAGGAGGAAACCATCGCATCTAGGTCCCTAAAGTGCCTTTTCTAATAAATTGCCAACAAAAAGTAAGGAGGCAGTCCCAAGTCCACTCCCACTTCTGACCCCAGTTACAACTTGGGGTTCCTCAAGACGATCCTCAGGTTTAATATTTTGCTTCATGTGTGCTAAGTCATTCAGTCTTATGCAACCCTTTGTGACCCTATGGACTGGAGCCCTGCAGGCTCCTCTGTCCATGGGCTTCTTCTGGCAAGACTGCCTGAGGGGGTTGCCATACCCTCCTCCAAGAGATCTTCCCAACCCAGGGATCAAACCCCTATCTCTTAAGTCTCCTGCATTGCCAGGCAGGTTCTTAACCACTAGGGCCACCTAGGAGGATCAAATAAATCACTAAAATCTGCTTTGCTCACAGTTATGGTTTATAACAGTAAAAGAATACAT
This sequence comes from Tragelaphus eurycerus, assembly GCA_935064755.1. Lineage (NCBI taxonomy): Eukaryota > Metazoa > Chordata > Mammalia > Artiodactyla > Bovidae > Tragelaphus > Tragelaphus eurycerus. Next base: position 3,162,683 of record CAKXYN010000006.1, read on the forward strand.
ATTAAAATCAGTACAACAGAAGAGACACATGGGACAGAGTCCCAGAAAGCCATATACAGAGGTTTCAGATCTGTGGAATTGATCTGTGGATCAATTCTGTGGAATTAGGGCCAATACTAGTTTTTCCCAGGAATGATGTGGGACAGAATGTATGGAGTACTGCCAACCTGAGAAGCTCACCTGAACTTGGGTGTGCAGGGTTTTTATTTGGGCTTCAGCTCACGGACATGCTGGATTGCCAGGTGGCTGACCCTTCAATTCCTGGTGGAAATGATTCGTCATAGCCCAAAGCCCTCACCACAAATCACATTGTAGACTATCCAATGTGGACCCAAGATCCCAGGTAAACAAAGTCATTCATATTAGGTAGGATGTCCGAACAACTTAGAGATCATTTTCCAGGAGCTGAGGGCAAAGGCCAGGGCCTCTCTTTAGGTAGTGAAAGTCTCTCAGTCGTGTCCAACTATTTGCAACACCATGGACTATACAGTCCATGGAATTCTCCAGGCCAGAATACTGGAGTGGGTAGCCTTTCCCTTCTCCAGGGGATCTTCCCAACCCAGGGATCAAACCCAGGTTTCCCACATTGTGGGTGGATTCTTTACCAATGAGCCACAAGGGAAGCCCAAGAATACTGGAGTGAGTAGCCTATCCCTTCTCCAGCGGATCTTCCCTACCCAGGAATCGAACCAAGATCTCCTGCATTGCAGGCAGATTCTTTACCCACTGAGTTATCAGGGAAGCCCTTCTCTTTAAGTAAGGTTCATTCTCCTGAAGTAAGGTTCATTCTTGATTACACAGCCAGGAATAATTTTTCTGATCCAAGTGTTAATCCTGCTTTCAAAGTTTCAGTTTGTATGAACTGTTAAATTGCTGTTTACTATTTTAAAAGCATCCTTCAGTTACACATACCTACTATAAATAAATTTATCAAAATATCACCCATATTTCTCTATTATTTATGTTCTAAATTAGTAACACACACTTCAATAAAGTTTTGCTGTGTTTTAAAATGGGATCAGCAAATTTGCAATTCCAAAGATATCAGACAGTGAATTTTGCTAATATGGCACTAATATAATGACTAAGTAATGAAGAAAAATCTGTGATTTTATATTTTTCACCAAATAAGAAAGGATACATTGTGGCAAATTATAGCACTAATTCACTTAAAAGACACTGCTGCTACTGCTGCTAAGTCACTTCAGTCGTGTCCGACTCTGTGCGACCCCATAGACAGCAGCCCACCAGGCTCCCCCTTCCCTGGGATTCTCCAGGCAAGAACGCTGGAGTGGGTTGCCATTTCCTTCTCCAATGCGTGAAAGTGAAAAGTAAAAGTGAAGTCGCTCAGTCGTGTCCAACCCTCAGCGACCCCATGGACTGCAGCCTTCCGGGCCCCTCCATCCATGGGATTTTCCAGGCAGGAGTACTGGAGTAGGGTGCCATCGCCTTCTCCATAGAAGACACTAGTGGCTTTTAATGTATGTAAGAAACTCTCTCATTTGAATCCGTATCACCATGATGACATTAGCTCAAAACAGTGACATTTTTCTGTCTCTCTCATCTTGTCTACTCTAAGTACCTCATGTAAGTGGAGCCATACAGTGTCTTTTTGTGATTAGCTTATTTCACTTAGCATAATGTCCTGAAGATTTGTCATATTGTACTTATGTCAGAATTCCCTTCCGTTTTAGGGCTGAATAAATTTTATGTTTTATCTGTTTTACCAGACTAAAATATTGGGGGGAAATGACTTTATGTTGTTCACAAGTTACACACACAAATTTGATGTTTCAATACATACTAAATCCTTTTCGAAATATTCCTTCTTTAAAGAAGAATGCTATATACAAGAGTTCCTAAAACAGCTCATCTAAAGTTGCGGCAACTGCATTTAAAAACAACAAAAAACCAACATACGTCTATGTATTGTAATAGAACGTTTTTTGAATAACTAAATACAATTGAAGGTAAGATCAATCCAATCAAAAGAAATCAAGAACTGCAGGTACTAATGCACATTCCTTGGGCGGAATAACCCAGAGAGGAAGTATCATTATCACTGCAACACTGTGTTCTTCATACATTTTTTATGAACTAAGTTTTTCACACACTTTAGAGGTTAGCAGTGCATTACATTTTTGTCTGCTGCTTGATTTAACAGAATGAAATGCCCTAAAGGCATTTATTAAAACCAGAGGGGAAAATTGTGATTACTGTTAACTTCTGCCAGTAACTGATAAAAGCTTTCAGGAAACACGTATCAAAGTGCACTCCAATCACCAAGTGAAATATGAGCTGTTCTGTCACTTAGCATTCACTGTTATTTAGTATTTAAACACTAACATTAATAGGCTTGTATCAGCTTCCACCCAGTTTCCCAGGTGTTGCTAGTGGTAAAGAATCCACCTGCCTAGGAAGAAGACATAAGAAATGCAGGTTCAGCCTCTGGATCAGATCTCATGGAGGAGGGCATGGCGAGCCACTCCAGTATTCTTGCCTCAAGAATGCCATTGACAGAGTAGCCTGGTGGGCTAGGCAGGCTGCAGTCCACAGGGTCACAAACAGTCAGATATGACTGAAGTTTCAATCACAGTGTCTATGCCCCAACTTCCAACTTCCAGAAATCAAATACACTAATATTTTGTAATTACAACCTGAAAAGCTTTCTCCTTTAGCAAATACTGAGTTATTGGTTTGCTTGTTCTTATAATTAAACTTTTGGAGCATCAGCTACATTTAAAATGCATTGGAATACTGACTCCACAAATATATCACCCACACATGCTCTGTTGATAAGACAATTCTGAGTTTTCAATTTCTTAGTATCTCAGAAATAAAAAGGCAAGGTCAGAATTTATTGAGAATTTAAAGTTTGGTTCAGTTGGGTCTTTCAATGAAGTAGAATTGATTAGGACTGATTGTTTAAAGACTGGAATATCACAGTTTAAGACTGTTGCAAACAGCAGGATGAAGATTTTGAAGTAAAGTTTTGGGGGACTTTTGAAGGCTTAAATTACAAATACTTCTTGAAGAACTGACAGGTTTTTCTGAAAGTTTCCCTTATCAAAACTCTCCTAAAATAGAAAGGTTATGCTAATGAAGGCCATGGGATAGTACAATCCAGTTAAATAGACTGTACACTGCACCGAGGAGAGGCAACTTGAGTTTCATTGTCCTACTAGCTACTGAAAGTGTTAGTCACTTCAGTAGTGCCTGACTCTTTGCAACCCTATGGACTGTAACCTGCCAGGCTCCTCTTGTCCATGGAATTCTATAGGCAAAAAGACTGGAGTGGGTAGCCATTTCCATCTCCAGGGGATCTTACCAACCCATGGATCTGCATTGAGGCAGATTCTTTATCATCTGAGCCATCAGGGAAGTCTTCAGATACAGCTGCTGCTACTGCTGCTAAGTCGCTTCAGTCGTGTCCGACTCTGTGCGACCCCATAGACGGAAGCTCACCAGGCTCCCCCGTCCCTGGGATTCTCCAGGCAAGGACACTGGAGTGGGTTGCCATTTCCTTCTCAGATACAGCGGTATACCATAATTTCTATGTGTGTGTATGTGTCAGGGAGGAGTGGCATCCTGAACCCCCATGTTGTTCCAGGATGAATTATACAGTTAAAAATTATAGTTCGATATAATCGACAAACAGATGTGCAATATGAAAACTGTGGCCAGCCCAATCAGTAAATTAAGCAAGAAAGTTCTAATTTTCATAATAAATGCACATTTGCAAAAAATTCAGAGTGGAATTATATTTAGTAGTAAATGTCATTGTGCTTTAAAAATAGAATCTGATTAAATCAGTTTCACACACATTACTGAAATTATATAAAGTGCATAAAATAATGTTTGAAATGCCCTGCTATACAGAATCAGTATGTGAAAGAAAAAGGAGACTCAGATAAAATTCACTGGCAATGGTTAATAAAGGAAATGAATGTTAAGGAGCGTTTTGAAAGTAGAGCAAGGAAAATGTATTTAAAAGTATAGAGTATCTCATACAAAATATGAAGGAAAGGGCAGGAGTCAGAGTAGAGGTAAAAAGTACATTTGATGTGAGAAGAAAGCAAGAGATATTTTGAAGCGGGCGTTTAGAAACTTTAACCTAGATGATCATATGACAGGTGGCCATTAAAGGAGCCAAATAATGTGAATACTGTGGTAGAAAGAAGTCTAGACTCTCTCTCCCTACCTGCTGAAGATGATTCTTTCTAAGGACCACATAGCTCTTTATAAGTGCAGATAAGGGGTGAATGAGTCAAGAGGAAGATTGGGAAAATGGCCAAGTTTTGATTTATTTACATAAAGAAGGGGATGAAAATATGCACACAGTTGGTATGGGGCAGATTTGAAGCCATGAGAAGCACTATTGACCAAAAAAAAAAAAAAAACAAAGAGTGAAAGAAAGGGAAAGGAAAACGAAGAAAAAGGCAGAGGCCCAGAGAAATCTGAAGGAGGGGAGAGAGAATGTGAGAGAGCATGAGAGAGGGAGAGTGGTAGTAGGTTAAAGATTCTAAAGATCTGTCAGTCACTGCCATGGCATTTGATCTGGAAAGAGATGTCTAATAAGCATTTTAGATAGCTCTGCTACATGATGAATGGTACTTTTTCATCCCTACACTAACTCCAGGCACATATAATGTATGCCTAGCAATGCCAAGACAGATCTCTCTTAAAGAAAGACAATTTCTCTAGAATAGATTTCACAGGACAAGGAAAAATCTCAATCAACTATTACTGAGTTGTTAAGAAAAATGAGGTCTCCCCCCAAAACCAAAATACACTCTCCAAAGTTGGGGGCAAAGAAGAGCTTCTGATAGGGCATTTCTAACTAAAAGTTGGGAGGAAAGGGGAAGAAGGATTTTCCAGGCAATAGTACTGGAGTGGATTGTCATTTCCTTCTCCAAGGGATCTTCCCAACCCAGGGATCGAACCCGGGTCTCCTGCATCATAGACAGATGCTTTACCGTCTGAGCCACCAGGGAAGTCATTGAGTGTATACCTCCTGCCAAACTATTCTTATTTTTTATTCCATTTAACTGGTATCACAGTTCCAGGAAGTCAGTTTCAGTAGACCCATAACAGAGAGGAAGAAACAGACACTTCCATCACTACATCTTGTGATTCCAACTTTTCTCAGGCTGGTTAACTTCTCATAAAAATTAAGCATGAAATAAGCAAAGCCAGGGGAGCAGCAGTCACTCTTCCTCTGAATCTTTAGTTCACTGGCCTCCACTTATAAGAATGTGTCAATAGCCTGAGTATACCTGTCTTACTTTCAAGCAGTTTCTCTCACTAAAAGCCTCAAGTAGCCAATGAAGAGATGGCAATCAATAGGTTGAAGGAAATATTTTATTTTAGAGATGGGAAATCATTTCCAGTTTTTGTCTCCAAACTTTATTTTTTGAATCCCTATCCTGCTGCTGCTGCTAAGTCACTTCAGTCGTGTCTGACTCTGTACGACCCCATAGACGGCAGCCCACCAGGCTTCCCCATCCCTGGGATTCTCCAGGCAAGAACACTGGAGTGGGTTGCCATTTCCTTCTCCAATGCATGAAAGTGAAAAGTGAAAGTGAAGTCGCTCAGTCGTGTCCGACTCTAGCGACCCCATGGACTGCAGCCTACCAGGCTCCTCCGTCCATGGGATTTTCTAGGCAAAAGTACTGGAGTGGGGTGCCATTGCCTTCTCCGAATCCCTATCCTAGCTCCAAGTATTCTTCCAATCATGGGTCTTTGAATCACTGTTAACCTAGAAGAGGAATTTTAACCAGTAATTTCATCCTTTTCCCAATCTTTTTTTTTTTAAACTTATTTTTAACTGAAGGATAATGTCTTTACTGACTTGTGTTGGTTTCTCCCAAATATCAACATGAATCAACCATAGGTATACATATGTCCCCTCCCTACTGAACCTCCCTCCCACCACCCTCCCCATCCCACCTCAAATAATTTACCAAAGTATCTATTGGGACATGAATCCATCTTTCTCTCTCTTTCATTGCCCACTAATTGGGCATCCTCCAAATGGGTAATAAAGTAGTCCAAAGAAGGCAACAGTAAGAGGAAAAAAAAGTTTGGATAATTTTCAAATTAGAACTTCAAACCATCACTTAAGCAAACAGGACAAGTTGCATAACATTAGAAGTGTATCTTTTAAGTTCTTATAAATTTTATACAGTTTTTAAAGGTTAGTTTCTATTTACAGTTATTACACAAAGTTCCTCTATATGCTTCTCCCCAGCTTAAATCTCCACACCCTGAGCTGGCAGAATACACTGCCAAGTAACGCTTATCCACATGTCAATGCAATGTTGACAATGCATTGAAACAAGGAAGAAAAGCTCAAGGAAAAAGGAAACATAGAAGTCACACTGAACCACTGTGTGAGGGATGATTGTGCTTATGAGGAGTTCCAGAAAATGAAAACCTCACAAGTTAAAGGTTAGGAGAATAAGGATAAGGTAGAAAGTGAAAGTGGCTCAGTCATGTTCAACTCTTTGCAACCCCATGGACTTACAGTCAATGAGATTCTCTAGGCCAGAATACTCGAATGGGTAGCCACGGCTCCTCCCAACCCGGGGATTGAACCTAGGTCTCCTGTATTACAGGCGGATTCTTTACCAGCTGAGCCACCAGGGAAGCCCAACAATACTGGAGTGGATAGCCTATCTCTTCTCCAGCAAATCTTTCTGACCCGGGAATCAAAATGGAGTCTCCTGCATTGCAGGTGGATTCTTTACCAGCTGAGCTACCAGGGAAGCCCAAGGATAAGGTAGAAGGAGCTTTCAATTTTCATAATGTAATGCAACCTGGGATAAATGTGACAGAATTATATACATTAGTGGGATTTACAAATATACTCATTAAGGGGAAAAAGTAAAGGTCACACTTTATTAAATTTACTTGTAACCCAATTTGTCATCCCTGTAAACAACACAGGTAAATATACAAATTAGATCCATGGTATTTGCTTTATATATAGATATATATATATATAGATATATATATATCTACACTAGAATAAACAGTAATTTTTTAAATCACTTATACAGCTTTTCTCCCTGATGTAGGAAGAGCAGTATGCATTTTTAAATAATAAGAAAAAAAAAAAAAAAGGCACCATGGCTGAATCACAAGCAATAAAAGGAAAACGACATTATTGCTGAGGGTTGATGTTATGCAGGGTCCTGAGGGTGACTGAAAGGATTTTGTGGCTTTATTGTAAGAACATAGAAACACACCACAGAGTTTTAAGCCAAAGTGTAACAATATTAGGTTTGCATTTTTAAAAAGGTCATCCTGGCTTTTTTTAGGAAAAATATATTGAAAAGAGATAAGAGTGTGGTTTTGTGGGAAGCATTTAGGGGACAATCAAGGAGTGCTAGAGGGAGGTGACATTAGCTTTTGAACTAGACTAGAAAGTACCAGTGGAGATGGAGAGAAATTAAGAATAAAAAAAAAAAAAAAAAAAATTAGAAGTTGGAATTCACTAAATTTAGTGGTTTCATGGATGTGTGGAGTAAGACAGTTGCCTAAGAATGGATTTCAGGCTTCTTGTATTAGTAACTGGGCAGACAGTCCTACAGTACTTTGAGGAAGAAAATACTGAGAGACAATCATAAGTTGAGTTTTGAGGATGTTGGATTTGATGTACTTAAGACATCCAAGTACAGATGTAATGTGGATAAACAAGATCTTGAATTCCGAGGGAAGTAAACGAGAGATAGGAACCTGGAAATGATCCTCATATATACAGAAATTGAACTCATGTAAAACCAGATGAAAGAATCCAGAGACACAAAAGAGAAGGAAAGAAAAGGCTGCAAATAAACCTGGAATTTCCAACACTCAGATTTTGGGTACAGGAGAATTCAGCAAAGAGGATTATAAAAGATTCAGAACCATAACAGAAACACAGGAATTGATGATACTTACCGTGTGATAAGTAAGTGGGCTTCCCTGGTGGCTCAGACGGTAAACCGTCTGTCTGCAATACAGGAGACCTGGGTTCAATCCCTGGGTTGGGAAGATCCCCTGTAGAAGGAAATGGCAGCCCACTCCAGTATTCTTGCCTGGAAAATCCCATGGACGGCGGAGCCTGGTAGGCTACTGTCCATGGGGTCGCAAAGAGTCGGACACGACTGAGCGACTTCACTTTCACTTTCACCGTGTGACATACACTGGCTATTTTTCAAATGATGTTTCTAATTCTTACATCAGCTATTTAAGACTGAATGGAAATATGGATGAATGAATACTTATAAAAATATTCACCAAGACAAATTAAGCCTAAGGGCCTTCTTACAAGGTAGTTCATATCACTTTGTTTCCTCAAAGCCTATGTTATAGGCTAGTTCAACCCAGGGAAGTTGAACTAGGCAGACAGTACCAGTCATTAGCATCATTATAGAAATACAGAACCAGTTTCTTTATTATAAAAAAAAAAATAAATTTTACTAGATCAAATATAATATAGACTTTAAACCAAATATACTAAAAGAATACTTCTGAAAAAAAATTTTTTTTTACTTTGTCCTTTCAGTTTTGGTACCTGATCTATCAAAGCTAAAAATAATGTTTAAAAAATTAAAATTGGGTTATGCAAACATTTCAACTATTTTCCATGGATAGTTCATCATTTTCAAAATCACCCTTTGAGGATGAGCATAGTGAAATCTATAAAAAATACAATAATGCAAGGAAAACAGAAAATGCTACTAGTTAGGTGCTATAAATCAGGAAGCAGAATTCTGTCTTTATATAATTAAAGGAGAGAGAGATTGAGGGTTTAGGACTAAATGGCAGATTATGAGGAGTCTATCTCAGCTTCTTATCTGTAAATCAGAAGTAATACCACCTACAAGACAGAGCTAGAAGGGTCAAAACAGATGATATTGGTAAAACTGAACAGTAAGGACAGGGCTAACAGAAACTATTCAGTAAACATTCATGCCTTGAAACATCAAATTCAAATGAGCAAAGATTACTCAGGAAAAATAATTGGCCTTTTCTATTTCTATCAGACTTTGCTAGAGATCATTGTGGAGCTAATCCAATATGATGGCTGGGAACCATGACACTGGCAACAGACGGCCAAGGTTTAAATCCTAACTCTGTCATTTACCAGCCTGGGACCTGGTTACATAAGTCAACCTGTCTATGCCTCATTTTTTTATTCATAAAATGTTAAAAACAGTATCTACTTCACTGAATACTTGCAAAGATTAAATGAATTGACATGTGTAACAAATACATAGAACATTAATAGACGTAAGTGCTAAAAATATTCCTGTACAGAGTTAAGTGCTCAAAAGTGTGAGTTTTTAAAATTTACACATGTGAGTCAGAAGATCTGTGGCAGGACATAAGATATTAATTTCTATTTTGGTCTTTCTGGTATTTATCCCTTTGAGGAAAGTTTTTAGCTGCCTTGAGAGTCACAGGCACCATGAAAGAAAAACTCTACTGAGTCACTTGATCTGAAAGATCTGAAGGTTAGGCATATGAAAAAAAGTAAACCAGGTATCTCCACAGAGAGACCTGGGAGTATTTAGTACCTGGATTGCCAGGAGGGCGTGATATGACCCAGACAGAGATCAAGATCCCTGAAGACCTAGGAAAAAGAGACAGGTTCTACAAAAGCCATGAATTCACATTTTAAATGCACACATCAGCCAAGATGGGGTTGGAGAAGAGGAGCTGCTGCATGCCTTGGAGCATGACAAAAACCAATACAATACTGTAAAGTTAAGTAAAGTAAAATTTAAAAAAAAAAAATGCTTGTTGTTCATCCCTACTACCCATATCTGCTGTGAGTCTTTGGCCAGATCTGAACATACCAATGTCCCACAAGTTTTAAAAGGCTGATGTTCAATTGTGGCAAAGTGACAAAGCAGTAATATCATGGTTAGTGGTTAGTGCTATAAGGGATGGAGAAGGCAATGGCACCCCACTCCAGCACTCTTGCAGGGAAAATCCCATGGACGGAGGAGCCTGGTAGGCTCCAGTCCATGGGGTAGCTAAGAGTCGGACACGACTGAGCGACTTCTCTTTCACTTTTCCCTTTCACGCATTGGAGAAGGAAATGGCAACCCACTCCAGTGTTCTTACCTGGAAAATCCCAGGGATGGTGGAGCCTGGTGGGCTGCCATCTATGGGGTCACACAGAGTCGGACATGACTGAAGCGACTTAGCAGCAGCAGCTATAAGGGAAAAATAAGGACTGAGATGCTCTTACAAGATAATAGAGATACAGAGGAGCCAATATTTGCCAACAAAGGTCCGTCTAGTCAAGGCTATGGTTTTCAGTGGTCATGTGTGGATGTGAGAGTTGGACTGTGAAGAAAGCTGAGCGCCGAAGAATTGATGCTTTTGAACTGTGGTGTTGGAGAAGACTCTTGAGAGTCCCTTGGACTGGAAGGAGATCCAACTAGTCCATTCTGAAGATCAGCCCTGGGTGTACTTTGGAAGGAATAATACTAAAGCTGAAACTCCAGTACTCTGGCCATCTCATGCTAAGAGTTGACTCATTTGAAAAGACTCTGATGCTGGGAGGGATTGGGGGCAGGAGGAGAAGGGGATGACAGAGGATGAGATGGCTGGATGGCATCACCAACTCAATGGACGTGAGTTTGAGTGAACTCCGGGAGCTAGTGATGGACAGGGAGGCCTGGCGTGCTGCAATTCATGGGGTCGCAAAGAGTCGGACGTGACTAAGCGACTGAACTGAACTGAATATTAAATAATACAGGCTGTTTTACCAACACTTATGTGGGGACCTAGAATCAGTCTTAAATTTATTCAGAAAAAATAATTTAATGACCTTCATAATATCATAGGCTCAATTCAAATATATAAGGGCTGTGTTAGAAATGTGGAGTACCCTATTACACTGACCTAATTGAGGTTGTTCTAACCTTGTTCAAACTAATTGGACATCAACAGTTTTGACATCCTTTTGGAAGTTGTACCTAAGACTATATTAAGTTTAACGAAAATGGTGCAATGTCACAAACTACCTGATAGGGCATTGTGTAAGCTTTTTCTCTAAGTATGTAACATACAAAGTAGGAGATGCTTATTTTAGTAGTTATGCACTATGATTTGAATTTGGTTATGAAAATCACTTTACTAAGGAACAAAGTTGCAAGATATAATGTTATGTCTATATTGAGTTTTAAGGGATATATGGACTTTTAAATATAAAATAAATAAACACAGAGTGCATCTTTAGGGAAGAAGTCATCATGAATCATGAACATGAGTATCTGGTCCTTATGTCAAGTTTGCCCTCTAGTAGGCAGAGATGTGTATGCCAGACCAACTCAGAGGATTGTACCAGTTATTAAACAAATTTGAACCATTGCCTTTGTTTGATCCTATGCTTGCCTGTCAATTTTTATTTTTAATTATTTTGCTTTCTAGGAAGATTGGTTAATAGAAAGAAAACATGCCAGGTCATGAATGTAGTTATATTTCTGACAGTAAATTAGTAAATAAGACAACCTTGGAAGGACTGATGCTGAAGCTGAAACTCCAATACTTTGGCCACCTGATGCGAAGAGCTGACTCATTTGAAAAGACCCTGATACTGGAAAGATTGAAGGTGGGAGGAGAAGGGGACAACAAAACATGAGATGGTTGGATGACATTGCCAACTCAATGGACATGAGTTTGAGTAAACTCCAGGAGTTGGTGATGGTCAGGGAAGCCTGGCGTGCTGTGGTCCATGGAGTTGCAAAGAGTCAGACAAGACTGAGCAACTGAACTGACTGACTGAAGACTGAACATGTGAGAGTGCACTGAGTGTGTATTATAATTACAGTCTCTCCAAAAAATGACCATTGCAAGCATCTTAGAAAATACTTTTCTGTCATATGCCAGCAAATCTTTAGTCATCTTAACTGACTAATTTGGCAGTAGAAATGAAACATTCTAAAGCCAGGAATAATATCACAGCAGCATGTTTTGACTGACTATATTCTTTTGCAAAAGAAACCAAGTTGAAATTTCAGGTAGAAATTATTTATTACAGGAACTCTTAACTTTTGCAACAGAAGTTAAATCTCTGCTTACATGAGCTTCCATAGACAATCCTGAAATAGGCTCAGTAAAACAAGATATCTAACCAAGAAAAAGAGTTTGCAGTCTATAGAGTGATACATGGAGAAGGCAATGGCACCCCACTCCAGTACTCTTGCCTGGAAAATCCCATGGACAGAGGAGCCTGGTAGACTGCAGTCCATGGGGTCACTAGGAGTTGGACACGACTGTATAACTTTCAAGTAGACAACCTGAGCGACTTCACTTTTGCTTTTCACTTTCATGCATTGGAGAAGGAAATGGCAAGCCACTCCAGTGTTCTTGCCTGGAGAATTCCAGGAATGGGGGAGCCTGGTGGGCTGCCGTCTATGGGGTCGCAGAGAGTCAGACACGACTGAAGCAACTTAGCAGCAGGAGCAGCAGAGTGATACATATTAAAGCTGTAAGACTCCTGAAATAGCAAAACATTATTGAAAAGCTTGACTGTTCTGACTCCCTAGCCATGAAATTAAAAGACGCTTACTCCTTGGAAGGAGTTATGACCAACCTAGATAGCATATTCAAAAGTAGAGACATCACTTTGCCAACAAAGGTTCGCCTAGTCAAGGCTATGGTCTTTCCTGTGGTCATGTATGGATGTGAGAGCTGGACTGTGAAGAAGGCTGAGCGCCGAAGAATTGATGCTTTTGAACTGTGGTGTTGGAGAAGACTCTTGAGAGTCCCTTGGACTGCAAGGAGATCCAACCAGTCCATTCTGAAGGAGATCAGCCCTGGGATTTCTTTGGAAGGAATGATGCTAAAGCTGAAACTCCAGTATTTTGGCCACCTCATGCGAAGAGTTGACTCATTGGAGAAGACTCTGATGCTCGGGGGATTGGGGACAGGAGGAGAAGGGGACAACAGAGGATGAGATGGCTGGATAGCATCACTGACTCGATGGATGTGAGTCTGGGTGACCTCCGAGAGTTGGTGATGGACAGGGAAGCCTGGCGTGCTGCAGTTAATGGGGTCGCAAAGAGTCGGACACGACTGAGCGACTGATCTGATCTGACCTGACTCCCACTCCCTGGAGTCTTCTAAGGATGTACACTTCACAATGTACTTAGGATATTTAAACTTCACACCTACCTGTGAATGATGTTTCAAAGTCTAAGTGACAGGTAAAGCCAAGCATTTATCTAAATATTCGTGGTTAATATTTTTAAATTGAACTTAGTGCTGTACAACAGCTAGAAAACTTTGTTTAGACATAAAAATGTTTTCTTAACATCTTTACAGTTATTTCAAAAGGACTGCATGGATTTTTTGAGACTGAATTCTGACTTCATGTGCAGTTTAGAAAAATTTGCTATTTTTGTCCTATTTCATCCTTAGTATTTCAATAATGCTGATATTTTATGCTAAATCTTACTGAATTTCAATAATCCACATCATATGTCAAAGTTTATAATAAAACTTTCTGAATCTTTTCCAATAATTACATTTACTAAAAACATTTATTCTATTTCCACACATCATATGCTCATGTGTCCATTTCAAGAGGAATTTTTTTCTCTGAAAAAAATCTCTCCACTAATCCCTTCATTCCTCACATACTATTACACATAACACATTTTTCCCCTGCTTGGAATCAAAAATTATGTGGTCTGCCACAAGATCAGATCAGATCAGTCGCTCAGTCGTGTCCGACTCTTTGCAACCCCATGAACTGCAGGCACGCCAGGCCTCCCTGTCCATCACCAGCTCTCGGAGGTCACCCAGACTCACACCCATCAAGTCAGTAATGCCATCCAGCTATCTCATCCTCTGTCGTCCCCTTCTCCTCCTGCCCCCAATCCCTCCCAGCATCAGAGTCTTCTCCAATGAGTCAACTCTTCACATGAGGTGGCCAAAATACTGGAGTTTCAGCTTTAGCATCATTCCTTCCAAAGAAATCCCAGGGCTGATCTCCTTCAGAATGGACTGGTTGGATCTCCTTGCAGTCCAAGGGACTCTCAAGAGTCTTCTCCAACACCACACAGTTCAAAAGCATCAATTCTTTGGCGCTCAGCCTTCTTCACAGTCCAGCTCTCACATCCATACATGACCACAGGAAAGACCATAGCCTTGACTAGGCGAACCTTTGTTGGCAAAGTAATGTCTCTGCTTTTGAATATGTGATCTAGGTTGGTCATAACTTTCCTTCCAAGGAGTAAGCATCTTTTAATTTCATGGCTGCAGTCACCATCTGCAGTGATTTTGGAGCCCAGAAAAATAAAGTCTGACACTGTTTCCACTGTTTCTCCATCTATTCCCCATGTAGTGATGGGACCAGATGCCATGATCTTCGTTTTCTGAATGTTGAGCTTTAAGCCAACCTTTTCACTCTCCACTTTCACTTTCATCAAGAGGCTTGTTAGCCCCTCTTCACTTTCTGCCATAAGGGTGGTGTCATCTGTATATCTGAGGTTATTGATATTTCTCCCAGCAATCTTGATTCCAACTTGTGTTTCTTCCAGTCCAGCATTTCTCATGATGTACTCTGCATATAGGTTAAATAAACATGGTGACAATATACAGCCTTGACGTACTCCTTTTCCTATTTGGAACCAGTCTGTTGTTCCATAACTAGTTCTAACTGTTGCTTCCTGACCTGCATACAGATTTCTCAAAAGAGTTCCAGAAAAACATCTATTTCTGCTTTACTGACTATGCCAAAGTCTTTGACTGTGTAGAACACAATAAACTGTGGAAAATTCTGAAAGAGATGGGAATACCAGACCACCTGATCTGCCTCTTGAGAAATCTGCATGCAGGTCAGGAAGCAACAGTTAGAACTAGTCATGGAACAACAGACTGGTCTGCCCCAAAGTCCTACCTAAAATATTCATTCATCCTTTTAAAGAGTTTTTCGGGAGCAAAATCCAGTAGCTAGTCTCTGGCTGAGGAGAAAACAGAAAATGATTTGACTTGTTTTACTTATACTACTATCACTGTACACTTCATCACTTAAATCAAAAACTGTCCATGTGTATTTTTCAGGGTAAAATATAAAAGTTGTAGGTTTTCAGATGTATTCCAAACTCTGTAAGATTTCAACAGTAATCTGTAGGTGAAGAACTTTCCACAGAATAAGACTTTCCAAACACCTGCATCTTATTTCTTTGTCATCTGTATTACTGTAGCTAGTTTTCATGTAAAAGTTAAGTGGATTGGTTTCTGGGTCAAGATGGTACCATTTGGAACGCTCCCTTCCCCTGTATAAACCCAGACACAATAAATAATAAAAATGTCTTTGCTGCTGCTGCTAAGTCACTTCAGTCGTGTCTGACTCTGTGTGACCCCATAGACAGCAGCCCACCAGGCTCTGCCGTCCCTGGGATTTTCTAGGCAAGAACACTGGAGTGGGTTGCCATTTCCTTCTCCAATGAGTGAAGGTGAAAAGTGAAAGTGAAATCGGTCAGTCGTTTCCGACTCTTAGCGACCCCATGGACTGCAGCCCACCAGGCTCCTCCGTCCATGGGATTTTCCATGCAAGAGTACTGGAGTAGGGTGCCATTAATTTTTAAATACCTAGCTGTGCTCAAAAAGAAAAAAAAGTAAATATCTGTAGTTAAAAGATAAGTATTCATCTCCTCTTTAAAAAAGAGACAGGGGAGGAAAGAAGAGAAAGGGAGAAAGGAACTAATGGAGGGATTAAAAAACTGAGAGGAAAAAAATAGAGAAACAAATCACACGACTATTTCACACAGAAATTGTCCCAACCCAAGGAACTCGAGAGAGAAATCTTTTCTGGAAATTGAGCTCATAAAATATAATAATAAAGTTTATGAGAAACACCTGCACCATGAAAGCTGATACTAAAGATCTATAAATAAGAGATTTCCTATCTAAGAAAATAGAGATAAAAGAAATCTTTAAAGAGCTTTAAAAGCATGTATCTTTGAAAATCTTGAGAAACAAAGATACAAGTGAAACCACAATATAAAATGGCAAGTTGTAGGATATGAATAGACAATTATTAAATAAGTAGAACTAAATATTAAAAAGGGCAAATTGGAAACCTTGGAAAGAAAAAATGCTTATTAACATTTTAAAAGAAAGAACAGATGAACTAAATAAGAGAACTGATAAAACCAAAGAGTGAATTAATGAATAGGAAACTAAAACAAATGGAATCTCAAAGAAGAGAATTCAGAATGAAAACAATAGTTTTGTTTTTTTTTTTAATTGAGGTACTATAGGCATAGACTGAAAAAGTACAACTTACACAGAATACAATTTCAAGAGGAGTGGATAAAGAGAATGGTGAATAGACAGAGATGATGCAAAGAATTTTTCAGAATTGAACAAAAGGTATGAATCCTTGAATTTAAAAAGCCCCCTCCCAAAGTACTGAATAAGATAATAAAGATGATATAAAAGACACACAGACATTTTTAAAAAGAGAGAGAAACTGAACAGCATTGAGGATAAAGAGAAAATCCTGAGTTACAAAGACAGATTTCCAACAAAGGAATGAAAATCTGACTGATGGCATATTTCAAATTATCAGCAACATGCTCAGAAAACAATGGAATCATATTAGCAAAAGGTTTGTGGGAAAATAAGAAATTAGAATTCTATACTCAGCCAAAATATAAAAAAAATATCAAATTTAAAAATAAAAAATAATTATATTTTTCAAACATATGAGATCTAAGAATGTTACTAATCTAGACCCTATTTGGAAGAATTACTAAATAATAGACTTCATAATAAAAGGACATGAACGTAGAAAGAAGTTGTGGAATGCAAGAATCTAGAAGCCTGTACAGAATGTCTATAGATGCTAAATCTTAATATAAATTTATTAATATAAAACCTTCTATTGCCAATGGGAGCCAATTCAGATAGTCTGATTGACTATGGCTCACCACTTATTGTTGTAAAATTAAGAATCATTTTACTCCAGAATGTGAAGGCCTAATTATTAATATTTTAAAACTCATAATGAAGGATCATCATTTCAAAGATTGGTGGACTTTCACCTCGTGTGAAGCTAATACAAACATGGTGCAAAACACTGATAAAGATGGCATGAAAAGAAAAATCATAAGGCAGTTTCACTCATGAGCACAGAGCCAAATCCAGCAAAATATATATGTATATATAAGCGGAAGGTTCTCAGTTGTGTCTGACTCTTTGCGACCCATGGACTACACATACAGTACATGGATTTCTCCACGCCAGAATACTGGAGTGGGTGGCCGTTCCCTTCTTCAGGGGATCTTTCCAACCCAGGGATTGAACCCAGGTCTCCCACATCGCGGGTGGATTCTTTACCAGTTAAGCCATCAGGGAAGCCCAAGAATATTGGAGTAAATAGCCTATCCCTTCTCCAGACAATCTTCCCAACTCAGGAATTGAACCAGGGTCTCTTGTATAGCAGGTGGATTCTTTACTAGTTGATCTACTAGGGAAGCCGTTATATATATATATGTGTCTCCATAAACACTAGATATTATTTTTGAGTGTTTAATGTATTAATATGAGGGATTCCCTGGTGGCTCAGAGGGTAAAGCATCTGCCCACAATGTGGGAGACCCGGGTTCAATCCCTGGGTCGGGAAAATCCCCTGGAGTAGGAAATGGCAACCCACTCCAGTATTCTTGCCTGGAGAATCCCATGGACAGAGGAGCCTGGCGGGCTACAGTCCACGGGGTTGCAAAGAGTTGGACACGACTGAATATACACTCAGAATATATGCCAGAGAAGGCAATGGCAACCCACTCCAGTACTCTCACCTAGAAAATCCCATGGATGGAGGAGCCTGGTAGGCTGCAGTCCATGGGGTCACCAAGAATCGGACACGACTGAGCATCTTCACTTTCACTTTTCACTTTCATGCACTGGAGAAGAAAACGGCAACCCACTCCAATGTACTTGCCTAGAGAATCCCAGGGACAGGGGAGCCTGGTGGGCTGCCATCATAGGGTCGCACAGAGTCGGACATGACTGAAGTGACTTAGCAGTAGCAGCATGATATATGCACAGTCATATTCATAATTTAGGCTTTCTAGGTGGCACTAGTGGTAAAGAAGACACCTGCCAATGCAGGAGACATAAGAGATGTGGGTTCAATCCCTGGGTCAGGAAAATCCCTTGGAGAAGGATATGGCTACCCACTCCAGTATTCTTGCCTGATAATCCCATAGGCAGAGGAGCCTGATGAGCTACAATCCATGGGGTCAAAAAGAGTCAGACACAACTGAAGTGACTGAGCATGCAAGCAGTCATAATTTAATATATTAAATTATGACTAATTTGGAATAATCCCAGTAATACAATACTATAGTTTAGAAATACTTATAAACATACAAGACAATAATTATATACCCTGCTTATTTAACTTATATGCAGGGTATATCATGAGAAACGCTGGGCTGGAGGAACCACAAGCTGGTAACAAGATTGCCAGGAGAAATATCAATAACCTCAGATATGCAGATGATCCCACCCTTATGGCAGAAAGTGAAGAGGAACTAAAAAGCCTCTTGATGAAAGTGAAAGAGGAGAATGAAAAAGTTGGCTTAAAGCTCAACATTCAGAAAACGAAGATCATGGCATCTGGTCCCATCACTACATGGGAAATAGATGGGGAAACAGTGTCAGACTTTATTTTGGGGGCCCCAAAATCACTGCTGCTGATGACTGCATGAAATTAAAAGATGCTTACTCCTTGGAAGAAAAGTTATGACTAACCTAGATAGCATATTCAAAAGCAGAGACATTACTTTGCCAACAAGTTCCATCTAGTCGAGGCTACGGTTTTTCCAGTGGTTGTGTATGGATGTGAGAGTTGGGACTGTGAAGAAAGCTGAGTGCCGAAGAATTGATGCTTTTGAACTGTGGTGTTGGAGAAGACTCTTGAGGGTCCCTTGGACTGCAGGGAGATCCAATCAGTCCATTCTGAAGGGGATCAGGCCTGGGATTTCTTTGGAAGGAATGATGCTAAAGCTGCAACTCCAGTACTTTGGCCACTTCATGCAAAGAGTTGACACACTGGAAAAGACTCTGACTCTGGGAGGGATTGCAGGCAGGAGAAAAGGGGGCCGACAGAGGATGAGATGGCTGGATGACATCACTGACTCCATGGACGTGAGTCTGAGTGAACTCCGGGAGTTGGTGATGGACAGGGAAGCCTGGCATGCTGTGATTCATGGGGTCGCAAAGAGTTGGACACAACTGAGCAACTGAATTGAATGGGAATATATAGGAAAAATAGATAAACTTCCCTGGGTATGTATAAGACAATTTCAGGAAAGTGGCACCCTTAGGTTGTAACAGCGGGTTTAAGAATGAAAGGACTGGGATGCTACTTTGTTGTTGTTGTTCAGTCACAGATAGTCATATCCATCTCTTTTGTTATCCCATGGACTGTAGCCAGCCAGGCTCCTCTGGCCATGGAATTTTCCAGGCAAGAATACTGGAGTGGGTTGCCATTTCCTCCTCTAGGGTATCTTGCCAATTCAGGGATCAAACTCACATCTCTAGTGTCTCCTCCTTGGCAGAAGGATTCTTTACTAGCAAGCCACCTGGGAAGCCAACAGGGTGCTACTTTAGCAGTATATAATTTCTTGGAATTGTCGAGCTTCACTGTTACACATTTGTCAGGGATTTCCTGTGTCTTTGAGAGAATTTAATTTCTTCACATCTCCAAGCCTTTGCCTGGGAATTTTCTCTGACTGCCAGTATCTTTGAAGCCAAACACCTGTTTTCAGCACCTCAACCTCTCCCTTCTGTCTTTTTGGTGTCCCAGAGTCCAGAGAGCAAATACTTCAGGAAATAAGTAGCCCATTTTCTTGAGGGTAAGGCAAGGCTAAATAACTTCATGGTGTAGAATAGGAAAAGGTACCCAGAAATTCTAACTGATCCTTTAAACTCTTCCAAATAGATCCCCAGTTTTCATCACCACTTCACCTCAATTGTCCTAGTGATCTGGTTCTATGACTATTAGTTTTTCCATAGTTTTGACACGTGCATTAATAGTCATTTGTCAGCAGTCTTCTGTATACCCAGTCCCTTCCCACCCAACTCTCCCCTTATCTTCAAAATCTACATTGAGATTCCTCTAACACTCACCCACTGTTATCTGCCCCTGCTGCTGCTGATGCTAAGTCACTTCAGTCGTGTCCGACTCCGCGTGACCCCATAGACGTCAGCCCACCAGGCTCTCCTGCCCCTGGGATTCTCCAGGCAAGAAAACTGGAGTGGGTTGCCATTTCCTTCTCCAATGCATGAAAGCGAAAAAGTGAAAGTGAAGTCGCTCAGTCGTGTCCGACTCTTAGCGACCCCATGGACTGCAGCCCACCAAGCTCCTCCATCCATGGGATTTTCCAGGCAAGAGTACTGGAGTGGGGTGCCATTGCCTTCTCCAGTTACCTGCCCCTACCCCACTCCATTTACTCTTACTAACATACACTTTAAAAAATGTTATGTTAATTTGAGGTACTTGCAAGGGAACAGATATATGTCTCTTCAGCATTTCTGACCAAAAGTCACTTACTTTATGAATTAAAGAATAAAATAAAAGATACCTTTCCTTTTTAATGTAAAAATTTTCCATAATAGGACTATTAGATGCAAAGTTAAGGCTGCATTCTGAAGTAAATCTATTAATAATATGTTATAACTCCAAAAAGTCTGAAGCCCTTGGCTAGGACCAAGAGATGGTCAGGCACATACCTGTTTTACAGTAGAGAAGTAATTTGTCTCAGTAGATAAATACTGAAATCTCTGATAAGAATTTCTTTGCTGGACTTCCCTTGTGGTACAGTGGATAAGAATCTGCATGCTAATGCAGGGAATACTGGTTGGATCCTCGGTCCAGGAAGATCCTACATGCCTTGGTGCAGCTAATCCCATGGGTCACAACTACTGAGCCAGGGCACCTAGAGCTCCTGCTCCACAGCAAGAGAAGCCACAACAATAAGAAGCCCACACAGCGCAATAAAAAGTAGCCCCCGCTGGCCTTCACTACAGAAGACCCAGCACAAGTATAACTATGTAAATAAATAAATAAATCTGGGGGAAAAAAGGGTCATTCCCCTGTCTAAACCCATTTCTTTTTGTACCATGGGGATATCAGAGTGTCTTTTCAATGATGAATTTGAAACTGGTAATTTATATATCTAAGCAGTATTCTGTTGGGCTTGTGTGCCTAAAATGAAATTGAACACGCATTTAGGTAAGGCAAGTGCTATCCTGTTCACAACAGATCGCAATGTCCCCACCGCCTCAACTTTCTTTTGAATTTACATATTCATGCCATGTTCCTGGACCTCAAAGGTAATCTGGACTTAAAATCCCTGTGTGGCACTCTCAAAAAATTGAATCCAGAGCCTTTTAAATGAACCCAACCCTCAAAAAAGATAGAAAAATTGCTATGCATCTGCATTACAAAAATCTGAAATGATACCTTCTTTTCACAGACTAACAAAATATAAAAGGAAAATGGGTTCAGGAAGTCACAACAGAAGTGCTTTTATGAGTACTTTGATTGTTTTCAGAGAAATACTGAACAATCTGTGATTCTCGTTGTTCTTAATCCAGATTAGTTGATGAAATGGCTTCAAATATTGAGATAGGAAGCAAATATCTTATTTGGTCTAGAGAGAAGCCTGAGAGTTTTAGTTAAAAACTGATGCTTTCACCTTGAAATGTCTGCCATCTCAACTCACAGCAGCTAGGGGGCCAGAGCTCCAAGGAAAAGAATGGCCACCGGAGCAAAGCCCAGGAACATCCATTTCAAGATTTATGACTTCTTAATGGTGTGAATCACTTGTAGGTGTTTTTAAAACCTGTTGTCAGCTTGGATATGTTTCTTGGTTGGCAACTGGATAAGGACAATAAACTTGTCAAGAGGCAACTGACTATTCAATCTATTATTAAAAACATAAAATCCAAAGAAATGGAAAAGCTGTTTAGGTCTCTAGCTTCTTCTCACGAACACTTTTCAGCCATAATATCTTTTAAAAGCACGTCCTGAAGTTTATTCCCTTATTAAGAGAATTATCTAAGAATAAATTTTGTGATAATAATCTGGTGCTCTTTATAAATAGCAAAGAGGAACAATAAATGTATTATATTATATGCTTTTATTAATTGTTGATAGTCATAAAAACTATTAATAATTAAGAAAAAGCTTAACAGAAATAAGTAATGGAATGTAACGTTGACTAATATGGCAAAACACTTTCTTTTTAAAAAAAATTGTAATGGTATATTTCAATTTGTATTTCAAAAGAGAATACGTTCACTGAACACATAATTATCATTCCAAGACTCAGGTTTTATTTCATTGCTCCTGAAATAAAGTTTCAACTCTTTTTTTAACATACTAAAAATATGTCTTTTCAAAATAATACCCATTGTAAAATATTATAATATGAAACCTGTTAATATTTTAAGTATTGTAATTAATAAGTCCTCTTCATTACTATTCAGATATACAACTAAGATATTTGAAAGACACCATCTCAGCAAAGTATATATGTGGATATTAAACAAGAGCTAATCCTTCAATATGGAGAAGGAAATGGCAACCCACTCCAGTACTCATGCCTTGAGAATCCCATGTACGGAGGAGCCTGGTAGGCTGCATTCCATGAGGTTGCAAAGAGTCGGACACAACTGAGCGACTTCACTTTCACGCATTGGAGAAGGAAATGGCAACCCACTCCAATGTTCTTGCCTGGAGAATCCCAGGGACGGGCGAGCCTGGTGGGCTGCTGTCTATGGGGTCGCACAGAGTCAGACACTAGTGAAGCGACTTAGTAATCCTTCAATAACTAGTAAAAACAAACAAAAAATCTGGTAATCTCAGGATTTTGCAAGAGTCTCAACATGACAAATTTTATTAAGACCAATTTTACTGGCACATGAAGTATTTCAATATGAACAAATGCCTTTCCTATTTTGACCAACAACTCATCAATCATATCTCTTATTTTTAATAAGTTTATTCAGGGCTCACAATTCAATGGATTATATACATGAAATGATTTTATTTTTTCCATATCTGCTCTAGGAGTTACCAACTAAAAGTCTATGTAAACTTAAGGCATATTTTGTTTTGCATGTATTGTTTAAAATAAAACTGAATTTAAGTGAAGCATGGATCAAGACCATCCCCAAGGGGGGAAAAAAACACACATACACAAAAAGGCAAAATGGTTGTCTGAAGAGGCCTTACAAATAGCTATGAATAAATAGAAGCAAAAGACAAAGGAGAAAAGGAAAGATATACCCATTTGAATGAAGAGTTCCAGAGAATAGCAAGGAGAGATAAGAAAGCCTTCTTCAGTGATCAATGCAAAGAAATAGAGGAAAACAACAGAATGGGAGAGTCTAGATGTCTCTTCAAGAAAATTAGAAATACTAAGGGAACATTTCATGCAAAGATGGGCTCAATAAAGGACAGAAATAACATGGACCTAACAGAAGCAGAAGATATTAAGAACAGGAGGTAAGAATACAAAGAAGAACTATACAAAAAGTATCTTCACAATCCAGATAATCATGAGGATGTGATCACCAATCTAGAGCCAGACATCCTGGAGTACAAAGTCAAGTGGTCCTTAGGAAGCATGGCTAAGAACAAAGCTAGTGGAGGTGATGGAATTCCAGTTGAGCTATTTCAAATCCTAAAAGATGATGCTGTGAAAGTGCTGCTTTCAATATGCCAGCAAATTTGGAAAACTCAGCAGTGGCTACAGGACTTGAAAAGGTCAGTTTTCATTCCAAACCCAAAGAAAGGCAATGCCAAAGAACGTTCTGACTATCACACAGTTGCACTCATCTCACATGCTAGTAAAGTAATGCTCAAAATTCTTCGAGCCAGGCTTCAACAACACGTGAACCGTCAACTCCCAGATGTTCAAGCTGGATTTAGAAAAGGTGAAGGGTTATGGTATGGGGAGGGAGGAGGGAGGAGGGTTCAGGATGGGGAACACATGTATACCTGTGACAGATTCATTTTGTTATATGGCAAAACCAATACAATATTGTAAAGTTAAATAAAATTAAATTTAAAAAAAAAAAAAAAGGAAAGAAAAGGTGGAGAAACCAGCAATCAAATCACCAACATCCATTGGATCATCAAAAAAGCAAGAGAATTCCAGGAAAATATCTACTTCCTCTTTACTGACGATACAAAAGTCTTTGACTGTGTAGATCACAACAAACTCTGGAAAATCTTTAAAGAGATGGGAATACCAGATCACCTGACCTGCCTCTTGAGAAATCTGTATGCAGGTCAGGAAGCAACAATTATAACTGGTCATGGAACAACAGACTGGTTACAAATAAGGAGTACGTTAAGGCTGTATATTGTCACCCTGCTTATTTAAATTATATGCAGAGTACATCATGAGAAATGCTGAGCTGGAGGAAGCACAAGCTGGAATCAAGATTGCTAGGAGAAATATCAATAACCTCAGATATGCAAATGACATCACCCTTATGGCAGAAAGTGAAGAACTAAAGAGCCTCTTGATGAATGTGAAAGAGGAGAGTGAACAAGTTGGCTTAAAGCTCAGCATTCAGAAAACGAAGATCATGGAATCTGGTCCCATTACTTCATGACAAGTAGAGGGGGAAACAGTGGAAACAGTGACAGACTTTATGTTTTTGAGCTCCAAAATCACTGCAGATGGTGACTGCAGCCATGAAATTAAAAGATGCTTGCTCCTTGGAAGAAAAGCTATGACCAACTTGGACAGCATATTAAAAAAGCAGAGACATTACTTTGCCAACAAAGGTCCGTCCAATCAAAGCTATGGTTTTTCCAGTAGTCATGAATGGATGTGATAGTTGGACTATAAAGAAAGCTGAGTGCAGAAGAATTGATGCTTTTGAACTGTGGTGTTGGAGAAGACTCTTGAGAGTCTCTTGGACTGCAAGGATATCCATCAAGTACATCCTAAAGGAAATCAATGCTGAATATTCATTGGAAGGACTGACGCTGCAGCTGAAACTCCAACAGTTTGGCCACCTGATATGAAGAACTGACTGACTTGAAAAGACCCTGATGCTGGGAAAGATTGAAGGCAGGAGGAGAAGGGGACCACAGAGGATGAGATGGTTGGATGCCATCACCGACTCAATGGACATGAGTTTCAGTAAACTCCAGGAGTTGGCGATGGACACGGAGGCCTGGCGTGCTGCAGTCTATGGGGTCCAAAAGAGTCAGACTCGACTGAGTGACTGAACTGAACTGATGCACCATCTTACTCTCCAGACTTCCTTTGGTAAGAATTCTAAGATGCCCCCAAACTCTCACCCATTAGGATACATCCTTGTATAATACTTTGTCTTTCATGTGGCAAGTGCTTGATGCTATGAGTGATGGCATTCCCATGACTGAATTACAATATTTTGCAAAAGAGATGGTTTAAATTCGGATTAAATTCAAATTCCTTTTTAGTTGATTTTAAGTTATTCTAAAGGACATTATCCTGAGTGGGCCAACCTAAACAGATATGCTCTTTCAAAGAGTACCTTGGCAGTTCCTGAAGCAGCACACATGCTTTCCAGCTGGCCTTGAAGAAGCACACAGTGATGCTGTGAACTGCCAATGGAGACAGGCAGCTGAGGGCCCCAAGGTCCACAACTGTATGGAACCACACTCTAATAACAAGCTGACTGAATTTGAGCCTGTCTGACACTTTGACTGCACTCTTATGAGACTCCAAGCAAATAACCCAGCTAAGTCATTATCAGAGCCTGATCCCCTGGAAACTGTGAGATACTAAACATGTCATTTTCAGTCACTAAATCTGTGAAGATTTATAACTCAGCAAGAGAAAAATAATATATTTAACACATTCTCTATTGCCTCAAGACCTACTCTGATTCACACATTTCCCCTTTTCATCCTTATACATCTTTGAGTTTCTATAATATTCTCATCAGTTTCAGTTACTAAAACTTAGTGCTATCCAGCTTATAGTTTTATTCTCATATCCATTTAGAGACCCTCCTCTCACCCAATACAATTTACAGCTGTGGCCCTTGTCTGCTGAGAGTAGCGTGGGTAAAGTCCTGTGTTTTCCAGTTCTTTTCAGGGTCTAGATTTCTACTCTGGGTATTGTAAGGAGGAAAAGGAGACTCACAGACATTTATGTATGTGGCGGGGGTTGATCTATTTGATCTGGTTTATTCAGTCTCCATAAACGGCGTGCAGGTCTTTCTCAAGTATGTTCAGTTTCACTTCAGAATCCGTCCCCCCACCACCACCCCATTGCTCAGAATTTCCCAGACAGGAGCAGCGGGACCTCCCTGGGTCTTCTGCCAGTGGACCTTCCCACAATCCCTTCTCCAGAATGAGATCAACTCTTTGTCACCTTGTCTGTCTGGAAAATGCAAGAGATTCTCTTCCTCCTGCAATTTTCAATCTCCCCCAGTGGGGAGCCCTGGGTATTTGGAGGTTCTCTTCTATGGTTTCTGAAGGTTGTGGAGAACTGGAAAGGGATGGCGCTGTCCTAACTTCAGGCATGTTTTGCTCTAATATATTCAAGCTCTGCTGGAAAGTCCCTTTAATTCTCCCATCTTAAGAAACACACACACACACACACACACAGAACAGACTAGTTCCCACATTTATATATATGAGGGAACTAGTCTAAGTTCCCACCAACCTTATGGCAGAAAGCAAAGATGAACTAAAGTGTTTCTTGATGAAGGTGAAAGAGGAGAGTGAAAAAGCTGGCTTAAAACTCAACATTAAAACTAAGATCAGGTATCTGGTCCCATCACTTCACGGCAAATAGATCAGGAAACAATGGAAACAGTGACAGACTTTATTATCTTTATTTCTCCAAAATAACTGTGGAGGGTAACTGCAGCCAAGAATTAAAAGACGCTTCTTCTGTAGAAGAAAAGATAGGACAAAACTAAAAGGCATATTAAAAAACAAAGATATTACTTTGTAACAAAGGTCCATCTAGTCAAAGCTATGGTTTTTCCAGTAGTCATGTATGGATATGAGAGCTGGACAATAAAGAAGACTGAGCGCCAAAGAATTGATGCTTTTGAATTGTGGTGTTGGAGAAGACTCTTGAGAGTCCCTTGGATTGCAGAGAGATCAAACCAGTTCATCCTAAAGGAAATCAGTCCTGAATATTCATTGGAAGGACTGATGCTGAAGCTGAAGCTTCAGTACTTTGGCCACCTGATGTGAAGAGCCAAATCATTAGAAAAGATCCTAATGCTGGGAAAGATTGAAGGCAGGAGGAGAAGGGGATGACAGAGGATGAGATGGCTGGACGGCATCACTGTCTCAATGGACATGAGTTTGAGCAAGCTCCAGGAGATGGTTAAGGACAGGGAGGCCTACTGTGCTGCAATCCATGGGGGGCAAAAGTCAGACACAACTGAACAACTGAACAAGTCCAAGTTCACAAATACCCTCCAAATATAGGAGTCTCATATCAGGTTCTCACAAAATTAGGAAGTAGTACTGTTTTATTTATGTATATATATACACACACACACACGTATGCATACATACAGACGTGCACATATACATATGTGTGCTAAATCACTTTAGCTGTTTCCAACTGTTTACAACCCTATGGTCGATCACCAGGCTCCTCTGTCCATGAGATTCTCCAGGCAAGAGCACTGGAGTGGGTTTCCACACCCTCCTCCAGGGGATCTTCCTGACCGAGGAGTTGAACCAGTGTCTCTTGCATTGCGGCAGATTGTTTACCAGCTGAGCTACCAGGAAAGCTATTTGAGAAGAGAAAACTTCTGTTAAGCTTTGAAGGCCAGCACCAGCTATACTTTTTTGTTTTGTTTCTCTGCAAATAAAATGTTTATTCACCATTCACAGAATAAACTGTCAAAAAATTTCCAGCAGCTTTTCCCTCCTCCCAAATCTATCAAAAATAAAAGACAAGCGAGAAACGCAGGCTCTAAGTTTGATTCTCTACACAGTGAGAACTCAGTCAACAGTATCACTGGGACTCAGACCTCTTAAAAGAAAACAAAACTTACTTCAAATAACTGTGGATACACTGCCTCACTGATCTCAGGCTCAGCCCACCTCTGTCTGTGATCACTCTTAGAGAAGTCTCAGGAATGCAAGGCATCTGTCCCAGTTATCTCAGAAAGAAGTAAACATCAAACCTACAAAGCTACATAGCCATTCAAGAAAGCCCACATTTCCAGTCTTTTTTTAATAAGTTTTATTTTTTAGAGAAATTTTACATTTATGGCAAAAGTTGAGTGGAAAGTACATAGTTTCCACATGCCCCCTATCCCTACACACACACAATGTCCTGCCCCAACAATACCTCCTACCACAGGGGTACATTTGCTACAACTGATTAAGGTACACTGACACATCACTGTGCTCAGTGGTAAAGAATCCGCCTGCAATTCAGGAGACATATGTTCGATCCCTGGGTCATGAAGATCCCCTGGAGGAGGACATGGCAACCCACTCCAGTATTCTTGCCTGGAGAATCTCATGGACAGAGGAGCCTGGCAGGCTACAGTCCATGGGGTCACAAAGAGTCCAGCATGACAGAAGCAACTGAGCACGCAGGCACTGAAGACACATTGCTATCAACAGAAGTTCATAGTTTACATTACTATTTACTCTTGCTGCCAGGTGGTACTAGTGGTAAAGAATCTGCCTGCCAAGGCAGAAGATGTGAGAGACATGGATTAGATCCCTGCATAGGGAAGATCCCCTAAAGAAGGAAGTGGCAACCCACTCCAGTATTCTTGTCTTTTCATAATGTTCATGGGGTTTAATTCACATGATCATTATATACTACTGTGGGCAAGAATCCCTTAGAAGAAATGGAGTAGCCCTCATAGTGAATAGAATAATCTGAAATGCAGTACTTGAGTGTGATCTCAAAAATCACAGAATGATCTCTGTTCATTTCCAAGGAAAACCATTTAACATTACTGCAATCCAACTCCGTGCTCCAACCACTAATGCAGAAGAAGCTGAAGTTGAACAGTTCTGTGAAAACATACAAGACCTTCTAAAACTAAGATCAAAAAAAGGTGTCCTTTTCATCATAGGGGATTGAAATGCAAAAGTAGGAAGTCAAGAGATACCTGGAGTTTGGTAAGTTTGGAAGTTTGGCCTTGGAGTCCAAAATGAAGCAGGGCAAAGGATAACAGAGATTTGCTAAAAGAATGCACTAGTCATAGCAAACACCCTCTTTCAACAACACAAGAGAAGACTCTACACATGGACATCACCAGATGGTCAACACCAAAATCAGATTAATTATATTCTTTGCATGCAAAGATGGAGAAGTTCTATACAGTCAGCAAAAACAAGACCAGGAACTGACTGTGGCTCAGATCAAGATCTTCTTATCTTAAATTGAAGAAAGTAGGGGAAACCACTATACCATTCAGGTATGACCTAAATCAAACCCCTTACAATTACACAGTGGAAGTAACAAATAGATTCAAGGGATTAGATCTGATAGACAGAGTGCCTGAAGAACTATGGACGGAAGTTCATGACATTGTACAAGAGGCAGTGATCAAGACCATCCCCAAGAAAAAGAAATGCAAAAAGGTAAAATGGTTGGCTGAGGAGGTCTTACAAATAACTGAGAAAAGAAGAGAAGTAAAAGGCAAAGAAGGAAAGGAAAGATATATCCATCTAAATGCAGAATTCCAAAGAATAGCAAGGAGAGATAAGAAAGCCTTCCTATGTAATCAACACAAAGAAACAGAGGAAAACAATAGAATGGGAAAGACTAGAGATCTCTTCAAGAAAATTAGAGATACCAAGGGGACATTTCATGCAAAGATGGGCACAATAAAGGACAGAAATAGTATGGACCTGACAGAAGCAATAGATATTAAAAAGAGATAGCAAGAATACACAGAAGAACTATACAAAAAAGGTTTTAATGACCTAGATAATCATGATGGTGTGATCACTGACCTAGAGCCAGACATGCTGGAATGCAAATTCAAGTGGGCCTTAGGAAGCATCATTATGAACAAAGCTAGTGGAGGTGATGGAATTCTAGTTGAGCTATTTCAGATCCCAAAAGACAATGCTGTGAAAGTGCTGCACTCAATACATCAGTAAATATGGAAAACTCAGCAGTGGCCACAGGACTTGAAAAGGTCAGTTTTCATTCCAATCCCAAAGAAAGGCAATGCCAAAGGACATTCCAACTACCAGACAATTGCACTCATCTCACACACTTGCAAAGTAATGTTAAAAATTCTCCAAGCAATCCTTCAACAATACATGAACCATGAATTTAAAGAGGTTCAAGCTGGATTTAGAAAAGCCAGAGGAACCAGAGATCAAGTTGCCAACATTTGTTGCATCATAGAAAGAGCAAGATAATTTAAAAATATATATATCTACTTTTGCTTTATTGACTACACCAAAGCCTTTGACTGTGTGGATCACAACAAACTGGAAAATTCTTAAAGAGATGGGAATTCCAGACCACCTTACCTATCTCCTAAGAAATCTGTATGTAGGTCAAGAAGCAACAGTTAGAATCAGCGGAACAAGGAACTGGTTTCAAATTGAGAAAGGAGTATGTCAAGACTATATACTGTCACTCTACTTATTTAACTTATATGCAGAGTACGTCATGTGAAATGCTAGAATTGATATAGCACAAGCTGGAATCAAGATTGCAGGGAGAAATATCAATAACCTCAGATACACAGATCACACGACCCTTAAGGCAAAAAGCCAAGAGGAACTGAAGACCGACTTGATGAAAGCGAAAAAAGAGAGTGAAAAAGCTGGCTTAAAACTCAACATTAAAAAACTAAGATCATGGCATCTGGTCCCATCATTTCATGGGAAATAGATGGGGAAACAGTGGAAACAGTGTCAGACTATTTTGGGGGGCTTCAAAATCACTGCAGATGTTCAGAATGGGGAACACGTGTATAACTATGGCAGATTTTGGCCACCTCATGCGAAGAGTTGACTCATTGGAGAAGACTCTGATGCTGGGAAGGATTGGGGGCAAGAGGAGAAGGGGACGACAGAGGATGAGATGGCTGGATTGCATCACTGACTCGATGGACGTGAGTCTGAGTGAACTCCGGGAGTTGGTGATGGACAGGGAGGCTTGGCGTGCTGCGATTCATGGGGTCGCAAAGAGTCGGACACGACTAAGCGACTGATCTGATGGCAAAACCAATACAATATTGTAAAGTAATTAACCTCCAATTAAAATAAATAAATTTATATTAAAAAAAACACACACAAATATGTATGTAGCGGTATCCTCGGAGAAGGCAATGGCATCCCACTCCAGCACTCTTGCCTGGAAAATCCCATGGATGGAGGAGCCTGGAAGGCTGAATGAAGTCCATGGGGTTGCTGAGGGTCGGGCACAACTGAGCGACTTCATTTTTACTTTTCACTTTCATGCATTGGAGAAAGAAATGGCAACCCACTCCAGTGTTCTTGCCTGGAGAATCCCAGGGACAGGAAGCCTGGTGGGCTGCCGTCTATGGGGTCGCACAGCGTCGGACACGACTGAAGTGACTTAGCTGCTGCAGCAGCGCAGTGGTATCTTATCATTTTAATTTGCATTTCTCTGATATGATATGAAACATCTTTTCATATGATTACTTGCCATCGGTTTATCTTCTCTGGTGAGTTCTCTGTTAAGGTTTTTGACATACTTTTTAAATAGGTTATCTGCTTTGTTACTGTTGAATTTTAAGAGTTCTTTGTATATGTTGGGAACATTTACCTTTAACAGATATGTCGCTTGTAAATAGTTTCTCTGTTTGTGGCTTGTCTTCTCATTCTCTTGACACTGTCTTCCACAGAGCAGAAGTTTTTCATTTTAATAAATTCTAGCTTATTGATTTTTTTTCCTGTTATAAAGGGATCCTTTGATATTTTATCCAAAAAATCACTGCCATACCTAAGGTCACCTAGGTTTTCTCCTATCTTATCATCTAGGAGCTTCAGTTTTACACAGGTAGGTTTGTCTGGCTTCATGTTGATTATTAAAGCAGTACCTCATACATAGTAGGTACTCAGTTTTTTACTGACTTAAATTTATTTATTTATTGCACCATGTGCAGTATCAGATCAGATCAGATCAGTCGTGCAGTATAGTTTTAAGAATTTGTCTGTCTTTTGCCTTAGGTTTCTGGCAAAGATTTTCAAAACCTCTTTGAATTTCCTGAGTGATAGGCATATGTCTATTTCTGTGTAGTACTGTGAGTAAAGATTTATAAATATAAAAATAGAATTAAGATGCCAGGAACTATAACTTTGAAGTGGTTTGTTTACAGTGAATCAGGACATCATTAACAATAGTTGAAATATACTGTCCATACCTCAATATACAATGGGACATTCATAAATTTTGTGTGTTCCACGAACAGTCTATTCTAATAGCTTCTAGGTCAGGGGAGGCAAGTAAATTAAGCAAAGTATTAGGCAGGCATTAGTAGAGCAGGTGAGTCCTATTACACTGGATTTTCAAAAGCTGAGTTAAGGATCTGCAGTAGAGGCAATTATTTCAAAAGAAATTCAAATTCAGAAATCAATAACTGGCTTTCTTTGCACAAGGGGAATATCTAATAGCAGCAATCAGTAACTAGGGCAACTTCTAACCTGATACATTTAGGCAAAATGATTTCAATTTCTATCTCCAAGGATATTTTAGTGCTTCTCTTCCATCTTATTACTTTGAAAAATGTTCATTAGAGATTCAAGGCTTTTCTGAACTGAAAGTCACCAAAGAAATTATCACAAGAGAGAACATCTGCTGGAGACATATTGTGAAGTTAAATTTGAATTCAGGTTTAAATATGTAATAAGGGTAATTGTTACAATAAACTAATCCTTTTGCTTAATGAAAGCAAATGAATAAGTGTGGTGTGATTCATTTGTAAAAACTGTTTTATATTTTAGAAGTGCTGGGCAGATTTTACCTTTATACCATCATAGTATAAAACAGGTTCGTTAGCAAATCAACAGTGCAAAGGAAGGAAACGTTTCTGTTCAATCACCACTTTCACAGCAGTGTTGGCGTTCAAACAATGAATTGCTAATTACAAGTCACTGTTATCTGTATGTGTAAAAGCAAGTTCATATATATATATGATACATAAATAATATATATAATCCATCTCTTCCTTCCTGAATCCCTTGAACCTAACAAAACCAAAGTTTTTTTTTTTTTTTTTTTTAATTCTATAAATTTGGTTTGTTATAAAATCAAATTACCTTCTCAGTGAGTACAAGTTAAAGTTTTTCATTGTGTGAAAATAAGAACCAACTAGCTGGAAATCTCATCTTCATGACTATTCTTTCATTGGAAGAATTCATTTTAATTTGAGCACTTAAAAAATAATCCAAAAATCAGTCCAAAGTAACTAATTCCAGTCCCAAAATTATATTTCAAGTTCTACATCTTTCTGCCTTTCCAATAAAAATAAATTTAAGAGTTTTGAAAATATATGAATAACAAGTGATGAATAAATAAATGTGAGCAAATGCCAAAGATAAGTGATAACTCCTAAAAAATGATTTTAATTGTTCTGTGTATGACAAGATTTCTCACCCTCAGCATTATTGACATTTGGGACTGGATAATTCTCTTGGAGCCCAGTCCACTGCTGCCTACAAAATGTCCAGTAGCACCTACCCTTTGACCCAGTTGTGGCAACCAAAAAACGTTTGCAAATGTTGTCAAATGTCCCCCTAAGTGTGGAGACAAAATTACCTCCAGTTGAGAATCATTGGCTAGTTTGTTGAAAATAATGACAGCAGGGTCCCACCCCCAGAAATTCTGATTCAGTAAGTCCAATGGGATTTTATGACCACCAAAGATTTTTCTGTTAGTAACCCTGAACCCTAAAAACACTATTTATTTATCTGAGGGTAACATTGAATAGGGAGGGGAGAAACATTCCTAAAAGGCCAACAGTGGACTCAAACAATTTGACTTTAGCAACATTTCTGATAGCACAGAGCTAATGGATCACAACAAACTGTGGAAAATTCTGAAAGAGATGGGAATACCAGACCACCTGACCTGTCTATTGGGAAACGTGTATGCAGGTCAGGAAGCAACAGTTAGAACTGGACATGGAACAACAGACTGGTTCCAAATAGGGAAAGGAGTACATCAAGGCTGTATATTGTCATCATGCTTATTTAACTTCTATGCAGAGTACATCATGAGAAACACTGGGCTGGAGGAAGCACATGCTGGAATCAAGATTGCCAGGAGAAATATCAATAACCTCATATATGCAGATGACACCACCCTTATGGCAGGCAAAATGTGAAGAAGAACTAAAGAGTCTCTTGATGAAAGCGAAAGAGGAGAGTGAAGAAGTTGGCTTAAAGCTCAACATTCAGAAAACGAAGATCATGGCATCTGGTCCCATCACTTCATGGGAAATAGATGGGGAAACAGTGGAAACAGTGTCAGACTTTATTTTGGGGGGCTTCAAAATCACTGCAAATGGTGATTGCAGCCACAAAATTAAAAGATGTTTACTCCTTGGAAGGAAAGTTATGACCAACCTAGATGGCATATTGAAAAGCAGAGACGTTACTTTGTCAATAAAGGTCCGTCTAGTCAAGGCTATGGTTTTTCCAGTAGTCATGTATGGATGTGAAATTTGGACTATAAAGAAAGGTGAGCACCGAAGAATTGATGCTTTTGAACTGTGGTGTTGAAGAAGACTCTTGAGAGTCCCTTGGACTATAAGGAGATCCAACCAGTCCATCCTAAAGGAGATCAGCCCTGGGATTTCTTTGGAAGGACTGATGCTGAAGCTGAAACTCCAGTACTTTGGCCACCTCATGTGAAGAGTTGACTCATCTGAAAAGACCCTGGTGCTAGGAAAGACTGAGGGCGGGAGGAGAAGGGGACGACAGAGGATGAAATGGATGGATGGCATCACTGACTCAATGCACCTGAGTTTGGGTGAACTCCAGGAGTTGGTGATGGACAGGGAGGCCTGGCGTGTTGTGGTTCATGTGGTTGCAAAGAGTTGGACACGACTGAGTGACTGAACTGAACTGAAAGGTGCTCACCATTTGCTAACACCTTATCCCTATGTCACATCTACTTAATTCCTAAAACAGTGTGTTTCACTCAAGAATTCTCTGTTGATTTAACTAATGAATTAATATTATTCCTTGCACTTGAAACTTATATGTGAAAACTTGTAAAATGTGGCACCTAGAATCAGCACAAATTAAAGAGCTTTCTTGACAGAATAGAGTGCATGAGAAAGAATTTCATAAAAAATTCTACATTAAGGAAATAAAAATGAGTATCTTTTAATAATGAGATTAGTCAGTCTAACAGGCTTCAATAACTATGCCTAGCTCCATTATATTTCTAGTTTCTCTGATCTTGAATAACAACATAACAAAAGCTAAACACTTTCAAAAGAGGAAAGAGTTTTAGTAAAGAGCACTTCAGAAATTATTCAAAACCTACAGTGGTTACAGATGGAAATGTATGTTTGGGCCAAAACAGTAAATTGCTTAACCAGTCATCAGGTCACTAACTCATTTCAAAGCCATTTAACCTGGAATAAGCCTGGTGAGCCTAATTCTACCTCTACTGAGATAAAAACTATTTAGAGGAATGAGGCAATTGACTCTCAAAAGAACTCCAATATAAAACAAAGACTTAAGTTAGATAAAAGAGAAAAAGAAGCCCAGAATTTGAGTCACATATGATTTACTCTCTTTTATCACATCTGCTGTGATAGAATTTAGGCTGGGAAAAGCTTCCAGTGAAAACTTAGATTGTTTTTAGAGTGAATATAGTAAATTTACCTGAATTATTCAATTTAAATCAAATAAAAATATGAATATATTTTAACAAACCAGTATTGAAAAATTACCCACCCAAGAAAATTTGCTTAAGCAACCTAAATAAATGTCCTCCTTATTTTAAGCAACAAATTGCAAAATTCCAGTATGAGGAAGAATTTGAACAAAAACCTTCTATATTCACTGCAATGGGATGATATCTATTTTATCAAATCAACTAACATGAGTATTATAAAATTATCATCAAACATAATAGTTCCATATTAACAAACTTCATTACTATATATATCTGCATACACACACACTCACACATGCACACAAATATCAATGTGATACAAACAAATGTTTGGGAGTCCAGAGATCTCAATGTTAAATTCACCTTCTCTAACTCACTCTATGCCTTGTGGTCAACTGTACCTCTTCAGAGTTTCAAAAATAGAAAAGAGACTTGGATTACATGAATTTTTGACTGTATGGGCTTGTAGTATTACTAGTCTATGCGTTCATGACCTTCTATGATGAGGGTTTGTAGAACTAATATACACCTTAACCATAAGAGTGTTAAATGTATTCTCCTCAAAACCAGTACTTGAGTTGAAAAAAAAAAATGATGTTCAAATAACAACTGAAAGTAAGGTGGCTCCCCTCCCTCACCTCTATCAGTTGTCTCTGATGTTCTAATATTCATTCTATTTCTTACTCTTCAAAAGTACAGACAATTAAACATTTACTCATTCACCAAATGCATGACTTTAGATCAATTTTGTGCCAAGGACTGTTCCTAGGCAGCAGACATACAGTGATAAACAATACAGACAGGCAATCATAAATATCATAGATCTTATAACGAGTAGGGGAGACAACTAATAAATAACAAGGCAAGATAGTTATGGAGTATGACAAGAGGTACAGAGATAGTGGAGATAAAGCAGGTTGATCAAGAAAGGCTTTTTTGAAGTCTTGAGGCTTTGAGCTGAGACCCAAGAACAGGCCATTTGCCAACAATGCACATTACCAGCAGATGGAGGACAAGCAAAGACAAAGGTCCTGGGAAAAGAGAGGAATCATTGTGTTGGTCATCGGGATACATTTACTAATCAAGAACATGGAAGACTGGCTTCAAACTTCTGTAAAAGATTGTTGTGAAACCATGTTCTGGATATTATAACCAGAAAATCTATATAAGCTTTGGAATAGTTCTTGACTTCTATCTCAGTCCCACTGGCCATATCCAATTGGTCACCAAGTCCTATTAATTTAAATCATTTGAATGCAAATAGGTGCCAGTTAGTCATGAAACAGTTTTACATTTATTACCCCAGTTAATCCCTTTAACCTTCCTACCTTGTAGGAACATTATTATTATCATCATCACATTATATTTGATCCAGTGAGGGATATACAGATTGACTAACCTGCAAGGAAACACAGCTATAAAAGGATAAAGCCATGATTCTAAGCAATGTGTCTGATTCCAGAAGCCATGTTTTCTTTACCACATTTCACTATGTCATCAATTCTGTCTCCTCCTTAATAACCCCACTGCCTCAGCTTTATTTAGTTCAAGGGCCCATCTTCTCTTGATTGGACTCTTGCAAGGTACTTTGGGCACCTGATGCGAAGACCTGACTCATTGGAAAAGACCCTGATGCTGGGGAAAATTGACGGCAGAAAGAGAAGGGGGCAACAGAGGATAAAATGGTTGGATGGCATCACTGACTCAAGGGACATGAGTTTAAGATAACTTCAGGAGATAGTGAAGGACAAGGAAGCCTGATATGCTGCAGTCCGTGGGGTCACAAAGAGTTGGACACGACTTAGAGACTGAACAACATCTCTAAAGCATTTTCCCTGCCTCCACCCTCTCCCCACTCCAGAACATTCTTTTTGTCCACACTGATGCCAGTGTGTAGCACTGAACATGTGAATTACTGGACACTTAAAATGAGTCTAGTCCAAATCGAGATGTGCTTCCAGTGTAACACACACACCAGATTTCAAAGACTTAATCTGGAAAAAAAAGGAAAGTAGGATATCTTTAACAATTCTCTCTGTGCTTCCTCGCCTGAGCCCCAAGCAGAACTTGCAAACTTCTCAAGTCTCCCTAAAGAAGATGACATTGGCCACTCTGTTACAAGAAAGCCCCTAGACAAAGAGCGTAAGTGGGTGCCTAAGATTCAGTGTCTCATTAATATAGGTATCCAAGAGCACAAAACATTGGCATAGTGCTCTGAAGAAATAGGGCAAAAGAAAAATGAGAAAGAGGCAGAAGAATATGCTAAACTTTAGCCAAGAGAATGAAGGAGGTCAAAGAGAAACTCCAGGAAGAGATCACAAAGACAGAGTCTGTCATCTAGGAGAGCTTCTACCTCTATGCTAAGTTACTTCAGTCGTGTCCGACTCTGTGCGACCCCATAGACGGCAGCCACCAGGCTCCCCCGTCCCTGGGATTCTCCAGGCAAGAACACTGGAGTGGGTTGCCATTTCCTTCTCCAATGCGTGAAAGTGAAAAGTGAAAGAGAAGTGGCTCAGTTGTGTCCGACTCTCAGCGACCCCATGGGCTGCAGCCTACCAGGCTCCTCCATTCTACCTCTAAACCCATGTTAAAAATGATACACACTAAGAGAATTAATATATGGCTGCATTCAAGAGTTTCCTTGACCTGGCTACTCCCGGGTAGCCAGAACTAGCATGCACACCCAGTACATGTTTTGCAGCACTCCACTACTTTCTCTGACCACTCAGGAGCCTTTTTGTGTCCATAGAGAATGCATCTAGGGGAGCACTTGCACCAGACACTTTGGCCTCTTCTGAGTCCCCTTTTACACAGACCCTTACTAACTCAGCTTGTCCTCCCTTCCAACAGCAGAGGGTCCCATTCGATCCTGTTTCCCAACAACCAGTTCATGTGTCTGAGGAAGACAGGACAGCTCCCTGGTTCTCCATCCCTTAAAAAAAAAAAAAAAAAAAAAAAAAAAAAACCTGCAAATTTGAAAAGCTTAATATTTTAGATATATTGGGTTAAAGATATATTAGGTTAGATATACTGGATTAAAGAAAATATATTATTAAAATTAATTCTGTGTGTGTGAGGAGGACGGCTGGGCAAGATAGAAGGGAGGAAGGGTCACATTCCCTGAAGGGCAGCCAAATAGTGACGGAAATTAACACACCCAGGAAGTGTGTGTCCCAGGGATGACTGGACCTGAGAAAGGCTACTTAAAGTGAGCACATAGAAAATGAAAAGCCAAAACTTCAC
This sequence comes from Tragelaphus eurycerus, assembly GCA_935064755.1. Taxonomy (NCBI): domain Eukaryota; kingdom Metazoa; phylum Chordata; class Mammalia; order Artiodactyla; family Bovidae; genus Tragelaphus; species Tragelaphus eurycerus. Next base: position 3,201,811 of record CAKXYN010000006.1, read on the forward strand.
AATAGCTATTTTTGTGTATGCTAAGTTGCTTTGGTTGTGTCCAACTCTGTGCTACCCTATGGATTATAGCCCATCAGGCTCCTCTTTCCATGGGATTCTCCAGGCAAGAATACTAAAGTGGATTGCCATGCTCTCTTCCAGGGGATCTTTCAGAACGAGAGACTATATATATGCATTTTTTAAGATTTTTATATTATGTTAAACAAATGAAGTCAAAAACACTGTTTATTTTTATCTTGTGTTTTCAAAGATGTATAATTAAACTATCCTGGATTCTTAAAATGAACCAAGACTGTACCAGTGAGGTGGAGCTGACTTTTTGTTAAATTGGTAGCATCACAGAACTTCCCTTCACATTTAATTTTCATAGCAGGAGCATAAATAAAGGTTAAACACAGGTATTCAAGGGCTCCATTAATTTTACCAAGGGCCTCTTTATAATATTTTCAAAGTCATATCATTCTCTTTTAAAATAATTATCTTGATCTCATCCTTGTCCCCTGGTGGCTCAGACGGTGAAGAATCTGTCTGCTATGAAGGAGACATGGGTTCAATCTCTGGGTCAGGAAAATCTCCTGGAAAAGGGAATAGCAACCCACTCCAGTATTCTTGCCTGGACAGTATTTCATGGACAGAGAAGCCTGGCAGGTCCCAGTCCATGGGATCACAGAGTCAGACATGACTGATTAATAGATCAGCATTGTCAGTTATCTATCTTACTGCTATCTGTTAACACATCCTTGCTTGTCAATAGCTTTGTTTTAAGTAACTTGCCAGTCCACTTTCACTAGCATTATCCTGAAACTCTTGCTGTTTTACTGTATCATCATGTAGTTTACATTCATAGATTTATCATCCTAAATTGTAACAAGAGATTGATGCTCAGAGATGTTGGAACAAAGGGCCAGAGATACTAACATTGAACAAAGGAGGACATTTGAGTGAGGACTAATTTTCATACATCAGTTCATAGAAAATTATTTCTGATTACAGTTACTTGCTTCTCTATAAAATGTAATTTCAGGGATATACAAAACCAAAATGTGGTTATGGAGAACCTTGTTAGGTAAAAGGTGAAATTAAAGTTATAGTCAAGACAATACATAGACAATCTTAGGAACCCAAGATATAGCACCTAGTGTATTCTATAGGAACCCAAGACACAGCATCTAGTGTGCTCTATGAAATTCTTCATTTAGGAATTAGGAAAATAATTTGTCAAACCTTATAGATGAAAATCTTCTGAAAGAGGCCTCCAAAGAGAAGAGAGGCAGAGAAAATACCCTTTACGCCTATAGGAAATGGTAAGTAGCTCTGATGGAAACACAGAAGTAGAGCAAGAGTTTTTTTATGCACTGAACTAGATCCTCTAAGCAATAAAGTCAAAACTGTGTCCTTATCTTATAAAATGCACAGAAAAGGCTCAGAAATGCAAATTTTGTATAAGGCCTCAAGCTGAGAAAAAATTATTTGTGTTCGAAATATAAAACATCCAATCTGAGCAGATTGTGTGGGAGGGGCAACTGGGAACTCAGTTCCCTGATGTCCAAATGAACATCAATCTCATTAACAATGTTTTTTTCTTCTACCAAAGTTTCCCTGCCTCAGGCTAAGCAGGTTCCTTGCCCAAGGTGACATGGAGTGGATGGAGAAGCCAGTTATAATCAAAGAGCTGTCAAGGATTTGCTGTTGGAGTTGACATTGCCTCAACAACCATCTTTGTGAAGTGTTTGATAACTTTAAAAAATCAGAGCTAAAAACCCAAATCACAGTGTTCTTCCAGAATAGAAAGTTTAACATTATTTTTCATAAACACACATGAAAAAAGATTTTATGAAATATACCTGATACACTCCTGAAGTATTTGAGGGTTCTCTATCCTCATTACACTCCATAGGTCTACTTCTGTTTGGTTGAGCCCACCTTCATACACTTGGCCAATGCAGATTCTGAGCCTCCAAAGTGTCTGCCACTGTTCTGATTGCTAGGCAGTGTGGATGAAAAAGGTTCAGCATCTCCTTCATACAACTCAGCTGATGTATAAACCAGTTTGAGCAGATTGTCGAGCTAGTAGACCCACAGTTTGATTGTTATTCCATTGATGTGGGATTGGTTTTATATTGATTTAGCAGACTAATTCTCTAGCATGGTCCACATGACTCCCAGTCCCATATGCTCTATCTTGGCATGTGCAGTAACTCAACCCCCACCCACACTCTGAGTAGTCCTAGGATAAAATAATGCTAATGCTAAGTCACTTCAGTCGTGTCCGACTCTTGTGCGACCCTGTCCCTGGGATTCTCCAGGCAAGAATACTGGAGTGGGTTGCCATTTTCTTCTCCAATGCATGAAAGAGAAAAGTGAAAGTGAAGTCTCTCAGTCATGTCCGACTCTTAGCGACCTCATGGACTGCAGCCCACCAGGCTCCTCTGTCCATGGATTTTCCAGGCAAGATTACTGGAGTGGGGTGCCATTGCCTTCTCCGAGGATAAAATAAGGCCCCACTAAATCAGTTCCCTCAATCAGTCATGCCACTGACTCCGCCTGGTTTTGACATCATGTTCTGGGAAGTCCTGTTCCCTAACCTTCAGCTCCTCCACCTCATCTTCAACTCCCTATTCTGTGCTTCCTATCACTCAACCACCCATCAGGCCATCAGAGCCACAGAGTCAGTCACCAAACTTGATGCTTGGTAAAGTGTGGTGCATCAACACCTGCATCAGAATCACTTGCTTGTTGGGCCCTGCCTAGACCAGTTGATTCAGAAAGACAGACACAGGGACAGACAGATTAACAGAGAGAGAGAGTGTATGTGAGAGACAGAGAGAGAAACGAGTCAAGGAGAGAAAGGTATGTCAGAATCTGAATTTTATCAAGTGCTCCTAAGGTGATTTCCACACTTTACAGAAGTCTAGATTCTCCTGATTTTCCTCCTACCTCCACTGTGTTACTTTTCAGTCTGGTCTCCTGGTTCTATTTCAGCTTCTCATTGCAAGTATCAAAGGAGTCAGTCCTTGAAATTCCTCTCCTTTCTGTCTACATTCATTTCATTGCCCTCTCTGGGTTTAAAATTCCGTTTGGTCATTCCGCAATTTACAGATCCAGTTTGGCCATTTCCTTTGAAGTCCAACGAACTACTTCATGTCTCTACTGAGTATGTAGCAGGAATTCCACGTGTAACACATCCAAAACTGAGTTCCTGATCTTCATCTTCAAACCTACTTCTCCTTCCATCTTCTCCTGCCTCTGCAATGTGAAGTCCGCACCTCAGTTACTCAAACCAACACATGGCATCATCTTTTTATGTCTAACTTCCTCCCCTCTCTTACTCCCCAAATCCTTCTCTATTTTACCACCTCCATAGTCCTGATCACTATACAATATACCTTACTTCTTTTTCCAACTGTTTGTCACCTAACAGCCCCATCAGAAAGACAAAGATCATTGTTTGATTTTATTTTCTTCATTGCTCTATCCTCAGTTTGTAGAATAATGTTCGTGCACTGTAGGCACTCAGTAAATATTTGTTGAATACATGGAACAGTTCCTAACACACAGCAGGCCCTTAATAGGCTACAGTGCTGAGGTCTGTGAGAATGAACATGAGTTCATACAACCTCAGAGTCTGCCTGCCAGGCACAAGCAAACACTCTACTGTGATCCCTTCCCACACTCATCAAATGATTGATTATCAGTCTTACCAAACATGATCAGCATCACCACCACCATCATCAAGGTATTGGTGATATAATATTTAGTTGGAAACATTTTGCCACAACAAATCATATGTGTAAGGACTCAAGAGCAGAATATCTTATTAACTGAGAAAAGTCCTATCTAAATCAGGAGGTTCAAGTCTGGCAGACCTCAGTTTGCATACCCATTTGTCTAGCCTACACTATCTTAATTTTTTAATGGAATGTCAATATTTAAATCCTAGATTTCATGTAAAAATCCTGTTTTCCAGTTTACTCTGAGTGGTAAATAGACCTGACAGTGCTGCGCCTGCATTTCTGCACAATAGTGGTCAGTAGATCTATCAACAGCTCCCTCCTGACTGGGGAGGCTCTTTACAAGTTGCCATCATTGCTATCCTGCCAGACTCACTCATTCGTATTACCTTCCTACTCTCTGTGGGCACTTGAGTTGGCAACTAATGCTTGAAAGCATAGATTTTTGCAAACAGTACTAGTCCTTAAGATCCAGACTCTTAGTGCTGTGAAACAAAGAAAGAAGGAAATACACAGGCTAAAAAAATTATTCCTCTGGGAGAAATCCATTGTTTGGTGCTTACAATTTTTTAGACCAAACAGAAATGCTATGCACTATTCTAATGATCTCTTATTGGTATCATTCTGTGAGAAAAGAAACAAAAATACCTCTTGTTATTTGGTCTAAAAGAATGAGTGAGGATTCAGTAGGCAGGAGAAAGCATCCACATTACTTGCAAAGGCATCTGCAGTGAAAAATCCTCTCTCATATTCAGTACACAGCATGCATTTGCTGACAGATGGTCATTCCAAGTATTGTGGTCTGTTTCAACATATAATGAAAAATACACAAACCTTCTTTTGCACAGCCTAGGTGTGAGGTTTAAACACCTGTTTCAAATTACTGGTACATAACATTCTTGGAAACTGGAAAGCCCTGTGCTTTAAGAAAGTGAGAGATGCCATAGCCAACCACATTAAACTGAGTAGGCTTGGGTCCAATAAGCAATAAAAAAAAAAAAAAAAAAGAAAGAAAGAAAGAAATCTGTGCCTGCAGCTACTGGCAAACAGCTGATAGTAATAATGATATTACTGAGTGGAAATACAGTTAAAACCTATTTTAACTGTAGTTAAAATTGTGTGCTTAGTCGATCAGTCATGTCTAACTCTTTGAAACCCCATGGACTGTACCCCACCGGGCTCTTCTGTCCACAGGGATTCATTCTCTAGGAAAGAATACTGGAGTGGGTACACATCCCTTCCTTCAGAGGATCTTCCCCATCCAGGGATTGAATCCAGGTCTCCAGCACTGCAGATGGATTCTTTACCATCTGAGCCACCAGGGAAGGTTTTTCAAAGGTATACTTAAAATAAGGAGATATATTTTACTTTTCATCTCTCTCTTTTCCTTTCAATGTATTACCTCTGGAATGCTCCTGAGAGAAAATTTTAAGGTGAGGATGTTTTGAAGTTCTAATTAATAAAAAGCTCAGTGACATTCTATTATTCTTTTGCATGTCCATTAAATGATCAATTTCCAATATTACACTCAGGAAACTGAATAGCTAATATTTCAGCTCATCTAGCAATTCAGTCAGAAGAAAAGATTCGAGTTCATGTCAGTCTTCAATGAAGTTGTCACTGCACTTTTCTGACTTCTTCAGAGAAACATCTGCCTACTTGAGCATCTCCTAACGCAATGCTGTCAAATGACTGAAGGACTGTATGTCAGTCAATAATTAACTGGAAAGATCGTTTGCCAATGGCATTGTGCCATGACAAACAGATGTTGTCCCTGTTACCTGTATGAAAAAGAGGTCAAAGGTTCTGAAACAGACACTCTGCCTTCCACCTTGGGGGTATACATTAGTCACTTAAAAAGCTTTTCACTTTGGCAGTATGAATATTAGAGATAGTTTTCATTTTATTGATTGATTAAGTCATCTTAAAGGCAGACTTATTTTTATAATAATTATGCAATTGAGTCTGACTTTGAGATTGGAGGACTGCAAGTAGCTTGTCAGAACACAGGTCATTTGGCATTGCCTTTTACATCCATGACAGTTTGAATTATATGAACACTGGTATCAGTCTCGCCAAAACACACAATAACTTCAACATACATAAATGAATAGTTGAAACCCACTATACTTCCCAGGTACAGATACTCAGGGTTAGATTATCACCATGGATCAGACTAAACAAATTTCTTTAATCCTGTACCTCTAGGCAAATATTTAAAGAAATGATACAGTACTTGATAGACTAAAAGTAATTTCAATGAACTAAAATAGTTATTAAAATCTGTCAAAACCCTGTACTTAACTTCTTGTGCTCAGTCCTGCCCAACTCTTTGCAACCCCATGGACGATATGTAGCCTGCCAGGCTCCTCTGTCCATGGAATTTCCCAGGTAAGAATACTAGAGTGGGTTACCATTTCCTTCTCTAGGGGATCTTTATAACCCAGGGATCAAACCTGTCTGTCCTGAATTGGCAGGTAAATTCTTTACCATCAAGCCACTTGAGAAGCCCCTATTTGATTCCCAGTGGACCAAAAATATAATTTCTGCTCTTCATACATTTGTAAGCAAATTTAGGTATTATATTTATATACTAAATGGCACCCCACTCCAGTACTCTTGCCTGGAAAATCCCACGGATGGAGGAGCCTGGAGGGCTGCAGTCCATGAAGTCGCTGAGGGTCGGACATGACTGAGCGACTTCACTTTCATTTTTAACTTTCATGCATTGGAGAAGGAAATGGCAACCCACTTCAGTGTTCTTGCCTGGAGAATCCCAGGGACGGAGCATCCTGGTGGGCTGCCGTCTGTGGGATCGCACAGAGTCAGACAAAACTGAAGTGACTCAGCAGCAGCACTAAACCTCTTCAGAGACTTATTTGTTAAAACTTGAACCCATAGAGCAAATATTTGTTTCAACATTAAAAATAAAGAAAAAAACTTCCCCCTTTTTAACTTTTTTTCCTTAAAAATGTTTTGTGGGTGATATTTTTTAAAAAAATCAGGCTATCTAAAAGATGTTAAAAAAAAAAAAGCACCCCTCTCAACTCCGAATTCTCAATCCTCAGAAACAAGCAATAATAAGACATTTTGTGGATCTCTCCTGAAGTCTATCTTATAAATGATATTGTACTCACTGTTCAGCCCCTTGCTACTTTTGTTTAACAATGTATTTTGGACAGATTTTCATACTCTCATGTGAAGAGTGCCCTGCTTCATTCTGTTTGACAAATGCATACTTTCCCACTGAATGGATATACCATACTTTATTTAAATATTCTCTGGCTGCATCTTCTTAATCACTCGGTCATTGTCCAACTCTTTGCGACCCCATGGACTGCAGCCCACCAGGCTCCTCTGTCCATGGGGATTCTCCAGGCAAGAATACTAGAGTGGGATGCCATACCTTCCTCCAGGGGATCTTCCCAACCCAGGGACCAAACCTAGGTCTCCTGCATTGCAGATTCATTATCATCTGAGCCACCAGGGAAGCCCAAATATTCTCTTACTGATGATAATTTTATTTGCCTCCCTTTTTAGCTGCCACAACAATGCTTCAATGAACAAAAGATTGACTGCCTGATAGCATTACTTAAAAGTAGAATGAATTTATTTCAGAAATTGAGGAAATTATCCACTTTTTTACAAGTGAGAAGGGCCACAATGGATTCTTGCTCCATGATTGTTGTAATCAGCCCTCTTCTTAGCATCAAGGTCGGTCCATGGAAATTACTCCCAAATGTTCATGTATGCCCTCTTTGTGGGTCTCATCATAGTTACATCTATAAGCTAGGAAATGTCAGGGCTATTTGAGGCATATAAGCAGGGGCCACAGGACTGGAAAAGGTCAATTTTCACTCCAATCCCAAAGAAAGGCAATGCCAAAAAAATGTTCAAACTACTGCACAATTGCAATCATCTCACACGTTAGCAGAGTAATGCTCAAAATTCTCCAAGTCAGGCTTCAGCAATACATGGACCATGAACTTACAGATATTCAAGCTGGATTTAGAAAAGGCAGAGGAACCAGAGATCAAACTGCCAACATCTGCTGGATCATGGAAAAAGCAAGAGAGTTCCAAAAAAACATCTATTTCTGCTTTATTGATTATGCCACAGCCTTTGACTGTGTGGATCACAACAAACCCTGGAAAATTCTTCAAGAGACGGGAATACCAGACCACCTGACCTGCCTCTTGAGAAATCTGTACGCAGGTCAGGAAACAACCGTTAGAACTGGACATGGAACAACAGACTGGTTCCAAATAGGAAAAGGAGTACGTCAAGGCTATATATTGTCACCCTGCTTATTTAACTTATATGCAGAGTACATCATGAAAAACACTGGGCTGGAGGAAGCACATGCTGGAATCAAGATTGCCAACAGAAATATCAATAACCTCAGATATGCAGATGACACCACCCTTATGGCAGAAAGTGAAGAACTAAAGAGCCTCTTGATGAAAGTGAAAGAGGAAAGTGAAAAGGTTGGCTTAAAGCTCAACATTCAGAAAACGAAGATCATGGCATCTGGTCCCATCACTCCATAGCAAATAGAGTGGAAACAGAGACTGACTTTATTTTGGGGGGCTCCAAAATCACTGCAGATGGTGATTGCAGCCATGAAATTAAATTGGGCAAAACCAATACAATACTGTAAAATTAAAAAATAAAATAAAATATTTAAAAGAACTAAAATAAAAGACGCTTACTCCTTGGAAGGAAAGTTATGACCAACCTAGACAGCATATTAAAAAGCAGAGACATGACTTTGCCAACAAAAGTCCATCTAGTCAAGGCTATGGTTCTTCCTGTGGTCATGTATGGATATGAGAGTTGGACTATAATGAAAGCTGAGTGCAGAAGAATTGATACTTTTGAATTGTGGTGTTGGAGAAGACACTTGAGAGTGCCTTGGACTGTAAGGAGATCCAACCAATCAATCCTAAAAGAGATCAGTCCTGAGTGTTCATTGGAAGGACTGATGTTGAAGCTGAAACTCCAATATTTTGTCCACCTGATGCAAAGAACTGACTCATTTGAAAAAACCCTGATCCTGGGAAAGATTGAAGGTGGGAGGAGAAGGGGATGACAGAGGATGAGCTGGTTGGATGGCATCACCGACTCAATGGACATGAATTTGAGTAAACTCCGGGAGTTGGTGATGGACAGATCTGAGATTGTTGTTGCAGTCCATGAGATTGCAAAGAGTCGGACATGACTGAGCAACTGAACTGAACTGATGTATATGAATGTTTCATAAAACTTCTCTCTTTTCTTATTTCTCACTCATTTTGTTTGTCTCTCACATACACACTTAAGATAAATCTGCGAAGTATTTTTAATCATGATTGTATTGCATATTTTTTGTCCCCAAACCTTGTGTATATCCCTCTGGTGCTGCAAAAGCTTAAAAGAAGAAAAAAAAGTAGTCTGATTCACAGAGTCTTTGGAGATGAAGTGTTCATGACATCATGGAAGTGAGAGCATGGATATACCCAAGTTAGCCTCAAAATGAACATTTAAATAAAAATCAGAAAATACCTTTCTTCAGTTTCACAACATCCCTTCAATTTACAAGCTAGCTTTTAACCAAAATTTTCTGATGGTTATAAGAGAAATATTATAAGGAGATGCTGGGGGAAATTCACTAGTCACTGTCTTTAATTCAAGGACTTTCGTCTTAAAAGGTCTTCCCTTTTTCTCTGTTACCTTTTTGTGATCTTCAGAGGCATCTTATGACACTCAGCTTATGCTCCTCCCCATCTTCCTATATTAATCAAAAGGAAGGCATTTCTTTCTCCTGTGAACTCTCCATCTACTAATCAAAGGCAATAAGCACCACTGCATTATAGTAAGCATCCTGTGCAGTCAACTGATTATTAATTGACTATGAATTCCAAATTTGAGCTACCTTCCAATTTGTAGGTAACTCAATGGAGTCATAGTAACTTATGAATTTCTTTCATAAATTCACTACATTTAAAGTCTTTTGATAAAACTGATACCTTTTACTTAAAGCTCTGTATAATCAGTTGTTTATTGATTTTGTCACTTTATTTCTAATATTATTTATATATAAAATCCATGCTGCAAGGTATGTACGTCTTTTCCCAAATACCTGATGATTTCTGTAATCAAATATCAGACTTAAATTATTTTCAGTAATCTCTTAAACATTACTATTCATTTGTTTAGCTTTCAGTTAACTTTCTTTATTCTCCAAATCTTCAGTCTTGCTTTGGTATCTCCTCTTGTTTTATCTGTTTGCTACTAAACAGGACTGTGTGTCATTTATTTGCCTTCACTATGATAAACTGCCTGCCCTAAGCACAAAGGAGAATATATCTCCTACGTTCATATCTATTGCCCCCAACAAAGATTGGACTGGTTGTTTAATCCTTAGCTACAGAAGAACTGGTCATTTAATCCTTGGCTAGAGTACGCACTTTGGTAGGTTATGACTCTAAAAGGGAAAGGAAAATAACATGACCTTTTGGGTATACAACTTTGGGATAGAAGAGGAAAAAATATAAAATAGATTAAAAGCAGGCTATCATCTGGTGAGATTTCTAAAGTTCTGGTGTTTAGGACACACCTCAGATGAATTAAATCAGATTTTTATATTGGTCAGATTTGGGCATCAGTAGTTTCTAAAATTACCCAAAGTAATTACAGTGCATAGCTACATTTGAGAACCATTGTTTTTAGGTACAGTAAAGCAATGATATGACATAAAATTCTCAAGCCTTTGGAAAGGAAGGCTGTGCCCATGCTTAATTAGTCTAGATCATTTAGTAAGGAAGGAGGAGTTTCATTAGCACTGGTAGAATGCCTGTAATGTGAAAGAATCTGAAGATACACTATTTTCTTGGGTCCTACTTAAGTCCTTGTGGTAGGTATTAGGTCTCCATTTTGTAGATGGAAAAGCTGAGGCTCCATAACCCACCCAAAGCTGATAGACTGAGATTCTATCCCAGACCTACAGCGTATCAGGATCCAGCTCTACTGTGCTGCCCGATGTGATCTTTCAACTGCTCTGCTAGGTGGAGATGAACACTATCACCACCACAAATCCCATCTCATTTCAGGCCTCCTAAGAGATCCCTGAGGTTTCTAATCTGGCCCCTGGAAATTTCTAGGAAGGGAAATGAAGAACTGAAGGAGTTCTGCATACGCCCAGAATTCTATTTTACTCAGAACAGCCATACAATTCACAGGCTCTGTGTCTCTGACACTCTGATAACAGAAAACAATTTCTTTCTTTTGCAGACCCCTTGGTACATCAGTCTCAAACTTCTCATGTCACATCCACTTCAATTTCAATTTTACCCTAGGACACATACACCTCAGCATGGTCAGCCAGCAGCGATCAATGATGGCAAAATTTACCAGGCTTTAGAATAGATCTGGATGAAAAGGATTCCTAAATGCTTTTCAGTGCATCCATGAATCATCTGCTTTCAATGGAGTGATATTTTAGAATCGCTCACTCAAGTTGAAACCATTTCTGAATGGCAAGGTCTCACCCTTCTTATGAAGATAAGTTCCAATGTCCTTAGTCTCTTTAATACAGGCTCAATATCAGTGAAACTATTTCTGCTGCTGCCTGGCATGGACAGATAGAAGAGTAATATCCTTAGAAAATACTAGAAGTCATTATAAACCTTTACCTTCCTCCCCCATTTAAAGAAGCCCAGTAAGCTATATACCTCGACTATCTCACTTTGCCTTCTCACAGAGCTGTCTTTGCAGATCTAAGACATAAAATTATTTTTCCAATATTCTGCAAAGCCCAGTTAAAATCTACCAAGAACCTTTTATACTTTCATCTATACATCAGGGTGAGTACTACTATATACTTCATATTTATTTAAAGATTAAAACAAGGAATGAGAAACATTAAGAGTAGCTCAGTAAATTATGTTGTACTTATTGAACTTCAACACATATTAGCATTATTCCTTCAATTTTTTATAACTTACTGAAATGCTCTTAAAGAACTTAACATATTTCATTCAGGGAAAATATTTCAGTAAAAATATCCTCTTTTTGTGACCCTGATATTCACTTCTATTGAACAATGGAAGCTGTACAATCCATAGTACTTCCTCTTTATCTTGGCTACCAGGACTCTGTAATTTATGCTAAATTACTCTTCCTTGAATCATATAGAGATTGTTTCATTTTCTATTTATTTAAGTATACCAACTCCTCTTTTCAAAGTAAGAGGGAACAACACATGATAGAAGCATTTTTACTAGAATAAAGGAATTTATACAAAATAAACACAGTTCATTAAGGAAAAACACATTTCTTATCCTTGAGCTCTGAGTGGGGGGAAGCCATTATGGTGTTAAGAGAAATTGAACCCTAACCAGTCCACCATATAGCTGAATGGATGAAAATAGTTCCTACTTCCTACATCCCCTTTTGCTACGTCACTTTTGTCAAGAACTTGAATTACAGTGTCAATAATTTTATCATAAATTGTCTCAATCCTTTTGAAAAAAGGAATACAGATACATAAATATATAAACAAAAATCCTCTCTCTAGTCTTAATTTTCATTTCAACATCACAAAATGAGAATCCACTCTGATTTCTCCTGTTCAATAAATACTATATGCCAACCTTTACCATGGGCAGCTGGTTTACAATAGTAAAGAGAGCAGAAACGATCTTCCGAGAATGATACCCTACATCAGATCCTTCCTTTCCAGTTGGGATACACCAATAAGCTAGGGTTATACTAAAGACTGATCCTTTTAATCTTGTGGGTGGTCAGGGTGTGGTCTGGGGATACTGGAGCATCTAAATCCCATGTCACACATCCACTTGTGTAGATATTTCTACTTGGAGTTTAATAGGCATGCAAACCTCTAGTCCAGTTACCCCATATGCCATTCAAATATAGTCCATCCTCACTGTTCAATAATTCTGTAATTGTAAATTCTATACATGTACCTACTCACTGAAATTTCTAATACCAGAATCAATACTCACAGCTTTTCATGGTCATACAGACATATAGATAGTAGAGAAAACACAACACAAACATTTCAGATTCAGGTTGATTAAAGTAATAGTCCGTTTTCTTATTTCAGCTTAGTGTAACCAGTGTCCTTTCTGTGGTCTATTTAAGTGTCACATCTTTCACATTTCTGTGCCTTTGTTAGTAATTTATCAATGTTGTCTCCCAACATGGCACCAAAATCCTAATATTCCTAACTGCAATATGCTTTACAGAAGGAAAAAAGTGTATTAGAAAAGCTTCACTTGGGCATGAGTTTTATAGTGCTGCTAGTGGTGAGCTCAACATTGTGAATCAACATGTATTAAATAAATGATCTTTAAACAGAAATACACATGAAACAAGATAATGTATTAATCAGTTGATGAGAATGTTGTGACCAGAGTCTCATAGGAACCTAACACTGTATTTTCTGTAGGAACAATGAGTCTGCATTCACTAATTTAGTGTCCACAGTGACTTTATATGACATAACTACCATGATTAATAAAAATCAACTTATTTCTTAAATGTGTGATCACGCAAACAAGTTGTGATGTATTCTTTGAGATGAAAGAATACAACAAGGGGGAAAGAAGCAGTGTTAGATTGTGATTTTGAATATTAAATATCATGAGGGAAATAAAACAAAGTAAACAAAAAGAAGGTGACTGGGAGGAAGAGGGTCACTTAAGATTAGATGGTTAGGGACTGCCCTGGAGGCCAGTGGTTAAGAATCACCCTGTAATGCAGGAGATGTGGATTCGATCACAGGTCAGAGTCCTTTGTGCCACAGAGCAACTGACCCGTGTCCCACAACTAGAGAGTCTGTGCTTCACAATGAAAGATCTCACATTAAGCAATGAAGATCATGCATGCTGCAACTAAGACCCAATGCAGCCACATAAATAAATATTTGAAAAAAGTTAGTCAGAAAAGTCTCTTGGACGAGGTAATATTTGTGCTGATCCCTGAACATCTAAAAGAAGCTAGCAATAAAAAGATGATGAAAATAGGCAGAGGAGTTCAGACAGAGATAGTAAACATAAGAACCTTGAAGAAAGGCTAGTCTTGGCATATTCCAATAAGCATGGCGGGAGCATAGCTTAGGGATGTGGGTGAAGGAGCGGGGAGAAGTTAAGGGCAGAAGGCAGGGGCTAGATCATAAAAGAACCATGGGGCCATGGTAAGAAGTTCGTATTTTACAAACAAACAAGCAATTTCAGAACTCTAGGCAGGCAATGATATGACCTGATAAACTTCCCGCGACCGGTGCACTAGGAGCGCCCTGCCGGCTGCACAGCCGAGAGGAGCTACACCACGACCGAGGTCAGGAAGGGCGGTGGTGAAGAGATACCCCCTCCTCCAAGGTCAGGAAGGGCGGCGGTGAAGAGAGACCCCTCGTCCAAGGTAAGGTGCCATGGCTGTGCTTTGCTGGAGCAGCCGGGAAGAGATACCCCACGTCCAAGTTAAGAGAAAACCAAGTAAGACGGTAGGCCTTGCAAGAGGGCATCAGAGGGCAAATACACTGAAACCATACTCACAGAAAACTAGTCAATCTAATCACACCAGGACCACACCCTTGTCTAACTCAATGAAATTAAGCCATGCCCATGGGGCAAGCCCGGGGACAGCAGTGGCACCTCACCCCAGTACTTTTGCCTGGAAAATCCCATGGACAGAGGACCTTGGTAGGCTCCAGTCCATGGGGTCGCTAAGAGTCGGACATGACTGAGCGACTTCACTTTCACTTTTCACTTTCATGCATTGGAGAAGGAAATGGCAACCCAATCCAGTATTCTTGCCTGGAGAATCCCAGGGACAGGGAAGCCTGGTGAGCTTCCATCTATGGGGTCGCACAGAGTCGGACACGACTGAAGCGACTTAGCAGCAGCAGCAGCAGCAGGATGGGGCAACCCAGGATGGGTGGGTCATGGTGGAGAGATCTGACAGGGTGTGGTCCGCTGGAGAAGAGAATGGCAAACCACTTCAGTATTCTTGCCTTGAGAACCCCATGAACAGTATGAAAAGGCAAAATGATAGGATACTGAAAGAGAAACTTCCCAGGTCAGTAGGGGCCCAATATGCTACTGGAGATCAGTGGAGAAATAGCTCCAGAAAGAATGAAGGGATGGAGCTAAAGCAAAAAGAATACTCAGATGTGGATGTGTCTGGTGATAGAAGCAAAGTCCGATGCTGTAAAGAGCAATATTGCATAGGAACCTGGAATGTCAGGTCCATGTTCAAGGCAAATTGGAAATGGTCAAACAAGAGCTGGCAAGAGGGAATGTCGACATTCTAGGAATTAGCGAACTAAAATGGACTGGAATGGGTGAATTTAACTCAGATGACCATTATATCTACTACTGTGGGCAGGAATCCCTCAGAAGAAATGGAGTGGCCATCATGGTCAACAAGAGTCCGAAGTGCAGTACTTGGATACAATCTCAAAAACGACAGAATGATCTCTGTTCGTTTCCAAGGCAAACCATTCAATGTCACAGTAATCCAAGTCTATGGCCCAACCAGTAACGCCGAAGAAGCTGAAGTTGAACGGTTCTATGAAGACCTACAAGACCTTTTAGATCTAACACCCAAAAAAGATGTCCTTTTCATTATAGGGGACTGGAATGCAAAAGTAGGAAGTCAAGAAACACCTGGAGTAACAGGCAAATTTGGCCTTGGAATATGGAATGAAGCAGGGCAAAGACTAACAGAGTTTTGCCAAGAAAATGCACTGGTCATAGCAAATACCCTCTTCCAACAACACAAGAGAAGACTCTATACATGGACATCACCAGATGGTCAACACCAAAATCAGATCGATTATATTCTTTGCAGCCAGAGATGGAGAAGCTCTATACAGTCAGCAAAAACAAGACCAGGAGCTGACTGTGGCTCAGACCATGAACTCCTTATTGCCAACTTCAGACTTAAATTGAAGAAAGTAGGGAAAACCACTAGACCATTCATGTATGACCTAAATAAAATCCCTTATGATTACACAGTGGAAGTGAGAAATAGATTTAAGGGCCTAGATCTGATAGACAGAGTGCCTGATGAACTATGGAATGAGGTTCGTGACATTGTACAGGAGACAGGGATCAAGACCATCCCCATGGAAAAGAAATGCAAAAAAGCAAAATGGCTGTCTGGGGAGGCCTTACAAATAGCTATGAAAAGACGAGAAGTGAAAAGCAAAGGAGAAAAGGAAAGATATAAACATCTGAATGCAGAGTTCCAAAGAATAGCAAGAAGAGATAAGAAAGCTTTCTTCAGCGATCAATGCAAAGAAATAGAGGAAAACAACAGAATGGGAAAGACTAGAGATCTCTTCAACAAAATCAGAGATACCAAAGGAGCATTTCATGCAAAGATGGGCTCAATAAAGGACAGAAATGGTATGGACCTAACAGAAGCAGAAGATATTAAGAAGAGGTGGCAAGAATACACAGAAGAACTGTACAAAAAAGAGCTTCACGACCCAGATAATCATGATGGTGTGATCACTGACCTAGAGCCAGACATCCTGGAATGTGAAGTCAAGTGGGCCTTAGAAAGCATCACTAGGAACAAAGCTAGTGGAGGTGATGGAATTCCAGTGGAGCTATTCCAAATCCTGAAAGATGATGCTGTGAAAGTGCTGCACTCAATATGCCAGCAAATTTGGAAAACTCAGCAGTGGCCACAAGATTGGAAAAGGTCAGTGTTCATCCCAATCCCAAAGAAAGGCAATGCCAAAGAATGCTCAAACTACCGCACAATTGCACTCATCTCTCACGCTAGTAAAGTAATGCTCAAAATTCTCCAAGCCAGACTTCAGCAATATGTGAACCGTGAACTTCCTGATGTTCAAGCTGGTTTTAGAAAAGGCAGAGGAAGCAGAGATCAAATTGCCAACATCTGCTGGATCATGGAAAAAGCAAGAGAGTTCCAGAAAAACATCTATTTCTGCTTTATTGACTATGCCAAAGCCTTTGACTGTGTAGATCACAATAAACTGTGGAAAATTCTGAAAGAGATGGGAATACCAGACCACCTGATCTGCCTCTTGAAAAATCTGTATGCAGGTCAGGAAGCAACAGTTAGAATGGTCATGGAACAACAGACTGGTTCCAAATAGGAAAAGGAGTATGTCAAGGCTGCATATTGTCACCATGTTTATTTAACTTATATGCAGAGTACATCATGAGAAATGCTGGACTGGAAGAAACACAAGTTGGAATCAAGATTGCCGGGAGAAATATCAATAACCTCAGATATGCAGATGACACCACTCTTATGGCAGAAAGTGAAGAGGGGCTAAAAAGCCTCTTGATGAAAGTGAGAGTGGAGAGTGAAAAGGTCGGCTTAAAGCTCAACATTCAGAAAACGAAGATCATGGCATCTGGTCCCATCACTACATGGGAAATAGATGGAGAAACAGTGGAAACAGTGTCAGACTTTATTTTTCTGGGCTCCAAAATCACTGCAGATGGTGACTGCAGCCATGAAATTAAAAGACGCTTACTCCTTGGAAGGAAAGTTATGACCAACCTAGATAGCATATTCAAAAGCAGAGACATTACTTTGCCAACAAAGGTTCGCCTAGTCAAGGCTATGGTCTTTCCTGTGGTCATGTATGTATGTGAGAGCTGGACTGTGAAGAGGGCTGAGCACCGAAGAATTGATGCTTTTGAACTGTAGTGTTGGAGAAGACTCTTGAGAGTCCCTTGGACTGCAAGCAGATCCAAGCAGTCCATTTGAAGGAGATCAGCCCTGGGATTTCTTTGGAAGGAATGATGCTAAGGCTGAAACTCCAGTATTTTGGCCACCTCATGCGAAGTGTTGACTCATTGGAGAAAGACTCTGATGCTGGGAGGGATTGGGGGCAGGAGGAGAAGGGGACGACAGAGGATGAGATGGCTGGATGGCATCACTGACTCGATGGATGTGAGTCTGAGTGACCTCCGGGAGTTGGTGATGGACAGGGAGGCCTGGCGTGCTGCAATTCATGGGGTCGCAAAGAGTCAGACACGACTGAGTGACTGATCTGATCTGATCTGATATATATTATATAATTATATATATTTATAATATATAGTCATTATATATCAGTTTATCAGGCCATATATATAATTATATATATTATATATGTGTGTGTGTGTATGTGTGTGTGTGTGTGTATTTGGCTATGGTTAATAGTTTGCAAGATCTTAGTTCTCTGACAGGAACTGAACCAGCACCCTTGGCAGTGAAAGCACAGAGGCTTAACCACTGGACTGCCAGTGAATTCTTCTGATTAACATTTTTAAAAGCTCCATTTGGCAGCTCTGTGAAGAATTATAGCCAGGCCAGGAAGAAAACCAGAGTTGGTAATCAGCTTTCGCAAGATCTAGATGAGATATGGTGGTGGCATGATTAGGACTTTAATACTGGTAATGAAGTGATCTGATTGGATTTAGGATAATAACAGCACTTGTGAAGGGAAAGCAAAATAACAGGAATTAAGGATGCCTTCTAGGTGGTACTTGGCGGGAAGCATAGTTCTGAATGAACAAAACCCTGAATTCTGCAGGATATGGCTAGAATGCAGTTTGAGATATGACTACAGAGCTCAGTAATCAAGTCAGAGTGTGTGTCCTTGGTGGCTCAGTGGTAAAGAATCTGCCTGCCAATGCAGGAGATGTGGGTTTGATCCCTGGGTCAGGAAGATCCCCTGGAGGAGGAAATGACAACCCGGTCTAGTATTCTTATATGGAAATTTCCAAGGACAGAGGAGGCTGGCAGGCCACAGTCCATGGGGTCCCAAAAGAGTCTGACATGACTTAGTAACCAAACAACAACCATCAAGTTAGAACTGCAAATACAAATATTGGCATCATTGACATATAGGAGATATTTAATTAAAGCCTTGGTACTTAACACAATTACCTAGTAAGAGGAGCAGAGAACAAAAGGCAATGGCACCCCACTCCAGTACTCTTGCCTGGAAAATCCCATGGGTGGAGGAGCCCGGTGGGCTGTAGTCCATGGGGTTGCTAAGAGTTGGACATGACTGAGCAACCTCACTTTCACTTTTCACTTTCATGCACTGGAGAAGGAAATGGCAACCCACTCCAGTGTTCTTGCCTGGAGAATACCAGGGAAGGGAGCCAGGTGGGCTGCTGTCTATGGGGTCACACAGAGTCGGACACGACTGACATGACTTAGCAGCAGTAGCAGAACTGAACAAAATCATGGATAGAACAACATCAAGGACTTCTCTACAAGAAAATCAGCCAAGGATACCAAGAACAAATCTCCACATGGAAAAAGGAAATTAAGGTTCAAAAATATCTTAATTCTCTCATAGATACCACAAGAGTCCTTAGTTCAGTTGCTCAGTCATGTCCGACTCTTTGCGACCCCATGAACAGCAGCACAAAGAGTCCTAGAATGATGTAAATCTGTTTGTCTGTATTATAAAAGTTCTATCATAAAACTGAATGAGCGCTATGTTGGTATTCTCATTATCATTGTAACAATATAGTGTTATTCTCATTATCATTATTTGCTTAATCACTACAATATTAAGGATTAGATTCTACCAATGTAACAAATATGCTCTCAGAATTTTTCACTGGGACAATTTTCACTATTATCTTAAGCCAAATATATGAAATAAATGTTCTTTTATTGCAGATAAATTACTTACTGCCCTAAGTTGCTAGAGACCTTTAACTCTCAGGCAGTGAAAAGGAGCCCAGCAACTAAGGTCATTCTCAAAGATGCATCACCACAGCCCACATTCTATGTTGTTTCCTCTGTACTTGTCATTCTTAATTGTTTTTGGCAGCTGAGGTTACCTATTTCTAAATTAAGCAATAAAAATGCTGAAACATGGCCACAGTTGCAGATGGACAAATACCTTGAGCCTAATGATAATTTTGTTTGTACATTATTCTTCTTCTAATTATCATCTTACAACAGAACTTGGGGGATTTTTATTCATTTAAAATCATTTGTTGTTCTAAACAATGGAAAACTAGGCTCACTGCCATCAACAGCAGGCAGAGCTCAGGGCTTGACAAAGATGCACATAACACCTTCACATAGCATCATTTTACTCCATGTTGAAAACAACTCAAACCTGGGCTGGATACCTTTTGGGGGAAAAAAATCCCTTCCCTGTGCCAACACCCTGTGTGATCTTGCTTTGCCATCCGCCTCCACCCCACACTTAGCTGGACGTTCACAAGCTCCACATTCTCCTTCTCATCTTTTTTTTTTTTTTTTCACTTAAAATCAAAGACAATGTCTAATTTCTCCCTCTAACCACAGTACACAGCTAAGTGGTCAGTAAATTGCAGGCTCTAGTATGTTCAAATAAAATGGTACTTTTCATCAACAATTGTCCTGCTTCCTAAAATCTCTTGTTTTGATGCAGAACCTTGTACGTTTTCAACTCAATTCATTAATTTGTATTTGGGGGGACTTTTTCACCTTTTGGACATGACTGAGTGACTTTCACTTCACTTGACTTTCACCTTTAAATGGTCAGTATTTTGTAGCATCTGCTATAGACAAGACTCTAAGTTTGGAGCTGCAGTTTTTACAAAACCCTTACCCTTGAGGAACTGACAGGTTAACTGTCTGTTGAATAATTAAGGTAATTAAAAAACATCCAAAATAAGTGCCAAACATATAGATTATATTAAAGGCATCAAAGCGGTTCACGGGAAAGAGATCAGCATGTGTGGGAGTCATTAGGGAACGTTTTTTAACAAAGGCAGAATTTAAACTAAATAAGGATAAGACAGAAAAGAAATGCAGGGAGTGTCTTCCTGGAATAACAAATGTAAGCAAGGGTAGGGAACTGAGACTGTATCATAAGCTAAAAGGACTAATAAGTAGAATAATTTGTGGAGGTAGAAGATCAAGGTCCAAGAAGGAAAACGAAAAAGGCAAAATGAACAAGACAAGTTGGGTCTATGTCCTAGGAGATTATTTTTTTTTAATTTTCATTGAAGTACAGTTGATGTACAATGTTGCTAGTTTCATATGTCCAGTGAAGTGAATCAGTTATACATAAAGATTGCCATTTTCTTATGCTGAAGTCCAGAATCTCTTTTAAAAGCAGCAGGGAGTGACTACAAGTTTTGTATTTATTAAAGAGGGAAAAGAACAATTTGTAAGGTTTTAAGATGGCTTGCACGAGAGGAGCTATTAATGAGGGCAGTGAATCCAGTGAGGATATGATTAATACAGGAATTAGGAATGGTTGTGAACACTTGTAGAATCTATTGATTGATTAAATATGACTGAAGGAGAAACATGAAAGCCAGTGCTGAGGTTTCCAGCTGGGCAACCAGAACAGTGAAGACATTACTGACAGATATAAGGAAGTCAGTTCAGATCAAAAGAATGTTGTTTGGGAAAGAAAAGAGAATTCTAATTTAGACTTACTGACTCTGAGGCACTATTAAAGCACCTCAATAAAGCCATTTTTAAAAAACGTCTTTTGTAAAAAAAAAAAAAAAAAAAAAATCTCCCAAGAAGCTAGCAATATCAAGCTGGAGATTATAAGAGAAATCTTTCCAGGTTTCGCGGAAGATACAGGCCATCATTTTTAGCCTTGTATTCTGTGTATGTATGAAATAAATGCATGCTTTTCAACATTTAATACATTTTAATGATATTTGGAACTAATCTCTAAGATGAATCCCAATGGGTCCCTTTGAGCCAAAGAACAGTAGACAAATTTCGGAGCTCTAAAATACCTTTAAGGACCATTACCTCAATGGATATTTACCCAGATGATTTATAATAGCTAACAATTGAGAGGAAATGTGGTTCTGGAGAGAATACAAGTAGTGAAGACCTGGGTGTTTGCTGCACAGCCCATCAGCCCTCTCGCTTTAAGCAACTTACTAGTTGACTGGCCTTAATAGCAACATTCAGATCAGATCAGTCACTCAGTTGTGTCCAACTCTTTAGGCCAGATAATCTAGAATATTTCCTCACATTCTAATCCTTGTTTCTATCAAATTCCTTTGTACTAAAGCAACAGTATCATAAGTTAAAAGGAAAATTCTATATAAAAGAAAAGAACACAGAGAAAAGAGAGATGAGGATCTCTTTAAGAGCTACCTGTCCATCAAGGCAAGCTGCTTCCCTTACATTGCTTCAGATTTGCTCAAGGAGCATTTTCTGTGTCCCTGTTGACTAGTTAAGGTAATTAAAGGGCTGCTTAGATATGCAGCAATATGAATAGAGTGAGAATTCTAATAGAAATAGGTAATCACATTACATTTTAATATGAGCACATTTAATAAATAAAAGTTCATACATTTTTTTTTCCCTTCATGTGACTGATTCTTCCTGGGAGAAGTCAACGCATTCTGTATATTTTACTGCACTCAGAAATACCAGAGAAAGGAACCAAACTCCACTCTCACCATTTAATGTTCCTGGTGTTTTACATATATAACAAACAACCTCACTGAAGCCTCAAAACAGTCAAAGCTAAGTCTCACTTTGATATTAGACATTTTACAAATGAAAAAGCTGAAACTAAAATATTTAGATTAACTTACATTGCCACTTGGTTAGTCCATGCTAGAGACAAGATTCAAATGCAGACTGTATTCCAAAAGCCCTTTCCTTTCTATACCTCTGCCATTACCCACATTTGAGGAATCAAAATTACTTCATTATAAAAATACTCCACAAGAGGCACTAATTTAAAAAGTTAATTGTAACCAGGCTACTTGGGAGCAAATCTCAGCTACATGACCTAAGTCACCCAAACTCACTCTCAATTAAAATGTGGATAATGATGATATTGCCTCCAATGTATGGCTATTTTTGAGAGTTAAATATGTTACTGTAAGAATTTACTTCCCTGTGCCTGATAGCTATTATTATGCCATCCACTGAGCTAGATGTTTTATATACATTACTATATCTAATATTTACAGCAACTGCATGAAATGAGCAGTATTATCATCCCCATCTTACTGATGAGAAAACCAAAGCTCAAAGAAAGAAAAAAACTAGCCTAAGATCAGTTCAGTTCAGTTCAGTCTAGTCGCTAAGTCGTATCCAACTCTTTGTGATCCCATGGACTGCAGCATGCCAGGCCTCCCTGTCTATCACCAACTCCCAGAGTTTATCACATCACAGTAAATGGTAGAGCTTGGATTTTAATCTAAATTCTCTGCTGTCCAAAGTTTCCATTCCTTCTAGTAAACCTTACAAACCTATTTGTCAAGGCAATGAATAGTAGATGCTGCAATAGACCACCACAATTTTAGGGACTTGAGTAGAAGTTTGTTGTCTTTGTACAAACTAATACAGATCTGACATAGGACAGGTGGCCCTCCCCAAGTCTGAAGCTTCACCATATGGAACACCATGGACTCAGGATCTCCATGGCAGAGTACAAAGGAGCTGGAGAACGTGCATAGTTACCGATGACTTGGCCCAGTCACAGCAAAGCATCTGTGTCAAATCCACTAGTACAAACTAATCACATGGCCCGAGCTTGACTACAAGGGAGACTTGAAAAGGCAGGGGAGCAAAAGGATATTTGATGAGCTTTGTCTCTACCAAAATAAACTACCGCTTAAAGTAAGTTTGTGGATTCTTAGATGTCTTCTTTTGACAGTTTTCTATTTTGGAGAAGCATACTGTCAAAGTTTTCATGGCAAACCTACTAAAATGGACACCTATTATTTCATCTGCTCCCTTCCCTCCCTGGAAATTTTCACACAACCTGTAAGAAAATCTGTTTCTGCCCAATCACAGTTTATATGTGTGAACTTCTCCAGCTGTCAGAAGCCATGAGGACTGAGCCACTCTAGTGGGAGGGAAATAAGGGGACAAAGATAAAACAAACAAATAAAAAAAAAAAATATCATGAGACAGGAACAGTACTATCAGTATCTAAGGCCCTATTTCCAGCCATTCCTGAAGCCGGGGCAAATTAATAGTCAGCATAGCCTTAACCAAGAGCTGCCAGCTAAAATCAGTATTCACACTGATTGGTCTGTATCTGTGCAACTCAGCTTATTAATTATTTTTAACATTAACTCTACTTGGGGCTGACTTACAGTCTCCCTCCGCTCATTTAGGAAGATTCCTTGACCAAACTTCTTTTGCCTTTTAGCTTGAATTGTATTTCTGTTATCTCCAACCAAAATATCTAATTGATTCATTTAATAAATACATATTGAGCACTTACAGTGGAATAGACAATGCTCTCAGTGCTGAGGAGAGAGTGGTATACAAAATAGACTGACTGCTGCTATTGAATGGAACTTACAGAAAAGCCTGATTTTTATGACAACAGTCACAAATCCAATTTATATCATGTAAAGTGATTTCAGCCTATTCCTCAGTATTTGAGATACAATAATAGAATTTAGTGTTGAATAACTGAATGCATCAAGTGTTCATTCTTGAACTCTTACTATATAATGAAGCTTAAGAAACAAAGAGGAAGTGTATTCTTAAGTGGGTTTGGTTAGACAAAATAAGAGTCATGTAGTGACTGAAAGCGGAGAAGGCAACGGAACCCCACTCCAGTACTCTTGCCTGGAAACTCCCATGGATGGAGGAGCCTGGTAGGCTGCAGTTCATGGGGTCGCTAAGAGTCAGACACGACTGAACGACTTCACTTTCACTTTTCACTTTCATGCATTGGAGAAGGGAATGGCAACCCACTCCAGTGTTCTTGCCTGGAGAATCCCAGGGACAGGGGAGCCTGGTGGGCTGCTGTCTATGGGGTCACACAGAGTCGGACATGACTGAAGCGACTTAGCAGCAGCAGCAGTGGCAGTGACTGAAAGAATAGAGCAACTGTGTCACATAAGAAAAAAAGAAAAATACGACCCCTCAATGAAAAGCAAAATATAATATTCCATAGTTCTCTAGAACTTTGGCTTTAAATGTTTATATTCCTTTTTAATAAGTAGCAAGTCTTCAGTTATTATTGCCAGCACTGGTCTAAAATCCCAAGTGAAGTGAAACACCCTCTGTCACGTCTGACTCTTTGCAACCCCACGGACTATACAGTCCATGGAATTCTCCAGGCCAGAATACTGAAGTGGGTAGCCACCCCCTTCTCCAGAAGATCTTCCCAACCCAGGGATCAAACCCACCTCTCCCACACTGCAGGTGGATTCTTTACTGTATGAGCCGCAAGGAAAGTCCAAAATCCCAAAGGGGGACTCCAGAAACAATACTAGTCATAGACTTTTCCATCCTAAAGCATTTTTTTTTTTTTTAATAACAAAGCAATAAAATGTTCCTAAATAGTCCAGTTAAGATACTCAGGAGTGAAAAAGCTTATGAAAAAATACATATTTTCCCAAGTAGAGCCTTTTCTTACATCTTTAAATATGCATTTAATAACTACCTGTTAAAACTGTGTGTGTAAATATAAAGAAGCCCCTTGAGATGTGGAGATGCAAAAACTTAAGTCAGCAGTTGAGGGATATGTCAGTTCAAGTATAGATAAAATAATATTTTGCCACATTTAAAATTCAGTTAAATATCATGTTCCAAAATATTTTTAATGCATTTTCTCCCTGGAAAAAAAAAAACTCATTATCTTTTTTTCAAGCTATAAAGCTTTAGAGGTTCTAAAAAATAAAAATATTTCTTGGGCAAATGTTTTATGCATATTTAAATTACACAGGCCTTAATGAATAAGAAAGACATGAATCCAATCTTTGCTAAATTATATGTTCCTTCAAAAATGATGGTGACGATACTAGATAAACATTTCTAAAATTAAAGTATCCAGTACTTAATGAATCCTATGTTTATGGTTCATCTCTAGGATTAATGACAGGCCAGGATTTTTACCTTCTTTTCACTCAGCCTCAAAGGTTGAGTTTATAAGTTCTTATTTTTGTGCCAAGGGATTCACATTTGGAGAATTTCTTTTCACTGTGCTGGAGCATCTTGTCTTAAACTGTCATTATACACCACTCATCACCATCAACAGCAGCTGTTATAGCACCAGCTGCTCCTGCCTCAGAGAAAAATTCTCTAGCTTCCAGGTTTAGATGCTGACCATCCTATCATTTCTGCACTACTTATTAGGCTGTCAGTGTGCTTAGTAATGAGAATTTCCAGCAGGATTTTAAATAATAATATCCTTTTATTTCATAAGTAAGAGCTGGGATGATACCTCCATGAGTTCCTCAGCTACTCTCTCCCATCCCCTGCTGCGTCTCTCTCTCCCCATCCCTTAGCCAAAGCCCCCATTCTGTTAGTCCAAGATGACTGCCCGAATTCCACGTACCATATCCTAACCCAGGGATAGATGGCCTGCCTCTTTCAGATCAGATCAGATCAGACACTCAGTCATGTCCGACTCTTTGTGACCCCATGAATCGCAGCACACCAGGCCTCCCTGTCCATCACCAACTCCGGAGTTCACTCAGACTCACATCCATCGAGTCAGTGATGACATCCAGCCATCTCATCCTCTGTCGTCCCCTTCTCCTCTTGCCCCCAATCCCTCCCAGCATGAGAGTCTTTTCCAATGAGTCAATTCTTCGCATGAGGTGGCCAAAGTACTGGAGTTTCAGCTTTAGCCTCAGTCCTTCCAAAGAAATCCCAGGGCTGATCTCCTTCAGAATGGACTGGTTGGATTTCCTTGCAGTCCAAGGGACTCTCAAGAGTCTTCTCCAACACCACAGTTCAAAAGCATCAATTCTTCAGCGCTCAGTCTTCTTCACAGTCCAACTCTCACATCCATATATGATCACAGGAAAAACCATAGCCTTGACTAGACGAACCTTTATTGGCAAAGTAATGTCTCTGCTTTTCAATATGCTATCTAGGTTGGTCATAACATTTCTTCCAAGGAGTAAGCGTCTTTTAACTTCATGGCTGCAGTCACCATCTGCAGTGATTTTGGAGCCCCCAAAATAAAGTCTGACACTGTTTCCACTGTTTCCCCATCTATTTCCCATGAAGTGATGGGACCGGATGCCAGGATCTTCGTTTTCTGAATGTTGAGTTTTAAGCCAACTTTTTCACTCTCCATTTTCACTTTCATCAAGAGGCTTTTTAGCCCCTCTTCACTTTCTGCCATAAGGGTGGTGTCATCTGCTTATCTGATGTTATTGATATTTCTCCTGGCAACCTTGATTCCAGCTTGTGTTTCTTCCAGTCCAGCGTTTCTCATGATGTACTCTGTATATAAGTTAAATAAGCAGGGTGACAATAGACAGCCTCAACATACTCCTTTTCCTATTTGGAACCAGTCTGTTGTTCCATGTCCAGTTCTAACTGTTGCTTCCTGACCTGCATACAAATTTCTCAAGAGGCAGATCAGGTGGTCTGGTATTCCCATCTCTTTCAGAATTTTCCACAGTTTATTGTGATCCACACAGTCAAAGGCTTTGGCATAGTCAATAAAGCAGAAATAGATGTTTTTCTGGAACTCTCTTGCTTTTTCCATGATCCAGCGGATGTTGGCAACTTGATCTCTGGTGCTTCTGCCTTTTCTAAAACCAGCTTGAACATCGGGAAGTTCACGGTTCACATATTGCTGAAGCCTGGCTTGGAAAATTTTGAGCATTACTTTCCTAGTGTGTGAGATGAGTGTAATTGTGTGGTAGTTTGAGCACTCTTTGGCATTGCCCTTCTTTGGGATTGGAATGTCACCCACAATACGTTCATCTAAAACTCAGTGGCAGGACTTCCCCATTGGGTCAGTGGCAAAGACTTTGCTTTCGAATGCAGGGGGTGCTGGTTTGATCCCTGATGGGGGAGTAAAGATCCCACAATCCTCATAGCCCCAAATTCAAAACATTAACAAAATAGAAGAAACACTGTAACAAATTCAATAAAAACTATAAAATGTTCCACATTGAAAAAAAAAACTTTAAAAAAATAATAAAAAATAAAAACTCATTGGCTAAAACTTTGTCACATGACAGAGCCCTGATTGCAGAACAAAATGGAATGGGCAGACTTTTACCTCATAGACAATATGCTCAACTGAAAATAAGGGTTATTTCTAAGGAGGAAAAGAAGAACAGATAATAGGAAGTAGCTAGAACATCCAACAGACATTTGTATAAAAATTTATACTTGATCACACATAAAGAAAGAAGAGCATACATTATTTTCATTTTATTCATAGAATTTGAGCCAAGCTAAAGGAAAAGTTTTTTCTGGAACTCTCTTGCTTTTTCCATGATCCAGCGGATGTTGGCAATTTGATCTCTGGTTCCTCTGCCTTTTCTAAAACCAGCTTGAACATCAGGAAGTTCACGGTTCACATATTGCTGAAGCCTGGCTTGGAGAATTTTGAGCATTACTTTACTAGCGTGTGAGATGAGTGCAATTGTGCGGTAGTTTGAGCACTCCTTGGCATTGCCTTTCTTTGGGATTGGGATGAAAACTGACCTTTTCCAATCTTGTGGCCACTGCTGAGTTTTCCAAATTTGCTGGCATATTGAGTGTAGCACTTTCACAGCATCATCTTTCAGGACTTGGAATAGCTCCACTGGAATTCCATCACCTCCACTAGCTTTGTTCGTAGTGATGCTTTCTAAGGCCCATTTGACTTCACATTCCAAGATGTCTGGCTCTAGGTCAGTGATCACATCATCATGATTATCTGGGTCTTGAAGCTCTTTTTTTGTACAGTTCTTCTGTGTATTCTTGCCACCTCTTCTTAATATCTTCTGCTTCTGTTAGGTCCACACCATCTCTGTCCTTTATTGTGCCCATCTTTGCATGAAATGTTCCTTTGGTATCTCTGATTTTCTTGAAGAGATCCCTAGTCTTTCCCATGCTGGATCATGGAAAAAGCAAGAGAGTTCCAGAAAAACATCTATTTCTGCTTTATTGACTATGCCAAAGCCTTTGACTGTGTGGATCACAATAAACTATGGAAAATTCTGAAAGAGATGGGAATACCAGACCACCTGATCTGCCTCTTAAGAAATCTGTATGCAGGTCAGGAAGCAACAGTTAGAACTGGTCATGGAACAACAGACTGGTTCCAAATAGAAAAAGGAGTACGTCAAGGCTGTATATTGTCACCATGTTTATTTAACTTATATGCAGAGTACATCATGAGAAATGCTGGACTGGAAGAAACACAAGTTGGAATCAAGATTGCCGGGAGAAATATCAATAACCTCAGATATGCAGATGACACCACCCTTATGGCAGAAAGTGAAGAGGGGCTAAAAAGCCTCTTGATGAAAGTGAAAGTGGAGAGTGAAAAGGTTGGCTTAAAGCTCAACATTCAGAAAACGAAGATCATGGCATCTGGTCCCATCACTGCATGGGAAATAGATGGGGAAACAGTGGAAACAGTGTCAGACTTTGTTTTTCTGGGCTCCAAAATCACTGCAGATGGTGACTGCAGCCATGAAATTAAAAGACGCTTGCTCCTTGGAAGGAAAGTTATGACCAACCTAGATAGCATATTCAAAAGCAGAGACATCACTTTACCAACAAAGGTTCGCCTAGTTAAGGATATGGTCTTTCCTGTGGTCATGTATGGATGTGAGAGCTGGACTGTGAAGAAGGCTGAGCGCCGAAGAATTGATGCTTTTGAACTGTGGTGTTGGAGAAGACTCTTGAGAGTCCCTTGGACTGCAAGAAGATCCAACCAGTCCATTCTGAAGGAGATCAATCCTGGAATTTCTTTAGAAGGAATGATGCTAAAGCTGAAACTCCAGTATTTTGGCCACCTCATGCGAAGAGTTGACTCATTGGAGAAGACTCTGATGCTGGGAGGGATTGAGGGCAGGAGGAGAAGGGGATGACAGAGGATGAGATGGCTGGATGGCATCACTGACTCGATGGATGCGAGTCTGAGTGACCTCCGGGAGCTGGTGATGGACAGGGAGGCCTGGCGTGCTGCGGTTCATGGGGTCGCAAAGAGTCGGACACGACTGAGCGACTGATCTGATCTGAAAGGAAAAGTTATACAGTGGAGGCCTGGTTGGAAACCTGGCTGGAAATCCATGTGCAGAGAAATCTGGTCCACAATGAAACAGTGGGAAATAAAAGAGGCAGAGATAAAACAGGGGTAACCTCACTTTTCCTTGAGCTAATTTAGTGTGCTTCTGTCTCACCACCAAAAGGACACTGAGAAGAATAGGCTTCCAGAAACACAAAAATAGGGAGAAAGAGAGCTAATGTTTTGAGCAATTGTTTTTTATCTGACACTATGTCACTATATTATGCCTTAAACCTTATAGAAAGGTTTAAGTAGGTTGCACCTACTGAGTCATTCATCAGCAAAGCAACAGATGTAGGCAGGCGACCTATTTCCAATGACAAGGAAATCGATTTATGTTTTCGATCAAATCAGTTTCCATGCCAGCATAATGAGGAGAAACCCACCTGACCCACATCAACCCTTAACAAGCATTTTGTCTCATCCAGATCAATAATGTCTGGGCTGTGTAGCAAGTGATTTTTTTTACTCAACACTTGTTCCCAACCAATCCCTCTTGCTCTTGTCCTCTCTCAACGAGCCTAGAAACCTAAATGGTTAATTTTGCTTTCACCCAAAGGAAGTCACATGACAGTCCCGGGTAGTCCTATAAATGAATATCTTTGGGAAGGGCTTCTCTTCTTGGCTGAAAAATAAATAAGTCCATTGGAAAATAATAAGTTTGGCTCTTCTGCACTCTACCTTTCCAGATCCTTAATGCAAGACCCATAGGTACTGAAGCCATGAAATTAAAAGATACTTGTTCCCTTGAAGAAAAGCTATGACAAACCTAGACAATGTATTAAAAAGCAGAGACATCACTTTGCCAACAAAAGTCCATATAGTCAAAGTTGTAGGTTTTCCAGTAGTGATGTGCAGATATGAGGTGGAACATAAAGAAGGCTGAGAGCTGAAGAAATGATGCTTTCAGATTTTGGTGTTAGAGAAGACTCTTGAGAGTCCCTTGGACAGCAAGGAGATCAAATCAGTCAATTTTACAGGACATCAACCCTGAATATTCAATGGAGAAAGTAATGCTGAAGCTGAAGTTCTAATACTTGGGCTACCTGGTGTGAAGAGCCAACTCACTGGCAAAGTCCTTGATAATGGGAAAGATCTGAGGACAGGAGAAGAAAGGGTAACAGAGAACAAGATGGCTGGATGGCATCACCAACTCAATGGACATGAGTCTGAGCAAACTCCAGGAGACAGTGAAGAACAGGGAAGCCTGGCATGCTGCAGTCCATGGAGTTGCAACGGGTCAGAAACAACTTGGCTACTGAACAAAAACAATAGATTCAGCAGCCATTTTGAAACCATGAGGAAAAAGTCACCCACTTAGAATATCTAGAAGGAAGGATAGACAATAACTAGGTTCCCTAAAGGAATTTTGAGTAACTGAGCCTAACTTTGACTATTTTATAATTTTTATTACTGAAAAAAATATTCAATATTCAAGTCACTTTTTTGTTGGTCATCTTATTTGCTGCTAAAAGTTTAATACTTTATTAAATGAAGATGTGGCATTTACAGTTCTTCTGGCTATGATGTTAACCCCAGGATCTAGTACAATCATCGTACTCTGTTCCAGAGCCTACTTCTTCATGTTACTACCTCTTTCCCAAGCTATCTTCAAACTTCTTCTGCCTCCTCATTGCTGCCCTCATTGCACTGACCACAATCAGAGTTGCCATGGACTGACAGCTTGTTCTGGCTTCATAAAGCAGACTTTTCACCAAGAAGGTTATTACTCACACACTGTCTGTTGTTTTTGTTTTAGTTGTTAAGTTGTGTCCAACTCTTGTGATCTCAGACTGTAGCTTGCCAGGCTCCTCTGTTCGTGGGATTTCCAAGGCAAGAATACTGGAGTGGGTTGTCATTTCCTCCTCCAGGGTATCTTCCCAACCCAGAATCGAACCTGTGTCTCATGCACTGGCAGGCGAATTCTTTACCACTGAGCCAGCCAGGAAGCCTTTCACACACAGACTAGACATGTTCAAAAGCATATCTTCAACTCTCCTGAAACTGGACCACTTATCATTTCTTTCCTTTTCTGTATGGACCAGAAAACTAGACACATGTCTACTATTTTTTTTATGATTCCATCCATATGAGGGTTGCCTTTTCCTTCATCACTCAAAGTAACTGCCACTCCCATGGAAATTCACTCACACACAAGAGCTAGATATTTAGAGATGCTACTTCTATCTTTGTTTTGAGGTCATCTTTAAATATAAAATTGACAGCTTAATTCCACATCAATCTCATAGGATTTTAATGACTAGTTCCACTTTGAAAAGAATAACATGCCTAAATTCAAGCAGCTATTAATTGGAAAAGACTGGACTAAATCCCATCTATGACCCCCAAAGCTTTATTTTCCACTCTCTTTCCCTTCCTTCACTGGCTGGCATACTGTTTCTGCTTCTAACTAAATTACAGCTGGAAGGAATAAAAAAGGAAAAGCTAAATGACTTTTAATACAGCAAATAAGTGCCAAATGAGTGATACAGACAGTAAGTTACCCTAGAACTCAGAGGAAGAATAAATGTCAAAAGGAAGATTGTTTCAATACTTAACAAACACTAATAAGATGAGTCATAATTACTTTCCTAAATAAGATTCCAACTGTTTGTCATAGCTCATGTTGTCCTCAGTGTGGTTCTCGAGCAAATAATATAGTCAAAGAATGAACAAATTATTCAACCCTTTTCAGGCCATTTGAGACTGATTTGCAGGAGAGATAATCCAAGCTGCATAAACCCAAAAGACAGGAAGCAGAGTTGATGAACAAATTGGAATGCTCCTCAGTGATTTTTCACCTGTTGCTATTCGTTTACCATCCATCCCACGTGGCCTGTGTTGTGTTTTATAATAAAGAGGTCTGGAATTTGTGACAGCATGTTTTGCAGAATGAGCAACAATTAATGAATTAATGTAGATAGTTAGGAATTACATTTGCTTGGGAGAAATTATCATCCAGTGTGAAGAGCTGTAGACAGGATATTAGATTCTTTGTTCTCTCTCATTTAATAAATTTTGTCTTTTATGTGAGACACTGTGCTAAGATCTGGACATTCAAAAGCAACTGAGACAATCTTTTTTTTTTTTTTAAGTTTTAAAAAATGAAGGGGGTGGGGAGATATAAATGAAGGAGGGAAAAGAGAAGAAACAGAGAGGAAAGGAGAAAAGAGGGAAAGGGGGATAGAGAGAAAGAAAGAAGAAAACATTCAATATTAAATAAATATGAAAGAACAGTCAATTCTATCCATGTCTTTTTTAATGGTGGAAAAAGGATTAAATTATTCATTTATTTATTCAATAATAATTATTAAAAATCAAGGCTGGAGATATTGTCTCAATGTTATGTGGCAGTCTGGATAGAGGGGGAGAGTTTGGGGAAGAATGGATACCTGTATATACATGGCTGAGTCCCTCGCTGTTCACCCAAAACTATCATGACATTGTTAATAGGCTATATATACCCTAATACAAAATAAAAATTAAAACAAAAAAGTTAGATAAGATTTCTGTCCTAGAGGAGTTTATGGTCCAGCAGAAGCAGGAAGAAATCAGGAATGCCTTCATGGTCAGTTGTTCCTTTCCTGTTTTTCTTTTTTTTTTTTTTCCCTGTGTTATATTTTATCTTAAGTACATCATAATTATCTGGGCTTCAGTTATTTGATATGTAAAAGAAGCAGCTCTCCCAGTCTTTTCAAGCTTGCCAGGTTTTTTTAAATATCAAAAGAAAGTGTTTTGAAATAAATTTTTAATTGTAAAACATTTTACAAATAGAAATAAATTTTTTCCACTTGGCCATCTTCACCCAGTGGAATTTAGGATTGAACAAGAAAATTATACACTAGCAAAGGTGAGTTCAGCACTGTAAACTCACTGCCAACGCTCAGAAAACCAAAGAATAAATGTGAAAAACAAGCTTTTCTAGCTTTTGGCTGATGGCAGTTCATCTTCAAAACCATTGCTGTAACATCTCAAAGCAAAAAATACCCTTCATGACATCCATACAATAAGCCATCTGCTCACTTTATCTATATATATATATATGTGACTACATGAAGGTTTATCTTCAAACCTCCTAAAAATATACTCCATTTGGCTTGAAATGTGGTAGCTGTGCCAAAGCACATAAAAAAAGACTATTAAAATGGTACACTTCTATGATTAGACACATCAACTTCCTGGAAGACTTACCATCTAAAGACTAAAGAACCATGATCTTCAGGATAAACTCCATCTCCTGCAAAAAAAAAAAAAAAAAAGAAACATTGGCAGTTTTGAAATTTTGTTTTAATTTCCCACTGTACACATAGGGCAATTTATTTCTTATTAGATTGCCTAAACCTTACTGCTGAAGCCTCTCTAATATAGGGAGCTTCCATTTCTGAAACATTTCTGAAACATTTTCAGGAAAGCATGCAAAAACTCTTACTCTCAAGCATATAAGCAGATCTAGTGCCTCTTTCCGGAGAAGGCAATCACACTGCACTCCAGTACTTTTACCTAGAAAACCCCATGGATGGAGGAGCCTGTTAGGCTGCAGTCCATGGGGTCGCTAGAGTCAGACACGACTGAGCGGCTTCACTTTCACTTTTCACTTTCATGCATTGGAGAAGGAAATGGCAACCCACTCCAGTGTTCTTGCCTGGAGAATCCCAGGGACTGGGAAGCCTGGTGGGCTGCCGTCTATGGGGTCGCACAGAGTCGGACATGACTGAAGTGACTTAGCAGCAGCAGTGCCTCTTTCAATTAGCTCAGCTGAAAGTAATATCATCATCACATCTACTTACATAGGAACTTGAAAAACTCAGAAAGTTAACACTTTTGAGTAAAAGTCATTTCTAATTGTTGAAGGCTACAGGACTTTATTATGCTCAAACTACCACACAATTGCACTCATCTCACACGCTAGCAAAGTAATGCTCAAAATTCTCCAAGTCAGGTTTCAACAGTACATGAATTGTGAACTTCCAGATGTTGAAGCTGGATTTAGAAAAGGCAGAGGAACCAGAGATCAAATTGCCAATATCCATTGGATCACTGAAAAAAGCAAGCGAGTTCCAGAAAAACATCTATTTCTGCTTTATTGACTATGCCAAAGCCTTTGACTGTGTGGATCACAACAAACTGTGGAAAATTCAAGAGATGGGAATATCAGACCACCTGATCTGCCTCTTGAGAAATCTGTATGCAGGTCAGGAAGCAACAGTTAGAACTGGTCATGGAACAATGGACAAGTTCCAAATTGGGAAAGGAGTACATCAAGGCTGTATATTGTCACCCTGCTTATTTAACTTATATGCAGAGTACATCATGAGAAATGCTGGACTGGATGAAGCACAAGCTGGAGTCAAGATTGCCAGGAGAATTATCAATAACCTCAGATATGCAGATGACACCACCCTTATAGCAGAAAGCAAAGAAGAACTAAAGAGCCTCTTGATGAAAGTAAAAGAAGAGAGTGAAAAAGTTGGCTTAAAGCTCAACATTCAGAAACCAAAGATCATGGCATCCAGTCCCATCACTTCATGGCAAATAGACAGGGAAAAAATGGAAACAGTAAGAGATTTTGCTTTGGGGGACTCCAAAATCACTGCAGATGGTAACTGCAGCCATGAAGTTAAAAGGCGCTTACTCCCTGGAAGAAAAGTTATGACCAACAGCATATTAAAAAGCAGAGATATTATTTTGCCAACAAAAGTGCATCTAGTCAAGGCTATAGTTTTTCCAGTAGTCATGTATGAATGTGAGAGTTGGACTATAAAGAAAGCTGAGCACCAAAAAATTGATGCCTTTGAACTGTGGCATTGAAGAAGACTCTTGAGAGTCCCTTGGACTGCAAGGAGATCAAGCCAGTCCATCCTAAAGGAAATCAGTCCTGAATACTCATTGGAAGGACTGATGCTGAAGCTGAAACCCCAATATTTTGACCACATGATGCAAATAACTGACTCACTGGAACAGAACCTGATGCTGGGAAAGACTGAAGGCAGGAGGAGAAGGGGATGAAAGAGGATGAGATGTTTGGATGGCATCACCGACTTGATGGACATGAGCTTGAGCAAGCTCCAGGAATTGGTAAAGGACAGGGAAGCCTGACGTGCTGCACTCCGTGGGGCTGCAAAGAGTCAGACACGACTGAGTGACTGAACTGAACTGAAGAGGACTTTATTAATTTTTATTTTATATTGGAGTATAGTTAGTTTACAAAGTTTTGTTAGTTTCAGGTGTACAGCAAAGGGATTTGGTTATACATATACATATATCCATTCTGTTTTTCTTATGTTTTCCTATATAGATTATTACGGAATATTGAATAGAGTTCCCCTTGTAATACAGTAGGTACTGGTTGATTATTTCATACACAGTACAGTAGTGTGTGTATGTTAAAGGAATTTAATTTTTTTTCTTTCCCTAATATGAGTACAGAGGAATTCTGCCATGTAAGTGCCATATGGTAAGTTACTCATCTCTGAGACTTATGACATTACCCATAAAATCTGCTTCAGGGTATAATTGCCATTTTTCTGACTGAGGCACCTTTCCTCCCTCTTCTCAGCTTCTTACTCTCACCCACTGGTCAATTTAAAGCTGAGGCAGCGATATATGGCTTGCCAGGTAAAGGAAGAGTAGGTAGTAAAAGGTGGGGTGCATATCACATTCTGAAGGAAGTTATGGGAAAAGGCAGGAGGAATTCAATACAGAGGCTGATAAGTCAACAACTTTCTATTGTCAAGAGAGAGATGAAGACTAATCATATCCATCGCGGAAGGAAGGAGTAACTGCAACTGCAAGAAAAGGAGTGAGGAATGCAGATATGCAATAAGTAGCTTGATATAGGAAACAAGTAGAAAAGTCCTAATTGATCCTGATATTAAGGCTTTGACTCCTAACCCTTAGGCACTTCTTACCTACATGTTGGAAGCATATAAAAAAAGAAGTTGAAGTCAACAAGAAGGAAAACATTGCAGCAAGAAGGAAGAGAAATTTATTTTTAATGGTTTGTCTTCAACATACTTCTGTTCATCTTTGATTGTGTGTTTGAGTCTACTGTTATACTACAGATAACCTTGAAGGCAATAGCTATACATATACTTGACGGTTCATTCAACAAATATATTCATTCATAGGATTGCAATAGGATGTGTACCAAAATACACAAGAGTGTCTCACCTACGGAGATGCTTAGAATCTAATGAGGGAGATATTATCTCAAATAATTTCAGAGTGAGCAAGAATAAGAAACCATAATGCTCTAAGAATTCAGAAGTGACAGAGCGCACATCCCAGCCGAGATACTAGGATGCCTCATAGAGACAGAACTCAAACTAAACGTATGAGTATAATTTCAATAGAAATGAAAAAGAATAAAAGAGCATGCAAAGGAAAAAAAGTCAAAAACTCCAAGAATTGTTGTTTTTTTTTTTTTTTTTTTTTAGTACAGAGTAAGCAAACCTCCTTAAAGGAGAAACTGGAAGGTGAGGCTGAAAATCAAGGTACCTAACAAACTCAATTAAAATAAAAGGTCTGTTGTCTGTTTCTGATTAAAACAGTGAAGAGCTTAGCATAGCTCTAAATGTGAATTGGTGCAGATCAATTCCCTAATTCCACTATAATTAGAACACTTCTGTGGAGTTTATTAAACACAAACCATGACATGGACATTACTTCAGATATTTAGAAAAACTAAGTTTTTTCACCACACTGCTGGCACAAAATGATTTCACATACAATTTCTTCCAATTCACCAGTGACAATATTGCTAAATGTTTCCCAAAAATATATTTATCAAAATAGAGAGGTGCTACTAATCCGATTTGTAACACAGGGGTTTACAACAGATTCGTTTCTCTGATATTCACACACAGAAATTTAAGGATGTGACCATTTGGCATTAAATTCTTTGTCACCCAATTTTTATGTTGCAAGAAATCTAAAAGTCTTTATCAACTGGTTTTGAAAAGAAATTTATGTAAAGGTTGATTACCAAACAACAAAAAAGTAAGTAGATACAGCAGAAAAACAAGATGGTTTGCAGACAGCCTTGGGAAAAAGAAAACTTTACACCCTGGATCCCAGCATCAGGTAAAAGATGTGAGAATAGTAAAAATAAAGCCAGAGGACTCCATTCTGCCACATTTGCATGAAATTAGGAAAAACTTGGGCAAAATCCAGGAGACAGTGAAGGACAAGGCTTGGCGTGCTGCAAAACATGGGATTGCAAAGAGTCAGACAGGACTTAGCAACTGAACAACAGGAAAAAATTCAAACAACTTTGTGCTGTAGGAAGAACCTTTGAGAGATTCTCTTGGTTAAATCTGGAAATTTTGTCTAACTAGGATAAATAGAATACAATTTTTCCATAAGTTTTCAAGTGATGTGGGTTTCTTCCCACATTTCAAGCATTTGAAATTCCTCTCATTTTCTGAGACAATGATGAGTTCCAAAAGCCATAAGTCTATTATGTAAAGTCACAATCATCCTTCATCATTTTATTAGGGTCAACATAAAATCATGCCCAATGAATAAGACAAATAAAACCATAGAGCAATATAGCAGTCAGAATGAAGTTAAATACTGAAGTTTTCCTTTATGTAGAATATTATTTTTATAGTAGTACATTCTAATTTGTATAATAATATACAATATTATTACATTATTATTACAATATAAGTATAATAATAATCAGATATGCAGATGACACCACCCTTATGGCAGAAAATGAAGAAGAACTAAAGAGCCTCTTGATGAAAGTGAAAGGAGAGTGAAAAAGTTGGCTTAAAGCTCAACAGTCAGAAAACAAAGATCATGGCAACCAGTCCCATCACTTCATGGCAAATAGATGGGGAAACAGTGGCTGACTTTATTTTTCTGGGCTCCAAAATCACTGCAGATGGTGATTGCAGCCATGAAATTAAAAGACACTTACTCCTTGGAAGGAAAGTTATGACCAACCTAGACAGCATATTAAAAAGCAGAGACATTACTTTGCCAACAAAGGTCCATCTAGTCAAGGCTATGGTTTTTCCAGTGGTCATGAATGGTTATGTATGGATGTGAGAGTTGGACTATAAAGAAAGCTGAGCAACAAAGAATTGATGCTTTTGAACTGTGGTGTTGGAGAAGACTCTTGAGAGTCCCTTGGACTGCAAGGAGATCCAACCAGTCCATCCTAAAAGAAATCAGTCCTGGGTGTTCATTGGAAGGACTGCGGTTGAAGCTGAAACTCTAATACTTTGGCCACCTAGTGCAAAGGGTTGACTCATTGGAAAAGACCCTGATGCTGGGAGGGATTGGGGGCAGGAGGAGAAGGGGACAACAGAAGATGAGATGGCTGGATGGCATCACGGACTTGATGGACATGAGTTTGTGTGAACTCTGGGAGTTGGTGATGGACAGGGAGGCCTGGCATGCTGTGATTCGTGGGGTCTCAAAGATTCGGACATGACTGAGCGACTGAACTCAATTGAAACTTTGCAAGAACAAGTTAGGGAAGTGGAGATGCAACAGAGAAGTGTAGAAATGACTGAGACTGAAATTACCATCAATTCAATGAGAACTTAAAGTTAGATTGACATTTTTTATACAATTTGTACCTGCCATGGAGCAGGTGAATCATGTAGCACAAACGTGCTGTCTTATTTCTCACAATTTTAGTTCTCTTTCACAGGTATACATATCCCTTCTCTCTTGAGTCTCCCCCTCACCCCCAACCCCATCCCACCCCTAGGTTGTCACAGAGCATGGGGTTGAGCTCCCTGTGTCAGACAGGAACTTCCATTAGCCATCTATTATACACATGGTCTTCCCTGGTGGCTCACATGGTAAAAAATGTGCCTGCCATGTGGGAGACCCAGGTTCTATCCCTGGTTCAGGAAGATTCCCTGGAGAATGAAATGGGAACCTACTCCAGTATTCTTACCTGGAGAATCCCATGGATAAGGGAGCCAGATGAGCTACAGTCTATTGGGTTGCAAGAAGTCAGAAATGACTGAAGCAACTTAGCATGCACACACACATACATATGGTAATATACAGGTTTCAAGGCTACTTTCTCAAAGCATCTCACCCTCTCCTTCCCCTGCTATGTCCACAAGTCTGTTGTCTG
Organism: Tragelaphus eurycerus; assembly: GCA_935064755.1. Lineage (NCBI taxonomy): Eukaryota > Metazoa > Chordata > Mammalia > Artiodactyla > Bovidae > Tragelaphus > Tragelaphus eurycerus. The sequence continues at coordinate 3,241,628 of CAKXYN010000006.1, forward strand.
TCTGCATCTCTACTGCTGCCCTGCAAATAGGTTCAGCACTAGTATTTTTCTAGATTCCATATATATGTGTTAATATCCAATATTTGTTTTTCTCTTTTTAACTTACTTCACTTTGTGTAACAGACTCTAGTTTCCTTTTCCTCCACTTCAGTTCAACTGATTCACATTTTTTCCTTTTTATAACTAAGTAATACCCCCATTGCATATTTGTACCACATCTTCTTGATCCATTCATTTGTCAATGGACATTTAGGTTGCTTCCATGTCCTGCCTACTGTAAATAGTGCTGCAATGTTATTGCTCACATTTCAATCAAGAGTTGTAGAACTCTGAAGGATTTGTAGAATTTGAAATTCATAGGATTCTGAAATAGTATTTACCTTGGGTTTTATCTCTAGTCTAACATTTATGAACCAGAGTATTAAAATAGAGGAAAAATCCCTTTCTTCCTAAAAATGGCTTTTACTTTGCAATTTTCTCATCAGAATGTATTTAATCATATTTTTGTGTTTCTAACACCCATCCTTACTGTCAACAGATGGATGCGAAAAAACTAGCAATTGTCATCTTTAGCCATTCTTAGAATGAGTACTTATTATTTTCATATGCCCAGAAAAGTTTCTCTTTTGAAGGCACTTGCAGTGGAAAAATTTTTATTTAAATGATCATGGATGTCTGCTAAGAAATCCAGAATTCTCTACAGAAAGTACTGGAAGCCACCAATTCAAATATGGAAATCAACACTGCACACTGAGGTTATTTTGTTCTAAGTTCACCATCATGTTCAACTCCTTTGTTAGTTCCCTAAGAGATGCATCTTTCTCTTTTCTAGGCAGTAATTACATGCTCTAGTGCATTCCGGAGAAGGCAATGGCAACCCACTTCAGTATTCTTGCCTGGCAAATTCCATGGACAGAGGAGCCTGGTAGGCTGCAGTCCATATGGTCACTAGGAGTCAGACACAACTGAGCAGCTTCACTTTCACTTTTCACTTTCATGCATTGGAGAAGGAAATGGCAACCCACTCCAGTGTTCTTGCCTGGAGAATCACAGGGACGGGGGAGCCTGGTGGGCTGCCATCTATAGGGTCGCACAGAGTCAGACACGACTGAAGCGACTTAGCAGCAGCAGCAGCAGTGCATTTATTTATGATACTCAAACTGATGAGTTAATAGAAGAAACATGTATTGCTAGTTAGTAGGAAATAACCATTTAGTCACTAATTTGCAATGAGATCTTAGACAATTTGCAATTTCCTAGAACTCAGATTTCTCAATTGTAGTGAAAATGAATATACATTTGCTAACATCCCTTCAGGACGTTTTACCCAAATTCTTTCATTTTTCAGTAACCAAAGAAAACTAATCTACTGTAAGAGGCTCTGAAGAAGCCTTAGAAATAAGGATAAGGATGAGCCTGTCCATATTATGATATAAAAATAATGACTGCTCTCCAAAATCTGAATGATCCAACAAATCTGAGGACCTCAGAATTACTCTTATTTTTATAACAATTTCCCCAAGTAAAACATTCAACAGTATTTTGTATTTGAAAGTATTAAAGGGTATAAAGAATACAACAGGAAAAATTATCCAAAAGTTGGAAATAAGGTAGAATGATAAGGATAAATTTTTAACATTATGATAAAACACTTTCTATAATTCCACTGCATTATTTTTACTCTCTTGAGGAGACATAACTTTCTATGACAGATTATCCATAAGTGATTCAGGCCTAAGCATTTATAACCCTATAAAATCAGGGATTCATTTACATCAAATTGATGAAGGGTGATCTTATCCCCTTACCTGGTGGAGAAAATAACCCCAAAGTTCATGGAGGCATGTCCTATAGGACATAAACCTTATTTCATCATTCTTTTTGCCACTGATTATAAATCCTAGTTCCTTATGGTGTCTTTAAATCGCTTCCTGGCTTCCCTGACAGCTCAGTTAGTAAAGAATCTGCCTGCAATGCCAGAAACCTGGGATCAAACGTGCGTTGGAAAGATCCTCTGGAGAAGGGAAAGGCTCCAGGCTCCGGTATTCTGGCCTGGAGAAATCCATAGACCATATAGACCATGGGGTCACAAAGACTCAGCCATGACTCAGTGACTTTCACTTCATTTCACTTCACTGTCATTCTACCTGTTACCTCATCATTCTGTCAAAGGAAGCTTTAACCCACGCCTGGTTATCTGTTTTGTATCAGATTATATTGCAAGTAATTTGTAAACTGTGCTTTTAGAAGTGGGATTTTCCTAGAAACAATAGCTTCTTTCCTTTAAAAAAGCACCAGAAAAGTCCCCTCTAATCCAGTTTCCTACATTTTTTTAAAGCTCCATTCTGTTACAAAACAAGTTTAATATATGGTGCTGATCATATTTTCATATGTTCCATAATCATCAATTTTGGTTTCTCACTCTCTTCACCTCTCTAGCATAGAGTTTAGCTATGTATAAAGACTACTCATTTCTGAGAGAATTGGCTCTTCCTTCTCCCCTTAGCTTAAACTGAAACAAAGAGCAAATCTTGACAATTCACCTATTATAATAGTACTTCTATTTTTTTATTTAACAAAAAACAGCTTGTCTTCTTAATGGTAAAGATGAAGTGACAGAAAATAAATGAGTTTCTGTATTTAAATCAAGGATTTTGTTACCAAAGCAACCAGAATCTACAATTACATAAAGCAGATCATCTTCTATGATAAGAATACAACCAGAAATATTCTGGCAATGAACTGATCTTAGAAATTATAATTATTTAAAGAAATGAAAAAAAAGTGACATTTTTTACAATTTACTGATGAGTACAGTAATATCTTAAAGTGATCATCTGTTCCTGTTATTTTTATCCTCATGAAAATGAAAACAATTTTTTTTTAAACAACACACCTCTAACACAGAGGAAATGACTATGAAAACTTAGGGGACCCCAGAGGGAAAACACAAATACTTCTTTAAGATCAGCCAGATTATTCACCTGGCAAAAGTTGCTATGGTAACTCCCAACTGGAGTTGAACCTGGCCTTAACTTTACTTTAAACTTTGGATCCATGAAACACAATAAGTTCAGTTCAGTAGCTCAGTCGTGTCCAACTCCTTGCGACCCCATGAATCGCAGCATGCCAGGCCTCCCTGTCTATCACCAACTCCCGGAGTTCATTCAGACTCACGTCCAGTGAGTCAGTGATGCCATCCAGCCATCTCATCCTCTGTCGTCCCCTTCTCCTCCTGCCCTCAATCCCTCCCAGCATCAGAGTCTTCTCCAATGAGTCAACTCTTCGCATGAGGTGGCCAAAGTACTGGTGTTTCAGCTTTAGCATCATTCCTTCCAAAGAAATCCCAGGGCTGATCTCCTTCAGAATGGACTGGTTGGATCTTCTTGCAGTCCAAGGGACTCTCAAGAGTCTTCTCCAACACCACAGTTCAAAAGCATCAATTCTTTGGCGCTCAGCCTTCTTCACAGTCCAGCTTTCACATCCATACATGACCATAGGAAAGACCATAGCCTTGACTAAACGGAACTTTGTTGGCAAAGTAATGTCTCTGCTTTTGAATATGCTATCTAAGTTGGTCATAACTTTGATTCCAAGGAGTAAAAGTCTTTTTCTTTCGTGGCTGCAGTCACCATCTGTAGTGATTTTGGAGCCCAGAAAAATAAAGTCTGACACTGTTTCCCCATCTATTTCCCATGAAGTGATGGGACAGGATGCCATGATCTTTGTTTTCTGAATGTTGAGCTTTAAGCCAACCTTTTCACTCTCCATTTTCACTTTCATCAAGAGGCTTTTTAGTTCCTCTTCACTTTCTGCCATAAGGGTGCTATCATCCGCATATCTTAGGTTATTGATATTTCTCCCAGCAATCTTGATTCCAGCTTGTGTTTCTTCCAGTCCAGCATTTCTCATGATGTACTCTGCACATAAGTTAAATAAACAGGGTGACAATATACAGCCTTGATGAACTCCTTTCCCTATTTGGAACCAGTCTCTTGTTCCATGTCCAGTTCTAACTTTTGCTTCCTGACCTGCATACAGATTTCTCAAGAGGTAGATCAGGTGGTCTGGTATTCTCATCTCTTTCAGAATTTTCCAGTTTATTGTGATCCACACAGTCAAAAGCTTTGGCGTAGTCAATAAAGCAGAAATAGATGCTTTTCTGGAACTCTCTTGCTTTTTCCATGATCCAGCGGATGTTGGCAATTTGATCTCTGGTTCCTCTGCCTTTTCTAAAACCAGCTTGAACATCAGGAAGTTCACGGTTCACATATTGCTGAAGCCTGGCTTGGAGAATTTTGAGCATTACTTTACTAGCGTGTGAGATGAGGGCAATTGTGTGGTCGTTTGAGCATTCTTTGGCATTGCCTTTCTTTGGGATTGGGATGAAAACTGACCTTTTCCAGTCCTGTGGCCACTGCTGAGTGTTCCAAATTTGCTGGCATGTTGAGTGCAGCACTTTCACAGCATCATCTTTCAGGATTTGGAATAGCTCCACTGGAATTCCATCACCTCCACTAGCTTTGTTCGTAGTGATGCTTTCTAAGGCCCACTTGACTTCACATTCTAGGATGTCTGGCTCTAGGTCAGTGATCACACCATTGTGATTATCTGGGTCTTGAAGCTCTTTTTTGTACAGTTCTTCTGTGTATTCTTGCCATCTCTTCTTCATATCTTCTGCTTCTGTTAGGTCCATACCATTTCTGTCCTTTATCGAGCACATCTTTGCATGAAATTTTCCTTTGGTATCTCTGATTCTTTTGAAGAGATCTCTAGTCTTTCCCATTCTGTTGTTTTCCTCTATTTCTTTGCATTGATCGCTGAAGAAGGCTTTCTTATCTCTCCTTGCTATTCTTTGCAACTCTGCATTCAGATGTTTATATCTTTCCTTTTCTCCTTTGCTTTCACTTCTCTTCTTTTCTTTTCCCTATTTAACTTTGAGAGCAATGTATCCCAAAAGCAGAGAACAGCTTGATATTTGAATGCCATTTTCCACTAAAAGGAAATAGGCCTCCTCATAAGAAAGGTTGATTCTGAAAAATACTCATGTGTTGTGCCAAAAAGTAGGAGAAAGTACTCCAAAAATTAAGGGGACATGTCAATAGGACAAAAAAATCCAATGTGAAAGAGCTCTTCCTAGTCAAATTAGGACAGTTTTGTTTTAAAATGATGTTTATTGTGAACAGACTATAAACCAATCATTCATCTATACTAATAGAAAAATAAGTGAATAAATTCAGAGTTTGACAATAGGATATTTATATAGTTTCAAAGTATCTATTATATATATATATATATATATATATAAATTACAAAGGTGGGAACTATAATTTTATAGAGGAAAAGCCTGGCAGACACCACTGCAAATCAAATGATCAAAGTAAACATCAATGATGGGACCAATGGAAACTGTGCCCCTGATGGATGCAATGAGAATACGGCATCACTTCTATCAGTAAAATGTTCCTGCCAAAATGTATAACCTAACTCTAATCACAAGGAAGTTATAAAAACCCAAGTTTTCAGGATGTTCTCCAAAATAATTGGCTGTACACTTCAAAAGTATCAAGGTCGTAAAAATAAAAGAAAGGTGAAGAAACTGTTCCAGAGAGAAGAGACAACTATATGTGAAGTGTGGTTCTAGTCTGTATCATTTTGATAGAGAAGATATAGTTGGGATGATTAGTTAAACATGATCAGGGTCTGACAGTTAGGTGGCATAATGTATCAACATTATTACACTCAATCTGCTGGTTTTATTGCAACGTGTGTGAGAATGTCCTTGTAGCAAATACAGTTTTGGGGAAGGATGGGATATCATGTCAGCAACTTAGTCTCAAATGGTTGAGAGAAAGAAGTCTTTTGTACTGTACTTTGAGACTTTTCTGAAAGTTCGAGATTAATTTCACTTTCAGATAAGTGTGTGTTAGTCATTCAGTCACTTTCCATGGACTGTAACCTTCCAGATTCCTCTGTCCATGGGATTCTCCAGGCAAGAATACTGGAGTGGGTTGCCATTCCTTTCTCCAGGGGATCTTCCTGACCCAGGGATTGAACCCAGGTCCCTTGCATTTCAGGCAGATTCTTTACCATCAGAGAACATTTTTAAGATATAAACATCACTCTTTAATATTTTTCAAAATAGAGCAATTACTCTTACTTACCCTCTCCTTCTTTAAATACTCTCCCTACTCTATTCTATCACCTAAATTATAGCACTATAATGATATAAAACAGGCTTTAATTACCTAAATATAAAGGTAATATAAGTAAATGTAAGTAAAATTTAAGGCTTCGAGTCAATTTCCTTTACTTTGTCATTTTTCAGCGTTATAAACCATAATGTTATTTTAACATGGTCTCTTGAAGCTTTCAGAAAAATGTTTTTACAAAATAGAAATCACTGAAACCAAATGTATTACAGTGCAGAGTTTCTTCGTTTAAAAAAAAATGTTACCAATGGAGTAGTATGTTTTTATTGGTACTACAAATAGAAATTCATTATAATTGACTATCCTGAAATATTTTGACAACTCACTTGTAGAAAGAAATACTATGCTAGGACCAAATGCTTTTGAGTACAGTCACTATTTTCTATGGAATCAAGGTAATTTTTAGGGCAAAATGTTGAAAGGAAGGGCTTGACCCATTTGTGAAAACAGATTTATAATGATAAACTGGATTTTTTTTTTTTTTTAACAGTCAAGGGTAGTTATACTTTCATGCACTTTAAAAGTTGCATCAAAATTCTCTTAAAATCAAGTTAACATAAGTCAGTTAGACAAGCTATTAGCCAACTTATGCTGTATTATTTCCTCACTAGAAAAGTGACTTTTATACACTGTATTTTATATCCTATTTTTGCATCAATATATCCATTTCTAACATTCAGTAATTGAAAACCACGGTATATCTTTTAAGATGCAGGTTTTACCTAGTAAAATTAAGAATTTCATTTTTTTTTTACACTGGACTTTTTTTTTTTTTTTAATGCTTTTAGAGTAAAATTCTATGATACACTCAAACTCAAATTTTATTATAAGAAATGTACATTTTCTCCATGTTTAAAATAACACAAATATTAAACGCATTTCCATCACTCAACACAATTACAAGGTGAAAACACTACATACACTGAAGTTAAATATGTGGGATGGAAATAACATGCTCTGCCCACATCCTTTTGGTGTGTCTTTCAATTCTAATAGAAGATACACCATACAAATTAAAATACAATCATTCTTAGAATAGTATTCCATTTTATGTTTATATCCCACTTTCAATGAACCTGAAGGATATTATGCTAGGTGACATAAGCTGGTCACAGAAAGACCAATACTGTATAATTTCATTTATATGAGGTATCTAAAACAGTCAAACTCACAGAATCAAAATATGGAACAGGGGTTGCCAGCGGCTGGGGGTAAAGGGAAGAAGAGAGTTTCTATCAACAGGCATAAAGTTTCAGTTAAGCAAGATGAGTAAGCCCTAGAGTTCTACTGTACAGCACTGTAACTTCAGTCAATAATAATGTACTGTATATATACTTCAAAATTTTTGAGAGTAAATATGTTAATCATTCTTACCACAATTTTTTTTAAATCAGAGGATGAACAGTGAACATTGGGCTAATTCTATAGGTATTTTTCCAAACATAACTTGCTAATTAGTGTGAGCTAATTTGATAGTCATTATTATCCTGCTTAGATGGTAAAAAAAAAGAAATTCAGAATTAAGTCCCCCAATATTAATATTCTCTCTCTGTGTGTGTGTTATGGGGCAGAAGGAAAGGTAAGCCTTTAGATATAATATTTCTGAGGTTATTTTGTTTATGAACATGTCAAAACTTTACTTTTCACACTAGTATAATCTAATACATTTGCCTATTCTGCTTTTTTAAGAACAGTAATCGTTATCTGTTAAGAAGAAAGTATCTGGACGAGAACTTGAGAGTGAAGAAGCAATTGCTGAAATCAAAAATGTGTGGTGCAATAACATTCTGACAAAAGCAGTGGCCTTCTCAGTGAGCTGAGATTAACACAAACATAAAAGAATTGCTTCTTGCCAACTTTATTTGGAGAGTCCAGCCATCCATGTGTGATGGAATAAATTTAGAAGTCCAGATGATGCAGGAGATACTTCAAAAGATGAGCCAGAACATTCAGTTAACTTTCAAATTTATTTCCTCACACATGGATGACCATTCAGCTTAAATGAAAACAGAAGCACAGCTCATCTACAAATATGCCCGAGAAATGTTTGGCTTCGTTTCAGAAAATATGATCATCTTCTTTGGCGCAACTGATTTGCTTGGCATGCTTTAAAAGAGGTACTCTCTCATCTTAATTTTTACAGCAGCAGATCAGATATTAGATCACCCAACACGGGATTTGCATATAACAGTAAAACATCTGATCTGATTTTTAAATGGCAGACATGGTCATTGTCAGTAATCAGTCCATTAAAAAAAAATACTTTAATACACAACAAATGAGCAACCAAGCAAGGAATACATTCAAAAATGCCTTTTTAATGACTGCATTTTTTCTAATGAATTGCTTTGTTCATTCAATTTCTTGAAAAGACTAATTTCCTTTCCATGCCTCTTTTGGGTCAATCCCTATTCAATGCAGCATGTTTTTGAAGCTCATTCCTTTTAATGAGCTGTAGATGTTTTTTTATTTTCTCACTTGTTTGGAAATCAACCTCAAACAAATTTTAGTGAAAGCAAAGAAATTATATATTGGGGTAGGAAGTATCTAGACAAAAATATTGCATGACATTTAAGGCTAGGTAATACCATTAGTTGGTTTTAGAAAAACATTTTTATACAGGTTGTAGTTTATTATTATCCCTATTATGTAGGACAGTCCTATCACAAATATTTGCCCTGTAGTTTTCTGGTGTGTTTCAGATGCTGTACTGAACTATGTGACTCTAATATCAAATGATCTAATATCTGATATGTTGCTGTAAAATTAAGATGAGATTACTTCTTTTAAAGCATGTTAGGCCAATCAGTTGAGCAAAAAAAAAAAAAAAAAATGTCTTAATATGATTGTTTTTAAGCTTTTCTTTGGTTTGTTCAGCTTTTGAGACAAGGCTGATTGTTTAAGCTTAAAGTGTATAGCATAATGATTTTACTTACATATATTATGAAATGATTTCCACAGTAAGTTTGGTGAATACCCATTACTCAACATAGATACAAATTTTTTTTTAATATTTTTTCCTTGTGATGAGAATTCTTAGGATTTACTCTTAACAACTTTCATATATAATATGCAGTTATATTCATTATATGACTCACATAATATATTATTAGTATTATTGGATAAGGTCCATTTGATATGAAGCTGAGTTCATCATTACAAAGCATAGTCATGATAAGAAAGGTACCCCCATATAAATTCACTGTCCAATGAGAGCAGTCAGCGATAAAGTATAGAAATTCCTCATATTTTAAACTTGCATATAGAAGACTAAGAACTAGATTAACAGTTAAGAGGTGTAATATCTGATCCTGGTTTTCTCTTTTTTGATTCTGTGACTAACCATGAATCATTTGAACTCTGAACCATAACCTTTTCATTTATACAATAAAAGTAACAATAGTTGTAAGTATAAAGAGAAGAAACATCCAAAATATGTATGTACAGAAATATAGTAATTTATTATACCTGGCTAATTAAAATCTAACTTCAGCTACACTTTGCACATAGTAATATAAGATTGCTAAAGGAACGCTTAAATTATTACATTAGACCTAAGTTTAAAATTTGACTCAGAATCTTTTTGAGGGCTTTTTAGATATGATCAAAGTGCCAAGATTTAAAGTATGCAGATCTACCCTCAGTTCTCTATGTCCAGTTGGGGTTGGGGAGAAACATGTAATAGCTACTAATCTCTGTTTTTAATCATCTCTGCTTTTAAAAGTTCTCTATGTCTAATCCAATTCAATTTCATCATTAAAGTTTTGCTCTTAGAAGGTACAATTATCATCAAATGATTTTACTTTCACCCCACAAGGGTTTTCTTTCTATATTGATTCTACATGGATTACATCCTATTTAATTTTTTCCTTCTAACTTCTAATAGCACTGGGTAATTATGAATTAAATTAATAAATATCTTCCTTTCAGCGAAAGAGAATTTCACATGTAAAAGCATGAATGAATAAGCAAGCACAGCCACTAGGTCTTATCATTAATCAGTCTCTTTAGAAAACACTACCCCCTTGGCATATCACATTGTATTTTAGCTTATTTTGTATCTCTTCTGCTACTGTGTTCTGTTAAACTCTTAAAAATCAGATTTATACCATTAAAAAATCTTTTTGTTGCCAGTGCTTCCCTTAATAGTTACTGAAATTTTTCAGTAAAACAGAAAGAATCCAAAGAGTAATAATAAATATTCCCCTTGCAGTGAGTGTAAGATGGAAAAAATGACTGTCATCTCTGCCTACCTTTAAGAGCCTGAGCATCTCACAGTGCAGAGGATTATTGAAGTGCTAAAAGGACATATTATAAAACTGGAGTGATGCAGAGATTAGCATGGCCACTGTACAAGGATGACAGGCAAATTTGTGAAGCACTGCATATTTGGGCAGCTTCCCAAGTAACCCTCATGGTAAAGAATTCGCCTGCCAAACAGAAGACAAGGGATCAATCCCTGGGTCTGGAGGATCCCCTGGAGAAGGAAATTGCAACCCATTCCAGTATTCTTGCCTAAGAATTTCGATGGACAGAGGAGTCTGGTGGGATATAGTCCATGAGGTCACAAGATCAGATCAGATCAGATCAGATCAGTCGCTCAGTCGTGTCCGACTCTTTGCGACCTCATGAACCGCAGCACGCCAGGCCTCCCTATCCATCACCAGCTCTCGGAGGTCACTCAGACTCACATTCATCGAGTCAGTGATGCCATCCAGCCATCTCATCCTCTGTCGTCCCCTTCTCCTCCTGCCCTCAATCCCTCCCAGCATCAGAGTCTTCTCCAATGAGTCAGCTCTTAGCATGAGGTGACCAAAATACTGGAGTTTCAGCTTTAGCATCATTCCCTCCAAAGAAATCCCAGGTCTGAGGTCACAAGAGTCAGACACAATTCAGCATCTAAGCACAAAATACAATTAGTTTTTGTACAGTATTGTCTGTAAATGTAAGCATTAGCTTAAATAATGTTACAAATTTACCAAATCATTTAAATATCCTTCTGGAAAGATGATAAGACCACAATACCTAAATCCTGCTGCATGCAAGCAGAACCATGTGCCTGATCTCTGGACCATGCAACATGAGTGGAAGGGATAAAGGCCAACTCTGGGCCCAACTCCCTGACACCTCATTAATGATCTGTGTTCTTCTCATTCTGCCAAAATGATGCCAGAATGACCTAGAAGTCACAAAATGGTGAGATGATATGACCTCAAGATGGAGGCAATCTAGGTCACCTGAGAGATCACTTGGTATAGAGCCACCAACCCAATATTGAGCTATAATGCAAGCAACATCGAACAACCTGCATTACGCCACTGAGATTTTCAGGTCCTTTGTTATAGCCTACTCTAACAAAAGAATAGATAGCATATTCTAAGGAAAACATTGGCCAGCTAAATAAAGTGGAACTCCCTGAAAGAAACAACCAAGTGTTTCATGTTAAAAGAACAGAAATCAATAGTACGTTCCTTCCTATGGGGATATTAAAAGATAACTTTTTCTTTTTTTTTTCCTTACTAACCAAATTTAAAATGTAACACCTGCTTAAGATGACTCTACTGTGCTAAAAGCCAGAAGACAGAAGTTTCCAGCTCTGTTATGTATGGAGTCCATTTCTCTGGGCCTCAGTTTCCTTATCTATTAATTAAAAATAAATGGCTATACAAGATAATCTCTACTGTTCATTCTAAGTCTATAATTGTAAGCCCATAAATCTAAAATATATTCTTAGATCTACATTTTCTAAATAACAGGATTTATAAAATCCAAACAAACCAAGAAATTTGAAGAAACTTAACAAGAAAAATAAGCTAAGCTAAAATTCATGTTTTGAAACAGTTTTATCAAGCTCTTAGTAAAATGAAAATATGGATGTCATTAAAGAATTAAGGAAGTTGATATTTTATAACAAGTTTGAACATGAACTTGCTATAGGACAAATATAAGTTTTCTCCAAAAATAGGCTGAGAATTCAAATTGGCTATACCCATTCAATACATTATATCCAGTAAAATCTAAATTATATAAATCATAGATAATATGTTTTGCAACAGGAAAAAAGGAAAGAATGTAACGTGGTTAAAGTGCTAGGCTGTGGATACAGACAGTATAAGTCTCTCAGTTCTACTTTAACCAGTGAGGTGACCAAGCTACTTTACTTCATTCTCAGTGTTCACAACTGTAAATTTGGAAGGTTAATAATATCTGCTTCACGGGGCAGCTGTTATGTGTGCTAAATAAGTGAACGTATGTAAAATAATTCAAACAATGCCCACATATAGTCAGTGTAAGTGTGTAACATAAGTTTACTACTGTTACACATTGAATTTATATTAAAAGTAATTTTCCTTATTCAAATAGCTTTACTATAGAACACAGATATAAATTTAGAAATATTTAAGGAATTGATTTAATGTTATTTTCCAGTGCTATCAAAAGCTACAAATTATGGACCATGATATAACAGTTTTATTCTTTTTAACTGACCCTATATAAATATCTCTAGTTGAGTACATTAATAACATTAGACTAAGCTGAGCGCCGAAGAATTGATGCTTTTGAATTGTGGTGCTGGAGAAGACTCTTGAGAGTCTCTTGGACTGCAAGGAGATCCAACCAGTCCTGGGTGTTCATTGAAAGGACTGATGCTGAAGCTGAAACTCCAATACTTTGGCCACCTCATGTGAAGAGTTGACTCATTGGAAAAGATCCTGATGCTGGGAGGGATTGGGGGCAGGAGGAGAAGGAGATGACAGAGGATAATATGGCTGGATGGCATCACCGACTCAATGCACATGAGTCTGGGTAAACTCCGAGAGTTGGTGATGGACAGGGAGGCCTGGCATGCTGAGATTCATGGGATCGCAAAGAGTCGGACACAACTGAGCAACTGAACTGAATTGAATTCAGATTAAGATTCTCTCATTAAAACTTGTACTTTGGCATAAAGCAAAGTTATGAATATGAATAGTTACAAGAAGAGAAAAAGGCTGCAACTTGAACTTAAAATTTAATACAGTGCAGCATCACTTCCAGAGTAGAATCAAGATATCTACTTGAATTTTATATGGTTTATATAGCTTTATATAGCTTATAGCTTTAATTTTATTTGGTTTTATCAAATTATTAAAACAAAAGACTAAAAACACATAATTAAAATTCAAGATTCTTTAAATATGAGATCAAAACAATGTGAGTAAATAAATACAATGCCAAGGACTATGAAATTAAAACAGAGTTGAATAAAATACATTAAGGGTAAGTTAGTACAACTGTTTTAAAAAGACAACACACAAATGTTTTAAAGTGTTAGACTCTAAGCTCACATCATTAGCTCACTTCAAAGATATCAAGTTGACAACTACTTTTCACTGTATGGCAAACTAGATAACCTAAGACCTTGCTCTATCAAAAACCTGGAAACACCGGCTAAGGTATAATAAATATGCTTTGAAAAGAAAAACTCAAAAAGAGAAAGCAAAGTCCCCAGAGTTACAAAATTTAAGTAGAAGCTGAACACAAGAGTGATGTTAGACCTCAAGCAGTAATGAAAGGTTTGGGTGTAACTACTGCAGAGAAAGATGACCAAATCTATGGCCTTTGGAAAGAAGGAAGTAGGGAATCAAAATGCTTACTTTACATGAGGAATGCAAAGGCCTACTTACTCAGTGAAAGATTAGGGAAGAATAAATTTATCATCAAGCAAAGGATGAGAAAGAAGTTTCTATGTTGGGGGGGGTCAGTTTCTATGTTGGTGCTCTGAGCGAAAAGGAAATAATGAAGGTGGAGGGGAAAAGGACAAAAGAAGAATAGAAGGAAAAAAAAGAGTAAAAAAGAAAATGGAAGAAATGACAGAGGGAAAGGGAGAGAAGAAAGAGAGAAACTCCAAAGAGAATTAGTAACCACAGTTTGAGGACTCAGATTTTTATGACTTGCCTTGTCCTAGAAGACAGAATCTGAGAAGTTATCATTAAAAATTTTTCTAAGAAAACACAAGTACGTGAGAAGGTTGTTCACCAACACTAATTAGAGAAATGCAAATTGAAATGACAATGAGATGCCACCTCCCACCTGTCAAAATGTTTGTTATCAAAAAGACAACAAACCTTGGCAAAGATGTGGTGAAAAGGGAAGCCTTGCACATTGTTGGTGGGATGTGAACTGATGCATCTACTATGGAAAAGAGTATGACAGTTCCTCACAAAATTAAAAGCAAAAATATCATATGATTGAGAAATCCCACTTCTGAGTATTTATCCAAAGAAAATGAAAACACTATCTTGAAAAAGATTGAAGCACCTCAAGTTCACTGCATCATTATTTACAATAGCCAAAACACGGAAATAAACATCCATTGATGGGTGAATATATAGGGAAAATACGGTGTACATACATACATACAGCAGAATATTATTCTACCATAAAAAATAAGGAAATCATGCCATTTGCAACAACATGGACGGACTTTGAGAGCATTATGCATAAGTGAAAGAAGCTCAAAGACAAATATACATGAAATCAAGAAAAAAAATTCATTGACTCATTGATACAATGAACAGATTTGTGGTTGACAAGAGGCTGGGTGTGGGATGTGGTAGGTAGATGATGAACAAACTAGGTGAAACTTTAATATCAGTATCTTTGCTATTTTCTTAAGACTTACTTATCTTGTGTTAGATTATTGCTGCTATTTTAAATTACAGATAGTCTTTTTAAAAAATGAGGAATTACTTTACTTACTTTGTATCTATTCCTCAGTTTTTAAAAGCTACACAGTACTCAAAACGGCAGTTAAGATATGGAGAACAACCTAAGTGTCTGTCAATGAATAAAGATATGGAATATATATACAATGAAATCTTATTCAGTCATGAGAAAGAAGGAAACTCTGCCTTTTTCAACAACATGGAGATACTTGAGGATGTTCTGTTAAGTGAAATAAGTCAGAGAAAGACTAATATTACATGGTATCACTTATATGTGGTACCTTAAAAAATAGTCAAACTCATAAGTAAAATACGAAAGTGGTTGTCAGAGGCTGGGAGTTGGGAAATAAGTTGAGGTTGGTAAAATGGTACAAACTTTTAGCTGTAAAATGAATAAGATTTGACGATATAATGGAAAGCATGGTGACTAAGTTGATAACACTATTCAGTTGAAATTGGCTAAGAGTAGAACTTAAATATTCTCAACAAATTTCTAAGAAAGAGGTTGTGCTAATTAGATGGAGGAATCCTTTCATAATGTATATGCATATAAAAATCAATGTGATGTACACTCTAAATCTTAAAGTTATTTGTCAATTCTGCCTCAAAGATGAAAAAAATTCTTATACGCTACTTTATTACGTAGATATATTTACATGTATTTACCCACTCCACTACTGATGGGATTCAGTCTGTTGCCAATCTTTTTGTATGCAGGTGAATATAGATATATAATTATGATACTTTTGATAAATATTTCAACTATCCCTTTAGATAGAGTCTGTAGGGATGGAATTCACACTTCTTTAAGCATAATATGAGTTTGTTTCCTCATATTCTCACCAACTAAATACTATCAAACACTTTGCTATATGTCAGTGGCTTCTCTTATTAGGTTGAGCATCTTTTTCATTTAAGAAAATTTCATATTTTCTTTAGGAATTCTGTATTTATTCTTCATTTTTCTATGGTGTCATTTTCTTCTCAATGCACAGGGATGCTTATTTACTGAGAAAGTTGGCACACTCATCATTTTGCTAAATGAATTTCAAGTATTTTTCCTGTTTATTCTTTGGTTTTGATTTATTGGGGTTTCCTTATGCTGAATTTTCATGTTTTATGCAGTCTAATTTATCACATTTGTATTTTCTGAGTAAATGAGGTACTTAGAAACATTTACTTCATCTATTACTCCTTAACATTCCCATAGCTTGGTCAAGTTAACCAAATGTTTCTTAACCATTGATCTTTGATTCATATTGATTTAATTTGTAATAAGGTATGAATCCAACTTGCGCTTTTTTCAGATGACTATCAATTGTTCCCAAACTTGTACTGATATCACTCTTTTATCCTTGGTGTTTTGAAATGTTACTTTAATTATGAAATAAATAGTGGTTATGTATTTGATTCTACTTCTGATATATTTAATTTGATCCCATCGATCTGTCTCTACTCACACACCAATTTTATATAAACATCTAGCAGACCTAGTTCCCTCTCATTATTCATCTCTAGTACTTTCTTATAAATCTTGAATATTTTTACACTAACATTATTAGCTGGTTACAGTTTTGTTGTCTTCATTTTCTTTAACTACAGATTGCATAAAGTATATAGATTACCTCTGGAGAACTAGTCCTTATGATTTTGGATGTTCCTATG
This sequence comes from Tragelaphus eurycerus, assembly GCA_935064755.1. NCBI lineage: Eukaryota > Metazoa > Chordata > Mammalia > Artiodactyla > Bovidae > Tragelaphus > Tragelaphus eurycerus. The sequence goes on from CAKXYN010000006.1 coordinate 3,258,213, forward strand.
TTACTTCTGTCATTATGGCTCCTCCCAGAGAATTTAAAAATTGTCTTCATCTAGATCGTACACACTTATTAAATATATTCCTATTTTATTTTTGCTTTTGTTGAAATTAATGTAAATCAGTATTTTCTTCAATCTTTTTTTAAAATAATTTTTTGCCTATATAAAAATAAATTTTATATAAAAATTATGTACTTAGATGTTTATTAAATTGTCATTGTAGATATTGTTTGATCAGTTTTTCCAGAGACATAGCATGTGCTTCTAAGTTGCAAGTTAAGATCATTATTTATTTCTAGAAAGTTTTAGTAAATGGTTGTTTTGCCTTATTTCTCTTCTTTGAGGAACATGTGTTTCCAATTCCCTTTCCTTATTTTCAATATCCATCATTTTCCGTCTCAATTCTATCCTAGTTTTCTATTGTTCTTACCCTTTTATTCCTGTCCTCTATGTTCTCTTCCAAACAGACTGCTTCCAATTTTTCTATTTCTGTAATTATTTGATTTCTTTCCCTTCACTTGATTTCTGCCAGCTAAAATTTTATCTTTTCTTTTGTCTCATCATCCCTTTCTTTCATATGTACTTAAATCTCTCATTTCATAGACTCAGCTATTTCATATATGCAATTGTTTAATTAAGAAGTGTTTGACCACAATTTCTATTAGTTTGGTAGTAGTATATGTCTGTGGAGATACTTTTCATTCATCAAATGTTGCTACTGTTTCTTTATTCATTTTTCTTATGTCTTTGACTGTATCCTGTGACAAATCTTTTTTTTTTTTTTTTTTTTAACTCACCATTTTAGGAGGCATATTTTTCCTCTCAAGCTATCTACATGAGATTCATGGTGTAGGGCAGATCTCACTTTCCTTTTGATTGGAATTTCCATTATGACCCAGTTTTGTGTATGTTCTTTCAATTTTTAACTCTTCCCAGACTACAGTGTACCTTCTCTACCCATCCCCATTGACAGACTATGTCTTAAAACTATAGTCAGTCTCTGTTCCTTTTTCAGTCACAATTAGTCACAGGGAAACTCCCAACCTAATCTCTGCATACAATTCCCACCACTACAAAGAGAGCTTTAGATATTCTGTTTTGTGATAGGCTCCTCATTTTGAAATATTTTCTTTGCATCTTCTGCTTGTAACCACAAGTATATGCTCTCTTCCTCTTCTTGCACCTCCGGCTTGATATTCACCATTATTTAGTTCCATTTTGGTCTATATTTCAGTTTTGTTCTAGTTTCACTGAATGAAGTAGAGAAAGCATTTATTTCTCAATATTCTGCATGTTTTTCAGGAGAATGAGTAAAAGCTGACTTTAGGCCCTTACCACTAACCCAGAAGCCTTCCAAGTGGATTTCTTAAGCAATCCATCCAGTAAAAGTTCTAAAACTAGACATTACTATTTTTTAAATAGTGCTAAGACATACTACAGACTATGAAATGATAGCTGAAAATGATAGCTATGAAAAGCAGAAACAAAATTAAAATATCGACTATAAAGAATTTATCCAAGTCATAACACAAAAAGTTTTTATGCAAAGTAATTTATAAAAGAAATTCAAATGACCAAATAGACATATGGAAAATACTGAGCTTCAGTGGTAGTCAGGTGAGCAAAAAATTTTAAATCTAATCTTGAAAAATGTGAAACAGGGGAATGAGAGGTAATCATACTCTGATATGAGCATACTTTGGTGCAAAACATCTTAGAAAAAAAATGACAATTGCTAGGCTGAAGACCCAGCAATTCCATTCTTAACTATATACTCAAGAAAGAAACTTGCCTAAGACACACATTTTTTAGAGAAGTTTTTTTTTTTTTTGATAGTAGAAATCAGAAACAATCTAAATTTACATCAACTGAAGAATGAATATACATTTGTAGCACCCCAAACCATGCTGCTGCTGCTGAAATACTACAAATCTGTAAAAAATTAATTTTATATATAAAATTATAAACATATTTTAAAAATAATGCTGACCATAAAAGCCTAAAATTATATGAATATAATGCTATTTAAAATATTTAAAAATTTGCTATTAAACAATTGCTAGGCTGAAGACCCAGCAATTCCATTCTTAACTATATACTCAAGAAAGAAACTTGCCTAAGACACACATTTTTTAGAGAAGTTTTTTTTTTTTTGATAGTAGAAATCAGAAACAATCTAAATTTACATCAACTGAAGAATGAATATACATTTGTAGCACCCCAAACCATGCTGCTGCTGCTGAAATACTACAAATCTGTAAAAAATTAATTTTATATATAAAATTATAAACATATTTAAAAAATAATGCTGACCATAAAAGCCTAAAATTATATGAATATAATGCTATTTAAAATATTTTATATATAATAATATGCTACATATATTTTTAGGATTAAATTCAATCTCAATAAAAGTACTTTTAAAAGCATAAGAATGTTGTTAATAAGTATCAAATGTAGTATTTACTCCAGGAATCCCTGTAAGTATTTGGGAATGTGAATCAAGTAGAAACCCAAACCTTAGGCAATCAACATTCAGACTATAGTCTTATGAATATGAACTATATCTAAGTGTTAAGTAATTAAAAGTGTTAAGTCACAAGCTGGTAATATTGAGGACATTTTGAACACTAACATACAACCCACAGCCACCAGTTCAAATTGCTCCACTGAGAAATCCATCATTTGAACCACTCACAAACATTTTTGCTTCTATGTCTATTTCTTCTTTATTCACTCCACCATAGCAAATCACAAAAGCTTAAACACCAAATTGGACTGGCAATACATCTAAATACATATAGACAGACACATGGAGTGTTAAAATAGCAGAGACTATAGTGCTATAGCCAGAGTCATCCCATTTTGGAAAGGAGATGGTGCAACATGGCCACTGTCTCTCTCAGGCTGAGCAGCCATAGTCAAGGTTCTTATAACAATTTTCTGTACAATGATTGATGACAGATTGATCCATCTCCTGCAAAAATGAGGCTGAACAACACTGAACATGAACCAGAGAACCTTTATTTTTTTCTATCTTTAGTGTATTTTTTCTCTGTCCTTTTATTTTCTAAATTTTGAAGTAAAGGTTGTGAGGTATCAAGAATTTCAACTTAATAACCACTTATAAAAATCTCATAACCCTAGAAAACTATTTATAAGTAAAATTAGCATTTGTCTCAATATAAAGAAATAAAATTGAATTATAGATTGGTTTATTTATCTGCAGTGGAAAGTTATTAAGCCTGGGGCTGCTCATCATCTTTATATAGCAGTAATGAACCTTGTCAATCTGTACAGAAACCAGAGGCAAATGATCAGAAATCAAAGACATTACACCTTCTAGGACAGCATTTTTAGTAAGACTCACAAAAGTGAAGTGAAGTTGCTCAGTCATGTCCGACTCTTTGCGACCCGTGGACTGTAGCCCACCAGGCTCCTCCATCCATGGGATTCTCTAGGCAAGAATATTGGAGTGGGTTGCCATTTCCTTCTCCAGGGGATCTTGGAGAATTGAAGATTCTCCAAGATTGAACCCAGGTCTCCTGTATTGCAGGCAGATGCTTTAACCTCTGAGCCACCAGGGAAGCCCAAGACTCACAAAGACAGTAGGAAATCTGTTTCCCATGGTTCTTTATATCTGAGAGTGGTTTACTAGGATTTCTCAAGGACAAACATCAAACTTTCAAAGGAGGTTCTTGTTACTTGGACCATAGGCATGTAAGCTAGCACAAACAGAGGCATCAACCCGTCCCCTGGCATAATCAAGATCAAGCCTAGGGTCCACAGAATTATCCAGGCTCACAGACCTCACTCACTCACTACCTCAGCACTCTCCCTAAGATGATTAACTCAAGCAATGGGCTGTTGCCAGTTTTAAGGAAAAATGTTCGGTTCCTAAATTATTTGCCAGGAATGAGGTCCACTCCCTTTCTGGGATACCAGCCCCCAGGAAATCAGTCTTAGACAATTAACCTATTCCTCTCATTCTTAAAGTTAGAAGCCAGAACTCATTTCCCTGCCACATTTATAGATAGGACACTGGCATGTGACTTAATCTAGGCCAATCAGGAACAGCCACCAGAAATGTCAGTATGGAAATGAGCCACATGAGGATACAGCCATGATGAGGAATCTGTCTTCTGCTCAGAATAGTAAGAGGAAATTCAGGCTTTAGAAAGCAACATAAACAGCGTTTCTGCTGTTCACGGCCACAGCAGTGGCCTGTTTGCTGGGGCAGAACTCCAGGGAACATTTTCTCAGGCTGTGTAACTTCAAAACCTACATCTATAACATTTCCAAAGATTATATAATCTACCTACAGTATTTTAACAAATTCCTTTTCTGTTTAAACAAGCTAAGCAGCTTTTTTTATTTCCAATCAAAATGGTGACAGATATGGCATTAGTTGCAAGCATGGCTGAAGAAACCATGCTTGCAGGCATGCTTAAGAAAACAGAAATCTGAGATTGGTTATATGGACAGGTTGAATTTGGAAGTATTAAAAGTCCAGCTCATGAAACACAGTGATTGAGCATTTAATTATCATTACCTATGGTTTCCAGGAATAAAGAGTTAATTGCAGGCTAGCTGCAGAGCAGAGAAGCCACTGCCACAGAATAGTGTGAAGGACCTAAAGAATACAAACCCTATAGAGTCAACTGTCTCCTAATTAGACTCAAGAATTGCCAAAAAGGGTATCATATACTCAAAATCCCAAATTCACAGCTCAAAGTACACTGAGAGAGCCAGGAATTTTCTATGACTAAACTAAGAGAAATCTAGTCTCTTAGAAATGTAATCACATCTAGTAGTGTGACTACACCTTATCACTAGGTGTACACTATTCAGTCACAGGGCTGAGATAAGCAAATAATTAAATTCTGTCAAATGACAGCATCAGAATGGATGTCCTTGCCAGATCTCTGTAGTTAAATTCAGACCACTAATAGGCAAAGAGTAGAACCCTGAAAATTGAAACAGAGACACACGAGGATTCAAATGCCTCTGAGCACTCTGAATTCCCCAAACTAAGCCTCCTTCAAAGTGGAAGTAGGTTTCTCTCCCCTTTGCTGGGCAGTCCTTCCCTATATAAACAGCTGTCAATGCCCTAGACTAGACCCTTGCTTTGTGAAAGGCAGCCATTCTCCTGGGTCCTCATATCCACAGACCCAAGACAAGAGTTAAATTCTGTTTCCTCTACTGGTGTAGAGGTGGCGGGTGGGGAGCATCTTACATATTCAACTTCAGGTGGTGAAATTTTATCCCATCAAAAAATGTAAAATTTGTTCATTTATATTAGTGGAATCCTTGAGTGTGTATACATATATATGAATATAAATTCAGATATTATACTAAGAAGGAACATAAATTACTTGAAAATAATCTAGTTTCTCATTACAGGTAAATTTTGAAGAGATTTCATCTACATAAACAGCTGAAAATTGGTCTAAACATCTGCCAAGCTGGCTGACCTGAATTTGTGGTAGCAAATAAAGTTAGAGGGTAAGGAATTCTAGGTGTAATGCACCAAAGAAGACTAAGACTAATAATGCAGACTAAGGAACCCAACATCCTGAGAAGCTACAAAAATCAAAGTGGTTTTTAATGAGTAGCCTGAAATCCATTCCCCTGATACTGCCAAGGTCTCCAAAGCATGTCCCTTAAGAGACTCCATTAGAAAAGCCCTTCACAAAATCACTGAGAGTAGCATTGCCTCTCAAAGCATCAATATATCTTAAAAGCACGAAGATAGCTATTCTCTGTTGGTCAGAAATATGTGTGGATGTGGTACTTTTGAAATTGGCTCTCTATTTCAAAGATGCTGCTAAACCCCTTGGGTGGCAAAAAGCAATGACTTAGAAACAGAAGAGGGGATATAAACAGTTACATTAAACAGCTGCATTAGCAAGGTGATCAGGCTGATCTGGCCCACAGGGATCTCTCATGATGGATGTCTGATCACTGTTTTCTTAGGACCTAAGTAGTTGGGCAGTTCACTTGAATCAGTTCACAGATCTGGCATATCTTTCATAAGGAGAAAGTGTGTATAACTGGAGTGTGGTATAAGGACCTCAAAAGTGTCAATTGTAAATCTTCTTTTATGGCTTCCCCCAGAAGTCCCACAGTTAGCCACAATGCTAAGTGTGCATGGAGGAGAGGAACATCACAAGATATTTCAAAAATGATTAGATACTAGCTTTAATCTCACAGTCCCTAAAAGTGACAGGATATTATCTTCTACTGGTAAGAATGGTGTTTCTAGAAAAAAACAGAATTGTAATCAGAGACCACCTGAACTGACAGAACTAATCTCTTCAGTGGCTTACAACAGTGATTACATTGTGCTCATAAATTTGCTACTTAGATTTGGCAGTGAAGGCTGATCTCTGCTCTATTTAGCATCAACTTAGAGGTAGAGTCATCTGTAGACTCATTGGCTCATATCTGGTAGTTGACTCTGGCTGTTGGCCAGAGCACTTTTAAGTCTTAGCTGGTGCGATCCTTCAGAGCACAAACAAGTAGCCACTGGATACAGCCTGAACTTCCTCACTCATGGTGGTTGTGTTCCAATCACCACAAGCATCTCAAGAAAGAGAGCAAGCCAGGAAGAAGTTTCATCTCCATTTCTAACATAGCCTGGGAAATAGGCAGCATCATTTTCCCCATAGTCTGTAAGTCAAGTGAAGTGAAGCAAAAGTTTCTCAGTCCTGTCCGACTCTTTGCGACCCCATGGACTGTAGTCCGTGGAATTCTCCAGGCTAGAATACTGGAGTGGGTAGGCATTCCATTCTCCAGGGCATCTTCCCAACCCAGGGATCGAATCCAGGTTTCCCACATTGCAGGCAGATTATTTACCAGCTGAGCCACAAGGGAAGCTCAAGAATACTGGAACAGGTAGCCTATCTCTTCTCCAGCAGATCTTGCCAACCCAGGAATCAAACCCGGGTCTCCTGAATTACATGCAGATTCTTTACCAGCTGAGCTACCAAGGAAGCCCTCTGTTAGTCAAAGCAGTCACAAATATCTCACTATATTCAAGGGGCAGAAGTACTCACTTTACCTCTTGATGGGGGAGTTAAAAGGTTCTGGAAGAACTTGCAGAACCAGAAAAATCATTTCAGCCATTGTAGAAATACATAATCTTTCACCTCATTTTTACATTCTTTACCTGGTTCCAGTGTGTATAGTTGGAACAGATATATACTCAATAACTAGAAAACATCTCCACACTGCCTCCCAAATGAATGAACTTTATAAATGGCAAAAAATCATACATATTTAGTCAGGCAATTTTTCCCATTGTAGCAGTTCCCAAAAATTTGGTTTCATTTGGGGAGCAAATAAGCCCTGCTTCTGCTAGCCTGCTGGTTCATAAATACTGATTTGACATTTATTTTTGCTATCCCAGTCAGTAGACAATATGAGAAAAATTCTATTTCTCTAAGGTAGAGAAATAGTATACCTTCACTGTCTTATAACTGGGCTAATGTTACAGTAAGTTAATGGAGAACACTTTGATTTCACCATCTCACAGAATGTCATGCTTTTCACTGAACAGCAAATCTTCTTTCCTAACCACTCAGTGCCAGCCCCGTAAGCCAGCTGTTGTACTGTTCTTTTCAAGTTAGTATACTGTAAGACTAATTTTTTTTATTTTTGCTTGCTTGTTATGTATTAGTACAAAATGCATTATAAACATATTAAGTACAGTACTATATAGCCAATTGAGTTAGTTGGGTACCTAGACTAACTTTGTTGGATTTACAAACTGGAGTTAGAATGCGCTCTGGGAATGGACCTCATTCATATGTAGGGGACTTATTGTACTGATGTCATCATAGATCGAGGTCCTGATACACAGAAAAAGGTCAGTATTTTGGATGCCATGGTAATAGGTGGGTACTAGTAGCTGCAAGAACAATCTCAGAAAATTTCAGAAATCTGCTATCACCATGAATTTTCAGAATATTGTAGCCTGAGGGCAGTTAAAGTTGCCACACTTTGCAATTCTAACTCCTAAGAGAAAGATGACACTTACCTGGTACTAAATTTTAGGGAAAACATCCTCATGAAGACTGTTTTATATGCTATTGGAAGTCTCTTATTAAGGCCCCAGTTGAGGGTGGTTATCCTGTTAGCCCAGACTGCAATTCAAACAGATCTTTCTCTCAGCCCCTATGACCATGGTACTTAGAGTACCTAAGACAGCTCAGATGGCTTTGTGGAAATTAAGTCCCACTAAGAATTCTATAGCTCAGGTGTTCAGGAGGAATTATGCCCTCTGACTATACATTTATCTCTTAGCTTTATGTTGATCTCCAGTAGAGATGAACACCTAACCATAACACATCAGGACATGATTCACCCTGAGCTGCCCAGTACACAGTGAAATTCAGGTTATTAAGTCAGGCATACCCAATGTTCCATCAGCAACTACAGTTCCTAAGTTCATGAGAAGTTTGCTTGAGCGGGGCACTCCATGGCCATGGTGCCCATTCCTACTCTGTCATCACTTCAAGCCACCCCTATGACCACATGGAAAGGGCGGGGGGCGGAAGCTCTGACCATTTGATTACAGAGGAAACATTTGCTGATTCACAGAGAGCTCTGCTCAATATGATGGCATTAGTTTAAAATAAAATATGTTGCCTTATAGCCCAACTTGAGGTGGCCCTTCTAGACAAAGTGTATGATAATCCCGGTAGTGGGCAAAACTACCCGGGTACATATTGTGGTCCACTTTTTCTAGGAGTACTTAAGAACAAGTACACTGAACAGTGGTTTGACCAATGGTCTGGGACAAAGAGATTTGAATAAACCTCTCAGATTTAACTGAGAATTTGAGAGTATTTTGTCCTATGCAAATGTCCAGCAACAGTGAGGAGAAGATTTCAATAACTCAGGGAACAAGTTGTTCTAACATGTGGATGCTTATCATTCTTTTCTCCCAAGTCCCAGTAGAGTCAAGAGTCGCATTTAAAAAGCAGCCATGGTGACATAAGGAGACTTTAAATAGCCTCAAGTGAGTGAAGTTGCTCAGTCATGTCCGACTCTTTGCGACCCCATGGACTGTAGCCTACTAGGCTTCTCAGTCCATGGGATTTTCCAGGCAAGAATCCTGGAGTGGGTTGCCATTCCCTTCTCCAGGGGATCTTCCCAACCCAGGGATTGAACCCGGGACTCCAGCATTGTAGGCAGATGCTTTACCCTCTGAGCCACCAGGGAAGCCCTAATAGCCTCAACATATGGACAGTTCCCCCCACTCCATACTGACTTGACTGTCATCACTACTGAGCACCTACTTTTGCAGCACCAGCAGCCATCTCAGAGCCCCTTATGGCTTCCCATATCCTGAGGAGCCAGAGAGCCACCTGGCAGCAAGTTGATTATTTTGGACCCCTTTTCCATAGTGGATTTTTCCTCACTGGAATAAGCACTTATTCTAGATCTGGATATAACTTGTCTGCTTGCCACGCTTTGCCAAGAATGCCATCTGTCGACTTACTGAATATCTAGTCATCATCAGGTTAAACCAAACAATATCATTTCTGACTAAAAAACTGAATTTATAATGAAATAAATAAGGCATGGGACATGGGATTTACTAACTTTGTGCCCCCAAAACAATTGGCCTTATGGAATACTGGAATTTTTTTTGAAGACTAAGTAACTATGTCAACTGAAATACATTGTGTGAGACAATGCTATCCTAAAATACATCACCTGTTTTTTGATGGCACCCTCTTAGCCAGAAGGTAAGAACTGTGATACAAGTGAAAGAAATGGAGACTGTTTATTTAATCGAAGAATCTGATTGAAAATGTCTATTTAAATAAATATACTCCTAAGCTTTAAGATGTATATATTGAGATTATTGCATCTAATTCCATGATCTTTGATTAGGAAAATTTGTTCTCAAAAACATGATTACAATATGTTTAAATTATTTGAATATAATTTCTATTGAACTCAGACATATAATTTTTTTTTTAATTTATGTAACAGAAGGATTAGTCCACGATGCCAAGCAGTCATAACATATCTGGAGAAGGCAATGACACCCCACTCCAGTACTCTTGCCTGGAAAATCCCACGGACGGAGGAGCCTGGTAGGCTGCAGTCCATGGGGTCGCTAAGAGTCAGACATGACTGAGCGACCTCACTTTCTCTTTTCCCTTTCATGCATTGGAGAAGGAAATGGCAACCCACTCCAGTGTTCTTGCCTGGAGAATCCCAGGGACAGGGAAGCCTGGTGGGCTGCCGTCTATGGGGTCACACAGAGTCGGACACGACTGAAGTGACTTAGCATAGCATAGCATAGCATAACATATCTACTCTAGTTTTCAATAGTAGGTTTTCAATAAATATTTGTATAATAACTATTAAATATAAACATTTTCAGTGAATTTTTCAGTATATTCCATAAATTCAGTTTGTATATATCTTTCAGTTTATATATATATAGTACATTAAAATATTAACAGTTTCTGCCTTATTCTTATTTTTGAAGTGATTATTTTTAATCATCTCTACAACAGTCTCTAACACTAACCAAAAATTATATTGCTGTAAGCAACAGACTATTTCAGCCCACAGTTATTCTGTGGAAATAAACTACATCTGATAAATATTTATTATTCCTAGCCAAGACATCTTTCTGTCTGAATCAAAATAAGTTAGCTACAACAAGGAAAAATAAAATGACAGAATTTCTTTGAAATTGAATGAAATGCTATTCTTTAAAAAAATGGTTTTATAGACAGTAACTTACATGTGTCTTCCATCCTTAGAACTGTGGAAAAGTCTCTACACTTTGTTCCTGGGTTTTATTTTTAAGGATTTGAACCCGTGAAGTAAACAAGGCTATCTTTTTCTTTTTGTTGCAGACATTTGTAATCCAATTTCTATAATAGTGAAACTGTGGGAATCTCAAGCAGATATGGGCTTACTCTTTTTTTTTTTTTTAATGGAATCTGATCTCATGAGATGAGATTTTTGATTTCCCACCTGGCTGCCAGAGAGAAAAAGGAAAACAAGAAAAAGTAAAACTGAACACTGCATGTAAATTTATATCACCTCTTCAGAAATCTACTGATTTCATGCAATAAAAATAACAGCCTATAAATAAAGTCAGTTCTTACCAAAAATGGAAATACATATTAAAATATTTGTCATGAGGATCAAACATCGATTTTTAAAATGGTTCATAAAACTCCAAGGTACTGGAACTGTGATACACAAGTCACACACACACAGAAAAAAGCCACGTGTGTGTGTGTGTGTGTGCTAAGTTGCTTTAGTTGCGTCTGACTCTTTCTGACCCTATGGACTTTAGCCCGCCGGGTTTCTCTGTCCATGGGATTCTCCAGGCAAGAATACTAGAGTGTGTAGCTATGCCCTCCTCCAGGGTATCTTCCTGACCCAGAGATCAAACTCACATCTCTTACATTGCCTGCACTGGCAAGCAGGTTCTTTACCACCAATGCCACGTAAGAGCTGTTAAATTATGTAAGAATAAAATATATCCTAATTTTATGTATTAAGAGTAAAAAAAGAAAAGACATATACATATAAAATTATTAGATATATCCTAAACAACTATAGCTTCTTGATACAATGTATCAATCACAACTCAGCTACAGTCTATTGCTAGCATGCATTCTCAGTCATGTTCAAGTCTTTGCAACCCCATTGTCTGTGGCCCACAAGGCTCCTCTGTCCATGAGATTTTCCAGGTAAGCATACTGGAGTATGCCCCACCAGGCTCCTCTGTCCATGGGGTTTTCCAGGCAAGCATAATGAAGTGGGTTGCCCTTTCTTCCTCCAGGGGATCTTTTTGACCCAGGTGTTGAATTCGCATCTCCTGCACTGCAGGCAGACGTTTTACCAATGAGCCACTGGGGAAGACACAGACCTGTTAATAAAAAGTATTATATTTCCATTAATACAAAAAACCTTCAAACTGAAGGAAAGAGGTGGCCATAAGTTCACTTTCTTACTTCAAATCCACATTGCTTTGTGACTCAAACATTCATGTATATTCAGAATTAGAGTTCCTCTGATGATGTAAACTAAATCTGTATATAATACAGCTCTACCATTCACAGATGGTAGATGTTGATCTCTCTTACTAGAGAAGGATCATGTTTATTTCAATCATTATGTTCACATGCTCAGTCAAAGCATAGAAAGCCCTAATATAGATGCTTTCCTCAAACCATCTAGGGGAAAAACAGGGGTAAAAATTACTAAGAACATGAGAAAAAAAAATGAAGCTTGTCTTCAATAAAGTTGTAAGCTGTATGCTATGGGAACTAATCAATGTATGTGAATTTGAATATTAAGGAATGTTCCAACCAGGGGGCAATGCTTAAGCCTAATCTTTAAGGCTATCATACATTGTTCCATGTCCCAGAATGTCTGATACAGTGCCCTTGCAGATGATAATTATTCAATGAATAATTACTGAATGTACTTTTAAAAAAAAAGAAATTTGGGGTACGTAAATAATGAAATTTCACAAACAGAATCAGTCTGATACAGCTGCTAACAGTCTTAGTTAATATGTGATGGTAATTGACCCCATAATATGATCATGCTATGCAATGGTCAAGGACCATAGCTCAAGGGGAACACAAGTTGACATGAAAGGCCATATTACTCTGGAGTGCAGCAACTCTCACCTTAACACAGTGATTATAACACTCCAAATTTGATGTCTCCCAGTCTAATTCCATCAGAAATCTTTTCAAGGTGTGTTTATACCTTATCACTACACTAGAAATATTGCTGCTATATGTTAGACAAATTGAAGCAAGTCAAGAGTCCACTCTGGCTATCATCAGAGAACTTTAGCAGATATTGGAGTCTGGTAGCAGATAACCTTCATTACAGAGACCTCTTGTCTTGAAACAAACATTTCTGTAAAAGCATGATTTAAGAGTTTTCGGCAAGGCAGAGACTAATAAGCATGGCAGATAAATAATCTCTGCTTTCAAAAGCTAAATATTCGTCACCAAGTATATATCCTATCACTGTGAATTATCATTCTCCTCATTTGACCTTTCAAAATTTCAGAAAGGTGAAGGGATAAAGCTATCCCTGATAATCTAGCAATCTCACTGCATCTGCTGAAACACCATGGTACCCACCATTAGTGAGATGGAGGAGAAAGGTGGCCTTTACTCCTCTGGTGATGGATGAAGGCCATTTCTTTGTTGGTAGCAATCCTCCTTTATTGTCATGCAAGCCCCAGAATGGGAACCAACCACATTTTTTTTCAAGTTTACTCAAATAAAGAGACTCATCCATTCCACCCAGAACAGATAGATGCAGAAACTACCTTAATGCCCCTAAAAACTACTTCTTTGTGTGTTGTAGCCTCCTTCATGCCACCTCTGGCTGAGTTTAAACTGACTCTCCTTGAAAACTTAAAAAGCACTTTAAATTCCTCAACTGGGAGACAGGAGAACTAGATTCTGTCTGCATCTCCAGAAATTTAATTTTGTAAAAGTAATCTGGTCATGCTATGACTCCATCTCCCCTTATATCTGCTCTAAGGACTTTTTTAAAAAATATAAATTTTTATATGTGAAAGTGTGAGAAGTGAACAGAAACAAGAACAATTATTAAACTATAGGTTAAAATAAATTTTGTTTCAGTTTTCAAATTGTAACTGTTTAAGTCAATCTTAGAAAATGATCACCCATGCCCAATACAAAACTACCAAAATCAACAGTTTCAAAAAAGGGAATGGATTTTGCTGAAGAACCAAATGATATGCCAGCAGAGCTTATGGATTTGCAGTCAGCCTTACCTAATCCATCTTTGCTACTAGGTCACTTTAATTTACTTAACTATTTTACTGCTCCACTTTAAATAATATTCTGCATGGAAAAAAACTACAAAAATCCCAAAACAGGTCTGATTCTCTACCATCTGAGCCATCAGGGAAGCCCCACAATCTAACCCGTACCTATTCACTATTGTCTTGTCTTCTGAATACTTCAAGCCTTGAACAAAAGCCCTTCCTCGAGAAATCCATTCTAATTTAGAACTTCATAATGAATATCCCCATCCTTCTCTTCCATTTACTGATAGGGCTCAGATCAAGACATATTTCTTTCTTAGTGCTTTAATAAGAGATTACCCTAAGTCTCAGGGACTCCCCCCTCTGTAATGAGTAATTTATAACTGATGTAGGTACTGAAGAAACGGTTACCCAGAAAATGCATATCTGATAAAGGTCTGACAGGTAATAAGAAATGCTGCACAAGAAGTTAAAGAACTAGAAGGTCACCTGAACAAGGGATCCATAGCACTAGATATGGAAACCAAGATTGATTAAGACTTATCATAGGGGAAGGAATATACATAGATATCAACTAAGAGAAGAGTTGGAAATGAATAGAACCTTTTCCTTCTGTGATTCTTCATCATTTACTTGCCCATATTTTGCTTATACTTTCATGCCTGCAAAACAGAAGAGAGAAAATAATATTTAAATGTATGAGTGACAGTCTATGATGTGCCCCAAACTCTGCCTAGTGTAGGGGGAACACAGAATTACAAGGCAGGAGCCACACCAAAAAGCAACTTGTAAACTAATTTTAAGCCATGTAAGCATGTAATGACCATAAACTTAATATCAAAATCAGAAGGATGTGCTATAGACATCACATGTTTCAACTGCACCCAAGCAGCAGAGCACCATGTGAAAGAGATGCACAAGGACATAACAGAGAAAGGCAGGGATTAACTCATACCAAAGGGATTGTAAGAGACAGTGGAGGAAAGAGAAAGGAAATAAGACATTTCAAGAACTGGGACAGTCTGGACAAAAGCTAAAGCTGAATGTACATGGCATTGTGCAGGGGCTTATAAAGGTCACATGGAAACTAGAGTCCAAGGAGAGAGGTAAGGTTTCCATTTCATTTCATATCATATCCAGAGAATGGACCTGCAACTACAAGGGTTGATCACCTACTGGGAAAACTGCTTCTCTTTACTTTAATAATCTATATCTGCAATTGGGGGAAAATAGCATCTAGCTTTCAGATATTATGAAAATAGAAATAGTGTGCCTAAAAAAGGACAAAGCTCAGGGCCTACTTATGGTAAGTGGCTATTAACTTTAGAATTTTTTTTTTTTTTTTTAAGATCTGTAAGAGGAAAAACTTTGACTGTGTGGATCACAACAAACTGTGGAAAATTCAAGAGATGGGAATACCAGACCACCTGACCTGCCTCCTGAGAAACCTGTATGCAGGTCAAGAAGCAACAGTTAGAACTGGACATGGAACAACAGACTGGTTCCAAATTGAGAAAGGAATACATTAAGGCTGTCACTCTGCTTATTCAACTTATATGCATTTCACATCATTTGGAATGCCAGGCTAGATGAAGCACAAGCTGAAATCAAGATTGCTGGGAGAAATATCAATAACCTCAGATATGCAGATGACACCACCCTTACAGCAGAAAGTGAAGAGGAATTGAAGAGCCTATTTAGGGAAGTGAAAGAGGAGAGTGAAAAAGCTAGCTTAAAATTTAACATTCAAAAAACTGAGATCATGGCATTCAGTCCCATCACTTCATGGCAAATAGATGGGCAAATAATGGAAACAGTGAGAGACATTATTTGGGGGGGCTCCAAAATCACTGCAAATGGTGACTACTACAGCCATGAAATTAAAAGATGCTTGCTCTTTGAAAGAAAAGCTATGACAAACCTAGAAAACATATTAAAAAGCAAAGACATTACTTTGTCAACAAAGTCCATATAGTCAAAATTTGGTTTTCTAGTAGCTATGTATGGATGTGAGAGTTGGACCATGGAGAAGGTACAGCACTGGAGAATTGATGCTTTTGAAATGTGGTACTGGAGAAGACTCTTTAGAGTCCCTTGGACTACAAGGAGACCAAACCAGTCCATCCAAAAGGAAATCAGTCCTGAATATTCATTGAAGGACTGATGCTGGAGCTGAAGTTCCAATACTTTGGCCACCTGATGCGAACAACTGACTCAATGGAAAAGACCCTGATTCTGGGAAAGACTGAAGGCAGGAAGAGAAGGGGACAAGAGAGGATGAAATGGTTGGATGGCATCATGACTACCTCAATGGACATGAGTTTGCTCAAGCTCTGGGAGTTGATGACGGACAGGGAAGCCTGGTGTGCTGCAGTCCATGGGGTCACAAAGAGTCAGATACAACTGAGTAACTGAACTGAACTCAAGAGGAAAAACTTTCAAAAAACTTAGAACTGTCCAACAGAAGGAACCAATTCACTGAGGGATGCACCCTGCATCACTGGGTGGTAATATACAGCCTGTACCTGTGAGTTTTCCAAAATGAGTTTGTACATATGACTCATTGAACAAGGAAAATTATTGTTTATTTTTATCTCATTCAAATTTATATTTTAAGGTTATAATGCATATACTATATTAATGCAGGTATATGTGCTCACTATTTTAAAATAAATGTACATAGGACAGGTAATGTTCTCAAAAGTTACTAAGGGAAGAAAGTGATCCTGAAATGTTATTATTGCTATCAAGGATGTTTAAGAAGAAAGTGTAAACAATAGGGTAGGGATAAAAAATAACCTATTATGAAAGTTTCAGATTATCAAATACTTGGAAAGTCAAGCCAGCTGTCTGCTCTATGTGGCTTTACACACTCAAACGTTGAATCTTTATATGCCCTTCCATATCATATTTACAGAAATTGGCTATAGAACACATTAACAGAAAGTTCCAGGCCATCTATAAGAATTACAGGGAAAAATCACTTTTGAGACTGTGGAGTCAAATACAAAAACAAAGAGATAAAGATACTAGATTTGGAGATAAAATTCCACTCAATGATAATGATGATAATAGCAAATATTTGAGTCTTTTTACAATTTCAGACACTGTTCTAGGTACTTTATACGAATTGCCTCATTTTCTTTTAGTAACAAACTTGTGAGGTAAATACTGATGTGTACACGCTAGTCACTTCAGTTGTGTCTGACTCTTTGCGACCCAATGGACTGTAGCCTATTAGACTCCTCTGTCTATGGGTATTCTCCAGGCAAGAATACCGGAGTGGTTTGCCATTTCCTTCTCCAGGGGATCTTCCCAACCCAGGGATCGAACCCATGTCTCTTATTTCTCCCATATTCACAGGTGGGTTCTTTACCTGTGAAGTCAACTGCTCAAGGTCACACGGCTACTAGATAGAAGGCACAGACTTCAAACTCAGGAATGTTGGCTCAATTCTTAATGACTACAGAACCCTGCATCTCATGGTGAATACAGAGAAATCGTTTGTATCTTCTTCTTGTCTAATATAGTTATTAACCAGTCTTTGTATTCCTGCATTTCTGTAGAAGAATGAAATTTGTAAACCCAAGGAAACAGTGTGAAAAGCAATGACCACCTCTCTTAAGAAGACAGACATGGCAGCCTCACTACATCCCCTTGTCTTTCATGTCTACCTGTCCAGCTGTCTGTCTGTCCCTTCCTTCCTAGCCCAAACTATTAAAGGAATGGAGAAGTCACAGGAAACACACACACACACACACACACACACACACACACACACACACACACAAGAGTAAACCCTGAAGCAGGGAAATAGAAAAACTGCAGGGAGAAAAAGGGGGAAAAATGAAATTATAGTTATGTGAATCACCAATGTCAATATACCCAGTTATTCACGTCTCAAAGCCTCTGCTAATGTTTCCTCTAATCAGAATTTATTATTTAACTGATAACAACAGTATTTCTAACTGCATGCAAGTCAACTATTGAGCACACATTTTTGATACCCACAAGTACTTTTAATCTCCCAACCTACTCCTTTAATCCTCAGTGTCTATGCATGTGCCTTCTGTAATTGTCTCCCTCACTTTCTGAGTGTTTATAAATGCTTCAAAACTACTCAAGAGTAATTTTCTATATGTGCTTCCTGATCACCCCATAACTAATCACTTCCCTCTGTGGTACCTCTATACCTTGTATTATAGAAACTTCTATAAACTCAGCACTTGGCAATTAATGAATTTATATATTTTTTCTTTCACTGGATTCTAGACTGCCATGAATATTCTTATATTTGATTAATCTATTACCAGTGCCTGCTACAGTACTAAGCACTCCGTGACTATATTGATTCCTTGCTATGCACGGTATTCATAGGAGAAAGATAAAGACATAAGTGTATCATCTGGGAGGCCAAACTCTAGAAAACCAAGAGAATAATGTAATAAATGCTACAATAAAGAAAAGCACTTATATCACAAGGAAGAATGGCAGGAAATGAAGCTCTGATCAGGATCTTAAAAGTTCACTAGGCAGAGAGGAGCAATTTCTAAGAGAAAATACTGTATTTTTTTTTGAAATAATTTTATTTATATATTTTACAATTTGAAAGTATTTTGCTTTTTTGATATATGTTAAAATTTTATTTTATTGTATTATTTTTAATTTAAATTTATTTATTTTAATTGGAGGCTAATTACTTTACAATGTTGTATTGGTTCTGCCACACATCAACATGAATCCACTACAGGCATACATGTGTTCCCCATCCTGAACCCCCCTCCCACCTTCCTCCCCATACCATACCTCTGGGTCATCCCAGTGCCCCAGCTCCAAGCATCCTGTATCGAACCTGGACTGGTGATTCATTTCTTATATGATATTATACATGTTTCCATGCCATTCCCCCAAATCGTCCCACCCTCTCCCTCTCCCACAGAGTCCAAAAGACTGTTCCATACATCTGTGTCTCTTTTGCTGTCTTGCATACAGGGTTATTGTTACCATCTTTCTAAATTCCATATATATGCGTTAGTATACTGTATTGGTATTTTTCTTTCCAGCTTACTTCACTCTGTATAATAGGCTCCAGTTTCATCCACCTCATTAGAACTGATTCAAATGCATTCTTTTTAATGGCTGAGTAATACTCCATTGTGTGTATGTACCACAGCTTTCTTATCCATTCATCTGCTGATGGACATCTAGGTTGCTTCCAAGCCCTGACTATTATAAACAGTGCTGCGATGAACATTGGGGTACACGAATGTCTTTCAATTCTGGTTCCCTCAATGTGTATGCCCAGCAGTGGGATTGCTGGGTCATAAGGCAGTTCTATTTCCAGTTTTTTTAAGATCTAAAAGTAAGACCAGAAACTATAAAACTCTTAGAGGAGAACATAGGCAAAACACTCTCCAACATAATCACAGCAGGATCCTCTATGACCCACCTCCCAGAATATTGGAAATAAAAGCAAAAAAAAAAAAAAAAAAACACACAAATGGGACCTAATTAAAATTAAAAGCTTCTGCACAACAAAGAAAACTATAAGCAAGGTGAAAAGACAGCCTTCAGAATGGGAGAAAATAATAGCAAATGAAGCAACTGACAAACAACTAATCTCAAAAATATACAAGCAACTCCTGCAGCTCAATTCCAGAAAAAATAAACAACCCAATCAAAAAATGGGCCAAAGAACTAAATAGACATTTCTCCAAAGAAGATATACAGATGACTAACAAACACATGAAAAGATGCTCAGCATCACTCATTATCAGAGAAATGCAAATCAGAAGCACTATGAGGTACATTTCACACCAGTCAGAATGGCTGATATCCAAAAGTTTATAAGCAATAAATGCTGGAGAGGGTGTGGAGAAAAGGGAACCCTCTTACACTGCTGGTGGGAATGCAAACTAGTACAGCCACTATGGAGAACAGTGTGGAGATTCCTTAAAAAACTAGAAAAAGATTGTATTTTTAAAAAACTCAAATAATGTAAATTCTCGGAAAATAGATGCAGCTCCAAATGGCTGAGGAGTTGTGGCATATATACAAATGTGGCTGTGGATACAGCTGTATAGTGAGCAGAAGCAGGTAATGGAAGGCCATCTTCAGAGAGATTCTCCATCAACCATCCATGCTTTTCTTGAAGCAGGGAGCAGTTGTTTCATGCATCCCCAAATCAGATCCACCTCATCAATGTGTTAATAAAGAATGTTTTACTGAAGATTATATGGGAAAAGAGATGACTAAATATATCACAAGCTATTTTGAAAATATTCTTTAAAAATCCCTCTAAGTAGTATCACCATATAATTTGCTATCTGAACAAGGGCACGTGAATAATATCCCTGAACCATTATGCACAGACCATCATGGTTTAGGAAAACCAGGATGTTTGACCATCCTGCTTTATTCTCTCTGCCTTTTAACTCTATTCTCCCTTAAACTTTCTCCTGTGCATGGATTACCTGTCTCCTGTGTTTCCCAGTTTTTCCATGATACTCTGGCCAAGTCTCTATCAACCTTCCCTCCCATATCACCTTCCTTTCCTAACCATCTTCTCCTCTTCCTCCACCAGCTATTTCACTGTCTCTCTTTTAGGCATAAAGCAATGAGCCCTCTATTAATTTCTCCCATTTATATCCTTATACTCAGCATTACCTTAGCAAAGAGTTTTCTTTATAATACAATGATGATGCAGTGGTAAAGAATCCTCTGCAATGCAGGGGAGGCAAGAGATACAGGTTGGATCCCTGGGTCAGAAAGATCCCCTGGAGAAGGACAAGGCAACCCACTCTAGTATTCTTGCCTGGAAAAATTCATTGAGAGAGGAGCCTGGTGGGCTACAGTCCACAGGGTCACAAAGAGTCAGACACAACTTGGCTACTAAACAACTTAAAAGACAATGAATACTGAAGAAGTCGGTTTATCAGAGATTCTTTTCCTGACACACACCCAAAGAAAATGCAAAAGGAGATATCATTAAGACATATACAAATAAGTAAGAAACACATGAAGAATATTCAACTTGAGTAATAACTTAAAAATTACACAAAACTGAAAATGAAAACATTTTGCTAATGATAATACTTGGGGTTGAATAAGGCACAGAGAACCCAGGACTCACACACTCCTGGCCGGTGGAGGGTACTTTAGTGCCTCCTTTCTAGACAGTGATTTGGCAGTACTTATTTTAAAATCTCACAAAGGAATGTGTAATTTAACCTAGGAAGTCTACTTCTAGGAATTAAAGGAGTAATTATGATGAGTACACATGGTACTCATATTACTCATATGATATGGTTTATCACAGCAATGTTTATAATAGATAAAAGCAAGAAACCACCTAAATATTCACAATCAGATCAGATCAGATCAGTCGCTCAGTCGTGTCCGACTCTTTGCGACCCCATGAACCGCAGCACGCCAGGCCTCCCTGTCCATCACAAGCTCCCGGAGGTCACTCAAATTGTTTTAATAATTTATGTTATATTCACACAGAGGATGCAGCTACAGAAAATGATGTCTTAGATCAGCACTTTTGAAACCATTTTAGCAGTAAAGCCATTTTATCAAAAAATCTCCTACATATAGCTGTAGTAAAAGAAAAAAAAAAAGCATACACAAGCAGAGTCCCTCTGAGATGGCATGAGTAGGACAAGCAAATTGACCTCCTCCCTTATAGCACTAAGAACTATGACTTTTGAGTCTGTGGTGAATCTCATTACATATGTGAATATTATCAATAAGGGAAATTTTCCACAGTAGAATCTAAGAAAAGATAGCTGTTACAAAATGAGTATACACAAATTTGTTCCAAAAAGTCAGTGGGTAAAGGATAATATAGTCAAACAGTCAGACTCCATTCACAAAAAGAAAAAGAAAAAAAAAAAAACAATCCCTTTAGTAGTGGGTAAGAATTCAGGGGATCTTACCATCTAATTCTTTACACCTTCCTGTCAGATTGCCCTGCAGCCCATCTGGGTGGTGTTCTAGCCTTCAGAACACCTTCATTCTAGCTCCATCTGGGAGAGCAATTATAGCTTCTTATGGTCCTGCTTGGAGAAGGCAATGGCACCCCACTCCAGTACTCCTGCCTGGAAAATCCCATGGATGGAGGAGCCTGGAAGGCTGCAGTCCATGGGGTCACTGAGGGTCGGACACGACTGAGTGACTGAGCGACTTCACTTTCACTTTCCACTTTCATGCATTGGAGAAGGAAATGGCAACCCACTCCAGTGTTCTTGCCTGGAGAATCCCAGGGAGACGGGCGAGCCTGGTGGGCTGCCGTCTATGGGGTCACACAGAGTCGGACACAACTGAAGTGACTTAGCAGTAGCAGCAGCATGGTCCTGCTTATAGGTTCTTCAGAATCAAAGAATCTTACTGTTGTTATCTTATGATATAACTTGATGTTTTATTAGCTAAAAGAATCCCCTTCTCCCACCACCTAATACACATCAGAGGTTAGGATGGACTCAGGCCTGGGATTCCATCTCAGCTACTTTGTTCTATTTTTTCCCCTGATTCTTTATTACCTTTAGATCATTCTTTGTAGATGCCAATATCCAAGTCACCTCTTTGTATATTCCACTCCCCCACTACAGAGTGGTCTTACAGGTGTGACCAACAGTACAGGAAAAGCATTAGTATGTGACTTCTGAGGCTAGGTCATAAGAAGTATTGAAGCTTCCGCCCAGCTTCAATATGCTCTGGAAGAGGCCAGTTGTTTTCCCCAAAGAACTCTTTGCTACATGGAGAAGTCCACGTAAAGAGAAGTGAGGGTCCTGAACAACAGAAAGTACCACTTGCCAGCCACGAGAGTGGGCCTCCTTGGAAACAGATTCTCCAGCCCCAGTCAAGCCTTCTGATGACTGCAGCCCAACATATATCTAACTGCAACTGCATGAGATATCCTAAGTGTGAACTGATGAACGTCCCAAATTATGACCAGCAGATACTATCAGTGCTTCCTGTTAAAACCGTTACATTTTGTTGTGATTTGTTATGGAGCCATAGATAATGAAAACACTCTCATCCAAATTAATCAAACACAGGGAGCATCTCCCCCACATCTCTGAATCTAAGAATGTCTTTAAGCCTAATAGTCTGAGCTTGATGAGATGAACAAAGAAGTTTATTTCCGCCAGCACTTATCTGATATTCATACCTTTTGCACTCTCCTACAAAAAAGAAATTCTGATTCTATTAAAAAAAGGAACATATTTTCTTCTAAGACATATTTAAGAACTTAATTTTTCATTCTTGATCATTTCTGATCTTTTAATTATATCTTATTTTTTTGTTTTTATTTTTTTTTTATTTTTAAATTACCAATATTCAGAAGACATTTAAAGGCAAAATTGATCAAAAAAAAAAAAAAGTAACCATCTAAAGAGAATTATTATTGACTAGATGTGTTAAGTGCTTCTAAAAGGCAAGAATAGAAAAATGACACTGAAAGATTATTAAACAGATTTATATTTTTTTCATTAGACT
Organism: Tragelaphus eurycerus; assembly: GCA_935064755.1. Taxonomy (NCBI): domain Eukaryota; kingdom Metazoa; phylum Chordata; class Mammalia; order Artiodactyla; family Bovidae; genus Tragelaphus; species Tragelaphus eurycerus. Next base: position 3,281,527 of record CAKXYN010000006.1, read on the forward strand.
GTGAGACTGGAAAATTCACAGGAAAACTGGTTGTGGCTCCTCTCAGCTGGGTATCATCTTCTTCTGCCCTTTTCCTAGTGTCATATCAAAGTTGCTATTTTTGGTGGCTTAAAGCCCAACATTCAGAAAATGAAGATCATGGCATCCGGTCCCATCACTTCATGGGAAATAGATGGGGAAACAGTGGAAACAGTGTCAGACTTTATTTTGGGGGGCTCCAAAATTACTACAGATGGTGACTGCAGCCATGAAATTAAAAGACACTTACTCCTTGGAAGGAAAGTTATGACCAACCTAGATAGCATATTCAAAAGCAGAGACATTACTTTGCCAACAAAGATTCATCTAGTCAAGGCTATTGTTTCTCCTGTGGCCATGTAGGGATGTGAGAGCTGTACTGTGAAGAAGGCTGAGCGCCGAAGAATTGATGCTTTTGAACTGTGGTGCTGGAGAAGACTCTTGAGAGTCCCTTGAACTGCAAGGAGATCCAACCAGTCCATTCTGAAGATCAGCCCTGGGATTTCTTTGAAAGGAATGATGCTAAAGCTGAAACTCCAGTATTTTGGCCACCTCATGTGAAGAGTTGACTCATTGGAGAAGACTCTAATGCTGAGAGGGATTGAGGGCAAGAGGAGAAAGGGACGACAGAGGATGAGATGGCTAGATGGCATCACTGACTTGATGGATGTGAGTCTCAGTGAACTCCGGGAGTTGGTGATGGACAGGGAGGCCTGGCATGCTGTGATTCATGGGGTCGCAAAGAGTGGGACACAACTGAGCAACTGATCTAATCTGTTTAATTAGTATATCAGTTCAACAGATGAAACAGAGCAGCTCAAAATTTGAGTATTTTCAACAAGGTAAGTTATTTCCCTCTCAAAAAGGTCTGAGTTAACAAGACTCCTCTGCTCAGGTATAAAGACCCAGACTCCCTTTGGTGGGGGCGGGGGTGGGGGGTGCACTCCATGACAGAGGTATGTATGTCCTTGTCCATATGCTCTATGACAGAGCATAGGGGGTGGGAGGCAGGGGAAAAAGTGTTCATTGATTTTTTTCCCACATCTAAATGGCTGTAACATACTCATGTGTACATAAACTACAAAATAAGGTTAGGAGCTTTAATCTCTTAGTATTTTTCCCTCAGCAATATATATTGCACATGTATCAGACTCTCCAATGGATATATATATCAATTTTCAGAATCTCTCCTTATAGACAAATTTCTTTAGCTTTTTATTCTACATCTCTTCTGATTAATATTAAAATATCAGTCAATTCCCCTTAACTCTCCACTCCAACCAGGTATTGAGAATTGCTGACTCAAGGCAATGGCTGAGGCAATGCATTTCAAAGATTGCTATTCCATTTAAACTATGATAACTACACCTAGACTACAGAGATGGGATGTGAGGTGATTTATTACTGAAGAAGTGTTTTTCTACCCACACAAAAGCTTCATAAAACAACATAATGACCATTTCATTGCCAAAGAACTTGAGTGATGATTTTCTCCATCTGTAAAATTCAAATTAAACAACCTGAATCATGTCATTTTTAAATTGCAAATGATCATTATATGATTCAATTACAAATAGAAGTCCTCATTATCTCATCTTTCTTCTTGCATCTCTAACTATTCTGTGATAAATATCCTTTAAAATCCATCTGTATAGTAGGGTGTGATGAAAACACAGATTCAGTGCAACAAATACCAACAGCACTCACCATGCGACAGACACTGTAATCACTTTACTGATTAGGGAATAACCACATCCAAATCCAAAGTATTTGAATGAAGAGGATTTAACCAAGCAAATGTAGGTAGTAAGGGAAATATTGTCTTGAGTGGATTCCATTAGAGGTCTAAGGGAAAGAGAGTGGCACATTCAATACAGTCTGTGCAGGTCTCAGAAAATGAGAGATGAGCAAGCCCTGAGGCTGGAGATAGAGTCACCAGCTGTATCATGCAGGGGCTTTGGGGATTTTTCTCCAAGGTCAATTGAAAACCACTGCAGAATATCAGGCAGAGGACTGAAATCAATGTTTTCTGGAAGAAATCATCCTGTATCTGAGAAGAAAGCAAATGGTGTTAAAAATAGAAACTGGGCATTGAGGACAGGCAAGGCTGAATGCAGGCAAAGTCATTTAGGAAGCAATTCTGATAATCCAAACAAAAGGTTAGAGATTGACTGTGGCTTAGATTAGGGGTATGGGAGGAGAGAGAAAATGTGAATGGATCCGAACACCATTTAGCAGGCATAATTGATACAAATTGTCTAGGAAGAACACAGCAAATGGGGGAAAAAGATGTTAATGCAGTTATTCTGCATAGTAGTAGTCTAGGCAACTTTTGACCCTTGTTCTCAAAATGTCTATGGTAAACAAGACTCAGCAGGAAAACGGACCTAAATGGAATTTGCAAATTTGCTTATATTACATGAGTGCAATAAAGTAAATAATGCAAGAAAATGACCCTTCGGGGTACCTTCAAAAATGATACCAATGGTGTTGATAGAACTACTGATGCTTTTTTCTTCTTTCTTCCTCTTTGATGGGGTTTGCAAATACTTTGCAAAAAGTAATTTATCTTTCATGTATTCAGTTATGAATTCAATAAATATCTACTGAACATCCATACTCTGCCAGTCACTCTGCTAGGAAGCACCGAGTATACAGCAGCAAAAAACAAAACCTGGTAACAAACACATACCTTCTGGAAGTTCACATTCTGGTGTGTGTGTGGCATTCTGGTGTGTGTAGTAGGGGGTGAGGGGCAGCTATCAGACAATAAACAAAGTAAATAGAATATTATAGCGCATGCCTAATAGTCAAAAGACTGATAGGTGCAAATTCTCACTTATTGTCAAAATAGACGTTTTCAAAACCAAATAAAAGATGGAGTAGGAATGGAATTACTAGAAGTCCAAACTAAATGGATATATATGCCATCCCCTCATTGTCCCCACCACTTAATAGCAAAGCTACCATTCCCACTAACTGACCTCAAAGCACTCTGCTTAACACTGTATAGTTCTTATCTGGTTATATTACCACTGCTGAAGATGTATTTTTTCATCTTTTCAAGCCTAGACTTATGAATAGACAAACCTTGGAAATAGCAGAGGAGAGACAACCATTGCTTTTATATTTTAATAATATACATATCACAAATGAACCTCATTTTGAGCATAATGTCTTGATGTATGAATAGCCATTTATTATTTGGAAAAATTCATTATAAACCTTCCATCTCAAAGAATACATATTTGTAAATAGAACTTTTCCATCAGAAAACGCAACTTTGAAAATGTGTTCTCATCAACATTATCTTTTGAGTCTCACAAACCTAATGCAAATTTTACCTGGAACTGTATGTGTGGACAGAATTGTACACATGACCCACAGAATATCATTCTGCCATCTACTAGCAACCAATAGAATTGCAGCCTCTGAGGTTGAAAGACAGTTGAGAATTGCATATTTGTGCCTGTGAACAGTAAACAATGGAAGTCTGTGAGAATAATCACAGTTGCACTAAACTTTTTGAATGATTTTAGATTTTCAGGTGAATCATTTTGCAGCCAAGTGAAGGGAACTGTGTATATTCCGTCTTCTGTTTTATACTCTGAAGATGAAGTTTGTATCAACTACAAATTAATGTGTATATTTTTAAAGGGTAGAATAAATGTCTTCACTTAATATTCATGACCCATTTGGTAATGTGTCTTAAAAATTAATAGCATGCATAACGTTGTGTTTTTAATGAAACAATTTGAGCATTCCTTACAATGTGCAGTGACTAAGTTTGTTTTATATAATGAAAGTAATTCACCAAGTACAGCATGATTAGCTGTTCGCTACAAAGGGTACTCCACAAATCCCCATGCTAGAGGAATTATGATTTGGGGGCAAGCTATTTCAAACCTCAATAACTTTGTTCCCTTTGGGTAATGGTAGGAATATGTTTTATTGATTTTTCTCAAAACATCCAGTGCTTTTCAATGAAGCAAAAGTTTCAAGTATCTTCATGCAGTAATTTCAAAACTCCCCTCAAACTATAAACAAAGTTTATTTTTCATATATAGTTTAGTGAATATGAAGCAATACATATTATAATAAAGATCAGGCTCTCTGAGAACAGAAAGAAAAGGTAATTATAGATAAAAATCATCATCCAAAGAAATATCTTTCCCAGAGAGCCAGGAGCATGCCTCTCTAGCAGATGGTATTTAACCCTTCCTTTCACAGAACATGTACTTTAAGATACCAATCTGTACAACACTAAAGAACATTAAAACAAATAGCATATCCGTCATCTAACCATAAAACCTTTACATAAGAATTATAACCTTACTAATAAGTAAAAAAACTATTCCAAAATATATAGAAAATGTATCTGTAGGTATTTGTTAAATGATTTCTTTTAACCACAAAGGAATGAACTATTAATATTACAGAGTTTTTGAGTATAGATTTTTAAGGCACTTTTTCAATTAATAGATAACTAATTAGAGTTAATAGCTCATCATGTATAAATACTTTTTGGATACTCTAAACATTCTTCTGGGCTTTCTCAGGTGGTAAAGAATCTGCCTGCAATGTAGGAGACACAGCTTGGATCCCTGGGTCAGGAACATCCCCCGATAAGGAAATGGCAACCCACTCCAGCATTCTTGCCTGAAGAATCCCAAGAATCCCATGGACAGAGGAGCCTGGTGGCTGCAGTCCATGGAGTCACAAAGAGTCAGACATGACTAAGTAACAACTTCACTTTTCACAAACATTCTTCTATAAAGAGGGACTAAATGGAGAAGGGGACTATGGGTGACTTTTGTTTTTCCTTCTTATATTTTTTGGGATTCTGGATAGAAGTCTTTCTAAAGGCTGTCATTTTTTAAGATAAACATTATATGAACATTATTTATTTCTTTCTTAATCAGATTCATCTATAGCTGACACAAATTTCTCTCACCTACAACCAAATCATAAATTTCAAATGATTAATATACAACTAAAAATGCTACCAATTTTCTCCCTTGATATAAGGAAATTTTAATTAATATTATTAAAATTTTTACTGTGCATCTATGTTGAACTTCTATGGACTTCCCTGATGGCTCAGCCAGTAAGGAATCTGCCTGCAATGCAGGAGACCTGGGTTCAATCCCTGGATTGGGAAGATCTTCTAGAGAAGGAAATGGCAACCCATTCCAGTATTCTTGCCTGGAAAATCCCATGGATGGAGGAACCTGGCAGCCTACAGTCCATGGGGTCACAAAGAGTTGGACATGACAGAGACTTGACTCACACGTTGTACTAGACATGTTCATTTTTAATCATCATAGAAATCCCGTGAAGCAGTATCATTCTCACTTTACAAGAAAACTGTAGCTCAGTTAAATATGTTCCCTAGACTTACACAACTCATAGTTTGTGATTTTAATCCTTGTCTAGAGAAGGCAATGGCAACCCACTCCAGTACTCTTGCCTGGAAAATCCCATGGATGGAGGAGCCTGGTAGGCTGCAGTCCGGGGTGTCACAAAGAGTCAGACACGACTGAGCGACTTTATTTTCACTTTTCACTTTCATGCATTGGAGAAGGAAATAGTAATTCACTCCAGTGTTCTTGCCTGGAGAATCCCAGGGACGGCAGAGCCTGGTGGGCTGCTGTCCATGGGGTCGCACAGAGTCAGACACGACTGAAGCGACTTAGCAGCAGCAGCAGAGGACTCGAGTTCTCTTACTATACATCATTACAAGGAAGACAGCTGGAAATTTATAGGGATTTAAAATGAACAGAAAAATCTGCTCTGCCATGAATGCTTTTACCATCTAGTTTTAAAGAAGATACAACAACACTACATGATTTAAAATAATTATACTATTGCTAATACCCATTTGTCATACCCTGTGCTAAACACGTCACATGAATCATGTCCTTTATTCCCACAAATGCCATCTGACAAGTTTCTACATAAATGTCACTTTCTCTGAGAAGTATTCTTCAGCCCCCTAATCTACGCTAGGCCCCCAAGTTGTAGGTTCACCATAAACCATCCTCCTCTTTCATCGTATTCCTTCCAATTTTAGATTGTCTATTTACTGGGTAAAAGGCTTCATGAGGGAAACAAAAGTGACTCCTCTTTGCCCCCACTCTTCCCGCAAGGTATTGGTCACATTTTAAAACAGTGGACAGAGGGTAAAAATGGAAAATACTTACCTTTCCTGAGTCACTCAAAATAACAGTAAAGTATCTACTCAAGCCACAGTAAATTTGTTGTTGTTGTACCAGTTTTTGCTTTTAAATTTTTGCAAAGTTGTGTTGGTTTCTGCCATACAACAATATGAATCAGTCATAAATATACATATATCCCCTCTGTCTTGATCCTCCCTCCCTCCCCCCAGTCCCACTCCTCTAGGTCATCACAGAGCACCAGACTGGGTTCCCTGTGTTATATAGCAACGTCTCAGCAACTATCCATTTTACACACGATAGTGTATATATGTTGATGCTGCCTTCTCCATTCATTCCACTCACTCCCTTCCACACTGTGGACTTGTGGACATAGTACACTCTTTCACTCAGTATCTCACTGGCTCTGTAGCTACCACCAATATCTTTCTCTGCTAACTGTCTAAAACTCCCTCTCAAATCCAAATTTTGCTTCATATTCTTCATTCTCCACCCTGTCTTATCTTCTACATCTCTTAAATTTCAAATCTGGCCTTCTTTCAATTCAAAGGCTCTATTGATTATTCTACAGCTTCCCAAGTGGCTCAGTGGTAAAGAATCCACCTGCCAATAAGACCAGGTTTGATCCCTGGGTGAGGAAGATACCCTGGAGAAGGAAACAGCAACCCACTCCAGTATTCTTGCCTGGTAAATCCCACAGACAAGAGAGTCCGGTGGGCTAGAGTCCATGGGGTTGCAAAGAGTCAGACATGGATGAACACACACACCTTGATTATTCTAATTCTACTCAACAAAGGCCCAAAGACTGGAGTCAAAAAGAGAATGAACAGAGGGGAAAGGGGGAGAAATGTCTGAGATGTGTCCTGGTACCCAAGAGAACTCAGTGAGTCATGGGGCAACCTGAGTGGGAAGTACTAGGTCTTCCCCATGCCCTCAATTTCATTTCTGCTTCTTCACTGAAAATGAAATATTTTATTTCTGGTAGTGGATATTAACTATTCCTCAAATGTCAAGAGCTTAGCAAAGAAGTTTTGTAAATCAATGTAACAAATCTGCTCAAAACAACAAAACCTCTTAAGACAAAAATAGATTCCAAAACATTAAGACCAGATTGGATACACTCTGAAGATATTATCTTAAGAAAGAATGTGAAAGTTGAAAAAAGTGTAAAATGTCTATTTTGGAAGAAATTTTTAAGAGGCATGTTTTCATTGACGATCCAAATGCTATTTCAAGAACTCTCTAGAATGCCTATAAAGATGCATGCTTATGTGTGTGTAGGCATGTGTGTCCACTGTGAAGATCACCAAAACTATGACAATCAAAACCTGATACCATTAAATATCCTGATTATGAGTTATATTTGTGCTAAGTCACTTCAGTTACGTTCGACTCTTTGGACTATAGCCTGCGAGGCTCCTCCATCCGTGGGATTCTCCAGGCAAGAATACTGGAGTGGGTTGCCATTTTCTTCTCCAGATCTTCCTGATGGAGAGATGGAATCTGTGTGTCCCTTATTAGCAGGCAGGTTATTTACCACTAGCACCACCTGGGAAGTTATCCGTAATTGTACATTTACATCTGTATGTCTCTAGTTAAAATAGACAGGCCACCATAGAGATTCCCATGGGGAATTTGGAGAGTAGATTTGGAACAGAATTTTGCTACTCATACATATTCCTCATCTTCTGACTCACGGTGCTGGCAGGAGACTGTAGCCAGGCCTGCAACTCCCCCAACTTCCCCTGCATCTCATTCAGTATAACTAACTCCTGGGCCAGGTGTGTATGTTTCACAACAAGACAACAAGCTCCTGAATTTCTGCAGGACATTCATTTCACCAAAGTCAAAAGTCACAAGAAGTGACACTTCAATCAGTCCTCACTGACTCTAGCTTGTATATCCCAACTTGCTCTTATTCTCTCCCAGTTTGTATCTATCTGCCCTTCACAACTGCTTTGAGGACTTTAAGCTCCAAGATCAGATCAGATGAGAAGACAATGAGCAGTGCAGAGACTCAGTAAATTCCAGAATTTCAAAATACCTAAGTCTTATGTGTCTGTGTGTGTCTGCTTCTCCCTTTTAACCCTGACTGATATATACTGTCTGAGTCAATGAACATAAGTATCCCACCTAATCATTTAGCCAAGAGTTATTTAGCACATACTCTGTGTCAAGTACTATTTTAACCACTGGACACACATTGATACAAGTAACAAGAGAGACATTCCTCCCCTCATGTTGTCTGCATATTAACTAGGAAGATGGAAATAAATGAGCATGTAAATAAACAAGCATAAAATTCAGATGATGTATTAGTTTACTATTGCTATTCCAACAAACTTAGTTGCTGCAAACAATTCAAACTTATCATCTTACATTTCTGGAATTCAGAAGTCCAAAATGCATCTTGGCTAAAATTAAGACAGATTTCTCCCCAAGGATCTATGACAGAATGCCTTTTCTAGCTTCAGAAGACCACCTGCATTCCTTGGTCTGTGCCCCTTTCTCCATATGCAAAATGCATCACTCCCTCCCACTTTTGCTTCCATCGTCACCTCTCCTTTTTCTGACTGACCCTCCTGCCTCCCACTTATGAGGACCCATGAGATTACACTGGACCCACTCAGATAATCCAAGATAATATTCCCATGTCAAAATTCCTTTTCCCATGTAAAGGAACATTCACAAGTTCCTGGCCATTATTCAGTCACTCAGATAATCTGTGTTCATATAAAATCAACAAAATAAGGAAATGAAATGTTAACTTATATAGAGTAGTCAAAGATATCCTCTCAGAGAATATTTTCAGCAGAAACCTGAAAGATAAGGAGAAAAGTATTCCAATCTAGGCAGGAAGACTAAGAAGTAGTAAGACTGTAAGGGAGAAAAAGCTGGATGTGTTCCTGGAAAAGAAAAACCACTTTTCACAAATTGAGCAAGAGGTGGTAGGACCAGGCCTCAGAGATCTGAGGCCAGATCTTCTAAGGCCTTGTGCTAAGCAGCTTGGGTTTATACGACAGTCACTGTGGAAAGATTTTATTACTGCAGCATTCTATAGGAGAAACTTTAAGATGGAGATGCAGCAGACTCTAAAATGAGTGAACAAAACCAACATGTGGGCATCATCTCATGCCACTGGATCTTAAAGACCTGTATGCATCAAGGGCCACAGAAATAGTAAAAGTATCTGTACTGCACATCAGTTTCCCAACTTATGGGCTAGCAAGCTGAATCTCCGGAGAAGGCTATGGCACCCCACTCCAGTACTCTTGCTTGGACAAATCTCATGGACAGAGGAGCCTGGTAGGCTGCAGTCCATGGGGTTGCTAAGAGTCGGACTCGACTGAGCGACTTCACTTTCACCTTTCATTTTCATGCATTGGAGAAGGAAATGGAAGCCCACTCTGGTGTTCTTGCCTGGAGAATCCCAGGGATGGCAGAGCCTGGCGGGCTGCCATCTATGGGGTCGCACAGAGTCTGACACTGAAGCGACTTACCAGCAGCAGCAGCAAGCTAAATCTCTGCAAGTAGCATTCAACAAACAGGAGGAGCCTAGGAAAAGATCTTGACTGAACTTCTCTGTATTTCAGCCAGGCTGTTTACTAAAAAACTAATGAACATTTTTCCTCCAAAAACAATTTGAAAATTGATTTTTGTTTAATAAGTACAGATACTTTGGGGAAAGGTCTTCCCTGGTGGCACAGTGGTAAAGAACCGCCTGCCAATACAGGAGATGCAGGTTGGATCCCTGGGTTGGAAAGATCCCCTGGAGAAGGAAATGGCAACCCATTCTAGTATTCTTGCCTGGGAAACCCCATCAACAGAAGACACTGTTGGGCTACAGTCCATAGGGTTTCAAGAAGAGTCAGACATGACTTAGCAACTAAAAAACAACAACTTTAGGGAAGAAGTCATGCCTTTAACAATGTTAGGTCTTCTTTTCATGCTTTTCTATTCTACATTGTTCTAGTGGAGTGGTGAAGAAGTGGTTCTATCTGCAGTCAGCTGACGAGCGAACAGGAGGTAGGGAGATAAATGTATGAAATATGCATGTTACTTAACTTTGAGGAGTTTTGCTAAGAAAAGAAAGAGAAATCAGATGGTACCTGGAGGAAAATGAGATATTAGTAGGGTTTTTGTTAGGATGGGAGATATGTTAGTATGCTCAATGATGACAGAATGATGAAGGGAAATTTGTTGATAGAGGCAAATGCAGGAAAACTGCAGGGGTTAAGCAGTTAAAATGTCAGTGAGAAGGAACAGGATTCATGCATAAGTGAAGGCTTTGGCCTTGGATCAAAGTAAGGACAGTTAACTGAAAGTCATATTTCTCATTAACTAAAGGATTGACATTCTGCTTTTGTAACAGTCTCTTGAGTTTTGTTAGCAGAAAACAGCATCCTGAACCTGAGTACTTCACGACACTGACAAGACTGCACTTCTAAGTCTTTAAGGCTGTCAGTATCCTACTTAACTGCAGCAATTCCACTGAGGGAAAGACCACCTCGTGGGGACCTGTCTGGGAGTCCAGCCAACAGCCCCTTGATGACATGACTTCCCTCTAAGTGAGTTCATTTTATCCTCTGTAGATTTCAGTTCACACAGACATACTTTTTAAAATAAGTGTAACTTTAGCAAATAGCCATACGTCACTTTTAATTGATATACTGAACCATCTAGTATGAAGGCAGCTGCTTTCTATACCCATACGTGTTGGGTGGGAATTCTCTAAGTATAGGGATTAGCCCATTAAAACCAAATGGTAGAGAATATGACCAGAAAATCGCTTCCAGGTTCCATGTAAGAACATAGAGAGATGGTTTGCTACCAGGTAAGTTGTTGGAGTCAATATACAAATATTTTATTTGGTATTCTATTTATTACTGATTTCTGTGCTTAATTGGTAGCTGACTTATACATTTTTCAAGAAGGAGTGAATCATCTATGCCAGAATGCATTAAGACACTGCAAATCAAGGTTCTGTTTTAGTGGGAAACTGGGGGGAAAAACCTGAAAGGTATTGATGCTGTTATGCAAATAACAAAAGCCCAAGAAGAGAGAGTTCTATCATTTCCGTGATAGATAGAAATGGGCTTAGGGTTGACAGGCAATCTAAAAATTACTATTACCTCTCATTATATATCCTTCCAAGCATTTCCGTTTGTGCAGAATGGGATTTTAAACATCTTGATCAAGCAATAGGAGTCTGCCTCATCTCCTGACACTGATGATCATCTGGCAGGGCAATATTGTTGCTCTAACTGGCATCCTCACAGTTATGAAACTGCATGAGGCATTACTCAAGAACTGACTTGTGATTGGAAACAGCCAGCAGAAATTTAAAAGCAAGTATCATTTTGCCACTCATGAAATGATCAAAGGTTTCATAGAGCTTTATGCCTATGAGGGCCAGTATATAAGATTCACTCTAATCTCAAGATATAAATTTCAATATCTTCAACTGTCTTAGATTCTTAGAGTTGTAGGACTTTAAATCTGTTCGGTTTCAAAATGTTCAAATAAAGAAATGGAAGCCACCCATTGTAATACAACACTCATCATGGGCCAAAGGCTGCCTGTGGAAGTCAGTAGTCATGAGTCATACACCATTACTTTCTGCAGCTCATAATTTTAGAGCAAAAATATGATAGGTGTTTCTTTGATTTTTTACAAACTTAAATTCCTACAGTTTATCAGGTAAATTTGGGACGGTCTACTTAAAATACTTGAGGTGTTCTGGCAATAAAGTTATACCAATCACAAAGTAAATCTGGGAACAGTAAGGTGATGGCAGTATTCTCAGCTTCTCTACACTTCAGTTTTCTCACCTGTAAAATATGGAAAGAAATGTCTACCTTCTAGACTGATTGAAAAGATTAATTAGATTATGATTATAAAAATATTGGGTTCAGAATCTGGTACACAGTGTTCACTCAAAAAACAGTGACTGTCATTGTAACCATTGTTCTCTTTGTGCAAAAAGCAAGAAGACATGTTTTCTCATAGACTCAAAAGCCTGAAAGGAACTTTTAAAAGGCATCTATTCATCTTTCTTGTTCTGTGTACCAGGGTTAAATCCCACTTATCTACCCTGACTTCTCTCTCAAATGACTCTAAGAAGATAACAATACTTCTTAGTGGATTATTATGACTATGTAAATAACATTAATTGTTTGGGTTATGTACAGTTGTTTTTCTCAAGAGATTTCTGCAATTCTAAAGCAAAGCAGCTGACAGCTTCTAGGGACAGTATCTTAATTAACAATTATTGTGCAAAAATCTTTCTTCTGACTAGGCAGGGGGAGAGAGGTTGTTAGGAGGCAGGGAGAGATGTATTAAAGATGTCCAGAGAGCAAGGGGCCTTTGTTAGCTTAAGGGGTCTCTTCTTTGCAGAACAAAGCTCTCCAATTAGACAGAAAACTGTCGCAGGAACATAAAAACCATTTTCAGCACCATGTAAGGCAGTCCCTTTTTTTTTCTAGTTGGACAAGTGAAATGAGAACGACATCTCTCCTGTTGCAACTGCCAATTATTTAAGAGGCAAAACTCAAGAAAGTCAGTAGTGAGTCTCAAGCATGAAATGATAAAGTAGCAACCGGAACTGATCACAGCTAATGGCTGGCTTTATGGTTCTTTAATAAGATGGGGCTTGAAGAAGCCGGGAGAAAATAAACTCCAACTTTACTTCATTAGGACTAGATGCCTTAATATGTGTACAACAGTTCTATTTAAAATGACTTGTCTGTGATGCAAAAGTCACTATGTCTGATCCGTGTTAGGCATAGACAACCTAAGAAATGACAGGTGGCACTTTTTAAATAAAAATGAAGAATCAAACTCAAAATAAAGACAAGCACTCCTAAAAGTTTTTAAATACAGATTATAACTATAACTAACCAAAAGGTAAGATGCAAAATGAATCATATCCCTAGGACTATCCCTAATTAAACTGTAGTAGAGATTTGTTTACAGCTCCTATTAGATGTAGGCTATACATTTATACTTGAAATTTCATCCAAATAGGTATGTAATACACTTTTAGTAACTATGAAAGTTTCTTAGAAAGGATTTTAATCACTGATATAACAAATACTTATGAAATACCTACTGAACCAGGAACCAAGGTAACAGAGGAGGAAAAAAGTACATAATGCCAGACTTCAGGAACTTAAAATCCACTGAGGAAAATGGATATTAACACAAGACATACAGCTTATGCCATCAAGAGCATGATGAAAGATACTAAGAAAGGATCTTATTTAGACTGGAGGAGCAATGGAATTTAAGCTCTAACCTGAAAGACTGGCTAACAGTTAAATAAAATACCAGACCACCTGATCTGCCTCCTCAGAAATCTGTATGCAGGTCAAGAAGCAACAGTTAGAACTGGAAATGGAACAACAGACTGGTTCTAAATCAGGAAACGAGTAAATCAAGGCTGTATATTGTCACCCTGCTTATTTAACTTATATGCAGAGTACATCCATAGGAAATTTTGGGCTGGATGAAGCACAAGAAGGAATCAAGATTGCCGAGAGAAATATCAATAACCTCAGATATGCAGATGACACCACCCTTATGGCAGAAAGTGAAGAAGAACTAAAGAGCCTTTTGATGAAAGTGAAAGAGGAGAGTGAAAAAGTTGGCTTAAAACTCAACATTCAGAAAACTTAGATCATGGCATCTGGTCCCATCACTTCATGGCAAATAGATGGGCAAAGAATGGGAACAGTGAGAGACTATTTTCTTGGGCTCTAAGATCACTGCAGATGGTGACTGCAGCCATGAAGTTGAAAGGTGCTTGCTCCTTGGAAGAAAAGCTATGACCAACCTAGACAGCATATTAAAAAGCAGATACATTACTTTGTCAACAAAGGTCTGTCTATGGTTTTTCCAATAGTCATGTATAGATGTGAGAGTTGGACTATAAATAAAGCTGAGCACAGAAGAATTGATGCTTTTGAACTGTGGTGTTGAAGAAGACTCATGAGAGTCCCTTGAACTTCAAGGAGATAAAACCAGTCCATCCTAAAGGAAATTAGTCCTGAATATTCATTGGAAGGACTGATGCTGAAGCTGAAACTCTAATATTTTGGCCACCCGATGTGAAGAACTGACTCATTTGAAAAGACCCTGATGCTGGGAAAGACTGAAGGCAGGAGGAGAAGGGGATGCCAGAGGATGAGATGGTTGGATGGCATCACCGACGCAATGGACATGAGTTTGAGTAGACTCTGGGAGTTGGTGATGGAAGCCAGGCATGCGGCAGTCCATGGGGTTGCAAAGAGTTGGACACTACTGAGCAAATGAACTGAATGAAGAGAAGGAGAGTAAACATTTTGAGGTGAGGGCACTGAGGCAGAAGAAAAGTTGGAATAGCTTAAGAGCCAAAAGAAGGCCAGTGAGGGTAATGTGATAGCATCAAGGGAAAAGAAGATACACAGACTGACAAGATCAGATTGGCCATGCAAAAAAAAAAAAAAAAAAGTAATGTATCCAAAGTGCAGTGCCACTGAATGGTTTTAAGCAGAGAGTATGAAATCATTAGATTTACATTTCAGAAAAAATAACCTGGCATAGTTCTGCATAGAGCATAACAGCATACAACAGCATGAGTAACTACAAGTTTAGTAGGGAGCTGCCATGGTCTAAGTGAGGCATGGTAGTGTTTCAGGTAAGAGATGTGGAGAAAAATGGATTCATTCAAGGTCTATTCTGGAATAGACATCCATAGATAATAGATTAGAATATTTCTCTGGCTTCTGGTTAAAATTACCAAACAGAATATGATTCCATTAACTGAGATAAAAACACAAAGTTAGAGGAAAGTGAGGGGAAGAAGTATAGTTCATCAGGTACATCATTAGAGACTAAAAAAGGTAATGAGAAAAGAGCAGTAGCACAGGAATATCAGCATCTCTGGGGTGAAATATAATTTTTTAGCTATATCCAATTTTATGATTGTATCCATTTATCTGTACACATTTTGTTTGGGAATACAAGCCACAAATCTCAGCTCTTTTTGAATTAAAGGAGTAGCATGTCCCCAGTAGGACAGGGACTCTGACATCCCAGGGACTGATGGTTATCACAAGGCGGGCATGAGAAAGTCAAATCCAAAAAGTGAACAACCTCAGAACCAGAAAATTTGTCAAACAGTTATGAATTTTAACAAAAATAGAGGCAACATAAATTTGAATAAGATCTGGTATTAATAGAAAAGAAGAACCAGCAATCCCACTGCTGGGCATACACACTGAGAAAACCAGAATTGAAAGAGGCACGTGTACCCCAATGTTCATAGCAGCACTGTTTACAATAGCCAGGACGTGGAAGCAACCTAGATGCCCATCCACAGATGAATGGATAAGCAAGCTGTGGTACATATACACGATGGAGTATTACTCAGCCATTAAAAAGAATACATTTGAATCAGTTCTAATGAGGTGGATGGAACTGGAGCCTATTATACAGAGTGAAGTAAGCCAGAAAGAAAAACACAAATACAGTATACTAACGCATATATATGGAATTTAGAAAGATGGTAACAATCACCCTGCTTATGAGACAGCAAAAGAGACACTGATGTATAGAACAGACTTTTGGACTCTGGGACTGGGAGAGGGTGGGACGATTGGGGAGAATAGCATTGAAATATGTATAATATCATATCTGAAACGAGTCAGTCCAGGTACGATGCCCGATAACAGATGCCTGGGACTGGAGCACTGGGATGACCTGGAGGGATGGTGTGGGAAGGGGGGAGGGAGGAGGGTTCAGGATGGGGAGCACGTGTATTCTGGTGGCGGATCCATCTCGATGTATAGTAAAAGTAATACAGTATTGTAAAGTTAAGAAAAATTAAAAAAATAATAATAATAATAATAAAATAAATAAATAAATAAATAAAAGAAAAGAAGAACCAGCCAAAGAAATAAGTTAACAAGAACTCAGTTGTCAAAGATGGAGCTTTCATCAAGTATATAAGCAGACACTGAGAACCGTTTGTGATTTTTATCTTGACAATGTGGTAACTGTGCACAGATTAGCATAAGATGAGCTTATATGGGACACACTGAAGAGATGCTTGCTAGGTCCCCAGAGCCCAGGTGGGACAACTGTGGTCTCCCACAGGGATCCAGTATGGAAGGGTTATCATTGCTCGTCTCAGAGAGAAGAAACCCTGGAAATGGGTTTTGGCAACCACTGTCTTCATTAAGTGTATAACAAATATGCCTGGTGCAGTCTGTATAGTTCTTATTACAGAGTATACATTCAATCAATCTCAACAAAACCTTTGTATAAACTACACAGTTAAATCCTCCCAGTGTTGTTTTTTAAAGATATGTGGACTGGGCAGATACTACCTGATTCTTTCAAAATTTCAATGACAGAGGAGGAAAGTTTCTATAAACAGCAGCCTTTACAGAACACTGCATTAACAACAGTTAACAGGTAATCTTATAGGACTACTCATTACAGTGGCACAAAAAGCAGCTAACTCCTCAGAAACTATATTAGAGTTTTACAGTCTCTACCTTTTCTGACTTTTCATCTGAATGCCTCAGCTATGAAATCTCTTGTTTTAACCTTAGTGGAAATGGCTAACCTTTGTGAAATAACCTAGAAAGGTCTTTGTGTCTGTTCCATACACAATGGTAAATTTCCTGCATCCTTTCTTCAGAAGTTCCCAGCCTCAAACTCATTAATCACTCTCATTATTCTTTTAGACTCTCTATATACCACCCCTCCTCGCTCTCTACAGTTAGGGGCCCAAAATTAGACTCATTAGTAAAGGCTTGGCCAATGCCAAGTCTAACAAGATGATATTTTCATGAATTCTGCACATGTAAAAGTGAACTCATCAAAAAGTGAGGTGATGCCTGGAAAGGTCTTATGAACTCTCCGAATCCTGTCTGAAATAAATATGTAAGCTAAAACTGAAACAAAGATTTGCAAACAACTGAACTCCAAATCACATACCTGAGGTGCTAAGGCACCACTCACCACCTTACTCCTACCACCCATCCACCCTACCACCCCTTCTTTATTCTTGCCTATATAGATATAAAAATTCTGAGTTGGTAGGAGAGCCAATAATGCCAAAAGGTAGAGACAAATAATGCCAAAAACAACCAAGAGTTGGAACCGAATATGCAGAGGCCAAGGTTGAGCATATACAGTGTAAACTAGAAAGGATCTGCCAATGAAGAGAGGAAAAACTAAGCTGGCTAAGAGCAGGACCCTGGAATCAGACTTCTGGGTCTGACTTCTGCATCAGCCACTTACCAGTTGTTTGACTGTGGAGGCTGGTGAGACTGAGACTTTCAGCCTCATTTTCCTCATCTGTAAAGTGAGGCCCCTTATGGTACATAAATTAGAGAGTTTAACAATCACATGAGTTAAGTTATCTGTAACTGTTTACTGGATCTGAAATAGTCATGTTATAATTTTATGTCAGGTACATTTTTTGAATAATTTAAGTATTTGTTAACTTGACTAAAATAAGCATTTAAAAGAGCACTTTAGGCCATCTTTGCTGTTGAGTCACTGGAAAAAATCCCAAGCATTGTCAATTCTCCAATAAATATGTAAATTTTTTAAATTGGAGAATAATTGCTTTACAATGTTGTGATTTCTGCTGTACAACGAAACGAATCAGCCATAATTATATATACAGCCTCTCTCTCTTGAGCCTCCCTCCCCTCTCCCATCCTACCCCTCTAGCAGCTTCCCATTACCTATCTATTTTACATATAGATAGTGTATACATGCCAGGGTATCTAAATTTTTAACCAACACGGTAACCATGCCACTGGCATCAAGGTTGCAGTTAATGTAAACCAATTCAATATACCAACTAGACAGCTGGTAGAAATAACTATGTATAACAGAGAACAAGAGATAAAATCCCTGATCCACATACTGTGACCTAGCATTCTTGTCAGCAAGAAACAGAATTAAACTGTCCCTTCATGGAAGTCATTTAATTTCTAGCAGGAACTAAAAGCAAAATTGAATATCTGTAAGTATTTGAAACTTCAAGTTTTTGGCAGAACATTTTATCTTGTAGAGAAACCATAAGCTCACTTAATATTTCCATATCATGAATACTACACATAAGATACCTCTCATTTAAGCTTATAAGTGATTATCCTTCCAATCAGTAGTATACACTAGAGCAGCTATTAATAGATTTTCTATTGTTGCTCTCAGCTGAATCTGTCAATGCTTACTTATAGGCCTTAACAATTAAAGTTTTATTTTCTATTTTACTTAAAAGTCATAGATGAGTGAAAAAGGTCAGACACAAGTAAATGTATAGTGTCCTGCTGCAGCTGCTAAGTCGCTTGAGTCGTGTCCGACTCTGTGCACCCCATAGACAGAAGCTCACCAGGCTCCTCCGTCCCTGGGATTCTCCAGGCAAGAATACTGGAGTGGGTTGCCATCTCCTTCTCCAATGCGTGAAAGTGAAAAGTGAAAGTGAAGTCGCTCAGTCGTGTCCGACTCTTAGCGACCCCATGGACTGGAGCCTACCAGGATCCTCCGTCCATGGGATTTTCCAGGCAAAAGTACTGGGGTGGGGTGCCATTGCCTTCCCTGAATGTATAGTGTATGATTCCATAAAATTCTAGAAAATGCCAACTAATCTACAAAAATCAAAAGCAAGTCAGTGTTTGCCTAGGGCTGGAGCAGGGGTGAGGGGGATGGAGCTTGAGGAGAGGACCACAAAGGGCCACAAGAAAATTTTAGGGTGATGGAAATTGTCTGTCTCTTTGTTGTGGCATAGTTTCATAGTATACAACTGTCAAAACCTACCAAATTGTACAATTTCAATGGATAGTTTATAATGAATAAATTACATCTGGATAAAGTTGACCTGAATAATAAATGTCACAGAAAACATGTCTAGAATAATAACACATAGAATATAAATAAAACTGATCAAGACTTTAGACATGCTTCTAGCTGATAATCAAGTTCAGCTCTATTCTGTACTTCTCTAAAACACAGAAATATTATTTTTACCAGCACAAATTAAGTTAAAACTAGCATCTTACAAAGGCTTGTAGAGCCAGGATGTCATCTAAGACAAGATGAAAAGTCTGTGTTTTTATAAACCTGACACTATGGGGAATAAAACAAGGAAATAAAGTTGGAGGTGCCTGTCTCTACAGAAAATGAAATGGGCTATTGCATGCGGAGTTGTCAGGAATATTACAGTTACTGATGGTTCAACCTGAAAATTTTTATGGAATCAGATGTTAAAACTCTTCTCAAAACTATTAAATGGAACTAGCATAACGGATACTCTGAGTATTTTCCTTGTACTTCATAAAACCCTCCACCCCACATCAAAATGTTAAAGTCCACATTATAACTAATTATGCCTGCAGACTGTTGGCACATGCAAGAAGGTCATAGGAAAGCCTTTATGTCGCACATAAAACACCATCACAGGATTACAACACACTATCACACTCATTTCATTTTACCACAAGCCTGACAAAATAGTCAAATTCACTGAATTAACACTCAATTATCTTCCTCTTTTAACCATCACAGCCTGCTTCACAAACTCCATGTTCAATTATGGCTATATTTCATTGTCCTCTTCTAGTCCATTACTCAATACACTAAATAGCCCTAAGTCTAGTATCTTTCATGTGATGTTTCTCACTCCTCCTGAGTTATTCAAGGGAACAGAAAGAAATTAGAGCAGTCTAGAAGATGGTAGGAAGTTAGCAATAGAGAAGAGCACAGGATCCCCATCATTCCACTGACACCTAGCATCACACCATAGAGCAACCTGCAACTATGTTTTTGCTTGTCCAGTTCACTCTATCAACATTGTTTCTTGGGGATGATCAACCCCTTTCAGGCTTAGGCTCTCTAGAGTTGACACCATTAGGCCCAGACATTCACCTCAAAGCTCAAGTCCATGCCACAGTGACAGAGTCTAAGGGGGCTTTCCACAATAGCCACCTTTTCCGCCAAAGCTTCATTCACTACAGCACTTTTGTTTGGAGTCCAAAGACATCACACTAGAATGGGCCGCAAGCTAATTTTACTATCAGTAGTTTTATTTCAGGAGCCTCCCGGTCCTTTGCACCTGAGCCTTGTTCAGAGAAACTAGTCCAGCCTTTACAGTTCTTCCTAGCTTCATCCACACCAGATTTGAACAATTTTTATGAATTTGAGCAAACTCCAAATAGTGGAGGACAGGGAAGCCTGGCATTCTGCAGTCCATGGAGTTGCAAAGCGTTAGATACGACTTAGTGATTAACCACCACCACCTAGCTTCATATCCTGGGAAGCAATTTCCTCCTTTCCATAAGGCACAGTGATCCTTCTGCAGGATAATCCATCTCCTCTCTGAAGCCTCTGCATACTAGAAATTTCATGGGAAGAATAGCCTTGAAGGGCAAAATATATTTTGCTATACCCTAACCACTAGAAGGGGAAGGCAATGGCACCCCATCCCAGTACTTTTGCCTGGAAAATCCCATGGACGGAGGATCCTGGTAGGCTCCAGTCCATGGGGTCGCTAAGAGTCGGACACGACTGAGCGACTTCACTTTCACTTTTCACTTTCATGCATTGGAGAAGGAAATGGCAAGCCACTCCAGTGTTCTTGCCTGGAGAATCCCAGGGACGGGGGGAGCCTGGTTCCTCTATGGGGCTGCACAGAGTCGGACACGACTGAAGCGACTTAGCAGCAGCAACAGCAACCACTAGAAATCAACATTCTATATCCATTGGAAGGACTGATGCTGAAGCTCCAATACTTTAGCCACCTGATGTGAAGAACTGACTCATTGGAAAGGACCCTGATGCGGGGAAAGACTGAAGGCAGGAGGAGAAGGGAACAACAGAGGATTAGATGGTTGGGGATGGCATCACCAACTCATTTGACCTCAGTTTGAGCAAATTCCAGGAGATCGTGAAGGGCAAGGAAGCCTGGTGTGCTGCAGTCCATGGGGCTGCAAAGAGTTGTACACAACTTAGTAGCTGAACAACCACCACCACTAGAAAATGTGTATCCCCACAAAAAAATGCTGCTGGTGCCCTACTCATCCCCCCTGGATGTTACCATTTCTGGGAAAACCCTCCTTCCACCCAAGTGCAAGCACTTTGCCTGAGGGCTTTTTCTGGACACTTGTATACTCTGCCCAACACTGAACAGACCAGAAATACTGATGAGTTACCCACAAATGAGGTACTCAAAGGAATATTCTATACTGTTTCCAGAGCTCCCCTGCAGGCTAGGGCTCCACTTGCCCACCATGATCAATTGCTTGATCAATCACTTTCAATGACTTGCTTTCTTTACCAAAGTTCTCTGAGATCATCTCCCAGCAAACAACTTGCACCCAAATCCTTCTTTCAGAGCTTACTTCTAGAAGAACACAAACTAAGATGCCCAGTTCCTAGTTCAGTGTAATCAAGAGGACCCAGGCTGGAGAGCAGTCAAGAACAGTGTCAGACATACAATCTCAGAACACTTCAGAAGAGCACAAAAACCAGCCAGGGAAGGTACAGGGAAGCAAAACTTGGCAGGTGGTCAACAATCTCTGCTCATAATTGAAGGAGTTAAGAAAAGGCAGAACACAGAGGTAGCACTGGGGAAAGAATTCATATATAGATGATATGGGCTGTTAGCACTATCTCTGACTATCAGGCAGAGGGAAGCCCCAGGGAAGAATGCACAGGATTCTTAATCCTGAATTTGTGCTTTTCAGAGCATTAGTAATGAGACATCTCCACAGCAGGAGGAAGAACTCAGACATGGAGACTGGAATTGCTCCTCTATATTACCAAAGTGTGCTCACTCACAGGGCCCCAGGAGACCTTTGACAGTAAATCTTGTCTTTCCAGTAAGAATACACATTTAAACAGATTCTTTTTACTGAGTATTCAGCAAAATTAAACCAGACATATAGGGCTACCCATGTACACAACAAATAAATCTCAAATAACAGCAACTGTACTGCTTTATCATTTACGGATGATTACATACACTGTTTAAATGTCACAGCCATTTTGCATGGTCAATAGGAAAAAGTGTCTTTTCCATTCTCAGTATTGTGTACACAGTATCTATGAGTTTATACATGGTTGCATTGAATTACTGTGGACAAATGGAGTCACTCAACCACTGGAATATCAATGAAGTCTGGTAGTCAATTCCAGCCTAAATTATAAATGTTAATATTCCCTCAACTGACTCTCCACAATCCCAATTTCTGGATTCAAATTTCCAGCTCAGAATAAAAGGTAATATAAAAGTAACCATATTTTCGGAATTTTAAAACAGAGCAAGTTTTTCCCTTTTCAATCCTTCTGCTTTCTCTTGAAAGATGGAGCTTATTTTGTCAAACAAACACACAAGTATTTTTTTAGAAAAATTCTTTTGAATTTGTTTTTCTATTCCAGGATATTTCAATCACTAAGTATGTTTTATGTGACCAGTGCATTGGTAAATATAAAAGTCTGGTCTTGAAAATTTCATAGTTTGGAAAAACTGACACATCTGAAAACTAAAAGGAAAGTTGGATCTGCTGTTTAAATGATATGTAAACAATTGTTTTATCTTCTTATAGGTAATACTAAGCAACAACTATTATCACAAATTTACATCACTAACATCACTCTTTTAAGCTTCTAACCCTGATTCTAGAAAATTACACTTCAGTATCTGCTGATTATTCACTATAGGAAAAGAACTGAGTTATTTTCTTCACCTGGGGTGGGGTTGGGAGAACAAGAAGGTATGAAAAACGAATATACATAGTATTTGACTTGGAGAAAAAAATTGAACCAGACAAAATTGAGCAATTTTGTCAAGTTCTTTAACCTTCCTGATGTGATTATCTAGATAAAATTAAGGTAATAATAACATTGACAGGTTTTTAATGAGAGTTTAAAAAATGATTCCTAAATGTTTAGCATTGAGCCTGAAACAGTATGTGTCTTAGTATTTAGTTGGTTTTTTAAAACAATTGTTTAAAACAGTGGTTTTTAAAATAAAACAATTAAGACATAAATATGAAGTGGAAAATGAAATTCTACAGGATCCACCAAAAAAAAAAAAAAAAATTTATCCTCCCTCACTCTACCTTTAAACTCTGTATTTGGACTCACACTTTACTGTTCTTTTTGGTAAGGTCTTGGCCTATCTCTAAATTTTCCAGTCAATCTTAGATCAGTTCTTAAGTCCTCTGGTTACATTTAGTTACAAAATGCTGCTCCCATATCAGTACTAAAAAATGTATTAGTCCTGTGTAATGGTCAAAATTCCAACCTTCACTTACAGTTAACCTCTTCTGCAATTTGGGCCAGCTTCAGTGGAAGTCTGTAGTGGCAAACTGCTCTCCCTGGAGCTTACCCTCCTCCCCTCACCCAGAGATTTCTAGCCATGGTTTCTGAGCCTGTCTTTTGCCCAGGAAGTCAGAATGAGGTCATTCAGTTGGGCCTAATCCAAGAGGACAGGTGTCCTTGTAAGAAAAGGACAAATTTAGACCTAGACACACACACACACAGAGCACCATGTAAAGATGAAAGCAGAGAAGGAATGATGCTTCCACAAGCCAGTGAACACCAGACTGCCAAAGTACCAGAAACTGGGGGAGGTGCCCCAAACAGATTTCCCCCTCATTGTCCTCAGAAGGAAGCAACCCTGCCAGTACCTTCATCTCAGGCTTCCAGGCTCTGAAGCTATGAGACAAAAGGTTTCCATTGTTTTAAGCCATTTGGTTTGTGATACTTTGTGATGGTAACCCCAGCAAACTATATATTTTGCTATATATGTGTATACACACTAGTTTGCATAGTTATGTGTATTATAGATTATGTATATAAAATGAAACAAACTGCTTTCAATTATTTGAATATTTTTCTACATAACCTATGTAGAAATTATTATTACCCCAATTTTCAAATTGTCTCATTCAATACTTTTAATTGTAAAGAAAGAATAAACAATTCAGGAGGAATTTATTTTCTCATCACTTTTTAAGTCAAAGTTTTCACTTCAATTTCAAGATAAGTTATAATTTAAAATGGGAGTATCAGATATTAAAATTTGATTGCCATCTTGATGCAATACCATCAAATGCTTCTAACCCTATATTTAAGAAGCAATTCTTGAAGTTTATGGGTTAGAGATTTAAATTTTTCCTGGGCATCTAGAGTTACCTGGTCTGTATCAAGAGAAACAGAACTGAGAGTAATGAAATTAGCAATTCCTTATTTTATTTCTAAGAGCAACAGAGTTGAAATAATTTTTTTCACTTTTATTCAAACATTCCCTGCTAAGAGAGTGAACATCTTCTAAACATGAGGAAGCGAGCCAAGTGAGGTTTAATAGGGTTCTGGATAGCCCAGGTGCATCTTGCTTCTTACCAAACCCTAATCTCAGATTAGGCATTCTAGAAGATGACTTATTGAAAGACAGTTGTACTTAACTTCTCTGAAGTAACATCAGCCATTTATTTCTCCTCACTTTAGCATATGTTATTTTCCCAAGACAGACAAAGAATTAACTTCTTACTCATTTAGACATCCACTCTAATTGTTTTGAACTTTCTTGGCCAAATGGAAGAATCATTTTTCTGGTCTTAAAATAAAACAGTAGCATTGCTTTTCCCACCCAAGAGAAAATTAATTCGGACCACAAAAGACTGCATTTCAGTTCAGGGCAATGTGTGAATTAATTAGTGTGAGAAGAAAAAAATTCTTTTTCTTATTCACATACCTTTCATCTTGGTTCTTCCAAACAATGACTGCTTTTGTTCAGTGCTTAAAAGAAGGGGGCACATTTTTCAGGCACCATTAGCACAGAGAAGGCTAGGGAGCATTACTTCTCAGAGGAATTTCTATATTTGATTTAATAACTTTCTCAAAACATCTATTGTAATTTGAATTTTCATCCAACCAAAACTTAAATTACAATTAAAAACCTGTTTTGATAAAATCAATAGTGGAACTTAACAGAAGTCCTTCAGGCTCTCCTAAGACCAGCCCAGTCTCATTAAGGCAATCAATTCCTAGAGTTTATTTTTTCCATTTTTCTTTTGTTTTGTTTTTAATACATATGGCCTGCAGAAACAAAAAAATTATGATTGGAGAGCAAGCATAAAGAAAGTAATAAAATGAAGCAAGAAAAATTGGGATGAATATTATCTAAAAGACCTCAGAAATTCTCAAGATAGCATGTAATTCTCAAACAATGTCTCAGAAACACAGAGCTCCCAAGAAGCTTTGGTCTTCTGGAAGCTCCTGACAAGATTCAAATTTTGTCAAACTAATCATTTCTGTGCGAAGTTATTTCACACTACCTTAAAAAAACAACTTTGGGGTATGGTACATGAGTGGAGATTCATCTTGTATTACCTTGAAGACTCCAAGAAGACTCTAAATCAGGGACTTGGAAGGTCCTGCTTTACCCAAAACTCACTTGTCCTCGCCCTTGGAGAACACTGAGTTTCAGGTGCTACCTGGGCTATTTATAGGGCCCCCCACCCCCAGGGTTCTACCAGTTTCAGCTGAGTCCATGCATGGCTCAATCATTACTTACATCAATCACTCGAATTTCAGCTGCTCTTTCATGGAGCCACTGTAATTCTATAGAAAATAATGTTTCCTAAGTGAAGTTAAGAAACACTTGGCTGTTTATAATCTGTTATTCATAACTCATGCTACCTACCACAGATAGTAGAATGGTTGCTCCTAATATCTGCAGCAGTTAGAATCACCTGGGAAACTCCCAGGTGCTCAGCTTGCACCCCCTGCCAAATAAGCCAGTATGCCTAGGACAGGGAGACAAGCCAGAACAAGACAAGTCAGGATTTTTTTTTTTTTTTTAATCTACTGGTGATTCCAACGGAGAGCAAACTTTAGAAACCAAGGAAGCAGAATGCTAAAGGAAATTAACAGCAGAAACAGACAAGGGTTAAGGAAGAACCCTCAGGCCCAAGTATTTGGATATGTTTCCTTTTGAAATGGTGCGTGAACACACATTAAGAATATGAAGCTGGTATAGTAAAAGCAATACAATATTGTAAAGTTAAGCAAAATAAAAAATAAAAAAGAATATGAAGCTGGCATGTATGCTCATTGAGAGCTAAATGTCCATTTATAATTCTACAGGAGTTGACCATAAATACACAGTGCTTGGGCACATTTAATAGTGTGTCAAAATGCTACAAGGGATATAAAAGGGATTGATTGGAAAATCAATAAATGAATGACCTAGAATAAATGACCTTGCACACTTTAAGTATTTTGTTCAAAAAGTTGCAGCAGCCATTAAGAACAACTAATATTGTTCACACCTCTTCAGCTCTCTCTTCAAAGAAAACGTGGAGAATTAGAAAAGAGCATGGCTGCTATCAATTAGACTGATTTCCAAATATAACTAGGGGTGATGCTAGGTTTCAGAAAATACTAGGGAGAAAACAGAAAGAGGAATTACATCTAGAAAAATGTTCTGGCCCTCTTTGGGTACTATCTCAGGAACTATCTTGCTTCTCTATAAGAAATGGCAGGAAACTCAGTGTACATGACCACCAACTAAACTTAATAGACTAATCTGTCATGTGATTTGAGGGTGCAGCAGAAAGGCAAGTCAGACAAATAATAAAGTCATAGGAAAAGAATAAAGCTGAAATGAAAATCCCATGCAAGATCTCACACTGTAGGTTACCAATTTAATATTGCAAATTGGTGTATAAAGCCTTCAGGATTAGTGATCTACTTAACAAATGTTGGCCTGCACTAAGATAACAAGCTCTGACTGTGCCCTCATATTAGCATGCTCTGACACATTCACTTTGCTTCCCAGTCTCCCATCACACAGACAACAACGTTCTCATGCCAAGTCTGGAGGCCCCTCCACTTCGGGTGCCTTTTAGACCACATAAAGAACCCTTCTCACCCTGGGAAATACTGCTAGGCCATGCAGGTATGACCTAAATCAAATATATTATGATTATACAGTGGAAGTGACAAAGAGATTCCAGGGATTAGGTCTGATAGAGTGCCTGAAGAACTATGGACACAGGTTCATAACATTATACAGGAGGCAATGACCAAAACCATCCCCAAGAAAAAGAAATGCAAAAAGGTTATCTGAGGAGGCCTTACAAACTGATAAAAGAAGAGAAGCAAAAGGTAAAGGAGAATAGGAAAGATATACTCATCTGAATGCAGAGTTCCAAAGAATAGCAAGGAGAGACAAGAAAGCCCTCCTATGTGAACAATGAAAGAAATAGAGGAAAACAATAAAATGGGAAAGACTAGAGATCTCTTCCGAAGAAGGCAATGGCACCCCACTCCAGTACTCTTGCCTGGAAAATCCCATGGGTGGAGGAGCCTGGTAGGCTGCAGTCCATAGGGTCCCTAAGAGTCGGGCATGACTGAGCGACTTCACTTTCACTTTTCACTTTCATGCATTGGAGAAGGAAATGGCAACCCACTCCAGTACTCTTGCCTGGAGAATCCCAGGAACGGGGGAGCCTGGTGGGCTGCCATCTATGGGGTTGCACAGAGCCGGACACGACTGAAGCGACTTAGAAGCAGCAGCAGCAGAGACCTCTTCAAGAAAATTAGAGCTACCAAGGGAACATTTCATGCAAAGATGGACAATAAAGAACAGAAGAGGTATGGACCTAACAGAAGCAGAAGATCTTAAAAAGGAGTGGCAAGAATACACGGAAGAACTGTACAAAATAGGTGTTAATGACTTAGATAACCACAATGGTGTGATCACTCAGTAGTATAGCCAGACATCTTGGAGTGCGAAGTCAAGTGGGCCTTAGGAATAGGAAGCATCACTAAGAAAAAAGCAAGTGGAGGTGATAGGATTTCAGCTGAGCTATTTCAAATCCTAAAAGATAATGCTGTTAAAGTGCTCCACTCAATATGCCAGCAAATTGGAAAACTCAGCAGTGGCCACAGGACTGGAAAAGGTCAGTTTTCATTCAAATCCTCAAGAAGAGAACTGCCAAAAATGTTCGAACTACCACATAATTGTGCTCATTCCAAATACTAGCAACGTAATGCTCAAATCCTTCAATCTATGCTTCAACAGTATTTAATCCAAGAACTTCCAGATGTATAAACTGGATCTAGAAAAGGCAGAGGAACCAGAGATCATATTGCCAATATCCGTTGGATCATCAAAAAAGCAAAAGAGTTCCAGAAAAACATCTACTTCTGCTTTATTGACAACCTTAAATAAAGCCTTTGACTATGTGGATCACAACAAACTGAAATTTTTTTTTGAAAATTCTGAAAGAGATGGGAATACCAGACCACCTTACCTGCCTCATGAGAAACCTCATGAAAAACCTTGTATGCAAGTCAAGAAGCAACAGTTAGAACAAGACAGGGGGCAGTGGACTGGTTCAAAATTTGGAAAGGAGTACATCAAGGCTGTATATTATCACCTTGATTATTTAACTTATATGCAGACTACATCATGCAAAATGCCAGGCTGGGTGAATCACAAGCTGAATCAAGATTGCCAGGAGAGATATCAATAATCTTAAATATGCAGATGACACCACTCTAATGGCAGAAAGCAAAGAAAAACCAAGGAGCCTCTTGATAGAGTTGAAAGAGGAAAGTGAAAAAGCTGGCTTAAAACTCGACATTCAGAAAACTAAGATCATGGCATGTGGTCTCCTCACTTCATGGCAAATAGAAGGGAAGAAATAGAAAGTGACAGATATTATTTTCTTGGGCTCCAAAAATCACTGCAAACGGTGACTGCAGACTTGAAGGTAAAAGGCACTTGCTTCTTGGAAGAAAAGCTGTGACAAACCTAGACAGCATATTAAAAAAGCAGAGACATCACTTTGTGAACAAAGGTCCACATAGGCAAAGCTATAGTTTTTCCACTGGTCATGTATGGATATGAGAGTTGTAAGATGAAGAAGGCTGAGTGCCAAAGAATCGATGCTTTTGAACTGTGGTGTTGGAGACAATTCTTGAGAGTCCACTGGACAACAAGGAGATCAAACCAGTCAATTCTAAAGGAAAAAAAAAACCTGAATGTTCATTGGAAAGACTAATGCTAAAGCTGCAGCTTCAGTACTTTGGCCACCTGAGACAAAGAGCCAAATCATTAGAAAAGACCCTGATGCTGGGAAAGATTGAGGGCAGGAGGAGAAGGGGGCAACAGAGAATGAGATGGTTGAATGGCATCATCAACTCAAGGGACATGAGTTTGAGGAAATTCTGGGAGATAATGAAGGACAGGGAAGCCTGGCGTACTGTACTCCTTGGGGTCGCAAGGAGTCGGGTACAACTGGGTTATTGAGCAACAGCAACAAGGATCCTTTGGGTTCAAGGGTCATACAGTTTCCTCAGGATTGTCTGCCTATACCCAGTGAAATACCCAGTGGTTGAGCTTTCTACCTCTCAGGACCCAGAGAAGAAACATGACACAGAACCCTGCACTCTTCATATCTACTCTTTCATTTATGTTTCTGTTGACAGCTTCTGTCTCTGCTCCTCCAGGTGGTCTCACATGTCACTGGTGGAAGCATGGCTAAGGGCATGCTCTGCCTCAGTTACTGATCAGACAACCAGTCCATGTGATACTGATGCTAGAGAAAAGGGGGAGTGAGGGCTGATCTGGGCCTCTGAGAGTACTCCCAAATTCTCAAACATGTTCACTTTCACATATTTCAAAGACTCAAAACCTCTTCTTCTTTGGTTCCTTTTTTGACCCACAGCATCCCATGGGGTCAGCTGGGTGATACTACAGTGCTCCTGCTACATACCACAAGTAAATCTGTATATCAAATTCTTGTTTTACCATTCCTATATGATGGAAAGCAGTTTGGCATCCTAGGCAACCGTGGTTGGCACCTTTATTGTAATCTTTTGTTGATGACAGTCATAACACTAGTTTATTTTTTCCTGTGTTAGGGCTTACATAATATGACTTTGTGACCCAAAGTTTAGCAAAATATCAGCTATTTACTTTTGTGTCTTATATTCTCCAATTGGTATTAAACTGACCTAACTAATTTTTCATGTCCTTGTATTTCTTGATCTGTTTTTCAGAAGAGCCTGTTTTTATCCAGATGGCAAAGCCTACTGGTTTCTAAAATTGGATGTTATTTGACCATATTGACCTATTTTATGTTAAATTTACCATTTTTCTAAATCTCACAATTTAGTTAACAAATGTATATTGAGCACTTTTATATTTTCCAAGGATGGTATATGTCTAGAGATACAAGTTTAGAAATCTCCAGCAAATGAAAGTTATCCTTCCCACAGAACTAGAAGGTGTAATCTAAGAAAATAGTGTGGAAAGAGAAAAAGAGGATTTAAAAGTCTCATCTCCAAGACACTGTAATGACTAGAGATCAGAAAAGTGAGCAGACTCAAACAAAGGAGATTAAGTTAGAAGGCTAACTGAAAGATAACAGCATCCTAGAGACCAAATGAAAGAATAAATGTCAGTAAATGGAGTCATCTGTAAAATGCTCCTGCTAAGCTGAGTAAAAGGATGGCACCACCGACTCAATGGGCATGAGTTTGAGCAAGTTCCAGGAGTTGGTGATGGACAGGGAAGCCTGGAGTGCTGCAGTTCATGGAGTCACAAAGAGTCAGACATGACAGAGATTGAACTGAAGTTAAGTAAAAGGAGGAATGAGAATTGGCCACTAGATTTGGTAGTATGGTATCACTGATGACCTTATTAAGCACAATTAACATAAAGGAAAAGAAGGCATAACTTTTGTATGACCTAGACACACAAGGAGCAATGAAATAGTCCCATCCATTCCCAACTTCTCATTTCTAATGTGTGATATGCCTGTTATTGAATGAAAAAGACAGTGCCCAGCTCTAACAAATTGCCTGTACACGTGAACTTGGAATGAGTCGCCCCCCTCTCCACTCTGTGCTGCACACACTTGTATCACAAGTTCTCACCTAAATGGGCTCTTCTCTAAATGACCGAAGACCATGACTCATGCTTTGCCCTTTTTCTGTTGCCAACTCCTGGCAACATTCTTGACATACAATGAGAAAACCCCACGCTAAAGTGAAATGCAACATGAGTAGTTTTGCGTTCCACAGCCTTTCTGTCAACTTCAGAGGCTGGATAACCCAACGTGTAAAGGCCATAGCACCGAAGAAGGTAGGTGCTCTGCTTCTGTCACCATCCAGATCATAAAACTGAACACCAAAAAAGTCTTTTAAATTATTGTAGCAGGATGGCAAGACAGAATTGAGCTAAGTAGGCTTACATTAGAATGTAAGAAATAATGTACTTCTCTATCAATATGATTGGAAATTACCCCAATCAGTCACATTTTGTGGTGTCTCACTATACAATGAGACACATTCTATATTACATCAGATAAGATCAGATCAGTCACTCAGTCGTGTCCGATTCTTTGCGACCCCATGAATCGCAGCATGCCAGGCCTCCCTGTCCACACCAACTCCCGGAGGTCACTCAGACTCACATCCATCGAGTCAGTGATGACATCCAGCCATCTCATCCTCTGTCGTCCCCGTCTCCTCTTGCCCTCAATCCCTCCCAGCATCAGAATCTTCTCCAATGAGTCAACACTTCGCATGAGGTGGCCAAAGTACTGGACTTTCAGCTTTAGCATCATTCCTTCCAAAGAAATCCCAGGGCTGATCTCCTTCAGAATGGACTGGTTGGATCTCCTTGCAGTCCAAGGGACTCTCAAGAGTCTTCTCCAACACCACAGTTCAAAAGCATCAATTCTTCAGTGCTCAGCCTTCTTCACAGTCCAGCTCTCACATCCATACATGACCACAGGAAAAACCATAGCCTTGCCTAGATGGATCTTTGTTGGCAAAGTAATATCTGTGCTTTTGAATATGCTATCTAGGTTGGTCATAACTTTCCTTCCAAGGAGTAAGCATCTTTTAATTTCATGGCTGCAGTCACCATCTGTAGTGATTTTGGAGCCCCCAAAATAAAGTCTGACACTGTTTCCACTGTTTCCCCATCTATTTCCCATGAAGTGATGGGACTGGATGCCATGATCTTAATTTTCTGAATGTGGAGCTTTAAGCCAACTTTTTCACTCTCTACTTTCACTTTCCTCAAGAGGCTTTTGAGTTCCTCTTCACTTTCTACCATAAGGATGGTGTCATCTGTTTATCTGAGGTTATTGATATTTCTCCTGGCAATCTTGATTCCAGCTTGTGTTTCTTCCAGTCCAGCATTTCTCATGATGCACTCTGCATATAACTTAAATAAGCAGGGTGACAATATACAGCCTTGATGTACTCCTTTTCCTATTTGGAACCAGTCTGTTGTTCCATGTCCAGTTCTAACTGTTGCTTCCTGGCCTCCGTACAAATTTCTCAAGAGGCAGATCAAGTGGTCTGGTATTCCCATCTCTTTAAATTGAAGAAAGTAGGTAAAACCACTAGACCATTTAGGTATGACCTAAATCAAATCCCTTATGATTATACAGTGGAAGTGAGAAATAGATTTAAGGGCCTAGATCTGATAGATAGAGTGCCTGATGAACTATGGACTGAAGTTCGTGACATTGTACAGGAGACAGGGATCAAGACCATCCCCATGGAAAAGAAATGCAAAAAAGCAAATTGGGTGTCTGGGAAGGCCTTACAAATAGCTGTGAAAAGAAGAGACATGACAAGCAAAGGAGAAAAGGAAAGATATAAACATCTGAATGCAGAGTTCCAAAGAATAGCAAGAAGAGATAAGAAAGCCTTCTTCAGTGATCAATGCAAAGAAATAGAGGAAAACAACAGAATGGGAAAGACTAGGGATCTCTTCAAGAAAATCAGAGATACCAAAGGAACATTTCGTGCAAAGATGGGCTCAATAAAGGAGAGAAATGGTATGAACCTAACAGAAGCAGAAGATATTAAGAAGAGGTGGCAAGAATACACAGAAGAACTGTACAAAAAGATCTTCACGACCCAGATAATCACGGTGGTGTGATCACTGACCTGGAGCCAGACATTCTGGAATGTGAAGTCAAGTGGGCCTTAGAAAGCATCACTATGAACAAAGCTAGTGGAAGTGATGGAATTCCAGTTGAGCTATTCCAAGTCCTGAAAGATGATGCTGTGAAAGTGCTGCACTCAATATGCCAACAAATTTGGAAAACTCAGCAGTGGCCACATGACTGGAAAAGGTCAGTTTTCATTCCAATCCCAAAGAAAGGCAATGCCAAAGAATGTTCAAACTACTGCACAATTGCACTCATCTCACAGGCTAGTAAAGTAATGCTCAAAATTCTCCAAGCCAGGCTTCAGCAATATGTGAACCATGAACTTCCTGATGTTCAAGCTGGTTTTAGAAAAGGCAGAGGAATCAGAGATCAAATAAAGACATAGTTGGATGATAAAGAAAATTTTCTATTATTGGTTCACCTAATATAGCACTGAATATTGGATTTTTAATTTATGGATGAGTTCTATGTTTATGTGCTTTTTTATTCTATTACACAAAGCCTGAGGTGCTTGCATCTGAAGGTACCCCATAAATTATGCTGTGTAACTTCATACAGCATAGCCATTAATCACAAGCATTAAACTTTCATTTTCTTTCTTTTGGCATTGAATAAAGAAATCTTGGAAACATAAAGGAAACAGGTCAGGATAAGCTGCCATGACTATTTATTTCACTTTAAAGAGTTGCCTCAGAACAGGAAAGATGTGTCAGATTTGTCACTCCCAGCATCACTAACTGTCCTAGGTTTGGGCAAGAGTTTTCTAAAACATTTCCCCAAAAAAAATCTTAGTTACTAAATAAGACTTTCAGCATTCAGGCTAGGGGAAAAAAAGAAAAAGTTTCTAAATAAAGCTTTTCACTCACCCCTCTATTCTCGTGATGTTTTGGGACACAGAAATTGGAATTCACATAAAAATAACAAACACACGATGTTAATTTCTTATGGACCAGATTTTAAACTACATACTCATGAAGTCTCCTAAAATCATAACACATTGCTTATGCCTTACTTATATACAAGACTGTTCTTTCACTGGTAAGAAAAGGAAAGGAATTAAGTTCTTGATACTCAGAGTCTTTCAAACAGATTTCTTTGCATGTTACCTTTCTAATAACCCTTAGAGAGAGTATCCGATAAAAAATCCACCAGCAATGCAGAAGACTCGGGTTCAATCCCTGGGTTGGGAAGAT
This sequence comes from Tragelaphus eurycerus, assembly GCA_935064755.1. Taxonomy (NCBI): domain Eukaryota; kingdom Metazoa; phylum Chordata; class Mammalia; order Artiodactyla; family Bovidae; genus Tragelaphus; species Tragelaphus eurycerus. The sequence goes on from CAKXYN010000006.1 coordinate 3,315,913, forward strand.
CTCCTGGAGAAGGGAATGGCAACACTCCAGTTTTCTTGCCTGGAAAATTCCATGGACAAAGGAATCTGGCAAGCTATAGTTCATGGGGTGACAAATTGTCAGACATGACTGAGTGACTAACACTTTAACTTTCAGAGAGAGTATTCCATGTTGTAAATCCCCATTTTAGAATACATGTAGCAGAAAGTAACAATTGTTGGCTAGAGTTTAGAGAAAAGAGAATCTTTGTACACTGTTGGTGGGAATGTAAATGGTGCAGTTCCTATGGAAAACAGTATGGTAGTTCCTGAAAAAATTAAAAATAGAAATATCATATATTCCAGCAATCTCATTTCTGAGTATATAGCCAAAAAAATTGAAAGCAGTTTCTTGAACAGATATTTACACATCCCTATTCATAACAACGTTATTCAAAGTATCCAAGAAGTAGAAGCAACCCAAATGTCCATCAATGAATGAATGGATAAACCAAGTATGGTATAAAAATACAATGGAATAAAAATAAAATAAAAATATTGTATGATTCTACTTAATGAGGTATCTAAAGCAGTCAAATTCATAGAAAAATAAAGTAGAATTGTGATTACTGGAGGCTTGCATGAGGAGGAAATGGGAAGTTTTGGTTCTTGTCTTTTTGATTTGGGGTTTGTTTTGTTTTTTAATGAGTATAGATTTTCTGTTTTTCAAGATGAAAAAGTTATGGAGATGTGTTACATAATAATGTGAATATACTTAAGATTACTGATGTACACTTAGAAATAGTTAAGATGGCAAATTTTATGTTATGTGCTTTGCTTTGTTTTGCTTTTACCACAATAAAAAAAAAAAAAAAGGCTTTGGTGATTTACCTTCCAGTGCAGAGGGTATGGGTTCAATCCCTGGTTGGGAAGCCACAATCCCATATGCCTCGCAAACAAAAAAAGCAAAATATAAAACAGAAGCTGTGTTGTAATAAATTCAATGAAGACTTTAAAGGATCTACATTTTTTTAAAAAATTCCTTAAAAATTTTTAAAAAAGAAAAAGTATGTATAAATGTAGCATCTATATGACAGCATCTATGTTTTGATACACATTGCTATTTCATCCCAAACATTATCTTATATGAACTTTCTAATAGAAATCTGAAAATAGACAATAGATACAAACATTTTTTAAATACCAAGAAAAAAAATAGGTTTGATGAGAAAGAAATACAAGCTGTGGAATTTAGGCGGGGAACTACCTGGATGCCACATAATAACAAATTCATTATACTAGTCAATGACTCAATCTTTCCAACAATGGAACTATATATTGGTAGCAGTGCTAAGGATAGAAATCATGTGATTTCATATAAAATATTTGTGAAACCAAATATTGCTTATAGTAAGTTGTAATACTATAATACTATAGTTTAGATAACATCTTAAAGAAACATTATATAATCTCTAGATTTTTCCTTAATTTGCATATACATGTATATTGTAGAAAAGGAAATGGCAACTCCAGTGTTCTTGCCTGGGAAATCCCATGGACAGAGGAGCCTGGCGAGCTACAGTTCATGGGGTCACAAAAGGTCAGACACAACTTAGCAACTAAACAACAACATCAAATATATATATATATAGATATGTAAGATTAAAATTTTTTGACTGTTGCTTGATATATTATACATTTAATAATAAAGAGGCCAGGAAACAACTTTTAATTACTTTTTGATGTTTCTTTTGTTCCTTTATTACTTGATATATTGTTTAATAAAGAAAGCATTATCAACAAAAGGATAATCCTCTTGCCTTAAGGAGCCAGGGCTTGATAATTACCACATCAACCATAGCTACAGAATATCCATAGAAAATGAGAGAACTGTGACACACAGTTTTTTTGTGTGGAAAGTTATTCCAAGGAAAGGACAAAATGGGGAGAAATTTAATCTTCCTTTATGAGAGAAAATACTGAAATAGAAACTTTATATTTTTATACAAAGTATGTTACAGTTGAAAAATTAACAGGCGATGTAAAGATGCAATAGTGTGTTAAAATATAAAGAAATTTGAAGGCCTAAAAACATTTCAGAAAATAAGAATGGTAAGGACCAAAGAAAAAGAAATAGAGTATATTTTATAAAATGCTATATTTTGAAAATATAAGGAAGAAACTCAAGTAGGAAGTTACAGGAAAAAGGAAGAATGCATGGAAAAAGAAGGAAGGACAGGAAAGTCAAAGTCATGCAGATAAGTCCTCTCAAATTCCAAAATCACAGTAATGTTAATGTTTACTCCATATATACACGAGAGATAATTTGTAGTTTAAATAAAATCATCATACATAAAACAAAATATGCTAGAGGGTGTGAAAATAGAAGTTATCAGTATGCAGTCCCTATTGAGTTTTCTCACATCCAGTGCAAGGTGTCTTTGTGGTTGATAAGAGGTACTTTTCTCAAGAGACACCTAACTGCTGATGGGGCACTCTTCCTTCCTGATCCTCACCAGCAACCCCAGGAAACACTCCCATCTGAAGTTCTCTTCAACAAAGTAATTATGCTGGTGCTTTTGGTAGCTCCATCTTTCAAGCTGAATTCCACTCCACCCTTGCCATTGGATATCACAGAAGGGTCCCCAGAACCTTTGGCTCATTTGTAAATAATGCTATTGCTTTGGTCTTCACATAAATTGTAAAATTGTTTTAGGTGTTGTCAATATATTTATATTCTAACAAAATAGTAATCAAAATTAACTGGGATTTAAAATGTTGCTTCTAGACAGGAGACAAAAGTATTCACTCTAATTAGTATGAAATTTAATATTTAATGCACTAATCTCAACTTAAAGCATTATTCTGAATTCCAATCCTCATTTACACTTAAATTTCAATGTTATTATCTCAAGCACTTTAGTGAGACTGCAGAATACATACACACAGGTAACACCTTCCATGGGTAGATATGATTACCCACAGCAATCATAACATGTTAAACTCTGACAGAATGCAAGTGAAATTCCATCACTCATTTTTCTCAATTAGGGTTTCCCAATTGCTGGGAGTTGACAGTGATTGTGTGACTCTAGGTACTATGTTCCCATTCTTCTCATATTTTTACTCCAAGTGTCCAGATAGAAAATTAAGACAATTTTCTTACAATGGGGTCAGAAATACCACTTCAGTCATTTGATTGCATAACAATACTATTTTCACAGTTCTTCAACACATCAGAACATTAATCAGGAACAGAAACATGCTTGTTCTCTTAATCTTCATCCTTCCTCAAACATCCTAAGGAAATGTGTGTCCCTACCAGGAATCTTATGTGGGCTATGACTCATCCTTGCTATATCTAGCAATATTGTTACATTCTAAGACCTTACTTCATCATACTGCTCCAGTAGGATTCTGTATTATCTGACAACACATGGCAAGTTCTAATAAATATACTCCTATTTCTGCAGAATGGTTAAAGGAACAGACTTTGAAGACAAAAAGTTTTTATTTGGAATCTCAATTCTGTCAATTCTTAGCTTTATAATTTACTTAGCTTTGTCTTCTTAAATTTTTAAATAAGCTCCAATTTTCTCACGTGTAAAAAGGAGGAAGTAACGCCCACTTCACATATTTCTTTTGTATATTAACAGAGATTCAATAAATAATAGATGTCATTGTTTATTTTATTAAAAATTCAAAAATAAATATTATTCCTAATGTTGCCATTGAGGCAAAGCAAGACCTTGAAGTGTCTTTCAGATTATTTAAAAAATAATAAAATTACTTTCAAATTTTAAATGTACTTTAAATACTTTTTCTCTTACTTTATTTTTCTTTACAACTAAAACTCCTGATAAAACCTGTTAGGTGATTTTTAGTAAAACAAAATATTTGACAAATTAAAGTAAATAAATATTTACCCAACCATGCAAGCAAATCACTTGTTAAATATATCATTCTACTTATTCATAAATAAAGGTTGTTATAATTTTTAAAAAACTTACACAATCTCAACTCTTCTGATAATATTTTTTTAAAATAGTATTTGTAGAAATACATTCCAAGATATTATAAATTAAAATCTTGTCAATGTTATCAAGGCAGATGACGATGAGAAAACATGCAGAAATACTGAAATTATGCAGAACGGTAAGGTACCACAAAGATCCTACTTTCCCACATTAAATATACTGTACTTTTACCTAAGCAGAGGAGGTTTTGTTAATTTTTTTAACAAAAATTTTATGACAAAAATCAGGTGATTTGCTTTTAATTCTATGTAACTGATAATATGATATCATTATTAAGATTGTTATGAGATGAATTATGCCCCCCAAAATTTGAATGTTGAAATCCTAACCTCGGGTACCTCAGAATTTGGAGATAGGCCTTTAAAGAGGTAATTAGGATAAAAGTGAGGTTATTATGGTGAGCCCTAATCCAATATGACTAGTATCTTTAGCGGTAAAAAACACACCAGCCAATTCAGGAGACACAAGAGACATGAGTTCAATCCCTGAGTTGTGAAGCTCCCCTGAAGGAGGGCATGGCAACCCACTCCAGTATTCTTGCCTGGAGCATCCCATGGACAGAGGAGCCTGGCAGGTTACAGTCCATAGAATTGCAAAGAGTTGGACACTACTGAAGCAACTTAACACACTAATCCAGTGTGACAGGTGTCCTTATACAAAGAGGCAATTGAGACACAGACATGAACAGATGGAGGGTCATGTGAAGACACAGAAAGAAGGTGGCCATTTAGAACCCAAGGATAGGGGCCTCCAAAGAAACCAAAACTTTTAACACTTTGATGTCTGACTTCCAGCCTCCATAATTGTGAGAAAATAAATTTCTGTTGCTTAAGTCACCCAGTTGCTGATACTTTGTTATGGCAGCCCTACAAGCCAAGACAAAGATACAATATTCTAACACTGAAATAAAATTAAATTAAGTTAAACCTGGGTCTTGTATGAGGTATTAATTTATATCAAAGGTCAAGATACACATACAAAGAAGTAAGACTCACAGCTCTGTGGAGAGCAGCTGACTCAGGCCTGTGTGAAATGGAATAACTTACAAGATTAACCCATGTGAAAAAAGTCAAGTAAAGATAAGAGTTAAAAACTAGTGTAACAGAGATTTTTATGAGGTACTATCCTATAATAAAAGGCTGAAAATACATATAGTTCTAGACAGCAATGATTCATAGGTGCAAAATCTCACGTAAATTGTAAAAATGTTTTAGGTGTTGTCAATATATTCTAACAAAATATTTAAAAAATTAAATATTAATTAAAATTAACTTTAATTTAATTAAAGTTTAATTTAATTTAAATTAATTAAATTATAAAGGTTGCTTCTAAACAGGAGAAAAAGTATTCATTCCAATTAGTATAAAATTTAATATTTAATGCACTAATCTCAAGCATTATTCTGAACTCCAGTCCTCATTTACATTTAAATTTTCTCCAGTTTTATTTTTATTAATTTTTACTAATTAATTTTCCTCAATCCTTTCCAGTAAACATCACAGTTAATGTCTCAAGGGGCATCTACAATAATATCTTAGCTGTCAACGCCCTAAAATGCTAGTCAGAACTCAGCAGCATGAATGACTATGTACATATGCCATGATAACTGTTCTGTAAGTCTCACTTCTGTTCCTCTCTTTCAGTTCAGTAGCTCAGTGGTGTCCAACTCTGCGACCTCATGAAATGCAGCACGCCAGGTCTCCCTGCCCATCACCAACTCCCGGAGTTCACTCAAACTCACGTCCATTGAGTTGGTGATACCATCCAGCCATCTCATCCTCTGTCGTCCCCTTCTCCTCCTGCCCCCAGTCCCTCCCAGAAAAAATGAAGAAAAAAATTACTTTGAAATATCTTAATTTTATGTTTACATATTGTATATATACAATTTTTTTAATTTTTTATTATACCAATATCAGACAATTTCACAAGCCCATTTTCACTTATTTGTCATATACATACACACACTCACAAATACCAACTTCAAAGTTTGGAATTAGCACACCCATTTGGCTTTGCATAAATATTAATAATTTGGGTTTTATCAACAAATTGACTCTTATATAAGATGTCTTACAAAAGATCCAGGTCTCACAATATTTAGATGATATATATTGAAGTCTCAATATATATTGAGTCCACTTTTGACACCAACAACAACTGCAATGATGGTAGTCAATTCCAGATTTTCTATGCTACTTCATTTTTTTTTTTTTACTTTTTAAATTATTATTATGACTGGAATAAACACAAGCTGGAATCAAGATTGCCAGGAGAAATATCAATAACCTCAGATATGCAGATGATACCACCCTTATGGCAGAAAGTGAAGAGGAACTAAAAAGCCTCCTGATGAAAGTGAAAGTGGAGAGTGAAAAGGTTGGCTTAAAGCTCAACATTCAGAAAATGAAGATCATGGCATCTGGTCCCATCACTACATGGGAAATAGATGGAGAAACAGTGAAAACAGTGTCAGACTTTATTTTTCTGGGCTCCAAAATCACTGCAGATGGTGACTGCAGCCATGAAATTAAAAGATGCTTACTCCTTGGAAGGAAAGTTATGACCAACCTAGATAGCATATTCAAAAGCAGAGACATCACTTTGCAAACAAAGGTTCGCCTAGTCAAGGCTATGGTCTTTCCTGTGGTCATGTATGGATGTGAGAGCTGGACTGTGAAGAAGGCTGAGCGCCAAAGAATTGATGCTTTTGAACTGTGGTGTTGGAGAAGACTCTTGAGAGTCCCTTGGACTGCAAGGAGATCCAACCAGTCCATTCTGAAGGAGATCAGCCCTGGGATTTCTTTGGAAGGAATGATGCTAAAGCTGAAACTCCAGTATTTTGGCCACCTCATGCGAAGAGTTGACTCATTGGAGAAGACTCTGATGCTGGGAGGGATTGGGGGCAGGAGGAGAAGGGGATGACAGAAGATGAGATGACTGGATGGCATCACTGACTCGATGGATGTGAGTCTGAGTGACCTCTGAGAGCTGGTGATGGACAGGGAGGCCTGGCGTGCTGCAGTTCATGGGGTCGCAAAGAGTCGGACACGACTGAGTGACTGATCTGATCTGATTTATTTTTTACTTTACAATATTGTATTGGTTTTGCCATACATCAACATGCATCTACCACATTCTCACACTTTTGACACTCCACAGTAATTACAATTCAGCTTTCAATCTTTATTCCAATATAAATGTAATTATTACTGTAACAGCTCTAATTCTTAATGTTATATAGGCAGCATAGTGTAAAGGCTTAGGATATATGAAAGACCTAGAATCACATTTAGCTCCACAATTTTGACTCAAGATAGCAGCAAGAGGGATTAACAGATACACACTATTATATATAAAACAGATGAGCAAAAAGGACCTCCTATATACCACAGGGAATTATATTTAATATCTTTTAATGACTTATAATGGAAGGGATCTGAAAAAGCCTACATGTATGAATGTTGTATCTACAGCTCAAATATTCCAAATCAACTATACTTCAATAATAAAGAAAAAAATAGGCTTCAAGCAAAAAAATGGCAGAAAGAGCATATGTAAGTACTCCTCTTATATCCCTAAGTCTATCTCCCCTACATACATGAGTCTAATAAGAAATACAACCCTAATAAGAAATGATAGAGGGAAAAAAAGAGATTTAAAAAGATTTGTTTAGCATAGTACTTAGAAAACAAGAATCCAGAAGCACACTTTGGAAATACTCAAAGAATAAGGTAGGGAGGGTGCCAGTTGTTGGAGAAAAGAGAGTAGAGAAAGATGAAAACAGAGCCTTAGAAGCAAGAATCATCTTCTCCCAAGAAAGTATATAGAACTACAAACACAGTCCAGTTATGGTTTACTCTAGAAATGAATGGTCAAAATGAGGAAGTCTATCAACATAATTTATTATCTATAAATTAAGGAAGAAAAAATCAAATTATTTTATTGCTGTTTATTGTTGTTTAGTTGCTAAGTTGTGTCCAACTCTGTTGCAACCCCATGAACTGTAGCCCACCAAGCTTCTCTGTCCATGGGATCTGAGCCACCTGGAAAGCACAATTATTTTATTACCAAGTGCTAAAATGGCATTTGAGGAAACTAATCAACTAATTAAATGTAAGCCAAATAGTAATAAAAATTACGTAGACGGCATTTACCAAAATATAACAGCAAGCTTCACTGTAAGTGGTAAAACAGTTTCATTATTCTGACAAACAGGCAAGAATGCCCTCTATCACCATAATAATTTAGCACTGCTTTTGAGATTCTCAAAAGCAAATGCCATAAAAAAATTAAATAATTGATATCAATCTTAGGAAAAGTAGAATTCTTCCCACTCATAACTATATATGCTTTAATTTAAAGACATGTATATACTTGGTTTTCTGCTTCCACTGCATTAATATTTAAATGTGCAAAGAGAAAAAAATATTCTTTATACTCACACAATACCCAGGAATATATTTAATAATTAAAGGGAAAGGACTTATATAAAGAAAACTAGATACTTAATTCAAAGATTCAAACAAAATGTCAAGAAATCATAAAACATAATATTTTCTAATAGTAGATCTGACATTAAAATAATATTCTTCTAAATTAATAAGTAAATAGAATACACTTCCAAATGTAATCCTGTAGCCTATTATTGGAATTAGAGTCAAAGATATTAGAAGACTAAATGTCAGAAAATAGACAAGAAACTAAAAAAAGAAGGCTAGTGTGGGTGGAAAGTGGACTAGGGGAAATGATATTTAACATCTAGTCCATTCCAATCAAAGCAGTATAATATTGGCATCAGATCAGATCAGTCGCTCAGTCATGTCTGACTCTTTACCACCCTATGAATTGCAGCATGCCAGGCCTCCCTGTCCATCACCAACTAGCAAAGTTCACTCAGACTCACGTCCATCGAGTCAGTGATGCCATCCAGCCATCTCATCCTGTGTCGTCCCCTTCTCCTCCTGTCTCCAATTCCTCCCAGCAACAGAGACCTTTTCAGTGAGTCAACTCTTTGCATGAGGTAGCCAAAGTACTGAAGTTTCAGCTTCAGCATCATTCCCTCCAAAGAAATCCCAGGGCTGATCTCCTTCAGAATGGACTGGTTGGATCTCCTTGCAGTCCAAGGGACTCTCAAGAGTCTTCTCCAACACCATAGTTCAAAAGCATCAATTCTTCAGCACTAAGCTTTCTTCACAGTCCAACTCTCACATCCATACATGACCACTGGAAAACCAAAGCCTTGACTAGACAGATCTTTGTTGGCAAAGTAATTTCTCTGCTTTTCAATATGCTATCTAGGCTGGTCATAACTTTTCTTCCAAGGAGTAAGCGTCTTTTATTTTCGTGGCTGAAGTCAACATCTGCAGTGATTTTGGAACCCCCAAAAATAAAGTCTGACACTGTTTCCACTGTTTCCCCATCTATTCCCCATGAACTGACGGGACCGGATGCCATGATCTTCATTTTCTGAATGTGGAGCTTTAAGCCAACTTTTTCACTCTCCACTTTCACCTTCATCAAGAGGCTTTTTATTTCCTCTTCACTTTCTGCCATAAGGGTGGTATCATCTGCATATCTGAGGTTATTGATATTTCTCCCGGCAATCTTGATTCCAGCTTGTGCTTCTTCCAGCCCAGCGTTTCTCATGATGTACTCTGCACAGAAGTTAAATAAGCAGGGTGACAATATATAGCCTTGAAGTACTCCTTTTCCTATTTGGAACCAGTCTGTTGTTGCATGTCCAGTTCTAACTGTTGCCTCCTGACCTGCATACAAATTTCTCAAGAGGCAGTTCAGGTGGTCTGGTATTCCCATCTCTTTCAGAATTTTCCACAGTTTATTGGGATCCACACAGTCAAAGGCTTTCGCATAGTCAATAAAGCAGAAATAGATGTTTTTCTGGAACTCTCTTGCTTTTTCCATGATCCAGCAGATGTTGGCAATTTGATCTCTGGTTCCTCTGCCTTTTCTAAAACCAGCTTGAACAACTGGAAGTTCACGGTTCATGTATTGCTGAAGCCTGGCTTGGAGAATTTTGAGCATTACTTTACTAGCATGTGAAATGAGTGCAATTGTGCTGTAGTTTGAGCATTCTTTGGCATTGCCTTTCTTTGGGATTGGAATAAAAACTGACCTTTTCCAGTCCTGTGGCCACTGCTGAGTTTTCCAAATTTGCTGGCATATTGAGTGCAGCACTTTCACAGCATCATCCTACAGGATTTGAAATAGCTCCACTGGAATTCCATCACCTCCACTAGCTTTGTTCGTAGTGATGCTTTCTAAAGCCCACTTGACTTCACATTCCAGGATATCTGGCTCTAGGTCAGTGATCTCACCAACGTGATTATCTGGGTCATGAAGATCTTTTTTGTACAGTTCTTCTGTGTATTCTTGCCACCTCTTCTTAATATCTTCTGCTTCTGTTAGGTCCATACCATTTCTGTCCTTTATCAAGCCCATCTTGACATGAAATGTTCCCTTGGTATCTCTAATTTTCTTGAAGAGATTTCTAGTCTTTCCCATCCTGTTGTTTTCCTCTATTTCTTTGCATTGATCGCTGAGGAAGGCTTTCTTATCTCTCCTAGCTATTCTTTGGAACTCTGCATTCAGTTGCTTATATCTTTCCTTTTCTCCTTTGCTTTTCACTTCTCTTCTTTTCACAGTTATTTGCAAGGCCTCCCCAGGCAGCCATTTTGCTTTTTTGCATTTCTTTTCCATGGGGATGGTCTTGATCCCTGTCTCCTGTACAATGTCATGAACTTCAGTCCATAGTTCATCAGGAATTCTATCTATCAGATGTAGTCCCTTAAATCTATTTCTCACTCCCACTGTATAATCATAAGGGATAGTAGTATCTCAAAAGCTGGGAATTAGAAAATTATACAAAAGTTTTAGGGCTTAGGTAGATGTTGCAAGGCAGGGATCTGGTGCAGAATGGGCAAATTATGACATACTAGTTTTGCATTTGTGTGCATAGTGGGGCCATGGCCTTGATAAACAAGCCATTGTTCTTAATGAGCATGTTGCTGCTGCTAAGTTACTTCAGTTGTGTCCGACTCTGTGAGACCCCATAGACGGCAGCCCACCAGGCTCCCCAATCCCTGGGATTCTCCAGGCAAGAACACTGGAGTGGCTTGCCATTTCCTTCTCCAATGCATGAAAGTGAAAAGTCAAAGTGAAGTCGCTCAGTCATGTCCGAGTCTTAGGGACCTCATGGACTGAAGCCCACCAGGCTCCTCAGTCCATGGGATTCTCCAGGCAAGAGTACTGGAGTGGGGTGCCATTGCCTTCTCCAATGAGCATGTTAGTTATATTCCTGGAAAAGGCATTTTCTGGACCAAGTAACTAACTTGTGATTTGTCTCAGTACTATTTAATTAAGGACAAGGTCATATATTCAAAAGCAGAGGAGAGAATGGTTTAAGCGATTGTTTAACATAGAGGCAAGAAATTATGTTGTCATTATAAACTTTTAGTCATTCTCCATCCAGTTCATTCTATAGGATAGATTGTCGTCTAGAATTATGATCAACCCAAATGTGCATTGCTATTGGATGTCATGATTAAGTGTCCCTGATCATTCGACAGAAAAATGGCTATATATTATCATTTAGCATTCTAAGGATAAAACATTTTAACACTATTATACAGGAAAATGCTAATGGAAGGATTATGGTCAAAGTTTATAATCTACTTCTAAGCCAAGACTGAAGAATACCTAAATTAAAGCAAGAGAATAGATCTGATAACTTATGTGAAGAGGCTATAATACATAATTAAGTTATTGTTACCAAACACAATAAAAATTCTAGAAAATCCTGTAGCATTAGAGGAAACAATATAATATCCAGGACAGCTCTGTTTAGAATCACCACCAACCTGGTTTCACAAAGTTGTAAGCAAGGATATCTATAGCTTTAATGGCACTGCCATTCTGTCCCATCAATCTGTGAACTATCACATTTAGGACATGCCCCATCTCCCCCAGATACCTTCTAAAGCAACAAATAAGGAGACCTGAAGACAGAAGAAAGAAGACAAAAATTCCCTTTTAGGAGTTAAATTTTGGAGTCTCAAATTGAGAGTTGGTTTTTCTTCTTTTTAACGAAGTTTCCTAAAGTCAATTTTTTTCTTTTGCATTTTTATTTTGAGAGAAGAAAAATGGCATACCAAATTGGGTCCATAGTGACATCAGGTGCTATTCTGAATATAGGCAACAGCTACTAAGAAAATCAGACCCTTATCCTGCTTTGCAGATAGTAGTCAATAAACTTTTCATGCACAAATTCAGTACCATTTGTTGAAAGTAACCCAATGGTTTTTTTGAGCCAGAATACCTCTGGAGGTTGCCTAATTATTCTGTAAACTTTTAGTAAGAGTGGATTGGAGTCAGACAGTGAGATTTAAATTAGGTAGATCATCTGTTAGAGCTACAGTTAAACAGCATGAGGTTAAGCTTAAGAAGTAAGCCTTCTTGCGGTTGTGTTAAAATGAAATGGTGTCTTAATCAGCTTGGGCTGCCATAACAAAATACCACAGACTAGGTGGCTTAACCAACAGAAATTTATTTTCTCACAGTTCTAGAGATTGGAAGTCTGATATCAGGTGTCAGTATGTTGGGGTTCTGTTTTTTAATTTATTTATTTTAATTGGAGGTGAGCTGCCGTCTATGGGGTCGCACAGAACCGAACATGACTGAAGCGACTTAACAGCAGCAGCAGCAATTACTTTACAATATTGTGGTGATTTTTGCCATACATTCACATGAATCAGCCATGGATATACATGTGTTCCCCATCCTGAACCCGCCTCCCATCTCACTCCCCATCCCATCCCTCAGGGTCATCCCAGTGCACTAGCTCTGAGCACCCTGTCTCTTACATCAAACCTGGACCAGTGATCTATTTAACATATAATAATATACATGTTTCAGTGTTATTCTCTCAAATCATCCCACTCTTGCCTTCCCCCACCAAGTCCAAAAGTCTGTTCTTTACATCTGTGTTCCTTTTGCTGTCTCGCATATAGGGTCATCGTTACCATCTTTCTAAATTCCATGTATATGTGTTTATATGCTGCATTGGTGTTTTTCATTCTGACTTACTTCATTCTGTATAATAGGCTCCAATTTCATCCACCTCATTAGAACTGATTCAAAAGCATTCTTTTTAATAGCTGAGTAATAGTCCATTGTGTATATGTACCATGAGATTAAAATGCATTCTTTTTAATAGCTGAGTAATAGTCCACTGTGTATATGTACCATAACTTCCATAGCCATTCATCTGCCGATGGACATCTAGATTGCTTCCATGTCCTGGCTATTGTAAACAGTGCTGTGATGAACACTGGGGTGCACGTGTCTCTTTCAGTTCTGGTTTCCTCAGTGCATATGCCCAGCAGTGGGATTCCTGGGTTGTATGGCAGTTCTATTTCCAGTTTTTTAAGGAACCTCCGCACTGTTTTCCATAGTGGCTTTACTAGTTCACATTCCCACCAACAGTGTAAGAGGGTTTCTTTTTCTCCACACCCTCTCCAGCATTTATTGCTTGTAGACTTTTTGATAGCAGCCATCTGACAGACGTGAGATGGTACCTCATTGTGGTTTTGATTTGCATTTCTCTGATAATGAGTGATGTTGAGCATCTTTTCATGTGTTTGTTAGCCATCTGTATGTCTTCTTTGGAAAAATGTCTATATAGTTCTTTGGCCCATTTTTTGATTGAGTCGTTTATTTTTCTGGAATTGAGCTGCAGGAGCTGCTTGTATATTTTTGAGATTAATTCTTTGTCAGTTGCTTCATTTGCTATTATTTTCTCCCATTCTGAAGGCTGTCTTTTCACCTTGCTTATGGTTTCCTTCATTGTACAAAAGCTTTTAAGTTTAATTAGATCCCATTTGTTTAGTTTTGCTTTTATTTCCATTACTCTGAGAGATGGGTCATAGAGGATAATGCCGTGATTTATGTCAGAGAGTGTTTTGCCTATGCTTTCCTCTAGGAGTTTTATAGTTTCTGGTGTTACGTTTAGATCTTTAATCCACTTTGAGTTTATTTTTGTGTATGGTATTAGAAAGTGTTCCAGTTTCATTCTTTTACAAGTGGTTGACCAGTTTTCCCAGCACCACTTGTTAAAGAGATTGTCTTTAATCCATTGTATATTTTTGCATCCTTTGTCAAAGATAGGGTGTCCATTGGTGTGTGGATTTGTCTCTGGGCTTTCTATTTTGTTCCATTGATCTATATTTCTGTCTTTGTGCCAGTACCATAACTGTCTTGATGGCTGTATATCTGTAGTAGAGCCTGAAGTCAGGCAGGTTGATTCCTACAGTTCCATTCTTCTTTCTCAAGATTGCTTTGGCTATTTGAAGTATTATTTTGTATTTCCATACAAATTGTGAAATTATTTGTTCTAGTTCTCTGAAAAATACCATTGGTAGCTTGATAGGGATTGCATTGAATCTGTAGATTGCTTTGGGTAGTATACTCATTTTCACTATATTGATTCTTTCGAGCCATGAACATGGTATATTTCTCCATCTATGTGTATCATCTTTGATTTCTTTCATCAGTGTTTTACAGTTTTCTAAATATATGTCTTTTGTTTCTTTAGGTAGATTTATTCTTAAGTATTTTATTTTTTTCTTCGCAATGGTGAATGGAATTGTTTCTTTGATTTCTCTTTCTATTTTCTCATTATTAGTATATAGGAATGCAAGGGATTTCTGTGTCTCAATTTTATATCTTGCAATTTTGCTATATTCATTGATTAGTTCTATTAATTTTCTGATGGAGTCTTTAAGGTTTTCTATGTGAGGATCATGTCATCTGCAAACAGTGAGAGTTTTACTTTTTCTTTTCCAATCTGGATTCCTTTTATTTATGTTTCTTCTCTGATTGCTGTGGCTAAAACTTCCAAAACCATATTGAATAGTAATGGTAAGAGTTGGCACCCTTGTCTTGTTCCTGACTTTAGGGGAAATGCCTTCAATTTTTCACCATTAAGGATAATGTTTGTTGTGGGTTTATCATATATGGCTTTTATTATGCTGAGAAAACAGAGACATTACTTTGCCAACAAAGGTGCATCTAGTCAAGGCTATGGTTTTTCCTGTGGTCATGTATGGATGTGAGAGTTGGACTCTGAAGAAGGCTGAGCGCCGAAGAATTGATGCTTTTGAACTGTGGTGTTGGAGAAGACTCTTGAGAGTCCCTTGGACTGCAAGGAGATCCAACCAGTCCATTCTGAAGGAGATCAGCCCTGGGATTTCTTTGGAAGGAATGATGCTAAAGCTGAAAGTCCAGTATTTTGGCCACCTCATGTGAAGGGTTGACTCACAGGAAAAGACTCTGATGCTGGGAGGGATTAGGTGCAGGCGGAGAAGGGGACGACACAGGATGAGATGGCTGGATGGCATCACCAACTCAATGGATGTGAGTTTGAGTGAACTCAGGGAGTTGGTGATGGACAGGGAGGCCTGGTGTGCTGTGATTCATGGGGTCGCAAAGAGTCGGACACGACTGAGCGACTGAACTGAATTGATTGCATTATTCATTACTGATCGACTCTTTTATTTCTTCTAGGTCCTTGTTAACCTTTCTTCAGTTCATTTCAGTCATGTTCCTTTACCTGCTGAATATTTCTCTGCCTTTCATGTTGTTTAGATTGCTGTGTTTGGGGTGGCCTTTCTGTATGCTGGAAGTTTGTGGTTCCTCTTATTGTGGAGGTTGCTCCCTGTAGGTGGGGTTGGACGAGTAGCTTGTCAAAGTTTCCTGGTTAGGGAAGCTTGCAACGGTGTTCTGGTTGGTGGAGTTGGATCTCTGCTCTCTGAGTGCAATGAAGTGTCCAGTAGTGAGTTTTGAGGTGTCTATGTGCTTGGCGTGACTTTTGGCCTCCTGTATTTTAATGCTCATGGTTATGTTCCTGCATTGTTGGAGAATTAGCTTGGTATGTCTTGCCCTGAAACTTGGTGGCTCTTGGGTGGAGCTTGGTTTCAGTGTAGGTATGGAGGCTTTTAGATTAGCTCTTGCCTATTAATGTTCCCTAGAGTCAGGAGTTCTCTGGTGTTCTCATGTTTTGCATTTAAGCATCCTGCCTGTGGCTTTCAGTCTTTTTCTTACAGTAGCCTTAAGACTTCTCCATCCATACAGCACCAATGATAAAAACATCTAGGTTAATGGTGAAAAGATTCTCCACAGTGAGAGACACCCAGAGAGGTTAACAGAGTTACATGGAGAAGAGAAGAAGGAGGAGGGAGATAGAGGTGCCCATGAGGAGAGGAGGGGGAGTCAAAAGGAGAGAGACCAATCTAGCCAGTAATCAGTTCCCTAAGTGCTCTCCACAGTCTGGAACATTCAGAGAGGTTCATGGAGTTATACATAGAAGAGAAGATGAAGGAAGAAGATAGAGATGACCAGGAGGAGAGGAGGGGGATTCAAAAGGAGAGAGACCAATCTAGCCAGTAATCAGTTCCCTAAGTGCTCTCCACAGCCCAGAACACCCAAGGAGATTCACAAAGTAGGGAAGAGAAGGGGGAGGGAAGAGATAGAAGTGACCTGGGGAAGAAAAAGGAAAATCAAAAGGGGAAAGAGCAATGAAGCCAGTAATCACACTCCTAAGTAAAACTGGGTACTTAAGATTGGATTCTTATAAGTACAAAATTGATAACAAATACCAAAAAGCAAAGATTAAAAATCTAGAGTAGAGGTTAGACTCTCAAAAATACAATATCAAGAAAACAAAACAAAATCACAAAAATTAGGAAAAAATATATATATATATGAAATTTGCTTTAAAAATGGGGTCTTTTTTTACAAGGTAATAGTAGGGTTTAAAAATGAAAATTAAAGGAGTAATAAAGAACTTTAAAATATTTTTTAAAATTAAAAATGATAATAAAATATATATAGGAATTTCTCTGGAGCTGTTGAGGGCAGTGAGGGGTCAGTTCAGTTTCAGATAGTTTCTTGTTCCAGCTTATACTTCTCAAGATCTATAGGCCCCTTCCAACGTAATCAAAGCTAACTATATGGTTTTAATCTGTTGCACCTGTCACTTGCAAAGCTGTTCCCTCGTCTTTGTTTATTTTGGCTTCCTCTGTTTGCAAGTCTCTTCAGTGTCTAATTTCCATCCTGACACAAGGGGACGAAGGTGATCATTTATTTAGGCTTACTTGTTCAGTTGTGCTGTGGGGAGGGTGGAACACTGCAAACAAATATCACTGGCATGAGTAGGTATTGCTCACAGTGTCTGGGCCACAATGAATTTGCCCCCACTCACGTGTGTGTGCTTTCCCAGTTTACACTGCTCAGGCTCTGGGTTGCTCTGCAGGGGAACTGTCTAAGGTGGGCCCTGAGTTGCATGCACTTCCCTGGTCTAAGCAGCTCAGGTTCAGGTTCTTGGATACTCCACAAAGGCACAGATTCGGTTGAGCCTGCGTTTTGTGCCCTTCCCAGGTCCAAGCAGTTCAGGTGACCAGATGCTTGGCGAGCACACTCTCCCCAGGTGGGTGGTGTGTCTTATCACCTCCCCGGTCCCAGCCGCTCAGTTGCCCTGGTGCACAGTGAGAGTGCCATCTCAGGTATGCCATGTGTCTCCTTTGGGGAGCTGATCTCTGACTGTGACCCTTCTGGCAGATGTCAACAGTCCAGGATCCCAGGAAGACTTGGTTAGCAACTGGGAACCTGCTCACAGTTTGATGGAGGATGCTGGCTCTGGGGCCAAGATTGCCCCTTGCCTTCTGGCTCTGGCTGTTGCCCACCTGCCTCTCTGCCTCTGGCAGGGGGAGTGGCCTGTCCACAGCTGGCTAGCTCTCTTCTGGTATTCACTCAGTCCTTTGTTTTGTGAGCAGACCAGGTTGTGCCTTAGAGCTTTTCACAGGAAAGTTCTCTCTTGCACTCTTTTTTAAATTTTCTCTCTCTCTCTCTGGCTATCCCACAATTTGGGTTGCTATTAGCAACCAACCAACCCAAACATTAGCTCCCTCAGTTTGTCCTCAGGGCACTCAGGCCCAGTCCTTATCCTAAGTAATGCAGCCTGTGCCTCAGTGTTCAGCCCCCATTCACTGCTGGCAGAGGAGAGCATCTGGACTACTTCTCCACTGGGAGTTACAGTTAGGCACATAATCTGTGGGTTATTTTTTTTTTTTCCTCTCCCAGTTATGTTGCCCTCTGAGATTCCAAAACTTCCCACAGACCCACTGGTGAGAGGGTTTCCTGGTATATAGAAACTTCTCCTCCTTCATGACTCCCTCCCTGTGATGGGTCTCCATCCCTAACTGTTTTGACTCTCTTTTTATCCTTTATATTTTGTCCTATCTCCTTTCGAAGAGAATGGGCTACCTATCTGGGTGCTTGATGTCCTCCACCAGCATTCAGAAGTTGTTTTGTGGAATCTGTTCAGCGTTCAAATGATCTTTCAATGAATTTGTTGGGGATAAAGTGATCTTCACGTCCTATTCCTTCACCATCTTAGGACAGCCCCCCTATGGTGGGGTTCTGATGAAAGCTATCTTCCTGGCTTTCAGATAGCTGGATAACTGTTATGTCCTCTCATGGCAGAAATAACAGAGAGAAACAGACACAGAGAGGCAGAGAGACAGAAATAGAGAAACACTCATATCTCTTCTGAGCAGGGCACTAATTCCACCATGAGAGCTCCCCTCTCATGACTTAATCTGAACCTAACTGGCTCCCAAAGACCACCATCTCCAAGTACCATCACATTGGGAGTGAAGACTTCACCATATGAATTTGGGGTGGGAAATAATTCCATCTATAGTAAAGTGGCTTTCATTTGTATATTGTATTTTTCTTGGTCATATTCAAAACTCTATTTCTGTGAGAGTTTTGAACTATGAGAAACTTCTACATGTTGTTTTGACACAGATAGAACCCATCCCTTCTATCCTAGATGTGATGTCTGCTGCTGCTGCTGCTGCTAAGTCGCTTCAGTTGTGTCTGACTCTGTGCAACCCCAGAGACGGCAGCCCACCAGGCTCCCCCATCCCTGGGATTCTCCAGGCAATAACACTGGAGTGGGTTGCCATTTCCTTCTCCAATGCATGAAAGTGAAAAGTGAAAGTGAAGTCACTCAGTCGTGTCTGACTCTTAGCGAGCCCATGGACTGAAGCCTACCAGGCTCCTCTGTCCATGGAATTTTCCAGGCAAGAGTACTGGAGTGGGGTGCCATTGCCTTCTCCAAGATGTGGATGTCTAAGAACTTTTAATTTTGGCAGTTTGGCCTGTTGCATTGTTTACAGTCTAATAAGTTATTTATAGGTGCACCCAGTCAACTGACATACTGGCTAATTTATCAGAAAGAACTGGTATTAATGGGACTAAGTTGGTCTGATTCATCTCTTGACCAAATCACCAAAAAATTATAGCCAGGCACTGAACACATATCAGTTAAAGGATAACAAGTGAATGTTAGCAGATCCAGAAACTGAAAGCAGCATAAAAGTGTAAAAAACACCTGGAGAAGATAAAGAACAAAACCATTCAGATTAAATCATGATAACCTCTAGATCTTATTCTGTGGGTCTTGGGTAGAAGTTGTCTACTTCATATAGCTGTCAAGTGTGCATGCGAGCATGCTAAGTCACTTCACTTGTGTCCAACACTTTGAGACCTCGTGGACTGTAGCCCACCAGACTCCGCAGTACCTGGCATTTTCCAGGCAAGAATAGTGGAGTGGGTTGCCATTTCCTTCTCCAGGGGATTTTCTGGATCCAGGGATCGAACCTGAATCTCTTATGTCTCCTACATTGGCAGGTGGGTTCTTTACCACTAGCACCACCTGGGAAGCCTTGATGCAAATATCTGTCTTCTCAAAAAATATCTGTTTCTTGAGGATACCCACAAATCATCACCTTAAAGCTCTTGACTAGGAGTCTCCTGTGAGCTGCAGATGGTTTATACGTCTTAAATTGGTAGACATAAATCAAGAATCAAGCCTTCAAATATTTACTATGGTGCTAATTATTAACAGGTGGTGCTAATGTTGATTCCATAAGAATTCCAGGACTACCCATCTTTGACATCTTTTCCAGAAAACAAAATTGTCACATTTTAAGTTATGCAAAGCCTATTTGGGATGATGTTGAGGAAAAAGTGCTGTACCTGGTGATGATAAGGCTGAATATATTGCATAAGTCCGTGCAGTATTTGGTTATGTCTGCTTACAACAGGTCAGTGTCTAGGACTAAAGGTAATATTCCTAAATTTATGAATCAGCTTGTTTCTAATCCTTAACAATAAGGTTGATGAATATAAAAGGAATGTATGTCACTATCATTAAGATCAATAGAAATACTTCAGACAATGGAAGCTCAAAGGACTCAGAACTCTGAAATGTTTCATTTTAGAATTCCATTTTTTCTTTCCCTCTTTCTCCAAGATTGAGGGTTTTGTTTTTGAGACCTTGAAGTTACAAGGCCTTGGGACTTCCCTGATGGTTCAGTCAGTAAAGAATCTGCCTGCAATGTAGGAGACCCAGGTTAGATCCCTGGGACAGGAAGATTCCCTGGAGAAGGAAATAGCAAACCACTGCAGTATTCTTGCATGGAAATCCCATGGACAGAGCAAAACTGGCAGGCCACGGTCCTGGGGTTGCCAGAGTCAGACACAACTTAGCAACAAAACCACAAACAACAACAAGGCCTTGAAAATCTCTTAAATGAGATCTCTAGCCAAATGGGTGCTCTATCACTGGAAAGAGAACAAATGAAAATCAAGCAGCCACTTCACCACCACTGTAACTCAGCTCTTTGACTGGAAAACCTACAACTAACCTTCAGAATAAACAATGACCAAGACATTTAAAATTCATTTTATGGATAGACAACAAGGTCTTACTTTATAGCACAAGGAACTGTACCCAACTATCCTATGATAGACTCAATATCCTGTGATAAACCATATGTAAAATATTTTAAATAAAGAATATTAAAAATGAATCACTTTGCTTTACAGAAGAAATTAACACAGGGCTTCCCAGGTGGTACAGTGCTAAAGAATCCACCTGCCAATTCAGGACACACAAGAGACTTGGGTTTGATCCCTGGGTTGGAGAAATCCCCTGGAGAAGGAAATGGCAACCTATTCCAATATTCTGGCCTGGAAAATTCCATGGACAGAGGAGCTTGGTGGGCTACAGACCATGGGGTTGTAAAGAGTCAGACAAAACTGGGCAACTTAGCATGCACATACACAGAATTGTAAATTGTAAATTACAGAATTATAAAGCAACTATATTTCAATTAAACATATAAAAATAACACTCACTCTAGTTGTTTGTTAAATAAAAGGCATTTTGAGATTTTCAGAGCTTTGGATTGCTGGGCACAGCAAGGTAAGGGCCTTGATGAGTAAGCTGTGAAATACAGCTGAGTCAGTTGTTTTACAGCATATCTCTGGCTTGGTTTCAATATTGTTTAATATTGAAACAGGAAAGTGGTAATACATACTGCAGGAAGAAGAAATTACATTTGTTTCCATTTTCAAGAGCAAAATAAAATAAAACAAATCAGAGATCTATGTCTGGGAAAGAATTTTGGGTATGATTCTTGGCATTAGAACCTACTAGAGACAAATAGATCTATTAAATCTCTAAGATAAATACATTGCCAAAAGAAACTCTGGATTGGATTTAAGAATCCTTTTAATTCTTTAAAAAATAAAGAAATTGCATCAGCACATCAGTTCAGTTCAGTCACTCAGTCGTGTCCGACTCTTTGCAACCCCATGAATCGCAGCACGCCAGGTCTCCCTGTCCATCACCAACTACCGGAGTTCACTCAGACTAACGTCCATTGAGTCAGTGATGCCATCCAGCCATCTCAACCTCTGTTGTGCCCTTCTCCTCCTGTCCTCAATCTCTCATAGCAATAGAGTCTTTTCCAACAAGTCAACACTTCGCATGAGGTGGCCAAAGTATTGGAGTTTCAGCTTTAACATTATTCCTTCCAAAGAATCCCAGGGCTGATCTCCTTTAGAATGGACTGGTTGGATCTCCTTGCAGTCCAAGGGACTCTCAAGAGTCTTCTCCAACACCACAGTTCAAAAGCAGCAATTCTTCAGTGCTCAGCCTGCTTCACAGTCCAGCTCTCACATCCATACATGACCACTGGAAAAACCATAGACTTGACTAGATGGACCTTTGTTGGCAAAGTAATGTCTCTGCTTTTGAATATGCTATCTAGGTTGGTCATAACTTTCCTTCCAAGGAGTAAGCGTCTTTTAATTTCATGGCTGCAGTCACCATCTGCAGTGATTTTGGAGCCCCCCAAAAATAAAGTCTGACACTGTTTCCCCATCTATTTCCCATGAAGTGATGGGACCAGATGCCATGATCTTCATTTTCTGAATGTTGAGCTTTAAGCCAACTTTCTCACTCTCCACTTTCACTTTCATCAATAGGCCTTTTAGTTCCTCTTCACTTTCTGCCATAAGGGTGGTGTCATCTGCATATCTGAGGTTATTGATATTTCTCCCGGCAATCTTGATTCCAGCTTGTGCTTCTTCCAGCCCAGCGTTTCTCATGATGTACTCTGCATATAAGTTAAATAAGTATGGTGACAATATACAGCCTTGATGTACTCCTTTTCCTATTTGGAACCAGTCTGTTGTTCCATGTCCAGTTCTAACTGTTGCTTCCTGACCTGCATACAGATTTCTCAAGAGGCAGGTCAGGTGGTCTGGTATTCCCATCATCAGCACATACTGACTATGAAAATTACATAACTCTATGGATGTCATACTCCCCTCACCAATTCCTGCTTCTGTTGCTACCACAGAGGATAATGGACAAGGAAGACTCTTTTGTCCAGTAGAGCCAAACATGATAGACAATTCTAGACAAGAGAATTCCTTCCAAAAAAAAAAAAACAGAATCAAAATCTAGCAAGCATCCTCCAAAGGCCAGATAGAGGGTCTTCACTGTGCCTTCCAATAGAAAGCATTAATATGTGGACCAGAGAAAACTGGGTGTTTCTTAATATTCCATTTGGAGAATGGAAGTTTCTTTCTAGTATATTATTTTGTCTCTGCTTTGCCACTGTATATGGGACATGTGGGGAACCAGTGATCTGAGGTGAGGAGAGTGACTAATTTGCTTTAGTTTTGCTGTTTAGTTTACAGATTACCAGAAAACATGGACCTACATCTAGATTTGAAAAAGAAGATGCTACATAACAAAGAGATCTTGAACTTGGAGCTAGATGCTACCTTAGGTTGTCTCCTTTGGGAGGTGTATGGGCATAATTTCTTATCCAGTTTATATAAACTGAAAGGGCTAGTTGCTCTGTTAGCCCTCACTCTTTGCAATCTTGTAGCCCACAAGGCTCCTCTGTCCGTGGGATTCTGCAGGAAAGAACACTGGAGTGGATAGCCATTCCCTTCTCCAGGGGATCTTCCCAACCCAGGGAAGGAACATGGGTCCCCTGCATTGCAGGTAGATCTTTTACTGTCTGAGTCACCAGGGAAGCCCCATATAACATTGCAATCAGGCATATTTTCTTTCCTCTATGTTAAAATAATATTCAGACCAAAGCAAAATTAACTTAGCTACTTCCTCTGGGACATAGTTGTACCTGAAAAATAAGATTGTGAAACAGCTATCAATATACAGAGAGATGTAGATATAGACATAGAAGAAGTTGAATGGCTCAATGAAGTACTACAAGACCTTCTAGAACTAGCACATGAAAAAGATGTCCTTTTCTTCATAGGGGACTGGAATGCAAAAGTAGGAAGTCAAGATATACCTGGAGTAACAGGAAAGTTCGGCCTTGGTGTACAAAATGAAGCAGGTCAAAGTCTAACAGAGTTTTACCAAGAGAATGCAGTGGTCATAGCAAACAGCTTCTTCTGACAACACAAGAGACAACTCTACACATGGACATCAACAGATGGTCAATACTGAAATCAAACTGATTAATTCTGTGCAGCCAAAGGTGGAGAAGCACTATACAGTCAGCAAAAACAAGACCAAGAGCTGATGGTGGCTCAGATCATGAACTCCGTATTGTAAAATTTAAACTTAAATTGAACAACATAGGAAAACCACTAGGCCATTAGAGATGACTAAACCAAATCCCTTACAATTAGACAGTGGAAGTGACAAATAGATTCAAGGGATTAGATCTGAGAGACAAAGTGACTGAAGAACTGTGGATGGAGGTTCATAACATTGTATAGGAGGCAGTGATCAAAATCATCACCAAGAAAAAGAAATACAAAAAGGCAAAATGGTTCTCTGAAAATGCCTTACAAATACCTGAGAAAAGAAGAGAAGTGAAAGGCAAAGGAGAAAAGGAAAGATACATCCATCTGAATGAAGCGCTCCAAAGAATAGCAGGGAGAGATAAGAAAGCCTTCTTCAGTGATCAATGCAAAGAAATAGAGGAAAAAAATGGAATGGAAAAGACTAGAGATCTCTTCAAGTAAATTAGAGATACCAAGGGATAAATTAGAGATACCATTTCATGCAAAGATGGGAACAATAAAGGACAGAAATGGTATGGATCTAAAAGAAGCAGAAGATATTAAGAAGAGGTATCAAGAATACACAGAACTGTAAAAAAAATAAAAAATAAATTAAAAAATAAGTGTTAATGACCCAGATAACAATGATGGTGTGATCACTCACCTAGACATCTTGCAGTGTGAAGTCAAGTGGGCCTTAGGAAGTATCACTATGGGCAAAGCTAGTGGAGGTGATATGATTCCAGCTAAGCTATTTCAAATCCTAAAAGATGATACTGTTTTGTTAAGTACTGCACTCAATATTAAAGCAAATTTGGAAAACTTAGCAGTGGCCACAGGACTGAAAAAAGTCAGTTTTCATCCCAATTCCAAGAAGGGCAAAGCCAAAGAATATTCAAACTACCACACGATTGCACTCCATTTCACATGCTAGCAAAGTAATGCTCAAAATTCTCCAAGCTAGGCTTCAACAGTATGTGAACCAAGAACTCCCAGATGTTCAAGCTGGATTTAGAAAAGCCTGAGGAACCAGAGATTAAATTGCCAATATCCATTGGATCTAAGAAAAATTGACAGAATTCCAGAAAAACATATTTTTCTGCTTCATTGACTATACTAAAGCCTTTGACTGTGTAGATCACAACAAACTGTGGAAAATTCTTAAAGAGATGGGAATATCAGATCACCTTACCTGCCTCCTGAGAAACCTGTATGCCGGTGAAGAAGCAACAGTTAGAACAAGACATGGGACAATGGACTGGTTCCAAATTGAGCAAGGAGTACATCAAGGCTATATATTGTCACCCTGCTTATTTAACTTATATGCAGAGTACATAAAGAGAATACATAATGAGAAATGCAGGCTGGATGAAATCACAAGCTGGAATCAAGATTGCTGAGAGAAATATCAATTACCTCATATATGCAGCAGAGAAGGCAATGGCACCCCACTCTAGTACTCTTGCCTAGAAAATCCCATGGACAGAGGAGCCTGGTAGGCTGCAGTCCATGGGGTCACGAAGAGTCAGACACAACTGAGAGACTTCACTTTCACTTTTCACTTTCATTCCAGTGTTCTTGCCTGGAGAATCCCAGGGATGGGAGCCTGGTGGGCTGCTGTCTATGGGGCCACACAGAGTCAGATATGACTGAAGCAACTTAGCAGCAGCAGCATATATGCAGATGACACCACCCTTATGGCAGAAAGTGAAGAGGAACTAAAGAGTCTCTGATGAAAGTGAAAGAGGAGAGTGAAAAATCTGGCTTAAACCTCAACATTCAGAAAACTAAGATCAAGGCATCTGCTCCCATCACTTTATGGCAAATAGATGGGGAAACAATGAAAACAGTGAGAGACTTTATTTTCTCAGCTCCATAATCTGCAGATGGTGACTGCAGCCTTGAAATTAAAAGACACTTGCTCCTTAGAAGAAAAGCTATGGCAAACCTAGACAGAGTATAAAAAAGTAGAGACATCACTGCCGACAAAGATTCATATAGTCAAATCAATGGTTTTTCCAGTAGTCATGTATGGATGTGAAAGTTAGACCATAAAGAAGGCTGAGTGCTAAAGAATTGATCTTTTGAACTGTGGTGCTAGGGAATACTCTTGAGAGTCCCTTGGACTGCAAGGAGATATAACCAGTCAATCCTAAGGGAAATCAATCTTAAATATTCATTGGAAGGACTGGTGCTAAAGCTGAAGCTCAAATAATTTGACCACCTGATGCAAAGAGCTGACTCATTAGAAAAGACCCTGATGCTGGGAAAGATTGAAGGCAGGAGAAGGGGACGACAGAGGATGAGATGTTTGGATGGCATCACCAACTCAATGGACATGAGTTTGCTCAGTCTCAGGGAGATGGTAATGGACAGGGAAGCCTGGCATGCTGCAGTCCATAGGGTCACAAAGAGCTGGACACAACTGAGCGACTGAACAACAAATAGAGTTACAGACACAGATATAGCTAATAAGTAATCAGAAGAGCAGAATGTGGCAGAGTCTAGTCAACTACTCACCAGAAGGTCTTCTTCCTAAGCTCATAGTCAGGTTATATTTCCTTACCTGAAGTTGATGTAGTGTTTCCCTCAATCCTACCCAACATAACATAAGCAGACTTGATGTGTGACTATGCCCTCTTACACTTCCTATAAATGATCCTCCATGCTCTCTTATCCTATGTGGCTTGACGTGGGCAACCTCAGTGACCTTAGAAATTATGTGGTAAGAATTACAGAATCACAAGATGCAAGGAGACTAGCTCTAGAATCACTATAAGGAGGCAAGCCACCTGCAGACCAGAAATATCAATTGGGTGGTTTTATAAACCAGAAATAAACCTTTATTCTTTTAAGTCACTGAAATGTTGCAAACTGCTTGTTACAACAGTCAACACCACCCTAATTAATATATTAGTTAACTGCCATTTGGAGCAGATTTAGACTCAAACACACACCTGGCTTGGTAAACAGAACAAAAGCATGATTCCCCCCCACTACACTCCCCTCCGCTACATCCCCTATATGAACAACTATGCAGAGAGGCCCTCTATTTTCTTTATTCACCATTCTTTTTCAAATAGACTCTTGCAGGCTACAGGGCAGAAAATGTTTGTTAGATTTATTTTTGCGTCTTCTCAGTAAAGCAAGAGGTGAGCACTCAACAATATCCATTGAATTCAATTGAATTTCTCAACTGTTACATTCCAACAGAAGCTACTTCTCCTTAGTAGCTTGAGACTTCTCAAACATCTTTCCAGCAAAGACTATGCCTTACTAAAGTTCTTCTATAATACTTTAGGGGAAAGCATGAATTCCAATAAATTTTTAGTGAAGAAAGAAAAACCTACCAGGAAAATAAGGTTTTCAAGTTAACAGGTCAATACTAAGCTGTCAAAATCTTTCAAGCAGTTAAGAGAAATCTTTAATTCCCCTAAGTCCCGTAAATAGGTGTCAGTCTCAGGTCAAGGTACTCTGTTCATGCTGCCCTAGAAGTGGATGTGCAAGAATTTCTGTGTTTATGACGATAGGAAATCCTTTATACAAAATGAGTCAAAAATCAATAGAGTCACCAAAAGGTACTGCAAAAACTCTGGATCCTCTATTTTTAACATAGTATGTGCCATTACCTCCTGAATAGCTTGTGGAAAATTGGCACATTAAGAGGTACCAAGCTGAATACAAAGTCTATAGCAGGGTCTGAACTAATAATATGAAAATCTAGCAAAAACACATCTGTAATTAACAAATGGTGCTTTCTAAGGCCCATTTGACTTCACATTCCAGGATGTCTGACTCTAGGTGAGTGATCACACCATCGTGATTATCTGGGTTGTGAAAATCTTTTTTGTATAGTTTTCCTGTGTAAAATTCTCTAAGTCAGGCTTCAACAGTACAGTTCTTCTATGTATTCTTCCCACCTCTTCTTTAATATCTTCTGCTTCTGTTAGGTCCATACCATTTATGTCCTTTATTGAGCCCATCTTTGCATGAAATGTTCCCTCGGTATCTCTAATTTTCTTGAAGAGATCTCTAGTCTTTCCCATTCTATTGTTTTTCTCTATTTCTTTGCACTGATCACTGAGGAAGGCTTTCTTATACCAGACCACCTGACTTGCCTCTTGAAAAATCTGTATGCAGGTCAGGAAGCAACGGTTAGAACTAGACATGGAACAACAGACTGGTTCCAAACAGGAAAAGGAGTATGTCAATGCTGTGCATTGTCACCGTGCTTATTTAACTTATATGCAGAGTACATCATGAAAAACACTGGACTGGAATGAAGCACAAGCTGGAATCAAGATTGCTGGGAGAAATAGCAATAACCTCAGATATGCAGACGACACCACCCTTATGGCAGAAAGTGAAGAACTAAAGAGCCCTTTGATGAAAATGAAAGAGAAGAGTGAAAAAGTTGGCTTAAAGCTCAACATTCAGAAAACAAAAATCATGGCATCCGGTCCCATCACTTCATGGCAATAGATGGAGAATCAGCAGCAACAGTGGCAGACATTTTTTTGAGCTCCAAAATCACTGCAGATGGTGACTGCAGCCATGAAACAAAAAGACACTTACTCCTTGGAAGAAAAGTTATGACCAACCTAGACAGCATATTAGAAAGCAGACATTACTTTGCAACAAAGGTCCACCTATCTAGTAAAGGCTATGGTTTTTCCAGTAGTCATGTATGAATGTGAGAGTTGGACTATAAAGAAAGCTGAGCACCAAATAATTGATACTTTTGAACTGTGGTGTCAGAGAAGACATTTGAGAGTCCCTTGGACTGCAAGGAGATCCAACCAGTCCATCTTAAAGGAGATCAGTCCTGAATGTTCATTGGAAAGACTGATGTTGAAGCTGAAACTCAAGTACTTTGGCCACCTAATGCAAAGAACTGACTCATTAGAAAAGACCCTGATGCTAGGAAAGATTGAAGGCAGGAGGAGAAGAGGACGATGAAGGATGGGATGGTTGGATGACATCACCAACTCAATGGACATGAGTTTGAGTAAACTCTGGGAGTTGGTGATGGACAGGGAGGCCTGGCATGCTGCAGTACATGGGGTCACAAAAAGTCAGACAGGACTGAGCAATTGAACTGAACTGAACTTTTTGTGTCTTCTCCAGAGACCAGCTCCTGGTAATCTTCTGTTGAGATGTGTGCTTGATTGCATGTGACCCCTTCACCAAAATCATATGTATATGGACTCCCCCTCCAGACCTCATCAGAGCTGTTCCTCGGAGTTAAGAGTCTGTCTCCTAGGCTTTCATCATCAGGAAGCCCCAAATAAAACTGAACTGACAGATCTCAAGTTGTGTATTTTTTTCCCAGTAATCTCTAGCCAATTCTATAAAACTATAATGCCTCTAAAGCCAGGTAGAACAATTTTCCTTTTTTTGTAGTCTACTAGCAACCCAGGAGCTTCCCAGGTGGCTCAGCAGTAAAGAATCTGCCTGCAGTGCAGGAGACACAGGAGACGTGGGTTCAATCTCCTGGATCGTGGAAGATCCCCTGGAGGAGAGCATGGCAACCCACTCTAACATTCTACAGAATTCCATGGACAGAGGAGCCTGGCAGGCTGCATTCCATCAGATCACAAAGAGTCGGACATGACTGAATCAATGGAACACATGCACACATAACAACCCAAGATTCAAGAAAACAAAACTATATTAATCACAGTATTTCATCCTACTTCTCTTTGAGTATCAGCCAGCTAATCAAAGGAAACCACACAAGGCAACCAAAGAATATCAGAGATTTTCTGTCTCTTTAACTTTAACACATTAGCCAAGAATAATTAGGAACGGTCTGAAAGGAATCAATTTTGTTTTTTTTAAGGCAACAATTCACACTTCAGCATTTATGCAAATTTGGGTAATTTAAATGTATGAGATGATTAAGAAAGAATAATCTCTTTAATTCCCCAAGAGTCTGTATGTTCTTTTCTCCTTATGCAAATTTCTAGGATAGTCTCTTCTTTGATTCTTTTCTTAGACCATCATACTGCTTAAAATAAAGCATTGTAAATATACACAATAAAATCGGAATCTTGCCTATGGCTTCATGTGAGTCTGTGTAAACACTTGGCAGGAGTGGTATTTTAACTATTTTTGAATTGTCGCTTATGTGGAAAATGGTAATGGAGGAAAATATAAAGGCAGATATCTATGTAAACTCTTCAGGATAATTTGTCAAGTCTGATAAATGTAGTGCCCACCTCTAAACTCTTAAATCCCCTACTACTCTGTGCCCTTGCATCAATTAACATTTAATTTGACTTTTTAACAACCTCACTTATCACTAGTTTTTTCATGCCTGTGAAGCTAACAAATGTTAGCTTTTCAAAGCTGACAGTTTATGATTACGTAGAGCCAACACAATTTCAGGGTAATGAAATAAGAGATTAATGGACCACTGGGATGATGCAGCCACAGGGCTTGCTTAAAAAGAGAGATGGACTACAATCATGGTGAATGCCTCTTCTGAATAAACATATTTGAAGACAATAGTCCATGGCGTCTCAAAGAGTCGGACACGACCGAGCAACTTTCACTTTCACATACTAATGTCAAGAGGGAAAATCTCAACCTAATTATATTAACAGTGCTTCTAATTGTACACTTCAGAAGGGATATAAGGCCCCTGTCTATAAAACTTCTTCCACTACAACATATCTGGTATTGCAAGTGAAACAAAAAAAATGTGTCAAAGAAAAGTATGATTTAACAGCATGAAGAAAGCAATAGTTTAAGACTCAAATTAATAAAACAGTATCACTATTTTGCTACGGAAGAAAGCAATAGATTTGAAAGTAATTTTATATACTTTTTGTACACACGTGCATACATGATGTTTATAAAACATACTGAAATATTAACTTCATTAAACTTAAAAAAACAACTGTAGTCCTGAGTCCTCAGTCAATGCCTGAGAGGAGTCATTTGGCTGTCTTCTTGAGGATGCTCATAGCATTTTATACCTCTAAAGGAAATTATTTGTATAGAGGATCAGTGTTAAAAAGAAAATTCATGTAGGTATTTGGACATCACTCAGATACATACAAACATAACAAATATCTATATATTATATGTTTATAATACATATTTATACATATATATAAATATATTAATAGGATTACTTTACAGAAAATCAATGAACCTTGAAAAACACCACATATTCAACTTCTTCCTATTCAAGATCCATCCAATTCAGTGCTTTTCCAATACTCCTTTCTAGAATCTCCAGAGTTCTTTATTTGTTCTCTCCTTGTGCCTTTTAATGTCCATCATAATTATTTCTGTAAAGGTTTTCTCTTCATTATTAGATTGTGAGCTCCTTTCTTCCAGGGCCAACAATAATAACTGCTTTACATAGATCACCTGATGAATACATTTTTATTAAATGAAAGGAAAAACTACATAGATTTGAAATATATGTGTGAACTATATATAACTGGATACTCAAGTGGATATATAATTGAATAAATAACCTAAATGAGAGTATTAAAGTTCAAAACAATGCATATCCCAAGGGAAAAATTGTTACAATTGTTACAAATTTCAATAAACATGATTTGATTTAAATGATCTGAAAAGATTTGTTTTAACAGTATATAACATGTTTTTTAGTTGCTCAATCATGTCCAACTCTTTGCAGCCCCATGAACTGTAGCCTGCCAGACTCCTCTGTCCATGGAATTTTCCAGGCAAAAATACTGCAGTAAGGTTCCATTTCCTACTCCAGGGGATCTTTATGAACCAGGGATCAAATCTAAGTCTCCTGTATTGGAAGGTAGAGTCTTTACCATGAGTGCCACCTGGAAAGTCTCTATATAACATATATTCCAAGTCCTGAAAGATGATGCTGTGAAAGTGCTGCACTCAATATGCCAGCAAATTTGGAAAACTCAGCAGTGGCCACAAGATTGGAAAAGGTCAGTTTTCATCCCAATCCCAAAGAAAGGCAATGCCAAGGAGTGCTCAAACTACCGAACAATTGCACTCATCTCACACGCTAGTAAAGTAATGCTCAAAATTCTCCAAGCCAGGCTTCAGCAATATGTGAACCGTGAACTTCCTGATGTTCAAGCTGGTTTTAGAAAAGGCAGAGGAACCAGAGATCAAATTGCCAACATCCACTGGATCATGGAAAAAGCAAGAGAGTTCCAGAAAAACATCTAATTCTGCTTTATTGACTATGCCAAAGCCTTTGACTGTGTAGATCACAATAAACTATGGAAAATTCTGAAAGAGATGGGAATACCAGACCACCTGATCTGCCTCTTAAGAAATCTGTATGCAGGTCAGGAAGCAACAGTTAGAACTGGTCATGGAACAACAGACTGGTTCCAAATAGGAAAAGGAGTACGTCAAGGCTGTATATTGTCACCATGTTTATTTAACTTATATGCAGAGTACATCATGAGAAATGCTGGACTGGAAGAAACACAAGTTGGAATCAAGATTGCTGGGAGAAATATCAATAACCTCAGATATGCAGATGACACGACTCTTATGGCAGAAAGTGAAGAGGGGCTAAAAAGCCTCTTGATGAAAGTGAAAGTGGAGAGTGAAAAGGTTGGCTTAAAGCTCAACATTCAGAAAACGAAGATCATGGCATCTGGTCCCATCACTTCATGGCAAATAGATGGGGAAACAGTGGAAACAGTGTCAGACTTTGTTTTTCTGGGCTCCAAAATCACTGCAGATGGTGACTGCAGTCATGAAATTAAAAGACGCTTACTCCTTGGAAGGAAAGTTATGACCAACCTAGATAGCATATTCAAAAGCAGAGACATTACTTTGCCAACAAAGGTTCGCCTAGTCAAGGCTATGGTCTTTCCTGTGGTCATGTATGGATGTGAGAGCTGGACTGTGAAGAAGGCTGAGCACCAAAGAATTGATGCTTTTGAACTGTGGTGTTGGAGAAGACTCTTGAGAGTCCCTTGGACTGCAAGAAGATCCAACCAGTCCATTCTGAAGGAGATCAGCCCTGGAATTTCTTTGGAAGGAATGATGCTAAAGCTGAAACTCCAGTATTTTGGCCACCTCATGCGAAGAGTTGACTCATTGGAGAAGACTCTGATGCTGGGAGGGATTGAGGGCAGGAGGAGAAGGGGACGACAGAGGATGAGATGGCTGGATGGCATCACTGACTTGATGGGTGTGAGTCTGGGTGACCTCCGGGAGCTGGTGATGGACAGGGAGGCCTGGTGTGCTGTGGTTCATGGGGTCGCAAAGAGTCGGACACGACTGAGCGACTGATCTGATCTGATCTGATCTTATAAAACATTTCTCTTTGTCATTCATAAGGATGAAAGAAACAAAGGTAGCTGTTTTCAAATTAGACATGTGTGGAATGTCTCATTACAAGCCAGGCATGGTGATGAGTGTCAATGATCTAAAGACACAAGAGACAAACTCCCTGCCATCAAGAAGTTTGTTTAATTAGAAACAGAGACATCAATTTGTGTAACTGATTAAGCTTCACTTCCAATGGGTGCTCCCATAAAGACAAACTTCAGCTTGGAAAAATTAGGAAAGCTGTCAACCACACATAAAGCAGAGTGCAATTTCTAAAAAGCTATATTGCAAATATAGAAAAACAGAAAGGAAGCAATAATCCTGAATAGAAAGACAATAGATGTAGGGGTTAAGGGCCCAAGTGTTGGTATCAAATGACCTACATTAAAATGTTCCCTGTCCTACTACTCAACAAGGTTGAAAGTAAAAGTGAAAGTGTTAGCCACTCAGTCATGTCTGAATCTTTGCAATCCCATGGACTGTAGCCTGCCAGGTTCCTCTATCCATGTGATTTCTCAGGCAAGAATACTGGAGTGGTTAGCCATTCCCTTCTCCAGGGGAACTTCCCAACCCAGGGGCTGAACCTGGGTCTCCTGCATTTCAGGCATATTCTTTACCGTCTGAGCCAATAGTGTTATCATAAGCCAACTCTTCCCTCACTTTTGGTCTTCTATTTCCCATCTGTAAAATGGTATCACTAAATATTGATCAGCTCTTCAGTTAGGAAGCTGTTAGGATTAACTATAATAGTAAATACTTTTTATAATACCTCCCAAATAAAAAGTTTTTATATAGTGACAACTGATAATATTATAATTTATTAATATTTTGCTATTATAATTTGGAGGAAAAAACTCTTCCAAAGAATAGACATTCCCAAAAGAAAACTAGACTTGTCCCCAGTCAAAGGAGTTAGTTCAGTTCAGTTCCGACTCTTTGCAACCCCATGAATTGCAGCACACCAGGCCTCCCTGTCCATCACCAACTCCTGGAGTTCACTCAGACTCACATCCATCGAGTCAGTGATGCCATCCAGCCATCTCATCCTCTGTCGTCCCGTTTTCCTCCTGCCCCTAATCCCTCCCAGCATCAGAGTCTTCTCCAATGAGTCAACTCTTTGCATGAGGTGGCCAAAGTACTGGAGTTTCAGCTTTAGCATCATTCCTTTCAAAGAACACGCAGGGCTGATCTCCTTCAAAATGGACTGGTTGGATCTCCTTGTCAAAGGAATCAGATCAGATCAGATCAGTCGCTCAGTTGTGTCCGACTCTTTGCGACCCCATGAACTGCAGCACGCCAGGCCTCCCTATCCATCACCAGCTCTCGGAGGTCACCCAGACTCACATTCATCGAGTCAGTGATGCCATCCAGCCATCTCATCCTCTGTCGTCCCCTTCTCCTCCTGCCCTCAATCCCTCCCAGCATCAGAGTCTTCTCCAATGAGTCAACTCTTCGCATGAGGTGGCCAAAATACTGGAGTTTCAGCTTGAGCATCATTCCTTCCAAAGAAATCCCAGGTCTGATCTCCTTCAGAATGGACCGGTTGGATCTCCTTGCAGTCCAAGGGACTCTCAAGAGTCTTCTCCAACACCACAGTTCAAAAGCACCAATTCTTCGGTGCTCAGCTTTCTTCACAGTCCAGCTCTCACATCCATACATGACCACAGGAAAGACCATAGCCTTGACTAGGCGAACCTTTGTTGGCAAAGTGATGTCTCTGCTTTTGAATATGCTATCTAGGTTGGCCATAACCTTCCTTCCAAGGAGTAAGCGTCTTTTAATTTCATGACTGCAGTCACCATCTGCAGTGATTTTGGAGCCCCAAAAAACAAAGTCTGACACTGTTTCCACTGTTTCCCCATCTATTTCCCATGAAGTGATGGGACCGGATGCCATGATCTTCGTTTTCTGAATGTTGAGCTTTAAGCCAACCTTTTCACTCTCCACTTTCACTTTCATCAAGAGGCTTTTTAGTTCCTCTTCACTTTCTGCCATAAGGGTGGTGTCATCTGCATATCTGAGGTTGTTGATATTTCTCCCAGCAATCTTGAATCCAGCTTGTGCTTCTTCCAGCCCAGCATTTCTCATGATGTACTCTGCATATAAGTTAAATAAACATGGTGACAATATACAGCCTTGACGTACTCCTTTTCCTATTTGGAACCAGTCTGTTGTTCCATGACCAGTTCTAACTGTTGCTTCCTGACCTGCATACAGATTTCTCAAGAGGCAGATCAGGTGGTCTGGTATTCCCATCTCTCTCAGAATTTTCCACAGTTTATTGTGATCTACACAGTCAAAGGCTTTGGCATAGTCAATAAAGCAGAAATAGATGTTTTTCTGGAACTCTCTTGCTTTTTCCATGATCCAGCAGATGTTGGCAATTTGATCTCTGGTTCCTCTGCCTTTTCTAAAACCAGCTTGAACATCAGGAAGTTCACGGTTCACATATTGCTGAAGCCTGGCTTGGAGAATTTTGAGCATTACTTTACTAGCGTGTGAGATGAGTGCAATTGTGCGGTAGTTTGAGCACTCTTTGGCATTGCCTTTCTTTGGGATTGGGATGAAAACTGACCTTTTCCAATCTTGTGGCCACTGCTGAGTTTTCCAAATTTGCTGGCATATTGAGTGCAGCACTTTCACAGCATCATCTTTCAGGATTTGGAACAGCTCCACTGGAATTCCGTCACCTCCACTAGCTTTGTTCCTAGTGATGCTTTCTAAGGCCCACTTGACTTCACATTCCAGTATGTCTGGCTCTAGGTCAGTGATCACACCATCATGATTATCTGGGTCGTGAAGCTCTTTTTTGTACAGTTCTTCTGTGTATTCTTGCCACCTCTTCTTAATATCTTCTGCTTCCGTTAGGTCCACACCATTTCTGTCCTTTATTGAGCCCATCTTTGCATGAAATGTTCCTTTGGTATCTCTGATTTTCTTGAATAGATCCTTAGTCTTTCCCATTCTGTTGTTTTCCTCTATTTCTTTGCATTGATCGCTGAAGAAGGCTTTCTTATCTCTTCTTGCTATTCTTTGGAACTCTGCATTCAGATGTTTATATCTTTCCTTTTCTCCTTTGCTTTTCGCTTCTCTTCTTTTTGCAGCTATTTGTAAGGCCTCCCCAGACAGCCATTTTGCTTTTTTGCATTTCTTTTCCATGGGGATGGTCTTGATCCCTGTCTCCTGTACAATGTCACGAACCTCATTCCATAGTTCATCAGGCACTCTATCTATCAGATCTAGGCCCTTAAATCTATTTCTCACTTCCACTGTATAATCATAAGGGATTTGATTTAGGTCATACCGGAATGGTCTAGTAGTTTTCCCTACTTTCTTCAATTTCAGTCTGAATTTGTCAAAGGAATAGGGGCCTAAAAAAAAGCAGACTAGGGAGCAGTGAGCGACTTCACTTTCACTTTTCACTTTCACACATTAGAGAAGGAAATGGCAACCCACTCCAGTGTTCTTGCCTGGAGAATCCCAGGGACGGGGGAGCCTGGTGGGCTGACGTCTTTGGGGTCGCACAGAGTCGGACACAACTGAAGCGACTTAGCAGCAGCAGCAACAGGGAGCAGTGGGGACTGTGACTAACACGAGCATGGGCCACATCTCAAGGACAGACTCAACTTCATTCAAGCCAGTCATTTACATTCAGCAAACTGGCCTAGATTTCCTAGAGCTTCATATTTTCTAAGAAAAAATTGAAATCAATAAATTCATATGAAATTTCCCAGTGATTGTGACAATGGGTAGTTCGTGTGACCTTTGTTCTGAAGGAAAACTGACTACATTGTGACAGGATTCAAAACACAGTACTCCACCATACAGCATCTTGGCATACCGGATATTTTAACATGAAGGAATTTGAGAAAACAGAAAAGGCAGCAATGTCTCTGAATTTCTCCCACTCTTCTCCCCAGAAGCAGATCCTAAGACTTTCCCATGAGAGATGCCCTCTCTATACCCAGAAGAAAGAAACAACCTTATCTCTAAGATGGGGAAATGCCAAGAAATATCCAAATGAACAGGTCTTTCTAAGGTTCCCCCACTTAGCTACACTTACCTCCTACTCTTTGTCCTATTATAATTCATCACAATATTCCACTCCTCATCAAACCTAGCATGAAAACACTCAGTTTTAATGATTTCTTGAAGTCTTTATTTCCTTATAATGGTTCCTACATCATGTAAAACTTTCATTAAATAATTTGTATGCTTTTCTCTTGTTTATCCCTCTTTGTCAATTCTATTTTTAGATCCAGCTAGGGACTCTTAGAGGATCAAGGAAAGTTTTCTCCTTCCCTATGGCTGCAAGAATTTACCTGTCATTTGCACTCAATAAAATTTGCTTTCACTTTTAGAAGAATAGAATTCTCATTGGGCATATGGAAATATACACCAACTACTAGCAATAAACAAAATCTTTATCTGTGTAAACAAACAACCAGGACTCACTAAACATCTGAAGGAAACAAACAGGTGATACCAAATCCCACAAAGAACAAAGGTAATTTCTGAGGAAACTTTAAGATTTAATAAAAATAAAACATCCAATAATTATAATGACTACATTCTGAGGTTTGAGAGTCTTTTAAAGACGGAAAATGAGGAGTAAGCAGAAGAGGAAGAGGAGAAGGAGGAAGAAAATAAGGAGAAGAAGAAAACGAAGGAAAAGGATAAGAGGCTGCTATGATAAATAAGCAATGATTTTTCTAAAAAAGAATGACATAAGGCCTCTTCAGCAATATGAACCTTGAGATTAGCATACTAAGTCAGAGAAAGACAAACATTTTATTATATCACTTACATATGAAATCTAAAAGATAATATAAATGAACTTACAAAACAGAAATACAGTTACATACATATCAAGCACAACAGATTACTTAAGGCAAGAATACTGGAGTGGGTTGCCATTTCCTTCTCCAGGGGACCTTCCCCACCCTTGGATCAAACCCAGGTCTCCCACATTGCAGGCAGATTCTTTGCTATTTGAGCCACTCTGGGAAGCAAAAAATAATATAAATGAAATTATGTATAAAACAGAATAAACTTCAGATCAGATCAGTCGCTCAGTTGTGTCCGACTCTTTGCGACCCCATGAATTGCAGCACGCCAGGCCTCCCTGTCCATCACCAACTCCCGGAGGTCACTCAGACTCACATCCATCGAGTCAGTGATGCCATCCAGCCATCTCATCCTCTGTCGTCCCCTTCTCCTCCTGCCCCCAATCCCTCCCAGCATCAGTCTTCTCCAATGAGTCAACTCTTCGCATGAGGTGGCCAAAATACTGGAGTTTCAGCTTCAGCATCATTCCTTCCAAAGAAATCCCAGGGTTGATTTCCTTCAGAAGAGCAATATTGCATAGGAACCTGGAACGTCAGGTCCGTGAATCAAGGCAAATTGGAAGTGGTCAAACAAGAGATGGTAAGAGTGAATGTTGACATTCTAGGAATTAGCGAACTAAAATGGACTGGAATGGGTGAATTTAACTCAGAGGACCATTATATCTACTACTGTGGGCAGGAATCCCTCAGAAGAAATGGAGTGGCCATCATGGTCAACAAAAGAGTCCGAAATGCAGTACTTGGATGCAATCTCAAAAACAACAGAATGATCTCTGTTCGTTTCCAAGGCAAACCATTCAATGTCACAGTAATCCAAGTCTATGCCCCAACCAGTAACGCTAAAGAAGCTGAAGTTGAACGGTTCTATGAAGACCTACAAGACCTTTTAGAACTAACACCCAAAAAAGATGTCCTTTTCATTATAGGGGACTGGAATGCAAAAGTAGGAAATCAAGAAACACCTGTAGTAACAGGCAAATTTGGCTTTGGAATACGGAATGAAGCAGGGCAAAGACTAATAGAGTTTTGCCACGAAAATGCACTGGTCATAGCAAACACCCTCTTCCAACAACACACGAGAAGACTCTATACATGGACATCACCAGATGGTCAACACCGAAATCAGATCGATTATATTCTCTGCAGCCAAAGATGGAGAAGCTCTATACAATCAGCAAGAACAAGACCGGGAGCTGACTGTGGCTACAACCATGAACTCCTTATTGCCAAATTCAGACTGAAATTGAAGAAAGTAGGGAAAACCACTAGACCATTCAGGTATGACCTAAATCAAATGCCTTATGATTATACAGTGGAAGTGAGAAATAGATTTAAGGGCCTAGATCTGATAGATAGAGTGCCTGATGAACTATGGAATGAGGTTCGTGACATTGTACAGGAGACAGGGATCAAGACCATCCCCATGGAAAAGAAATGCAAAACAGCAAAATGGCTGTCTGGGGAGGCCTTACAAATAGCTGTGAAAAGAAGAGAAGCGAAAAGCAAAGGAGAAAAGGAAAGATATAAACATCTGAATGCAGAATTCCAAAGAACAGCAAGAAGAGATAAGAAAGAATAGACTTACATACATAGAAAACAAATTTATGGTTACCACAGGGAAAAGTGGGTGAGGGATAAATTGGCAAAGGGATTACCAGATACACAGTGCTATGAAAGTGTTAGTTGCTCAATTATGTCTGATTCCTTATGACTCAATGGACTGTAGCCCACCAGACTCTTCTGTCCATGGAACTTTCCAGGCAAGAATACTGGTGTGGGTTGCCATTTCCTTCTCCAAGGGATCTTCCCAATCCAGGGATTGATTATACCCTGGTCTCCTGCATTCCAGGTAGATTCTTTACCATCTGAGCTACCAGGGAAGCATCACACTACTATAACTATGAATAAAATTAAATGACTAGGACCCACTTGATAGTATAGGAAACTATAGTCAATATCTTATAATATCTTTAATGGAAAAGAATATTCCTTTCAGTTTAGTTCAGTTCAGTCCAGTCACTCAGTCGTGTCCAACTCTTTGCGACACCATGAAGCACAGCACACCAGGCCTCCCTGTCCATCACCAACTCCCGGAGTTCATTCAGACTCATGTCCATCGAGTCAGTGATGCTATTCAGCCACCTCATCCTCTGTCATCCCGTTCTCCTTCTGCCTCCAATCCCTCCCAGCATCAGAGTCTTTTCCAATGAGTCAACTCTTCTCATGAGGTGGCCAAAGTACTGGAGTTTTAGCTTTAGCATCATTCCTTCCAAATAAATCCCAGGGCTGATCTCCTTCAGAATGGACTGGTTGGATCTCCTTGCAGTCCAAGGGACTCTCAAGAGTCTTCTCCAACACCATAGTTCAAAAGCATCTATTCTTC
The DNA here is from genome assembly GCA_935064755.1 of Tragelaphus eurycerus. NCBI lineage: Eukaryota > Metazoa > Chordata > Mammalia > Artiodactyla > Bovidae > Tragelaphus > Tragelaphus eurycerus. The sequence goes on from CAKXYN010000006.1 coordinate 3,356,426, forward strand.
AGCGCTCAGCTTTCTTCACAGTCCAACTCTCACATCCATACATGACCACTGGAAAAACCATAGCCTTGACTAGATGGACCTTTGTTGGCAAAGTAATGTTTCTGCTTTTGAATATGCTATCTAGGTTGGTCATAACTTTCCTTCCAAGGAGTAAGCGTCTTTTAATTTCATGACTGCAGGCACCATCTGCAGTGATTTTGGAGCCCCAAAAATAAAGTCTGACACTGTTTCCACTGTTTCCCCATCTATTTCCCATGAAGTGATGGGACCAGATGCCATGATCTTCGTTTTCTGAATGTTGAGTTTTAAGCTAAATTTTTCACTCTCCACTTTCACCTTCATCAAGAGGCTTTTTAGTTCCTCTTCACTTTCTGCCATAAGGGTGGTGTCATCTGCATATCTGAGGTTGTTGATATTTCTCCCAGCAATCTTGAATCCAGCTTGTGCTTCTTCCAGCCCAGCATTTCTCATGATGTACTCTGCATATAAGTTAAATAAACATGGTGACAATATACAGCCTTGACATACTCCTTTTCCTATTTGGAACCAGTCTGTTGTTCCATGTCCAGTTCTAACTGTTGCTTCCTGACCTGCATACAGATTTCTCAAGAGGCAGTTCAGGTGGTCTGGTATTTCCATCTCTTTCAGAATTTTCCACAGTTTATTGTGATCCACACAGTCAAAGGCTTTGGCATAGTCAATAAAGCAGAAATAGATGTTTTTCTGGAACTCTCTCGCTTTTTTGATGATCCAGCGGATGTTGGCAATTTGATCTCTGGTTCCTCTGCCTTTTCTAAAACCAGCTTGAACATCTGGAAGTTCACGGTTCATGTATTGCTGAAGCCTGGCTTGGAGAATTTTGAGCATTACTTTACTAGCGTGTGAGATGAGGGCAATTGTGTGGTAGTTTGAGCATTCTTTGACATTGCCTTTCTTTGGGATTGGGATGAAAACTGACCTTTTCCAATCTTGTGGCCACTGTTGAGTTTTCCAAATATGCTGGCATATTGAGTGCAGCACTTTCACAGCATCATCTTTCAGGATTTGGAACAGCTCCACTGGAATTCCATCACCTCCATTACCTTTGTTTGTAGTGATGCTTTCTAAGGCCCACTTGACTTCACATTCCAGGATGTCTGGCTCCAGGTCAGTGATCACACCATCATGATTATCTGGGTCATGAAAATCTTTTTTGTACAGTTCTTCTGTGTATTCTTGCCACCTCTTCTTAATATCTTCTGCTTCTGTTAGGTCCATACCATTTCTGTCCTTTATCAAGCCCATCTTTGCTGAAATTATATATATGTAATATATATATATAATGTGATTACATATCTCATTTCAAAAATCAAGACATCGATACACTATATAGTATAAAAGTCTAGGCTGAAAATTCATTATTTCAGCTGAAGAAGCAAACATAGGAATAATCTTTAAACTATATAAAAGGAAAAAAGTTGGAAATTTTTTAAGTCATATAATTATGTCTGGGAAGTCCACAGTAAACTGGTAGGGGCTCCAGAGAAAGAAGACAGAGAGAGGCATGGAAAGAAATAGACCATGGAAGAAAGCTTCTCTGACCTAAAAATGATTAAAGACTTCAGATGGAAAGAGCCCTGTAAGTGATTAAATGAGAGAAATTTCCCAAGACAAATGAAGGATACTAGAATGTGTATCTTGAACTGATTATTCTGAGAAACAAGATGCAGAATAAGCTCTGCAAATAGAGAAGTTATGCTTTTGTAAGGGAAATGGACTTTTGTAACAGACACCTCCATTGTAAAGGTGGATCTCTAACTATACCAAAAAGAGAAGGATGACTCCAAATCACAGAACCTCATCAATATAGAAGGAACTAATTTATATCTGCAGAGCAAATGATTATGGTGTGATCACTCACACTCACTTAGAGCCAGACATCCTGGAATGTGAAGTCAACTCGGCCTTAGGAAGCATCACTTGAACAAAGCTAGTGGAGGTGATGGAATTCCAGTGGAACTATTTCAAATCCTAAAAGATGATGCTGTGAAAGTGCTGCACTCAGTATGTCACCAAATTTGGAAAACTCAGCAGTGACCACAGGACTGAAAAAGTTCAGTTTTTATTCCAATCCCAAAGAAAGGCAATGCCAAAGAATGCTCAAACTACTTCACAGTTGTATTCATCTCACACGCTAGTAAAGTAATGCTCAAAATTCTCCAAGCCAGGCATCAGCAGTACATGAACCATGAACTCCAGATGTTCAAGCTGGTTTTAGAAAAGGCAGAGGAACCAGAGATCAAATTGCCAACATCCGCTGGATCATCAAAAAAGCGAGAGAGTTCCAGAAAAACATCTATTTCTGCTTTATTGAATATGCCAAAACTTTTGACTGTGTGGATCACAATAAACTGTGGAAAATTCTGAAAGAGATGGGAATACCAGACCACCTCACCTGCCTATTGAGAAACCTGTATGCAGGTCAGGAAGCAACTGTTAGAACTGGTCATGGAACAACAGACTGATTCCAAATAGGAAAAGGCTGTATATTGTCACCCTGCTTATTTAACTTATATGCAGAGTGCATCATGAGAAACACTAGGCTGTAGGAAGCACAAGTGAAGTGAAGTGAAGTCGCTCAGTCGTGTCTGACTCTTTGCAACCCCATGGATTGTAGTCCACCAGGCTCCTAAGTCCATGGGATTTTCCAGGCATGAATACTGGAGTGGGTTGCCGTTTCCTTCTCCAGGGGATCTTCCTGACCCAGGGATCGAACCTGAGTCTCCCGCATTGTAGGCAGACGCTTTACCATCTGAGCTACCAGGGAAGTCCAGAGGAAGCACAAGCTGGAATCAAGATTGTTGGGAGAAATATCAATAACCTCAGATATGCAAATGACACCAACCTTATGGCAGAAAGTGAAGAGGAACTAAAGAGCCACTTGGTGAAAGTGGAGAGTTAAAAAGTTGGCTTAAAGCTCAACATTCAGAAAACGAAGATCATGGCATCTGGTCCCATCACTTCATGAGAAATAGATGGGGAAACGGTGGCTGACTTTATTTTTCTGTCCTCCAAAATCACTGCAGATGGTGATTGCAGCATGAAGTTAAAAGCTTACTTCCAAGCTTACTCCTTGGAAGGAAAGTTATGACCAACCTAGACAGCATATTAAAAAGCAGAGATATTATTTTGTCAACAAAGGTCAGTCTAGTCAAGGCTATGGTTTTTCCAGTAGTCATGTATGGATGTGAGAGTTGGACCTAAAGAAAGCTGAGTGCACAAGAATTGATGCTTTTGAACTGTGGTGTTGGAGAAGACTCTTGAGAGTCCCTTGGACTGCAAGGAGATCCAACCAGTCCATCCTAAAGGAGATCAGTTCTGGGTGTTCATTTGTAGGACTGATGTTGAAGCTGAAACTACAATACTTTGGCCACCTGATGTGAAGAGCTGACTCATTTGAAAAGACCCTGATGCTGGGAAGTATTGAGGGTAGGAGAAGGGGATGACAGAGGATGAGATGATTGGATGGCATCACTGAGTCAATGGACATGGGTTTGGGTAGACTGCAGCAGTTGGTGATGAATAGAGAGGCTTGGCATGCTGTGGTTCATGGGGTCACAAAGTGTCACACATGACTGAGTGACTGAGCTGAACTGAGCAAACCTTATCTTTTTACCAAATTTTTCCTGGTAACTTTCCCATAATTGGCCTCCCTCACACCTTTCTTTCTTTCTTCTTTAGCTGAAGGTGGTTCTAAGCCAACTCAGATTTTCTCATTTTTCCAAGCCATCTAAATGATAGTTCTAAGCCTGAAGAGTTACTCATTTTTCCCCTGGGTATCTCTTAGGTACACACAAAGTATAAATGTTAATAAACTTGTTTTTCTTTCATTAATTTTTTTTTTTTTTTACAGGAGTCTCAGATAAGAAAGGAGGAAGAGAAGGTAACAACAGAGGATGAGATGGTTGGATGGCATCACCAACTCAATTGATATGAGTTTGAGGAAACTCTGGGAGATAGTGAAGGACAGGGAAACCTGGAGTGCTGTAGTCCATGGGGTCACAAAGAGGCAGACACGACTGAGCAATGGAATGACAACAGATAAGAAAACAGAAGAGTGGAAGAAAAATAATTTTCCTTCTCCTACACTTATCCTGGGGAAATTTCTGGATTCCAAGGATAAAGAGAAAATTCTAAAACAATCGATAAAGACAAAACACTTTCCTCTAAAAATTGACATTGTATTTTTAAAGAATACTAAAAATAAAATAGAACTGTGTTCTCAAAACTCAAATGAGAAAATTTTGAAGACATTTTGAAAGTTTATAGTATATTAGTTCTTCTGAGATAATTCCTTAAGAATTTACTCAATATTGTACTTCACCAAAATAACTAAATACAAGAAAAAGGATGACATTATTTAAGAATGCAGAGATTCAAAAATATAAATAATATAGTTACAAACATCTGTTGTTTTAAGAGCATGAACTGTAAAACTTTATGTTACAAATAAATTCATAACAGTTTTAAGATAAACCTCTTGGGAATAAAAAATGTGACTGAAGAAGGTAAAAAGGGAAGAGAAGAAAAGTAAGCATAACAAATAGGGAAGAGAATGTCAATAGGTAATATTCTATCATAAAAATACATATTATCACATTAGAGTCAAAACTATTAATCCAACTGTAGATGGATAATAAGATGATAATTAAAACAAATGACACACGTAGATTGAAAATACTGAAATGAAAATATATGTCTAATTTAAATATACCCTTCACATGAGTGCTCTCATCTCCCCTCAAAAAAGAAAAAAAAGAAAAAAAAGGACCTGTGATAAAACAGAATTCAATGTCTAGAAATCATTCAAAATTGCAGGAGAAACAATCACAAAAAAAATTTTACAAATACCATTACGCAACAAAAAGGTAGCATCAAATGTAACACAAAATTCTAGAACTCTAAGAATAAGTTTATAAATTAATGTTCATAGAGGCAAATAACCACACAAAAATTATTGGTTAAAATACACAAGAATTATGAGAAAGAGGATTCAAATAAGGTAACTTATAGGCATGATATAAGGTAAAATAAAGAATTTTTTACTCATCAGAGAATGCACATTTTTATACAGGAATAGGACATTGAAAGATTGCTCACAAAACACTTAAAGTTTCAAAGTACAAATCATAGAAAACTATAATATTTACCAAATAAAACTAGAATCTAAAAATGAAAGGATTGACCAAAATATATAATATTTGTAAATTTTAAAACACTTCTTGGCCTTGATCATCTACCATTTACATTGTTAACATTTCAGGAATTGCTTACACTTTGAAACAGAAAACCTATTTTGGTAATGATTCTAAATACCTGAGGAACTTTAAAAATAAAAACTTAAATCTTGGGACTCAGCCCCTGAGCAGCAATACCTGTAAAAGCTTTTCCAGGTGATCCTAAAGCACAGTGGGTTTTGAGAAACACAGCCTATGCAGAAGCCAGCAGACAATTTGCCCTGTGGGGCTGATGCTTTTGGGAGAAACCAACAAGAAATTGAAAAAGCAAGTTGAAAAAAAATAAAAGCAAGAAATGAAAAGTATGTCCTTGAGAAACTTTTTTTATTGCTAATGATGGAGAGACTATTAAAATATACTTAAATATACAGAATGTGGAAATATTTTTAATAAGACCAGGACTCAGAAAAGAAGTATAAAGATTAAAAGTACTGGACTTGGAACTTAGGTTTTCAAATCCCTGATCCTAAACAGCTTAGGACATGTTACTCTGTTTTCACTGAATTACAAAGTACAGAGCTGGGAAGGATATTTAGGATGGCCTGATTCAGCCCCTTTCATTTTGTGATGAGGCTTCTGACTTCAGAAGTTGAGAGTACTCAGGATCACTTGGTGCAAGATGGCAACTAGAATTTTGATCCCTTGGCCCCTTGCTGAATGCAGTTTATCCTGGTTGTAAATTAAAATGGTAATATTTCCACAGCATTACTGGAATCCTGGGGACTGCCTTCTAATCCAGTTTAAAAGTGACAGAGGAAACCTGTCACACTGCTTCATAGTGTCACTTTATATTTTAAAATGCTTATGTAAATGGCTTCCCTCTTAGCTCAGCTGGTAAAGAATCCACCTACAATGCAGGAGACCCTGGTTCGATTCCTGGGTCAGGAAGATCCACTGGAAAAGGGATAGGCCACCCACTCCAGTATTCTGGCCTAGAAAATTCTATGGACTGTGCAGTCCATGGGGTCATAAAGAGTTGGACACAACTGAGCAACTTTCATTCACTCACTAACAAAAGACCACGAATTTAGAAGTTAGGAATAGCAAGTCAAATGCTAAGGGCAGAACTAATCTGGCAGACCCTTTTATCTGGCCCAGCATGGTGGGTTTTTCCCCTCTAGCTGTAATTTTAAATATGTTCAGTCATTTCCAGAATACCACAGGCTCCAACATTTCCTATTGTTTGCACTGATTCAATTCATATATTTAATTACCTGCCTGATTTTAGCTATTAAGGGTGGTTAAAATCGTGAGAGTGGGTAAGATTACGAAGAGCAAAGGAAGAAAGCCGTAGTCCTGCATCTAATTTGAGTGGATGGGAAACGGAAAGGACTAGGAAAAAACAATTAAAAGGAAAGATGCTAGAGATAAGAGGAGGAACCAAGAGAAGGCTACAATTCAGTACATAAAATGAGTGTGAATCAATGACTATATGTGCAACTGGAAACCATTTAGTCCTTATTTTATGATCCTCAGTTTCATTACTGGTTGGAAGAGTTAAAAGAAAAAGTTGATAAAATTGTATTGTATGTATACATTTATCGCACAACAGGAAAAGGAAGTTTGCAAAGTCGTGGATTGAGTTCCTGGAGAATGTTTGAGGAAATGCTCTACATCTATCAAGTAAGATCTGTACGTTTCTAACCAAAAATAAAGTGATTTAACAAGGTGCAACTTTTATCACAAACTTCATCCCTGCCCTCAACTGCAACGACCACCTGCTGGATTAGAAAATGAGAGAATGTTCTCTTTTTTTTCAATGTCTAATTAATACTGTCTTGCTTAGATACTGTTGAAGAAAGTGCCAATTAGTGTCACCATCCAGGAACGGAATTTTCACACAGCTTTAGACAGCATGGAAAAGCTGATACATCCTGGAATACCACTATTGTTTGATCAAACACTCTTCAATTTACAATAATTAAGAAAATCACACATCTCTAAACACATAAACTTTCATACACCATTTCTAAGAAGAAAATACAAAATGCAGGAAGACTATGAACTCAAATACATAACAGAATACACACTTTCCCTTTAATATCTGAATACAAGCTCCTTAAGGTCAAGGACTGGTCATCATATCTACACGGCTCAGCATAACCACTAATACAAAACTGAAGATAGTTTTTTATCCTAAACACTGGCCATTAAGAACTAACAACTAGGAACTATAGGATCTGAGTAACCAACAGCCAGGCAGTATCATACAAAGAATTCCATTGAGGAGACAAATATTATTCCTCATTCTACTTCCAACCTCTACTTATCCTAGGCTTCAGCCACGTGGGGGTGCAAGACTTTCATTTGCATGCATTCTTGCTTTTGTCCACAATTTCAATATCAATCACTTTGACCAACTCCCAGTTGCAAGAAATAAGTCTAAGGGAGGGCATGTCACACAATTCAGGCAAACAAAATGCAAAGGAAAAATGCTTGGGACTTTTGAGAACTATTTTACTTCCTCATGAGACAGAGTGGCAGAAGGACAGTCTTTATCCACTCTACTCCTTCCTTGCTGATTGTGATGATGTCATGTGTAGAGATGATGTTTGGAGGATTGGCAGCCATGTGATCAGATACTAGATATCACCATCAGTGTGGATGGTAGGAAAGAAAGAGTGTGTGTCTTTGGTAACAGAACTAAGCCAGCCACTGAACTTATATGGAGACTGCCTCACTGTGAACTTCTCATTAGGGTAATAAGAAATGTCTTTCTGGTTTAACTCACTGTTAGTCAGACATTCTATTTCTTTTACCCAAATATTCCAATACAATATCATGCACTAAGGCAAAAAGTATTTGTTGGCTAATGACAGCCATTCTCCCATCATCTTCTTTGCCAGAAAAGTGGCAGTCCATTATGGGACTTAAAATGCTAGGGCCTTGCTTTCCATCTTCACTTGCTCATCCGAAGTATGTAATGCTACCTTGGCCTGTCATTGCAGGGGGAAGTAGTACACGAAAATGTTCTTGTTAAGATTTTCTCCTTCCTAAATGAGATACCTACTAAGAAGTTTTGTTTCCTTTTTATGTTTTAACATGCCGTGTGAAGATGTAACCTTGAAGCTATGGCAGCCGTTTTGTAATCATGAATAGAAATCCAACAGAAGTAGAGAAAAATCAACCAACATCCCTGACACTTTTGAGCAGTTGAACCAATACTGGAATCACTTGCCTTATTCTGTACTTATGGATAGCTGAGCAAAATAAAGTCCTAAATTTAAGTCACTTTTGGTTGAATGTTATTTTATTGACCAAAGATTTCTAACAGAAACATTCATCAAATAGTGTTGTGAGAATTCATGAGAAAATTCAAGTAAAGTGCCTAGCACAGTGTTTTTTCAAAATGTGTACTAGAAAACTTTAACTAACATTACTATTTTTAGTAAGTATATGTATTATAATGTCTGCCTAGATCCTTCCCTTCCTCTAGTACCATCAGTTTCCTTACTTTAGGAAAATGGCCCCCCACTTTACAGGTTCCATCACACTATCTGATGGGAACTGTCTTCTAAAAAGATCCAAATTCACAGGTCACGCTCTTGGTCCAGGAGGAGAAATTAGTACCAAGTTGAGTTAAGCATCGTGCTCCTTCACACTGGTTGCATTCATTAGTACAGTAGCTGAATCAGATACTCCAGATACTCATCAAAGACCTCCAGATACTCATGATAGTAGCTCATGGGGAAAACCTGCCAGAGAGGATGAAACACAGAGAGAAAAACAGGGATAAGAGAAAATAAAAATAATCTGATTGTTCTCAAACCTTTGATTTCAGTTTCTCAGGTCCCATTGTTGCACTGGTTATTGTGTTCCTGAAGTGTGGATATATATCCCCTCTGTGAAATGCCCTGCTGCTGCTGCTGCTGCTAAGTCGCTTCAGTCGTGTCCGACTCTGTGCGACCCCACAGACGGAAGCTCACCAGGCTCCCCATCCCTGGGATTCTCCAGGCAAGAACACTGGAGTGGGTTGCCATTTCCTTCTCCAATGCATGAAAGCGAAAAGTGAAAGTGAAGCCGCTCAGCGACCCCATGGACTGGAGCCTCCCAGGCTCCTCCGTCCATGGGATTTTCCAGGCAAAAGTACTGGGGTGGGGTGCCATTGCCTTCCCCGGTGAAATGCCCTAGTATCATGTTAATATATATTAGCTGGAATTGAGTTAGAGTTATTAGTTACTATAGATACTAGATTTCTGATTAACACATTGTTTTCTATCTTATAAAAATCTCACCCTTTATAAAATGTCAATTATCAACTCTATTCATTCAGCAATATCGATTTCAGTTCAGTTCAGTTGCTCAGTCGTCTCCGACTCTTTGCGACCCCATGAATTGCAGCACGCCAGGCCTCCCTGTCCATCACCAACTCCCAGAGTTCACTCAGACTCACGTCCATCGAGTCAGTGATGCCATCCAGCCATCTCATCCTCTGTCGTCCCCTTCTCCTTCTGCCCCTAATCCATCCCAATAGCAGAGTCTTTTCCAATGAGTCAACTCTTCGAATGAGGTGGCCAAAGTACTGGAGTTTCAGCTTCAGCATCATTCCTTACAAAGAACACCCAGGGCTGATCTCCTTCAGAATGGACTGGTTGGATCTCCTTGCAGTCCAAGGGACTCTCAAGAGTCTTCTCCAACACCACAGTTCAAAAGCATCAATTCTTCGGCGCTCAGCTTTCTTCACAGTCCAACTCTCATATCCATACATGACCACTGGAAAAACCATAGCCTTGACTAGATGAACCTTTGTCGGCAAAGTAATGTCTCTGCTTTTCAATATGCTATCTAGGTTGGTCATATGTGATAAACAGTACAGATTCAAAGATGACCAAAACATACACTTTCCTTCAAGTTGCCTAATCTTAACAGAAATCCATGTATCAAAACCATCCCAAAGAAGATATTAAGTGCCTTAATATTAAGTGAAAAGCTGTGGAAATGGAATAATAAAAGCAGGTAGAAGGCTATTTACTCTAGCCTAGACTGGAGAATCCCAGGGACAGAGGAGCCGGGTGGGCTGCTGTCTATGGGATCGCACAAGAGTCGGACACGACTGAAGCGACTTAGCAGCAGCAGCAGCAGACTGAAGATCCAGGTGCTAAAGAACAGTTGCCAAATGTCATGACAACTGGGAGTCTGAAAGGACAAACAGAATTTGGCCAGGGAGATTGCACTCAGAGAAGTAACTGGATCAGCTATTTGTTGAACCATTAGGACTTATAGACAAATTAAACAGGGAGTCTTAAGAAGTAAACTCTACTCTCAAAATTTGGGTTAACTCTTGGCTTTATCACTAAGTGGGAGAAAAGAAGATAAAATATAGATACATGAGTTTCAAGCACCTTTGAGAAATTCAAATGTAGATAGTAAAAACTTTGATATATGGGCTGGAACTAATTTTCTTAAGTGGCTTGTCCTACAAATATATATTAAGGAGTTGTCAGCATATAGATGACAATTGGAGCCCTGAAAGTAAATGGCATTATGAGAAGAGAATGTAGAGGAGAGAAAAGGGTACAAAAATGGAACCCTGGGGAACGCATCCTGCCACGAAAGCCAATAGAGCAGAATTTCAAAAAGAGAGTGATCAATAATTCATACCCAGAAAGAGAAAGAGAAAAGTAAGTTAGTACTAAAATCTGTCCTTTGATTTTAGCAACAACCTTGACAACAGTAGGTTCAGTTTGTAAAATATGATTATATGAATTGAATAATGAATACAAGGTGTGCAAGTGTGGACGAGACTGTAAATTACTGTTATTCTTTTGAGAGGCTTAGCGGTGAAAGGGAAGAGAAGACCAGGTAGTGCCTGAAGTCTTTGTTTTTGTGGTTTGCTTATTTATTATGGGGCAGATACGTGGGCATGTTTATACACTTAGATGAAGATCCATTACATAAAGTAAAAGATGAGTCAGAGAAAGCAAACCAAGACTACTGCGTGAAGATGATGTCAACAGGATCAGATCAAGCAAGATTCAGCCACCTCTCTATCCTAAACCTTCCACAGTCCACAAGGTCCCCACAGTACTCAGTCCCAAGCTACTTCCCCATCTATGCTCCTCCTCCACCACCTCTTGTTCACTCCACTTCAGACACACTGGTCTCTTCAGTCCGCAAACAAACCAAGCACACTCCAGCCTCAGAACTTGTGTATTTTCTCTCTACTGCTCCTAGAAAGTGATTCTTTAAAGATCTGCTGGACTCCTTTCCTAATTTCCTTCAAGTCTGAGTAGATATCACCTCATCAATGAAGTCTTCCATGACTACTCTATTAAGTAGCCACGACTCTGCTGTCTCCTCCACTCTCTAGTCCTCCTAACCTACTACATGGTTTTGATAGTTCTTATCACATTCAAACATATTATATATCTGCCCATTTATCTGCTTATTGTCTGCCTTCTTTCACATAATGAAAATTAAAACTATTTATTTGTAATGCCATATTTCCAGTATCTAAACAGCACAGATGGTGACTACAGCCATGAAATCAGAAGACTTCTTGGTAGGAAAGCTATGACAAATCTAGATAGTGTGTTGAAAAGCAGAGATATTACTCTGCCAACAAAGATCTGTATAGTCAAGACTACAGTCTTCCCAGTGGTCATATATGATTGTGAGAGCTGTACCATAAATAAAGCAGAATGCCAAAGAATTGATGCCTTCAAACTGTGGTGCTAGAGAAGATTCCTGAAATTCCTTTGGACAGCAAGGAGATCAAACCAGTAAATCTTAAGGGAAATGAATCCTGAATACTTGTTGGAAGGACTGATGCTGAAGCTGAAGCTCCAATATTTTGGTCATCTGATATGAGCAGCTGATTCACTGGAAAAGTCCCTCATTCTGGGAAAGACTGAAGGCAGAAGGAGAAGAGGGCATCAGAGGATATGAAGTCTGGATGGCATCACCAATGCAATGGACATGAACTTGGGCAAACTCTGGGAAACGGTGAGGGACAGGGAGGCCTGGCATGCTACAGTCCATGGGGTCTCAAAGAGTGAGAAATGACTGGGCAACCAAACAACAACAACAAACAGTGGCTGACACTTGATAGGTACTCAAATAAATAGTGATTAAACAGATGAATTAATAAAAACAAGATGTTTTAGTACAAGCTAAATTAGAAGAGAGTAAAGCCACAGGGAAGTCAGATGAGGAGGAAAGGAAAGAATAGAGAGAACAAAGAGCAGACTTCCAAGAAGAGACTCAAAGCAATGAGAAAAGAGGTTGGGTCAGAGCTTAGAGCATGGGTATAAAACTGACAGATCACATCTGCATATGGGTTGCCAACAGCCACAGTGGCCCCTGGAGAGTGGAGACCTGAGGTACAATGAAGGGGAAGCTCTTTGGAGTCCAGACAACCAGAAGGTCATTATGCTAAGGTATTGGTTGTGTTGTGGTCATCACAGTGAACATTTCCTGGGGTAATGGAAGGAAGTGGCGTGCAGAAGGAAACAACAAATGAGTGTCATTCCTGAGTGAACCAGGGATGTTGGGGGAATAAATGGTGATAGTGAAGGATGAGATGGAAGGCAGAGGCAGAAGACTTTGGGATGTAGCTGCTTGAGACAGATTTGAAGACAGTAAATGGGCCTGAATTTTCTAGAAATACACAGCCTGTGATATAAAAAAATGAAGAGCTGGTAAGACTAAGGTTTTTTAATTTTGTTTTGTTTTACCATGGTGATCTATCTAAAAATTTTTATTTAAGTTTCAAATGAAAACAATGAAATGGTGGAGAATTTTCTTGGTGCCCCTATAGAATGGAATCCAGAGGAACCTCACTGTAATGAAGAATCTGACTCTATCTACTTTTGATGTGTGCTAACAGCTTTTAACTTTCCTCGTGCTCTTGTGACCTTCATCTGGGAAAATGGATAAGAAAGCATGGGTGCCCTTGCCTTCAGTGCCAGCAGCAGAGTCAAACCAAATAAGCCCTCAGAGTGTCCAGCTCCCACCGCCCCCTCCCCACCTAACCTTAATGAAAACCCCACACTGGACTCCTTGTTGCTCTCACAAGTCATTTTCTGACCAGATTGGAAAGCCTGCACTGCTCTTCCCCAGAAGTCTCATTATGTAAGTAGTAAACCTCTTCATACCCTCTGTGTGTATCTCAGTCCTGACATCTGATCCAGGCTATGGGTGGGGGTAGATTCTGTTTCTACCTGTACCCACAAAACCCGGCTACTAAAGATGCTTTTCAGCAAACCCTCACTGATCTTATCAGGCAGAATAAGTCACTCCTTACCTTACGCTCTCACTTCTGTTTATATCTTTAGTGCTCACTACAGTCAAATATTTATTATAACTGACTGTGCATGTATCTGTTATTACTCTAAGATTCTTGAGGATAAAAGTGGTATTTTATTTCTCTTTATATTCCCCAGGATTTTGTCAGAATGCTTAATAAATATTTGATTTATTGAAATTTTTAGGAGGCAGATGGGCAGAATGGCATTCCCTTGGTGACCTGGGAGTTTTAGTTTTGATCTGAAGCTTTAAAAACACCGCTTGAATGTATTCTGTCCCCCATGAGTTCTCAGAGTCCATGATATAGTTCAAATCATTATATAAAAACAGCAAGGCACAACATAAAGACCACTTTAAAAAGATCAGTTCTTTCCAAGCGACTTCCATTCCCCTTATGGAATTACTAAACAGAAGGCTTAGTTGAAGATCCCTAAAAGTTCATTCATTTTCTGTAAGAACTAGGAGAATGCTCATAAAACCAGTTTTGAATAGGAAACCACCCATATGTTTTATGCTGTTTTTCAGGCAGTTAGCCTAATTAAGCCTCCTAGGCAGGTTAGAGTCCCTCATGGAAACTAAATTGAGTTTAAATACAGAATTATCTCAAAATCTATGAGCTTTTGATTGATGCCCCAGTTAATTTTGACAACTGAAGTGGCTTCCTGCTTATCTTCACTTTAGAAAGATGAATAATTATGGAAATACCCTCATTAACTCTTTGATGACTGTAACTGGAATTTATAGAAGTTATTATGCCTAAACTCAAAGCCTAGGAGAGAAAAATAATCAATCTATTAGGCATATTTGCTTCAAATTTTCATCTTGTTCCACTTCACTGTCATACCCACAGGCACTGTTTGAAATATGAAATTGTGTGGCCAATGATACAAGAGGAGATTAAAAAGAAGTCCCCACTCAGATGAACATGGCTCTCACCAGTACCAGGACCCCTTACATCTCAAGATTGTTTTTTAATCTCAGGTGCTGGGAAAGATTGAAGGCAGGAGGAGAAGGGGACAACAGAGGATGAGATGGTTGGATGGTTTCACTGACTCAAAGGACATGAGTTTGAGCAAGCTCCAGGAGTTGGTGATAGATAGGGAGGTCTGGCATGCTGCAGTCCACTGGAGTCCAGTTGGTTGCAAAGGGTCAGACATGACTGAGCAACTGAACTGACTGACTGACTGACAACAGATTTCATTGTCTGTACCTTCATATCATCTCAACCTGAATAAGCAAGCATTCAAACACTGTAATAGAAATTTGCTCTAAAGAAAGAGGTTCATCTCAGTCTAATAAGCAAGCATTCAAACACCATAACAGAATCTGTACTCTAAAGAAAAGGGTACATTATGAGGTACCCGAAAATAAAAATAAGAAAATGAATAAATTCAGGGGGATAAAAAAATATTTCTTGGAGTTAGTTTCAGATAGTCAGAAAAAAAGGGAATTCACCAAAATTGTACAACTGAGGTTATACAACCCATGTCTACTAGATTCATCAAGGCTAGCTTGCTAAAACTGCTCCTTGTATTTTCATTTATCATTAACCCTTTACAAATAAAAATTTCACTCATTTTACATTTTTTTACATTGTACCTCTTTTTGAAAATGATTTAAACAAGAACTTTCAAACATCACATATTATCCTCAATGTTTTCCTTTAGAAAATGAAGTCAATCATAATACTATCCCAGAGAGGTCCAGGGATGGTCTTAGGTGATTGTAGTGCAGTTGAAAATACTTTTTAAGTGGAAAAAATATTAAATCAATATTTGTTATGTATAACAAGCACTAGGCAGATTTGTCCTTCCTATGCTTAGATCCCTGAAAGTGCAACTGGGGGAAAAGGAAAGAACTTTGAAATAGAATTTAAAAGATTTAGATCCTTTCAAATTTCATCCTAAGAGCAAGTTACTTACTCTCTCCAAGTTGCATCTCTAAAGAGAGTCCAGGGTGCTATGATCTCTGTCAAATCAGTTCAGTCAGTCAGTTGTGTCCGACTCTTTGCGACCTCATGAATCGAAGCACGCCAGGCCTCCCTGGCCATCACCAACTCCCGGAGTTCACTCAGACTCACATCCATCGAGTCAGTGATGCCATCCAGCCATCTCATCCTCTGTCGTCCCCTTCTCCTCTTGCCCTCAATCCCTCCCAGCTTCAGAGTCTTCTCCAATGAGTCAACTCTTCGCATGAGGTGGCCAAAGTACTGGAGTTTCAGCTTTAGCATCATTCCTTCCAAAGATCTCTGTGGTAGGCTGCAAAAAAGCTTCAAACTTTTCCCCTCTCTTTATCCATGCCTTTTGTCCAGATGGTGCCTTCCCACTCAGCTTCTAGAGTTTTGCCTATAGGACTTGATTTGGAAAATACAGTGATTCAGGATTAATAATGCAGCAGTTCTAAACCCTGTTCTTCAGAGGCCTTCAGAGGCCTTGTGTGCTTCCACTTTGTCTCTTGCATCCCTGCCATCACTCTGGGAACACACCCAGACTGGCCTCCTGGAGGATGATAAACATGTGGAGCAGAATCCAGTTGGCCAACTTGTCCCAGCCCAGTCCATCCTAACTCAGCCCAGCTACAAACAGCAATGCTATCTAACTAGCTCCACGAGCAAGAAATGGTTATTATTATTTGCCATTGCAATTTTGTGGCTATTTGTTTTATAGGAATATTGTGGTGACAAATAACTGATACTGCTGGCAGCTTCCCAGGCCAAATCATAATATTACTATGCATCAGAAAAAATAATATAAACAAAAATTGGTTTATAAATCATAAAACTCTTTACAAAAGTGTAATTGATAAAGTTATCTGGATGACCTATCATATTAAAAGCCTAGGTAAAATGTGCTATAATCCCTTGATACACATATGGTATATGTTTAACCAATACTTCAGAGTGTGGTTTTACACAATTTATTCATTTATTTATTCATGTATGAAAAGTCCAGAAAGACTTCAATTCCAATAAAAACATAATAAAATTGCCTATAAATTATTTATGGTATTCTCATATTGGTTTTTTAATAGAAATATGTGTGTTAGTTGCTCAGCTGTGTCTGACTCTGCAACCCCATGGACTGTAGTTTGCCAGGCTCCTCTGTCCATGGAACTCTCCAGGCAAGAATGGGTGGGTGGGTAACCATTCTCTTCTTCAGGGGATCTTCCCGACCCATGGCTCAAACCCAGGGCTCCTGTATTACAGGCAAATTCTTTACTGTATGAGCCACCTGGGAAGCCCTATAGTTCTAGAGAATGAAAGCATTCATCTTATATGTCCTTAAACAAAAGCACATGTAAATCATTCCAGACAATTTTCTATCATACCATTCTCTTTAAATCTTCTAGTAAGTCTACATCTACTTGCTAAGTATGTCAGGTTTTAGCAATCATTTCTTTCAGAAATATTACCACCTCATTACTTAAATCTCTTCTGAATTAATCTAAGATGCAATATTTTCTATATTGCAACCAAAGTAAAAATTTAAATGACTAATTGAATTCTCCCAATCATTCTTTTGTGTAATCCTCAGGGCAACTAGCCTTTTTTGCCTTTAAGCGTACCAGCAACTGATTTTGTTTTCATCGTGAAAACATGTACTCTATATAATTATTAACCAAGAAAGCTTTTAATAGTCTATCAATGATTTCACATTTCAAGTTATAAAGTTTTTAATCTATAGAATGGAAATACAATCCTCCCAAACTTGAAGGATTCCTCTCAGAGACAAAAATGCCCCAATATACCCCTAAGTACACTCTATCTTGCATGTTCAATCATCTTTCTAAGCACAGTGCATGCATGCTAAGTCATGTAGGTCATGTCTGACTCTTTGCAACCCTATGGACTATGACCCACCAGACTTCTCTGTCCATTGGATTCTCAAGGCAAAAATATTGGAGTGGGTTGCCATTTCCTACTCCAGGGGATCTTCCTGATCTGGAGATCAAATCTCTGTCTCTTATGTCTCCTGCATTGGCAAGCAGCACCTGGTACACCTTTCTAAGTACAGTACCTGCTATGATATAATAGTTAATGTGATCCCCTAAAGCAAAATGGGGGAAAGAAGTGCATAACCTCAGGAATTTGCTAGACATTTTTGAGCAGTTTTTTAGTTTAGTTGCTCAGTCGTGTCTGACTCTTTGTGACCCCATGGACTGTAGCCTACCAGGCTCCTCTGTCTATGGGATTTTCCAGGCAAGAATACTGGAGTGGGTTGCCATTTGAGCAGTTCTGGTGGCCAAAAAGCAAAGCTTAGGCCCCTCCCACAGTCATGATTGGTGGACCTACCACTAATGCCAAGGGCAGAAAAGTAGATAACATTCTTCCCCTTCTCTGCTACTCCCCCAAGTACTTTCTGGGCTGCTGCTTACTGTTTGTTACTACCCCAAGAACCATTTTTTTTTCCTAGGAGATTATCCAACACTTGCAATGAGAGACTTTGTTTAATGAAGGCAAAGGACATTAAATAGACTATTCTTTCATTTTCAGAGCACAGCATAGTCAGATAGAATTCTAACAGAAACATGTTAAACAACGTGCTGAACCAGAGTTATATTGTATTTAAGAGTTTTATTCAACTGGTTAAATGTCTCACCTTATGTAAAACAGAGCACCCCTAAGAAATACCAGTGAGGTTTGTGTTCCTACAAAAATATTTAACTTGTTTTGGGCAATAGTACAAGAATTCATAGATATATGCTTTAATGAACCATACAGAACATCAAAATTGCCTCATTGCATTACAGTTTCACTTAAGCAGAGAATTACAACCGCTAATGTAGAGAAAAGGATACTTTTATAGAGTCTAGATTATTGTTTTTTCTTTTCCTATTTATTTTTGCTAAAATACATAGGGTAAATTATTCTCCACCCTATCTCTTCTCCCTGCCTAAGTACTTCAAGAAGTATTTTAAATCAAACCCTGGTATGTGCCCTGTAATATCTATAAAGGTGTGTGTGTGTGTGTGTGTGTGTGTGTGTGTGTGTGTATGAGATCAGTTGTCTTCAACTTCTTGCAGCCTCCTGGACTGTAGGAGGCTCCTCTGTCCATAGAATTTCCCAGGAAAGAAAACTGGAGTGGGTTGCCACGCTGTACTCCAGAGGATCTTCCCAATGCAGGGATCAAACCCGCATCTCTTCTGTTCCTGCTTTAGGAGGTGGGTTCTTCATACTAGTGGCACCTGGGAAGCCCACTAACCAGGGATAGCTCAGTGTTAAAAAGTCAGAGTAATGTTTGATTTAAACTTCTGTCAATCTTAACACCACAGTGTCCCTCAAAGGCCACTTCTGTCCTTTTCATCTTCTTTGGAGAGGCCACATCTTAATTACGTTTCCTGAATTAATGAAGTGGTCTCCTGACTGACTGATGTGGTAGCAATTTCTTTAACTTATAAACCATCTACCACCTCAGAATCAAAGTCATCTCCCTCAATCATAGATCTGATGAAGTCATTCTACCACAAATGGTTCTTCATGTCCTTCAAGAATAAATCCACATTCCTCATCCTGGCATAACAGGTGTTCCAAAATACAAACCTCTTCATTTCTATTTACTCCCCACCTTATATAGTTTACCACTCCCCATTCAGGGTAGTAATGAAGCATCTCCTTTTCCAAGCATCAACTCTTCACTTTTGTGAAGAACAAAAGAGATGATGTGTGTTTCACAGGCTTCAAATGATACCTAGTGTAGAACAAGTGCCCAGTTAGTGTAAGCTATTATTACCCTCATTCTCATTCTACTCTATACTTTCCATACCTGCCGTTTCTCTGCCTATGCTTTAAATTCAATTCAAATACCTCCTCTTTTGTGAAGTCTTCTTCATGATGTGTCAAAATTAACCTCCCCTTATACTGTGTCTCCACAGCATCACCTTTGAAAATATCTATTGTATCAGTGTTCAGTACCCTCTGTGCTACAGACAGTTCATCCAGTCATTCATTCATTCAATGAATATAGTATTTCAAGTGCCTACTATATAGCCAGCATTGTTCAATGTTTTAGATAATAAAGAGGAAACAACAAAAATGTGCTTTCTGCTTTCACGAAGCTCACAGTCTAATGGGGAGAGATGGATAATAAAGTAAATAAGTAATACAACAGGTGTTACAAAATGTCCAGGACAGAAGCAGGAAGACCAACTCTATACCCAACTGCTTCTTCCATCCTGGAAGTTCCTGGTGGCCTGAGACCATCTCCTTCTCCTTTGCCTCTTATTGTCTAACACTGTTTGACATTGTGTACAATGAATATATATTGGGTTGAACTTGAGCTTGTAGTGAAAACAATATTTTAGGCAAAAGGCTTACACTTTCTGCTTCAGTTGCCTCCTCTGAAAAAGAAATTAGCAATACTTATATAGATATGATTGGGGAAATGAAATGAGACGTTTATATAATATTGATATTTTATACTGGCAATAAGCAGATTCCGTCAGATGCCATTGTTGTTATTTTTAACAAACATCTTATAATAGTTGATTTATAAGAACTTGACCTGGTGAAAATATTCATTTTATTTTTTTTAAGACTATTTTGAAAATTTTTAGTAAAATATTGTTATCCTGGCCTACCTATGGAGATGTGAAAATGTCTTGTTATATCAAACTAGAACACTATAAAGTGTTCATTAAAACCATGTTTTACTCAAAAAATATTTTAAATTTTCTAACAGATATTTAAGACAAAGAATCAAGTAAGTACTTTCTGAATGAGTTATTTAATAAAATAATCATCAAGTTCAAGAATAGCTAGAGATATTAACATAAAGAGTAACAGAAAAGACATCAGCCCCTCTCAAGGGCTATTTATGATAAGAAGAGACCTTAAAAATCTTTTGATCTAACCCTTTATTTTATAAATGGGAACCCTAGAGGAGAAGTAATTTGCCAAATATATCACAAAAAGTTGGCAGAGCAAGCACTAAGTTTCAACTTCCATCAGGCCCTTTCAAAGAAAAGGAAAAAAGCTCTTCTGCTTTTTCTGCTTCAGACTAGAAAGTGGTCTGTGGACTCACAAAGGAAAATTATTTCAGCCTCCCACACTCTAAGACTTCTGAAGTACATGCGTGTATCTACTTCCATAGTTTCCTGCCTACAAGTAAATATATGACATTAAAGAGTGGCTTTCTATTTTTACCCAAGTGATCTGTTTGAGTGCTTAAAGGTTTCCTTGAACTTTATTCCTACCTGACAAGCATGGTGAACCATTTTCCTACCCAGCCCTTTATGCAATGTTCTGGCACATAGTAACCAGATCTAAACATTCTTTATTATGCAGCATTGCTACAGATGGCTTCTCCCTCAAAAAAAAAAAAGAGAGAGAGAGAGAGAGGAAAGAAAATCAGCACTAAAGAACACAGGCTTTTTTTCACATAATAAAGTCTTGAAGAGGAACAGAGAAGCAATGGAGTTTAATCTAAACATTGAATCACAGATGAAAGAATCCAATCAAATATTGACAAATGAAAAACATCCAAACAGGGTAGGTAAACAGCAAGCTGCATGAAGTACCATAATCACCCTGACAACCAAGCTTTCACACCTACTCTGGGGAAATTGAACAGTCCATTACAGGGGCAAGAAGCAGACGTCCTGAAGGAAGACTCTATAACCAGTGAAGACAAGTTGATAAGACGTTTGCAAAATCATCATTGCACACATGACACCCAAGGTGTTTACGCTCCTTTCTCTTCTAAATGGTTTGGGGGTTTTATAATGAGGAAATATGAGAAATCACAAAAGTAATAAGCCTCTCTCCCACATAGCTGTGAGGAGAATAAAATAAGGCCACTTCATAACATTTCTCCCTTAGGATATTTCTCTTTCAAAAATACCGAAGATCCTCTTCAAGAAAATTATTTGAGGAAAGGTTAACTTGCATTTCCGTTGCTCAAAATGAAAGGAAAGTTGTTTAAGGCTAATAATATTGGAAATTACAAGCTAAAATAAATAATACCATTAGTAATAATATTTGTAACCATGCAGTCTCAGCATTTTCATTGCTCCCTCTTAGTCCTGGCCACCAGCACTTGCCTCATTTTCTGAAAGAGACTCCTACCAGCTCTCCCTTGCCCTCCTACCAACTGAGCCTTTAAATGAAAATTAGAGTGTGCCTTCTGTCTACACTGCACAATGGTTCCTCCTTCCTGTTTGAAGAAAACCCAACATTTCTCCCTTGAGTAGTCTAAGGTCCTGCTGACCTGTAATTCTTCTGCTTGTCTCTCTAACCTCCATCCTTCTCCCATTGCTTACCACCAGGGGAAGAAAAATTTTTCCCTCTTCCCTTTTTGGTTCTCAGGCTGATCTAATAATCAATTAACATATGATAGACTGATAGTGAAAAAAAAAAAAACAAATTTAATTACGTATGTGTGGAGGCCCCATAAAAATATGGGACCTAAGGGCAAGTTGAGCAGTTGAGGCGTCTAGGCTGCCCTGAGCTATGGAATAGGATGAGGGCCTGGGCCTCAAAGGGGAGGAGGGCAATTCACAGAACAATAAATGTTCCTCCTGCCATACAGAGAAACAGAGAGGTCATTTAGACAACATTGGTAGATGGTAGGGTGGGGGGAGGGTTGAGGGGAGGTGGATGGGAGGGGTGAGGGGGAATGGGGAATTAGTGTTTAATGAGGACAGAGTTTCAGTTTAGGTAGGTGAAAAATTGGGGAGATGGATGATAGTAACAGTTACACAACAATGTGAATGTACTTAGTGCCACTGAACTACACAGTTAAATATGGTTAAAATAGTATGCTTTATATTATGTGACTTTTACTAAAACTTAAAAAAATAATTTTAAAAAATTTGTCTCTAGTAATAACCCTTTATTGGGCCAGGTGCCCTCTCTAAATTCTTTCAAGTACTTAAGGGAGAAATAAAGTTTTTCTTGAGCCTGTGGGTCTTGATTGCCTTCCACTCAAAATAATCCACACATCAATAAACCACACATTTTGGGAAGGCTCATTCTGAACCCTTTCACTACTTTCCTGCCACATCAGCTGTTTTACTTTTCTCGATACATGCCAAGCTGTCTCCCAGCTCCAGGCTTCTACCTTTGCTATTCCCTTGGCCTGGAACCCTTTTCCTCCCAGGTCTCCGCACTTCTCCCTAATTCACCATACTGTAGTGTCTGTATAAATGTCACTTTCTCCTAAAGACTGCCCATTCACACTGTATGGAAAACCACTGTCTCAGCCTTGAATCACTCTCCATGCCTCCCCTGGCTTTATCATCTTCCTGGGGCTCTTCACCTCATTGCACTTATCACTATCTGATAACTGATGATGTGCCTGCTCAGTCCTCCAACTCTGAGATCTCATGGACTGTAGCCCAACCAGGCTCCTCTGCCTATGGTATTTTTGTTCCAGGTCAGAATACTGGAGTGGGTTGCCATTTCCTCCTCCAGGGAAACTTCCGAATCCAGGGATCAAACCCCTGTCTCCTATATCTCCTGCACTGCAGGCAGATTCTTTACCAATGAGCCACTGGGGAAGCCCCAGTTAATGATGTAGGCATGTGTTTATTTACCATGTGCCTATCCTTACACTAAGCAATAAGTAGTGTTAATTGTGTTAACCGCTTAGTCGTGTCTGACTCTTTGTGACCCCATGGACTGTTGCCCACGAGGCTTCTCTCTCCATGGAATTCTCCAGGCAAGAATACTGGAGTGGCTAGCCATTGCCTTTTCCAGGGGTCATCCTGACACAGGAATTGAACCCAGGTGTCCTACACTATAGGCAGATTATTTACTGTCTGAGCCACCAGAGAAGCCCAAGCAAATAGCAGGACTTATCTTATTCTATAACACTTCTCCAGACTCCAAAATAAGACCTGATACATAATAAGTGCTCTATAAAAAAAAAAGCAAATCTACAATGTGTTGTTTTATTGATAATATTTCTTTTTTATTTTTTGTTTATTTATTTATTTATTTTATTTAACTTTACAATATTGTATTGGTTTTGCCATGTATCAGAATGAATCTGCCACAGGTATACGTGTTCCACATCCTGAACCCTCCTCCCACCTCCCTCCCCATACCATCCCTTTGGGTCGTCCCAGTGCACCAGCCCCAGGCATCCGGTATCAGGCATAGAACCTGGACTGGCAACACATTTCATATATAATATTCTACTTATTTCAATGCCATTCTCCCAAATCATTCTGCCCTCTCCCTCTCCCAGAGTCCAAAAGACTTTTTGCTGTCTCTTTTGCTGTCTCGTATACAGGATTATTGTTACCTTCTTTCTAAATTCCATATATATGCGTTAGTATACTGTATTGGTGTTTTTCTTTCTGGCTTACTTCACTCTGTATAATAGGCTCCAGTTTCATCCACCTCATTAGAACTGATTCAAATGTATTCTTTTTAATGGCTGAGTAATACTCCATTGTGTATATGTACCACAGCTTTCTTATCCATTCATCTGCTGATGGACATCTAGGTTGCTTCCATGTCCTGGCTATTATAAACAGTGCTGTGATGAACATTGGGGTACATGTGTCTTTTTCAATTCTGGTTTTCTCAGTGTGTATGCCCAGCAGTGGGATTGCTTGATAATATTTCTAACCCTAAATATACAAACTCCTACCTGATAAAGATCATTTCCATTTTCATATCTAAGGAGAAAAGAATTCAGGGTGGTTGTGTAACTTTCCCAAAGTCATACAGATAATAAGGGGCTGAGCTAGAAAGGAATGCAGATCTCCCTGATTCAAAAATCTGTTTTCTATTATACAACACAATGTTGAAGACATCAATAAAGTTTATACTAATAATCATAAATATATATATATGGAACTTACCAAGTGCCTGGTACTTGTTATAGGTACTTTATGTGTACCAGCTCACTTAAAGCCCTGGATAACCCAATGTATTATTGTTTTTATCTCATCTCAAAGATAGGGAGCTAGGGCTCAGAGAATTTAAGTCATTTCCCCAGGATAAAAAGCCAGTTAGTGGAAGAATTAAAATTCAGGCTGAGGCCACCCGCATTTAGAATCTGTGCTTCTGACTTTCATGCTACAAAGTGAGACCAGATGCTTCTGCTGTGTCATTTCTAAAGTGAAACAGGTGGGGCACAAAATGATGTCAATTTCTCCACAAAGGTCACATTCCAGGATTCCCAAAGCAGCTCCTCTGTCACCCAAAGAGTCCAACCCCAAGAGTGCACACAGAGCTCAGAACTGTCTAGAGAGAACAATGGTCTACAATGCTGGGAGCCAAAAAAGTAGGAATAATGAATAGTGTTTTGGAGAGCATTTCAATTTAATGAACACTAGGATAAAAGTCCTGAGTTAATTTTAAGACGGTATTCGTTTTAGATAAAATTGTCATACTGAAACCGAGCAGGACCCTACAGGGCTTCTAGGCACGGAAGTCTTTCAAACAGTGGGAAGGGAGGAGATGCAGAGACAAGGGAGGAGCAGCTAGGAAAACATAGTGCAGCTTTGGGGTTAGGTCCTGTTTCTACCTCAAAGGATACACATAAAAGTATCTTTGAGCTCTTTACAGAACTAAACCCCCCAGCAATGGAATATGTTAGCATTTTTCATTTCAGAGAGACATTCAAGTTTTGATAGCCTTAACAAGCAGAGAAGCTCATCAAGAGACCAACTAAAGCCAGATTAAAGAAATGCAGGCCCTGCACGTACCCTAATTCTCATCAGAAACCTCACCCTTGAATCACTGCTATAAAACTCTTCACCAAATCCCCCTGGGCTGGGACACACAGTTTTTAAGAAGTATGAGCCTGCTGTGTCCCCCTTTGCCTGGCAAAACAATAAAGCTATTCTTTGCTACTTCACCCAAAACTCTGTCTCTCAGATTCAATTTGGCATCAGTGCACAGAGGTTGAGTTTTTGGCATCAATATCAGCCAATCTACTTTATTATCAAATGTTTTGAATTAATTTGTTTTGTGCCAAATCACTGGTAACTGGATTCCAAACCTATTTTCCAGATGAAAAAACTGAGGGTGAGGGCCCTTAAGAAGCAAATATCATATATAGACTCAAAATAAATCATTGCTTCCAAAGCAACAGAAGTAGGAAAGTTTGCAGGAAAGAGTTAAGGAAACTTCCCCAAGGCTGCTATCTCTGGAAGGTCTTGCATTTGAGATTTACCTCTGTTTGGCATCTAGGAACATGGCTTTTAAAATATTTACTAAGTGGTGAAGTTAGAATGCTGGGCCAGATTGTTTAAATTGTACAAACAATGTTTCTTATGGTGAGCACCCACCCTTTTTCTCTCTTAGAGTTCAGAATTTTATTGGGCATGGGTGTGTCTGTGGTCTGCCCCAGTGAAAACCCTGAAATCAGTCACAAGTAGCCTTCCCTTAGCAGACACATTACACATATGCAGATGTACTTTTTCTTGCAGAGGGAGAGTGTCCTGTGTGCTACCCTTTCCAAGAGGAAGACGGCATAGGAAGCCTGCACATGGATTTCTCCAGACTTTGCTGAAGGTATTTTCCTCTCCTGATCTGGTTATGTGTCCTTACTGTGCTGCTCTAATAAACCTGAACTGTGGGCATCAGAGTATGATGTTGAAATCTGTGAATCTTTCTAGCAAACCACCAAGTGCAGGGTGATCCAGGAGGGCCATGGACAGAAAGAAAACCAGTAAGAGAATGAAGGGTCCTTGACAAAGACAATAAACCTGGAAGCCAAGAGGTTCACTGGGGCTATGCAGACCTCATAATCTACACCTGAGGAGGAAGCCGGCCCCATGGCTACAGAATTCACTGATATAAAGAGCATGTATATGCCTCTAATAACGAATTGTTAGTATTTATTCACCATCAATCAAAACATGGAGAGGAGGCTACCTGAGCAACTGAAGTATAAACCCCAACACTTTCCAAGAGAGTTAAAATTACAGGAGAGAAATTGGCTTTTCTTGGCTGAAACTCTGCATACTGATTAACCACCCAAAGAGGCAAATTATTCAAATCTACCTCCCTAAAACAAATGTCATCTTTCTGGGGGAGTAAAGTGGTATGGAACTATATATAGAGTACACCATTTAAAATTCCTTTTCCAGGAAAATTCCTCTCCACTCTCCTTTGCATTAGATGTATTTGGAACCCGGGTAGCAGTCAAAGCTTGTTTCAAAGGTGATGGCTAGCTATTCTCTTGGGTCTTACCTGATTCTATCCTGTGCAATCTATGTATACACTTCAGTTTATGTAATGCAGTCTCTTAACAGATGCCTACCTGATGGCAAATTTATTTTGGTATTTTAATAATCAAGATCACTTGTCCAGACACCTCAGCTTTCTTTTAACACTTCCCTCATTCTAAGCTTTCCAGAAAGAAACTGACCTCCTCATACATGTACACACATATGCACATAGGTACAAATTCCATCTATCAAGGGAGATTTGGATGCAGAGAACATTTATACAGAGCTGGCACCACTCATCCCAAATGGCCAAGAGAGCCAATTAATGCTAGAATGGTGACTTTTGTCATATAAAAAAGACCTAAGAGTCCAATATTCCCATCACAGCATTTACAGGGTTGTTATTTCACAAAGGGCAGGGCTAATGTCAAGCCAACAAGGGAAATCTCCTTTCCATATAATTAGATTTATTTTTATTGGGGAAAAAAAAACGATGCCAGACTGAGGGAAAAAAGGTCTTTCTTCTTAGTAAGCTAGGAGGAAAAGTGAATATAATTTAGGTCACACCATCACCTTTAAGAGCTTCCTGGTGGCTCAGATGGTAAAGCAGTGGACCTAGGTTCGATCCCTGGGTTCCATCTCCTGCGATGTGGGAGACCCGGGTTCAATCCCTGGGTCAGGAAGACCGCCTGGAGAAGGAAATGGCAATCCACTCCAGCACTCTTGCCTTGAAAATCCTATGGACGGAGGAGCCTGATTGGCTATACAGTTCATGGGGTTGCAACACGACTTCACTTTTACTTTCACTTTCATCACCTTTAAACACCAGCTAAAGCCTATTAAAACCCCTACCTTGCCTTTGGAGTCATCAAATGGACTGCATGTATCCCAACCCCCAAATTCATATGTTGAAACACAAACCTCCAATGTGGTGGTATTATAAGATGGAGACTTTGGGAGGTATTTAGAACATAAGGGTAATCAGATCAGATCAGATCAGTCGCTCAGTTGTGTCTGACTCATTGCGACCCCAGGAATCGCAGCACGCCAGGCCTCCCTGTCCATCACCAACTCCTGGAGGTCACTGAGACTCATGTCCATCGAGTCAGTGATGCCATCCAGCCATCTCATCCTCTGTCGTCCCTTTCTCCTCCTGCTCCCAATCCCTCCCAGCAGCAGAGTCTTCCCCAGTGAGTCAACTCTTCACATGAGGTGGCCAAACTACCGGAGTTTCAGCTTCTGCATCATTCCTTCCAAAGAAATCCCAGGGCTGATCTGCTTCAGAATGGACTGGTTGGATCTCCTTGCAGTTCAAGGGACTCTCAAGAGTCTTCTCCAACACCACAGTTCAAAAGCATCAATTCTTCGGAGCTCAGCCTTCTTCAGAGTCCAACTCTCACATCCATACATGACCACAGAAAAAAACCATAGCCTTGACTAGATGGACTTTTGTTGGCAAAGTAATGTCTCTGCTTTTGAATATGCTATCTAGGTTGGTCATAACTTTCCTTCCAAGGAGTAAGCGTCTTTTAATTTTATGGCTGCAATCACCATCTGCAGTGATTTTGGAGCCCAGACAAATAAAGTCTGACACTGTTTCCACTCTTTCCCCATCTATTTCCTATGAAGTGATGGGACCGGATGCCATGATCTTCGTTTTCTGAATGTTGAGCTTTAAGCCAACTTTTTCACTCTCCACTTTCACTTTCATCAAGAGGCTTTTTAGTTCCTCTTCACTTTCTGCCATAAGGGTGGTGTCATCTGCATATCTGAGGTTATTGATATTTCTCCCAGCAGTCTTGATTCCAGCTTGTTTCTTCCAGTCCAGCATTTCTCATGATGTACTCTGCATGTAAGTGAAATAAGCAGGGTGATAACATACAGCCTTGACGTACTCCTTTTCCTATTTGGAACCAGTCTGTTGTTCCATGACCAGTTCTAACTGTTGCTTCCTGACCTGCATACAGATTTCTCAAGAGGCAGGTCAGGTGGTCTGGTATTCCCATCTCTTTCAGAATTTTCCACAGTTTATTGGGATCCACATAGTCAAAGGCTTGGGCATAGTCAATAAAGCAGAAATAGATGTTTTTCTGGAACTTTCTTGCTTTTTCCAGGATCCAGTGGATGTTGGCAATTTGATCTCTGGTTCCTCTGCCTTTTCTAAAACCAGCTTGAACATCAGAAAGTTAACGGTCACGTATTGCTGAAGCCTGGCTTGGAGAATTTTGAGCATTACTTTACTAGCGTGTGAGATGAGTCAATTGTGCAGTAGTTTGAGCACTCTTTGGCCTTGCCTTTCTTTGGGATTGGAATGAAACTGACCTTTTCCAGTCCTGTGGCCACTGCTGAGTTTTCCAAATTTGCTGGCATATTGAGTGTAGCACTTTCACAGCATCATCTTCCAGGATTTGAAATAGCTCAACTGGAATTCCATCACCTCCACTAGCTTTGTTTGTAGTGATGCTTTCTAAGGCCCACTTGACTTCACATTCCAGGATATCTGGCTCTAGGTCAGTAATCACACCAACGTGATTATCTGGGTCGTGAAGATCTTTTTTGTACAGTTCTTCTGTGTATTCTTGCCACCTCTTCTTAATATCTTCTGCTTCTGTTAGGTCCACACAATCTCTGTCCTTTATCGCGCCCATCTTTGCATGAAATGTTCCCTTGGTATCTCTAATTTTCTTGAAGCGATCTCTAGTCTTTCCCATTCTGTTGTTTTCCTCTATTTTTTTGCATTGATCACTGGAGAAGGCTTTCTTATCTCTTCTTGCTAGTCTTTGGAACTCTGCATTCAGATGTTTATATCTTTCCTTTTCTCCTTTGCTTTTCACGTCTCTTCTTTTCACAGCTATTTGTAAGGCCTCCCCAGACAGCCATTTTGCTTTTTTGCATTTCTTTTCCATGGGGATGGTCTTGCTTTCTGTCTCCTGTACAATGTCACGAACCTCATTCCATAGTTCGTCAGGCACTCTGTGTATCAGATCTAGGCCCTTAAATCTATTTCTCACTTCCACTGTATAATCATAAGGGATTTGATTTAGGTCACTGAATGGTCTAGTGGTTTTCCCTACTTTCTTCAATTTAAGTCTGAATTTGGTAATAAGGAATTCATGATCTGAGCCACAGTCAGCTCCTGGTCTTGTTTTTGCTGACTGTATAGAGCTTCTCCATCTTTGGCTGCAAAGAATACAATCAATCTGGTTTCAGTGTTGACCATCTGGTGATGTCCATGTGTAGAGTCTTCTCTTGTGTTGTTGGAAGAGGGTGTTTGCTATGACCAGTGCATTTTCTTGGCAAAACTCTATTAGTCTTTTCCCTGCTTCATTCTGTATTCCAAGGCCAAATATGCCTGTTACTCCAGGTGTTACAGAGACATAAGAGCTTGCTTCCACTCTCTGCCATTCACATACAATCCAGGAAGTAGGATCTCACCAGACACCAGATCTGGCATTACCTAGATGTCTTTGCTTCCAGAAATTGAGAAATAAATGTTTGTTATTTAAGCCACTCAGTCTAAGGCATTTTGGTACAGCAGCCTGAACTAAGATACCTCATCATATAAGAAGTATAAGTTGTTGCATTCATAAGCTACCAAGATGTTCAGAAATAGACAACCTCCTCCTTCAGTGAGTAGTGAAAATCTTCCTAAGAGATGGCAGTGTACCAGACTCCATGAGTCTGAAATCAGGGTTTGAGAGAAAGAAGGGGAGAAATGAGAAGGGAGGGGAATCAGAACTGAAAGAACATGCATGTGACTCACACTTTTGTGAAAGGTTTACCTTCAAGAAATCACCTTTTTCTTACATGTCTCAATCTGTGCAAAGTAACTGGATCTGAGGAAAACTAGTGACTTGGGATATAAATTGCAAAGAAAGGCTGAGACTTCTCCAATCATCTTCTGAAGACTTTGAGGGTAAGAACTGAAAGTATTTTCCCCCACTGGGATTACTAAGGGTACCACTATAATAGCATAGGTCTCCCGTGGCAAGGCAATGGCACCCCACCCCAGTACTTTTGCCTGGAGAATCCCATGGACGGAGGATCCTGGTGGGCTCCAGTCCATGGGGTCGCTGAGAGTCGGACACGACTGAGTGACTTCCCTTTCACTTTTCACTTTCATGCATTGGAGAAGGAAATGGCAACCCACTCCTGTATTCTTGCCTGGAGAATCCCAGGGACGGTGGAGCCTGGTGGGCTGCCGTCTATGGGGTCGCACAGAGTCGGACACGACTGAAGCGACTTAGCAGCAGCAGCAACCCGTGGCAAAAAGAATCCCTCCGGGAACACAGATCCAATAAAACAAGTCTGCCCAGGTTGGAAGTTTCTAGAATTATGAATCAGGTGTATTTATTTCAGGTTGCCATTTTCTACCCTAGGCAGGAACCCAGTAGATACTTAACAATTTATTATAGAAGGACAGCTGATTCCTAGATCTAAAACGCAGCCATTTCCACCTCTATTTTAGTCTGTTGAAAATGTGTCCTTCTTGTAAATCCTTTATAAAGCTTTCTCTTATTCTCTGGACTGTATAGTCTCTTTCTCCTTAGAATTCTCACTGCATTCCATCATCTTAATAATAATCATTTTAATCAAGGTTGAAATAAAGACATTTGTTTTTTGTTGTTGTTGTTCTCATCCTTTCCCTAGTCCACTCCATCCTTGACTCTATGTACATCTCCCTGTCCATAGGTTCTTATATTATAGTACAGACCAGAGGGCCTTACTTATAGGAAGTTCAGATATTTTTGTTCGATTTTATATTCATGCCAAATAGTATATAGAATTTTTTTTTCAATTTCCACTTCTCTCGTGAGAGGCTTATCCTTAAATAACATCACAACATTTATGCCCAATTTTGTTTTGAAAGCAAATAATTCTATCATGCATATTCCATAGTCATATCATAATATGGCACATTCTTCTATTCCTTGCCACTAACAATAAAAATCTCTTCATTTATGAACATTTTTATGGTTTTGGAAAGTCTGTTTCTTCCATCCTGTGCAGTAGATAAACATGTTCATTTTATCTACTCACCTGATGTTGCACCTCAGGTCAAACTGTATATACTCCAGAGAGATCCTGAAGAGAAGGGCTGACTCAATAGATGATTTGTAAATCCACATCAGCCAAAGCACTTCTGATTTTTCATTTGTAAAATGAGATTTAAAACCTTCATCATTATTTATTAAGCATCCACTGTACCCAGGGAGCCTAATAAAAGAGCCTGCATTCAAAGAGCTTTAAAATAAGACCTCCACTTGCGGCAATGGGACAGGGCAGGAACCCTCACTGGGACCATTTCATTTTGAGTGCTTTCCATGTTAAAAGGTTCCAAGTATATATGTATTGGGGTGGACAGTTTTGTATGCAGGCTATCAAATGATTCCTAAGGGAGAGGTGGTGCCAGAGTGGCAGAGAAGTACCAGGATTAGAGACCTCACAGCTGGAACAGTCGAATAACATGGGAGGAAAGACAATATAAGAGATTAATGCAGAGCATTAAAAAATTTGCAGAGAGACTAAGGCTTTCCTTTCACAGAGATATTAACAAGTTGTACACATCAAGACACATACTCTAACGACTAACCTGTGCTACCTATAAGAAGGATCCATTTCATTTTTTTTATAACCACACAGAGTACAATAACCACCAACTCTTTACTCAGGTCACAAAATTCCACCTGAAACCAGTCATGACTAGACTCCTAAATAAGTTGTTTTGTTTTTTTTCCAAAAAAATCCTAATTTTTCCACTTTTCACTTCAGACAATGAATCAGATCCTTTCCAACCTTAGCTTCCTCATATAATTTTAAGTCAAAGAGTATCAGCATGATTTAAAAAATTGATGCATTGATACAAAATGAATCTCTTAGAATTGAGAATTCATTTGGCCATATCTCCTTTATTCCTTTCCATTTACCTGAGTGGAGTATTTTTTGTTTTCTTTCTCTATGGAATTAGTTAACAAAACCCAAGGTAATTGTTTTCATGTAATTGACACCAGTGGTACAAGTACCAAAGACTTTCTAAGAAGAAGCATCCATGACAAAGTCAAAGTTTTTCACTGTACAACTTTGTTTTTAGTTTCCTTTTCAATTTAGCTTAAAGAAGTATCCTTTATTTTTATTATTTCTATTCTATTTGTCTCACAGTCACAGAACTTAGACCTCAGAGAAACTTGGGAGAGCATATAACCCAATTCATTCATTTTACAGGTAAGAAAAAGAAAGGTATTTAATGGAGCCAGGTCCCATGATCCCAGACCAGGTGTTCTTTTACTTTTATCATCCCTCCTCCCCACTCTACAATGTTCCTAGGGGGAAAATCTTCAGCTTTATTTCCAACTCCTTTCTGGAAGGCAGCTTCCAAAGATAACTACAACTAGAAGCCCCCATATAAATCATGTCTAATGATTTGGAAAGGGCGATGGAGTTTCACATTGAAGGTTTATCTCTCAAATCCACACCTCACATTCAGTAGTTAATACCTCTTAGGCAAATACATCCCTTCCTGAGAAATTAATTAATCCTGATTATAAAAATTCAGCTCCCAAGGATTCAAAATCATATTTATCCAAGAGACTTAACTTAGGTAAATGGTTTCCTGTTAATTACCCCTTAAATGCATCTTCATGCTTATAGATAAAAAAATTAAAATTTCAGTTAAAACTCCAGGAAATCATGTGCTATTTGCAAAACATAGCTTCTGATGAACTTTTATTTTCTATTTGTCAAATATAATTTGCAGCTGTGTATAAACAAACTTTCCAATTGCTACAGAAAGTCTAATTTTTAATTTCCTTAAATAAAATTCATGGAGTATGAAGCAAACAGCTAAGAGGAGATATATTTAAAAGATGCAAATTTTTATTCTGTTCTTGCCATACTTTCTCAAACTGAAGCATCTGGTGTCAAATCCAAGAATTAGCACTAACATTATAAAGGCATTGTTTCACTGTTGAGCAGTGAAACAGTGTTCCAGGAAGAGATAAAATCAGCTGGTAAGCATAACAAAAGTAAATTAGAGTTAACATTAAAAGCTGTAAAAAAAAAAAATCTATAACAGATATAAATGTTTTCTTGCTTATTTATGTTTCTGGTTTTATCTTTGAGTTAAAAGGAAACAGTTTCCATTATAAAACGTCATATAAATAACAGATATATATATTTATTTCTGAAATAGTATCTCAGAAGGAGTAGCTTTGTGGTATATATTATTATAGTACACTAAATATAATGAAGGGTAGTTATGCCACCCTAAAATATGCTTCATTGCTGGAGGGATTATTCAAAATAATAAAGCTCAAAGCAATTTCAAAGATGCAGTTTTAAAAAAATGGTTCCTACCTCCTCTGTTTTGCCTAAAAGCAGGACACAAAATGTAAAGTTGTCTCTCCTCCCCTTTCTACCAAGAAGAGAGAAGTTAGCCAACCATTAGAGACAACTCTAGACCCTTATCAGTCCAGAGATATCACCAGATGAACCTACATAACAAACCTTCAACTAGCTCTTATATAGTCTCATCCATACCCACAGTTTAACATTCACAGATTCAACCAACTTCAAATTGATAGACTCAGCGGCCGACCTGTGCGACCCCACGACAGAAGCCCACCGGCCCCTGTCCCTGGGACCAGGCAAGAAACGGGCCCGGGGGGGGGGAGTCGCTCAGTGTGTCCGACTCAGCGACCCCATGGACTGGATTCAACCAGACTGGGTCAAATTGGATATATTTTCCCCCAAATTCCAGAAAGTTTAAAAAAAAACTAAATTTGCAACACACCAGCAACTGTTTACATAGCATTTACACTTTATTAAGTATTTTGGTATTTGTGTAGGGTGCTACACCCATGGATATCAAGGGATGACTATATTCCATTTGTTCCTCCAATTATTAATCTTTACACAGTTTGCTAATTTAGAAATTGAAGGTATTTTTCTTTGTCTTGCCACCTCTCTAAAAATTTGCTATTCTTTCTTATCATTAGGGATTCATGGACTGTGATTTTATTCAATGAAAGACCTATTCCTAACTTTTTTTAAGTTTAGACACTCAACTTGCTCAGATTTAGCCAATAGGAAGTCCCTTCAAGTTGGTGCCTTATCTTTTTTTTTTAATTTAAATTTATTTATTTTAATTGGAGGTTAATTTACAATATTGTATTGGTTTTGCCATACATAAACATGAACCCGCCACGGGTATACACGTGTTCCCCATCCTGAACCCACTTCCCACCTCCCTCCCCATACCATCCCTCTGGGTCATCCCAGTGCACCAGCCCCAAGCATCCTGTATCCTGCATCAAACCTGGACTAGCGATTCGTTTCTTATATGATATTATACATGTTTCAATGCCATTCTCGCAAATCATCCCACCCTCTCCCTCTCCCACAGAGTCCAACAGACTGTTCTATACATTTGTGGTGCCTTATCTTTTTGACAAGTCCTCATCACTCTAAGTACTTCCTTACTTTCTAGCATAGCAAGGTATCTCAGGGTTATCTTATATTTTCCCCACATTGGCCCTTCAAGGAGCCCTAGTTTCTTTTAGAGAATAGTTTTTAGTAATCAAGAAATGGGCACTATGTGTTCTCACTGGTAATGGAATGGCATTGCTTCTAACTGTTCAGTGAACAAAGCTAGAAAAGAGAACGCACAGTTAATGTATACACACGTACATGATTAGTTCGTTGTAATACCTCCAAATCTAATTCAATGCCACAGGGTGTATTCTAGTCTTCCATCTATTCCTATTTGTAACTCTCTTCTCCAATGTTTAGAAACTGGGTTTCCATTATCTTCAATGTATTTACTCATTCTCAAGCTTCAGATCAGATCAGTCACTCAGTCGTGTCCGAGTCTTTGCAACCCCATGAATCGCAGCACCCAGGCCTCCCTGTCCATCACCAACTCCTGGAGGTCACTGAGTCTCACATCCATCGAGTCAGCGATGCCGTCCAGCTATCTCATCCTCTGTCCCCCCTTCTCCTCCTGCCCCCAATCCCTCCCAGCATCAGAGTCTTTTCCAATGAGTCAACTCTTCGTATGAGGTGGCCAAAGTACTGGAGTTTCAGCTTTAGCATCATTCCTTCCAAAGAAATCCCAGGGCTGATCTCCTTCAGAATGGATTGGTTGGATCTCCTTGCAGTCCAAGGGACTCTCAAGAGTCTTCTCCAACACCACAGTTCAAAAGCATCAATTCTTTGGTGCTCAGCCTTCTTCACAGTCCAACTCTCACATCCATACATGACTACTGGAAAAACCATAGCCTTGACTAGACGGACCTTTGTTGGCAAAGTAATGTCTCTGCTTTTGAATATGCTGTCTAGGTTGGTCATAACTTTCCTTCCAAGGAGTAAGCGTCTTTTAATTTCATGGCTGCAGTCACCACCTGCAGTGATTTTGGAGCCCCCAAAAATAGTCTGACACTGTTTCCACTGTTTCCCCATCTATTTCCCATGAAGTGATGGGACCAGATGCCATGATCTTCATTTTCTGAATGTTGAGCTTTAAGCCAACTTTTTCACTCTCCACTTTCACTTTCATCAAGAGGCTCTTTAGTTCCTCTTCACTTTCTGCCATAAGGGTGGTGTCATCTGCATATCTGAGGTTATTGATATTTCTCCCAGCAATCTTGATTCCAACTTGTGTTTCTTCCAGCCCAGCGTTTCTCATGATGTACTCTGCATATAAGTTAAATAAACAGGGTGACAATATACAGTCTTGACGTACTCCTTTTCCTATTTGGAACCAGTCTGCTGTTCCATGTCCAGTTCTAACTGTTGCTTCCTGACCTGCATACAGATTTCTCAAGAGGCAGATCAGGTGGTCTGGTATTCCCATCTCTTTCAGAATTTTCCACAGTTTACTGTGATCCACACAGTCAAAGGCTTTGGCACAGTCAATAAAGCAGAACACTACACTAAAAGAAATTTCAGAACCTCTAACTCATACCTCTGTGGCAAGAAACTATTAGAATTCAGTAGCTCGTGGGGGGTAGTAAAACTTAGATTCAAGGTAATACACAAATGTTAAGGGTACAATTTGATGAATTTTTGTCAAATGGATACATCCATTATCATCCGTTCCTAAAAACATAAAATATTTCCACTTACTCCAGAAAGTTCACTGATGCCCCATCTTAGTTAACCCCTCTATTTTTCTGGATTCATTCATTTGCTTAACCATAGACTAGTACTCAAAATAGTTACCACTTACCTGTTCTCAAAATTTAAATGTATTTAATTACATAGGTACTTCTTTGTATACAGCTTCTTTCACTCAACCCACTCCAGTATTCTTGCCTGAAAAATCTCATCAGACAGAGAAGTCTAGCAGGCTTAGTTCATAAGGTTGCCAAGAGCTGGACACAACTGAGCAACTGAGCATACACACACATACATCCTACAATGTATAAGACAGTCCCTCACAACAAAATTCATATATCCCAAAATGTCAATAAAGCCAAGCTTGAGAAACCTTTGTCCAACTCAAATTGGTAGGAGGGGAAAGAGATGAAAGAAAATACATATCTTGGTTTCATTAACTTACAACTGAGATGATTAAGTGTTTAAACCAGTGAAAAGCACATAATAATATGACTCAAATATAAGTGCCTAGGTTGATCTGAAGTCACTGGGGTTTCCTTGGTGAAAGGAATCTAAGCCAATGCTTTCATAACTAAAAAGCAAAAAGGAGAGCAGGTTTGCCTCTTACAGAAGGAGTCACATTAGTAAAGGGTTACTGTTCAAGCTAAATTAAAACAAATCAGTGACATTTTCCTCTTCATTATGTGCACAAATCTCCCATAAAAATCAATGAAAACCACATCTGTGTAACAGAGATCAGAATGCAGCAAATTTCGGCTCTAACGTGCTATCCCTTCCAGGGCTCATAAACCCCACAATTGTTGCTCAGGAACAGGAAGAATGTGTGATGAGCACAGTGACTCAAGCCAAATCCTCAATGAATCATCCAGAACAGAATGATTTCTCTAGTTTATTAGGCAGCTGAGAAATCTTAAGGTTCTGGATGTGGTCACAATTGGGGCAGAACGCCAGAGAATTCCAAACTGAAAGGGGAGCCACTACACTTACAAAAATATTATTTCTCTCCATTATCAACATGGCCTATGTTTACTGTAGAAAATACAAAAATATATGAAACTATAAATAAAAATGTATGTGCCAAGTTGCTTCAGTCATGTCTGACTCCTTTCAATTCCATGGACTGTAGCCTGCCAGGCTCCTCAGTTCATGGGATTGTCCAGGCAAGAATACTGGAGTGGGTTGCCTTGCCCTTCTCCAGGGATCTTTCTGACCCAGGGATTGAACCCCTGTCTCTTGCATCTCTCACATTGGCAAGCAGGTTCTTTACCACTAGTACCACCTGGGATGCCCTATCACGTGGGAATTAATAGATAAAAACCATTATCTATTAATTCATCATCTAGAAGCAATTACTATTACCTCTTTGGCAGAGCTACCATTAGGTGAAATTTGTCTATGTAATTCCTTTTTTACTTACTCAAGATCTATCTGAAAATACAATGTTAAACCCTGGCTCTTTTATGGAACATTTTCTTAAGTGACTAAGAAAATCTGTGACGTGTCATTTTGATATGTACCCTACTAGTCAGTTACCAGGTTTTATCATAATTTTTTCTCACCAATTTTATTTCTTATTGGACATCTAGATTGCTTCATATGGTTCACCATTCCAAATAATACAATGGCAACTATCTTTGTGCAAATATATCTCTCCACATTTTGTATTATTTTCATAGCATACAATCCCCAATGTGTAATTGCAAGACATAATTTAGACTATTTTAAGATTCTTTATATATATACATTTTTTTTCTGGTAAACATTGCATTAATTTACCTTGCCTAGAGCAGTATATTCTCCCATCATCTATAAACCCAGCAGATTTTTAACTCTACTTGTTATATCAGGTACTTTGGAATTTATTTATTATATCTTCTCACTCTCAGAGGCAAGTGACAGAAGAAGGGATCACATCAGGTAAAACTGTTAGGATTAATTTATCCTTCCATTGATAATAATACATGATGCTTTGCTGTCAAACATCA
This sequence comes from Tragelaphus eurycerus, assembly GCA_935064755.1. NCBI lineage: Eukaryota > Metazoa > Chordata > Mammalia > Artiodactyla > Bovidae > Tragelaphus > Tragelaphus eurycerus. The sequence goes on from CAKXYN010000006.1 coordinate 3,395,178, forward strand.
AGATTAAAAACAAAGAATTCTAACAGCCTAGAAAATACTGAACTGAAATTATAACAGTTTTACCTTTTTGGATATGAGATATTGAGGCTTCAGATGATGAAAAAAGGTCTCCAAATACATCTGCTCTGTAAAGTCAAATATAATAAGTTTTTAAAAATTAAGTCTTCGTATGTTCGCCTAGTCAAGGCTATGGTCTTTCCTGTGGTCATGTATGGATGTGAGAGCTGGACTGTGAAGAAGGCTGAGCGCCGAAGAATTAATGCTTTTGAACTGTGGTGTTGGAGAAGACTCTTGAGAGTCCCTTGGACTGCAAGAAGATCCAACCAGTCCATTCTGAAGGAGATCAATCCTGGAATTTCTTTGGAAGGAATGATGCTAAAGCTGAAACTCCAGTACTTTGGCCACCTCATGCGAAGAGTTGACTCATTGGAGAAGACTCTGATGCTGGGAGGGATTGAGGGCAGGAGGAGAAGGGGACGACAGAGGATGAGATGGCTGGATGGCATCACTGACTTGATGGATGTGAGTCTGAGTGACCTCCGGGAGCTGGTGATGGACAGGGAGGCCTGGCGTGCTGCAGTTCATGGGGTCGCAAAGAGTCGGACACGACTGAGCAACTGATCTGATCTGATCTAATCTGATGTGGGAGTAAAAGGCAACAAATCACCAATGCTATTATGTTTTCCTGTATGGTTAGTGGGCAGAATTCAGCTGGGTCAACGAGTGTCAGAACAGATGTTGAGAACTAGGAAATGACCCACTTAGAGGAATGAGCACTCTCTGACGGTTTAAGGCTGAGTATTTTCACCTGTGTAGGACCGATTCCAGAAAGAAGTCATTTTGGCTTCTGTTCCCTTTTCACCTTTCCCCACATTTGATTATGTTACACTAGCCCTGGGAAGTCGGAGAAGGCAATGGCACCCCACTCCAGTACCCTTGCCTGGAAAATCCCATGGACCGAGGAGCCTGGTAGGCTACAGTCAATGGGGTGGCAAAGAGTCAGACACGACTGAGGAACTTCCCTTTCTCTTTCCAATTTCATGCATTGGAGAAGGAAATGGCAACCCATGCCAGTGTTCTTGCCTGGATAATCCCAGGGACGGCGGAGCCTGATGGTCTGCCATCTATGGGGTCACACAGAGTCGGACACAACAGAAGTGACTTAGTAGCAGCAGCAGCAGCAACCCTGGGAAGTAGAAAATTTAAAAGAAAAACAAGATAGGAAGAAAAAAGATGGACTTTAGGAGACCAAAAAAAAGGTATAAATATATTAATAGAACATCGAGAGAGAAACAAATCCTTCAAGGTAGCACAGAGAACTAACGATCACGTTTGTCTTATCATCATAACCTCACTTTGTGATCTTGAGATTCGTCTTGAAGGTAAGGGCCACATCTCAAATTTTATTTCAGGTCATAGGAAAAACTCAGCATTTTACCCATGGTAGATATTCATAATTTTATATTAATATAAGTTAATATAAAATTATTTAATTTTATGCTAATAATTTTGAGATAAAAATTTATTGAGTAATTAATGAAACATATATCAAATGTCTGCTATGTCTCCAGTACTATTCTAAGCCAGCACAGGGGAAAAAGTGGTAAACAAAGAAAGGTCTCTGCCTTCATAGATCTCAGAGTCCAGTGTAAGCTGAAAACTTCATTGATGAAAGCAGACGAACTTTCGTTTGGGCCACTGCTTTCCAATTTGACTTTTAGCAGTGCATTTTTAATGTCTATATCACATTAAAATATCACATATTTTGATCATTGAGACTTTTTGGCATCCAGTGCAAGTGCCTCATTCAGCTTACCACAGTCCCAGCCTGGTGAGATATATCTTTGAAAAGTTGACAAAAGAAAGAAAGAAAAAAGAAAGTGAAGTCACTCAGTCATGTCTGACTCTTTGTGACCCCATGGACTATAGCCTACCAGGCTCCTCCATGTATGGGATGAATGGGGTGGCAAAGAGTCAGACATGATTGAGTGACTTTCACTTTCACTGTGCCAGGCAATATTTTGGGACTGATGACACTGCTGCTGCTGCTGCTAAGTCACTTCAGTCATGTCCGACTCTGTGTGACCCCATAGACGGCAGCCCACCAGGCTCCCCCGTCCCTGGGATTCTCCAGGCAAGAACACTGGAGTGGGTTGCCATTTCCTTCTCCAATGCATGAAAGTGAAAAATGAAAGTGAAGTCACTCAGTTGTGTCCAACTCAGCGACCCCATGGACTGCAGCCCACCAGGCTCCTCCATCCATGGGATTTTCCAGGCAAGAGTACTGGAGTGGGGTGCCATTGCCTTCTCCCGATGACACTGCAGTGAACCTATTAACAGAGTTCTTGCCAACACACTATTTAAACCTAGTTAGAGTCAAGTGTAAGGGATTAAACAATGACAACATCCCATAAGGCGTTATCAGACACTAGCAAGCGTTCTAAAGAAACCAAAAGAGAATAATGGGATAGTCCATGAGTTGGGGGGTGGGGGGCGGAGTGCTGAGAGGGTGACTAGGGGGAAGGGAGGTTACACAACAAGGGTTATGGTGGATACATTGACTCTAAGGAGATAACAATTGAGATGAAACCCGAATAATGGAAAAGAGCCACACATGAAACAATCCAAGGAAAAATTATTTCAGGTGGAGGGGATAGAAAGTAGAATGGCTTTGAGGTTTGAACAACTTTTTTTTTTCAACTTTAGTTTTCTCTGAAACAAAAAGAACCTGTGTGACCAGAGTTGACAGGATTAGGGAAAGAATGGTTTGAGTGAAGTTGAAGAAGTTAGAGAGCAAATATTGTAGGATCTTGTAGAACCTGTGAGGAATTTAGGTATTTTGTTGCTGATTGCTCTTGTCGTTGTTGAACTCCACTGGAAGTCACAGCAGTGTTTCTACTTGACTTGCATAAGAAAAAAATGTTGCACAATGGTTTAGATTGGAATATGAATACAGGCTGCTTGGAAATATTGAGGTATTCTAGCAGACAGAGAGGACTGTGACTTGGACTACCTAATCAGTAGTGAAAATAGAGATAAGTGGACATATTCTGGGTATACTTTGGTCTTTCTCCTGGATGAGACCTCAGCTCCATCATTTACTGAGCAAGTTTACACAACCTTTTTTATCTCAATTTTCTCATCTTTGAGATGAAAGCAATATTTCAAAGATATTTCTGTGCCTATTTCAAAGAACTTAAGTCCTTAGGAGACAGCCTGGCACATACTAAAGTGCTCAAGAAATATGAGTTATCACTATTCTCATCATTTAAACATGGGGGAAGAAGGGAATTTTAAATGTCCTTTTGGTCTGGTCTGAGTAACTGGATAGACAAGGCTGATTTTGATGTAGCAAAGACTGGGAAGACACCTTAAGGAGACAGGAAACCCAGAGAACTAGGTCTCCTAAGGAGAAGGGGGCAGGGGAAAAGGCCAAGGGCTGAGCCCTCAATAATGTCAAATTTAGAACTGAGGAAGGAGAAAGAGTCAACAAATAAGTTTAAATGAATAGCCAAAGAGATGGGAGTAAACAAGGAGTGTGGGGTGTTGGGGAAACAAGTTAAGGATCCTGCATTTTAACCCATACCCATTACTTTATAATGAATGCTCAGAGATCTCCTCCAGAAAATTAGAGATACCAAGGGAACATTTCATGCAAAGATGGGCTCAATAAAAGACAGAAATCATATGGACCTAACAGAAGCAGAAGATATAAGAAGAGGTGGCAAGAATAAACAGAAGAACAATATCAAAAAAAGATCTTCACAACCCAGATAATCACGATGGTGTGATCACCAACCTAGAGCCAGACATCCTGAAATGCAAAGTCAAGTGGGACTTAGGAAGCATCACAATGAACAAAGCTAGTGGAGGTGATGGAATTCCAGTTGAGCTATTTCAAATCCTAAAAGATGATGCTGTTAAAATGCTGCACTCAATATGCCAACAAGTTTTGAAAACTCAGCAGTGGCCACAGGACTGGAAAAGCTCAGTCTTCATTCCAATCCCAAAGAAAGACAATGCCAAAGAATGCTCAAACTACTGCACGATTGCACTCATCTCACACACTAGTAAAGCAATGCTCAAAATTCTCCAAGCCAGGCTTCAACAGTATGTGAACCGTCAACTTCCTAATGTTCAAGATGGATTTAGAAAAGGCAGAGGAACCAGAGATCAAATTCCCAACATTTGATGGACCATAGAAAAAGCAAGAGAATTCCAGAAAAACATCTACTTCTGCTTCATTGACTATGCTAAAGCCTTTGTGTGGATCACAACAAACTGTGAAAAACTCTGAGAGAGATGGGAATACAAGAACCACTTCACCTGCCTCCTGAGAAATCTCTATGCAGGTCAAGAAGCAACAGTTAGAACTGGACATGGATCAACAGATATTATCCAAATTTGGAAAGGAGTATGTCAAGGCTGTATACTATCACCTCGCTTACATAACTTATAAGCAGAGTACATCATGCGAAATGCTGGACTGCATGAAGCACAAGCTGGAATCAAGATTGCCAGGAGAAATGTCAATAACCTCAGATATGCACATGACACCACCCTTATGGCAGAAAACAAAGAACAAAAGAGCCTCTTGATGAAAGTGAAAGAGGACAGTGAAAACGTTGGCTTAAAACACAGCATTCAAAAAACTAAGATCATGGCATCCAGTTCCATTACTTCATGGCAAATAATGGGGAAACAATGGAAACAGTAACAGACTTCATTTTTGGGGGTCTCCAAAACCACTTCAGATGGTGACTGCAGCCATGAAATTAAAAGACGCTTTCTCCTTGGAAGAAAAGCTATGACCAACCTAGACAGCATATTAAAAAGCAAAGACATTACTTTGTCAACAAAGGTCCACCAAAGCTATGGTTTGCCCAGTAGTCAAGTTTGGATATGAGAGTTAGACCATAAAGAAAGCTGAGCACCAAAGCACTGATGCTTTTGAACTGTGGTGTTGGAGAAGACTCTTGAGAGTCCCTTGGCCTGCAAGGAGATCCAGCCAGTCCATCCTAAAGGAAATCAGTCCTGAATACTCATTGGAAGGACTGATGCTGAAGCTGAAGCTCCTATACTTTGGCTACCTGATGTGAAGAACTGACTCATTAGAAAAGATTCCGATGCTAGGAAAGATTGAAGGTGGGAGGAGAAGGGACAATAGAGGATGAGATGGTTGGATGGCATCACCGACTCAATGGACATGAGTTTGAGCAAGCTCCAGGAGTTGGTGATGGACAGAGAGCCTGTTGTGCTGCAGTCCATGGGGTCGCAAAGATTCAGACATGCCTGAACTGACCTGATACTTTTCCAACAAAATAAAAGTTAAAAGTACAGAATCAATTTTAACTTCTCCATAACAATGCTCCATACCAATTTTAAAAGCTTGCAATGAAAAAGTTGAGGAAACACTTTGCAATTTGGTTTGGGATATACGCTCGTACTTAGGATGGAGCCAAAACAAAAAGAATACCCAGCTGTGGATGTGTCTGGTGATAGAAGCAAAGTCCGATGCTGTAAAGAGCAATACTGCATAGGAACCTGGAATGTCAGGTCCATGAATCAAGGCAAATTGGAAGTGGTCAAACAAGAGATGGCAAGAGTGAATGTCGACATTCTAGGAATTAGCGAACTAAAATGGACTGGAATGGGTGAATTTAACTCAGATGACCATTATATCTACTACTGTGGGCAGGTATCCCTCAGAAGAAATGGAGTGGCCATCATGGTCAACAAAACAGTCCAAAATGCAGTACTTGGATGCAATCTCAAAAATGACAGAATGATCTCTGTTCGTTTCCAAGGCAAACCATTCAATGTCACAGTAATCCAAGTCTATGCCCCAACCAGTAACGCCGAAGAAGCTGAAGTTGAATGGTTCTATGAAGACCTACAAGACCTTTTAGAACTAACACCAAAAAAAGATGTCCTTTTCATTATAGGGGACTGGAATGCAAAAGTAGGAAGTCAATAAACACCTGGAGTAACAGACAAATTTGGCCTTGGAACACGGAATGAAGCAGGGCAAAGACTAACAGAGTTTTGCCAAGAAAATACACTGGTCATAGCAAATACCCTCTTCCAAAAACACAAGAGAAGACTCTATACATGGACATCACCAGATGGTCAACACCGAAATCAGATCGATTATATTCTTTGCAGCCAAAGATGGAGAAGCTCTATACAATCAGCAAAAACAAGACCAGGAGCTGACTGTGGCTCAGACCATGAACTCCTTATTGCCAAATTCAGACTGAAATTGAAGAAAGTAGGGAAAACTACTAGACCATTCAGATATGACCTAAATCAAATCCCTTATGATTATACAGTGGAAGTGAGAAATAGATTTAAGGGCCTAGATCTGATAGATAGAGTGCCTGATGAACTATGGAATGAGGTTCGTGACATTGTACAGGAGACAGGGATCAAGACCATCCCCATGGAAAAGAAATGCAAAAAAGCAAAATGGCTGTCTGGGGAGGCCTTGCAAATAGCTGTGAAAAGAAGAGAAGCGAAAAGCAAAGGCGAAAAGGAAAGATATAAACATCTAAATGCAGAGTTCCAAAGAATAGCAAGAAGAGATAAGAAAGCCTTCTTCAGTGATCAATGCAAAGAAATAGAGGAAAACAACAGAATGGGAAAGACAAGGGATCTCTTCAAGAAAATCAGAGATACCAAAGGAACATTTCATGCAAAGATGGGCACGATAAAGGACAGAGATGGTGTGGACCTAACAGAAGCAGAGGATATTAAGAAGAGGTGGCAAGAATACACAGAAGAACTGTACAAAAAAGAGCTTCAAGACCCAGATAATCATGATGATGTGATCACTGACCTAGAGCCAGACATCTTGGAATGTGAAGTCAAATGGGCCTTAGAAAGCATCACTACGAACAAAGCTAGTGGAGGTGATGGAATTCCAGTGGAGCTATTCCAAATCCTGAAAGATGATGCTGTGAAAGTGCTGCACTCAATATGCCAGCAAATTTGGAAAACTCAGCAGTGGCCACAAGATTGGAAAAGGTCAGTTTTCATCCCAATCCCAAAGAAAGGCAATGCCAAAGAGTGCTCAAACTACCGCACAATTGCACTCATCTCACACGCTAGTAAAGTAATGCTCAAAATTCTCCAAGCCAGGCTTCAGCAATATGTGAACCGTAAACTTCCTGATGTTCAAGCTGGTTTTAGAAAAGGCAGAGGAACCAGAGATCAAATTGCCAACATCCGCTGGATCATGGAAAAAGCAAGAGAGTTCCAGAAGAACATCTACTTCTGCTTTATTGACTATGCCAAAGCCTTTGACTGTGTAGATCACAATAGACTATGGAGAATTCTGAAAGAGATGGGAATAGCAGACCACCTGATCTGCCTCTTAAGAAATCTGTATGCAGGTCAGGAAGCAACAGTTAGAACTGGTCATGGAACAACAGACTGGTTCCAAATAGGAAAAGGAGTACGTCAAGGCTGCATATTGTCACCATGTTTATTTAACTTATATGCAGAGTACATCATGAGAAATGCTGGACTGGAAGAAACACAAGTTGGAATCAAGATTGCCAGGAGAAATATCAATAACCTCAGATATGCAGATGACACCACCCTTATGGCAGAAAGTGAAGAGGAACTAAAAAGCCTCTTGATGAAAGTGAAAGTGGAGAGTGAAAAAGTTGGCTTAAAGCTCAACATTCAGAAAACTAAGATCATGGCATCTGGTCCCATCACTACATGGGAAATAGATGGAGAAACAGTGGAAACAGTGTCAGACTTTATTTTTCTGGGCTCCAAAATCACTGCAGATGGTGACTGCAGCCATGAAATTCAAAGACGCTTACTCCTTGGAAGGAAAGTTATGACCAACCTAGATAGCATATTCAAAAGCAGAGACATCACTTTGCCAACAAAGGTTTGCCTAGTCGAGGCTATGGTCTTTCCTGTGGTCATGTATGGATGTGAGAGCTGGACTGTGAAGAAGGCTGAGCGCCAAAGAATTGATACTTTGAACTGTGGTGTTGGAGAAGACTCTTGAGAGTCCCTTGGACTGCAAGGAGATCCAACCAATCCATTCTGAAGGAGATCAGCCCTGGGATTTCTTTGGAAGGAATGATGCTAAAGCTGAAACTCCAGTATTTTGGCCACCTCATGCAAAGAGTTGACTCATTGGAGAAGACTCTGATGCTGGGAGGGATTGAGGGCAGGAGGAGAAGGGGACGACAGAGGATGAGATGGCTGGATGGCATCACTGACTCGATGGATGTGAGTCTGAGTGACCTCCGGGAGTTGGTGATGGACAGGCAGGCCTGGCGTGCTGCAGTTCATGGGGTCGCAAAGAGTCGGACACGACTGAGCAACTGATCTGATCTGATATATATATATATATATAGATGCATATTATTTCCCTCATTCTCATAAAATACTTTCTTAGGGAGGTTTTTAATCTTTAAAATTATCACCTTAATTGTATTTTTCAGTCTCTGTGTAGATATTTTAGCATTTTCATATCTTGGAGTAATCTTTGATTCCACCCTCTAACTTATCCTCCCACAACCTATCAATCTCAACTCCTATTGATTTTTCTTCCTAAACATTCCTCAGATCCTTTTAATTTCTCCTTCTCTTCACTGTCTCCACTAATTTTAGTAAATATTCTCACACCTGAATTCTATGGCAGCCTTGCAGCTGATGTATCACTGCCCACAGACATTCTCACCATCTACTTTAAAATGCCACTCTATTCTTCTAAATCTCTTTACTTTGGCCTCATTATCTTAAGAAACAATCCAGGACAATAACACTGTTTATAAGTCCTTCGTAACTAGGTCCTTATTGTTTTTTTAGAATCATTATTCCTCCCAACCTCCATTCTTTCTCTCAGCCATATTATAAAATTTGTCTCCAAGCTCTTCCTATCTTACCTCTGACTTTTGCACTGGTCCCTCTATTTGGAATAAAGACCCCACCTCCACTTGACTCCTCCTCAGCATTTAGGATTCAAGTTATTTCTCTGGAAAGCCTGCTTTGACTTGCCTCCCCTTAGTCAAATGTCTCAGTGTAGCACTGTGTTAATACTTTTACTGGACTTTTGTTTTTGTAGCCTTTATCATTATTTATTTAATCACTGCTATGATCTAAATGTTTGTGTACCTGCAAAATTAATCTGTTGAAAATCTAATGTCCAAGCTGATGGTATTAGGAGGTGGAACTTTGGGGAGGTGATTAGGTTATGAGGGTAGAGACCCAAGAAAATGGGATTAGTGTCTTTATGAAAAGGTTCCAGGGAGCTCCCTACATCCTTCTGCCATGAGAGGACACAAGATGCCTGAGACCTGGAAAGGGGCCCTCGCCAACCGTGCTGGCACTCTGATCTCAAATTCCAGCCTCCAGAACTGTTAGAAATAAATGTCTATTGTTTATAAGCTACCCAGGTATTTTGTTAGAGCAGTCCCAATTGACTAAGGCAATCTCCTCACTTACTACTCAGTTTTACGTCTCTATGACTATCCTGTATGTGCTAAGTCCCTTCAGTTGTGTCTTGTTCTTTGTGACCCCATGGACTGTAACCCAACAGGCTCCTCTGTCCATGGGATTTTCCAGGCAAGAATAATTGGAGTGGGTGCCATACCCTCCTCCAGGGGATCTTCCCCACCCAAGGATTAAACCCATGTCTCCTGCATCTCCTGCACTGGCAAGCAGGTTGGACCATTACCATTAGCACCACCTAGGAAGCCCATGACTATTCTTTACTCCAGTTTTATTTTTCAAAGTTTAGTCCTTAGATAACAACTAGGATACTCATTTTAAAATGCAGATTCCTGGTTCCTAACTATACCAGAGTCAGAATCTCTAAGAATGGAATATAAGAACATGCTCTTTTAATGAACACCCTAGATCATGCTATAAAATATAAAGCCCCTATATAATTGTAAGTTTTGTACTAGTTACATTTAAAAAGGTAAATAGTAGTGAACTTTACTTTGCTTGTATGTTTAACACAATATGTCAAAAACATTATTATTTGAATAAGTAATCAATATAAATATTAACAGATATTTTACATTTGTATACTAATTCTTCAAATCCTGTGTGTAATTGATGCTTGCAGTACATCTAGTTCAGACCAGCCACATTTCAAGTGCTCACTGGCCTCTGAACTAAAGAATGTTACTCGCCATCCACCTCTGCAAGGATTAGGCCATTAGCCATTGCAGTTGCTGATCTTCAACACCCCCTGAAGGGAGTTCTGGAGAGAGATCAGGAATGAGACCCTCTGTGCTCTGGGAAAATCTGACATAACAGACGTTCTGATAGTTAGATATTTTCAGGAGAAAAACTTTGAAAGCAATTTCTTACATCTTCTTATACCTAGAAAAGCACTAAAACAGAGGCCTGCTCCTGGTGACTAGTGGCAACATTCTTGTGACCAGTAGGATCCTTCTGCCAAGATGTATGCCGAGATTACATGTACCTCCTTCACAAAATCATAGATATACTGACCTTCTCCCCTGGTTTCCCCCCACCAATCTCTGCAGAGAAGTTCCTTAGAGCCATCTGAGAGTTTTTCTTCTGGGTTGTAGTCTTCATGAAGGTCCATCCAAATAAAACTGAACTCACAGTTCTCGTGTTCTGCCTTGTTTTATTCGGTCAACAGCCACATGTAGCAAGTAGCTGCCATTTAAGACAGAATAACACAGATGATTCTGTCACTGGATACTGACCATTTAACTCCAATAAAAGAGATTATGATCACCTTTCAGATCATTTTAACTCATATATAAGCCAAGCACATAGTAAATAATCAATAATTTCTTGTTTTGCTGTTGAATATTACACTTTTCAGTTTTACAAGAGTATAAACTGATCCTGAAAAATCAGAAAAAGAAGTCTTTGAGAGATGGCTTACATATGGCAAGTTGCAGCATCTCAAAGCTAAAATAAAAATGTTTCTATTCCCACAGCCACTTCTATCACGACTGCCATGTTGCCCTCTGTTATAATTACATTGAGCCCAAAGGTATAATTGCCACTTGAAAACATCTTGAGCTGGGAAACATTGGGATAAGAAAATGCGGAAAAGGCTGGAGGAACCTACAAGCAATAACATATCACTAAAAATTATAACGAAACACACACGCCCACATATACATTTTAGCAGCATCCTTCTCTACAGCCGACATTTCCAAGGCCGTGAATTTAGCCTCACCTCTTGAACCATGTTCCCACTTTAAGGTTGATGATTATTACCCCCAAAAAGAAAAGAAGCGAGGAGCTATGATCTAAACACTGAGACACTAACTATCAAAGAGTCTGTTAAATCTCATATTAACCTGGTAAATTCCTATTTTCTCACTTTCTAAGAGAAAAAAAAATTAAAGAAGCTTATATCATTTATAATAAAGAAACTCATTTTTTACAAATGTCAACAGATACTTTTCAAGTCTATCCTGAAAGAGTAACACAGTAACCTTGAGAAAGGAAAAGACTGAAGAATAGAAGCCCAACTTGACCCCAACTTTGCTTATCTCCATTATTTTTAATGTGCAAAACATGAGTAATAAGGAACAATAGATTTTTCTGCATCCTATTGACTTCAGTGTAAGAAGGAGAAAAAAAACCTGCCATTTTTCCATATAGTAATCCAATTCATGTGTTGTTTATGCTATTTTGATATGTGGAACACTTAAAATTAATATCTTCAAATGTTTTATCAACATATCTGCATTCAAAGGGAGAGAAATTTATGTAAAAATGACCTCTGCTGCTTCAAGGCTCATGAGAAAAAAAGAAAGAAATGAGAGATGCTGCCTTCAAAGCAAACCAAAAAAAAAAGTGAAATTCCAGCTCAGCCTTTAGTTTCTGATGGCTTACTCCTCTCCTTCTATACTCCACATGTTGTGCAGGGAAGGGGTGGAACATGTATCCTTTCTATCTAAACAGAAAGCCACATAAAAAGCTTCTGACTAGATCAAAATTTGCTGAGGAATCCATCATCTCCTCATTGCTGGTACCTATTCTTCTGCCTGCTCTCCCTAGATGTTTCAGCTGTGTAACTGTTTTCTAAATTTGTACCCAGACTTCTGAACTCCCTTCTGTGTTCTCCTGGTCCTCCTTTGCTTAATCCCAAGGCATCAATCTGAAAGCAGCTTTCCTGTTTGCCCATTTCTGGTCCCCTCTAACCTTGCTGTTGTTGTTCAGACACCCAGTTGTGTCTGATTCTTTGTGAGCCCATGGACTGCCGCACACCAGGCCTCCCTGCTGCTGCTGCTGCTGCTGCTGCTAAGTCACTTCAGTCGTGTCCAACTCTGTGTAACCCCATAGACAGCAGCCCACCAGGCTTCTCTGTCCCTGGGATTCTCCAGGCAAGAATACTAGGGTGGGTTGTCATTTCCTTCTCCAATGCCTGAAAGTGAAAAGTGAAAGCGAAGTCGTTCAGTCGTGTACGACTCTTCGCGACCCCATGGACTGTAGCCTACCAGGCTCCTCCATCTATGGGATTTTCCAGGCAAGAGTACTGGAGTGGGTTGCCATTTCCTTCTCCATCAGGCCTCCCTATCCCTCACCATCTCCCAGAGTTTGCTCAAGTTCATGTTCATTGCATCAGTGATGACATCCAGCTATCTCGTCCTTTGATGTCCTCTTCTCCTTTTGTCCTTAATCTTTCTCAGCATCAAGGACTTTTCCAATGAATTGTCTCTTCACAACAGATGACCAAAATACTGGAGCTTCAGCATCAGTCCTTCCAGTGAATATTCAGGATTGAACCTAATTATAGGAATAAAATTACAGGGCAAGTTAACCTAACTTCTGAATTACTGTCTCCTGTCATGTATGGATGTGAGAGTTGGACTGTGAAGAAAGCTGAGCACCGAAGAATTGATGCTTTTGAATTGTGGTGTTGGAGAAGACTCTTGAGAGTCCCTTGGACTGCAAGGAGATCCAACCAGTCCATTCTAAAGGAGATCAGCCCTGGGATTTCTTTGGAAGGAATGATGCTGAAGCTGAAACTCCAGTACTTTGGCTACCTTATGTTAAGAGTTGACTCATTGGAAAAGACTTTGCTGCTGGGAGGGATTGGGGGCAGGAGGAGAAGGAGATGACAGAGGATGAGATGGCAGGATGGCATCACTGACTCGATGGACGTGAATCTGAGTGAACTCCAGGAGTTGGTGATGGACAGGGAGGCCTGGCGTTCTGCGATTCATGAGGTCGCAAAGAGTCGGACATGACTGAGAGACTGAACAGAACTGAACTGAATGCACATCATGCCTAGTCTAACCTTTTGATTCTGTTCCTAGATAAAAAACAAGAATTAAGAGTTAAACAGTTAAAAAAAAAAAATGACTAGCTCTCTAACCAAAAGAGCCTCCTTAACAATCTTGTGGGCAGAGGATGTGGGCAAGATAACATCTGAAGAGAGAGTCAGTCAGTCTACACTCAATGGAGAATGATGCAAAAGGCAACCTCCTGCCTCAATCATTCACCAAGATTCTTCCCCCAACTGCCTTTATAAAAACTGTCATGACTGGGCAGAATCTTCAGAGTTGTTTCGACATGAGTCTGCCTTCTCCCCAAATAGCCAGCTTTTCTGAGTAAAGCACCTTTCCTTTCTACTGATACTTGCCTCTCAAATGACTGGTTTTTGAGCAATGAGTTCACCTGAGTTCAGTAACAACTCCAGCCTGGAGGGTGGACCCTGCAGTGTCTTACACACCTAGTTCTGGTTCCACTCTGTGTTCTGCACCAACCCACAACAATCCTGGCACTAAGGAAATTGATGTTAAAAGAGCACTGGCATGCTGTGGTTTCCTAGTGTCAGTTTCAGGGACCATGCAAATAGAACTGTCAGGGAAGCTGAGGAGACAAAAGTACTCTGAGCAGAGAAAGCTCCTGTGCTAAAGGATGAAGTACAGCTAAGGGTCTGTCATATTGACTCAAAGTTCCAACCCTTCCTCTGCCCTTTGCTTCTAATAAATATAACATTAAATGTACACAGAATAGGGAGATGTGTGGCAGTGTGGAGCCCAAATGCTTTTTCACTTCATTTCATGAAGATCTGAAACCATGCAACAAGGATTTTTACAGTAACTTAGGTTAAATCTAGGATGATAGATAAGTTTTAACATTTGACTCATATTTCTCCATCTGAAATATATCAGCCATTTCTTCTCCATTTCCTGTCAGTGTTGTTTTAAGTCTTATAAAAATTAAATAATCTCTTTCTAAAATGAGACTTATATAACAGGATATATGTTCTTAGAGTGGACAATCGATTATAAAGCTTTACTCTCCAAAATGTGGCTGCAAATTGACACCAAACTGGGAGAGAAGGACTGAAAAGGGTTCACTGTATATAGCAAATTATGAAATTGCTGGTAATTTGGTATGCCTTTTGGAAATGAAAGACAGACGGTAATACATTGAAGAATGAGTGAATAGGAAATATAGAAGTGGACACAGCAAGTGTTCATTCTTTCAAGAGACTTCGTAAGTTAAAAGAGGATCCCAAAGTCCTGGAAGAGTTTTAAGAGCAAAGAGATTCGGGCATTGTTATGAACTCAGTGGAAGGAGTCAGTTAATTAATAGATCTTAAACAATAATAAGCTTTTAAACTATCTGTGAAACACATATAACAAGCAAAAATGTAAACTCTGAAACATAAAAATTACACAGGACATAGATTCTAACCAAAATATAAGACTCCCTTTCCTACACACACATACATATCTACCTTCCAGGAAATTATAAACTTCATTTTAATTCAATTATAATCTTTTAAAAAACAAATGACAGTGAAAGCACTACATATCAAAACCAATGTGATGAAGTTCAAATAACATCCAAGAGAAAATAGGCAGATGAAAATGAACTGAATAAAAAAGAAGATAAAAAACACACAAAGCAGAATTCAGTTAGAGAAGGCAGATAAAAGAAAAATCAAATAAGCATAAATAAAGCAAAAGAATATTAACTTAAGGAAAACATCACACTTAATGGTGAAATATTAAAAGAGGCTGTATTAAATTTAGAAACACTATCATTTAACATTATCCTGGAGATTTTAAGTCATTGCAAAACCAGACAGGAGAAATATGAGCCATAAACATTGAAAAGGAAGATAAAACTGCTATTATCTGAGGATGGTATGATTGCCTAATTACAAATATGGGAGAGAAAGAGAGAGAAAAGTTTAAATATTAGTCTTGAAAAGAAAGTATCTCTTTAGTTGATTCTATAGGGAAGGAAATAAGAATGTGGCTGTAGAAAGCTAAGACTGGGCACCCAATTGACCATTTCCTCTCTGAATTAGACAAACATTTACCAAGTGAGAGGAAGCTGGGAATTGAGTAGAGACTTGAGAGTTTGTGGAAATCTGGAATAACCACACAGGTCAATGCTTTTTGACCAAATTTGGGGAATCCAGATGAATTTATACACCAAAAATTCAATGATGGAGACAACAAACATTTTTGCATTACTAGACTATTTGTAGTGAACTCAGAAACTGATGGAGCACAAAAATGTATTGTGTTTAGGACAAAAGAAATTTTCAAATAAGGGGTGAAAGAAAGTGGAAGTGATAGAGAACTATAGCAAGTGCCAGAATCATTGATTTGCTTTGTCAATCTATGTAACTTTGCCAAATTATTACAAGAAAGCAAAATGCCCTATAGTTATCTTTTTTCACTGTTCTTTATTTTTGCCTGATCTGCAATATACATGAGCTACTGAAAATTTGCATAGAATAATGTTATTATTTAACTGCTGAAATTGCACAATGTTACTTGCAGACCAAGAATAGAAAAGGTAAATATGCATTACTTAAATTCTATTTACATGACTAAGTAAATGAAGATTTGTCTTTTAATCAAACAAAGCATTTATGTTTTAAGTGTATAAATGGAAAGGTATAAATAGAATCTTTCATTGTTCCTCACTGTGAGGGTCAGAGATAATTTTTTAAAATTATCTCCTTTTATCCCAGATACAGCTTGACTGACCTTTATGCATCCATATATATATATATATATATATACACACACACACACACACACACACACAAGCACAAGTATACACACACTCCCTCTCATCTCTACATATGAAGGGTACTGATGTGACTGCTCACTACACAACGAAACACACTTCCTTCTCCATCTAATTAGACCACTAAAAATTATTTAAACATGTCTATTATATTTCTGTCTCCTTATAACAATACAAGCTCCTCTTGGTGAAAAATGTGACAATGGTAGTCATAACTTTCTATTACATTTGGAAGTGGTGGGTGAATTCACTGGGGGAATAATTTCAGAATTTTGATAGAGGATTTATGTGCCAAAGCTCCCATTTCTATTAACCAAATCTGTGCACATAACTCTTGCTGAACTCTTCAGAATCTAGACATCAGGAACTGCATTAAATCAAGGTTAATACCAATGCACAGGTCTCTATGAATGTTCCAGATCTACAAAGGCAGTGGGGACACAAAAGGAAGCAGCTTTATTGGAATGCATCTGCAATTCAGTCATCTTATGAAACAGTGTGAAACAGTGTGCCGTAAATTCTCAAGTATAACCTGTGCTAGAAATACTCAAGCTGTACTGTAAATTCAATCTCATGCTCTCTAATGGGAATTTATCCTAGAGATGAGTACAGTATCTGCTACTGGGCTGTGTAATTGAATAGGACACTCTAATTGAAAAAAAAAAAAAATCTGCATTTACATAGCCACACATATATAAAAAGTCAAGATGATGCCGTATTTTAGAGGCAAGATAATTTTGCAAGTGCTGAGAAATGTTTAAATATTAATGTTGCTTGTGGTTCCAAATTATGAAAACCAATTCCTCATCTTGTTTTCAAGGCAATAAGACTAAAGTCACTTGCCTTTGTTCAAATATTGCAAAGTGTTAGTCATTCTGCTTTTAAGAACCCAGTAAAGGCTGCAGCTGTTAAAACTACACTTATGACCTACAGCTTATGAGATATAAATTTATGTGATACACCACATCGAGCTGATTGCTTGGAAATCTCAGCTCTCTTATTGACTGATTTTACCTATTATGATATGGCCTTGAAAGGAGTCACCACCTTTTGTTCTGGTTATTAATTTTACCTCTTGGTACAAAGCTGCAAGTCAGCTACTCTTCCTCCTAGCCAGAGAGTAGTCTATATGCTATAGATCTATGCTTCTCTGAAAATGTACAGAGTGGCCAAACACAAACTGGCATCATTACATGGATTATGTAAACCAGTGTCATCTGGGGCGGCCATCCCTGAGCTCTAGAAAAGATTAATACAAGAGCCCTATAATTGAGGAAAGACAAAATGGATCTTAGCTTGAAATATTCAAGGACAAGAGGGTCCTTTGCATTAGACATTTCAGGAATGCAAAAGAATGGAGATTTCTTGACCATCGCTGTCTCCTAAGAACAGAGGACTCAGGTAAAGTTCAGCTTTGTTAGAGTGCTACTGAATAATGGGGCTGCTGCTGCTAAGTCGCTTCAGTCGTGTCCGACTCTGTGCAACCCCATAGACGGCAGCCCACCAGGCTTACCGTCCCTGGGATTCTCCAGGCAAGAACACTGGAGTGGGTTGCCATTTCCTTCTCCAATGCATGAAAGTGAAAAGTGAAAGTGAAGTCGCTCAGTCGTGTCCAACTCTAGTGACCCCATGGACTGAACAATGCAGAGGGGATCATAAATCTCCAGGGTGGGACAGAACAGGGTCTAAGGAACAGTCCCTGGAGGACTCTTGTTGGCAGTTTTCCTGTAAGAGAAGAAAACTCTTTGTCAAGAAGTAATGGCAAAACTCCATTGTTTTAGGGTTCTGGACATCAGGCATCTTAAAAGACGGATGCCTAAAATGAACAGATCAGATCAGTCGCTCAGTCGTGTCCGACTCTTTGCAACCCCATGAATCGCAGCAGGCCAGGCCTCCCTGTCCATCACCAACTCTCAGGGTTCACTCAGACTAATGTCCATTGAGTCAGTGATGCCATCCAGCCATCTCATCCTCTGTCGTCCCCTTCTCCTCCTGCCCCCAATCCCTCCCAGCATCAGAGTCTTCTCCAATGAGCCAACTCTTCACATGAGGTGGCCAAACTACTGGAGTTTCAGCTTCAGCATCATTCCTTCCAAAGAAATCCCAGGGCTGATCTCCTTCAGAATGGACTGGTTGGATCTCCTTGCAGTCCAAGGGACTCTCAAGAGTCTTCTCCAACACCACAGTTCAAAAGCATCAATTCTTCAGTGCTCAGCCTTCTTCACAGTCCAACTCTCACATCCATACATGACCACAGGAAAAACCATAGCCTTGACTAGGCGAACCTTTGTTGGCAAAGTAATGTCTCTGCTTTTGAATATGCTATCTAGGTTGGTCATAATTTTTCTTCCAAGGAGTAAGCGTCTTTGAATTTCATGGCTGCAGTCACCATCTGCAGTGATTTTGGAGCCCAGAAAAATAAAGTCTGACACTGTTTCCACTGTTTCTCCATCTATTTCCCATGAAGTGATGGGACCAGATGCCATGATACTGGTTTTCTGAATGTGAGCTTTCAGCCACCTTTCTCACTCTCCATTTTCACTTTCATCAAGAGGCTTTTTAGTTCCTCTTCACTTTCTGCCATAAGGGTAGCGTCATCTGCATATCTGAGGTTATTGATATTTCTCCTGGCAATCTTGATTCCAACTTGTGTTTCTTCCAGTCCAGCATTTCTCATGATGTACTCTGCATATAAGTTAAATAAACAGGGTGACAATATACAGCCTTGACGAACTCCTTTTCCTATTTGGAACCAGTCTGTTGTTCCATGTCCAGTTCTAACTGTTGCTTCAACAGTTAGAAACAAATAAACAAGAGATACATTAATATACCTCTTACTTCTGCTGCTGCTGCTACGTCGCTTCAGTCGTGTCCGACTCTGTGCGACCCCATAGACAGCAGCCCACCAGGCTCTCCTGTCCCTGGGATTCTCCAGGCAAGAATATTGGAGTGGGTTGCCATTTCCTTCTCCAATGCATGAAAGAGAAAAGTAAAAGTGAAGTCACTCAGTCATGTCCGACTCTTAGCGACCCCATGGACTGCAGCCCACCAGGCTCCTCCATCCATGGATCCTCCAGGCAAGAGGACTGGAGTGGGGTGCCATCGCCTTCTCCATACCCCTCGCTAAGGGTAACCAATTCAATGGATACCAAGAAGTCAGAGAAGGAAACCTTTCAGGTTTGTATTCCACTCACTGAGTTTTGTGAAGCTTTTGAGCTAGAATGGTGATGCTCTTGGTGTTATGCACAGTCTTGGTTACCACTTATATTGGGTTGACCAAAAAGTTTGTTCAGATTTTTCCATAACAACTTACAGAAAAACACAAACTTTTTGGCTGACCCAGTATAAGGGTGTACATGCCCAAAGTATTTCTCCAGACTTCCAAAGTGGCCCAGGCGGTAACCTGTTCAGGAAGACTTTGGGACTATGCATGACCTGCTAAGGTTCAGTTCAGTTCAGTTCATTCACTCAGTCATGTCTGACTCTTTGCAAAGGTGTCAAGGATTATATCAAGTTATCAGGCTTCAGAGTTCCTTCAGATCTTAGGGAAAAGGTCCAGTTGCCAAGCAACCTAGAATTCCATTAGGAATTTTAGCTTTCAGTGATGCTGAGCCAGGTGGAAGAAAGAAAAATTTGAAAACTTTGATGAATGATAGCCAGATTTGAAGGGAAGAGAACAATTGGTAACAATTGGCAATCTGGGCTTAGTAACAAGATTCGGCCCAATTTCTGATCAGGTACCAACACTGGTTTTTCTATAGGTGGAGACAAATTCAAATTAAATCTCTATAGAAAAGACAGTTTTAATACCCATTATTTACCCACAATTTAAAAGAGGTACAGAATACCATAGTGTTCATAGCATCACTATTTACAATAGCCAAGACATGGAAGCAACCTAAATATCAATTGACAGGTGAACGAATAAAGATGTGGTACATATATATAATGGAATATTCCTCAAACATTAAAAATGATGAAATAATGCCATTTACAGCAACATGGCTAGACCTAGAGATTTTCATACACATACTAAGTGAAATCAGTCAGAGAAAGACAAATATGATATGATATTGCTTGTATGTGGAATCTAAAAAATAAAAGTGAACTTATTTACAAAACAGAAATAGACTCACAGACATAGAAAACAAACTTGTGGTTACCAAAATGGAAAGGGGAGTAAGGATGAATTAAGAATTTGGGATTAACAGATAACATACTATTATATAAAATAGATAAACAACTAGGACCTACTATATAGCATAGGAAACTATATTTGATATCTTATAGTAATACATAATGGAAAAGAATCTGAAAATATATATATAATAACTGAATCACTTCGCTGTACACCTGAAACATTGTA
Source organism: Tragelaphus eurycerus (assembly GCA_935064755.1). Lineage (NCBI taxonomy): Eukaryota > Metazoa > Chordata > Mammalia > Artiodactyla > Bovidae > Tragelaphus > Tragelaphus eurycerus. The sequence goes on from CAKXYN010000006.1 coordinate 3,415,582, forward strand.
AACCAACTGTATTTGAATAAAAAAATAATTATGTATACCTATGACTGATTCATGTTGAAGTTTGAAAGAAAACAGCAAAATTCTGTAAAGCAACTATCCTTCAATGAAAAATTAATTTAAAAAATTCTCATACAACTTCAGTAGATTATCAAAGTTAAGAAATTAACAGTAATGCACTATTTTTAGCTTATTAACTTTATTCAAAGTTACTTTGCTGAATACCTGAAATGAACACACCATTATTAATCAACTGTATTCCAGTATAAAATAAAATTTTTAAAAAATAAAAATAAATAAAAGAGGTGCAAAATAGGTCAAAGAAAATGAATGAAAGTGTGCCACGGAGAATGCATAGCTTTCCATTTAAATACTAAATTTCTCTTTATGGTCATACTTACTTGGATCTAAAATAATCTCAAAGAAAGACTATTCTTAATTCAAAATAAGAATGGTCTTATTAGATTTAGTCTTATTATATATACATAGGTATAGTGAGAATGGTAATTTATCTTACCTACGGTAATTTATCTTACCTTTGGTAATTTATCAAAATGGTAATTTATCTTATCTTTTGTTTTGCTGGACATTTTCATACATAATTTCAGTTTTGTATTTTTAAAAAGCTTCTTAGGACTAGGAAGCCAAGCCAAGAACTTTCCAGCAGACCTTCCCAATAGTACCCATAAATTTGTTAGAATTCTCCTCTTGAGTTATCTAAAAGATGATCCTGTTTTGGGGGTGGTGTTTGGGATCCCCAAGAACATTTTGGCTTAGTGATTCACTAAAAGGATTCACAGAACTCAGAAAACCCATTATATTCACAGTTATGGTTTATTACCAAAAAAGATATAAACTGAAAACTGCAAAGGAAGAAGTTCACAGGGAAGAGACCAGGAAACACTAGGTAGAAGCTTCCTGTTGTCTTTTCCCAATGGAGTCCTATAGACAACACTTAATTCTCCCAGATATGGTGGATGTCAACACATAAGAGTGTTGCCAACTAAGGAAGTTTACCCAAACCTGGTGTCTGGGGTCTGGGGTCTTTTTCAAGGGTCAGTCACATAGGCAGGTTTGACTGCCTGTGCAACTGATCTTAGCCTCCAGTCCTTCCAGAGATGAAGCTGATGGACCAAGGTTCATCATTCCACATGGCCCAAGGTCCCCACCATGAGTCATTTGATGTTTTATTTTTTACATATTGCTAGCATAGAACATGTGATGTGGTTGTAGACTCTCAAGTAAACAAAGACTCTTATCAGCTAGGATATTCCAAGAGCCTAGAGGTTACTGCCCAAGAACCAGGTCAAGGTTCAAATCTTTCTTTAGTGTGTGCAGGGTATAAACAAACTAGATACTGAACTTATCCTTTACTGCTCTGGGCCAACCAGGAAATGACTTTCTTACAAATTTATGATGTTGGGAACCTCATAAGCAGGTGCCAAGTTAGCTTTTCCAGGAGGGCTTTGTAAGGATTGACTGTGCTCTTTAGGAGTAACTTCTCATATCTGAAGTGGCTGCTTATATCTGAATAAATGAGCATCATTATCAAATATGACATCATTATCAAATATGACATAAATGATTTCAATTATGTCCTCATAATAAGAAAAACAGATTCTTATTGAGACTGTATCGGGGAAGGCAATGGCACCCCACCCCAGTACTTTTGCCTGGAAAATCCCATGGACGGAGGAGCCTGGTAGGCTCCAGTCCATGGGGTCGCTAAGAGTCGGACATGACTGAGCGGCTTCACTTTCACTTTTCGCTTTCATGCATTGGAGAAGGAAATGGCAACCCACTCCAGTGTTCTTGCCTGGAGAATCCCAGGGACAGGGGAGCCTGGTGAGCTTCCGTCTATGGGGTCGCACAGAGTCGGACACGACTGAAGCAACTTAGCATTGAGACTGTATATTAATAAATTATTTTGACCTGAACATAAGAATACTTGTAGAATTCTTCAAGGATAAAAAGGTATCACTGACAAAATTTTCATTTCAGTTTACAAAAGCACATCATGTCTGACTCTTTCTGACCCCAGGAACTCTATCCCACCAGGCTCCTCTGTCCATGGGATTCTCCAGGCAAGAATACTGGAGTGGGTAGCCATTCCCTTCTCCAGGAGATCTTCCCTACCTAGGGATCTTCCCTATCCAGGGATTGAACCTGAGTCTCCTGCATTGCAAGTATATTCTGTACCAACTGAGCCACCAGGGAAGCCCAAATGGACTGCAGCCTACCAGGCTCCTCCGTCCATGGGATTTTCCAGGCAAGAGTACTGGAATGGGGTGCCATTGCCTTCTCCGAGTTATACATTACAGATAACTAGAAGAAATGGGAATGGGATTCTCTTTATATACAAAAAATAGAACATTAAAATCTTAACAATATTCCAAACAAAATCTATAATCATCCTTGATAAGTGCCTTTCATTCTGTATAACAAATTCTCATTCTTGATCTTGGGTCAGCAGTCTCATAAGTCTGTCAGCTTTTAAGCTAGAATTCTAGAAATCTTATCTCAACCACTGGCCTCAAAGTTATTAAAAAACAAACATGGTTACCAGTGGGGAAGTGAGGGAGGGATAAATAGGGAGACTAGTGTTGGTCTTTAGTACAGACTGGAGCCTGGTGGACCAGAGTTGACGAAAAGAAAGAGAGAGAGAGAGAGCAGTATCTCTCGGATTACATGGAAAACCAATAAACGCCATGCACAGGACTTGTACTGGTCACAAAGGCACAGGGTGTCCTCTCAAGGAGGTCTTGAAAGCCTGGGTGAGAGAGTAAGCTCGGCAGGTTTTCATGCTTCGAAGAGAATGAAGACAGAAAGAAGGACACGGGGAACCTAAGTCTCTAGTGGAGCAAGGGTATTTTATTACCAGAAATTCAGGCTTACATATATTTAGTAAAATGATTACTCAGCCATTACAAAGAATGAAATTCCACCAGTTGCAACAAAATGGATAGTCTAATACATACAAGGTCATTGACTCTGAAAAGAGTCACTGAAGGGAGCTACTGAAAGGGATCCAAGCAGGTATCCTTTCCCATGATCTCAGTCCTGAGAACTGCATGCAGCTCTACTCACTCCTGGAATCGGAACTGATAAGGAACAGAGAATCCTTGAGAAATGGCACACAAAGTAAGAAAAATGCAACATATTGGATTCCTTAAAGCTGAACATCCTCTGACAGACTAGGACTGACATATACACATGATGATATACAAAACTGATAATTAAGAAGGACCTACTATATAGCACAGAGAACTCTACTCAGGAATCTGTAAAAATCTATAAGGGGAAAGAATCTAAAAAAGAGTAGATATAAATATGTGTATAACTGATTCATTTTGTTGCACACCTGAAACTAATACAACATTGCAAATCAAATATCATTCAGTTCAGTTGCTCAGTCACATCCGACTCTGTGACCCAATGGACTGCAACACACCAGGCCTCCTTGTCCATCACCAACTCCCAGAGTTTAACTCATACTCATGTCCATTGAGTCAGTGATGCCATCCAACCATCTCATCCTCTGTCGTCCCCTTCTCCTCCTGCCTTCAATCTTTCCCAGCATCAGGGTCTTTATAAATGAGTCAGTTCTTCACATCAGGTGGCCAAAGTACTGGTGTTTTAGCTTCAAAATCAATCCTTCCAATGAATATTCAGGACTGATTTCATTTAGGAAGAACTGATTGGATCTCCTTGCAGTCCAAGGGACTCTCAAGAGTCTTCTCCAAAACCACATTTCAAAAGCAACAATTATTTGGCGCTCAGCTTTCTTTATGGTTCAGCTCTCACATCCATACATGACTACTGGAAAAACCATAACTTTGACTATACACGCCTTTATTGGCAAAGTAATGTCTCTCCTTTTTAACATGCTACCTAGGTTGGTCATAACTTTTCTTTGAAGGAGCAAGTGTCTTTTAATTTCATGTCTGCAGTCACGATCTACAGTGATTTTGGAGCCCCCAAAAATGAAGTTGATCACTGTTTCCATTGTTTCCCCATCTATAGGCCATGAAGTTATGGGACCAGAAGCCATGATCTTAGTTTTCTGAATGCTGAAATTTAAGCCAACTTTTTCACTCAGCTCTTTCACTTTCATTAAGAGGTTCTTTACTTCTTCTCCTTCTGCCATAAGGGTGGTGTCTTTGCATATCTGAGGTTATTGATATTTCTCCCGGCAATCGTGATTCCAACTTGTGCTTCTTTCAGCCCAGCATTTCTCATGATATACTCTGCGTATGTTAAATAAACAGGGTGACAATATACAGCCTTGACATACTTCTTTCCTGATTTGGAACCAGTCTGTTGTTCTATGCCCAGTTCTAACCGTTGCCTCCTGACCTGCATACAGATTTCTCAAGTGGCAGGTCAGGCGGTCTGGTATTCCCATCTCTTTAAGAATTATCCAGAATTTGTTGTGGTCCACAAAGTCAAAGCTTTGGCATAGTCAATAAAGCAGAAGATATTTTTCTGAAACTTTCTTGCTTTTCGATGATCCAACGGATGTTGGCAATTTGATCTCTGGTTCCTCTGCCTTTTCTAAATCCAGCTTGAACATCTGGAAGTTCACAGTTCATGTATGTTGAAGCCTGGCGTGGAGAATTTTGATCATTACTTTACTAGCGTGTGAGATGAGTGCGATTGTGCAGTAGTTTGTGCATTCTTTGGCATTGCCTTTCTTTAAGATTGGAGTGAAAACCAACCTTTTCCAGTCCTGTGGCCACTGCTGAGTTTTCCAAATTTGCTGCTGAATTGAGTGCAGCACTTTCACAGCATCATCTTTTAGGATTTGAAATAGCTCAACTAGAATTCCATCACCTCCACTAGCTCTGTTCATAGTGATTCCTAAGACCCACTTGACTTCCCATTCCAGGGATGTCTGACTCTATGTTGGTGATCACACCTTCGTGATTATTTGGGTCATGAAGATTTTTTTTGTATAGTTCTATTTATTCTTGCCACCTCTTCTTAATATCTTCTTCTTCTGTTATGTCTATACTATTTCTGTCCTTTATTGTGCCCATCTTTGCATAAAATTGTCCCTTGGTATCTCTAATTTTCTTGAAGAGATCTCTAGTCTTTTCCATTCTGTTGTTTTTCTCTATTTCTTTGCATCGATCACTGAGGAAGGCTTTCTTATCTCTCCTTGCTATTCTTTGGAACTCTGCATTCAAATGGTTATATCTTTCCTTTTCTCCTTTGCCTTTCACTTCTGTTCTATTCACTGCTATATAAAATGCCTCCTCAGACAACTATTTTGCCTTTTTGCATTTCTTTTCCTTGGGGATGTCTTGATCCCTGCCTCCTATACAATGTCACAAACCTCCATCCATAGTTCTTCAGGCACTCTGTCTATCAGATCTAATCCCTTGAATCTATTTCTCACTTCCACTGTATAATCATAAGGGATTTAGGTCATACCTGAATGGTCTAGTGGTTTTCCCTGCTTTATTCAATTTAAGTCTGAATTTGACAGTAAGGAGTTCATGATCTGAGCCACAGTCAGCTCCCAGTCCTATTTTTGCTGACTGTATAGAACTTCTCCATCTTTGGCTGCACAGGATATAATCAATCTGATTTTGGTATTGATCATCTGGTGATGTCCATGTGTAGAGTCTTCTCTTGTATTGTTGGAAGAGGGTGCTTGCTATCACCAGGGTGTTCTCTTGGCAAAACTCTGTTAGTCTTTGCCCTGCTTCATTCTGTATTCCAAGGCCAAATTTGCCTGTTACTCCAGGTATTTCTTGACTCTCTACTTTTGCATTCCAGTAACCTATAATGAAAAGGACATCTTTTGGGGGTGTTAGTTCTAGAAGGTCTTGTAGGTCTTCATAGAACCATTCAACTTCAGCTTCTTCAGCATTACTGCTCGGGACATAGACTTGGATTACTGTGATAATGAATGGTTTGCCTTGGAAATGAATAGAGAATCATCTGTCGTTTCTGAGGTTGCATCCAAGTACTGCATTTAGGGCTCTTGTTGACCATGATGGCTACTGCATTTCTTCTAAGGGATTCTTGCCCATAGTAGTAGATATAATGGTCATCTGAGTTCAATTCACCTATTCCAGTCCATTTTAGTTTGCTGATTCCTAAAATGTCAATGTCCACTCTTGCCATCTCTTGTTTGATCACTTCCAATTGGCCTTGATTCATGGACCTAACATTCCTATTGAATACTGCTCTTTACAGCATCAGACTTTGCTTCAATTACCAGTCACATCTACAACTGGGTGTTGTTTTGCTTTGGCTCCATCTCTTCATTCTCTCTGGAGTTCTCTCTCCACTGATCTCCAGTAGCATATTGGGCACCTACCAACTGGGGAGTTCATCTTTCTGTGTCCTATCTTTTTGCCTTTTCATACTGTTTGTGGGGTTCTCAAGGCAAGAATACTGACGTGGTTTGCCATTCCCTTCTCCAGTGAACCACGTTTTGTCAGAATTCTCCACCATGACCCATCCATCTTGGGTGGCCCTACAGGGCATGACTCATAGTTCCACTGAGTTAGACAAGGCTGTGGCCCATGTGATCAGATTGGTTAGTTTCCTGTGATTGTGGTTTTCAGCCTGTTTGCCCTCTGATGAAGAAGGATAAGAGGCTTATGGAAGCTTCCTGAAAGACTGACTGAGGGGGAAATTGGGTCTTCTTCTGATGGATGGGGCCATGTTCAGTTCAGTCAGTTCAGTCACTCAGTCATCCCCAACTCTTTGTGACTCCATGAATCGCAGCTCACCAGGCCTCCCTGTCCATCACCAACTCCTAGAGTTCACTCAGACTCACGTCCATTGAGTCAGTGATGCCATCCAGCCATCTCATACTCTGTCATCCCCTTCTCCTCCTGCCCCCAATCCCTCCCAGCAGCAGAGTCTTTTCCAATGAGTCAACTCTTTGCATGAGGTGATCAAAGTACTGGAGTTTCAGCTTTAGCATCATTCCTTCCAAAGAAATCCCAGGACTGATCTCCTTCAGAATGAAGTGGTTGGATCTCTTTGCAGTCCAAGGGACCCTCAAGAGTCCTCTCCAACACTATAGTTCAAAAGCATCAATTCTTCGGTGCTCAGCCTTCCTCACAGTCCAACTCTCACATCCATACATCACCACAGGAAAACCCATAGCCTTGACTAGATGAACCTTTGTCGGCAAAATAATGTCTTTCCTTTTCAATATGCTACCTAGGTTGATCATAATTTTCCTTCCAAGGAGTAAGCGTCCTTTAATTTCATAGCTGCAGTCACCATCTGTATTTTGGAGCCCAAAAAAAATAATGTCTGACACTGTTTCCACTGTTTCCCCATCTATTTCCCATGAAGTGATGGGACCAGATGCCATGATCTTCGTTTTCTGAATGTTGAGCTTTAAGCCACCTTTTTCACTCTCCACTTACACTTTCATCAAGAGGCTTTTTAGTTCCTCTTCACTTTCTGCCATAAGGGTGGTGTCATCCCTGTTATTTACCTGGGGCCAAACTATAGTGGAGGTAATGAAGATAATAGTGACCTCCTTCAAAAGGTCCCAAACATACACTGCTACACTCAGTGCCCCCAGCACTGCAGCAGGCCACTGCAGACCCACATCTCTGCCGGAGACACCTGGACACTTATGGACAAGTCTGGGTCAGTCCCTTGTGGGGTCACTGCTCCTTTCTCCTGGGTCCTGGTGCACATAAGGTTCTGTTTGTGCCCTCCAAGAGTTTGTTTCCCAGTCCTGTGTCAGTTCTAGTGGTTCTATGGTGGGGTTAATGATGACCTCCTCCAAGAGGGCTTATGCCATACCCAGGTAGGTCTGCTGCATCCGGAGCACCTGACACTGTGGCAGTCCACTGTTGATCCATACCTCCACATGAGACACTCAAACACAGTTCTCTCAGTCTCTGTGGGGCCTCTGGGTCCTGGCACACACAAGGTTTGTTTGAGCCCTCTGAGCCTTTCTGACAGATATGGGGTTTGATTCTAAAGATGATTTCACCCATCCTACTTTCTTGCTGGGGCTTCTCCTTTGTTCTTGGATGTGGGTTATCTCCTCAGAGCCACTCAAGTGCCCTATACTCCAATAAAAATATTTTTTAAACTATATTGATCAATTTCAATTAAGTTTGTCTGAAACATAAAAAAAAAAAATGTAGTCCAAGAACTCTACTAAAAAATATTATTTTCTTATTCACATTCCTGATAGAATTAAGACCTTAAAAATAAAAAGTAAGCCTGTGCCCAAATGTATTCTGTATGGTCCTTTTCCGTGGGCCTCTAAAACAGTCCTTTATTGAAAACAAAGTGCTCTGGCTATAGCTGATTATAAATGCTTTTGCTACTGCTGCTAAGTCGCTTCAGTTGTGTCCAACTCTGTGCGACCCCATAGGCAGCAGCCCACCAGGCTCCCTCATCCCTGGGATTCTCCAGTCAAGAACACTGGAGTGGGTTGCCATTTTGTATTAAAAAAACATAAACAGACTATCTCTTGATGACAGAAGATATAAAATAGCTGTGGTTAATATATTATTGATAATTTTCAAAAGAGAAAGATCTAATGAGAGTTCATTATATGAATAATGGAAATGAAATTTAGTTGTTTCTATGGCATATAAAACTAGATAACTAGATAAAAGTCAGTCTTAAAAATTTTAGACATGTCTATAAACATAATTATTATTCCATTTTCAAAGAAGAGTAGATATTGAACCTAATTTATAAAAATAGATTAACATCTTTACAAAGAAAAAAATCTTCAGGTATAACATATACTAATCCTAAAATATAATTTACCATGACTATACCCTGGGATTTCTTTGGAAGGAATGATGCTAAAGCTGAAACTCCAGTGTTTTGGCCACCTCATGAGAAGAGTTGACTCATTGGAAAAGACTCTGATGCTGGGAGGGATTGGGGGCAGGAGGAGAAGGGGACGACAGA